>OW386541.1:0-2400000 GCA_936435175.1 Glyphotaelius pellucidus
CACGTTTGCACAATGTCCAAATAAAGATAAAGCTGACGAAGTAAAATGCGGGTCATGTGTAAATGAAAACAGGAAGAGGAAAACCTCAGCTCCGTCAAGACATAGGTCTGGAACGCACGATTGTCCACTCTACAGGAGAGAAATCGAAAGATCTATTGACCACACAAATTATGAATAGTAAAATACAGGCAAACAAATACGTGCAAAAACCGGGACAGCACGTATTCAATATGGGAGGAAAAATTAAAATCAAACAATGGAACGCGCAAAGATGCCAAACCGCGACAGACAGTGTGGTTAATACGGACAAATCGGACATTATTCTGCTGCAGGAACCTTACACAGGAAACACGGGGCAGCTGAAAACGAAAAGATTTCAATTTTACCAATCCACTAAAGGAACCAGAGAAAGCCCAAACAAGACAGCAATTCTCGTCAACAATAGTTAATACTATTGAATACTTATTTAATTTAATTAATTGCTTATTAAAGCAATAAGCAACAATGATATCTTCAATCACATCAGAGAACTCAACATACATAGAAATAGAAACACGAGTTGGAACTATAACTCTAGGATCAGTATATGTTGAACCAAATAATCCTCTTGCACCCCAGATACTTACAATCACCAAACTTAATGAAGAAAACAAGAAAAAAAAAAAAAAGGCAAGAGCATTCTGATAGGCGGTGATTTCAACGCAAAAAGCTCGTGGTGGGGTAGTCCAAAAACAGATAAACGAGGCGAGGAACTAGCAGAGACCATAGCAACGCTGGATGCATGTTGGAACATTTGAAACTTGGAGATCCGGCAACCATTTAACCTCATTCATAGACGTAACCTTCTGCTCCAACAGAACAAAGTGGAGGACAAAGTCACAAACTGGGGTGTGGAACAAACAGGACTATCCGATCACAACGTTATAACGATGAGTATATCAGACACAATAATGCCCCCTGAATCAACTACCCCAAGGTACAGAACAAAGCTTGCAGACTGGACCAAGTTCGAAAGAGTCGCGAAAGAAATGTTGCAGAAGGCAAACATCACAATTGAAGACCCCGTCTATTCCAGTAACCCAATAAATCTTGAAAAACAGGTAGAAACTATCTCCTCAATCATCAAAACAACTTGCGAAAGGTCTATCCCTAAACCAGGAGGAAAACGGAAAAACTGCCCATGGTGGTCTGACTCACTGACACTTTTAAAATTGGAACTGGTCTCTGCAAAAAGGAAACTTCAAAATTCATGCGGATCAAGAAGATCTGAGGTGACTTTACCCAAATACTTGGAAGCCAAAGAAAATTTTAAAAACGAGTTAAGAGAGTCAAAAACCAGTAGCTGGAAAGACTTCTTCCAAAAACAAACGAAGGAAACAACTTGGTCCAATATCTTTAGAGTCCTCACGAACCCACCAAACAGGGCACCCACATCAACTTTTAAAAGCAATAACCCTGAAGAAACTGCTAAATAAATTCTTCAACACTTCTTCCCAGATGACAATGTGATAAATGAAACTCCTGAACAAATGGAAATAAGAACAAAAGCAACACATGAGACAACAGTCGACCAGGAACCAAAATTTTCAAAAGATGAGCTAAAAAACGCCCTCAGATCAATCGACCCCAAGAAGTGCCCTGGGGCAGATGGGATCACATCTGACATTCTTACTCACTTCAATGATAGCTTCCCAGAGATACTCACAAAATTGTTCCAGAAGTGTCTTGACATAGGATATTTCCCAAAAATATGGAAGGAGGCCATAATCATAATCATACCTAAGCCAGGAAAGGACAACTACAGCAGTCTGGAAAACTATATGCCGATTGGACTTCTACCAGTTCTAGGGAAATTATTTGAAAAAATCCTTATAGACAGAATAAAATGGAACCTTGGCAAAGGGAAGAAATTAAGCTCAAAACAATATGGTTTCACCGCGCAAAAATCAGCCAATGCAATTTATGATGCAGTCGAAGTCATAAAAAGAAAAATGAAGGAAAATTAAGTAATTGTCATATCTCTTGACATCAAAGGAGCCTTCGACAACGCATGGTGGCCACAATTATTAAAACAGCTCGTAGAAAAAGACTGCCCTTCCAGCCTAGTTACATTAGTAAGAAGTTACACAGAAAATAGAAAAGTAAGAATAAAACACGGAATCCATTCGAGCGAAAAAAATGTCTCAAAGGGCTGCATTCAAGGATCGATTGGCGGGCCAATCTTTTGGAACGTATCACTGGACGAACGGATCTTGGCAGAGATCTGGATCTTGGCCCAGACGTTTACATCCAAGCGTACGCTGACGATGTCCTTCTGATTGTAAACGGAAAAAACCTACAAACCACTAAAGAAACGGCGGAAAGAGCATTAGGAAAAGTAAGCAGTTGGGGTAAAAAAGTAAAATTAGAATTTTCAGAAAAAAAAAACGCAGATCATGGTAATGAGTAAGCGCTCCGGGATAAAACAATTGACATAAAAATGAACGGTAAAGAAATAAAACCAGTAAAGGAAGTGAAAATTTTGGGTATGGTAATGGACAATAAGCTTAGATGGGATAAACACATAGATTATATTTGCTGTAAAACTTCAAGAATATTCAAAGCCTTATGTAGAGCGGCAAAACCGACGTGGGGACTATCGCCTGAAATTTTAAAAACTATCTATGACGGGGCATCGTACCAATATTAACGTATGGATCAGGGGTCTGGGGAGACACGTGTAAGAAAGTTAAGAATAGGAAAAAACTAGCCAGCGCTCAGCGACAATATGCAATTAGAATTTGTAAAGGGTACAGGACAATCTCCACCACCTCAGTTTTAGCCTTAGCGGGAACACCACCAATAGATCTAAAAATAGACGAAGTAAAAGATGTGTACAGAATTCAAAGAAGGGGAATAACAGCTAACTTCCTTCCGGCTGACAGGGAAATAATGACCACGTGCAGTGTTAACGAACTACCGCACACAGGGAAAACAGCTAAAGAAAATATAACAATTGAACTAGAGATAAAGGAAATAAGATTAATGAAGATGCTATACAAATTTATACAGACGGAAGTAAACAAGAAGGTAAAGTGGGCGCCGGGGTAGTTATTAAAGTAGATGGACAAGATTTTGTCCATCTACTTGGGTATCAAAATCTTATAAGTTAGAAGATTACTGCACTGTATACCAGGCGGAAATGTTTGCAATTCAAAAAACAATAGAATGGGTACAAATAAATAATATAAAAGGGAAAGATATAACCATAAATTCAGATAGTAAATCATCTTTAGAAACGCTGAGCAAAGAGAGAACAACAAATAAAATAGCAAGAGAATGTTTAGAAAAACTAGGAACATGCAGAGAAAATAAAAACAGGGTAAATTTTCAATGGGTAAGAGCGCACAACGGCTTAGAAGGTAATGAAAGGGCAGATACAGCAGCGAAAGGGGGAAGAACACTTAAAAAAAGACCAGACTATAGCAAGGTACCTCAAAGCTACACAAAAATAACTTTAAAGAAAGTAACTGAAAATAAATGGAACAAAAGATATATAGAGGAAAGCACGGGAAAAATTACAAAAAAATACATACAAAATATAAGCACGGCACTTCAAAAAGGAAAACACGTTAAAAACAGTTTTACTGCAACCCAAATCTTGACAGGACATGGGTGCTTCAAAGAATATCTCAAACGTTTCAAAATAATAGATGATGACACATTTGTCATCATCGACAAAATTGATGAAAATGACACATTTGTGCGACAAAAAATCAATACAGGACAGCATACATGTACTAGAAAAATGCTCTATCTTTGATGTAGAGAGATTCAGACTAAATTTTGAACTAAAAAACTATGGAATGACAGAAGAAAATAGGCAAGAAATCTGGAATCAGAAAAAACCAAGCGAAATATATATTGCGTACTTAGAAAAAATTACCAAAAGAATAAAAGAAATTAACGAAACAATCGATAACTAAATAATTAACTTAAAGATACATATAGTAAAAAAAAAAAAAAAGAATCAGGAGAAACCTTGTGCGTAACAAGCAAGGTACCCATAGAAGATACTAACAATCCATACAACCTAACCTAACCTAACCTAACCTAACCTAACCTAACCCAACCTAACCCAACCTAACCCAACCCAACCCAACCCAACCCAACCCAACCCAACCCAGTTAATGAGCACAATTAATCATCATAAATGGTGATTAATTGTGGCTTATGGATAGTTTACTTAAAAGGGTGATTTATTGTGGCTTATGGATAGTTTACTTAAAAGGGTGATTAATTGTGGCTTATGGATAGTTTACTTAAAGAAAAAACCATTAAAACTAACGACCGAGAGATAAAACGTAATTAATTGCTTGGACTTATTTAATTTTCGAAATGTAAATAATCATCAGACGGAATTAATGAGTTTTCCTGCGTGAATGGGATGCATTTTAGGAGGACCTTTGAGAAAGCAATAAAATTGAAGGATATTCAAGGGTCGGACTACCCCACCTTGTAACCTTGAAACCTTGTGCGTAACAAGCAAGGTACCCATAGAAGATACTAACAATCCATACAACCTAACCTAACCTAACCTAACCTAACCTAACCCAACCTAACCCAACCTAACCCAACCCAACCCAACCCAACCCAACCCAACCCAGTTAATGAGCACAATTAATCATCATAAATGGTGATATTTTTACATTGTATATGTTTAATTAACTATTGTTAACTTTATAATTATTTACAAGGTCGTGTTTACATAACTGAGATTATGTACCTGTTGCTCAGTGGGTTAGTGGTTCGTGAGCCGTTGCATATAACAGATACTCTTATTAAACAATAGCTGTTTAGGTGTCATAGGTGGTGACGTTTGATCAATGATATTTTTACATTGTATATGTTATGGATTATTTTAAGGAAGGGCGGTTATTCATTATATGAGACAAAGTGTCAGGGACGACCAAATGTAGGGCCGGTCGATTAATGAAGTCAATCGATTGAATGATTGATTAATTCTTTTATGTACCCAATTAAATTACATTCAAAACTAAGGTTTTGAATATATTTTTATGGAGAAAAATCATGGTGTTAGTTTTCAAGCACATTCTATACTTAACTACTATTAGACGATTGAAAAATCGCGGAAACGCAACCTCGTTATCACTAAACACCGTGAGTATATGATTGTACAGAGGACGAAACCGGTTCGCCTTCAGTAAAAATTAAATCCAAGGAGGGGTCGGAATCTGGAGGTCATCGGGCTCCTGGTGAGACTTGAAAGTACCCCACGAGGGCGAGGAATCACTAAAACGCGATGACTTAGGCATCAATTAGTGTGGGCCTGTGAAATGTGGAAGGTTTTCCCCGCCCGGGCGACACTTTTAAAGGGCGGCAAAATTTCACAATAAATTATCATTTTTATTTTTTTTTAAAGATAATAAAATTAAATAATTCGATGTGCAGTTATAAAATTCTAGTTGCGGACTATGTGTGTTATGCCAGAATCAAAGAGAAACCATTTTCATGTTCTGAGTGTAGTTTCAATTCACCGCATACAGATTTACTTTAAACCAGTTTCTGAATAGAATGTAAAATTTCAGTTGTGGAATCTCCCAACACATTTTGAAGGAAAACATTCTCTTATTTGAAGTGCAGTGGTAAAATTCTAATTGCAGACTAATATGAATTTGCTGCCAAAATTAAAGATAAACCATTTTCATGTACTGAGCGTAGTCTTATTTCACCCCAAAGAGATTTATTTAAAATCAGTTTTATGTTCAGAATACAACGATAAATTAAATAACAAGTTGCAGATTCATAGAGGATCTAGTCAAGTTTTACATTCGAGTTACATGCCACACGCTGCAAAATTTTTAAAATTGACTGTTCCATGTGTCACTATTATTTTGGTTCTCTAACGCAAAATCAATCTTAAGTTGAAACCTGCCTTGTGTTAAAAACACATTGTAAAAATTCGATATGCGAAATCTTATTACATGGATACCATTATCGATTTTCGAGAGCAGTTATAAATTTGTAGCAGAATTTAAAACAGGGTTTTTTTTGGAAGAAAGTCGATTCATGTGATATAAAAACCGTCGTATAAAAAATGCGGTCGTTATAAAAAAAAGGAAATCTACGTTTGAAATACCTATAAAGGGGGGCGGCAAAATTTGAAATACCTATATAGGGGGGCGGCAAAATTCGAAATATCTATATAGGGGGGGGCGGCAAAATTTTCCTCCGCCCCGGGCGGCTGACACCCACGCTATGCCACTGGTCATATACTTAATAATCAATTAGACATATCAAGTAGTCCAATATTAGGTCTGTTTCCAATAACCCCTAAATAAAAATTCCCAGTGTTCCCCATGCCAGTTGATGCTTTGTTTCTCCAGATTTATTATTGTAACCCATTAGTCACATAATTATCTTTCGGTTTTTTCCATTACTTGTGTACTTATGTTAATGTATTTTATGACCATCAATGTATTTGTTATATTTGTATCATGTTGCTCCCTCTATATTTGTGATTATATGTAAGCACACACTTTGTACTTATTGTTAAGTATTAATTTGTACCCTCAAGATGCTTGATTAAAGCGAAACCGGTCGGTTCATAAACTAATAAATCTCGTGGTTTTAAACAAAAAAGTATTTTATTTTATTAAATTTGTCAAACCACAAAGTGAGTGCTTTCTACAATAAAAAAAAAATGTTTTCTGTAGGTACGGTTTTGTGAAATAACGTTTTATTTGAAATGGTTCATATATATATACAATATTATTCCACAAATTCAACGTAAATTCTAGCAATAAACTATAATTTATTTGCCTTTTTAGACGATTTTTCAATTAAAACTCTTAAGAATTGTGTTTTATGTAACAGTATTTTAAACATAAAATTTTACGACAAATAACTGGTTTTGTTTTTTCAATTTTTCTCGGAACTAGAATATGTTGGATACAACATTCTTCCGGGCAAGGTCTCAGTTGTTAAATTATAAAAAAATCATCTGTGTACGTACCTGCCTTCCATAATAAGCCAATTTGAACTACCTTTAATTAATCCCAAGTGTGGCGACTCATGGCCTTGCCTGTGTGGGAGTTTTTGTTGTACATGTTATCCGAAATCTCGTAGTACAAACGAGAAACTGGTGAATTCACTCTAGCATTCTATTTAGTGAAATACCTTTTTTAGCTTTGGTTTTCGGGTAAATTGAGTCCGAAGTTGAATTTTTTTTTAATTTATCGTCAAGGGGTTAATTTTCCTGGCTTCAGTAGTTTTTAAATATTTAGTTTCCGAAAAAAAAAAAATTAAATGAAGTGAATTAAATAGATTAAATATTATTAATATTTATTTATTTATTATTTATTTATTTATATTATAGATTAATTATTAGAATAGAAAAATTAAATAGATCGGGGAAAAACCTTTTCTTTGGTTCTCAGTGATGTAGATTCGCCAGTTTGCTTGTAATACGAGTTTCCCGACACCGTGTACATACTTTATACTTAATTTTTTTTTCTTATTTCAATAACAAATTTTCACTTCAGTGTAAACTTTTTTAGCAGCATTAAAGTGATTTGAAATTCGAATGAAACGGAAACACGTGACGAAAATTTTTATATTATTGGTCGTCGGTTCTTATAATCCACTAAATTCGCAAATCGGATCGGCCCCGCTGTAGCGCAATGGCTTAGGTGCCGGACAAATCCAAGCCGCCAGAGGCCAAACATTGAGCGAACTGAGTTCAAATCCTACAAAATCCAGAAAAAAAATTAACTTTATTTTTTATTGTTTTTATTTAATTAAAATTAAATTTGATATTTTTATTATCAAGTTCTGCAAGTATTTTAGTATGTATTTTTTTAATGTAATTTAGTATGTATTTTTAGTATGTATTTTTAGTGTGCATTTAGTATGTACTTTATTTTTGTAAATAAATATCCAATCTTCAAACCACTTCAAACCAATGAACATGTATTTTTTTGTATGTTTTTTTAGTATTTTAGTATATATTTTTAGTGTGTATTTTTAGTATGTAGGTATTAAGTATTTTTTTTTTTAGTTTTTGTAAATAAATATCCAATCTTCAAATCACTCCAAAATGATAAGGCCAAACAAAAAAGCGACATCTAGCGACTCCGGAGAAGTAAACACAAATACTACAATATTACGATGACCAAATCCTGTAGCAAAAGGTGCACTGGAATTCGACGACAAAAATATGTAAAAAATCATCCTTCACCTACTAACTATCATATCGTTTACCGCAGGGGTAGGCAGAAAGGACGGACCGCCAAACAACAAAACTCGGTGTCGGCACACACTCCTTGCCTCGTTCACATTCATACATCGTCTCACAGATGCTCTTCTATTATTCTGACTCTTGAGGTGTCAAGAGTCAGTCAATCCCGAATCCCGTCAATAGTCGTGCCATTTTTTAATTTATTTTTTTTACATTAGCTCCACACAGGGGCCTGAGAAAAAAATTATTTTCCTCAGGGCCTTGTCATCTTAGGGGATGCTGTGTAGAGGGTATTTTTATAAGGTATTAGGGGTGGTTAGGAATCTGGAGGTCAGTGTGTCCAGGAGTGACGGACGTACGAATTCATCCCTCCAACAGCGGTGAAAAGCGATGAGTCTGGCTGGAAAGGTCAAAAGGCCTCTCTCAATCGGTCTCTCTCTAAAACGCAGCAGTAGAGCAGACACTTCCGCCGCCAAAACCTGGACAAACCTAACGCCATGAACCCGGGCATCCCTGCTAAGTCACCAAACATAGCAAATCACTTGGGGTGACCTATGGCAGAGGTGTTGGTTATATCTCCACGTTTCTCACACGATCGTACATGACTTTATCACACGTCCGCCTCAGGGTCTCATTTCTAAAGTATTCAGTCTATTTTCATTCATCCTCTGCCAGTTCCATGCTTCACTGCAATTCATCATCGTAGGTACCAGCACTCCATTATGGACGGCTAGCTTCGTTTTTTTTTCTACAATTTTTGTTGCCGCCAATGACGTTCAGTCCTCCCTTAATTTAATTACTTGCATTTACCCTTCTTTAAATATCTCTATCAGCCTTCCCATCTCTCGTAAACATAGTACCTAAATACACAAACTCATCCAACTGCTCCAAGTATTCATAATTTAAATTGTTTTTGTACTCTCTCTTTCAAACACTACGTCTTTAGACTTACCTACATTCCATCATAACTCATTCTTCACACATATTTCTTTCATCCTACCTTAATGATCTTGTCACAGATTCCATAATATTAGCGTGATAGTGCACAGTCGTTTGTGTAAAGGAGGAGAATGTAACGATAATAATTGTAAAATCCTGAAAAAACCCCAGATGTCAAATATCTAGGGATCACTATAGAAAGTAACATGAAATTTAAGAAACATATCGAAAACTGTGTTAAAAGAATTAGAAAACTTACTTACATTTTTTTACGATTAAGAAATATCCTAAATCTTTCAAATATTAAAATGGTTTACTTTGCTCTTGTGCAGTCAGTTTTGCAGTACGGAATAATCGCATGGGGGGGCATCTACAAGAATAATCTGTATCCGATAGTAACAACACAAAAAATGATCATCAAAGTTATTATTAAAAAAACCAAGAATTTTTCCAACCAAAGAACTTTTTGAAAAATTTAAGGTCCTACCGGTTTCAAAACTATTTCAAAGAAATGCTATTTTAAAAGTTTTTAAAGAATCTGAAATGTCCTCAACGCGAAGTATAAGACCTAGAACTTCTGGGAACATATATGTACCTAGATGCAACACGACAGCTGCACTACACCATTATGAATATATAGGCCCAAAGTTATTTAACGATTTACGGGATACAATAAAAAGTGAGAAAAACTATTCAAAATTTTAAAAAAAACTTTCGTTGTATTTTTACAGAGAAGATTGACTCGCTTTTATCGATGATTTTCAGATATATGTTGCTATTATTTTTGTTGATTTTTTGTTGATTTTTGTTGATATTCTGTTTCTTTAATTATATGTTATTTTCTTATTGTACAATATTTTTGTAATATTTCACAGTATTTTTGAAAATCCAAATTTTCCATTTTTGTTACTATGCATATTATTTATTATCTATATATATAATTATATAGACTAGCTTCCCAGTTAGACCCGAGAATATTTCTCTACTACTTACTTAGAATATTTCTCTACTAGTTACTTGGGTAACCAAAAAAAGTCTGGTATGAAATTATTATTTATTGTAAATATTTACTTTTTTTCTAAAAAAAAAAAAAAAATCCTAGATACGAAAGACTGTAGATCTTCCATACTGTTGGAAATCAGCACCACATCATCAGCCTACAACAGATTATCTCTTTCAATTCTTGCATACAATCCTCCACCTTGACAAAGAAAGTGCTCCCTAGTCTCCTCACGCTTGTCTTTTTTTAGATTTCTGAAGGTTTCACTTCTAACGCGTGTGAATTGCACGCTGTTTTTTTCATATTTATTAATTTTATCTCTCTGTTGTGATATTCATAGATATGAATATCATAAGATGTGCCCATATATAAAAAGCACCCCTCTACCGGAAAAGCCTTCTTCTTCTCCTCCTTGAATCTGTTATTGCTGGCCATCTGGGTGTTACGCTATGTAAAGATACGCATGCTTCTGGATAATAGAAATTTATTTCGTAAAATCATAATTTATGTTTGTACATGGCGAAACTAATATCAACGATTGTGGGTAGGAAATTCATGTAGGTTAGTAAAGAATTCATGATATTTGTGGATCAAAGTGTGAATCAGTCAATAATTCCTGCTCCAAAATATAAAAAAACAATAGGACAGTTAAATCATAAATTTGTCGGAGTTAATTTTTGTAATTCATTATCAGAAAAATTTTGAAACATGAATACTAATATAAAAGAATTTAAAACTCATCTTAAAAATTATTTTGAAAACTTGGACTAAATCATGTCAAATAAAACGACTATAATAACACCACCCCCCCCCCCCCCCCCATATATCATAATGAAAAACAATTTTTTTTAAATAATCACGAAAAATTCCTAGACAACAACACCACTTTCAGGCCACACGATACCCTCTATCCAGGG
This sequence comes from Glyphotaelius pellucidus, assembly GCA_936435175.1. Lineage (NCBI taxonomy): Eukaryota > Metazoa > Arthropoda > Insecta > Trichoptera > Limnephilidae > Glyphotaelius > Glyphotaelius pellucidus. The sequence goes on from OW386541.1 coordinate 11,096, forward strand.
GATGAAGGAAGATATGCGGGTGTTGGTGACTGTGCACAATGGACCAACGTAATAGGTTTCCAACCCCACCAGCAGGTGGGTGCATGCCACCTTGTGGCTGTTGTGTAGAGTCAACTGGCCGCCTTGATACCAGCCCTGAGAACAAATAAAGGAATAATCTGAACACACTTCAAATGGTAGATTATAATAATTATTATATTATAGTTTTATATTTATTTTTAATCAGTTTTTGAACACACTTCTGGCGGGAAGGGTGGTTCTACCTATTAGGCCCGGTCCTAACCTAAGCATTGCCGTCCGATCACTTTATTTCAATTTTGTACACAAATCTCTTTGTAAAGGTCCCAAGTATTATGTTTAAAAAATATGATGCAAGTCCTCCCCATCTTATTATCCTTAGGTTTTTTGTGTGGAAGAATTTTTTTATCAAAATGAAATTTCATTTTATATTATATTATATATTTTTAATCCATTAGATTAATCTATAATCTATGTTTATACAGTATCTATAAACATTATATTAACCCGGCAAAACGGATAATAAATCCGTACTTTTAAGCACTGGAGATGCGCAAATTGTCGTTTTTTAAAATGATTTGTGCCAAAATGAAAACAAATTTATTTATAAAATACTTTCATTTGTTTCAACATAAAACACTACATAATTGCCCAATACTGACTTTAAGTAGTTTATTTTCAGTTTCAGGAGACGCATTACAAAGTAGACTTCAATTTCAGACAATACTTTATTATTTGGGGTGTGTTGAGTACTATGTCAAAATATGCAGAATATCAGATATTATTTTTGATTTTCACGGCAAAAAGTATTATCTATTTTGGATGCCGCGTGGCGCTACTTTTTTATTTAGCCAAAGTTTCGGATAGCTTTACAGTTTCCATAATCAGGGCAGATGTTTGATGATAGACGCCGTCACGGTGTCGGAAACGTTGTCTAAAGAAGGAGGTAGCGCAACACGGAAAATCACCCCAAAAAAATAACAAAACAATTCAAATTCACACTAGGGTTGCCTTCCTTCAATAGAAATCAATGTTGCCACTGACTTAATACATTTCGGTTCTAGCCCATTTAGTACGCGCTCTGTCTCGCATTGAATACCGCCATCCCACCTGAATTTCATCATTATAATTATTATACAGGATATGTATAACAATATTTGCAAAGAACGGTCAGACTTTTGGATCACAAAACAGGTCATTTCTTGTGATATTTTTTATTCTATGGCGCGCGCCAAAAATTAAAGTCGTATGTCGGCACCTTCGGCTGCTTTGCGTGATTACTTTTTAAAAAAATATTTTGAATTACTTTGTAATATCAATGTTTGTAGTAAAAATAATAAATAATTTAAATAATCAATATCATAATAAGCATTGTTACATACCGGACATTCCCCAGTCGTGTCGACTTGGCGGGTGCATATTTCCATGTCATGTATTACGCCGACAGGGTGACTCCAGCTACCAGCGGGAAATATGCTGGAGCACTCCTTCTGAGCCAGTCTCTGCATTGTCGTCTGAAAAGTTGCAAAACGTACCAACTGATTGTTTTATCCAGTGAGAACAATTGTGCTATTACTTTTTGCAACAAAGTATGAAGAGTGAAATAATCTAAATCATATAAAATTATCATTTTTTTTAAATATAGCGCACTTGAAGCAAAATGACACAAAACTGCGCTATACAAATATAACGTTGTTTTTATGCAGAAGGCCTTAAGGAGGGCTAAGCCCCAGGGCCTATGTCATCTTTGGAGATGCTGTAGGGAGGGTCTTTTTAGGGAAAAAAAGTAGAGTAGTTTCTTCCGCGCTGTTCCTAAAGTATTACTATATGAAGTGAGGTATTAAAGAAATATGTTTTTATGGTGAATACAGAACAAGTCTCAGAGCCACTGAGACTATGGCATCCTCAGTGAAGGTATGTTGTGAAGCTGAAGGAAGTGGGAAGGGGAAGCAGATGGGAAAGTGTAAGATGGGAAAAAGTACCTGTCGATTAGATCTGGTCACCAAACACAACCATTTCTTCAACCAAGCCATTCTTTATTCAATCGTTCACTAGGGCGATACTGAAAGTACCTTCCACTCCGGAACGTCCCATAAATACAAATTGCTTTCAATTATTTAATAACTTATTGTGAAATTCCACGCTAGGATTTGAACCCGCTCCCTCGGAATTCGTCGTAGAGGATCTTAACCACTAGACCGCGGGGCCGTCGGAATGTGTGCTTTAATTTTGTCCCAAAAACCAATACGGTTTTTTTTTTTTTTTTTTTAATAAATAAATAATCCCAGATTTCCAACACGGCTTTAGAGCGGGTCATTCAACCTTACACCAACTCCTCCGTGTGGTTGAACACATTACGGACGGATTTAGTACAAATAAACACACGGTTATCCTTTCTATAGACGTAAGCAAAGCTTTCGACAGAGTTTGGCATTATGGTCTTCTTTATAAGAAGTTCCTACTGGGCTTTCCAATATCTTTTATTAAAATCATCCATAGCTATCTTACTGATCGCACCTTCAGGGTAAAACTAGACGAGATATTCTCCACAGAACGTTTACTAAGAGCAGGCGTCCCCCAAGGCGGACAATTGTCACCCAAACTCTTTAACGTATATACTAGTGACATTCCAAAACCAGTCAATCATAATGTAAAAATAACTCAATTCGCCGATGATACCAATGTCATTTCAAGTTCAACTGTCGCGACCACTGCTACAAGCCGCGTACAGATCCAAGCCACTCTAATCGAACACCACTGCAAAAAATGGCGAATTTCAATAAACCCCACCAAAAGTGCGGCCACCGTATTTACAAAAAGAAGGTTCAAGCAGCCCCCGAACATAACAATGTTTGGGAAAAAAGTGCCGTGGGAGAAATCTATCAAATACTTAGGAGTCACTATGGACTCGAGATTAACGTGGCAAAAACATATCTATGATAAAGTAAAATCAGCAAATAAGTCAATAGCTTCATTCTACCCCATGCTAGGTAAAAATAGTAAACTATCAGCAGACAATAAACTTCTCATCTACAAGACGACCACTAGGCCGGGCTTCACATACGCTGCACCTATTTGGGGTCATGCAGCTCACACTCATATAAATAAACTACAAGCCCTGCAAAACAAAGCCATTCGACTTGCGTTGAATGCGCAAGTGGATCAGGGTTCACACTCTTCACAACGACATAAACATTCCTCTGATAAAGGAGTTAATTACAACACAAGCGGAGAAATTCTATGCCGGTCTAGCCGGACATGAAAATCCCCCAATTAATTCTCTCGCCAAATATAGTGAGAACGACAAATTTAAACATAAAAAAACCTAAAGTATCCTCCGAAAGGAAAGAAATCCTGCCCAAGATGCAGTATAGTTTTAAGTCTCATTTCCCAAAACCAAAATAATTTTAAAAAAAATTAACATCCATGTAAAGAATCATTAGATAATTCCATTTCGCAATTACGTTAGAGTCATTAAACTTATTGTTTTAGGAACTCTGAACATAAATGATATCCAAGTCCAAGTCCAATACGGTTTTTCAAATCAGATCTTGGTACAGATGGTGCTTTATTTAATCTAACGAAAAATATATACACCAATCTTGACTCAAATATGAGAAGTATAACAATATTTTGAGACTTAAAAAAGGCTTTCGATACCGCTAATCACAATAAACTGATTAGAAAACTTAATAACAGAGGAATTAAAAATAATTTTTTAAAATCAAAAATTTACGTGAAAGTTAAATTATTTACTTGATCGCAGACAATCCACGAAAATTGATGTAAATATTAGTAAACCAGCAACTATGAGACATGGGTTTCCACAAGCAATTGTTATCGGTCCGTTATTGTTTCTAATCTATTCTATGTATTTATTAATGACCTATATAATATTAGTGTTCCGGGAAAACTATTCCCGTACGCCGACAATACTGCAATCACAGTTCATGGTAATTTCTGGGACGAAGTCTCTGAAAATGCAAATAAGTGCACATCCATTGTCAAAGAATGGCCCAATCAAAACCTTCTAACTCTGAACTGTGAAAAAACTCTTTATATTCCATTTTATGATACCATAAAGGTGACACCCTTAACTCGCATACATAAGGTTTCACAAAATACTTGCAATCCTGTCTCACGCTTTAAATGTACAAAAATGAATGCGGGGAATACATATGAATTATAATAGACAGCAAACTCTAATGGACAAATCACATAGAAAAACTTGTAAATAAACTAAGATATTTAACTTATATTTTTAAACGTTTAAATAACATAGTTGATATTAAAAGAGTGAAATTGGTGTATCATGAATTGGTGCAATCATCAGTATCTCATGGAATAATGGGATGGGGGGGGATGTATGATACGCACATTAAGCCACTAGAAATAACTCAAAAATTAATTCTAAAAGTAACGTTCATAAAGATATGAGCTATTCATCCTCGCAATTATTCCAAGAAGCTGAATTTTTTTTTTTCACACAGGAGGCCCTCAAAAAATAATTTCCCACAGGGCCTATGTCATCTTTGGGGATGCTGTGTGGAGGGCTTTTTCTAAGGACAGGAAGGGGAAGAGAGTTCTGGGAAGGAAAATGGTTTTAGGGGTGGGTAGGAATCTGGGGTTCAGTGTGTCCTGGTCAATCACCTCCAAGACCTAGACAAACCTCACCCCATGAACCCAATTGTTTGAGTTAAGAAAAATTTTGTGTATACAATGTTTAAAATATATATTTTCTCGAAATATTCTTTTTACATAAAATGAAAACCGATTTAGTAATAGATGCGTTTTTAGACTTTTACGGCCAAAAGTATTTACGCTATTTGCTTTTGGGGTGTTTACGCCGTGTTGCGCTACCTCCTTTTGTAGCCAAAGTTTCTTACAGCGTTACAGTGTCCATCATCAGGGCAGATGTGTAATTGTGTAATTGTAAGTGGTGAAACGTGTGCTTAACAAATTTTTAATCTTTATCAACATGTCTTTTGAGCTGTAATTCAGAAAATACTGATTTTATTTTTTATAGAACCCTTTACACACAGAGTTCAGAGCGGGATGTGCCCCGCGCCACTTCAGGCCGCCGCGCAGAAAAGTAAAGACCGAAAGTAAGATAACGGTTTGCAGCGCAGTTCACTGTGAGACTTTTCTGCGCGGCGGCCTGAAGTGGCGCGGGGCATGTCCCGCTCTGAACTCTGTGTGAGGTTACTATTCTTCCACAAAGATAATGTATGTATATGAGTAAAATTTTAACTGTTTTGAAAACACACAAGTATACCCACGAACTGGCGATGCCTATGTGGGATTTTTTTTTGGTTAATCTGCTAATTGTATTAGGTATTCTTTATTGAAGTGAATACTTCTTTAGCAGGGCCGTAATTTGGATTTCGGATAAAACGGAAATGAGAATTGGTGCACCTGCGACGCACCAACTGCGCTCATCGGCCGCTTTGAAAATGATGTCACTTCTAAAGGCCCCTATTGGTTGGGATATAAAACGGAAATTACACGTGGTCTGCGCTCATTGGTCGCTTTGATTATGACCTCACTCTACAAGTATTGTTTGAGATTGTTTTGATAAACTTTTTCAAACGCGTTAACTTATTTTGTGGCACCATTTTAATTTAAAATTAGTAAATCTAAAATACTTGCAGAACTTGATAATAAAACTATCAAATTTAATTTTAATTAAATTTAAAAAAAAAATTTAAAATTAAATGGAATTCTACAAATTAAACACAAAAACAATTAGGTCACTCTAAACTGTTCGCTCTGTTTGGTGACTTAGCAGGGGCGCCAGGGTTCATGGAAGGCGGAAACGGGTACCGCTGCCTCGGGAACAATTAATGGATAACCAACACCTCTGCCATAGGTCACCCCAAGTGGTTCGCTACGTTTGGTGATTTAGCAGGGGTGTCCGGATTCATGTTTTCATCCGGTCTTGGCGGCGCATGATCTGGACACACTGTATCCCAGATTCCTACCCACCCCTAAAACCTTTTTCCTTCCCAGAACTCTCCTCTCCTCTCTTTCCTTAAAAAACCCTCCACTCAGCATCCGTAAAGATGACATAAGCCCTGAAGGAAATTAATTTACTCAGGGCCTCCCGTGGAGCTCATGTAAAAAAAAATGGGATGAGGTTTGTCTAGGTCTTAGCGGCCAATGCATCTATATACATGCGAAACATGGTGTAACTACCGAACCACCTCGATGGAACGACTCCGGATCCAATATGCATGTAGAATTATATTTGGATTCAGAAGATATAGCAGTGCATCGACAATGTTCACTGAACTAGGACTGCACGGATTCGCCGGTCTAAAGAGACATCGGGTCACTGGAGCCAGGATGCGGCTAATGGCTTCCGACAATGCAGTGGTGACCGCAGCGTTCCAGCACCAAACCCCACTCCTGAGTGAGCGCTGGGCCCGAGCTTGAAGAATAGAATTGATTACTTATTATTTTTTTTTTAATTAATTTTTATATTTATATATATATATTTTTTTTGTTTTTTTCCTATTCTATGTTTTAAAAAAAAAAAAATCTGTTGTTTTGCCGGATTGTCTGTCCACTGTCTTGTCAATTTGTCTTTGCAAAAGCCTTCGACCGTGTAGATCATGACGTACTTTTACGAAAGATCCATAAAATAGGCTTTGACCAACCTCTAATACAGTTTCTTGTGATGTATTTAAAAAACAGAACACAGTATGTATGCATCGGTGAGAGTCCAGGGAATTCCCTGCATTTTCAGGAATACCTCAGGGGTCAAATTTAGGACCTCTACTATTCTTGATATTAATTGATGATATTCAAGAATGCATCCAAAATACTACTGTAATGCACAGAAAAAAATCGTACTTGTTCGCTCTCCACTTTCGTATACAATGGTTCATATTAAATATTAAATTATGTTCGTTTGTAATTTGTTGAATAAACCTGTAAGTATTGTATCTACGATCTGCTTATTTGATTAACCACCCACCACACACGTAAATATCAACCTTCGGGAGATTGGTTTAATGAGACCTAACCTATATCTCTTCAGCCGGACTCTCTCGCCCCATCACTTTGCACCGCAGTGGGAGGGATGGATTCATACGTCCGTCATCCCTGGGCACATTGACCCCAAGATTTCTACACACCCCTCATTCATTTTTCCTTTCCAGAACTTCCTCTCCTTGCATTCCCAAAACCTTCTGTGTAGAGCTACGGAAAAAAATGTGAAGAAGTTTTAAAAGGGAATGCACAGATGGTTTTGACAAGAAGAGCAGATGGGCAGAGAAGGAAGTGCCAGGAAAATAATAGACACGTAAATAAATGGTAGAAGAAGTGTGGGTTGCCTGAGGAAGACATGACACCAATTGAATCAAGTACCCAATTGAGTTGGGTCATCTCAAGATTCAGAATAACAGATGAGTATTTATGAGATGTAAATGAAGCAAGGAGTATGTTTCTAAACAGAGGTGTGTGGCGGTCCATCCTACCTCTATCTACTACCCCTGTGGAGAAGTGGTGTGCTTGTTTGACATCCTTTTTTTTATTTATACATTTAGCACCGGTGATAACAATCGATCTCGTCGTTATCACATCATTGTTCATCATGAAGGCAGATAAAAGTGTTTTAACCTTGTGGTGAACTGATGCAGATTGGTCTGAATGTCCAGTTTCTATGAAACCACTGTCAGGAAGAGCAGTGCCTACGTGAAGACAGGCTGGAAGAATTCTGGCTGTAAAGGTCACCCTGAAATCAAAAAATGGTAAATTACGAGTTGTTCCATTGAATACAATAATTTATTTTAGAAAAAAAAAAGTTAGGTGGTATTACAATGCAATAATATCCCTTAACCCTTTTTAGGCCCGGCATGACGCATGACGCATGACGCACGTGTTCATTTGACGTTGGAAATATTGGCGAAAGGTTTTTTCAAATAAAAAAAAATGAATAATGTAATAATATCTACTAGTCGTTAAAACTCGCACAGAAGTTGAACTAACCGTTTGTTATAGGTCAATGTGGAGATGCCATTGCCTGCAGTATCACCAATATTATATTAATGACAAACTAAAGATCGGGCAAAGCCGGGGACTTGACCTAAATGCGACTTTTCCGCAAGCAGGGCATGTAGCAAGGATGGAAGATAGCCTTTTAATGCCTACAGTATCACCAATATTATATTAATGACAAACTAAAGATCGGGCAAGGCCGGGGACTTGAGCTAAGTGCGACTGTTCCGCAAGCAGGGCATGTAGCAAGGATGGAAGATAGCCTTTTAATGCCGGCAGTATCACCAATATTATATTAATGACAAACTTAAGATCGGGCAAGGCCGGGGACTTGAGCTAAGTGCTACTGTTCCGCAAGCAGGGCATGTAGCAAGGATGGAAGATAGCCTTTTAATGATAATCGCAGGACTATGGACCTACACTGAGAAGCTGTGCTGTATTATGTCATGTATTCCTGGTAATAAGTTAAGTTATAAGGAACCGACGCGGCGCACAGAAGATTATTTACGGAAAGTACTGGGAAACAATTCAAAAAAGCCAGGTTAAAATAATTATATTTTCGTAGTCTTACATTGTACCTAAATAACACTACGTTTTAAAATTGAACAAATTTCTTATTGAAACACTACACGGAGGCGTGGACACGCTTTCAAACACGGCATTGTCCGTATTTAGTCGACACCGCCACGGAAGGAGTTAATTATTACGCCTTAATCAGATAGCTGCAGTGTGTGTGTTTCGAGGTTCTGTTATACGAATCGTCAAGGAAAATATAGCTAGAGGTACATAAATACATAAAATTTTCAGATATATATATATATATATATATATATATATATATATATATATATATATATATTTTTAAGCGTGTTTATACACCGGTCACAAAATAGTATTTTTGAAGGGTCACAACATGGTATTTTTTAAAGAGATTTTTGACGTGATAACGTCTTATAAATCGATGAACGCCGGCTGCATGCATGAAAAAGCATGACTTATTGTCACGTTCCGCCCATGCCGAGCGTACAAGCGAGAACGTGGAACAAGCGTTCGGCCTAAGCGTTTGGCTTATGACGCATTTATCTCTTTTCCACTCCATCGTTATTATATAACGTTATCACGTAAAATTATCGTCCGTAAACCGACTTTACAGACAACCAAATTGTTTTAACAATCTTTGACCTTTACGAGAGTGCATCTTTTTTCGTTCAAAATGGTGTGTTGTCTCATGCACATTTAATTGATTGCGTGTTGTAAAATGGAATGGAGCAATACAACAAGTGTGAAGGTTTGGAAATAGCTCAGTTGCTACAGTTAACGCCTGAAAAGCATTGGTCCATGGTCTGGAATTCTAAATACGGTCGCACCTATGGACCGTTTTCTGTTTTTTTATAGGTGTAATTTTTTCTATCCATTATGTCAATATTTTATATATATATATAAAAATAATAATAATTAAATAGTTATGAAATACTTACCGCCTGTCAAGCTGAAGAAGGGCGATACTATAGTACACTATAGAGTAATTTCTGTTGTATAGCGGGTGAATGTATATTTTTGTCACGCCATATATCTCATCTGGACTGTACTGTGGTGTAAAGACTCCGCCTAATCCGACAAAATGAACATTATCGGAGCTGAAATAAAAAGTGCTGGTAAAATTAACATTGCAAAGTGGATAAATTTCCTCTTATTTTGTTCTAACTTATCAGTTATCATCATAAATGTTCGTGGAACTTGAAGTATCCTCCTTGGTACAATGCTGCCCTTATCAAGATAACTAAGGAAAAATCTAAATATTTTAGTAAATATAAAAAATAAAAAACCAAGCTGACTATGACGCTTTTCTCTCCTTCGTAAACGGCACAAAGATTTATGTCTGAAAAGCAAATCTCGTAATAAGCAATATCGAAAATAACATATCCTTAAACCCGAAAAAATCTGTAGCCACGTCAAATCCTCTAACAAATCCCAAGGTGTCCCAAAATGCATGTAACTTGGAGAGCTGAAAGGCAATAATGGAACAGGCGTTGCAAATATTTTTTCAGAATTTTTCATTTCAGTTTTCAGTAAACCCTCCAATCTACCTGCCCGTGATCCAACTGACGTCGGGAACCATACATCCAATATAAGCAATATTGAGGTGACACGAGAAATTATCTTAAAATATCTAAAGGAAATTTATACTCGCAAAGGTGCCGGTCCTGACGAAATACTTTCAATTCTTATTAAACAACGTGCCTTACCCCTCTCTTTAGTTTTAAATCGTTCTCTAACCGAATGCACTGTCCCTATTATATGGAAATCCGTTTTTGTCTCCTATCTTCAAGAAAAACGGCAAAAAAACTGATGTCAATAAATACAGGCCAATCTCCAAACTTCGCATATTTAACAAAATTTTCGAAAAAATAGTCCATGACCAGAACTAAGTATGTGCAGCTCTCAAACCTAGCCTGAATATGAACCAACACAGTTTCATTAATGGTAAATCTACAACCATAATTTTTTCAACTTTCACAGAGTACCTCCAGGATAATTTGGATAATAGAATACAAGTGAACTCCGTCTATACCTTTTTTCTCCCCTCTCTCTATACCGACGATAGTTTGGCGTTCGACAAGGTCTATCTCTCAACCTTATTGAACAAGCTTTTAGAGATTGGTATTCACTACAATCTTTATCGTTGGCTCTCTTCTTATATTTCCAACCGTAGTCAAATAGTAGTGGTTGCTGGATTTAATTCCGATTCTGTTGCTGTTACATTGGGAGTTCTTCAAAGCAGCTTGTTGGAACCATTATAATTTAACATCTATATCGATGACGTTGGTAACTGTTTTTTTAACTCGCAAACCATCCTGTATGCAGTTGACTTGAAAATTTTTTCATCTTTACACTCAATCGAGGACTATCAGAAGCTGACAGGTGATTTACAACGTTAGAGCACGTATTTTAATGCCCATTGTCTGGAAATAAATATATCTAAGTGCTTCGTCATGCTTTACTAGAAATAAAAACGTATTTATCTACGAATACTCAATCAATCGTGTACTGTTACCTATCAAATCCGAAAGTAAGGACCTTGGGGTTATACTTAATAGTAAACTGAATTTTAATAAACATATTGACCACATAATTCGCTTATTACTTTCAAAATACTATATTTCTCGTATGTTTGTCGTATCCTTGAATACGCATCTCAGGCTATGCAGTAAAATAGAATTGAAAGCGTTCAAAAAAGATTTTTAAAGTACCTCAATTTCCGCTCTTTTTGATCTCATGTTAGTAATGAAGACTCTGCAAAGTTCTTCAAAATACAGAAATTAACTTGCCGAAGAAATAAAGCAGATAATGTTATTTAAAATTACACATAACTTAATCGATAGTCCTGATCTTCTTCAACGCCTATCATTCCATGTTCCAAATCGCAACAGTAGACAGTGGCTTACTTCTAATCTCCCTCATTGCAAGACCAACTACAAACATTCTTCTACAGATTCATTTACCTACAGATTCACACTTCCATTCAACTTAAATCATTAACATTTTCAACTCAACGTTTCGTGAGATAAAACGAAAACTCACTAAGCAACATGACTCAAACTAGGAAGTTCAATCCACGCCTCCCCTTTAAATATATTCCCGTCCTTAGCCATCCAAATCCTATATTCCTCTACCCCCCCCTAACATATTGAAACTAAAAAATAAATTTATTAAGAAAACACCCTTACAATGTCTCACTTTATCATTCACTATTATCAGTGGAAAGCTCATAATTGGTAAAATTAACTATTTTATTATTATAATAAACACGATGGTATAACTTTGTTTAATTCCACTTTTTATTTTCTTATCCAACTAGTTTCGGTTCAACCTGAACCTTCTTCAGGGAAGAATAAAAATATACTGAACAAAATACAGATATTCAGAAATTACATGTTAATTAGAAGAGGGAGAAAGAACATCAACTTAAGTGGGGGCGAGGAGGGGAGGTGGCTACGAGGGAGGGGTGGAAGTGGGCGGGGCTAGTGGAAATATTTTAAAAATGGGGCTGTTGGACAAATCTAATTGTTTATTAAGTAAATTAGTTTTATTTATTTTTAATGACTTTTTTATTTCAAGGGCTTCAAGATTATTAAGGCGTAGACCTATCCCATTTCTGTGTAAAATATTTATCCCGGAAGATTTATTGAAAGAGTGATCTGTATCTATTAGGTGGGTGGCGAATTCTGAAAACCCTGCACTGTTTAAACATCTCAAGTGTTCGACCACCCTTGTGTGAACATTTCTAGCCGTTTTACCGATGTAAAATGCTGGACAATCATTACATTTAAGTTTATATATGCCAGAATGGCTTAAATTATTTTCTTTATCTTTAGAATTAATTAACAGTTTACCAAGGTTATTATTAGTGTAAAAAGGCAGGTTTAATTTCGATAGGGAATTTAGAAACACAAGAGGATGAAAAATTATTTATGAATAAAATTCTACGCCAACCGTGGTTTTTATTGTCTCTATTGTTGGATGTATTATTATTATAAAGGAATTTATTGGTAGAGATGAAATTAAGTTTTTTTGAAAGAATTCTATCAATTAGGCTGTGGGGGTATCCGTTATTTAATGCAATAGATTTAATTTTAGATAATTCTTCAGTAAAGTTAACGTTAGATAGAGGAATAGTGACAAGTCTATGAACCATAGAATGAAATGCAGAATGTTTATGGGAAATTGGGTGGTTTGAAGTATTGTGGATTACGGTATCTGTGAAGGTAGGTTTTCTATAAATATTAAATTCAAATTTATTATTAACAATGGATAGGGATAGGTCTAAGAAATTTAAACAACAATTTTTTCCTATTTCTAATGTAAATTGAATTTTTTTATGGAATGAATTAAGGAGGGACAAGAAGGAGTTAAGTTGACGATCAGTACCTTTCCAAATACATATAATGTCATCAACATAGCGCTTCCATAAAAACACATTTTTTAGAAGGGGTGAGGTAGAATTAAAAATATTTTTTTCCAAATTATCCATGAAGATATCTGCAAAAAGCGGGCTCGTTGGTAGCCCCATTGGTAGACCTTCATTTTGTTGATAGATAATATCGTTAAATTTAAAACAGTTTTGGTTCAGACAGATGTTAAACATACGCGACATATCGTCAGAGAGATCTTTTGGTAAGTTGGAATTGGTTAAAACATTAGACATAATATTTTTACATTCAAGTACAGGGACATTTGGGAATAAATTGACAACATCAAAGGAAACTAATTTGCAGTTATTAGGAACAGTTAAATCTTTTAAATAGGTGACTAATTCATATGAATTTTTAATGGTGTACACAGGGGGAAATACATTGGAAGTGTTAAATAGGTTAGTCACAAAAGAAGCTAATTTATATTTTATAATTTTAATTTGGGGAATTACAACATGAGACTACGGGCCTAATTGGGGTGTTAGGTTTGTGGATTTTTAAGAATCCATAAAGTCTTGGAATTTTTGGGTTTTTTGTTAAGAATTTCACATTATCATATGATAGATCTTCAAAAATAGGGGATTTACAATCTTTTAATGCGTTTTTGATGTGTTGTTGAAACTTATTGGTTGGGTCAGTTAGAAGAGGTTTGAAAGTTTCATTATTAATAAAGTCTTGCATTTTTGAATTATATTCTGACCGGTTCATTATTATTACTGTATTGCCTTTATCGGCTTTCGTTAACACTAATTTTTCACTAGTTAGCTTTTTACGGATGTTGTTCGCTTGCAGGGTTTCTGGATTAAACTTTGGTTGATATTTAGGGATTAAATCTTGTAAAATTTCAGCACTTTTATATTGGAATGTAGTTGGAAAGTAGTGGAGGGCGGTCTGGATGTCCACTGCAACGTTTTCGATTGCACTATTGACATTATTCTTAGTGTAATGAAGGTTGTGTTTTAAACCTTTAGATAGTAATGTCAATTCATTTGGAGTAAACTGTACAGAGGATAGATTTTGTACTCGATCATAAAATTTATGTTGTGAAGATAGTGATTGGTTATTATTAGTTTTAGCAGCACACAGGTTTTTTAGTTTTTTTTCCAAGATTAATATATTTTGCAGATATCTTCATGGATAATTTGGAAAAAAATATTTTTAATTCTACCTCACCCCTTCTAAAAAATGTGTTTTTATGGAAGCGCTATGTTGATGACATTATATGTATTTGGAAAGGTACTGATCGTCAACTTAACTCCTTCTTGTCCCTCCTTAATTCATTCCATAAAAAAATTCAATTTACATTAGAAATAGGAAAAAATTGTTGTTTAAATTTCTTAGACCTATCCCTATCCATTGTTAATAAAAAAATTTGAATTTAATATTTATAGAAAACCTACCTTCACAGATACCGTAATCCACAATACTTCAAACCACCCAATTTCCCATAAACATTCTGCATTTCATTCTATGGTTCATAGACTTGTCACTATTCCTCTATCTAACGTTAACTTTACTGAAGAATTATCTAAAATTAAATCTATTGCATTAAATAACGGATACCCCCACAGCCTAATTGATAGAATTCTTTCAAAAAAACTTAATTTCATCTCTACCAATAAATTCCTTTATAATAATAATACATCCAACAATAGAGACAATAAAAACCACGGTTGGCGTAGAATTTTATTCATAAATAATTTTTCATCCTCTTGTGTTTCTAAATTCCCTATCGAAATTAAACCTGCCTTTTACACTAATAATAACCTTGGTAAACTGTTAATTAATTCTAAAGATAAAGAAAATAATTTAAGCCATTCTGGCATATATAAACTTAAATGTAATGATTGTCCAGCATTTTACATCGGTAAAACGGCTAGAAATGTTCACACAAGGGTGGTCGAACACTTGAGATGTTTAAACAGTGCAGGGTTTTCAGAATTCGCCACCCACCTAATAGATACAGATCACTCTTTCAATAAATCTTCCGGGATAAATATTTTACACAGAAATGGGATAGGTCTACGCCTTAATAATCTTGAAGCCCTTGAAATAAAAAAGTCATTAAAAATAAATAAAACTAATTTACTTAATAAACAATTAGATTTGTCCAACAGCCCCATTTTTAAAATATTTCCACTAGCCCCGCCCACTTCCACCCCTCCCTCGTAGCCACCTCCCCTCCTCGCCCCCACTTAAGTTGATGTTCTTTCTCCCTCTTCTATTTAACATGTAATTTCTGAATATCTGTATTTTGTTTAGTATATTTTTATTCTTCCCTGAAGAAGGTTCAGGTTGAACCGAAACTAGTTGGATAAGAAAATAAAAAGTGGAATTAAACAAAGTTATACCATCGTGTTTATTATAATGTATTCCCACAATGTGTTTGCTACATGTGAAAATTTATTTTATTATTGTTTATTTTGTTCAACTTTACCTAAAATTATTATTTTAATAAATAAATGACATCTTTTCCTAAAATTATTAAATAAACCTTGCAATAGCCGATAACGCTGCTGACCTGAGGGTTGACTGTCGAGAATTGGAATTTTCTGAAATACACAATTCCGAAAAGGAAGCCGGAGCTATTCCATTAAGGGACTTAAATACCATCCAGCAAAGCTTGAACTGGATCCTTTGAGGACATTAGAGCAAGTAAAGATTTTTAAGATGTTCTTAAATATGGGAATATTTAGATACGCGCCGGTGATAAGTCTAGCCGCAGCATTGAAAATGGATTGTAATTTGTTGATTTTATATTTTTGGAGACTTGCATAAATTCCGTTGCAATAATTTAAACGTGAAACAACAAACAAATTGACTAGTAATTTAGTCGCCTTTGTTGGCAGATTTCTCCGCACTGCTTTAATTTGCCTTAATTGAAAGAACTTCGTGCTTAAAGTTCCGTTCACTTGAGTTTTAAGCGAAAAATCAGCGTCCAGATTAACACCCAGTAGTTTTATACATATCTTTGGAGTGATGTCACTTCCTGAAATGGTTATTGGGGAGTTATCAATGTTACACTGACCTCTGCTTGTGGCAGTCCAGAGAAAATCAGTCTTTGACGTATTCTGTTTCAATCTATTTTTTTTTTTTTTTTTTTACAGTTAAATACCGCACAAGAGTCCCAACTGCTCCCGTCTGGAGCCAGTGAGACTATGGCATCCCCAATCGGGGTATGTTGTGAGGCTGAAGGTAGTGGGGAGGGGAAGGAGATAGGGAAGAGGAAGGTGGGGAAGTACCTGGCTATTCAGATCTGGTCACTAAACACGGCTAAAGCCATTTCAAGCAACGTTTCAATTCTGAATGGTGGTCTTACACCAGGTCGATACTGATAGTATCTTCCACTCTGGAACGTGCCGCAAATATACCATATATTATTTTAAATCAATAAATTGTGAAATAACACAAATTAATCAAATAAAATTTATTTGCGCACGCCGGGTTCGAACCCGCGACCTTCGGATTGTGAGTCGAGAGTCTTGCCTCGGGACCACGGAGGCCGTCCATTTGAGGTCATCCAGTGGATAATTGCTTCAAGACACTCTGTGTAAGTTTTTCGACTATCTACTTCCTCTGGTAGCAGTGACAGTTAAACTTGTTGTTTTTTTTTAAATTTAATTAAGTAAAATTTTATTTAATAGTTTTATTATCAAGTTCTGCAAGTATTTTAGTATGTTAGCATGTATGTAGTATGTAGTTAAGTATGTTAATATGTATCAGAACTTGATAATAAAACTATCAAATTTATTTTTTAATAAAAATAAATTATAAGAGTTCTACGAATTCAACACTAAAACAATTAATAAACTTGTTGGTCATCAGCGTGGCAGTGAGATAGAAGGCCAAATGATTCGATTATTTTATTGATATCATTTGTGAAGAAGATGAAGAGAAGTGGGCCCATAACAGACCTCTAGGGTACTCCAGAAGAAAGGGTTGCATATTTGAATGATTTTTCCCCACTTTTACGGATTGTACACGATTTCCCAAGTACGATGTAAGTACCAGCTACCAGCCAGAGTACCAGCTCTGAACGCCGCGATTTAAACCAAATTATTCTTCTAATTGTTTAATGAGAAAATAATGGTTGATCTTGCCACAAAAATTCGAAATTCTGGCCACGTCAAGAGTCAATTATAGAAGGGCACGTGTCAGAGAGACGATGTAAGCGAGTTGTAATTGTGGCAATTTACCCAACCAATCGATAAATTCAATTATTGAATTTGTCTACGAGAATTTAATAAAGTACACACCAGAAGTAACGCAGATTCTGAAAAAAGATTACGATAAAATTCCAATGATTTTAAGTGGGGATTTTAATGTGACTTTTGCATTGGATACAGCGCTCCCTTTGATTGAGTTCCTGAACACCAAATTAAATTTAAAAATGTGCAGCAGTCGCATTGAATCGACAACAAGATCAAAAATAGAAATTAATGCAGTATTTCAAAGATATATTGATCAAATCCAAACCAAAGCATTTATTTCACACTTAAGTTGTCAAAAGCCTCTCGTGTAATGACACACAAACAAATGTGTTGAAAATGAAAACTTGGAGTCTGTAAATAATATGTTGAATAAAATGTAAAATAAAATAATATTTAAACTTGGTAACAATATTACGAGTAATAAATAGTTCCTCGTATAAAAAATAAACCCTACAATTGTCCCACTCCTGATACTCTGCATTCGTCTGATTCTATCGAAATTTAGTTTTCTAAAGGTTCCACTTCTACCGTGTGTGAACTGCACACATGTTTTTTTATCAATGTTTTTATTAATATATGAAAAAAATGTGCTTGAGTGTAATAACATAATATGCAGACTCGTCTTGAGCCTTGCCGACGACCATACCATGTTGAACACACCGGTTCTCGTCCGATCACCGAAATAAAGCAACATCGGGTGCGGTCAGTACTTGGATGGGTGACCGCTTGGGAACACCGCGTGCCGTTGGCTTTTTTCTATTTTTTTCTCCGGAGTCGCTAGATTTCGCTTTTTAGTTTTCTTTGCCTGTTCATTTTGGAGTGGTTTGAAGATTGGAAATTGATTTTGCAAAAATAAAAACGTTTTTTCTGGATTTCATAGATTCGAACCCAGGTGATCGAATTCCAGTGCATCTTTTTCTATAAATTTTGTCATTATATTAATATTTATGGTTTCTGCTTCGGATTCGCTAGATGTCGTTATCTATCGCGTTATGTTTGTTGTGGTTTGAAGATTGGATATTGATTTTCCAAAAATATTTTTTTTTTTCGATGTTACGAGTTTCGAACCCACGTTGTCTGGTTTGGATTGGTAAGGCGCGTTGCACCGCTGAACCACGGCGGGCCAAGCGAGAGCGACGATTTACTGCATTATATATTATTTGAACCAAGTATAAAATGTTAAGTTTATTTTTATTAATTTAAACCGCACTTCCATTTCACGCGATTTTCAAATTACTCTCTAATGCGGCCTAGGAAGTTTCACTTCAAAAATACATACTAAAATACTTGCAGAACTTGATAATAAAAATATCAAATTTAATTTTAATTAAATAAAAAAAAAGTAATTTTTTTTTTGGATTTTGTAGGATTTGAACTCAGTTCGCACAATGTTTGGCCTCTGGCGGCTTGGAATTGTCCGGCACCTAAGCCATTGCGCTACAGCGGGGCCGATCCGATGTGCGAATTTAGTGGATTATAAGAACCGACGACCAATAATATAAAAATTTTCGTCACGTGTTTCCGTTTCATTCGAATTTCAAATCACTCTAATAATAATAATAATAATTGGATGATTTATATAGCGCCGTTTTTGTGAAAAATCACCTCAAGGGCGCTGCACAAACTTACAATACATTTATAAAATCTAGAAAAACTACAAACTAGACAAACAATTAAAACAACTAATGGCTAAAAATTGCATCCACAGGTTCATAAGAAAATATATGTACAATGTCTCGACCAATGAACGCGATGCTTCTTAAAAATGTATACAGGTCCATACTTACCTGGGAGGTCGCTTGAAATTAACACTTATTGTCTATTAAGAAATTTAGATATAGTTCGCACGCAGAGGACATTATTGGGTACACTTGTTATATGTGTTTAGTCCTGAAATATATTTTAATATTAGTATAAAATACATTATTTGATGAGTGTATTTTGGAACTCAAAAGCAACATTTTATAGTGGGCGGTACAGTAGTACAAGGATTTGATCTTCCTAAATGTGATTCGTAACGAGACAGATTGATGTGCAAAGATTCAAGTAATTAGAAAATTAATTAGAAAAGTGTAATTAAGACATATCATAGAAAATAAAAGTATGATACTCTCAGATAGGTTTATTTAAATTAAGGATATGAGAGCCCAAAAAGGTAGGTTTTTAATTTGGAACTAAATTCTGTTGGGCTTGTTAAGCATCTTAGTTCCGGAGGGAGTTTATTCCAAGCCTTAGGCCCAGATACTCCAAAAGCGCGATCTCCAAACTTTGTATTTGGCTTGCGTTTAGGTTCCATTAGTCTGCCTATAGCTGATGATGTTGCTGATCTAAGGGTTGACCGCCTCGGACCAGTATTTTCCGGGACACATAGTTCAGAGATATAATGCTGCTAAAAAAGTTTTCACTTCAAAAATAAAATTGGTTCTCATGACTATACACTAGTAGGTATGTAATTCTGTAACAATACCTGAGTGACCTCGCGTCCAAAAAAAACGTTTCTAATTTACTCGCATTTAATAAACAATAACCTTATTTTCCACTTAAATCATGTAGCTACTTAAATAAAAAGTAAATAACTTAAGTAAATCAGTAGCTACTTAAAATACCTACTTAATTATAAACCGTACACTTTACGTAACATTCTCAATTAATTAAAATAAAGCATAAATACACAATTGTCCAAGGAAACGTAACTATCTCAACGATAATTCTATTTTCAAACTTTCTTTAGTCAGATAGGTACCATAATATTGAACAAATGCAAATTTTAAAGTACAAAAATATCTCTATGATTTCACATTTGAAAATTTAATCTTTAAATAACCATTAATACAGCCACCATCTTGAACGGAAAATTGAACGTACAAACAAAAATTCATACAGGCGAAATACAAAATTGTGGAGTTAACGCAGGACTTTGCTACGCCCTGTCAATAATTATGTGAAGTAGATTCAACAGTTGCCCGCTTACACGAGTACCACGAGTTTCTAGACACCGTGTGTAGCGCCAGTTTTGTGAAATAACACCTCAAAGCAGCTTCAATATTTAAAGCTTGATTTTCCAAATACCAAAACCATTACGCTTGCCTATGTTCTTTCATCCTTGAGTTGAATTTTAATATAAAGAAACAATAAACTCACTCAATGGCATATGCAGAACACAACACCCACTGGTCACTCACTAGAGTTGCAGGATAATTCCGCCAGATAATGTTTCCCGTCTGACCTTCTCCAATTAGTCCCTGGAAACACAACACGACATCCAAATATTAACTAGAGTTGCAGGATAATCCCGCCAGGTAATGTTTCCCGTCTGACCTTCTCCAATTAGTCCCTGGAAACACAACACGACATCCAAATATCAACTAGAGTTGCAGGATAATCCCGCCAGGTCCCGTCTGACCTTCTCCAATTAGTCCCTGGAAACACAACGCGACATCCAAATATTATTCTCAATGCGAGTGTTGTTTAAATTTTTGCTCTAAAAATATTTGTTGATTTTGTCTTATCATCCTATTCTTTTTTATGTGTATCCGCAAGAGTCCAAACTGGACCCAACAATCTGGAGCCAGTGAGACTATGGCATCCCAAATTGGGCTACTTTATGTGGGTGAAGGTAGGGGGAGGGGAAGGAGACGTGGAGTAGGAAAGTGGGGAAGTACATGGCTTTTCAGATCTACTCACCAATCTCAGATCTACTCACTCACCAAACATACATTTCAAGAAAAGTTTCAGTTCTGAGTGGTTGTCTTACACCAGGGCGGTACAGAGAGTGTATTCCACTTTTGAATAAGTCGAAAATTGATTTTATTTAAAAGAATAAATTAAGAAATAACACAACATAATAAAGTTCATCCGGGATTTGAGCCCGCAACCTCCGTATTACTAGTCGAGAGCTTTACCCTTTGGCCACTGAGGAAACTTTGTTTGAAGTGGCTTTAGGCGTGTTTGGTGACCAGATATGAATAGTCTGTATCTTTTCCACCTTCGTCTTCCACATATGTTCACTATTTCACTACCCATAAGGTATGCCATAGTCTTACTGGCTCCAAAGGGTTGGGAGCAGTTGGGACTTTTATGTGGTAATGAATTAAAAAACGAACTAAAAACTGCGTTATACAATTGAGGTGCTCAGCGGAAGATTGGCCCAACCCACATCAGCGAAAATATCATATGGTTATAAATTTTTGTCATATCTATGAAGCCACAGTGGCCCAATTTTAGTTTTCACTGAATTCAAAGGATCTTCGAAATAAGAAAACTAAAATTGGGCCACTACGGCTTCATGGATATGACAAAAATATATAACAAATTATGTTTTCGCTGATGTTCGCACGAGTTTTTGTGGGTTGGACCACTCTTCCGCTGAGCGCCTCAATTAAGTGAAACGTTTGCGGCTCTTTTCGGCCCGTTTTCATACAAATCTTAATTCGGGAGTTGAGATCAGGATACCCAACCAGAATGAGAAATTATTTTTGCAATAAAAAGGTGAATTAAATATCTAGTACGGATGTGAGCTACTTTATTTATTTTTGCTTTAAATTATAGGATAGGCCATTAAAGATTTTAGTGTTTCATGATTTTAGAGAGTTGTCCCAAGTTGTTGGGCAATTATTTGTACGTGAATGAAATACAACAAAAAAATAATTTTACCATATTTATCATAAAAATATGATGAAACATAGAATCAAAGACATGAAAGACATCAGAAGTGCTTCAAAAAGACTTATCAACAATTCTCGGCCCCAGAAAGGACGGTTTCCAGGTATTTAGATCTCGCAAAATAAAAGACGCGGGCATTGCACTTGAAACCAAATCACCAGGCGGTATTACAAACATTAAGAAAGTGGAAGGAAAATTGTCTGAAAAAGGCATTAAAAAGGTTTCCCCGCAAGGTCGCTTGCCTAAGATTGTAATTTACAACGTACTGGGCGAACTAAGCACCGATGCCTCTTTGTTTTCCGAAATATATGAGAACAATATCACAGATAAGTCAATGCTTCCAAAAGATGACCACCTCCGGACCATGAGGAGAGTTTCCTATTTCGGCAAACGTGATGGGGGCATCATGAATATGATCATCACGTGTCACCCTGAAGTAAGAAAGATCTTAATTGACAGCGGTCTGTGCTTCCTTAGATGGAATGCCTGCCGTGTTCGAGATTATCTGGGTGCCACTCGGTGCTATAAGTGTCACCAGTGTAGATACATTAGTAAGTCGTGCACCCAGGACTCTATAACTTACCCGCTCCTCGCCGAAACCGGACACGATTATTTGGATTGCCCCAAAAAGACACAGGCCGCAGAGTGCGCCATATTATACGAAATTCAAAAAACCTTCCAACCACGCCACAGGGGATAGATCCTGTCCAGCCCAGAAGGCGACAATTGAAGCATAAGTCCGTAGGACTGATTTTTTTTTTTTTACATGAGCTCCACACAGGAGGCCCTGGGGAAAATAATTTGCCTCAGGGCCTATGTCATCTTTGGGGTTGCTGTGTGAAGGGTTTTATTAAGGAAAAAGAGGAGGGGAGAGTTCTGGGAAGGAAAAGGGTTTAAGGGGTGGGTAGGAATCTGGGGTTCAGTGTGTCCTGGTCATCCGCATCCAAGACCTAGACAAACCTCACCCCATGAACCCGGGCACCCCTGCTAAATCACCAAACGTAGCGAACCACTTGGGGTGACCTATGGCAGAGGTGTTGGTTATCCAATAAAGGTTCCCGGGGTGGCGATACCCATTCCCGCCTCCCTTGGATTATGGACAATTATATGGCTTCAAGTAATTATTTAGAAGAAGAAAATGAGTCGAATCTATAACTTTTATTTTCTATTTCTCTCATTCATTTTCATTTTCTGTTTGTTTCTTTCAATTCTATTTTCATTTTTTTTCTTTTAAATTCCTGCCACCTCGGAACAGGCTCAGCCTAGTGAGGTAAATGTAAAATAATTTTTATATGTAACTTGATAGAAAATAACAAAATAAAAAATCAGTTTCTAAGTGACCGGTGCAGTACTAGCGCAGTTATGCAGACTTGTTCCATGCTCAGTGTTCAGTGCGCAGCTTCAAAATTTATATTTTTCATCATGTTTCTCTAATATCTATAAACAAATGCTATATTATAGATTAGGAATTCCTACTGAAAACATTAACTACATGTCACTGTTGAAAATGTTGGGCCTTGCCACATTAAAAGAAAGAAGAATATTGATCTATTTTTTCTCTATAAAATTGTTAACTTTCATGTGCCTAGTAGAACGGTTCGTCAGAGGGTACCTAATCATTGCAACAATTCAGGTACCAATGCTGAAATAGACTCATACAAGTAATGAACCGACTGCACAGTGCAGGGAATAAATATTAAATGCACACCAACGGTACTGAATGTCTATCAGCCTATAAATACATTGTTACTTAATCTCTATGTCTATCTTGATAGCTTTGAAATGTTTATAAATTTTCAATTTTTATCAAAATTTATATGAATGTGCATCCTACATTTTACTCTGTTTGTTTTTTTTTAAGTTAAAATTTTTGTACTTTGTTAAATTTTATACTTGTTAAATTTTTATGCTTATTTTAATAGTGTTATCTCTTTAATTCTTTGATTATATCAAATGTATTTTTAATTTTATCATATGTAAAAGCCCTGATTGGGCGTGTACAAATAAACAACAAATAACATATTGTCAATGAGTTAGAAAAACGCCATTCCGGAGTTTATCCTAAGACTAGAAGAGGGCACCGGGAGATTAACAATTGAAATTGAATAAAGCAGAGAAGAAAGGTGAAGGTTGGGAGTGTCTGCTTATTCAGATCTGATACCACGGCTCTTGCCATTTTCAATTCTGAATGAGTCCTCACCAGGGCGATACTGGAAGTATCTAATTTTGAAATAACAGCATCAGAATTAATAAATGTATTTCAATTATTGTAGTATGGAAGTATCGATTTGAATGGTGCTCATTTCAAGAATGACGTTTCTTGTGTCTATATGAAATAGTATAAAGATTGCCATTCTATCATGTCTAGGATGAATGAAGTATGTATGAAGAATGAGTTAATGATGAATGGCAGGTCAGGCACTAGGAAACCAACATCATCTTCTAATGTATTAAAATGTATTCCAACTAACGTCCTAGAGCCCTCAGCAGTCAAACATCGTCGATTACGGAAGCCAGGCAAAACTTGCGAATCGCGCTGCCAACTATGACTAGGGTCAATGTAGGTTGATACCTCAATCAGCAATCAACCCTCAGTCCCCAGTCATCCAGCAGAGCTTGAACTGGATTCTTTCATACTGAAATATGGGAATATTTAGATACGCCGGTGATAAGTCTTGCCGCAGCGTTGAAAATGGAGTGTAATTTGTTGATTTGATATTTCGGAAGATTGGCATAATATGCCGTATATATTATATTCCGTTGCAATAATCTAGATGTGATACGACGTACGAATTGACTAGTAATTTAGTCGCTTCTGTTGGTAAGTTTCGCCTTACTGCTTTAATTTGCCTTAATTGAAAGAACCCCGAAAAATTATTATTACTAGCAGTTGAAAACACGCTCCGCACTTTTTTCTGCTAGGCCCTGGAGGCGGCTTTTGGTTCAGCTTCACCCAGTTAGTGTTGGTGACCATTTTATAAATCCAGTAGGAACTGATTTCAAAAATAGCCTGTTCCTCGGATCCACTGTCATCGAGTGATAGTCACCGGTATAAATTAACCAAGACAGGGGCAATGACGTCATTTTACATGAGCTCCACACACAGGAGGCCCTGAGGGAAATAATTTCCCACAGGGCCTATGTCATCTTTGGGGATGCTGTGTGGAGGGTTTTTTAAGGAAAGGAAGGGGAAAGGAGTTCTGGGAAGGAAAGGGGTTTAAGGGGTGGGTAGGAATCTGGGGTTCAGTGTGTCCTGGTCATCCACCTTCGAGACCTAGACAAAATTCACCCCATGAACCCGGGCACCCCTGCTAAATCACCCCTGGTTATAAAATAAAGGTTCCCGGGGCGGCGGTACCCATTCCCGCCTCCCAAATTGAATGAGAAAGGTATTAATAACGTTCGATATTACATTAACCCCACGCAGGAGTCCAATGAGGAATATAATTTTCCTTAGGGCTCATGTCATATTTTGGGATGCTGTGTGGGGTTCTTTTTAAGGGAAGGAATGAGACGAAGTCTTGGGAAGGAAAAAAGTATGAGGGGTGGGTAGGATTCTAGGGATCAGTGTGTTCAGAAGTGACGGATGTATGAATTCATCCCTCTCGCTGCAGTGCAAGACGATGGATCGAGAGAGACCAGCTGCAGAGATCAAAGGATCTCCGCAAACCGGTCTCTCTCGATCCGGCCCGCCACGCAGCTGGCAGGCGGGCACAACCGCCGCCAAAACACACCTCCCGATGAACCCAGACACCCCTGTTAATTGTTAAGCGAACCACTTGGGGCGAACTATGGCGGAGGTGTTGGTTGACCAATAAATGGTTCCCTGGGCAGCGCTACCCATGTTCATCTCCCAACTAACTGACCATCATGTCGATTCTCGTCAAACCATCTAAACGTCTCTTTCGTAAGCTTAAGTGATATAACATACTTACCTTGAACAGTTTTTTTTAGTATAATTAAACATAATTTTTATTATTTGTATTATTTTTGTCAGTTTTAGTGCTTTCATAATGTCTCTGTTGTTACTTTAATTTTGTTAACATAAAATATAAGTTATTTTGGATAAATTATTTTTTATCCGCTTAAGTTTAATAAATATTCAATTAAAGTAATGTTGTTTAGTAACTTACAAAAGTTTGTGCGTGAATAAATACATACTAAATTCGAGTTGTCAACTGTTCAAAAATAAATTGAAAATATCAATTTTTTTCAGTTATTCTTTTGGAACAATTGTTATATTTTTTTACAATTTTTAATTGTTTGAACGAAGAAAAAGTGAAGTGATTGTTTTCTTCCAATTTCATTAGATAAAAGGACTGTGTTTATTAATTTTGGATTTTCCAAAATTTTTCCACTTCCATTTAATAAAATATGTTTTTTTCCACTTTTTTCATGTCCGAAGCTAAAAATACTGCAATTTTTAAACACGAAAGTATATTTCAGATACAAAAATTTCTTATATGTAGTTTCTATAAAGGTATTTGTTTTTACGACATCCTCAAAAATAAGAAATATTCATGAAATTTTAAATACGTTGGAAAAATTTCAAAATTCGTTCAGAAATTACTAATAAATTAAGCGTATACACTAGATAAACAACCCGCTTCACAATTTTATTCGTTTCTCAATTGAATAAAATTTTCACGACATTTTTTAGTAAGGCTGTCGTGTTTTTGTTTCATTTAACTTAATAGTAGAAAAAAATCTGAGCTTTGTATGGCCAAAAATCACCCTAGTGCCAAATTCATAACTAAAGGATAACTCTGTTTTTAGAGATTTTTACTGTATTTCAAGCACCATAAGATATTTTCATTACGGTCACAATTTATTTAAAATCGGCCTATTTATAACAGTTTTTTTATATTAGCTTGCTCCCTCTATTATTCGTATTGCTCATCTCCATTTCAAACCATCTTTAGTAATCTTCTTCTTTTAACGCTTTTCACGAAGCCTTAACCATTCCGCTGACATGAGACTTGCATCTTTTCAGATCTCCTCATTTTTTTAACTGATTTTCACACCTATACCTCAGGAATCTCATTTCTATCTAGTTATAATTTACTCTTCCTTTGCCAATTTCCTCACTACCATCAATCAGGGTTGGTAGTAATACTCCATTGCAGACTGCTGCTTTGATTCTGTGGACAATATCGGTGCCAATCGCGTTCAACCCAAAGCCATAAAAAAATTTATACTTCCCAATAAACATATTCATCCACCTGCTCCAAGTATTCATTATACACGACTATATTGACTCTGTGTTCGTACTCTCCCAATCACCATGTCCTTAGAGTTGGGCTGGCTGCGCACTAGGCCGGGCTATAAAGCAGCCAATGTCACCAGTTGGACTGGCTGCCATGGTATTTAAGTCACTCAACGTAAAGGCTCCGGTTTACTTATCGGAATTGTGTGTATTCCAAAAAATTCCAATTCTCGACAGTTAACCCTGAGATCAGCAGCGTCATCAGCTATCGGAAGGTTAAAGGAACCAAAGCGTACACCAGATACTAAGTTCGGTGAGCGCGCTTTCGGAGTATCAGGACCTAAAGCGTGGAGCGGAATTTAGAACTAAACTTAAAACTCACCTTTTCAGATAGTCGTACCCGTAAATTCAAAAACCTTTCACCTACACCTTCAATGCCCGCGACATTGTAAAAATAACACGTTAAAAAAAAATTTTAATCTCAGTTGCAAGCGTTAAGTAAAGGTCATTTCATGAAGATTCTTCAGCTCTAAAGAGTCCTAAATTCTCCAGTCTCTCAAAATAAATAATATACTTTTGCCACTAATCTTTTAATGTTAAATCATGCAATGTTCAGTGTAAATATAATGCCCTCCGCGTGCAAGACCGTATCTTCTGCAAGCATTAACTTTCTAATTAAAGTGTGTTTTTCGGAAGTGACCTGCCAGGTAAGTTTGTTTCTGTATCTGTTTGTAAATAGTTAAATTAGATAGATCCTAGGAATTCTTAGTAAGTTGTACAGCGCCCTAGGTGATTTTTCACAAAAACGGCGCTCTACAAATTATCCAATTATTATTATTATTATTATAAAAAAATGAATATTTTAGGTTTTAAATAAAGCTAACTAATGTCTGTAACTTACGTAGTGCGGGGCTTCGGATGTAGATGTCATCGGAGTACCGGTATATTCTACATTCAATTCTGGTGTAAGAACAGGACACACATTCCCCCGAGTCCAACCGGAGTCTGTTTCTTGGCACGGGTGAGTCTTCTGTGCCAGCTCTATGCAGTCTGTAGAGGAAACAAAACATTACACAAGTGCCTACAGTTATTCATAGGATTGAGGAACTCATAGACTGGAAGATGTTTCTAGTATTTATAGCAGACGTGGATAGCCAGGTAGTTCCTCTTCGCTACGTTACCTCTGTCAGCCTCAGAACTTTACAATACGGACATCCGGTGGAAATTATTGAATAGGATTTTCTTCTTTATAATTTTTAAAACTTAAATAATATTGATTTGAGTATTTTTTTGAAGTGAAAACTTCTTCAGCGGCATTAGAGTGATTTGAAATTCGAATGAAACGGAAACACGTGACGAAATTTTTTATATTATTGGTCGTCGGTTCTTATAATCCACTAAATTCGCACCTCGGATCGGCCCCGCTGTGGCGCAATGGTTAAGGTGCTTGACAAATCCAACCCGCCAGAGGCCAAACATCGAGCGAACTGAGTTCAAATCCTACGAAATCCAGAAAAAATTAACTTTATTTTTTTAAATTTAATTAAAATTAAATTTGATATTTTTATTATCAAGCTCTGCAAGTATTTTAGTATGTATTTTTTGTATGTATTTTTAGTGTGTATTTAGTATGTACTTTATTTTTGTAAATAAATATCCAATCTTCAAACCACTCCAAAATGATTAGGCAAAGAAAACAAAAAAGCGACATCTAGCGACTTCGGCGAAGTAAACACAAATACTACAATATTACGATGACCAAATCCTATAGCAAAAGGTGCACTGGAATTCGACGACAAAAATATGTAAAAAATCATCCTTCACTTACTAACTATCACGTCGTTTACCGCAGGGGTAGGCAGAAAGGACGGACCGCCAAACAACAAAACTCGGTGTCGGCACACACTACTTGCCTCGTTCACATTCATACATCGTCTCACACATGTTCTTCTATTATTCTGACTCTTGACGTGGCCCGAATCAACCCGATTCGTCAATAGTCGTGCCATTTTTTAATTTATTTTTTTTATTATTATTTATTATTTTAACTTTATGAGTAAAACCTCAAACTGTAATATTTAATTAAATGAAGACATTATGAGCGAAACTCAATCGAAAATCTGGAAACAGAAAAATCAGAAAAAGATATTGGCACCTCTGGGACTCGAACCCAGGACCTCCCTACTTTCCGGGTTGGGCGCTCTTATCCACTGAGCTAAGGTGTCGATATCCAATTCGGTCACTTTTAACTGTACCATACTTCGACTAAGAACCACCCATATTATCTTCATTTTTCTTAACGCATATTTTTATTGGCTGCCATCTTTATGAATGATTGCAAGATTCAACTCGAACTAAATGCAATCTAGATGGTGTCTGGATAAATTATTATCCATTTTATTTAATGTGCGACATCTATTGACTCTTCAGCAAGTCTGGGATGAATATTATTATTTATTATTTTAACTTTATGAGTAAAACCTCAAACTGTAATATTTAATTAAATGAAGACATTATGAGCGAAACTCAATCGAAAATCTGGAAACAGAAAAATCAGAAAAAAATATTGGCACCTCTGGGACTCGAACCCAGGACCTCCCTACTTTCCGGGTTGGGCGCTCTTATCCACTGAGCTAAGGTGTCGATATCCAATTCGGTCACTTTTAACTGTACCATACTTCGACTAAGAACCACCCATATTATCTTCATTTTTCTTAACGCATATTTTTATTGGCTGCCAATGTGCGTTAAGAAAAATGAAGATAATATGGGTGGTTCTTCACAGCATCCCCTAAGATGACATAGGCCCTGAGAAAAAATATTTTTTCTCGGGCCTCCTGTGTGGAGCTAATGTAAAAAAAAAATATTTAATTAAATGAAGACATTATGAGCGAAACTCAATCGAAAATCTGGAACAGAAAAATCAGAAAAAGATATTGGCACCTCTGGGACTCGAACCCAGGACCTCCCTACTTTCCGGGTTGGGCGCTCTTATCCACTGAGCTAAGGTGTCGATATCCAATTCGGTCACTTTTAACTGTACTTCGACTAAGAACCACCCATATTATCTTCATTTTTCTTAACGCACATTGGCAGCCAATAAAAATATGCGTTAAGAAAAATGAAGATAATATGGGTGGTTCTTAGTCGAAGTATGGTACAGTTAAAAGTGACCGAATTGGATATCGACACCTTAGCTCAGTGGATAAGAGCGCCCAACCCGGAAAGTAGGGAGGTCCTGGGTTCGAGTCCCAGAGGTGCCAATATCTTTTTCTGATTTTTCTGTTCCAGATTTTCGATTGAGTTTCGCTCATAATGTCTTCATTTAATTAAATATTTTTTTTTTACATTAGCTCCACACAGGAGGCCCGAGAAAAAATATTTTTTCTCAGGGCCTATGTCATCTTAGGGGATGCTGTGTAGAGGGTATTTTTAAAAGGTATTAAGGGTGGGTAGGAATCCGGGGGTCAGTGTGTCCAGGAGTGACGGACGTACGAATTCATCCCTCTAACAGCGGTGAAAAGCGATGAGTCTGGCTGGAAAGGTCAAAAGGCCTCTCTCAATTGGTCTCTCTCTTAAACGCAGCAGTAGAGCAGACGCTTCCGCCGCCAAAACCTGGACAAACCTAACGCCATGAACCCGGGCATCCCTGCTAAGGGAAACGAAGTAATGATTTTATTCTAGTTCAACGACTCTAAGCGCATCCCATCTCTCCACCAATACATTAACAAATTTTTTTAGCCACTCAAAATTCACCTTGTTCGATACCAGGTCGGAGTTTCAAACCGGCCTGGTAGTATACCTTGCAAACCCTCAAGCATTTCCTCTCGAGTATCCATCATGATCGGACAGTGCCACAGAATGTGCATGGCCGTTTGGTTTTTCTCACCACATGCGCATCCTGCACTCCGAGAGAGACTGAGGCTGAACAGTCTTCCCCGGAATTCTCCGTGTCCTGTTAAAATCTGGATCACATAGTGGTCCAGAGGAGGTCACAGTGAGGAATGAGGAAGGCCCCTTCCATCCTGGCTTTAACTGAGGGGAAGAAGGAGTGAGTCCATCTCCCCCTTATCGACCTATCCCATCGACTCTGCCATATATCGAGGCTTTTCATTCTCATCTCTCTCAATAATGCTGAAAGACGCATGACTCCGCCAGGAGTAAGAGTCGCTCCTAGGTGGACAACAGCCTTACCTTTGATGAGATCCTTTCTTGATAAGATTTCTTTGATTTCGAGATCAATCGGCATCTGTCCAGCCAGTACTGGGAGTGCGTCTGATGCTACAGTCCTGTAGGCACCCGTAAGAGCAAGCAGGGAAATGCGTTGGCCCCGTTTCAGTGCCAGTTGTATCATCACGTTGTCCAACTGATGCGACCACACAGAAGATGCGTATGCGACTTGAGCCACATACACGCAACTGTAAAACAGTCGTAGCGCCGGACTCCTCAGTCCCCACTCAGATGTGGAGAGTCTTCTGAGCTTTAGAAATAGGGATTGGGCTTTGCTTGAAATACTCTTGTCGTGTGCCAGGAACGATGACGATCTGTCAAAAACAACACCTAAGTACCTACACTGTTCAACGAATTTAATATGAGTACTCCCAATTCGAATTGAGGGGTTTCTCGTACGACTGAGAGAACCCTTCATCAGGATACCAGCAGTCTTGTGGGGGGCGAAGGCCAGCTTTTTCATTTCTCCCCATTTCAGTATGCGTCTCAGACACTCTTCAGCTTTTTTTTCGACTAACCCTGTTGCCCCCCGAGACTAACAAAAATAAATCATCCGCGTAAGCTACCAAGGTGCAACCTTCAGGTAAGGGCAACCTGAGAAGGTCATCAAAGAGTACGTTCCAAAGTGTGGGTCCAAGAATCTTGGGGGCATCCCATATCGACAGCTCTGCTTACCTCGGTAGCTCCATGGGAGACCGACACTGTTCGACCTGAAAAATAATCTGCCAGAATTTTAAATAAGCCACTGGGGCACCCGCGATTTTTAAGTTTGCACAGAATTATCGGCCACCATGCGTTGTCAAAGGCCCCCGAGATATCTAAAAATATTCCTACCACATACTTCAACGGGCAAATCTTCACCCAGTCAAGCGCATGCAAAATGGCGTGCTCGGTAGACTTTTTTGTAACAAAGCCAAACTGTCTATCGCAAGGAGGCGATAATGTCAAGTCTAGGCGGGTTCTGATTATTTTTTCAAGGACTTTTCCAAGAATCGGCAGTAGAGTTATCGGCCTGTAGGCGCCTGGATCCGACCTTGGCTTGTCATTACCTTTTGGAATGATTTTGAGCACGCCTCTCTTCCACACTGAGGGAAAAATCCCCTTTCGCAAAAAGGTTCCCATAAGGGTGAACAATTCCTGACGTGCATATTTCCATACCTGTTTTATGATCGCACCGTTAAGTTTATCGAAGCCCGAAGCCTTTGTGGGACCAAGACTCTTGATTATTAAGTACAGCTCTGCCTCAGTTAAGGGTGGTATACGACAAGTCTCCTGGGAGAGGTCGCTAGGTATGAGACGTGACAGACCTCTGATCTGTCTATGATGGTGACTTTCTCCAGTTACTGATTCTAAAGGGACCAGCAGTATGTTGAGAGTACTAGCTACGCAAGTACTCTCACCATCCCCGCTTCCTGGTCCAAGTGTAACACTAGTCAGGTAACGATCGGATCCTTTTCCCGTTTTCCCGATGGCACTATGAATTTCCCAAGGATTAGAGTTACCCAGGTTTTCCACCCACACTTCCACGCAGCTCGTTTTGCCTCGCAAATTCCCAAGCGGTACGCCCTACGTAAAGCACGGAGATCATCCAGAAGGATAGACTCTCTTTCGGGGGACATCCACCCTTTCTGGCCTCCCCGTAATTCCTGTAAGACCTTTTGTAGGAAGTTTTGAGGGAAGTTAGCTCACGCCACCACCATGGCGTCTTTAACTTTGCCTTCGGGTTTGATCTTCCCAAAGACGTGTTAGCCGCATTGACCACCGCAGCGTTAAAAAAGTTTCCCAAATTTTTGGGCTCCCTAGCAGCAACGGCATAGAAATCCCTGATTTCATCGCGTAATACTCTGCCAAATAAATCCCAGTTTGCCTGCTTAGTTTTAAAGTGCCAAGTTTCCCTCGGGATTTTATCAATCCTAAGGCATAGGTCAAAGGTGATGAGTCTATGGTCACTAACTACCGCAGCATCGTGAACTTTCCAATTTTTAATTTTGGTGCAAATAGACCCAGAGCATAGAGTTAAGTCTATATCATTATATATTGTCCGGCTTGAAAGGTCAAAAGGCCTCCCTCAAACGGTCTCTCTCTAAAACGCAGCAACAGAACAGACGCTTCCGCCGCCATGAATCCGGGCATCCCTGCTAAGTCACCAAACGTAGCAAATCACTTGGGGTGACCTATGGCAGAGGTGTTGGTTATATCTCCACGTTTCTCACACGATCGTACATGGCTTTATCACACGCCCGCCTCAGAGATCTTATTTCTAAAGTATTCAGTCTACTTTCATTCATCCTCTGCCAGTTCCATGCTTCACTGCAATTCATTATCGTAGGTCCCAGCACTCCATTATGGACGGCTAGCTTCGTTTTTTTTCTACAGTTTTTGTTGCCGCCAATGGCGTTCAGTCCTCCCTTAATGGAATACTTGCATTTACCCTTCTTTAAATATCTCTATCAGCCTTCCCATTTCTTGTAAACATAGTATCCAAATACACAAACTCATCCAACTGCTCCAAGTATTCATAATTTAAATCGTTTTTGTACTCTCTCTTTCAAACAACACGACTTTAGACTTACGTACATTCATAATTAACTCATTCTTCACACATATTTCTTTCATCCTAGATACGAGAGACTGTAGATCTTCCATACTGTTGGAAATCAGCACCACATCATCAGCGTACAACAGGTTATTTTTTTCAATTCTTGCATACAATTCTTCACCTTGGTAAAGAAAGTGCTTCCTAGTCTCCTAACTCTTGTCTTTTTTTAGTTTTCTGAAGGTTTCACTTCTTCTGCGTGTGATTTGCACACTCTGATTTTTTAAATAATTTTACTTGTACCACAGTAAAAACATCGTATTATTTTATTTCTAATAAAAAAACTTTTTTTGAAAACACATATTTATTTTTAATTATGTTTGGTTTAGTCTGAAGTCTTAAGAGAATAACTCGACTTGCCCTGTGTAAATTATTATATCTGAAAATATATTAGTTTACAGAATAAAAGACGTTTGAAAGAAAATCTCACGTTTTTGTCGTAAATTATCCTACCTATTAGGTATTTTGAAATTTGGAAAAATACAATCCTTCTTGTTAGATTTCAAGATAGAGCACTTTACGTGCAGCACGTCGAAATGCAACAATATATTATTCAAACAATTCAGCTCAGGTTTTATCAAAACTCACAGTCTGCGGCCTTGGAGCCAATCGGTCGTTGAGTGACAAGTCCCTCCAGCAGCGGTGGACAGGTAATCGCCACGCAGCACACCAACTCCGAATCGTTATCAGTTAGATCACATCTCTGTAAGCAAAGAAAGGTCATGTTAGGGACGCGTAAGTTAAACATATTATTATTGTCAGAGATACATAAAGGGAGGAACAGTACCTGTGGGAAATTTCCTTTACTGGCGGCCTCTTGCGCTGACTGGCAGTTGGCGAATGGTGTGCACACTCCCGCCCTTCCTGTGGGCTTCAGTGTGCAGCTACTCCCTGCAAACAGACATACCAGCGTTATACAACACAGAACAACACAACGATAAAGATTTTACCCACAATTTAGAGGTAATTTAAGTCTGTGGATTACTTGAGTGTTGATGTTTGCTGGTCTACGGTATGAGGTATCATTAAGTCGTAAAGTTTGTATTCCGCATCAACGATTTGCTACTACCTACTAAATCCAATATTGCCGAGTTAAAATAGAACATTGCTACGCTCAGTCCAGAATTCCATGATTTAAAAAAAATTGAGTTACGCACAAGAGTCCCATTACGTCCCCAATTGGGGAATGTTGTGAGACTAAAGGTAGTGGGAGGGGAAGTAGAGGAAGATAGGGAAGTACCTAGCTATTCGGATCTGGTCAGCCGTTTCACCAGGGGGAAACTTAGATTATCTTCCATTCTGGAACATGCCGGTTATATACTAGATATTATTTTTAATTATTTAATTGTGAAATAACATAAAGTAATCAAATAAAATTTATCTGCGCGCGCCGGGATTTGAATCCACAATTTTTGATTTGCTAGTCTAGAGCCTAACCCCTCGACCACGGAGGCCGCCATAAAATTTTGACATTCTAACTAATTAACCATCACGCCATTTCCCGCAGGGGTAGGCAGAGAGGACGGATCGCCAAACAACTCGATCTTGGCACACACTCCTTGCCTCGTTCACATTCATACATCGTCTCATACATGCTCTTCTATTATTCTGACTCTTGACATCGCCCGACTCAAGTATCTGATTCACTTGGTCGTGCCATGTTCTTCCTCGTGCGTCCCCGTCTTCGACTACCGTTCGTATATTCATTCGCTCTACATTTCCAAACCATCTGAGCGTCACTTTCTTAATCTTACTCATTACGCTTACATCAGCTTTTGCATTCTTTGCGGATCTCCAAATTTATCACACGATCATACATGGTTTTATCACACATACGCCTCAGGGATGTTGACATAAACTTTACATCATAAATGTATGCAATAAAATTTCTTATTTTGGACAGTTTTTGAGAATTTATTCTAATCTTCAAATTATAAATCGCAAGTAGGAGAAAATTCAACTCTGCCGCCGGAACACTAATATTTCCTCAAACGATTAAAAAAGTGCATATAGTATTTAATGGGATTTATTTTATATTTTTTTTAATTCTTAACTATTTATTTTATTAAGTGATAGGATTTTGTTGTTAAATTATAATAATGTTTTACTCTTATACGGACATGAGATTTTCTTAGTAATATGTATTAAAATTGCAAAAATATGACGTTCATCTCAGTTTGTGAAAGAATAAGGTGATAATACATTGTAGGAAGTTGATTATATTATTGTAATATTGTGGTTAATCAAATGGCCCAAACATTATATGTTGTCAAAGCAAAACCTCGTAGGTAGCATTTTGAATTTAGCAGATCAATGCATGGATTATGTACAAAGAGACCAGTGGCGCACCCAGGGGTGATCTAGAGAGTCCCCCCCCCAAAAAAAATGTGCTTCCACGACAGCTCAGAATGAAGTCAACTTAACATCTCTTTGAAAAGTTGTTAAAATCTAAGAAAAAAAAATTAAAAATAGCCCGTAACCCTAACGTAACCTATTTAACCAGTTTTTTTCATAACTTTTAATGACTTTTTAAATGAGATGTTGTGTTGAGTTATTCTGAGTTGTTTGGTCGCAATATTTTAAACATATGAAGAAGTGGATCTTTTCACACAGCTGAAGCTAACTTTTAAATTTGAAGAATTGAAAATAAACATTTAAATTTGAAGAAATTTTGTAATTCGGTGAAACAACCTGTCCCTTGATTTTGGTTTTTCATTTTATATATTAGATTTTGGAAAATGTTATGATTGGTTAGAAATTTATTATCTTTTTGTTTTCGTTATTTGAAGTATGGAAACTTTTCACAATGAGAAATTTTTGTTTCTGAAAATGTTTAATGAAAAATATCTTCTTGAAAAAGTTTTGGTCGGTTGGAATTTTTTTTGCTGGGAAAAAAAATGCACGAATAATAGGAAAATCATAAAATTTTGAGGTTTTTTTAAAAACATGTAAACATTTATCTTTTTTATTTTCTTATTTAAAGTTTCTAAGATTTTCATGTTTGAAAATTTTATTTTACTGAAATAATTTCTTCTGGGAAAGTTGGTTGGGTGTTCAGACTGTTCATTTTTTAAATTTATCGTTTTGATATTATATTCAGTATGGAAATTTTCCATCGTGAAAAATTTTGTTTTTCAGAACGAAAAATTCTCCGGGAAAATTCGAAAACTAGTGCTCTAAAAATGGGTATGGAAGTTTGTTTTTGGAGATTGGATATTTTCAGATTAGAAAATTTTTGATCTCGAAAACGGGAATAAATTGCTCCGAAAATAGGCCGGGAAATTGCAGGGTTTTTGAAATTGAAAAAATTCAGGTTTCATAAATATCCTTTTTGACATATTCTCATTGGGGATGCTGTTTGAAAACCTCAACGGTTCTTTTTGAAAATAACAGAGGGCACCACTTCAGATTTTTTTAAATTAACTCCACACAGAAGGTCCTGAAGAAAATATTTTCCCTCCTTTTTCAAAAAGTAGTCAAAGAAGGCAATTAGTAAGCCAAAAAGTAGTCAATTTTAAAACCAGTCAAAGAAGCGACCTGCTCTGATGTGACGAATGTCAACCGTGTACATATGTTTGTCGTTTTTTTCGACTATGCATCGGTGCCCAAGTGATTAATGACGCTAGTTTCTATCTTCCATTGTAATACCGGTAGAACAAGGATAGCATTCCCACCCGACGCCCGTGCCCTTAAGATTTCAAACTGTTTGTTCAGTTAGGAAAATCGATTAAACGGACCGCCCGTTTCTGCACAGAGTCGAGGGTTTTTTTTTCAGGTACTTTGGGGCTCCAGACCAGAGGTGGCATGCAAATTAACCCTTTACAAATCGCAAGTGTGATTTGTACAGGGTTATCAATTGTGCACTGTTAAAATATTTAGGGGCCCTGTACAGCACGCTCAGTTTTTGAGAGGTTGACTTAACTCTGGCTTCGATGGAGCCCCCACATCTGAGCCAGTAACCAACTGATGTCTTACTCCGCTTACTCGTTAATACGCAATATTTCTTATTCAAACAATTAGATTTAGCTTTATTATCACGAAAAGTGAGTATTTAAGTCGGGGGAGATGAAAAAACTTGCAAAATATGTGCTTTAAACAATTTAATTTTGTTTAAATTAATTCACTTCCGCGGTGTACGAATTCTTCGCCATATTCTATTTATGTTTTCGCAGACAAACCTATTCAATCCTTCAAATTTTCCACCGTACCAATAGTCAAATATTAAAAAAGATTGCCATACCGCAAAAATCGATTCTTACATATTCTAGGAAGGTACACTAAATAAGTAGTATGGTGGAATTTTCATGTTCTGAAAAGTTAAATTTTTTACTAGGAATTAAAATGCATGTATTTTATATATACATATATGTATATATACATTAAAAGGGCATTTTTATGTATATAAACTTAAAAAGGGGCATTTTCTGACGACATACTAAAATTCATTATTGACCATATATACAAACCATTCAAAACCTGGGATGTATATCTTGTTTAAAGAGTTTCTCAAAAGTTATTATTTTATTATAGGAAATCATTAAAACCTAGGTTAGGTTAGGTTAGGTTAGGTTAGGTTAGGTTTAGTTAGGTTAGGTTAGGTTAGGTTAGGTTAGGTTAGGTAGGTTAGGTTAGGTTAGGTTAGATTAGATAGGTTAGGTTAGGTTAGGTTAGTTTAGGTTAGGTTAGATTAGGTTGGGTTAGGTTAAGTAGGTTAGGTTAGGTTAGGTAGGTTAGGTTAGGTTAGGTTAGGTTAGGTAGGTTAGGTTAGGTTAGGTTTGGTTAGGTTAGGTTAGGTTAGGTAGGTTAGGTTAGGTTAGGTTAGGTTAGGTTAGGTTAGGTTAGGTTAGGTTAGGTTAGGTTAGGTAGGTTAGGTTAGGTAGGTTAGGTTAGGTTAGGTTAGGTAGGTTAGGTTAGGTTAGGTAGGTTAGGTTAGGTTAGGTAGATTAGGTTAGGTTAGGTTAGGTAGGTTAGGTTACAAGTGTTTAATTTTTTTGTATTAATTAGCTCAACCAGTAAGTAGGTAGGTACTGCACCTACGCCCGTCATTAATTCCTGGCTAGGTAAATAACTAGTTTTTATTTTGACGAGAATTTATTTTATAAGGTTGGTACTTTCGGCAAATGTCATATTTGATTGTGCTTGATTGTCTATTCATAAAGGGAACGCTCCGCGTCATCCGTGTATCGAATCGACAAGAAATATTCCGTATTATCCGTGACTTCCGTGAAGCGGGCTTCTACAATTATCAATTTTGAATTAAAATGGTGCCACAATATAAATTTGCTGTGTTTGACCAAGTAAAATGAATCACTTTAAAATATCAAACTGCATTTTAAAGAAGTACTAGGTACCCATCAAAAACACGGATTTCAGTCAGAATACGTAAACACTTCTACGACACACAGAAATTAGAAAAATAGCCACTCGAGCGACAGCGCGATTACTTTTTTCTCTGATTGCTCGTGATTTTTTGGAGATCATTATGAATGTTTTCCGCCCGAACAAAACAACTCATAATTCCGAATTTTTATATGGAGACATATAAACTGATTATATAGCCAATGAATTCACCTGTCTTTGGCCGATTATCAAATATTCAGGATTATAAAATAAATCGTAGAATTTATAAAACCGTTAACTTTGGTCCAAAAACTTTGGTAAAAAAAATGTGGCCCAATTTCGGACCGCTGTCAAAATGGCATAAAAATAAAAGCGGACCATATTTTGACCTTAGTCGCTCCAGCGGAGAGCAATATATTATTATTTTCTGTTATTTTTGTTTTCCAAAAAACGCTCATTAAAGAACATATTATTATTAAAATATATATCAGGATTAAATATCATGTGTCCCCAATTATTTCTTCCGCTTGCGAACTGTATCTAAATTTCTCTAAATAAACAATAAACAGTGTTAATCTCTAGTGCCCTCCCAGATAAGATTATTATGGTCCCGTATATTTTCTGCCAGTACGAAGTTTTGACGAAGTATGGCGTTCAATGGTCAAATCATTGTACATATAGTTTCGTATCAGTGATTGATGAACTGGTGAATGCAATTTTTAGCCATAAGTTGTTATAGTGTTTTATCTAGTTTGTGGTTAGAAGTAAGAGTGTAGAGATATGTTATATTATTAAAAATTATTATTATTTATTCTATTTATAACTGTCAAATTGAATTTTAAAACTCCATTTTAATTTGAAGATTTTCTTTTATTTATTTAATAATTGTATTATATAATTTACAACGAAATAAATATTTAAAAAAAATAATTTTATTTATAAACAAATTTTGCCGGGTAGTTATTATACAATTGACAGCTGTTTCACATTCGGAAGACATTATCAAATAGTTAGAATTATTGTTAAAAGAAAACAATTTTTCTGATTTCAAACATTGGTTTTACTTTAATATATTAAGAATTGAATATCCATACTAATACTAACACTATAAACGAAACTGCTCGAGTTTGTTTGTGACGCTTTCACACATAAAACGATAAATTTAAAAAATTCTTTCACCTAAAAAGCTAAATTAGATGCGAGGACTATAGGCCGTATATAATGGTTAGCTCTAGCGTTATTAAATTATAAATATTCATATATTATATTTGTTTACGTTTTCTGTCACTAACAAAAGCGAGTTATTGCTAACGTCAGAAAACAAATCGTTGCCATGGAAACGATGTTGATATATCTGTGGGCTCTATGCTGGTAGGTACTCAGCCCCCTACCTACTGGTCGGCTGCTGCTCCAGAAAATTCAAATATTAGAATATGTTTTGTTTTTTTTGGACAAGCTTATGTTTTGGAATAAATGTCAAATGAGAGTTCCTTCATTAAAAATATAATTCGTAACGATTGTAAAGACTTAATAATAAAAAGTGTTATTTTTTATTATATTTACAAACCTCCACATATTTAAATAAAAATAAATCTCCGAAATGTTTGTAAGCGCACAAATTCCGAACGACTGCACCAAATTGGAAAATTCTTTTTTTCTTTGAGCTCTAGCATTATGAAATTTAGGTGGCACGCGAGCTGTTTGAAAACTGAATGTACCAGGAATGAATGTATGGAATGCGGGAGTGGGTAGGGGGAGAGTGGGAGGGGTGGAGGGGAGATAATTGATATGTGCAAGCGCTATAGTAATTTCCCCTAATAACACGCGGGGAAAAGCTAGTATATTTATAAAGTTCGAAAAATGTTGTTAATAATTATTACCTTGGAGTTGTCCATCACCTAGTGCCGTTGAAATTAAAACCGTGAACGCAATTTCTATCAAATAACGCATTTTGGAAATAAATTTGCAACACTGAATTTATTTAAAAAATATATTGTATTGAACCTCTCCAGTACGGATTTGAAAACACACTACGCTTCAAAGATATCAGTGATCATATTTATACAGTTGATATCAGTATTTTAACACTCAGAGTTGCCATGTGTATTTTTTTTTCCAGATTTTCATGTTTTTTTCTACCTCGACGTTTTTTTTCAAATAACTATGTCAAACAAAATATTGCGTTTTACGGGTCA
The DNA here is from genome assembly GCA_936435175.1 of Glyphotaelius pellucidus. Lineage (NCBI taxonomy): Eukaryota > Metazoa > Arthropoda > Insecta > Trichoptera > Limnephilidae > Glyphotaelius > Glyphotaelius pellucidus. The sequence continues at coordinate 52,528 of OW386541.1, forward strand.
ACAAAAGAGTGTACTTAAGAGTGGGATACGTTTTTTTAATGGATCACGTGTGCAAATCCTGTATTTAGGAACGTAGTACTTAAAATTCAGAACGTGTTCCACAATTTTTTTTTATCATTATATATAAAAATCTATTCAATGAATATATTTGCTTGCTTTCATGCATGTATGTATGAATGTATGTATGTCCCTTGTGTAAACCATTCATCTAATTGCAATGGAACTTTGGGGATTTGATGTGGGCATGCCCGCAATGGTTTCTATATAAAACAGTGAGCTCTGGGGTCATGAAATTATGCGTTTCTAAACCATTCATCCGATTGCGATACAACTTTGGGGATTTTAATATGCGCATACCTGTGGTTTCTATATATAAGAGTGAGCTTTGGCGTCATAAAATAATTTCTTACACCATTAATCCGATTGCGATGAAACTTTTGTGAGTGGTTGTACGCATGCCCGCGATGGTTGATACCAGTTCATGAAATTATGCGTTGCTAAGCTATTCATCCGATGAAACTTTGGTGATTTTTTTGCGCATGCCCGCGATGTTTTCTATATATAATGGTGAGCTCTGGCGTCATAAAATTATATCCTACATTATTCATCCGAATGCGATAAAACTTTGGTGACCTGCTGTGCGCCTGCCAGCGATGGTTGCTATTTATAGTGGTGAGTTCAGTCGTTTTGAAATTATTTCCTAAACTATTCATCCGATTGCGATGAAACTTTGGTGTTTTGATGTCCGTAAGCCCGCCATGGTTTATATACATAATAGTGAGCTCTGGCTTCATGAAATTATTTCACGACGCAAAAGTTTAAACCATCAAGCCGTTTCGCTGCAGCGATAAGCAGAGAGAATGGACCGCCAAACAACACCAACTATCTTACGACACACTCTTTGTTTCATTCACATGCATACCACCGCTCTTACATACTCTTGCATTATTCAAACTCTTGACATTACCCAACTTTAGTATTTTATAATTTATTTATTTATTTTCAAGAAGGGCTTTTACAATTTTATATATTTATAATATTGATGTTTGATTCCTTAATTTAATTGATAAATAAAACACTTGTGTTGCTAAGTTGAGTAACGAAGTGTTTTATTTATCAATTAAATTACATGATGTACTGCACGAAGCTCAGACAATGAGTTTATACTATGGAGATAACAATTATACTTTTATAAAAACTTTTTTTAAATGAACATGATACAAGATAGATTTTTTTTTACATTAACTCCACACAGGAGGCCTTGAGGAAAATAATTCCCCTCAGGGCCTATGTCATCTGGGATGCTGTGTGGAGGGTCTTTTTGAGGAGAGGAAGGAATGAGCATTGGTCTTGAAGAGACCCATGTTATAGGAGGGAGGAAACACAGATGCCGGCAAATCGTTCCATAGCCGAGCTGTGGATACATAGTTGCATTTCATATATTATGAGAGTTGTTGAATGATTTGTAAGCAATGTATTTCCCACATGGCAAAAAAATACAGCATTGTACTGCGACTTGCGAGAATCAAAGATTTTTTTTTTTTCATACGAAGCAATTTGTGCTTAGAAAAACTAATATTTATAAATTTATACATAGACAGGCTTTGCTTTCATCAATCTTCGTCAGGATATAATAAAATAATCCTTCTTTTTGAAACTGACAATTCATGGTAGAATTCTATTATGATACATTATAATTAAACAAATGTAAAACTTTTTTCCACTTTAATTTTATTGACCATAATCGGTTTTAGCTCGTTAGAGCCATCTTCAGACTGGTAAAAATTATTCTCAGTTTACTGTTAACAAAATAAGAAATTTGCCTTGCAACGCCACTGAGTTTGTTTGTAAAACTTGTGTTTTATTTTTCCTAAATCATTGATAACATTAGTACATGCCCCAGAACCAATTTGCTGCAGGCCGCCCCCACCACAGATTCAGCCTCAGAGTCTACAGATACTAAATTCGGCCCCGTACAACACTTGCATCAACTAGTATTATTTTAGATACCTACCGCGCATTCGAAATTTCACAATGTGGTTTCCTGATTGTGACATCGAAACTATTTTAAAATAATCTTTTGATAGTTTATCTATTCCTTGAATTAATGATGATAAGATCTGCTTTTAGCGAAAACAAATTACATAAACGGTATGTCACAATTGAATCATGTAATGATGATGAAATATAATGATGATGATTATAATACGTGAAGCAAAAATTTCTACGTCCTACGAAAATTTCACGGACGGAGGAATATGAAATTTCGCACACTTATAGTTTATTTAGAAAAGGAGTGCAGAATGCTAATGTTTTTTTTAAATTATGCATAAAAATACATTAAATCAATAAAAATCATTACACATTAAGTTGATTATGGTCGTATTTCGACCATTGGGCAAACCACTAGTACCATGAATCGAATCAATATACCTATACTCTTTTTAAATCTTTAATAAAAAATCTAGCAAACTAACACAACTCACCATCACCCCGTTCCGCAGAGGTAGGTGGAGCCTTTTTTACAATAGCTCCTCCAGGAGGCCCTAAGGATAATAATTTCTCTCACGGCCTATTTCATCTTTGGGGATGCTGTGTGGAGGGTGTTTTTAGGGAAAAGGGAGAGGAAGTTCTAGGAAGAAAAACGATTTGAGGGTGGGTAGTAATCCGGGGGCCAATGTGTCCAAGAGTGACGGATGTATGATTCCATTTCTCCCACAGAGGTGCAAGACGATCAGTCGAGAGAATCCGGCTAGAGAAATAAAAGGTCTCCCTCGACCGCCACGCTGTAGGTAGACTCACGCGTCCGCCGTCAGGACCTAGACAAATTATACTCATGAACTCGAGCACCCCTTTTAAGTCACGAAACGCATTCAACCACTTGGTTATCCAATGAATAGTTCCCGGGACGGCGGTGCCCATAACCGCCTTCCAAATTGTAATGGTACCTATTCTGTTTTTTTCATGCGACACCTCCCAAGAGCGCCCACCCTGTACAGTGTAAATAAAAGGTAATGATGTCGCCACCAGGTTGGGCATCATTTACTCACAAATAATTAGTTGCCTCTAAAATCATGAAACACTAAAATCTTTAATGGCCTGTATCTTATAATTTAAAGCAAAAAATTGGTTGTCTGTAAAGTCGGCTTACGGACGATAATTTTACGTGTTAACGTCGTCATGAGAAAACATTGATGAAAAATTGCATTGATGCGTCATAGGCTAACCGGAGGCTATTAATAACCGGAAGGCCTTCGCGCCATACATTTCTTATGAAAGCCCGCACACATCCGATTCGAAAACCGGATCGGTAATAGAAATAGGCCACGCCCTTCCCATGGCAGGAGACCAGATTTGTCCCAGGTCACATGCGTCTCGTATAAATCGTTGTAACTCCATTACTATCAGAATGAGAATTGTATTCTAAACAATGTTAAAAAGGCAAAACATCACACTTTTTATTCTAATCTAAAAAATAACGACAAAAAAAGTAAAATGTATACCTTTAAAAACCAAAGTTTTGAATCGCAATTTGAAAAAAAATTGAAACTTTGAGAATTTTTTATTAATTATTTTTATATAAAAAGACAAAAAAGTAAGGTGACAGTAACGTTTATAATACATTTTTCTAATAAAATATGTATGTGTTTTTATTTATTTTTTCGTTATTAGTAATTTTAGTTAGAAAAAGCGTGAGGTGAGCCATTTTTGAAACTTTTTTACGTTTGCATGCAAAATTTTTATATTTATAAAAATATATATTTATTTTGAATTATAAAATTTGAAAGCGTATATTATCACCTTTCAAAAACAGTTTAATTTTGGGATATGTTCAGAAATATTCCATTTATTTGCATTTTATTGAAAAGCAGAAATATTTTGACCATCTGAAAAATACGCCAAAATTTTGAAGGGTTAAGAAAAAAAAATTAATTAATTAATTAATTACCCCCACTCCTTTTTATGGGTATGTCACCTACAGGTGACACTGGGCAATGCAGTTAAGGCTCTGAAGAGGATACAGCATGTTTCTTATTCTGACGGTAGGAATAAAATATCAATGAATGATAATGAGTTTTATAATAATATTTATTTAAATAAATTTTAATAATAATATTGAGATATATTAAGAAAAAATAGAGCACTTATTTATTGTGAAAGCTATACCAACACTTGAGATGCAAACTGATATTGCACTTGGCACACATTTTTCAGGTGCGTTGGTGACAATATCCATATCTTCGTTGAGAGCTAATGCTCTCAACGATCACTCGCAAATCTAATGATTTGCGAGTGATCATCAGCACTTCATGCACTCCTCACCTCGATAGGCACTCTTATCTGCAGAGGTACGCCACAATCGGATTTGCGGCTCGGAGGCTTACCATATTTTTGCAAGTATATGGTTGCGACATTTCGCGGAAGATTGCAGTAGGTCCAGTTGTTTTCTGACTGTCCTTTGATCAGCCATGCATTTTTGCAAGCTGCATCTAATTCAAAAGCATACAAAACTTTTTGCCGTGAAGAGTTACCCTCAAGGAGTGAACGCTTTCGTCAAAACGGTCTACCCCACCCATGTTCTTATTGTACTTCTCGACAATTACTGGGCAATCTACTTGAAATTTTGCGTTTTTTATCCACAAATCCAATTCGACCCACTTTCGAGATAGGATCCAATCCATGGCAGTTATATGCAATGGTGACGATACTATTGACGATACGATTACTATTGTTATGTCATTTAGCTGCAATGATTTCCACAGAAGCTTTATGACATAGCTTACCTCTTGGCTCTTTTTTCATGTGTTTTTGAGTGTGGAAAATTGTGAAAGTTCTCTATATGGATTTCCCGAACAGTACCTGTACCCCCAAAATTCTGCTCTCGCAAATATTTTAGCAATGGTAACTAACCCCATGAAAAAATGATCAAAGTATAAATTGTAGGGTCCTTACCCTTGTGGTAATCTTGAATGAAGCTCTTAAATAACAGCAGCTCTTAGGCCTAAGTCAGATTGCATCTTGATTCCAGGGCCGGATGCATCCTGGTAAGGTTCACAACAAATTCTAAAACACCATCACAACATAGCGATAAGGCCAAAATGTAAACAACGGTCTGGTTACTTATTACTTAGAATGAATTCTAAACAGTAGAGTTGTTACAATAGAATAGTTACAATGCCCAGTGTCACCCACAAGTGACAGTGCATATTTCCAACTTCTGCAACAAACATTCTATAAATTATTTTTGTCATAAAATACATCTGTACTTTAGCTTATTTATTCATTTATTGCATACAATAAGAAAAAAAACAATACTTACGGTTTAGGCATTTTTATTTCACTTTATTTTGCAAGAGATCACATAAACTCAGACTGCGCCAATTTCGCGTGAAACACGAGAATGAATTCGACAAATGGCGGGTGGCTAGTGTTTCCAGAAAAAAATAACGAATAGAGTTACTAATGCCTTTGCTATACTAGTAGTAGAATTTAAAAATAAAATTTCCGTGTGGTAGAAAAAAAAACATTAAACTTCTGTCACCTACAGGTGACACTGGGAATTGAAGAGTTAATACACAATCCAAAATTCATTTGATTTAATTGAACACTTCAAACTTTTGGAAATCCCTGACGAAGTATTATTAGCATCATTTAATTTTGTTAATTTAATTTATATTCGCTCCACATGGGAGGCCATAAGGAAAATAGTTTCCCTCAGGGCCTATGTCATGTTAGGGGATTCTGTGTTGAGGGTCTTTTTAAGGAAGAGAAGAATAGGAAGTTCTGGGAAGGAAAAAGGCATTAAGGGTGAGTAGGAATCTGAGAGAAACTGGTTGAGAGCCCTCTCTCAACCAGTTTCTCTCCGCCACGCAACAGGTGGGCAAGCGTTTCCGCCACCAAGACCTGGACAAACTTCACCCCATGAGCTCGCTCACCCCTGCTAGGTCACCAAACGTAGCGAACCACTTAGGGTTACCTATGGCAGAGGTGTTAGTTATCCAATAAATGGTTCTCGGGGCGGCGGTACCCATACCGCCTCCCAAATTTAAATGTCACACGTCTTCCTCAGGCGTCCTCGACTGCTCCTACTATTCACATTAACGTCACATATTCTCCTTACACTCATTCGCTTACGCCTCAGGGATCTCAATTCTACAGCATTCAGTCTACTTTCCTTCCTCTTGCTTCCTCTGCCAGTTCCATGCCTCACTGCCATACATCAGGGCAGGTACCAGCACTTTATTATGGACGGCTAGCTTCGCTTCTTTGGACAGTTTTTTGTTGGCGCCAATTGAGTTCTATCCTCTGTTAATGGAGTTACCTACATATACTCTTCTTTCAATATCTCTGTCAGCCTTACCATCTCCCGCAAGCTACCATACTTCCCAAATACACAAATTCATCCACCTGCTCCAAGTATTCATCATTCACAAGTTTGAAATATAGAGTATGTGCAACATAGTTATGTTGCACATACTCTATATTTCAAACACCACGATTTTAGACTTACTTACATTCATCATTAACTCATTCTTCGTACATACTTCGTTCATCCTTGTTGGAAATCAGCATCGCATCATCGGCATACAATAGGCAACAAACTTCCAGATTACCCAATTTCTCGCCCAATCCTATCTCTTTCAATTCTTGCATATTATATATTATAATTCTATCTCCACATTATATATAATAATTCTATCCACTCTTGTCTACTTTAGTTTTCTGAAGTTTCACTTCTACCGCGTGTGAATTGCACACACTGATTTTTTTTTTATGCGAATACCTCAAAGAGCCTCAGTTTCTCACGTCTGGAGCCAGTGAGACTATAGCATCCCCAGTTGAGGTATGTTGTGAGGCTAAAGGTAGTGGGGAGGGCAAGGATATTTATTTATTTATTTTTATTTATTTATTATATTACATTATATACAATTAAATAGCAAAATAACATAATAACATAATAATATATTTCAAGATAACTGTAAATATTAAAAATGTGTACAAGTGTTATTATGTCTTGTGGGTTAACATAGTTCCTAGCTAGGATATGGAGAAGAGAAAGGTGGGGAAGTACCTGGTTATTTAGATCTGGTCACCAAACACGACTAAAGCCACTTCAATCAACGTTTTAGTTCTGAATGGTGGTCTTACTCCAGGGCGATACTGAGAGTATCTTCCACTATGGAACGTGCCTCAAATATACTGTATATTATTTTTAAAGGAATTAATTGTGTAATAATACAAATCAATCAAATAAAATTTATTTTCTCACGCCGGAATTCGATCCCGCGACCTTCGGATTGCGAGTCAAGAGCCTCACCCCTAGACCACCCCTTACCCCTAACAGACCTCTCCAGCCGCTCTCTCTCGACTCATCGCCTTGCACAGCAGTTAAAGGGATGGATTCATACGTCCGTCACTCCTGGATCCCAGATTCCTACCCACCCCTCATGCACTTTTCCTTTCCAGAACTTTCTATCCTTAAAAACTTCCTCCACACAGCATCCCCAAAGATGATACGGCCCTGAGAGAGATCATTTTCCTCAGGGCGTCCTGAGGAAAATAATAATAATAATAATAACTGGAGCTGAGGGAAAATAAATACCCTCAGGGCCTATCATATTTGGTTTGGCTATGTGAGGGTCTTTTTAAGGAAACGAAGGAGACGGAGTTCTGGGTAAGAAAATGGTACTTATACCATCCCTTAGGATGGGTAGAAATCTTGTTATGGATGATGTATGATGGTAGAAAGTGTGTTCAGGTAATCCGCCGCCAAGACCTAGACAAACCTCACCGAATGAACCCGGACACCCTGTTAAGTTACCAAACGTAACGAACCGTTTTGGGAGACTTACGACAAGGGGCTTGATCTTCCATTGAGTGGTTCCCGGGTGGCGGTACCCTTTACCGCCTTCAAAATTGAATTTGTATTGAATACACAAATTAAAATCTAAACAGGCCATCCACCGCCAAGACCTAGACAAACCTCACCTCATGAACTCGGACACCCCTGCTAAGTTATCCAACGTAACGAACCGTTTAGGGAGACCTACGCGACAGGGGTGTTGGTTATCAATTGAATGGTTCCCGGGTAGCGGTACCCATTCCCGCCTTCCAAATTAAATTATTATTGAATATGCAAATTTAAATCTATACAGGTTATCCGCCGCCAAGACCGACAAACCTTACCCCATGAACCCGGACATCTCTGCTAAATTATCAAATGTAACGAACCGTTTTGGGAGATCTATATATATGGGTGTTGGTTATCCATTGAATGGTTCATGGGTGGCGGTACCCATTCCCGCCTTCCAAATTGAATTGTTATTGGACACACAAATTAAAATCTACACAGGTCATCCGCCGCCAAGACTTGGACAAATCTCATCCCGTGAACCTGGACACCCCTGCTAAGTTACCAAACGTAACGAACCATTTGGGGAACTTACCACAGGGGTGTTGGTTATCCATTGAATGGTTCCGGGTAGCGGTACTCATTCCCGCCTTCCAAATTGAATTATTATTGAACTAGCTGATACCCGGCATGCGTTGCCATGCCATTTAATAAATAAATTGTTTTCTCCTGCGTGTTCTTTCCCATTCGTCCCGTTCCCCTTCCGCCTCCCCTTCCTCTCCCGCGTTCTCTTCCCCTCTTGCGTTCCCACTCCGCCTCCTCCACCTTCCCTCCCCCCACTCCACTACCCCTTTCCCCGTCACGCGAACCCCCCTCCCAAGATCCCCTCCTCCCTCCCAGGTTCCCCCTCCCAGATTTCCCTCCCCCTCCCGGGTTTTCCTCCTCCCCCTCCCGCGAACCCCCTACCCGAGTCCCCCTCCCGCATTTCATACATTCTTTCCCGGTTTATTCAGTTTTCAAACAGCTCGCATGCCACCTTTTGCATATTTCATAATGCCATAGCTCACCAGTAGTAAAATCCATCTTGGAGTAGGCGTTCGGAAGTCATGCGCGTAAATACATTTCGTCGATTCATTTTTTAGAGATAAATATTTATTTATTGTTGGAAACATTTACAGAGTCTTAACAATTCTTATAGTTGTTATTAGTAATTACCATTGAGAAGTACATAGGTATTAACACTCCAATAATAAATGTTCACAGCATGCATAATCAGTGTTTACTTGTTACTAGGTACAAAAGGAAATATAAAACATAGTAATATAAAATATAAAACAGAAATGCAGAGAAAGAAAAGAAAGATAATAAAAATAAAATGATAATAGAGCAGTCACATAATTGTTCTCCATGATATATCATGATAGAAGATTGTTAATTTGCCTTTTGAAATATGTAAGACTGTTTGCATAAATATCTACATGGTCACATTCGATGGTATTATATAGACGACACATTCGAGGCAGTGGATTGAAGTATGCAATATTGTTATTAAATAATTCAAGATGGAATGTATTAAGACTCCTTAAATTGCGTCTATTAGGAACTTTTATATTAATATTGCTCAGACAATGAGTGGTTTGAAGCTTATCATGAATAATTTTATATAAACATATTAAGTCAGCAAATTGTCTTCTTTTTACCAGGGTTGTAAAATGAAATTGTTGGAGTCGTTCCTCATAAGATAGGAGTAAGGCATTTAATCCAAGTTTAAATGATAAAAAAAGTCTTAGGAATTTTTTTTGTACTGATTCAATGGCTTTTGAATATTTTAAATAATGTGGATTCCAAATAACACTCCCATATTCCAATTTGCTTCTGACCAACGAGTTGTATAAGGTTATAATGGATTGGGGATTTTTTAATGGTTTTCGATATTCTATGTATGAATCCCATCATTTTCAAAGATTTACTCGTGATATCACTGATGTGTTCATTAAAAGTAAACTTCGAATCAAGAGTAATTCCTAGATCTCTTATAGTGGTGACTGCATTTAATCGAACATTATTAATGAAATATGCATTATCCTTTAGTCTTCTGTTACGGGTAAAGGTAAAAATGTAACATTTTTCAATATTTAAAAACATATCGTTTTGAATACACCAGTTATGTAATGTGCAAAGGTCATTTTGAAGCATAACATGGTCAGAATCAGAGGAAATTTTGCGATAAAACTTAAGGTCGTCAGCAAATAGAACAAAATCACAGCGTAACATGGGGCCAAGGTCATTAATGAAGATTAAAAAAAGCAGAGGGCCAAGATTGGACCCTTGAGGTACACCCGACGTTACAATTATGGGAGGTGATTCGTGTCCATTTATAAGTATTAACTGTGTTCGGTTTTCCAGATACGACTTAAGCCATCTAAACAGATCACCGTGTATTCCAATTTGATCAAGCTTCTGTAATAATATAGTGTGGTTAACTTTATCAAATGCCTTTTGAAAATCTGTGTAAATGGCATCTACTTGAGTTCTTTCATTAAAAGCATTACAAATGTAATCACAAAAGTCAAGAAGATTCGAATTTATGGATCTGTTGGGAACAAATCCGTGTTGATTAATGCATAATTGTGATTTAAAGTGAGAAAATACAGAGATATAAATTATAGATTCGAAGATCTTTGCAAAACATGATAAAATGCTGATTGGTCGATAATTTTTCACAAAAGATTGATCTCGAAATTTATGTATTGGAACAATATTAACTACGATGCCTGAATTAAAAAATATAAATCAACATGGTTTTCACGCCAACGATTTTTTTATTGTTTTTTTTTTATTTCTTGCCAGGCAATCCCGATGAGTTACAGAACTCATTTTAGGACAGGAGGAACATACAATTCATAGGTGAGAGGAAATAACAATTTTACATATGAGCTTACATATAAAAAATATAAATTTCATATATAATGTAGACGAAAAATAAAAGACAGGTTAAGTAGAACAAGCAAACAATAGAAAACAATTAAAGAAAAAAGGAACAAGTTTATACAAATATGGATGATTACAACTAAATTAAAAAGAAAAGAAGAGAAAGGGAAACAAGACATAATTGAACATGACAAGAAAATTACATAGTTTCATCTTTAAACCTATTTAAAAAATATTCTTTTAAAGCATTACTCTGATTTTTTTTTATTTTGCTGGATTCCCTTGTACATATCTGGAAGCGAATTATAAAGAGTATAGGCAATGTAGTTCAGAGATTTTATCCCATATTTTGTAGTATGTATTTGAGGTACGCGGATTTTATTGCTATTTCGAGTATTGTGAGGGTGGATGTCTTGATTGTAAAGTGGCTTGATGTTAGTGTGAGTTGATTGTTGAGTAATTTGTAGGATGGTGCTTGTAATTTCATGTTTAGGAAGGATTGTTATTGGAAGAATACCGGAAACCGAATAGATATCTCTGACATGGGTATCCCATGGAAGTCCAAAAACATTTCTGAGAGCACGATTTTGAACCACCTGCAGATCAGCTATCAATTTCTTTGAGGCAAATCCCCAGATACAGCAGAGATAGGAGAGGTGTGAATGTACCATGGCATAGTAGACTGATATTAGTAAAGGAGTAGTTAGTAATCCTTGGAGTCTATAAAGTACACCAGTTATGGGAATAATTTTCTCCTTTACGTGATTTATGTGGAGATCCCACGAGAGTTGGGAATCTACGATCAGGCCCAAATATTTTGTGCTCATTTTCTTATCGAGGCAGTTATCACCAACTTTGATATTGAGGTTGAAATTTTTCTTGTTACCGAAAAGTATATAATGAGTTTTTTTAACGTTAAGAGTTAGTTTGTTTATTCTCAACCAGCTTGTGGGTTTAGAAACATCAACATTCATTTCCGTTTCGAGCTCCGCTAGGTTCAGTTTGTTATAAAAAATTACTGTATCGTCCGCATAAAGTTGAAGAGTTCCTTTAATGCCCCACTTTGTTATATCATTAACATAGATCAGAAATAGTAACGGTCCAAGAATTGATCCCTGTGGCACTCCACATACTATTTTACCCAAATCACTCGTTTCTCCTCCCAGTTCTACCGCCGAAAAGTTCTAGAGGAATACCAACAATACCCAAATGTTTCAGTTTTTCGATCAATACGTTATGGTCCACCGTGTCAAATGCCTTCTTTAGATCAATAAATATCGCCGCCGTAAAGTCCCCGTGATCAATGTGTTTCTGTAGATTTGATATAAAATCGAAAGCTGCACATTTAGTGTTAGATCGTCGTCTGAAACCGTATTGTTTTGACGTGAGAATTTTGTTGTGTTCGAGATATTTTAATAGTCTTTCTTTAATGATACATTCAAAAATTTTAGAGATAGCTGGAAGTATAGAGATTGGACGATAATTTTGGACATTTTTCTTGCATTCGTCTTTATGAATAGGAATTATTTTCGCAATTTTTAGTTTGTCTGGAAAGATACCTTTTGTTAGAGAGAGATTTATCAAGAATACGAGGTCATCCGCCAGTTCCTCCTTGCAATTTTTGAGAAGGAGAGAGGTTATACCGTCGGAACCAGCTGCCGCTTTAGACTTAGGATGGGTTGTTTCAAAAAATTTGACGAATTCGTCAAATATTTGACGTTAATTTTCACGTTCTGTGTAAGTTCGATTCAAGTTCTGTGATGATTTCAGTTTTGTGAAGCAGCTGGCCTATGACGATAAAAAAATAGAACTCGAAAAGAACTAACACAGAACCTGAAAATTAACTTCAAATATTTGATGAACTCATCAAATTTTTTGAAACAACCCGTCCTTAGGGTTAGATATGACACGTAGGATTTCATTTTTATTTGTCCTGATCATGTTAAAAGATTGTTTTGCTTGAGGTTCCGTGTAGATTGTATTTACGTCAGTTTTTGAAGTTTTTATGACTGATGCTAAACTTTCCCCAACTGAAAGAAAAAATGTGTTAAATGCATTTGCAATCTCCTTTGATTCCTTTACTTCTTTGTCATTTATGACTAGAGATTGACAAGTTATTTTTAGGTTTCGCGAGCTATTTGAGAGAATGGAATTGATTGTTTTCCAGGTTCGTTGTGGCTTATTCATGTTTTCATTAAGCAATTTTGTATAATATTTAGATTTTATATATCTTCTGTAATTAGTGACCGTATAGTGACCGGGCCATGTTAAAAGTCATAATAATAGAAGAGTATGTATGAGACGATGTATGAATGTGAGTGAAGCAAAGAGTGTGTGCCAGGACCGAGTTGTTTGGCGGTCCGTCCTCTCTGCCTACTCCTGCGGGGAAACGGTTAGTTAGTTACTTACAACTTTTATTATAATGACGCTACATACCTATATATTTAACCTGCTTGTATCCTAAATTTCTAGATTATTATGCTACATACTACATGCTTATACTCCTAAAAAACCTATGTATCCTTAATAACATGATATTGTAAAAGCCTTCAAGGCGTGTATAAATAAATAAATTAATAAATAACTAATAATAATAATTTATTTCACATAAAATTATACAATAAAACATATGCGGAAACTTTGACTAGCCAACTGGGAATGGATCCTGTTTTAGGCCAGTCAAATTGACAAATTGAGTTCATATAATAATTTCATATTACATTGTTTAATTATATAACATAGTATTTACAGAAGGAAAAAAGTGTTGCGATTGAATTCCTCATAGAGAAGTTTTAGTTGAATATGTTCGACATTCCACAGCATATCACATAAAAAATTAATAAATAAATTAAAATCACTTGGAATTAGTGAAAAAGTGTTAGCACGGATAAGTAGTTATTTACATAAAAGACCTTAACAAGTAAAATTACTCAATCAAGTCAGCGATTCAAAATATAGCTACTTTTCAATACCCCCAAGGTACAGTTTTGGGACCATTTTTATTTATTATAAATGTCAATGATATATTGCATGTTTTCAAATATGGAGATATTGTCTCCTATGCTGACGATACAGTCCTACTACTAAAAGCATACACTTGGTCTGAATTAAATAACATGGCAAATACAAATTATGGTTTGATAAAAACCTGTTGACTTTAAATTTTAAAAAAACTTATTATTTACCTTTTTTCATTAAAAAGCAAGTGTTTGGTTCTGAAACAGTTTTTAAAAAAAAAACTTAACCATAATCCCCAAGTCCTTCAATCATGTATTCCTTTCTCTTCCTCCTTTCCTCAAAGTCTCTACCAGGAAAAGAAGAAGATGTTCTTACCTACATGAGGAAAATTTGAACAATATTGCCACCCAAGTTTGCATTACCTACTTGTACAGTTGCAATTTGATAGTGACATGGCTCACAACTCGCTCTTTCGAAATATCGCAAGAAAATTTCGTTTTTTATTAAATAAAAGTGTCGTGGCTTGAAACCTGGTGTTGTGCAAATATATTGGAAAACCAGGATCGATTCTGAACAGCCAAAAGAAGCCGTCAAAAGGTAAGAGACTTCCTTTCAAAACCTATTCTCCTTCGATCATACTTCAGAACACAATTCATGGTTTATACATCATCAAAAAGGATTTACAGTACACATTCTCGTGTCGTGGCATCGGCCGCGACAGCAAGAAACCCCTAAAGAAATAAACGTAATAATCCACTCTGTACAAATACAGAAAACCACAAATGCAGTATATCATGTACAAACATAGAAAACACAACCGATATTAAGTACCTGAGCAAAACAATAGACACCAGCGTTTAAAATGGTCCCCACATATAAATATTCTGAACGACAGAGTAAGGAAACTAACATACATATTTAGATGTTGAAGAGATATTTTAAAATAAAAATTACTTAGAACCACATATTTCGCTTTCTGTCCATCAATTATACAATACGGCATTACAGGATGGAGCGGTATATATAAAAATCAAACACAAACAATATACATATCACAAAAACTAATAATAAAAACATTTTTTTATATTTGTAAGGACTTTTATTCAAACAATTTAAGGTCAGAAAATTAAATGCATTAAACTTCTACCATGCAACATTACAAATTTATAAATATAATATTCAAAATAAAGTTGCACCCTTTAAAAAAACAGAAATCTTAAACAAACGTCAATACTTCCATCTCCAAAATGTAAAAAAAACAATAGGAGAGCTAAATCATAAATATCTCGGTATTAATTTTTTTAATTCCTTACCAGAAAAAATTAGAGATGAATACTAATATAAAAGAATTTAAAACTCACCTTAAAAATTATACTAAAAATTTGAAATGAGTAATGTCAAATAAAACCAATATGATAACACCCCCCCCCCCTACATACAAGCCCTGCAAATATATATATATATATACAGCAAGTAAAAAAAAATAATAGTACAAATCTGAGTTCAACAAATGATAAACCAATACACAACAATAAAATAATGTGATTATAACTGAAATAGACTGCAAAATGGGGATTTGGGTTGGGAAGGGTAAGGGGAGGATATACATCAAATATATATATATATATACATTATTTTATTGTTGTGTATTGGTTTATCATTTGTTGAACTCAGATTTTTACTATTATTTTTTTTTTACTTGCTGCTTAGTTCTGTTTTTCTTTCATATTTCTTAAATATTCTAGTTTACATTCAGTTAGTCTTGTTTCTAAATACCTATCTGTGAACATTTATAATTGGTCTGTTTTTTTATCATCCTTTTATGTTTATTGTATTACTAAGACAGTTAATGTTCCTTAAATAAATAATTAAATAAATGTACTAAAAATTTGAAATGAGTAATTTCAAATAAAACCAATATGATACCCCCCCCCCCCCCCCATACACACAAGCCCTGCTTATTTATGGGAGTACATCAAATATATAGAATTTGTTTGTAATGCATGTATCTTTTTATGATTATATGATTATGATTATATTTTTTACACTTTTATAAGTGTCAAAAAACTAAAATTTCTTTTTATATTTTCTACTTACATACACCCGCATTCTTCAAGTTTATTTTGCATTCCTCAATACTATTGTGTAAATAGCTTTACAACGATATTCTCTGGACATATTATCAAACAATACTAACACAAAAACCACAATATTGAAATGTACGAGGATAACAGTTTTTTAAAAACAGTTTGATGGTTTTTCTTTATAAGATCCACAAAATTAAAATCTATTTTTATAGTATATTTTGTACATCTACTCTATCTGTACTATTATGTTCATTGCCTTGCTACTAATAAATGTTATATTTCAACTTCTAAGCATTTCTTACTTCTACACTTTTTTTAAATATATATAACTTTGTACTTTTTATTATTTTTAAGATATCTATCTTATAGTCTATACATTTTACTTTTGACTGTATTATTTCCTACCTTTTAACTTTTTATTTCAATCTTTAACTTTTCATTATACTTTATATTTTATAATTTATGCTTTTACTTCTTTCATTTATCCATCTTACTTTTTACTTACTGTTTACTACCTCAACTCCTTTTTTTACCTTTTGTTTTTATATTTAACTTTAATTTATGTTGTTACTTTCTTTTGTTATTGTATTATAATACATACATTAATATATTTTATGTTAATGGCACATGCTGTGCCGTATGTTTTTGAAATAAATAAATAAATTATGCTGATTGTTACGGGCGTAATATTTTTTGTTAAATCGATATGGCTTTTAACTATATTGATAATGACAATGATGTAGAAATTGTAGAATTTACCCGTGAAAGCAATTTAGAATGTTGGATCTATGCGCAAAAACAATACTAACCTAATCTGCGTAGAAATTTATATTAGGTCACTAAACAAGTATTGGGATATTCTCCATGTCTATTTGAAAAACTATATGAAAGATATAGATGTAAAAAAGCTTTGCGAAACTGCAATTCACGAGGAAATTTCAGGCTACAAATCGTATTATTATTGCAGAAGCAATAACTAAGGAGGCGGTATTTTGCTGTAGGTTATTTAAGGGAACATTTACATTTTGAACAAGAAATAGTTTAAAACACTCACTTTGAAAATGTGTTTGGAATACTGACACTACCAAATAAATGTAATTTTATATTTTAGCCATATACAGACCACCTAACCTCGATAAAAAGGGATTCTTAAATGAATTTTTTTTTTTGGTAATTATGTAAATTCTAATGATAATGAAATATTTTTAGGGTAGGTACATTAATCTCAAATTACTGAATTAAAGTAATACAAATATAATGACCTATGAAAATATACTAACCAGTAATTTACTTAACAAAATGTATCAATTTTACGACAAGAGAAGCAATCGTTGCTGGTCAAATGATCAAATCTTGTATTGACCACTTACATGTTAGATCTAATAAATATAACTTGTCCGCGTGTGTGATTGATTCGACAATTGCTGATCATTTTATAACGGGATTAAAGGTACATTACCATAATGTCAAAGATATTATACAAAATGAGAAAAATCACAACTCTGTCTCAAAAACGTGTTGATGAAGAAATTAAAATATATAATTGGAATATCCTTATGAAAGAACTGAATTGCGTTGCTCTGTATAATAAAATTAAAACTTAATTTATTGACATCTGTGAAACCAGACCAAATGCCAAAATAAATTAATGGATAAATGATGGTTTATTATCAAAAATCAAATTGGAAGATACCTTTACAAAAGATGGAAAAATAATCCTACAAATAAATTTTATGAAAGAAAGGATAAATGTATTCTGAACGAACTTACAAAATTAATCAGCATGCGCAAAAAAAAATTAATCAGCATGTGCAAATTAAAAATTTTCAACTCAAAAAACCTGGGATGAAATAAACAGTTTGTTAGGAAGAAAGAGCAAAAGTAATTGTGATCAAGTAATATCAAACTATTTCTTAAAAGAACAAACATCTAACAATTTTGCTAACTTCCATTCTGAAAATGTTAGGCAATTTTACATATATGTGATAAAAAAGCTTTGCATATTTAAAAACATAGACTTCCACAAAGCAAGCTCTTAACTTAACATCCACAAAGCAAGCAAAACTCTCTGATATCGAAAAAGTTGTCAGAAGTTTAAAAAATAGTCAGTCGCCGGGGATAGATAAAATTAGAATGTCTGATATTAAAAAACATTTTGATATTTTAGGACCTGTCTTAACTCTATTAATTAATATGATTTTAACGGATGCGATTATACCAGAAAATCTCAAATGTATCATAATCCGACCTATTTATTAAGATGGTAAACACAGTGAAATTGAAAACTATAGACCGATCAGTATTTTACCTGCAATTGAAAAGATGATAGAAAAATATATATCTATAAAACTAATAATGTACCTTGAAATCTTTTCTATTATTGATACCCATCAATATGGTTTCCAGAAAAAAGAGCACAGTTCTACTACTTCAAGAATTTTCAAATACAATTAATAATGATTCAAGCTCCGGAGAATGAAAACTGCCGACGCAAAACGCTCAACATAAATGCCCTACTACATAATCTAGATAAAGAGAAATGGCACGATATTTTTAATTGTAATGATACGAACGAATGCTTTGAACTATTCGAAAAAAAATTATCAATGCATGTAAGTACTGCACATTCTATTGATTCCAGAAAACAATCATCAAAATTTAAACCGGTTAAACCATGGATAACTTTTGGATTAATTGTGTCAATCAGACACAAAGAAGCAATATACAAACAATTAATCCGACAACCTACAAACGAAACCCTAAAAAAATACCTAAAAGCATACAAAAACAAACTTACGTATTTAATAAAAAACACAAAGGAAAACTATTTTCGGCGAAAACTAGAAGCAACGGAGAACGATGCAAAAAAAGTCTGGCATGTTATAAATGAAATCATAGATAAGAAAAAACATAAAAAAAATGAAATACATAGTATTACTCATAACAATATCAAAATACGATGCGAAGAAAACCCTTCAGCTGCCGCTAATATATTTAACAACTTTTTTGCAAATGTGGGCAAAAACCTTGCAAATCAAATAGAAAAATTACCGTCCAATGACGAACAGAACATTAACGTCAATATCTCAAACAAAATTGACATGTTTTCCCTTACTTCAGCCCAGGAAATCGAACAAATCATTTCAAGCATGAAGGGAAGATCAGCACCAGGTTTCGATGGAGTTACTGTCGAAACACTGAAAGCTATCAAAAAACATATTTCAAAACCATTGACACATTTAATCAACATTAGTCTTCAAAGCGGAATATTCCCAACGATATATAAACAAACCATCATCACTCCAATTCATAAATCTGGCAACCCAGAAGAAGTGACAAATTATCGTCCAATATCGCTGATTTCAAACATTGCCAAAATCTTTGAAAAAATTATCAAAAAAAGATTGACTGAATTTATTAACAAAAATAACATAATTCACGACAACCAATATGGATTTATGAAAAATAGAAGTACCCAAGATGCGATTGCCAAATTATCGAACATTATTCAGAACACATTAGACAAATCTTTGAAATGCCTTGGAATCTTCATAGATCTTAAAAAAGCTTTCGATAGTATTTCTCATGATAAACTTATTGAAAAATTAAACTGTGTTGGGATAAACGATAAAGCTCTAAAATGGATAAAAAGCTATCTATTTGAACGATACCAAGTGGTCAAGATAAATAACTCCCTAAGTCTACCACTAACAAGCAATTTCGGGATACCTCAAGGCACTGTGCTAGGTCCCCTACTATTTATAATTTATGTCAATGATATTTTCAAACTACCACTTAACGCAGACATAATATCATATGCCGACGACACAGCTATCATAGTGAATGGGATCGACTGGAATATAGTAAACGAACAAGCAAATAATAGCATGAACACCTTAAAACATTGGTTTGATACAAATCTCCTTTCATTGAACACTAACAAAACATACTACATACACTTCTCAATTAACAAACTAAAAACACTCCCCAACACTAAAATAATTATCCACAATAACAAATGCAATAAAATCACATGTATCCAAGGCTGTTCAACGTTGAAATCAGTATCAGAAATTAAATATCTCGGAGTGATAATAGAACAACATATGAAGTGGAAGAGCCATATCTATGAATTGGTTAAGCGTATCAGAAAGTGTATATATATATTCATAAGATTAAGAAATATTTTAAAACCCAACAATCTAAAAAGAGTATACTATGCACTAATCCAGTCATTAATTCAATATGGAATTATTGGATGGGGGGGTTCATACAACAATATTCTTACCCCGATCAAAGTGATCCAGAAACTAATCATTAAAGTAATCCTAAAGAAACCCTCCACATATCCAACAGAAACGCTTTTCGCAGATTTCACGGTGCCTCGAGTGGAGAATATCTTCAAGAAAAATGCAATTATCCAAATCTACAAAGATAATATCATCAAAAAATTTGAAACCCACCAATCAAAAAGATATCAAGACAACATCAAAATACCAAAATTTAATACCAAACTAATGCAAAACAATTACATCTATTTAGGAATAAAGTATTTCAACAATCTTCCGATTGAAATAAAAAAAATCAAAGACATCAATAAACTGAAACTCAAACTGAAGCAACACTTCATCAGGAATAATTAATTAAATAATTACCTGTTTTTCTCTTTCTTTCTATTTATTGGCAATCTATATTTATTTCTATTTAATTTAGATTTTTCTAATTTCTCTAAAGTGCACAATATTTTAGTATGTAACTGTATCCCATTGTATGTACATCTTCACATATAGATGATCCAGAAGTTTCAATTGTTCCCTTATATACTTACCTATTGCATAATGTCATTCTATTTCTGTCATAATTAGTGTAACTCGCTCATCAAGCACAAGAACTAGCTTCTTCTTTGGTGAGACTGCAATTTTAAAGAATTTCTGAACCAATATGTAATTTATATTAACCCACTGTAAACTTATATATCTATATTAAATAAAAAAAAAAAAATAAAAAAAATGATCTTAATAAAAGAAAACATGTACTCGTATTATTCATTGCTTATTCAAAAGCCTTTGACACAATTGATCGCAGTAAATTACTGGGAACTCTTGAAACAATTGGAATTACAGGGAACCTGAATAAATTATTTGTTAATTAGGTACTTTGAAAATAGAAAGATTAGTGTAAAAATTTTAGATCATTGTAGCAAAAAAAATAACCTTTTCGCAGGCGTACCACAAGGTTCCATACTAGGCCCTACCTTGTATATTACATATGTTACTGCAATGAAATTGATTTCCTCTCACGTAAAACATTATGTTTGTGCTAACGAGACTGCATTAATTATTTCACATGAGGATTGATTAATTGCGAGTACTTTACGGCACTCTTCAAAAATGGTCACATGATGTAGGTTTAATAATCAATGCTAAAAAAACGAAGCTTATGCATATCAGAACTCCTCATGCTAACATCACCATAACTCTTAAAATTGTATCTCATGATTAATTTTATCCATAATTCTGTAATACAACCATGCTCATGTAAAAATATTGAACTCGTTTCAAAATACGTATATCTGGGCTTAACAATTGATTGTAATTTTAAATGGGGTATAATACATATACAAAAAGTTTGCACACGGCTTAGAGCTATAGTGAGCAAACTTTATAGACTGAAGTGTTTGGTTCCACTAAATACCCTTAGGTTAGTATATCTGTCATTGGCGGAATCCCTAATAAGATATTGAATAGCCACATGAGGACATTCAACAAAAATAAATCTTCTTTCAGTGCTAAACGTACAATATTCCTTGGTAAAATTATTGGTAAAAAAACTGAATACAAACAAAGACATGATGTACCAAAATCTATACAACTCTGTAAATTTATAATCTGTTCATGCTATAAATTGTGGCTTAAAATTGCGAGTCAGCAAACATCTCAATCTGAATATAATAAACTAGTGGTTCATGTTCATAATACGAGACTAACTGCAAACGATAGACTTGTCATTCCCAGATACCTGAATTAAATACGGTCAAAGAACTCTAGAATACCTTGTTCCAATAATTTACAACATGTTACCCAGCTCAATTAAAAGCTTTGATTTGAGTTTCAGAAGGAAAGTGAAAGAACTTTTTGGTTATTATTTTTTTTATTTTAACTTTTATGAGTAAAACCTCAAACTGTAATATTTAATTAAATGAAGACACTATGAGCGACACTCAATCGAAAATCTGGAAACAGAAAAATCAGAAAAAGATATTTGCACCTCTGGGACTCGAGCTCGAGTCTCTATTTTTTCGGCTTTTCGTTTTAATGTTTTTTCCATGATTATTATTTTTTTTCTTTAATTTCTTTCATTTCATCTGTTCTTTATTTGTTATAAATTTTATTAAAAATATTTTTTTTTTTAAATGTGTTTTTGTGTATATATGTATATAATGTAATAATGTGTATATTTTATGAACCTCAATTGAAATATAAAATAAATGTCAGAAGAACCCGTTGACAAACTGATATCAATCAGTTTAACGGTACTTAATTGAAAAATGTAAATAAATAATAAAGAATCCAAAATTTCATTCGATTCAGCAAAATAGAGTCCCAAATAACGGCTGTAAAAGCCCGGACCCTGATCTCGGTCCGTACTCATGAAAAAAATTACAATTCTAAAAATGCTACTTTTTGGAGATTTTGTTATTGATAAGAGCATCTTTTTTAATGAGTATCTTTATAATCATCTCTTCAAAACTCAAAAGTAAAGTACCGAAATTTAAAAAAATAGCGGCATTTATAAACTACAGTGTGACAAATGCAACGCTATCTATTTAGGTCAATACTTCCTATATTCAAAGAACACACACAATTGTTTAAAAATTTTAATGATAATCGAGATGGTGTTGAAGACTTTGACAATTGATCAACGGGACATGATAAATGGGAGATTATGTACTGAGATAACCAACCAAACTTATCCATCATAAATATTATCAAACCAAGAATGATTCGTAACAAGATGTGCTTATCAGTAGGAAAACATTTTATATCTTCAATCATTGAATGAAAAATGGTAAACAGAAAAAATGTTAAATTTTGTTATTTAATTTTCCACAAATGCTATATTTCGAAGATTTTGTGATTGATTCTTCTTCAACCCATCATTTTTAAGAAGAATTCAAAATTTCATTCAGTTCTGCTAAATAGAATCCCACATAACGGGCTTAAGGGTCAACTATTCGAATTTCGACCGATTTCTTACATATCTCCCTTAAACATTTGAGGTTTTTAAGCTCTTAAAAAAATATATGTTATTTTTGAAGATAATATCTAGACACGTTTCATGCCGAAATGCAAATTATATGAAATTCCCTCGATAGAAAAAAAATCGCAAAGTATGCTCCGAAAATTATTTAAAACAAATCTATTTCTTTTATTTTACAAGTTATATTTGTGAAAAAATTCACAATGTTTCTTTAAATGATACTTAAGATACGTTCCACGAGATTTTTGCTCTCCGTTTAAAAAAACGAGTCATGTTTTATTACTTAAAATATTAGCGCGCTCTGTCCAACATTCGGAATTACATATCTCTCCATCTTCTTCTTTTTCAGCCAAAGAGTGCCGCCTTAAGTTGTTCTGCTTTACCATTTTATACTAAACTAATTAACTCCTTTGTACAACTTTTTTGGTATTTTGCCGGGCTCTCGAAGCAGCCTGGCGTGTTTTTGGTCGGTCTCGGTATTTTTTACTAATTAAGGGAGATATTATTTAAAATTATTTAAAACAAGTCTATTTCTTTTATTTTACAAGTTATATTTGTGAAAAAATTCACCATTACAGAAATAGATTTTTTTCATGTTTACATTATACCTGCAAAGCTACTGCAAGTAGCTTGTCGGCAGGAACAGTGTGGACAGAAACATAGTACAATTAAGTATAATACAATACAGGAAAAAAATAGTTCAATTTAATAAAATACATAACAAAAACATAAATAAGTATAATAATAATGTCTGACTACATCCTCTTTTATCAAAAAATCTTTCTAAATTTGTCAAACAACCGCAAAATTTTCCAAATTTTCTTACTAAGGGCATTACTTATATGTTGCCTAAAAGTGAAAATATTAATAATCCCTCCCAGTATAGACCCATTACTTGTTTACCGACAATATACAAAATTTTAACCTCTTGCTTGACAGATTTAATATATGCTCATTTAGATGAAAAACATATTTTATCTGAACAACAAAAAGGTTGTCGCAGAAAACATATGGGATGTAAAGAACAATTAGTTATTGATTCTGTAATTATAAAACAGATTCAAACTCAAAAGCGTAATTTACATTCTTGCTATATAGACTACCAAAACGCTTTCGATAGTGTCCCGCACTCGTGGCTGATCAAAATATTGAGTATTTATAAAATTAACCCGATTATTATTAGCTTTTTGGAAAATATTATGACCTTTTGGAATACAGATTTATTTGTCAATTTAAAAGGTCAGAAGATAGTAGTACCAGGCATTTCAATAAAAAGAGGGATTTTTCAAGGTGACTCATTGAGTCCTCTTTGGTTTTGCTTAGCATTGAATCCTCTATCTAAAATGTTAATTAAAAGCAAGTTTGGAATAAAAATTAAAGGTAATACGAGAGAAAGTAGTATAATTTCACATTTATTATTTATGGATGATATAAAATTATATTCGAATTCTGAACCAAATTTAGAGAAAATGATTAAGGTAGTTAAAATTTTTTCAGATGATATTAAAATGACTTTTGGTTTAGATAAATGTAGAACGATCCATATAGAGAAAGGCAAAATTGTAGATGGAGACGAGGGTATATTTAGAAATTTCAAAATTAAAAGTATGAAAGTGAATGAGGTTTATAAATATTTAAGATACCCGCAATCGAATAGATTAGATTATACTAGTATTAAAAATGATATTACGATTGAATTTCAAACTAGAGTCAGAAAAATTTTAAAATGCAATCTATCGGCTAAAAATTTAGTAAAGGCAATAAATACTTGGGCAATACCTTTATTAACGTACTCATTTGGCATAATTAAATGGTCCAATACAGATTTAGATAGCTTAGAACGATTAATTAGAACTACGTTAACAAAGTTTAATTGCCATCATCAAAATTCAGCTATAGAACGAATTAATTTACCTAGAAATTTAGGAGGTAGAGGTATAGTCAAAATAACTTCTTTGAAATACAATCAGGTAGAAATGCTAAGAACTTTTTTTCCATAGGAAAGCTAATAGTTCAGAAATGCACAAAATTATTTGCAAGGCAGATAGAAACATTACACCTTTAAATTTATACGACGATAATGCCAACATTCTTTTAAATACCAACCAGGAATTATTAGATTCCTGGTCAAATAAAATTATTCACGCCAAACACTTCAATTATCTCAACCAAACGTATGTTGACAAACTTTCGTCAAACAAATGGTTGAGTATTGGAGAATTGAGCGCAGAAATAGAAGGATTTATGCTTGCCATTCAGGATAGAGTCATTAATACTAAAAATTATAGGAAGTATGTAATCAAAGATAGAAATCAAATTGATGATTTATGTAGAAAATGTTTGGCTTTTCCGGAAACTATAGAACATATATTATTATATCGGGATGTTCTATATTAGCGCCTTCCGAATATACTTTTAGACACAATCAGGTTTTAAAAATAATTCATCAGAGTTTGGTAATTAAACATAAATTGATTGACTGCCGTAATGTAGTACCATATTATGAATACGAACCAAATTCGTTTTTAGAAAATGAATTTTATAAAATATATTATGATAAAACTATACTAACAGACAGAACGATTCGTCATAATAGACCCGATATAGTTTTACATGACAAAATTAAAAAAATAACTTATATCATTGATGTCGCTATTCCAAATTCCTGTAATATTCAAAAATCTGTTTCTGAAAAAATTAGAAAATATACAGATTTAGGAAATGAGATTAAAAGAATTTGGCATTCTCGAACTATAAAAATATAACCATTTGTTATTTCGGCTACTGGCATTATACCTAGCTCTTTAATTAAAAATTTAGGCTTATTAAATTTATCAAAGAATCTTTATATAAAGATGCAAAAATCAGTCATATTAAACGCATGTAGGATTACGAAAGATTTTTTAAATATTTATATTGAGGGATCAGTAGGATTTATCGGTTCAGTTAGGAGTTCTATTGAGCCGAACCCTCTGATATGAAAATATCTGGAGTCGGTGAAGTATTTTCCCATATGGTCTCTGGTAGGTTGACGTATTGTTCTTGTATAGTTTTGAATTTATTATACTTATACAATGCAATTACATCGCGTGGATTGACTAGATGATCATTTGTGGAAAAGTGTGTGGAAGGGTTAAATTTTTCCTGTGGGGAAGATTTAACCCGGACATAAAGTCTAGAGAACAATAAAAAAAATAAAAAAAAAAATAAATAAAAAAATAAAAATAAAAAATAATTTGTTTTTTAAGTGCACTAGGAGTCAGTCAATATAGAAAATCTGATTCCAATAGCAATTTTTTTTAACAATAGCACAAATTTAGGTGTCGAGCAACATTTTTTCAAATCATATGGCAGCATACTCCTTTTTCCAAAACTACCTTTGGACAAAGACACTTCAAATACATAGCTTGCAAACTATACAATACACTACCAGCTACAATCAGACAAACTGTTGACAAAATTCAAACAAGACGTAAAGAAATGGATTGTAAGTATTGGACGCCACACTACTGCAAACATCTGTAAAATAAATCATAAATAGACAGTAAACAATTTGCATACGACCTAATCCATGTAAAATAATTTAAAAATAGAATCATGTCAAATTAATTAATCAATCCCATAAATAGATTTGACAGGATTTACTATTCACTGTACATCATCTCTTCTTACATTTACATAACTCTCTTTAAAGTATTTACCCACACTTCCAATCACCTTTCCATTTTTATAGTATTCAATTGAATTTGTATGTAACTTAAAATATTCCTGTAATTTTAAATATGTACCTCTAAGCCTGTCTCAACACAGGTATATCCTAGTGAGACAGGCATCAATTAAACCCTATGTAAAACCCTATGTTTATAGATTAATAAAATAAAAAAATAAAATAATTAAATATAAGCGGTACAATGTATTCAAGAGTTCGCTGGCCATGTTTATTAGAAAATCTAGGTACAATCATCCCTTCATTTTGTGTGAGCCTAGTATTGTACATGTGATCCACCATTGTTTTGTATGGGCTATCTAGTATTTGTTGCATACAGATTTTATGCCAAAAAAAGCTCTTATAGGTAAAACATTTATGGATTTATACATTAATGAGATATTTCGCCGCTGGTCGTAAACTGCTTTGCTGACGAGTAATTTTACCATGGCGTTTTGAATTGACTGTACATGTTGGATGTTTGTCTTACATGAGTGCCCCCAGGAAGTTATACCATATCTCACGTTAGATTCAGCCAAGGACAAATAGATTAATTTCATGGTTTTGATAGGCACATAATATTTAAGTTTATACAGTTTGCCTACAATCGCTCGAAGGCGCTTACATAGCTTAGCAATATGGATATCCCATTTCATATTACAATCCACCGTCACCCCTGAGTAGACATACTCTTTGACAAGCTCAATTCTTCCACATTCGCAGGGCTGTAAACAATTGTTATGTATGCAGTCAAAGTTATGGGATACCACTGAGGGTGCTATTGTAAATCTGGCATGAGGCGATCTTATGTGCATTAGTTTTGTTTTTTGTGCATTTATAACTAAGCCAGAGTCGTGAGACCATTATTGTAATGATATGAAATCCTGCTGTAGCATATTCATGGCCACGAGCAGATCCCTATGTGCGATGACAAGTGCGGTGTCATCCGCATATACATAGTTTTTGAAAAAAGAAAATACTTTATTCATAAATGAGACAAATACTATATATATAGTGTTGGACCTAGGATAGAGCCCTGTGGCACACCAGTAGACAATGTTCCCACTTTGCTTAATTTTCCATTTATTTTTACCTGAATTTTACGACCACTAAGATAGTTCTTCAAAGGATTAAGAAAACGTCCCTGCACTCCTATCGCCTCTAAAACTTTAAGTAATTTTGTTGGGTCGATAGTATCAAATGCTTTAGAATTATCCATAAACAAAACTAATATATGATTTTTATGGTTTAGTTCATTATTTATGTAATTTGAAAAATCTTGAAGTAACAGTTCTGAGCTCTTCTTTTTTTGAAAGCCGTATTGGTGTGGATCTATTATTGAAAAAGACTCGAGGTATTTATTCAATTTTATGGACATGTATTTTTCAAGTATCTTTTCTATGGCAGGCAATACACTGATTGGTCTGTAATTTCCTATGTTTTGTGTATAGGTCTTATAATGCTACATTTAAGGTCTTCTGGTATTACGGCTTGTGTTAATATTATGTTAATTAAATGTGTCATAATCGGTCCTAAAATATCAATGTGTTTTATAATATCAAACATTCTGGTGTTATCTATTCCGGGTGATTTTGAATTTTTTAGAAGTTTAATAATTTTCTGAATATCTAAAAGTGTGGCACGTGGTATATAAATACTGTCTGGTAGCTGTATTGGTTCAACATTTGATGCTCTAAGATCAAATTTATGTACTAGTGAGTTTATACTGTCCGAAAACTATAATTATATGTTGTGCCGTGTAGGGACAGTCGGGGGCTTTTAGAATCATTTCAAAGTAGCTTCGTTTAAAAAATAAATGTAGAGTCTTGATGTGAGAACCGATAGAGGGACCAATCTGGTCCTTAAAACGGTTCGGGAAAGTGGTGGGTGCCCTCGACTGTCCGAAAAGTAGTTGACGAAGTCGTCCGCCATTGTTTCTGCAGATTTATCTTTTAGTAAGTACCTCGAGATTACTTCACCGCAATTACTCTTGGATCTACGTCCTAATATTTTATTAATCTCATCCCATGTATTCTTTGTGTTTCCAAAATAATTTTTAAATTTATCATTAAAAAAGGTAGATTTACATTTAAATATTAATTTAGTTACAATATTCCGAAAAGATTTATACCATGTTTCTTTAAATGATACTTAAGATACGTTCCACGAGATTTTTGCTGTTTTTTAAAAACGTCGTTTTTAATTAAATATATTCAAAATTGTCGCTTATGCCCAATGATTATAAACGATATTAATTGTAGCGCGCTCGCTCCCACTGGAATGTGTATACTCTTTTGAAATATTCTCCCAGTTGCCGCTGAGATGCGTTGTCAGGCGGGCGTGCGGCCGGTCTATTGTTGAAATTTCTTGTACACAATATTATCCAGTCAAACGGGATTTTGTTCCTCGCTGTCATTTATTCTACTGTTGATCGCTCGATAGTAGCTGATAATATTCTTAAACCGTGGGGAGATTGATTTAATGAATTATGTTTTTTTTTAAGATTAATAATACATTAAATAAATATATAGCTCTTAGACATACATTTATAAAATTTATATATACTTTCATTTTTAACAAAACTTTGGTGACCTGCTGTGCGCCTGCCAGCGATGGTTGCTATTAATAGTGGTGAGTTCAGTCGTTTTGAAATTATTTCCTAATTATTTCCTATTCATCCGATTGCGATGAAACTTTGGGGATTTGATGTACGCATGCCCGTTATGGTTTCTATTTATAATAGTGAACTCTGGTGTCATTAAATTATGCGTTGCTAAACCATCTACCGATTGAGATGAAACTTTGTGGATTTGATAGGCGCATGTCCGCGATGGTTTCTATTTATAATAGTGAGCTCTGGCGTCATCAAATTATTTCCTATACCATTCATCCGATAGCGATGAAGCTTTAGTGAGTTGTTGTGCGCGCCCCCGATGGTTTCTTATGTAGTGGTGAGCTCTGGCATTATGAAATTATTTCCTTAACTATTCATCCGATTGCGATGAATATTTGGTGAGTTGTTGTGAGCACGCGCACGAAGGTTTCTATACATACTGGTGTGCTCAGGCATTACGAAATTTGTATAAAAAAATGGCAAGCGAACTGTTTGAAAACTGAATATACCGGGACTGAATGTATGGAACGCGGAAGGGTTAAGGGAAACGCGGGAGGGAGGAGGGGTACACGGGAGAGAGGTTCGCGGGACGGGCGAAGCGGGAGAGGGGAGTAGGGAGAGGGAAAGCTGAGATAGAACGCGTGTGGAGAAGGGGACGTGGGAGAGGAAGGGGTGGCGGAAGGGGAACGGAACGAATGAGTAAGGACGCGCAGGGAGAAACAATTTATTTATTAAGTGGCTTTGCAATGCATGCATGCCGGGAACGCGTTGTTACAACTAGTTGTTAATGATAAAAATATAATTCAAATTAATTATAATCTTTATGAAATCAATAATGTACCAAGTAACAATAATCAACTGATTAGATGTGTGCCGTACAGACTTGTAAAATATTTTTACAATCTTATCTCTAACTACAATCTAGAAAAACCATTATAACAACTTATGGCTATAAATTTGGGAGGCAGGTGGGTACCGCCACCCCGGGAACCATTTATTGGATAATCAACACCTCTGCCAAAGGTCATCCCAAGTGGATTGCTTAGGTTAGTTTGGTGAGATAGCAGGGGTACCCGGGTACCCTAAGCCCAGGCTCATGGGATGAGGTTTGTCCGGGTCTTGGCGGTAGATACATCTGCCCACCAGCTGCATGGCAAGCCGGATCGGGAGAGAATGGTTGAGGTAGTCCCTTTGACTTCTCCAGCCGTACGCTCTCGGAAAATCGGCTTGCACCGCAGTGGGAGGGATGGATTCATACGTTCGTCACTTCTGGAAACACTGAACCCCGATCTCTACCCACTCCTTTAACCCTTTTCCTTCCTTAAACCTCCTCTCCTTCCTTTTCCAAAAATACCCTTCCCACAGATGACACAGGCCCTGAGGGGAATTATTTTCCTCAGGGCCTGTGTGGAGCGAATGTAAAAAATTATATATATATATATATGTAAAACAATTTTCTCGGTTTACCCGCGTAACGTAGTCCTTAAAAGAACTTTTTATCTCCTGACGTTTCGGACAGATCTCACTGTCCATTTTCAGAGGCCTTGTCTCAAACTGTTCGCTTTCGCGTGTCCGTTCGGTTCAAAAGTCAAAACCTAAGTGAGTGTTTGTCAATTTTTATGTCTCGATCGAAGTACGCGAGTTGAAGGTGATTTGACGGTAGAGGGGGTGAGGGCGGGGCCGGCAATATCAGGCGGATTACGTGTAGAAATTTAATTGGATTGCTTTAAGTTAATTGGATGTATTATTTCTGAGGATTTTGGAAATGCCGTTTTTGGGGGATTTTGATCAATTATGACTTTCCAGGTGTTGGGAATTCTAATTGAGTCATTTCTGGTGTTCATATTATTTTTATGTTTTTAAATTTCTATGGCTTCGCGGTAAATTCTTTTCGATTCATTGTTTATGCTAGCTATTGTTGTGGCGTTGTTAAAATCTATTTTATGACCTTCATTAAGGATGTGTTGAACTATGGATGAAGTTAAGCGTTTGTTAGTGACATCTACTTTATGTTCTGCAATTCTAGAAGATATTTTTCTATTACACCGTCCAATATATACCTTTTCACATGCCGCACAAGATATTTTATAAATACCATGTGACTCAAGTGGAATGTGGTCTTTCGGACTTCTTAATAAAGACGAGATTTTATTTTCCGATTTATAAATGGTTTTGATTTTATTTTTTCCGAGAATTCGACTGATTTTATCTGTTGAGCCTTTGATGTATGGGAGAATTGCTATAGAAAGAGGTTCTTCTACCGTTTCAGGATTAGTTTTAATTTCTGTCTTACTCATAATCGCAAAAAAAATATTACGCCGTAATACGGATGGGTTAGGTGAAATTGTTACTCACATGATGGGCCGACAGTCGCGCGCATGCGCGATTTCTATCCATCGTTATATATATTAGCAGCTGTCAGATTTTAAACTAGCTGACACCCAGGGTTAGCGTCGTTATTACGGCCGTAATTAATCGAGATAATCTGACATAAAAGTTCGAAAGTTTAGCAAATTTTCGTCCACCACGGGCACGGAAAACGTATAAAAAGCGGTACGATCCATTTGCGGCGTTAACAGAGAGTGATTTCAGATATAAATATAGATTTGCCAAAGTAAATATGAGACGCTTAATCGATTTGTACAGCCATATTTGTATGTTTTGAACTCCAGGTTCTTTGAGCCGTACGATACTGGGGTCAAAACGAGGTAAGATTGTGTTTATAATACTCACTCCTGTGAAAAAAATCAGCTAAATTGATTACCTAACAAGCTATGTATTATTATACTTAAATTTTTTTTCGCAGATATATGTGATTTTGCTGAAATTCGGACACGGATTTCTTCACAGCACGTTAAAATGCCGCATAGCATTGAAGTTGAAGAACAACAAGCAACTTCTGCAGAGTTGTAGGGAATAAAACGTTTCTCCTGAGTAATGTGTGCACTGTTGGGAGAAGTATCTGTTCACCCCAGTTCAGAAACCAAGATACTCCAGAGAGGTTGCCTTCAACAGGGCTCAAATATCTATCGCAACACAAGTATCTGCTGTGGGATATGTGTATGATACCATCAAGACATCAAGTTCTCCATTGTCTTGATATGATTGTCTTGTCTTGATTCATCGATATGAATGACCCTCAATAGGTAAGAAAATAATTTAATACAATAGTTTATGCTCCTCAGCAACAGTTGTGGATCATTGGAGCTGTACGTCGTGTGCCCCGTGCCTGACCGTGCACTATACTATGCCACTACTATATTATACACTTCTTACATTAAATAGGTAAATGATAAAAGATGTATAGGTTAAAATTAAACATTATAATACTATCTGTCTTTAGATATTTCTTAGAGTTTTGTATGTGCTAATGCTATGATTTGTAATTTGGAATAGATGATGATGAACGCGACGAGGAAGCAGTAGCGGTAGCAGGTGGTGGTGCTGTTGTGGAACAGGAAGCAGCCCCAAACATGAACCAGATTGGAAATGCCTCCATACGGGTCTTCATTTGTCAACATTTTTAGTAATATGTATGACTGTATCATGTTGCTCTGTTTTTTTCATCATAAATGTGAATTTATAACTTCTGATTTGCCAACTATAAGATTATATTATACTATTTGAAAAATGTACCTACTTGGTCAATATAATGTACTTGCTGAAACAGACACATATTACACAACAACAGAAGAATAAAACACAATATCAAAATGAATACAACTAGATTTATTTATGTACTTTTATTTAGCTCTCCGTCCACATTTTAACATCAATATTTTGAACATTAAGCTCCTCCATCAATCTTATTCTAGTCTGTGACTCCAGTTCCTTTAGCTGAATATTGGCTCTGGACTCTTTCTTCATAAACCTGAGCATACAGTCCATCTTCTCGGTGCTTTCTATTTTCATCTTTAACATGTGGTTAGAATTAACTTTCTGAAAAAAAAACATTATATGACATAAAGCTTTCCTAATTTCTTAAAAATCAATCACTTTGTGGTTTACATAATTAATTATTGAACAAAGTTATTCATTTTCTTAACTTTCAATTTTGATATGACAATAAAGTCTGTTGTATTATTCTTCGAATTTGTTTGATCAAAGGTATATCTTTACGGTAAGTTCAAGTTCAACTACACATAGAACCGTTGATATTTTCATATATTACTTTCAATATATCATTTATGTATCTTTTATTAAGTACATTTTTAAACATGTAAAATACTTCATATACGCGGATGATACTGCATTGGTAATTTCACGCAGTGATTTGCAATTATGTATTGAACTCTTACAGAAAGATTACATTGAACTTTTGAAATGGTCTCATGACTCTGGTTTACTCATAAATGCAAAAAAAACTAAATTGTTATATATAAGATCACCCAATGCCAAGGCAAATATTATTACACGTGAAATAAAAACACATACTTCAGATTGCTTACACGTCGGTATCTCTGCTTTGTGTACATGTGAAAATGTTGAACTAGTCAAAGAATATGTTTATTTAGGTGTAATTATTGATTGCTTTTTCAAATGGGATTTACAAATAAATAAAGTCTGTGAACGACTCAGATCTGTTGTTAGCAGATTATATAAATTAAAATTTTATGTTCCAATTTGCACACTTCGAATAATTTATTTATCATTAGCTGAATCTATTATAAGATATGGAATTACAGCTTGGGGACTTTCCTGTAAAACAAATGTAAATCGTGTTCAATCAGTTCAAAATTCATTAGTTAAATTATAAGCTCACAAAAGTTTATATGAACAAAGGCATAATGTTCCGTACTTTTACCAAAATCTCAAAATTCTCTCAGTAAGAACAATTCTGTGGTATAAAATTATATTTCCGCATATGAATAGCCCCATAAACAAAAATAAACTGGACCACACTTACAATACTTGTTTTATGTTAAATGAAGGACTAATTGTACCTAAGCATTTAAACAAATATGGACAAAGAACGCTGGACTATATGATACCTAATTGCTTAAATATGTTACCTGCCGAAATTAAAAAATGTACAAATGGTAAAACAAATATTTTTTTGAGAAATTGGCTTGCCGAAAGAAATAATTTGTATTAGACTAACACAAAAATTGTAAAATAAGTTTATATATATCTCCAAAGTAAAAGTACCCATCGACAAACTGCTAAAAAGTAGTTTATTGGGACTTTTCTTTTTTCTGTATAATATTTTATGTCATTTTTGTTATTGTTTTTGGGGTGTTATGCCGTGTTTCGCTATCTCCTTCTTTAGCCTTCTGGCTAAAGAAGGAGATAGCGAAACACGGCATAACACCCCAAAAACAATAACAAAAATACTTTTTGGCCGTGAAAACCTTAAAACATACCTATTTTATGTCATATTGTATTACTTTGTATTTATAATAAATAAATTAAACCTTGAAAAAAAAATACTTTACTAACTAACTTTAAACTTTTACTTTTAGTACGAACTCGTCCTGTTCTCAACCTCATCTTCAGTTGCGCTTGTATCTGGTTTAGATCTTTGTGATTATCATTTGCCTATAACTGAAAAATAGTCCATTTTTAATTTATTTATTTATTTATTAGCAAAAACAGCATTACACCAATATATTGCGAAAACGGTTATACAAGATACAAAATCATTACGTTTACAGTTAAAACATTTATTTAATAAGTGTTATTTCACGCTTAAAATCATTGCAGGAAATGTGAAAAATATCCACATTTCCTGCAAGGCAGTTAATTAACCTAGTAAGTCTTCCCAGGGGCATCACCATTGGTAAGTTAGTTCTGCACCTGGGAAGAATCAAAAGCCTGTGATGGCGACCTCGCGTGAAATTATCCGGGACATAGAATCCTATTTCAGCCAGAATATCTGGTACCGATATAAAACCATTTAGAAGCTTATATGCCATCAGCAGTAATGCGACATCTCTTCTGGAAGTAAGGCTGCAGATACCCAGCATTCCCGAGATAAATGCTGTTGGAAACAGCCATGGGTAAAAACCAAACTCTCTCATATAGAGGTATCGTAAATTTTTTTTTTGTATTTTCTCAACCATTAGTACATAGACGATGTCCTCAGGTCCCCATATCTGAGATCCACTCTCGAGAATGCTACGCACTAAGCTAAAGTAAAGCAGCCTTATTACTGTAAGATTGGTCAAATCCTTAGAATTGTGTATGACAAAACCCAGCATCTTTGTCGCTGATTTACAGATCTTTTCAATGTGAGCGTGAAATGTTAAGCGAGCATCATACACAATTCCTAAGTCATGACGTGTCTATCATTTTATAATTAAAATATATGGTATTTTGTGACCTCGTAAAGCACATAACTGAACATTTTTGAAAGTTGAAGTCGAGTTTATTATCGATACTCCAGTCGATAATTGCGTTTATATCTTCCTGGAGTTTTCTACAGTCTTCTAAGGATCTTATTCTCAAGAAGAGTTTAATGTCATCTGCAAAAAGTAAAAAACGGACGAATTTGATTTTTTCCTGAATGTTGTTTATAAAAATTAAAAACAATAAGGGTCCTAAATTGGATCCCTGCGGTACACCAGAGTTTGTAGGATACGTGTTAGAGTTAAACTCACCATAGGACACGAATTGTTCCCTTTCGTTCAAATAATTAACAAAAATTTTCAGTAAGTTTTCGGAAAAACCAATTTCTTCGAGCCTATTTAGGAGCACTAAGTGATCCACCTTATCGAAAGCCTTCGCAAAGTCATGGTATGATGTGTCAACCTGCTCATTGTTATCAAGTGCTCTCGCCAAGTAATCTGTAAATACCATTAAATTTGTAGTGGTTGATATGCCACGTCTAAATCCATGTTGTTGTTCGATCAAAAATGGTTCAACTTTGGCATATACGTATTTATGGATAATTATTTCTAATAACTTGGCGGGTGATGAAAGAATCGCTATAGGACGCTATAGGACGGTAGTTGGTTGCCTGACATTTGTCACCATCTTTTGCAAGGGGGTGACTTTCGACAGCTTCCATAATTTAGGAAAAATTCCGTTTTTAATAATAATATTAAATAAATGTAGAAGTGGCTTAGATAGTGGTTCAGAACATCCCTTAATGACAAAGGGTGGAATTAAATCAGGACCAAACGACGTTTTTGGTTTCAACTTTTTTACTGCTGAACTGAAATCCACTATATTAATGTTTTCAATACTGATGTTATGAGAATTCGTTGATCCAATCTGTCCTGGCACATATGATTCGATATCAACTTTTTCTTGATTAAAGACAGATTGAAAGTACTTTGCGAAAGCTTCCGGTATGTCAGTACCTTTGTGAGTGAAGTCATTCAGAATAATATGACTTAAGAGGCCTCTGTCGTGTCTCTTATCAGAAACATATTTCCAGAATGACTTCGGATCGTGCTTCACATTATTTTCTACCTTTAAAATGTAGTTTTTGTGGGCTGTCGAAATATTAAGTTTAATCCTAGAACGATAGTATTTGAACAATTCGTATTCACTTTCCAAACCTGATCGTTTCCACCGCCGATGGTGTATAAGCTTCATCTTTATGTCCCCGATAATCTCACGTGAAAACCATCTAGGATAGTTTTCAGTTTGCGGCGCTTTTTTTCTTAGAAAACATTTATCAAAA
This sequence comes from Glyphotaelius pellucidus, assembly GCA_936435175.1. Lineage (NCBI taxonomy): Eukaryota > Metazoa > Arthropoda > Insecta > Trichoptera > Limnephilidae > Glyphotaelius > Glyphotaelius pellucidus. The sequence continues at coordinate 89,566 of OW386541.1, forward strand.
TACGCATACAGGGTATCGTAGAAGTATTTAACTGCCTCGTCAACATCGGAAATCTCCAAGATAGCCTGCCAATTGTGGTCACGCAGTTGGCTGTATAGCTTCTCAAAGTCGCCTTTGTAGAAATTCCAACCACGGAAGTTATTTTCTAAAGGTGGACAACGATTTTTCAACGGTCTGGCATGTTTAAGACTAATTTCTGACAAAAGCGTCGGATGGTAATTATCTTCTTGAACAAGACAGAAATCGGATTTTTTCGTGAACATATTAAAGTTACTTAAGGAGTCCGATTCGAGCCGCGGTCAACAGTGGTTGTGTGTACCTTACCTATTGCTTAGTGCCGTTCGCCCGTTCCCGTGCCTCATACAGATAAGAGATTATTGTTACATTTTATTTAATTCTGTTTATCGTATACTTATTTGTTTGCATTCCTACTTACGGCTAATCCGTTTTTGTTTGTACAGTCAATGAAATAGACTGCGTATTATTTTTTCAGTTTAATTTTTAAAAGTTAAGTTTTTTTTATACAATGGAGGAAGACGAAGATAGACCTCCCGACCCAGGATCGATATTAGATTTTTCTGATTCGGAATCTACCACTAGCCAGGCTTCTATTACGCTTCCATCTCGTAAACGACGACCATCGCATAGCCTTTTCATCCCATCGAAAGTTAAAACTATACCGCCGATTCAACAAACCTCGACCTCTAACGACCTTAACCCCAATAGTAACACCCAGACAAGTACTTTAGCTAGCGATAATACAAAAAGTACTGACTTACTTTATCCTGCTTCCGCTTCCGGTCCTTTTATCGTAATTGTTCAGAGAACTGAACAAGGAAAACTTATTCATCCTTTAGATTTTGGAAAATTCTTATTTGACTCAAAAAATAATAACCTTGGTATTGTTAACGGTTCAATTAAACCGGAAGGGCGATATAAATTATCTATCGAGTTTAATACTGCCGCTTCCGCAAATGGATTTGTAAAAAAAATTGACTCGCTCTCAAACCATAAATATAAATCGTTCATCCCGTCATTTAACCTTACGAGAATGGGTCTTGTTCGAGGAATACCCACGGAGATCCCAGAGGCTGAAATTGTTGATGCTTTGAATAATTCCCAAGGAACCCCGAAAGTAATAAAAGCACGTCGACTGAACTACAAGGATTCTACTGATGGGAACACGATCTGGAAACCTTCCCAATCTGTTGTTGTTACATTTGAGGGACAATCCCTTCCGTCTCGTGTGTTTATTTATTATACCTCGCTTCCCGTCGAAGTTTATAAATTTCCAACTATTCAATGCTTCAATTGCTGCCGGTTTGGACATACAAAATCCGTATGCCGCTCCCCTCCACGTTGTTACTTTTGCGGAGAAGGTCACCCATTTGATCAATGTCCAAAATCTTCCAATAATCCCATTTGCATTAACTGTTCGGGTGCACATACCGCGGTCAGTCTAGCCTGTCCGGAATTGACAAGACAGAGGAACATAAAACATAAAATGGCTACCGACAACATTTCGTACTTCCAGGCCTCAAAGTTATTCTCTCCTGCGAAAAAATCATTCGCAGAGATGACATCGTCCTCAGCTCCTTTCCAATCAACCACCTTTTTAAATTCAACGTCATCTTCTCACAGAGAAACCATTCTCAAGCCAGTCAAACCCAACCCAAAATATACTCCTTACCTTGATAAAAAACAATTGGATAATATTTTGACCAGCCCGAATGGGAATGCCAAATCTCGGACCCCCAATGGGTGTGCCATTAATAGTAATACATCCCCTCCTGCTCTCCCCGAAATATTGAATAATAATTCTTTTATACAAACTTTAATTACCCTTTTAATTTCTATCCTTACAAACAACAATACTGTACCGTCCAACGCTGCCGATTACATTAAATCTTTATTATCTTGCCTCCCCAATGACTTCGAAACTGAACAAAATTCTTCAGTGGAACAGTAGAAGCCTCTTCGCTAACAAATCTGACCTAATTCAGTTACTCGACGAACACGACGTTTCAGTGGCCGCCATTTCTGAAACGTGGTTAAAACCCTCCTTTCACTTAAGAATTCCGGGTTATTATTGTCTCAGACACGACAGACCGGATGGTAAAGGCGGCACGGCTCTGATAATCCATAATTCTATCCCGTTTAAACAAATTAATATACATACTCCCTCCGACGATATCCAGATAATAGCAGCTGTCTTATCTGATATCACAATATTATCAATATATATTCCTCCCTCTACCACTTTTATTGAAAATGAATGGGCACCAATCTTAACCCAGATTTGTTCCCCTTTTATGATCCTTGGAGATTTTAATGCACATTCCCCTTCTTGGGGTAGCAAAATAACAAATCGTTCTGGCCGCAATCTTTTAGATTTTATTGATACCCATAACCTATGTTTTTTAAATGATGGATCTCCAACCAGATTCACCCCCCCTCATCAACGGAAAAGTGCTGTTGATTTATCTCTTTGTTCATATTCGTTAGCATCTAAATGCTCTTGGGACATCCTAAACGATCCCCTCTCTAGTGATCATTTTCCAATTATAATCCGATTCCAACATCAATCTAACACTTATCCTCCACCAGTTAAAAATAATCTCAAATTTAGAATAAATGATGCGAATTGGAGCACTTTCTCTTCTGAACTAGATAACCTTATTAATTTTAAAAAAAAATCGTCCCCGGGAGACATCAGATTGCAATGTGAGACGTTTCCCTCTATGGTTATAAATGCAGCAGAAAAATCCATCCCGAAACGCAATGCGAACATTAAAATAAAACACTCTACTCCGTGGTGGGACGAGGAATGCACTCGCTCCGTCAACTCTCGTAAAAAAGCAATTTCCTCTTTTCGTAAGTGTATGTCACTAGAAAATTTTTTATCAGTTAAAAAAGCCCAGGCAGAAACCAAACGAATTTTGAAAAATAAAAAACGCGCTGGATGGCGGAAGTTCTGTGAGAACCTGTCTCCGGAAACTCCCCAATCTTCAGTTTGGTCTAGCTTAAAAAAATTCGGATCATCGTATTCTCCGCCGAGAACCAAGCATATATCAGAAGAAATTCTTATAGGATTTGCGGATAAAATAGCCCCCCCATCAGTGGCCGGATGTGAAGAAATGCCTTCTATTAAGCCATATCCATCTCACTCTAACTGGCTAGATGCTCCTTTCTCCATTGATGAGATGAAACTAGTAATAAGAACCCTTTCTGACTCTGCTCCGGGTCCCGATGGAATACTTAATAGTTTCATTAAATCATTTTCTGATATGGCGGTTGAATATTTCTTATCTCTTATTAATAATATGTTTGAAACAGGACTAATTCCGGATGATTGGAAAACTCAAAAAATCATTCCCATTTTAAAACCTGGAAAAAATCCATCTGAAATTTCGTCTTATCGGCCTATTGCTCTTTCATCATGTTTGATGAAAGTAGCGGAGCGGTTGATGAAGAACAGATTAGAGTGGTTTGTTGAAAGTCAAGATATTATCTCACCAAATCAGTATGGTTTTCGGAAAAAGAAATCTACAATGGATAATTTAAGTTTGTTCACAACTGATATCCGAGTTTCCCAATCCCTAAATTCTTATACATTGGCCACATTCCTTGACCTTTCATCAGCTTACGATGATGTTTTACTGAATGTTTTGAAAGAAAAGCTAATTAAAAAACAAATCCCCCCGAAATTAGTCCAATTTATTATTAATTTGCTCTCAGATAGGTCCATTATTATTGAGTCTTCCTCTAAATGCTTAAGGCGCAAACTATGGAGAGGTTTGCCCCAGGGTTCTGTTATTAGTCCTCTGTTGTTTAATATTTATATAAGCGACCTAGACTCAGTAATTCCTTTTTCTATCAAGCGTCTTTACTTTGCGGATGATATCCTTATATATTTGTTACATAAAAATATTATTTTTGCAGCTAAGGAAATGAATTTGGCTTTACAATATATTAAAAGCTGGTTGTCATTAAATGGGATGAATCTGGCGGCATCTAAAACAAGGGTCGTGGCTTTCACGCGCAAAAGAAAAATTCCCCAATTCTCAATTTCTTTTGATAATGTGCCTCTACAAACCGCTACTCAAATCAAATTCCTTGGTCTTCTTTTGAACCATAAACTTTCCTGGCTTCCACACATTCAGATAATTTCTACAAAGTGTGAAAAGGGACTTAATATGATGCGAGCAGTTTCCAGAGTATGGTGGGGATCTCACCCTACCACTCTTAAATTAATGTATAATTCCCTAGTTCGGAGCCACTTGGATTATGGCTCATTCCTTTTTGACCCACTCCCTAAATATCTAGATAAGAAAATGGAAAGAATTCAATCAAAAGCCCTCAGAATGATTATTGGAGCTATGAAGTCTTCTCCAATTAATGCTCTTCAGGTGGAATGTGTGGAGCCTCCATTATATTTCAGAAGGCAATTCCTTGCCAATAAATATATTTTCAAGGCTTTATCGTTATCACATCATCCTATTAAACAAAGTCTTAATAGGTTAAGTGTTAATTTGAATTCTAACAAAAGATTGAGAGAAAAACAATGTTTTCCTCTCTTAATTAAAAGTTTTCATCTCTATAATTCTCTATCATCTTCCCTCCAATATCTTCAAGAAGTTCCCAATCTTCCTATATACAATATTCCATTTAAGGCAATCACTTTTATGCCGAACACAATAACATCAGTCTTTCGGAAGAATATTTTATCTTCCCCAAATAAATTTCAAAATGTGGATGATTGCTTTAAAAGCATAGTGGCTTCGAAATTCCCTGGATTTTCCATCCTTTTCACGGATGGTTCCAAATTTGAAAATAAAAGATGTGGAGCATCTATATATAGTCCAGAATTCAACATCAATCTCACTTATAAATTACCGAAAGAAGCTTCCATATTTACAGCCGAATGTTTTGCAATTGAACAAGCGCTAAATCAAATTCAGGTTCTCAACATTCATCGAGCCTTACTATGTACTGATTCGCTAAGTGCTCTAACTAAAATTAGGTCAAATATTTTACGTTATCCGGAAGACAATATTATATGTAAAATAAAAAATCTTCTCAATTCTCTTAGTGAATCTGGGTTTGAGACGATATTGGCCTGGGTCCCTGCCCATTTGGGTATCGAGGGTAATGAGATGGCCGATTTTCTCGCCAAATCTGGTTCAGATTCCGGAACTATTCCACTAAATTTTAGAATTCCTATATCCGATGTCTTTCCGATTCTTAAATCCAATATGACTCGTGCCTGGGAAGAAAATTGGGCAGTCTCCAAAATAAGAACTGGATCTTTCTATGCGGGAATTCAAAACCATATCCCTGCTAAGCCATGGTTTCACGGTAAAAAACTTTCAAAACGATTCATTTCATGTATCTCGAGAATGAGAATTGGCCACTGTTCAATTGCATCTCACTTGTCTAGAATTAGAGTTTTAGATGATCCGTTCTGCCAGTGCGGTGTGGAAGAGGAAACCCTCGACCACGTTTTCTTTAACTGTAAAAACCATTCATCTTTCAAGAACATATACCGCCGGCTTATTAAAATCACACACCAGTCCCCCCTTAACATTTCATACCTTTTATCTCTTAACAATTCTCGTGTTCATACAGCTTTATGTAAGTTTATTAACCTGAATGAATTCAATATTTAATTTGTTTTAGTGATCTAAATGAGTCCAATATTTAATTTGTTTTATTATTTTCCCATTAGATTAACCGAAATTTCTTATCCATTTTAAATATTACCGGCACAAAGCACTCTCTCCAGGGTGAATTGCCTAAAACAAAAAAAAAAACAAAAAAAGTTACTTAATACTAGATCCAAAGTACGATTACATGAGTTCAGTACTGTATTAAACTGCTTCAGTTGAAAAAGTTCCATAACATATGAAAGTTCGGTATTCACTGCACGTGGATTTTGTGAAGAATCGATATTAAAATCACCAATCACTAAAATTTTTTTATCTACAAGGTAGCTTAAGTTACTAATTAACATTTCAAAAAAAATCGTTTAAACATTTGTTTTAGAACTGGGTGGAATGTAAACAGTACAAACAAATAAACACACGTCGTTAATAATGACTTTGACCCATAAATTTTCGTCTCCCGTTTCTAGGTGAGAAAGTCGTTCAGCTCGCGTGTTTTCTTCATTCAGCACTGCCAATGTTTTAATTAATTTAATAATTAAGTTGCATACGTAGTTACATCGTAATGTGTCTTAATCTAATACGAATTGTAAAGATACTATAAGCATTTTTTTCCAATTAAAATATATTCAAGTGCATTTTAGTTTCATTATAAATAATGACGAAGGGCAAAAATGCCTACCCCCTGACGAAAATGATATGAATAACGAGCCAAAAAAAGAATGTAATTACTACTGAGATCAGATGCATTCATGTCAAATTTTGTGTGGCTGTCACTTTAATATGTAGAAAAAGTAACATCACATATATGTTTAACCTGTAGGTATACTTACTTCATTAAAATTGTCGTTAATATTACTTCTTTAATGTTTCCGCATTCATTTTACAAACCATGTAATAACGCGAACCGTTGAGCCGTCAAAATAATATTGACATTTGAATGAACGTGAAGTCGGCAACGCGACGCAAAAATGCGAAATAAAGGGCATTTTTGAGATTTGGAATAGAGCGATGCCTGTTTAAAAATATCAAAACCTGTTAGAGTTGTATCAACTGTTAGAGTTGGGAACTGGTAGGACTACTAACGGGACACTGCCATCTCAGGAGACACATGCAGATATTGGGAGTGGAAAACACCAATAGATGCAGGAAATGTGAAGAAGATGAAGAGACCCCAATTCACGTATGGTGCCAATGTCCTGCCCTGGTGGGAACTAGGCTCAGATCTCAGATACCTGGGGAGACATACAGTAGAACCAGAATACATAGCCACATATCCGGTGACAACCCTGGTGTACTTTATTAAAGGGACTGGGTTGTTATTAAAGGATTGAGGTAAAATGGGTGATAGCACAATGGGCCTATGGCCTAAGAGCTCACGGGAACTACTTGTAAACCGTCTCCGCCTTTAAAAAAAAAAAAAAAAACTTTTCAGACCTGTCTGAAGATTTTACTGCTATCTAGCAGTAAAATCTTCAGACAGGTCTGGAAATATCTATTTCATATTATTTTTTATTTTACAATGATATTCACTAGAAATCAAATATTATTAACACTTGTCTGTGTTTTACATACTAAAAATGATATAAAATAACACCGGGAGGCATAACGATCCATTAAATTAGTATGAAATTTTGAAGTATCCTACTAGTGACCCAGAAAACATCAACACTTTGTTTAATTCCAAGTTTTTCTGCATTATAATTGATTTAGTGGTGTTTATGCGTAATCTGAGTATTGTACCAGATAGGGGGTACAGTTTTATACATAATAAGTGCATACTCGCTTTTTTCGGAGATGTCGGACTAATCAACTGGACGATCGATATGTATTTTATATCAGGACATTATAGGGCACCAAAGAAGTAAATCTTTTCAAGATTTAGAGGTTTTAAAATACATATTCTGAAAGCGCTTTGTCCCGCCGTGGTAAAAGATTATAATTTTTATATGGGAGATGTCGATCATCACAGTGTGTTGTTAGTTGAGTTGTATGCATCACCAACATATGTTCCCGCGACCGGTCAGTGACTGAGTTAGCTTGGAGTCTTGAAGAGACCTAAGTTGTAGGAGGGAGGAAACACAGAGGCTGGCAAATCTTTCCACCGCCGAGCTGTCGTAGAAATGGCCCATTCTCATGTGACAAATGTCATGACCGGTCAGTGGCTGGTTGGCATTGCGAAAAGAAAGACAAACATTCCAGTGTTACGAAAAACCTGACAATGTTTGAAAATCTCCAACTACCACCACAGTAAGCAGAAAATGTAGCTTGTGTCATGATGGAGGACTTAACCAGCCGAGGAATCGAACATGTGACGCCCAGGTGGGACCCAAACGCGATACCAACTGACTGACCGGTCATGACACTCATGACAGTCATTTATCACAATAGAACGGTTCATTTTTACGACTCGTTCTTGAGTTCAACAGCTTGGCGGTGGAACGATTTGCCAGCGTCTGTGTTTCCTCCTCCTGAAATTATTTTTCTCAGGGCCTCCTGTATGGAGTCAGCATAAAAAAAATCAACATATGATCTGTTTTTTTCAAATCCTAGCGTAATCAAGGCATTTAATTTTATAAGTAATAATAGCTATAGCTTATTTGTTCTGTTTTTTAATGTAGTATGTAAATAAAATATATTTTATAAGGTAACAAAAGTGTTTTATTTATCTTTGTACTAATAAATTACACCACCTCTCTCTACCACAGTTGTTAAAACAAAGCTAAATAATGCCAGTACACAAAATAAACTCTCCAACATTTTTTAAGTCTAAGGGAATTAATTCGGATGAGAATTTTAATTGAATTAATACAACTACTGTAAAATAAATACACACATAAATACTTCTACAATTTATTGTAAATTCATTTTGTGACATCATTCTAATTATGAAAATAATTATCTTCACTCTTTTAAACATTATCAAAATAATTATAATACGCATGTAGCGTCATCGATAATTTAATTAAAATAATGGTTAACAATTATTTCATTCATATAAATGGTTTCATAGTGCTTTCACACAAACGAAGTATTGAATTCCGTAAGTCTAAACTTAAGCTTTAGGTCGCACAGTTTACACCCGCGCTGTGCAAGCGGCCTCCGTGACCGCCTTGACGGCCTCCGTGGTCCCGGGGCAAGACTCTCGACTCACAATCCGAAGGTCGCGGGTTCGAACCCGGCGTGCGCAAATAAATTTTATTTGATTAATTTGTGTTATTTCACAATTTATTCATTTAAAATAATATATGATATATTTGCGGCACGTTCCAGAGTGGAAGATACTAATAGTATCGCCCTGGTGTAAGACCACCATTCAGAATTGAAACGTTGCTTGAAATGGCTTTAGCCGTGTTTAGTGACCAGATCTGAATAGCCAGGTACTTCCCCACCTACCTCTTCCCTATCTCCTTCCCCCCCCCCACTACCTTCAGCCTCACAACATACCCCAATTGGGGATGCCATAGTCTCACTGGCTCCAGACGGGAGCAGTTGGGACTCTTGTGCGGTATTTCATGTAAAAAAAAATATATATATATATATATATAAATAATTTGTTGCCGCCGCTCAAACTGTCAAAACATGATAGGTGACAGCTGACAGGCATATGACAGGTATCATCGCCATGGCCAAAACTGCACCAAAACTTTTGAACCGCCCAACATGTCCCGCGGCACACCACACTTCGCTCCGAACGCTTGAAAATCACCCTACACGTCCACTTCCGCCCGAAGGCCGCTCAAGGTCGCCCAATCAACAATTCTGCCTGCCCGCGGAAGTGTGGTGACTTTTTTACCCAAATTAGTGTACCTGTTTGGCCGGCAGGCGAACCCGGCGTTTCGGCAGGCTACTCGGCGGACACCATAGACATCCACCTTCGTGAGGGCACATTTGTATGGAGCTTCTATTATCTATGGTCAAAACTGACGCTTCGGCCTGCCCGCGGAAGTGGGGTGACTTTTTAGCGTAAGGGGTTGGCCTGCAGGCGGACACGGCGTGTCGGCGGGATGGTCGCATGCCGCTTTAGCCTGGGGACTTTGGACTTTGGATTTATTTATTTTTCAGAGTACCTAAACCTTAGTTTACTTGCTCTAACATATTTATAAAAGGATTATATATTGATGCTTTACATGGTTTAATGTAATTGAGTTTTCGAGATATATTTTTATTTTTACTGCGGCTTTATGCAGGAATATTCTATACGTAAATAATTTTTTTTTTTTTTTTTTTAAGTTTTCTTTATTCATTGAAATGTTGGTTACATAAATTTTAGAATTTTTCGACCACCATGCTAGGCACATGCCCGTGTTGTTAACGTTAACGTTAACGTCAAAAATCTTAATTTTTTTAAATGTTTCTTTCAAAATCGCTGCATCTGCCCTGAAATAAAATAATTGACTAGATAATAATTTGCCAATGATTCTTTTTATTGCTTTTTTTAATTTAATTTAATCTATACGTAAGATAGATTTTGGTTTTTTTATATTTAAAGTGTTCATTCTCGCTGTATTTAGCGAGAGAGTTTATCGTGGGATTAGAGTGACTATCTAGGCCAGCGTAAAACCTTGTAGCCTGTGAAAAAATAAGGTCTTTAACCAACGGGACGTTGGATTCATTGTGGAGAGTAGAGGTTCTACTCCAGTTGGGTGCATTTAAAGCGAGTCTAATGCATTTATTTTGGAAGACTTGAAGTTTATTAATATGGGTTTTTGCTGCATAACCCCAGATTGGGCAAGCGTAGGAAAAACATGATCTGATGGTTGTCTTATAAAGCAGTAATTTGTTGTCTGTAGATAGACGGCTATTTCTACACATCATGGGATAGAGGGATGATAGATAACGATTTTCGGCTTTTCTTTTTTCTTCTATATGTTTTTTCCAAGTTAGTTTATAATCTAGAGTGACAATGAGGTATTTTAATGACGATTCCCATGGAACGTTTTTCCCAAACATTTTAATGAAAGGGGGCCGTTTGGGCCGTGTTTTGTGGAACACGGTCGTGACACTTTTGGTTGGATTGATAGAGATTCTCCACTGTTTACACCACTTTTCTGTAAGAGTGGCTTGTTTCTGTACGCGGCGTGTAGCAGTGGCCTCGACAGTTGAACTAGAGATGATGTTTGTGTCATCAGCGAATTGGGTTATTATGATATTTTCATCTATTGGCTTAGGAATTTCACTCGAATAAATGTAATATAATGACGGCGAGAGTTGACTGCCTTGCGGGACCCCAGCTGACAGGGGGCGAGTAGTGGAGAAAATGTTATCTATTTTTACTTTAAATGAGCGATTTCTCAGGAAACTATTTATAAATTGGATGATTCTAAGTGGGTACCCTAGACAGTACATTTTATATATAAGGCCATTATGCCAGACTTTGTCGAACGCTTTACTAACGTCTAGAGAGAGTATTACTGTTTTTTTCTTTGTGTTAAAGTCCTCCGTGATGTGTTCCACAACATGGAGGAGTTGGTGAGTGGTTGAATGACCTGCTCGAAACCCATGTTGAAAGTCTGGCAAGAATTTACATTTATTTGTGATTTCATTTAATCTTACAAGGATAACTTTTTCCAGGACTTTACCCAGGCAAGGAAGGAGACTTATCGGCCTATGGTTCTCCGTTAAAAATGGATCCTTGCCTGGTTTAGGAATTAATATTACATCAGCTTCTTTAAAGTCCTTTGGAAAGCAACGTAGTCGAAGTGCTGCATTGCAGATGGCAGTCAGGGCGCAGATGCCCTTTTTCGGTAGGCATTGAGTATTTTGTTAGATATACCGTCAGGACCGGCCGCTTTCTTCTTTTTTAGACCCTTGATTATTTTTATTATTTCATCTGGAGATGTGGCTTTAATAGGCGGGTCCTGGGGGTCGAGACTTAATATTGCTTCTACTTTAGAATCCACCTTAGCTACGAAGGCTGGGTCATCGTGTTCCGTGTTGGGAGTGAATTGTGCTCCAAGGCTATCTGCGAAAGCTTCTGCCTTGTCTGCTGCAGAAAAAACTTTACCGTTTGGGCCTTGAAGCGGAGCTATTTTTGTTGCTGGACGTCTAAGGGCTTTGGAGAGTTTCCAGTAAGCGTCCCTGTCATCTTCGAGGGAGGATATGAATACGTTCCAACGCTCATTACGGTAATCATAGAGTGCTTCGCGTACTTCTCTATTTAATTTATTTAAATGTTGTTTAACAATAGGATTGTAAGAACTTTGCCACTCCTTACGCACTTGTTTTTTTTCCCTAATAAGATCTTTGATCTCTTCGGGAATACCATATTTCGCTGATTTGTCTTTTTTAGTAATCACTGTTGACGCTTCGTTAATACAAGATTTTAGGCATTTAATTAGGTCGGAGAAGGCAGTATTTAGAGCTAATTCGTCAGGTATTGTGATTTTATTTTCTAATAAATCGCTGAATTTTTTCCAATTAATTTTGTTCTTTATAGGTACGAGGGGGACCAAAGGATTAGAGCCTCCTGATAATGTTAGAAGAACTGGATCGTGGTCGGAGGATAACTATTAACAAACTTGTTAACTACTTTTAAGGAGTGTAAATGATTAGTTTCTTTTAAGATCACTATGTCTATCACGTCCGGAGTACAGTTAGCTTGGTGTAGCGTTGGTATGTCCGGAGCGTCCACTACAATTGATTTCGTGCTCGCGTAATTTGCCAACACGTTACCTTTTTGGTTCGATTGTAGGCTATGCCACGATCCGTGTTTAGCGTTCATGTCCCCGGCTATAATGATATCAGATAACCTCGATAAAGGCAATAAACCTCTTGCTGTCTTTCTAGATCTGTCTAAAGCCTTCGATACTATTTCCCACCACATTCTTCTTAAAAAACTCCAACAGATTGGGATAGAAGGTACTGCCCTGAAATGGTTTATAAACTACCTTACACAGAGATCGCAAACAACAGTCCAATGTAATCAAGAATATAGAAGTAAATGCTTACCTATTTCCTATGGCGTGCCCCAAGGAAGTGTTCTAGGCCCGCTTTTATTTCTCATATATTTGAACTCCTTGTTGAATTTGGATATTGAAGGTGATATAATTTCTTTCGGTGATGACACTGTTATCATATTTACAAGTAAAATATGGAAAACAACAGTCGAGAAGGCAAATTCTGGACTGAGCAAAATTAAAAAATGGCTAGATCTAACCTCCTCACCCTTAATATTCATAAAACACAATATTTACATTTTTCAATCCGAAAATTCACTCTCCCAGAAAACCTTCCTAAACTAATTATTCACACTTGCCCACAAAATCTAGACACTACCTCACTATCTTCTACTAACAGCTGTTTATGCCCAATTCTTGAACCATCAAATGAAATAAAATACCTAGGGGTCATTATAGATAACCATTTACGCTGGGAGGCCCAAATTAACTCCATAACAAAGAGACTTCGTAAGTTATGCTATATTTTTTATTCTCTTCGATCAGTTCTTGATATAAATACAATCAGAAGTGTTTATTTTGCTCTATTCCAATCTATAGCAACGTACGGCATTATAGGATGGGGAGGTTGTGCAGCATCCATTCTCTACCCACTAGTAACTGTTCAAAAACTTTTACTAAGGATCATCTTCAAATGTTCCCCTTCTCATCCATCAGAGCCACTTTTCAAGAAATTAGCAGTTCTAGATATTCGCCAACTATATATTAAGATAGTTCTCATCCATATCTGGAAAAATGGTTCAATAAAATCCACACAAAAAGACATACATACACGCTATTCAACGCATGCAAAATGCACAGTCCCTATAACAAAAACCACTTTTTCACAAAGGCAATACACATACCGATGTATGTGTATTGTATGTTGTATATTTTAGGTGCGATCACCTAAAATATACAACACACTAAATTACAACATCAAGAGATCTAGTACACTTACTCAATTTGCAACAGGTGTCCAAATGTGGATATCCGGAAAGGGTCGAAAGTTCTTTAAAGAGTTTCTTTAGAGAATTTCTTTGAAGAATTTCTTCGAAGAATTTCTTTGAAGAATTTCTTTGAAGAATTTCTTTAAAGAACGTATGTTTAAACACCACCAATAAAAGTTTTTGTTTGTAAAGAACTATACGTAATTACTATAATATTAATAACCAAAAGTTTAAATACTTCTCAAACTGTTTGGCACCGCTGTCTACTACCACTATGTGTCTAACTTAAAGTAACAGATACTACGGTGCCTACAAGTACCGTGTACTCTGTCCACTGGGCCCACTGCCTACACGCACTGTGTCCAATAATGTAGCAATAATAATTTACTCTAGTGTCCAGTGTAATTTCGCCGGACTTGAAACATGAATTCTAAAATTTATTTGTACAAAAAATTGGTGTAAAATAATTTACCTACCAATATAACCACGCACTTATAGATTTCCATTGTAACAAAAAACCTTTAATTATTTGCTTATTATATAGCACTTACTTTGATCTTATATATTTTATAATCACCTACTTTTTTATATTCTTTCTAGTATATATATGTATTTTATGTTCTACACTTTTAGTACTATATTATTTTATATTCTACTATATTCTTCCTGCTACTAACTCTTTTATAATTACTCTATAGCAATTTACATCATTTTATATTCTTTTGTATTTTATAATATTTCTTTATTATTATTTTATTTTATATTTTTTATTTTCTCGCACATTTTTTTATTGCTTGTATGTTAATGTAATATATAGAAAATCGACCACCACAACACGGGCATGTGCCTAGCATGGTGGTCGAAAAATTCTAAAATTTGTAACAAACAATTCAATGAATAAAGAACTCTTTAGAAAAAAAATTTTAAAAAATGGTGGGAATATTTTCTTCTAATAGACTGTCCAGTTCGGACGGGATCAGTGGACGTTTCGGTGGTGCATAAACGGAGATGAGTTTAAGTGGTCCGGAAGATGTTTTTACTACTACCGAAGTGGATTCTATGTTAATACTAGAGAATGAATGCGCTAGACGGTGGTCAATATTATTTTTGACTAAAATAGCTGTGCCGCCGCATTTATTGGTTAATCTGTCATCACGGTACTTGATATAGTTAGGTAAATTAAATTTCTTAGATGGTTTGAGCCATGTTTCATTAATGAAGAATACGTCAATATTGTATTCTTTAAGAAAATCAATTATTTCATCTTTGTGGGTGATGACAGATCCATTGGCGTTCCAATAGGCTGTTTGCAGGTTGAATATTTTATTTTGGTGTCTAGACATTATGGCTTCTTAACACTTCCGTACCGGACCAGGGGAACGCACTTACACTAACGAGAGTTTTACGCTGTATCTAAGTTGTTTTTTAAACCACATACTCAATTATAATTGAGATTAAAACACTTTTGCACTTTTTTCCACTAATTTATTATTTACACCAGGACCGGTTTCATCCTACTACGGACATTTTCAGACTGGTAGTTGAAATTTTTATACTATGGCATTTATACAAACTTAAGCAGGGGTACACAACATTGTCTCTATACAATGAATGTTTCTATTTTGTTAATTTAAAGTATTATAAGTTATTTGTTAATTTAAGGTACATATAGGTAATTATAAAGTTAATTATTAAAATTATGAATGATTTTACATAGTAAATGGATATTTTTAATTCACATGAATATATACGAATTTATACAATTGAAAAGGTTTGCAATTTCTGATATTTCTAAAATATCAGAAATTGCATCAATATCTGTTGATTCGCGAGCGCTTATCTTTTGTCCTTTCACACGAGGCTATCAAATATTTCTTCCTGTGGTAGGAGAGGGGGCAACGGAACGCATATTTTTTCTACTGAAATCTGTCAACTTGACATCTGTCATCCACGGGTCTAGGCAGCTCCGTAATTACAATGACCCCCTCTCCTGTTTTAGTCGGAGAAGGGGAGAGTTATCTTCTGGGATATCGCGTCTGGAGCGGTTACGTCTGAGATGTGTATTGTCTATGATTGATCTGCGCTTAAAAACGCTTAGGTGTGAACGGTCTGAAAGGATTGTATGGAGAGCGTTATTTGGCGTGCTATGATCTTTTATATTTGATAGCGTAATGTGAACCAGCTTTAAAGATTTTTAATCTGAACAGTATAGGCCCCCACCCCTGGATAGCTAATGCGTCGTTATTACGTCGTAATAGGGATTCATCGTGAGTAAGACGGTTGCGTTTATTTATGGATTTGTCTATTAAATATTTGGAGAAGCCGTTTGCTTAGATGATCTAGTTCTTCATGAATGTGATCTTTGTCCGCTAGTCGTTTTGATCGGGTGACTAAGGTATTTATTACAGATGACAACTGAGATGGGTTGTGATTTGAGTTGGCGTTTAAGTATCTATTTGTATGTGTCGGTTTACGATATACGGTGGCCAAGGCTGCCGTTATTTTTCTTTTTAACTAAAATATCGAGAAATGGGAGACAATATACTGTCGAGCTCTGGCATTATGATATTTGTACAAAAAAAATATATTAGGTGGCACGCGAGTTTTTTGGACACTGATGTACCGGGACTGAATCTATGGAACGCGGGAGTGGAGAGGGGAACGCGGGAAAGGGAAGGCGGGGTAGGTGAAGGGGGAACGCTTGAGGGAAGGGGAAGCGGAAGGGGACGATTGGGAGAGAACACACAGGGAGAAACAATTTCTTTATTAAGTGAGATTGCCGGGAACTCGCTGTTTTTTTATAAAATAGCTTTAGATTATGAAAGACTTACCTGTACCTATATTTGGATTTTCTTATAATCAGCCAGATAAACCAGATCAAACAACCTATTGTACTCTAATGTAGGTTGTACACCATCTCTTTTTTCAGTCCGATTCCCGTTAAGAGATCAAAGACAAAAATTTTCGCATTTTCGTATTACGCTATTTTCATATTTACGATTTCAATTGGCATCACTGTAAACAATACATGAACCATGTTGTTTGCTGTGATGCCAATTGAAATCGCAGATATGAAAATAGAGATGAAAATAGCGATCGCGTAAAGCGAAAAATTTTGTCTTTGGTCTCTATATAGGAATAGGGCTGATAAAAGAAATGGTGTAAAACCTACATTAATATGGCTCTCTGAACATACCTACTCGTAGTTTTGTTAAGGCCCTACTACACTATAAACGTTATTTGTTTTCCGTCTGCTCCGTTTTTTGAAACATGGTTTGAAAGATTGGTGTGAAGTTCGCGCGGTCACACACAATTTTGCTAGTGGCCTGTCCACGCGTACAAACTGAACGTTGACGTTTGACGTTTAGCGTTTAAATAAATGTTAAAATATGTTCCAACGAAGAAGAGATGCTACATCAGGGAGAAAACAGAGATATTTTATTAGATGTTTATTTACCAGGAAAGATTTCCGACTAATATTATCGATTATTATGACCTAAAGTTAGTATTTAAGAATTTCGAATGCGTAATTAATTACGCATTCGAAATTCAAAAGTTGAGTTCTGTTAAGAAATTTAGATAAGATTGTAAACGAAATATAAAGGAGAACACGCAGATTTCAACTTAGACCTAACCTACCTACCTCGATTTTTTATGGTATTTATTTATCGGGGAAAGAATAGATACCTATTTTAATTGGTCAATTTCTTCCGTGTCTCTGAAACCGATTTATAAATTAATAGACTTTATTTACAAGTGAGTTCACGAAAAAAATAATCATCAATTACGATAGTATTTATTTACAATTTAAAGTCATAATTAGGTATAAGCTCGCGCGGTTGACATAACCCCAAATATTCGATTTATCTCCCGTACCAACCGCTCGGTGCGGCTCCTGTAAAAATATGAACTTATTCTTCCCCCGCCTGCCTTTCCGCTTCCTGCTTCAACCACTTCAATTATATTAATATTCGTTATGATATTATAATTTTATTATCAAATACATTTATTATATTGTATTTAGGTATTTTAATATTTTAAACCAGTGATTATTAAGCTCGCTCATTGCGCATAACCTCAAAAACTTGTTCGGTTTGATTCTCCATAAATGACCGCATCGCGCGGCTCTTGTAAAAATATGAACAAATTTCCCCCCGCCGGCCCCGCCAGCCTTCCCCCTTCGCCTGGGAGATGAATGTTTTCCGTCGCCTGTGGTAAAGCTTTCAATGTTTAGGGTGTAGCTATTGTTCACGTTTTTTTCGCGTAGGAGTCAGGCCTTTAGCGGATGATCTTGTGTGTTGACTGTTGTCCTGTGCTATTGGAGCGCTTTTATTATTACCGTTCCCGTGACGATTCACGATTACGGCGCTGGGACAGCATAACAAAGGCAATAAACGTACGTTCCTTATCACAATAATAATAATGATGGTTTTTATTCCAGGATGTGGGGAGGTGAGTGCAATCCCACACATCCCATATTGGGTATGAGTACATTGAAAACAGAATCGAAATGAAAATTGAAAAAAAAAATACATAAATAAATAAAGAGAAGCATCATAAGATAATAAGTATGTATTCAAAAAATATATATATAAAATCTTTAATTGGGTTCTTGTTGGTCCATCGGATCTGAGATTGTGGGAGCCAGTGTTTTTCTCCAATATTCTTCTATGCTCGATCCTGGAGTCAGACGGGCTTCTATGATTAGAATATTTCTGGAGTGGTTTATCCTTCCCCTCAGTCCCGCAATCCTTGCTCTTAATAAAGCTTTGAATCCTGGAACTCTCCCTTCTGTAAACATTATATAATAATGCTGCAGCTCTTACAAAAGTTGAGACACACAATGTACGTAGATCTGTACATTGTGTTACACTACATTTAATACTATGAATACTTACGTTTTGGAGGTTAGGTGTATCAGGCGTAGCTCAGATTTGAGACACTATCTCAGCGCCGTGGGGAAAGGGTGATTTTACCTTGATAGCTGGGGTGTATTATAAATCAAACATCAAGTTTCTTGAGAAACAAAAGGAGGGTATATTGCACTTGTTATGATACAATTTTACAAGCAATGTTAGAGAAGCTTACCCCCATAACAGACCATACGGAAATAATCTAGCTAGCAAGACGTCGCGAACGAAGCGGGATTATCTCTCGGGACGGGATCCATGCGATCCTCTGGGCGGTAGGTCGGCCTATGCAGGGCCAGCTCTCCGGATGGTGCATCGGCCGGGAAGGGATCCATGCGATCCTCTGGGCGGTAGGTCGGCCTATGCAGGGCCAGCTCTCCGGAAGGCGTTGTCTGACATACAATCCTGGTCCCGAAGAATGCCCGTACAGGGCTGATGAAGGACAGCAGGCTCCAGCCATGCAAAAGTGCGGTTTCCACAACGGGGACTCGCCTAAAATACTCTCTGCATCCGATGTTTTACTTTACGAAGATTGATTCTATTTATCAATGGCTTCGAAGCGAGCGAGGATTAGGTCGGATCGTCACGATTATAGAATTTAAAATATTCTTGCCGGTCAACACCGGAAGCACGCGTTTAATTATGTCGCTGCACATAAAATAAGCTTTCGCGCAATCCGTTCTCCACAACATAGATTCACGAGCGTAACTTGGTTATTATCTATATCCAGGTATGGGGATTTAGTAATTCGAATCCACGATCGACACCGCACAATTCATTTCAAATTTAAACAAGGCACTCTGTGACGTCCCGTCAAGGTCTGTTGCCCGGTGCAGGCCCTGACAGGAAGTGGCTACCTTGCGCAAGAAACTGATTGTTGCCCGTGTAAAATCCCATAGACAATCGAGTGATTAAAAAAAAAAAATTAAGACCGTACCTACGTACGGTTTGATAGGAAAGTCATTTTAGGTATAAATAATTTTCATAACAATTGTGTATCTCAACTTTCAGTGTAGATACATTTTTTTCTCAATATTATGGTACCTACCTACATCCCTACATACCTAAAGAAAGTTTGAAAAAAAATTCATAATTCAAAATTCATAATCAATTCTATAATTCCTCATTTGAAAAATCTATAGATATAAATAAAAAATGGATCGCCGAAAATGTACGCGCATAGCTTCCGAATGACTCCACCAAATTGGATAATTCTTTTTTTGTGTTCGTTATTGTCAGGAGAAGGTTTCTATAAAACTACTGGTGAGCTCTGGCATAATAAAATTTGTATAAAAAAATTGCAATAGGTGGCACGCAAGCTGTTTGAAAACTGAATGTACCGGGACTGAATGTATGGAATGCGGGAGGGTAACTCGCGTAGGGTGTTCGCGGGAGGGGGGGGAGTTGAAAACGAAAAAGGGAGGGGAACCTGGGAGGGTGGAGGAGAACTCGGGAGGGGGGTTCACGGGATGGGGGAAGGGGGGGAATGGAGTGCGGAGAGGGAAGGTGGAGGAGGCGGAGTGGGAACGCAAGAGGGAAGAGCACGCGGGAGAGGAACAATTTCTTCCTTAAATGGCATAGCAACGCATGCCGGGAACCAGCAAGTAAAATAATTTAAAAAAAGCCATAAAATATCACGTATCAGGTATTTAACCCCTCAGTAATTGGGCGTGTTTGTCAGAAGATCAGAATATTTCAGCTCTACAATAAAATCCAAATAAATACAATATTTTTGAACATATCCGAACACTACAAACAGTTTTTGAAAGGTGATGAAATACGTTTACAAATGTTAGCTTTTATTAGAAACAAAATTATAATTTTTGAAATATTAAATTTTTTAATACAAACATAAAAAGGTTTTAAAATGGCTCATCTTACATTTTATCTAAAATTACTGGTAATGAAAAAAGAAAAATACACATGTATTAGGCAAATGTATTTTATCATATTTATCATAACCATACAAAATCATTTAAAATGTCTAGACAAACTCGAAAACCGTCAAACCTTCAGGCTGCATACTGGAATGCAGATGGCAAAATAAAAAGTTTCCAAGGGGAAATCCACCAATTTCTGAATATAACACCTTGACGTTCTCCTAATTAACAAAACCTCGTTAAAACCCAGTGTAAACATTAAATTTCCAAACTACATTACCTACCGTACCTACTGAACGCACACTTCGGGGGGTGGCACCGCTATCATCGTAAAATTGATTGACTTTTTAACTCCTTTGTACAATTTTAATGATAACGAAACTACATACCTATGTACATATTAAACCTGTTTGTATCCTTAAATTACAGTTTATAATGTTATATACTTCGTGCTTACAATTTTACTCCTGAATAACGTGTGTAACTTTAATAAAGTGATTCTGTAAAAGCCTTCAAGGCGTGTATGAATAAATAAAATAAAATAAAATAAATAAAAATACCTCAGACCACAATTTTTGTAATTTGTCCCTCGTCTGACGTCATGTTCTCCTGTTGCGGAACAGTCATCTACGCGTTAAACAACGGTTCCCTTAAACTCATCTCAGCATATAGTCCCCCCAAAAGAAAACAGCCGGCGATTTAAATGTGCAACGCAAATTCGTGGAATAGCACAACCACAAACCAAAAGGGAACCTTTTAGCCAACTGCGTTGCCGAAAAATCTCTTATAATAAATGCACCCGACATACCCACTTTGTTCCCAAAAAACCCAAACAACAATCCCGACATCATAGTGTCTCAAATAAATAAATAAATAGACAAAATCGTAATGAAAAATTGCCCTCTCCTCTCCACTCTTTAGCCAGTTAAAAAAATTATTCTCCGACCTCGTTCTCTTGTTTCTCTCCGATGGCTCCAAACCTTCTGTGAAAATGTTTAGTTGCTTTCTTGAGCACTGAGGTACTAGAGCGAGACGGCAGATGCCGTAGGGTATAAAAGGCATTGTCATCTTAGCACTCACTCTCTCTCAAGCTAGCTCTTAGTTACTACACACATATTGTCAATCTCGTTATAAATATAATCTGTTATTCGACCACGAGCGTAATCATTTAAAGGGAATATTACCCCAAGATCTCCTCCCCAATAGTAATATAACACCTTCAGTACAATCCCATCAAGCCACGCGCAAAAAAAAATTATTGCAAAAACCCCCAAACTCAGTAAGAATCCAAACCTCCATCACCGACGAAGAAAGCCTAAATATAGCAACAAAAATTTCACCCACGACGTAAAGTCCACGGAAAATCTCGCGGTATTTATTTCCCTAATAGGGACACGCTCAATATGCACTTTTTATTACAGTCCTCCTGTGGAATGCCTTCAGCATCCGCTTTAAGATTGATGAACTGCTCGCTCTGGCAAATAACACTAACATTGACATCATTCTCATTTCAGAAACACATCTCAAACCCGACACACCGCTGAGAGTGCCCAGCTTCGAAGTTCACCGAGACGACCGACTAGAAGGAGGAGGCGGAGGCACCGCCATTTTCGTTCGTCAATCCATCACATCTACAAGGATCCCCACTCCGAAGCTGAAGCATACTGAAGCTACGATTGTCGAAGTCACCATAGAGGATAGAGCGCACACCTTCATCGCCGCCTATTGCAGACACCACAACCTTCTGGTGAGAGAAGACTTGGACAAATTACTTAATCTGCACCCAATTGTTGTTCTAGGAGGAGATCTCAACGCCAAACACAACTATTGGAATAACTACAGAGGCAATGCGAACGGGAAAACGCTCTTTACGCATATGCAGACTCACAACTACACGATAATGGCACCGGACAAACCGACATACCACGCAGTGCACGCACAGTACCCCAGCACTCTGGACATCGTACTCGAGAAAAACGTCAAGACGATCTCGCCACTGCGCACGCTGGATGAACTGTCATCGGACCATCTGCCCGTGAGCTTCAGTATTGGAGGAACGACTTCGAGGAGCCCCAGAAAACAGCGAAACTACAAGGACGCAGACTGGGAAGGATTCAAGAAAGAGATTAACGAACGAATTCACCTAACATCGGGAACTCTGCGCTCTACAGATGAAATCGACGAGGCCGCAAGCATTCTCACGGAAATCATACAACATGCACAAGACACACACATACCTCTCAAAGAAGTACACACACACACGATCAAGCTTCCCGAGCATGTCTTATCGCTCATCAAGGAGAAAAATCGCTTGCGACGCATCTACCATCGTACGCGCGACGGCTACTTCAAAACGGCCTACAACACTCTACAGCGGGAAATCAAGCAGGAAATAACGGACCTCAGACGCCAACTTTGGACGAAGAAAGTTACATCACTCACGCCAAAGGATAACAGCCTATGGAAAATGGCAAAAGCGCTGAAACATCAAGACCACACGATTCCCCCGCTAGAGAAGCTAGACGGCTCAGGATTGGCGCTGTCACTAGAAGAGAAGGCGAACGCGCTCGCCGACGGATTCGAGAGAGCCTACGCAGCCACGGACGGCCTATCTGATCCGGAAACGGATCGACTAGTAGAAGAATCTCTACGACATCTCGAACAAGCGGAGCAGACGAACGTCGAAGACATCCACTTCAGCACGCCGAGCGAAGTTGCCGTCATTATCAAGCGATTGAAGACCAATAAGGCGCCGGGGAGCGATCAAATACACAACATTTTACTCAAACATCTACCTCAGAAAGCCATCATATACATCACAAAGCTGTTCAATGCCTGTCTCATCACCGGACATTTCCCACAGATCTGGAAGACGGCGACCGTGCTGCCCTTCTCGAAGCCAAACAAGGACAAGAGGCAGCCGACGAGCTACCGGCCGATCAGCCTACTCTCCACGCTGAGCAAGGTATTTGAACAGGTTATACTCAACAGGCTACTTCCACACCACGAAGAAAACAACACTTTGCCAGACGAGCAGTTCGGATTCAGAAAGAGGCATTCCACCACCCATCAACTCACCCGAGTAGCGGAATTCATCACCAGAAGATTTAACGAACATCGCTACATCGCCGCTGCACTGCTAGACTTGGAGAAGGCATTTGACACCGTTTGGATCAGAGGGCTACTGCACAAGCTGCACAGAACTAACACGCCCATATACCTAACGAGAGTGATACAAGAATACCTCAAGAACAGATCCTTTCGAGTCTTCATCAGGAACGCGCTGTCGTCACTACGTGAGATTCCAAAAGGCGTGCCACAAGGAAGTCTACTGGGACCTCATCTCTTCAACATCTTTACACATGAGACGAGAGATGCAACCTGTCTATCTATGCAGACGACGTCAAGCTGTACGTTTCCTCGCTGAAAGCCGAGATGGCGGCCATATACCTACAGAGAGCGCTCGACGCTCTCGTAGAGTTCTACAAGATGTGGCGCCTCAAACTGAACGAGGTCAAAACCGAAGTCATCATGTACACGAGGAAACGCGTCAGAAGGACACCAGACGTCAACATCGAAATGGGCGGACACGTCTTAGAATGGAAGGATGAAGTCGTTTACCTGGGCCTGACTATGGACTCACGACTCAACTGGAAATCTCACCTAGCCAAGATGCACGCAAGAGCCAGAATGGCACTCGGCATGATGAAGCCCATCTTCAATAGAAAAAGTCCGCTACTTCCCAGAACCAAACTCCTGACTTACTATTCGCTCATTCGACCGGTGCTGACCTATGCTATTCCCGTGTGGAGTAGCATCTCACAATCTGACTTTACAAAACTACAGACACTACAGAATCTCTGCATTAAAATCACATACAACACTAGAATCAGAACAAATTTGAAAAGACTACATGCGAGAGAAGACATTCCGACCTTATTTGAATACACCCACAGACTGACAGACCGATTTTACAAATCTTTAAGACACAGTAAAAATAAACTCATACAAGAAATCGGTCAATACAATTCTCCCAGCGACTTCACATTCAAATACGTACACAGACTACCCAAACACATTCTGATGAACCTTGACCACATCTGGCATGAACCAGATTCAGACGCCGACGAGTGAGCGAGCAGTAGGTATTCCCAAACTCCAGACCCCTCCCCCGTAACTTATGTTTATATATCTATGTATATATTTATATAATATTGTATAGTATGTATGTATATGTATGTTTATCCCCTATAGTCCCATAAAGTATATATCTACATAAAAACAGACATACACCCCACACACACACAATGCAGGATATCGTACACCGATATCACTGAAGGCCGACCGGGTTCATGTTGACCGCCGGCCGAATCTTCCTGGATGAGGTTTTTCATGGTTTCCTCATTCCCGAAGGCAAATGCGGAAGAACTCCAAATAAAAGGACATGACCGCCTCCTTCCCACTCCCAACATAACACAAACACACACATATGTATTTATGCTTTCCAGTTTGCGGACGATCAAGAGTAAATGATGACCAAAAAAGATGCAATTTTAGTAGGGTTTTTAGGTAACAATTTTTTCCCTACCGATTAAATTCAGGACCTTAAGTCTATAATAAACAAGTAAAATTTTTAAATACCCACATGAGGTAAAGATTGCGAGGCGCAAATGACGCCGTTCTATTTGTATAAAGAACATTAACTTTAAATTCAGTAAATTTAAATGATTCACCTCTTCAAGGAATATAAGAATCTAGTAAATCAAAAAAAAAAAAAAAACTTTTTATTACAAAAACACTTAACATCAGTTAGATAATAATGGGAAGTAAGTATTTCATTTTCCGGAATTGAAAAATAATGAATTTTAATAGTTATTTCGTTAAAATTAAAAACGAATATTCGCTCGGCGACCATTGTCATTGATGTCAAAGTTTTGAGGTAAGTTTTTTTTCTTCTCTTTTTTAATCCAAAATATTAATATATGACCCTAAAATAGGTTCTAAGGTTCTTAGTTTGGGTTTAATTAAAAAAGGAAAAAAAAGCTAGCTTAAAAAGCTATTTTAATATTATTTTATCAAAACATGGCGTGAAGAAAAGATGTGTAATTGTCTGTTTTTTAATGAAATATCTACTAAAATGCATTATTTTCCAATTTCGGAAAGTGAAATACTTACTTTTAGTTATTATTTAACTGATATTAAGTGTTTCTGAAATAAAAAGTGAAACTCATCCCTGACTTTCAACATGGCTTTCAATCGGGTCACTCTACTCTTCACCAACTTTTGCGGGTGGTCGAGTAAATTACCAATGGCTTCAACAATCACCAATGCACGGTAGTCCTCTCCCTAGAGGTCTGCAAGGCCTTCGACAAAGTCTGGCACGAAGGATTCATTTATAAAATGTTCCTCCTATGGATTCCCCTCCCAATGATCCAACTCATAGGCAACTTCCTTAAAAATCGTACATTCAGAATTAAACAATGCTGCATTCCTGGGACTTCTCAGATTTTTCCTACATCCACTTGCAGGTCATGTTAATCTCCTGACAATGGTATGTGTTTCCGGAACTTTGCAGACTTTTCTTACATCCTCTTGCAGGCCATGATATTCTGATAATGCTTTGTTCCTGGGACTTCCCAAACTTTATTACATCCACTTGCAGGTCATGTTATTCTCCTGACAATGCGTTTCTCAGTAAAAATGAAAATTATTTTATAAATTATTTTATTTCTTGACTAAATTATACAAACATACAAACTATTTTGAAATAATACTACTCAAGGAGCACTGCATTTTTAATTTTATACAATGTATAGGCAATTGTAAATGTATTGTACTTAAATCATTACGTAAATGTGTAATATTATTATAATAATGATAAATAAATTTGTTAATAAAATAATTAAACTTAAATGGGAGTTCATGGCACACTTTTTCAGATCAGATCATAGATTATCACTACAAATTGACCATAACATAAAGATAATATTATGATTTTTATATAAATAACTATTTTAAAAATAAGTATCACTGTATAAAAATTGTGACATTGATTTTTCAAAACATGTGGTCTCCTGCTGCAGTTAAAAATGTGTAGGTATAAAATCTAAAACCTACAAGGGAATGATATTACAAAAAAAAAATAAAAATTGATCTAGTTTTAAAATCTCAAAATACGTAGTGTCTGAAAACGCGTGATAGTAGCAGAAAACTGGTAAATTGCATTACATTTGGAGTCAATTTTGTGGTATAACTGTTTTTAATTTTAGCTCTAACTTTCGGGTAAATTGAGTCCAAAGTTGGAATTTTTTAGGCCAAATTCGAAAAAATCTGTTGCCCGAGGTTGACATCAGATGTTTAATGTCTTTTATAACGCATTGAAGCGTTGATCCGGTTCTAAAAGCTTTTTTAACCCTTTAGTTGTAAAAAAAAAAAAAAAATCGAATTGCTCAGATTGAAAAAAAAAGTTCTTTTGGGTTCTCTGCTATGTAGATTCACCAGTTTCTCGCTTGTACCATGAGTTTCCGGATGCCGTGTATACATAAAGAAATAAAATTTAAAAAAAAACTAGAATAGAGATGAAAAACATGTATAAATAAGAATTATGCGATTCAGAAGCCTCGGTAAAAACGTGACAAAAAATAATGAGAATACTTATTTTTATTAATAACAGAGGAAGGAGGTGACTTAAAACGTAAGGTAAAACAATGTGTGAGAAAAAATAAAAACTATCTGATCGATTGCACTTCACAGCAATGAGATAATACATATATTGTATTTTAATATTATTACAACACAAATTCAATAAATAGAGTAGGGAGTAATAACTGATACATAAATAACAGGTAGCACACAATATTATAATGGTAGTATAGAAATCTCAAAATATTACGTAAAAGCTGTGTTTATCAGTTAAGGAATACAGTAAATAAAAATTAATAAGCTGTAGGAACTCTTGGATATATTTTGTGAGATTTGCAAATAAATTGCAGAGATAAAGCATTGAACATACAAAATAAAAATCTATTAGAAAATTGATACATAAACAACAAAAACGATTGTAATTACATGTGAAGATTTATGGTTTACACAAAAAAATAAATAATGTATTCAAAGTTCGTCATCGAAATGAGATCCTAAAAGATGGTCCCCGTAGTCAGTGGCTTCGCTGCCCACAAACACATCATGATGATCAATTATCTCATCGAATGACAGCTTCAAGTCATGATCATCATCAGAAGACACAAACAGGTGCTCGACCTCATCATCAGCAATGTTACTGAAAACAGAAAGTATTATATGGTCTTGTCAATGAATTTATTATAAAGCCGTGTTCATCGCCAGGCGATGTATTGAATCTCATCTTCTTCCCCTTGTCCTATTTGCTTCAAAGCTGTGCCCTGATCTACGTTAGCGGCCTCCGTCCAACAAAAGCCCAGTCTCTCCTCGCGCCACCTCTGGAGTTGTTTTCCTTTTGGCGCGGCCCACCGGGCGTCTTCCCTCCAGAATACTCTTAAGCATTGTAATTGAGTCCACCCAAAGCAGAAAAACAGCATTACTGCAATAACGCTAATTTTGTGTAAATCCATTCAAATTAGCTTTTTGATCGCTGATACTAATTTATCCCCTTGTGACAGCTGATTCTATTTTCGCCTGCCTTGCGTAGCTGATTCTATTTTCGTAAGAACTCACTTGTTTCAACAAAATGATGTTTTTGTTAACTCACTTGTACACTTATAAAAATAGTTAATCTACCATAAGTAGTTTCCCGGAAGAGCTATTATATTTAGAGAAACGATTTTTTGAAAATATTCTGAAGGATATGTCGGCATACAAGAGGTTAAGTGACTATTATGTTAGCATAAAATTCGTTTTAAATTCTCAACCATAAAAGGCAGTACAAGGCCCAGAGTTATGGCCGGAAGCGCGCTTTTTTACCGTTCAACATAACCCTAAAAAAGTCTAGACCAGTGGTTTTCAACCTGTGGTACGCGTACCCCTGGGGGTACGCGAAGCAAGATTGGGGGTACGCGGCTAAATCTCTGCAAGTACAGACATTTCAAATCAGGCCAAACTTATTGTTTTTTTGCGATATATTCATAAAGAAAATGTAGAAGAAGATTTACTCTTTTGTCGTCCATTGCCTGAACGGACGACAGGTCAAGAAATTTTTAACACTATAAATACATATATTTATGAAAAACAAATCGACTGGTCCTGCTGCTATGGCATTTTACCGATGGCGCCAAACCGATGAGCGGCTGTTATTCAGGCCTACGCTCTCTAATAAAAAAAACGCATCATGGTCACACTGCTGCATTCACGGCAAGCACTTGCAACAAAACGCATCTCTAATGATTTGAAATTAGTGCTCGATGAATCAGTAAAAATTGTAAATTTCATAAAAGCAAGGCACGTAACAATGTCAACAAACCAAAAAATAAAAAAAGCTGAAAATCTGTGCGAGATATCAACCACTTTTGAGCTCAAAACTTAAAAAATGTATTTGATAGGTTTCTGGCTTGAAGTTTCAAAGATTTTTTTTTGAATGAGTTCCACACAGGAGGCCCTGAGGAAAATAATTTCTCTCAGGGCCTATGTCATCTTTAGGGATGCTGTGTGGTGGGTTTTTTTTAAGGAAAGGAAGGAGAGGAGAGTTCTCGGGTAGAAAAGGGTTTAAGTTTGAATATCCCACAAATACAGCTGTAGCTCTAAAATATTAATACCGTTCACAAGCACGTATTTGCATGAAAAGGCATTTTCTTTTTATGCGTTTATTAAAAATAAATATCGTAATCGCCTGAATGTTGAACCAGACTTGAGGCTCTACCTATGTGAAATCGAGCCAAATTTTCTAAAACTTTGCTTTGCGAAGCAAGCTCGAGGGTCACATTGACTGTATGCTAACATTGTTTGATTTATTATAACAGGAAATCGGGCTTTTATTGTAACTACCGAAATATGAGAAACTTTTTTTCTACAAAATTTTTCGAGGTTAAAAAAATTCATCCTCTCAATACACTTTGTGAGTTTGAAGTTGTGTATGGAGACTCTTTATTAATTGTATTTGTGCGACATTATTGTAAAATTAGAGTATTAAAAAAATACAAATGAAACATGTCTTTCATTGCACGTTTACACACGTGTACAAGATAGATAGAGGGTAAGGGGTACAAAAAATTTGTAGTAACAGTCAAGGGGTACTCAGACTCGAAAAGGTTTAAAACCGCTGGTCTAGACTACCAAAACTTTTTTATTTTTTTATTTCTATATTACTTCAATGTCTTTTAGTCATTATTTTTCCTGGTATAAAAATAAAATAATACACAAATCGAGAAAAATTGAAGTTTTTAGTTTACTAAAATAGATTGTTTTTGTTACTCATTCGCAGATAATCTATGAATACCATCCTTATTTGAAGACGAATGGTGCTGATTGGCTGAAAAATGTATTGCAGTTTTGTCCAATCACTAATGATGATGATCCCATTGAACTGAATGAACTTAGCAGTAAAAATAACATTAATATATATTTATATATATTTTTTAACTTTATTGTACTCAAAAGTTTTCAATAAATCTTATATATATATTTTTTTTTTTCATGGCTTTTCACCCCAATGGAGTGTTCTGGCCAGTGTCAAGTGAATGATTTTATGAGTGTAATTTTGTGAGTGTAATTTTGGGTTAATATTTACAAATTTAGTTTCAATAACAAGAACCTATCTACATTATATAATAATACTATACAAATAATAATAATACGCTAAATTCTTACAATACGAGATGATTATAATTACATTTAACAAGTGGAAGCAACAGGAAATTGATAAGTATGTTGATATAATTTATTATGGATAAAAAATTAAATAAATAAATACATGGAACTAAACTTACAGTTACAAATTGATGCTGTTAATATTCAGGAAATTAGCCAAGACTTTATAAACGCGTTTATTTACAGAAGATAACAGACATGCAATGTTATAGGGGGGCAATATGCCTGAACTGATTAGGTGAGGGATGAAATTTTTGTATGAATTATTTAAAGGGCAACTGAAAAAAATATGATTGAGGTCCTCTTCACCAAGACGACATTCACACATCGCAGAATTCTTAACATGAATTTTTGTCAGGTGAACATTGTGGCAGCAATGCCCTATCCGCATGCGGCAAATGGAGGATGTAGAGAATTTGTTTAAAGAGAGTCTAGAAAACCACGGTTTTGAAGGAATCGTTGGCTGTATTGTGAAAAAGTTGTATCCTTTTGTTTTACTAGATTCAACCCAATGATTCTGCCATGTGGAAATCATGTTTTCTTTTAATTTTATGAGAACGTCATCGGGGTTTAAAAATTTATATAAAATATCACCGGAAATAATAGCATCTTTCGCCAATGAATCGGCCTTTTCATTTCCAGGGATACCGCAGTGACTAGGTATCCAAGCCAACACGGTTTCTTTGCCAGAGTCGGTTAATTTATGAATTAAGGTGCGGATTCCAACACAAAGATCGTCTTCTGGGTAATGGAAGGGTGAAGAGTTTAATTTTTGAAGTGCACTTAGGGAATCGGAGAGAATTAAGAAGTTTCCTATGTGATCATCGTCAATGTATTTGAGGGATTCAAAAATGGCTATACATTCAGCAGTGAAAACGGAAGCCTCTTTTGGAAGTTTAATTTTTTTATTGACTTGATCTGATGGACAATGGAATGCCGCTCCCACATGGTTTGATAAGTGAGATTTGGAACCATCTGTGTAAATAATTTTCCAGTCGGAATATTTCGAATTTAAAATTTGGATAAGCTTTCTTGGAGCTTCGTGGTTGTTAGTTATGCCGAGAGAAAGAAGAATATTTGGTTTACGTAAATGAATACGAAAGGGGTTAGCATATAAAGGAAGTCTATCAGATGGATTTAAGAGGGGTTTATATGCACTGTACGTATGGAGACTTTTAACAAGAAGAGGGATTGATTTGTTCCTCCAATATGGAAGTGATTGCACTTGAGCAGAGAGTGAGGTAATTTTGTCCATCAATGGGTGATTGGAGAGCCTAAAGCATTTAAATAAAAACTTGTCAGCCAAGAACTGTCTTCTGAAATGAAGAGGAGCCTCCACAGCCTCCACTTGTAAAGCGTTAATTGGGGAAGAACGCATTGCTCCGATAATCAATCTTAAGCTTTGAAATTGGATACGGTCCAACCTCGCGAGGTTCTTTTTAGAAGTGGGTTCGATGAGGAATGACGCGTAATCCAAATGACTTCTAACATATGCATTATAAAAAAGTTTTTGGGTGAATGGGTGACTTCCCCACCAGACCCTTGAAACGGCACGTAAAGTGTTGAGGCCAGCTTGACATTTGTTAATTATAAAATTAACATACGGGTTCCATGTTAACTTAGAGTCTAAAATTACCCCAAGGAATCTTATCTGTGCCTGGATAGGGAGAATTGAATTATTTATTTGGACTGTTACACGCGGAGTAACACGTTTTCTGGAAAAAACGATAACATTACTTTTGGACGGAGAAATTTCTAAGCCGTGATTCATTAACCAGATGTCAAGGTTTTTCATGCAAATGTTAATCACTTCCTCCAGAATAGTAATAATTCGTCCTGAAATATATATAAAAAGATCATCTGCATACTGAAGTATTTTACAAGATGGATGCATACTCCGATGCAGGTCAAAGGTATATATATTAAAAAGGATAGGACTAAGGACGGAGCCCTGAGGCAAACCCTTGTTTACTATTCTTTCCAGCGGAGGAGAATCCAGCACCTGGATTTGAATTTTCCTGGTAAGAAGGAGGTTAATTATAAAACTGGAAAGCTTACGAGGGATGCCAATTTTTAATAATTTACTAAATAAAACATCTAATAAAACATTGTCAAAAGCTCCGCACACATCAAGGCAAACACCGACAAGAAATTCATTATCAGCCAGGGCCAACTGGATATCAGAAGTCAGGATGGACACACTTTCGATCGTACTTTTTCGTTTTCGAAATCCAAACTGAGAGCTGGGAAGAATTTTTTCATTTTCTACATACCAGTCTAGGCGTCTTTTGATCATATGTTCAGCTATTTTAATTAAGGAAGATGACAAAGCAATAGGTCTGTAAGAAAGTCCAGAGTTAGGGTCTTTCTGGGGTTTCAGAATGGGAACAGTTATTTGTGTTTTCCAGGATGATGGAATTTTGCCGGAGTCAAAGATCAGATTTATAACTGAAAGAAAATAGTTTAGTGTGGTAACATCGCAGTTTTTAATAAAGCTATATGGAATTCCATCTACACCAGGGGATGAGTCTGTGAGATCGTTTAAGACCTCCCTAAGCTCTGTTAAATTGAAGTGGGTGTCCATCCAACCACGTGTTTTAAATGAGTACGTGAATTCTGTTTCATTCCAATTACTCGCAGTTTGTGGAGCTAGTTTATCAGCAAATTCCTTCACCCACTCCGAAGAGAGTGGCCGAGTCACCGTTGGGATGTGAGACCCCTTAAATCGACGAATTGAATTCCAAACTACTGAAAGAGGAACTTCGGGAGATAACGATGAGCAAAATTTTTTCCAGCCTTGACGTTTTTTGTTTTTTAGAAGACGTTTGGTTTTAGCTTCAATCTGTTTATACTGAAGGAAATTCTCCATATTCATATTTGTTGAATAAATTTTCGCATATTTTTTCCTCATATCTACTGCATCTGAGCATTCAATGTCCCACCAAGGAGCTGGGGGAGGTTTCCCTTTGCTACGTGTCGTTTTAATGGGGATAAATTTTTCTGCGGCCGTAATGACTGCAGACACCAATAAATCGTAACATTCCGCAACATTTTCTGTAGTTGGAGAGGGTAGACTTTGCACGGAAAACTTTGCATGATTTGAATAATCATTCCAGTTGGCATTGGCAGTTAAGAACTTCGGTTTTCGACTACTGCACTTGACATTTTTGTTGGGGTGATAAATATTTGAGAATTCTATGAGGATAGGGTAATGATCACTCCCATGCGGGTCATCCAAAACCTCCCATAACAGGGATGCGGCTATGCTGGAATTGCAAATAGTAAGATCAACCATGCTGGGTCGTTGACCAGGTACCTGAAGACGCGTAGGAGAGCCATCATTGATGATACAAAAATCTAGTTCATCGAGTAGATCAACAATATCTCTGCCCATTCTGTCACAATTGTGAGCTCCCCATAATCCGTGATGGGCATTAAAATCTCCCAGAATAAGAGAAGGGGGATTGACCTTTGAAAACATTGCTTTCAGAACTGATTTTGAAGGTTTGTTAGATGGTGATATATACAAAGAAATGATTGTAGTGTCAAAAACCTTTGCGGCCGTCACTTGAAAAGGACAAACAATTGGTTTTACATCTACTGGGGTGAAGGGTAATGATTTTTTAATGAAAAGGGCGGAGCCGCCCTTCCCATCTTGACGGTCGTCTCGAAGACAGTGGTATCCCATGACTCTGAAATCAGAATCCGGTTCCAGCCATGTCTCCGAGACGGCAGCCACTGCAATAGAGTTCGAATTTAATATATTTGAAAATTCTTCAGTTTTGTTTTTAATACTATGACAATTCCACTGAAGAATCCTCATCAGAGGAGCCATTTCTGGTTGAGTTAATAATATTGGTAATTTGTTTAGCAACGTGGGACGGTATTTGGATGTTGTTTTTATTTAAAGTTTGTAAAATGTGTAAAAATGAGGTGATTAGTGTAGCGTTAAGGTCTATATTATAATTTTGTTCTTTACTAGATGACTTTGGGTAAGCATTGAAATTTGAACTGGAAGGGAGTTGTCCATTGGGGAACCACAGAAGGGATTCGTGATTGGCATTATTTTTTTTTGTTGGTAATCTAGGTGTCACGACCTTTTGAACGGTTTTTCTAAATGAAGAAGAAGTAGGTTGAGAAGTTGTGGAATTTTTTGAATTTTTGGAAGTTACTTCAGAATAAGATGGAATGGATTTGTTAAACATTCTTGATGCTTCCGCATAAGAAATGCTTTTCTCGGCCATCGTATGTTTTATATTGCGCTGTCTCGACAGTTCAGGGCAAGTTTTGCTAATGGACATGTGAGTTCCGGAGCAGTTTAAGCATTTATAATTTTCCTCGGTTTTATCACAGGAATCGCCACTATGAGACGAACTGCACTTGAAGCAACGAGGTTCTGATCTGCAGAGGTTCTTAGTGTGTCCAAATCTGCAGCACTTGTAGCACTGCACAGTTGGGAACACATAGAGCTCTACTGGAAGAGAGACGTTAAACATGCTAACATTTTGCGGAAGATCTTTGCTGTCAAAGGTTAAAACAACGGATTGGGAGGGTCTCCATTCTACAGAGTTTCCCGTATTAAATCTGTAATTTAGACGTCGCGCTTTTAATACTTTTCCGAAACCCTGGGGAACAGTAATATTATCCAAGATATCCTCTATCGACCAGTGCGGTGGAATTCCTTTTGTGACACCTAGCCTTGTTACCTGATATGTAGGAATGAAAACGTTATACGAGTTTTTTTTGGCAACATCAGATTTAACAAAGCTATTGGCCTCAGCCGCTGTCCTGAATTCGACAGAAAGACGGTTGCGGCCAACCGACTTAACTCCATTCCAGACAGGGTGGATTTTATTTTTAAACATAAAATGTCCAAAGTCAACATCATATAAATTGGATTGTTTTCCATCATTTGACATTTTAGTTACGTGTGTTATATATGGTGGTCTATCAAGATTATTGTATAAACGCGACATATTTAAAGGTGTAGTGGTTTCTGATGGGGCGAGTGTGGTGGAAGGACTAATTGGACTAATTGGGTGAATTGAAGTCGAGGAAGAAGTGGACGGAGATGGAATTACATCCTGTTGTTCAGGTAAAACAGAAGAATTGTTTTGAAGGGAGTCATTTTTTTTTTGAGTGGAAGGTATTTTGCGATGCATCTGTTCAAAATCTGTTGTACAGGTATGAGCTGATTTAGCGATTTTCCTTTTTTTAGATGTAATCAATACGAAGTCGGAAGCTTCCGGAATATTAACCGCGATCATTTTTTTCGTAACACCCGAGGATTCAGATAGTAAACCATCATCTGGGGGGTCAGGAGGTTTTTCTTGATCCATTTTCTAAAAAATTTAAATGATGCTAACCAAAAAAAAAAAAAACTTACCTGAATTGCTTCGAGTAACTAATTATACAACACTTACTTACTTACTGTAAAAATCAAATATACAAGTTAAAACTATATTACACCAATTTACAATACTATTTTAAAGCTATTATCTGTTAAAAATGATTAATTTTGTAAAGAGGAGTGAAATGACACTGGCACAGTTGACGGTAGCCTTTGTTTTTTCAAAAATCTTATATATAAAAATCAATATTTGTTTGTTTGTATTTTATGCACTGCCATACCGTTCATTCGATTGTGATGAAACTTATAGGCCGCGAAGGTTATAGGCTATATATAATGGTAAGCTCTGGCGATATGAAATTTGTATAAATGAAAATTTGTGTTTTTCATATATTTTAGCGGCAGGGAAAAGGCAGGAGGGGAGGGGAACGGGGGAAGTAGGGTTTGCGAGAGGGATGACGAGAGAGGGGGAAGGCGGGGAAGATGGAAGGGGAAAGCGAGAGGGGAAGGGGACTCACGGGAAAGGACTTGCAGGGAGAATCAATATATTTCTTTGAATGGCATTGCAACGCATGCTAGCACGCATGGTACCAGCTAGTTGATTATAAAAACATAAAAGTGTTGTCTACGAGAAGAAATATCTCAATACATATAAGTTATACTATCAAATATTTTCAATCAGTATTAACTTTATTTGCACTATAGAATGTTATATGTAATTGTATCTCTGTTGTCATTTCTTAATCAAAAGCCACAATTAAATTGTTGTACTCTTTTTTATTATTTCTTATTTAACTATGATTTTGTGTTAGGTAATCTGTGTCTATGGTATATGTATACCGTTTATATTAAATAAATAAATAAGTTTATTTGACTTCCAAACTACAGTCAAATGAAATGTTTGATATCTGACGACTTTTTACATAACACTCAGGTGGAGGCGGGCTCAATAATTGCAATGTTGTATTTCTTGCAGAAGTCAATCATCTAATATTATTAGTAGTCGTGTCCAAGCCACCTCATTTACGAATTTTCTGTGAAAAATAGCAGGAGTTGAATGCTAAGCACGTCTCGTAAAAGTACTATTATAACGTAAGTTTATATTAAATATTCGTGAGTTCGAACAAAGAGCTTTTATTAAAGAGAAAGTATACAAAGTAATAAGTACACAAATATAACAATACTTCGTATATAAACGCGGCGCATAGCCTCCGACTGAGGTTTCGAGGCTGACTACCTCTAGTGACTTCTCTACCGAACCAAAGTGGACAAAACAACATCTCACAGTTGACTCCTCGGTATGCCCTAGGACTGTCTTCTGGAACTCTGGTGGCTCAAGGCCGTGCGGAGGCCGTGGCTCAAGGCCGTGCCGGGCTGGAGGTACATCCTTTGGTAATTAGGTGGCCGGGAGCGAGGAGCTGCTCGCTAATTAGCCGTTGGTTTGAATTGTGCAGCGAATGCTAGTGGGTCTGACGGAATACCTGCCCTCGTATTGCAGAGGTGCACTGCAGAAATAGCTCCAATTTTGACGAATCTCTTAAAAATGTCCCTGAATTTGGCATTGTGCCCTCTGGTTGGAAAAAAGCGGTCATCCATCCTATTCCAAAGAAGGGTGACCGCTCCAACATGGCCAACTAACGCCCCATAGCGATCACATCAGTTTTGTCCAAGGTGACGGAACGTGTGATCAACGACAAACTGCTCACATATCTCGAGAAGAACAAAATCATTAACGGCCGTCAATATGGATTCCGGCGGAACCGCTCGTGCGGCGATCTTCTCGCATATGTGACGCATGTTTGGGGGCGGTGCCTGGAACGTTTCGGTGAGACCCAAACGGTTGCACTGGACATTTCCAAGGCCTTTGACCGGGTTTGGCATCAAGGACTCGTCAACAAACTGCCATCTTACGGACTTTCCATATCCTTGTGTACGTGGATTGCCGACTTTTTGAGGGAGAGGTCAATTCAGACAGTTGCTGATGGTTTCACCTCTTCCTTGCATCCAATAAATGCTGGCGTCCCACAGGGATCGGTTGTGTATACGACTTTGTTTTTGTTGCACATCAACGACCTTTTGTCATGTGCACCAATTCATTGTTACGCGGATGACAGTACAGTCCATGATGGCTTTTTGTTTGACAAGCCCCCAAAGGGCACACAAACTCCAACGGCTCGGAGGGCTTTGAAGCAAAGAATGGACGATTACCTAGAGAGTGTTTTCTCTTGGGGTAAGAATAACCTTGTCAAATTCAATGTTTCAAAGACCCAATCATGTCTGATTACGTCTAAAAGGGATCGAAATGAAAATCTAGTCTCCTTCAACGGAAGCAATCTTCCGAACAGACCCTCCATTGATATGCTTGTTGTAACTATAAGTGACCAGCCGTATGGGGCTCCATCAAAGCCAGGGTAAAGTTAGCTTCTCAAAAACTGGGCGTACTGTACAGGGCCCGCAGATACTTTAATAGTACACAACTGCTAACCCTGTACAAATCGCAAGTGCGCCCCACGGTTGAATTTGGCAGCCACCTCTGGTCTGGAGCTCCAAAATACTTGAAAAATACCCTCGACTCTGTGCAGTAACGGGCGGTCCGTTTGATAGATTCTCCCACCATAACGAACGGATTGCAATCTTTAGAGCAAAGGTGTCCGGTGGGAATGCTATCCATGTTCTGCCGGTATTTCAATGGAAGATGCTCTGAGGAACTAGCGTCATTGATCCCTTCGGCACCGGTGCATAGTCGGGAGACACGCCAAACGCGCGACCAACATATGTACACGGTTGACATTTGTCACATGAGAACGGGTCGTTTTTTCGACTCGTAAATGTAAAAGAAAAAAAAAGTATAATAGTAAAACGTAAAAGAGAGACACCGAGCGGGCTGGAATTTTGTAATTTATATTGTAATTGGGTAATATTAGTGGGGGTCACAATACTCAGCAATCAGATAACCACTTCAGAAGATATTCATATTTTATTATCGTTTTGTTTAAGTTCCATGTACACTCGAAAAAAGTTGTAGCGCTTAAATTCTGCATTTGGAAAATAAAAAATTTAACGACAAATGGGTAAAAATAAAATTAGATAAATCTCTTGATGAAGTGTTTGTTTTCCAAACAACTTACTCATTATTGGGTATCATCCATGCCTGAATTTCTTTGCCAGTCAAAAATCCATCGAGGTTCAAGTCATATTCTTGGTCAAACTTATCTTTTTCTGTTGCAACCCATTCTTTGTCGTGATCGTAGCCTACGAGAGAAAAAGATGAACAAAATTATTATTGAAGACTTCTAATCATTTCAAAGGCTTCAATCCATTGTAAAATTCCAAAAAGACATAAACACAAAAGTCTAAATATTATTTCAGAACATCTCAAACAGTAGGCACCTAATTCCATCTGGTTGCGCCAGTTACACCTTACTGTGCTTTCTTTATTATTATTCTTTCAATATAATAATAATATTTTATTACCCTTGTCGCCCAGGAATTCCTGGAAACTGATCTTCCCATCGTAATCCAAGTCCTTTTCTTTAAGTGTTTGTTCTATAATAATTGGGTGCATTTTTGGATAGTCTTCCGGGTTAAAGAACATGACGAATTCTTTAAAGTTAAGAACACCATCTTTATTTTCATCAACTGCATTAAACATAACCTTGTCTTCTGATATCATCTAAAAAAAAGCATTATGAGAGATAAAATGAATTAGGTAATTTAATGATGATAGAACCTTTCGATTGACAACAAAATAATACTTTTATAACGCTATGACTTCAGAACCATCCAAAGATATTGAAATATAAGAGACGTGCTATCAACAGTCTGTACTGTGTGGAATTGTTTTACCCAGTGTAGCCGGTTTTGTTCACCAATACTACTGCACGCTTTCGCTTAAGCTAAGGTATCCGCCCCTTTTTTAACTTGCACAAGAAACTTGTCGCTTTCGTTGGCACTAATATTTAGAACAGATTTCTGTGCGTACACGTCCTGACAGCATTCACGATTAGCAATACATACAAATGAAGACGAATAAGGATGACAACACGCAAAATTCCAAATCGCAATGCCGATATTTTAATGAAGTTAAAACTTTCATTTGATGAAAAATTCATATTCTCAGAACAGATAAATCGGAATAAGTGCGATTCGTAACAATCCAATAATAACCATAAATTGTTTCGATCTAATCTATAATGAGATAACTAAATTTTGTTCGTACAGTTTTTCGGTTTTGTTATATAATGTTAATCACAATAATACTCACAATATGTTTTTGTTGTTGTGAAAATCCATAAAAAGAGATTCTCAATGTTAACTAATATTAACTTTATTTTGTATTTGAGTACCCCATAAGAGTCCTATCTGCTTTCAACCATCTGGAGCCAGTGAGACTAGGACATCCGCAATTAGGGTACGTTGCGAGGCTTAAAGTGGTGAGGAGAAGAAACCGAGGAAATGGAAGTACCCGGCTATTCAGATCTAGTTGCCAAACACGACTAAAACCATAAAGCAACTTTTCTATTCTGAATGGTGGTCTTTAACCTTTACCGGCTTGCGCACAACAGTTTTATTACAATGGGATGAATAGGGTAAGAAATAATTTTATATCGCTAGAGCTCACCATTATAATATATAGAAATCATCGCAGGCTTGGGCACAAAAAATTACCAAAGTTTCATTGAAATCGGATAAATGGTATATTAAAAAAGAAATATTAATTTTTATGTATTAAGATTTTAAAAGAAAAACATTTAATTTTTTTCTACAACCAACTACGCGGCATCCACCACAATAACTATCAAAAAAAAAATTTCAAAAGAAGTAATATATATGTATATTTTTTAATTGGTTAATATTATGAAATATCGATAGTCAGTATTTAAAAGTGTTCGCGTCCCATCACTATCTTGATGATGGCATTTTTACCGGCAGGCTTTAACCTTATGTCAATAAAAACTTTAAATAATCATTAAAAATTGATAATGTATTCTAATTTCTATTTACTGGTGAAATTAAATTCCATTTGTTTTGAAATTCACTTCGCGTGTCGTGTTTTTACATAGTTGCATTGAACAAGACGGCATTTTGAATAAAACGGGACAAACTGTACTCGGTGACAACACAAAATCAACTAAATGTAGAATTCTTTCCGTATTCAAACTATCCTTATTAGGTAGTAGTCCGCCTACGATCGAGCGGCCGTGATAGCACATCTCCTTGTTTTTCAATATCTTTGCAAGCATCTGAAGGTTGGAAGAATAAGACTATTAAAAAAAATGGGTAGAATTAAAAAAGTATAGACTTGGCATTTATTAAAGGTCAGAATAAGCAAGTGTGTATTCACACCGTAAACAACAAAACAACTACTGAAAGCCCGAGACCTGTGCCACCAAAACCTCTTGAAACATCGAAATCAGACTCTAAACAGACAAAACTCTAAAACATCAAAACAAGATTCTAAACCAGCCATGGCCAATCATGCGCAACCAGGGCGCACGCGGCTCACGGCGCTCTTAGGTGCAGCCCGCGGTGCGTATCTGTACCATCTACACCGTGCGGCCTTTGGAAAATTATAGGTCGTCAATGCGACCGACAGACAAAACTCTAAAACATCAAAACCAGCTTTCATAATCTCAATCGCAATTGTTGTCGCTGTCACTTTTGTATTGACAATTTTGTTCCTAGCATTGATCTAATTTGCATGATTGCATTTTCACAAAATGTCTTATACAAGTTTAGTGACAATGATACTATCATTTTTGCTAGATTATCTTATTTATTGATTGCTCCGCTATGTTTAAAGTCTAGACGACATTTACGGGTAACGACTTGGACCGTTAGCGACCAGCGAGACTGGCGTAATCGAATAGATTACAAAACGTCAGCAACACGTGCTAGCAGATGTACGGAGGTATTCGTTAAGATACTCGAATGGTCGATGTCATTGTGTGAATGATTCGATGATTGATTGTGTTAATGCGTATCCCTGTAAAAGAAGGGCCTTACAGATTCTTCACTATCGCTTTCGTCCTCAGGAATACGGTATTCTGATTCCAAGCCGTAAGTCTCTGAAATGTATTCTTTCCAAGTGACGAGATCATTTTGGTCGACATCAACTTCTTCAAATTTTTCTTTGGCTTCTTCTTCAGATAATTTCCTGTGAAAAAAAAAATAATGTCATTATCCATTAATTGGTGAACCCTAAAATACATCGTCCAGCTGCAGTAAAGTGGCTAGAGAATTTGTCAAGCGGCAAGCGTCATCTACAGTAATTACACCCCACATCTAGAGTCAACTGATTGGAATTAGCCAACCGGAGGGCTTTGCGTTGAAGCCATCATTCAAATGCAAAACAAATGGTGGTAATCCAACTATTCATTTCTGTTGTACAAATGACACATAATTATTTATGAAATTGTACAGGTTGGATTAGGTTTCCCGGCACATTCAATTTTAAAGTGGTTATGAGAGAGAAAATCAAGAAAAGAATTCAACAAATCAAAGAAACCAGATTTCTAGGAATGAGTGAAGGTATTATTTAGACTTACATGAACGATCGGAGGATCCAGGACTTAAGTTCATCTCTAGTTATAAATTCATCCCCATTAATGTCCATTTTCAAAAGCAGTAAACCCAATCTTCTCTTCGATTCTTCAATAGGCAGTTTGTCATACTCTTCAGCATCTTTTACACTACCTGGAAAATGGAAAAATTCAGTCAAGATTAATAAATCGTCATTGCGCTTGCAAAAATGGCTTTGTGCCAGATTTCATCAAAACATTTTTTTCCAAATTTTTTTTTTAAATTAAGGAATCAGGCCCAATCTATAATACTATCTTGGTGTATAAGTTTAAATGTTAACGCCCAAAACTCATTCAAACGCTGTTTATTGAAACATCTGAATACAGAACTGGAAAGTTATTTGCTTCCCTGTAAAATTTGATAAAACTTACGTAGCCGGTTTTGCAGGCTCAACGACAAAATACTATCTACGACCGGTTAGTAGCCGAGTTAGTAACCCATCGAGTGTGGTCCTTAACCGAGTGTCAGGGGTTCAATTACTCTGCTGGCTAAGAACTCGATCATAGCACAAGCAACACTTTCCGTTTATAATGACGGTAGGA
The DNA here is from genome assembly GCA_936435175.1 of Glyphotaelius pellucidus. Classification (NCBI taxonomy): domain Eukaryota; kingdom Metazoa; phylum Arthropoda; class Insecta; order Trichoptera; family Limnephilidae; genus Glyphotaelius; species Glyphotaelius pellucidus. Next base: position 132,158 of record OW386541.1, read on the forward strand.
GATTTTCTAATATTGTCAAGTTATTCGTTAACAGGAATGTTCGTCTGTCTTTTTACCTAACGATAGTAAAAAAAAAAATGGTGTGGCTTTTGGGAAAATCATAAGATATCAATGTCAGTCAAAACCTCAAATAAAATTTCGAGGCCCCAGGACTAGAGGGGCTTTAAAATCATTTAACACTTCATATTAATTTCAAGATAGACGGAGCTGAGGGGTTGTCATGTTTACCTATGATGGCTTCGTGATCGAATTCGGAGTAGTGCTCCCCGTCCTTGATGTGGTTGGTGTCTCTCGGCCTGTAGCCACCGTCCTCCACCCTCTCTTGGTGAATAGAATGACTGTGGACAGCAGCAGGACTGCATTGGCACCATAACACTTGCGGTATCAAAATAAATAAAATATACCTAAAACCCGACATCACTATTACAATAAATACTGATAAACAAAGGCCGGCTAGTTTTGAGATGTTTTCATTAAATTTTATGAAGAAAATTACAAGTTTTATGCCGATTTGTCACTATTTACTGAAGTTACAACGCACATAACCGCGAGCTCGATAAGTACCCGAGTTTTATTGTAAAGGCATTGCAATTGCCAGATACCACTATAGCACGCACCCAAACCTATTATAATCTAACCGTGTAACAACATCATGGCATTAGAAGATTACCAATCATTATTTATCGAATCATTAGTATGTAGATCTTTATGACTACTATTGAAATGTCAATTTTTGTTAAGTTTACCAACATTCGTGGATATCTGCCAAAAGTATTTTTATAATTTTTGTCTATGGATCATGTATATAAAGGAACCCATATATAGTTTTTTTTCATGTGATAGACAAACGATTGAAGAGACACTCCAAATCCATTTTTTGTTTTTGTTTTTATTTAATAACAAATAGCGTTTCACGACTGAATTTCCAGTAAATTGGTTATTACCGGTACGTATTTTAAATCTCGAAGTATGAATGTGAACGAGGCAGAGTGTGTGCCAATATCGAGTTATTTGGCGGTCCGTCCTCTCTGTCTACCCCTGCGATAAACGGAGGTTAATAAGTTAGTTGTTTTGTGTTTGAAAAATGATCTTCATAAACTAGTAAGTATCGCCGGCGCGAACTTGCTGGAAGGCAAATTTGCTCCGTGCAGATCAACAAAAAGTAAAAAGCAACGCTCCTTGATATCTTTTGACTACGAGATTATGCTATTTCTTTTTGAATTTTTTTTAGCGCCCGCCCGCGCCGCGCACCTTCTCGCGTGTGTGGCTCCTGTACTCTCACTCTATCACTTGTACTTTCCGCCACATAAGAGGATCCTCATGAAGAGGTAGTCTCTTCTCTCTCTTGTATTCCCGAAGGTGTGACTGTATCTCTAAAAATTGATTGTCGCCATCGTCAGTTATAGAGGAGTTCTCCTCTTACACTTAAAGGTACTGACACACTTGCTCATTGACAAGCCGGCTTATGAGCATGCTCATTAATAAGTATGCTCATGTCAAACAGTCAACTGTACACATTTGCTCATCAATGAGCAGGCTTGGTTTGAGCTTTCTCGTGAATGAGCGTGCTCAAAGCCAACATTTGAACACACATACTCTTTACTGAGCATGCTCATGTCAAATAATAAATGTCATCGTATAGTGTCAGTTCCGTTCGCCCTGAACGGGATTGGTATATTTATGCCCTGAACTAAACAAAGTAATCTTATTGCTTGCTTCAACGCAATTATTAATTATTTAAGAAAGTTTAGACGAAAGAAACAAAACGGTTTATTTGGGTCCAAGATGTCAACGGTTATACAGTTACAAGGACATAATAGAGTCAGTTCCGTCCGCACAGAAGTCAATAAAGTAATTGTATTGCTTGCAACTCATTTACTGAAGAAACTTTTGGCGAAAGAAAAAACAAAATAAAAAAGTTCGATTTGGGTTCGCAATTGGATCACTAGAAGAACAAACCTTGGAGCAAGTAATCATTTGTTAGTAGAAATGCGAGAAGAAGATATCAACGGATATAAAAATCATTTATGAATGCTTCCGCAGAAATTTGACGAGCTACTCTTTAAAATTGAAAGCGTGATATAAAAACGAGATACTCATACGCGGAATGTTATTCAGCATATGAGTTCCTATATTCTAAAAGTTGATTTTCGTCAAAGACGTCAACAAATTCGAATATGTCTAAATTATAAAAATAAATACTAATTTCAATAGAATGTGGTTTCATTTTAGAGGTAAAGGAACTTTTGGGGAATTTGGAAGTCTATTGTGGATATTGTGGTGACCTTGTAATAATAAAAATCCAAACACATTCGTGATTCCCATAATAAATCACGAAAAGAAAGGTTTTTTCGTCCACCTAGCGATCTCTTTTGACATTTTTGCCAAGAACGCGCAGGCGCGAACCATGGATGGTATGTCTAGAGAAATTTCCCTAGATCTAGGGAAATTTCGAACTCAAATACTTTGTACAATTTTTTTTTACGTATGACAATATTACTGGTATTGCTAGTCGCTAATTATTATTATTTTTAATTTCCATGAATCTTATATACGGTTGATATACTTACATAAATCAAGCAATGTTGTTTTTAACACCGACAACTCAAAATGATAATAAATTTAGGTTTCAAGTTGCGTTTTTATCTAAATATGTTTATTACAAGATATTTTCTTCAGTTTCGGTGATTGCGGTTGATTTTTATTTTGCAAAGTGATTTTTTAATAGGAATATCGTTTTTAATTCAGTTGTAAGTGTAAACATATTTTGAAATTATTATTTCATTTGGCAAAAAGTGTTTTATTTGGAAAAGTACAGCAAGAAATGGCACGTTTGTATAATTATGATCTCACTAGTAGTTAAAAATCCGCTCCACAGGTTTTTGATGCTAGGCCCTGCGGGCGGCTTTTGTTTCGGCTTCACCCAGTTTGAGTGTTGGTGACCATTTTATGAATCCGATAAGAACTGGTTCCAAAAATAGCCAGTTCCTCGGATCCACTGCGATCCAGTGACAGCTAGTCACCGAGACAAAGTAACCGTGACTAAGTAACCGAGACACGCAATGGCGTCATATGTAATATATATTTTACATGAGCCCCACACAGGAGGCCCTGAGGAAAATAATCTCCCTCAGGGCCTATGTCATCTTTAGGGATGATGTGTGGAGGGTTTTTTAAGGAAAGGAAATGGAGGGGAATTCTGGGAAGGAAAAGGGTTTAAGGGGTGGGTAGGAATCTGGGGTTCAGTGTGTCCTGGTCATCCGCCTCCAAGACCTAGACAAACCTCACCCCATAAACCCGGGCACCCCTGCTAAATCACCAAACGTAGTGAACCACTTAGGGTGACCTATGGCATAGGTGTTGGTTTTCCAATAAAGGTTCCCGGGGCGGCGGTACCCATTCCCGCCTCCCAAATTTCATAATATATAGCCAAAATATATCGCGTATAGCCGCGTGATTTTATTATTCGCAACTCGTCAAGTACCACCTTTCCATATCCTGAAAGATACTTAAATCTATAAATTCGTAGTACGTATACCTAGGGGGGAAATTTACACCTGCGAGCTGCTGACGGAAGTAGCGACATATTTTGACAGATTCTTGAATTAAAACCGAATTACAACGGTAGACTTGCATGAAATTTCATGAACATAGATGTTATTTGAGGCGCGGCGCGTAAGGCGTGGCGTCAGATTTGCAATCGAAGTCGGGTTCTGAAATTCAACCACGCAAATGCAAGGGTATTAACACTCTGTGATGATTATTATTCTGTATGTATACATTTGACACTGTGACAGAGCTGTGTCAGATTAGTTGTTCCAGTGTTGATATTGAAAATTGCCGTGTAAGAAAGATAATAAAAACGGTGCCTACGAACTTGCGTAAAAGTGATTATTTTAACGAAATCTAGGGAAATAAATTTTTTGGGCATACCATCCCTGGCGCGAACTGAGATCGGAATGACATGAGCATGCTCATAAGCCAGCCTGTCCACACATGCTTAGAGGCTTCCCCTTCCACCCGATAATCCAATGAGCATGCTCATAAATCAAACGGCTGTTGATTCTATCAGCTATCTCATTTGGCTTCAAATGAGCGTGCTCATTACTAGCAACGTCACGGACACACATGCTACTAGGTAGCAATTGCTACTAGGTAGCATGCTCTTTGGCTTCAAATGAGCAAGTGTGCCCGTAGCAATAGACCATCTTTTTAAAATCATTAATTCCACTACAGACAGCCCTGCATTTACGATTTAGATTCGTATTCAGATTCTATTCTTGTGAAGTGAAAACATCTTTCACTGAAATGATAAATTTCAAAGACGTTTCTTGAATCCAGGACTTGATAGCTACCTTCACCTCATCGTCCGGGGTGTAATGATTACCCTTGAGGTGTCTCTCGAGTAGAGGAAAAAAATAAAAATGGCAAGGAGAAAGATCAGGCTGTTTGTGTCTGTGAAACGGCGTGGTACCCATCGTCCACTGGTTTAACGATATCCTTATGGTTCAACAATGAAGCCGACACATTTCTTGCATATTCAAAAATGGTTTGTGATACGCTTTTGAGTGATTCGCCGGTAATTTTGAATCAAATTGTGGACGAGTTTGGATTGTTTATCATTTATCAATGATCGGACGTCCCCTGCGTGTTTCATCAACAATTATTGCTTTTCCGGGCTCACAATCATGAAATTTTATTATCCATCGATTTACAGTAGACCTATCAACAGCATCGTCACCTTAAATATCCTTTAAACGACGATGAATCTCAGTAGCAGTCACTTTTTCAGCAGAAAAAAATTCGATAACAGCACACTGTTTACCTTGCGTTGACCTAACACTAAAACACGTCTCCAAACTTCCGCTTCTCAAAATACACTGGATGAGTTCAACGACCTTAAACTTGCATGTACGTATAGAGGAGGAATGTCATTTCCATATTCCACCTGGCGTGCTTCTGAAGATCATTTTGTTTGTGCTGTGCAAGCATGTGTGCATTACTTTTCAGCCTACTCTCGTATAACTTGTAGAAAGCGTTTTCCCTAAATTAACTTTACTCGCGCCATCTATGAAAGAGTATTGCCTTAAGTATTATAATACAAATTAGGTATTATGTATTAAGTATTATGTATTAAGTATTAAGTATTATGTATGAAGTATTTTAATATTAAATATTCTATTGTTAACAGAGCACAGTCATTGGTTTGAATTGTTGCACCATAGTTTAACCAACCACCTATGAAGAAAAATTATTCTCTAGCTCAGGAAGCAGTGAAAGATATTATAGATATGATGGGACACTTACTTAACCACACCATTCTATAAAAGTCGCGGGAATGCGTAGGAATAATAACACTTGATGAATATTACTCACATCTGCTTATATACGCTTATAAGCGAAGGGAGTGTGGCGAACCCATCGCTCAGGGAGTGGAAACACAAACATGCACACCATCCCAAGCCAAGGTGTGATCTACCGTGCTCAGGCTGAATGTCCTGGGGAACAGTGTCACGAGAAACAGTGTTGCATCTCGGAGTATTTAGACCTTACCCCAGCACTCGGGGCTCTGCTGGAGTGGACCTTCTAGTTCCCAGATCACTCGTGGGACAAAAATAAAAATTGGACCATTCGAAAACTAGGGGTCTTTGGAGAATCTAAGAGTGCTGAGGCCACCTCGGTGGACTTCCCTCACGGGACCTGCAGGAGGAACCAAGAGAAGAAGCCATGGAGAGGAGAGCTGAGGCCACCTCCATGAACTCTTCCCTTGTGGGGCCTTCAGAGAACCCAAGGGGAAGTGTACTCTTCCGGCGTGGGGCCTTTGGGGAACCAAGGAGTGAAGTGGAGGGATGATATTCTTTTCCCATGTGGGGCCTTCAGGGAACCATGTAGGAAGAAATGAGGCCATCTCTGTGAACTCTTCCCTTATGGGGCCTTTAGGGAACCAAGGAGGAGTGAAGAGGTGAGATTTTTGAAGATGAGAAGAAATGAGGCCATCTCTGTGAACTCTTCCCTTATGGGGCCTTTAGGGAACCAATGAGGAGTGAAGAGGTGAGATTTTTGAAGATGAGAAGAAATGAGGCCATCTCTGTGAACTCTTCCCTTATGGGGCCTTTAGGGAACCAAGGAGGAGTGAAGAGGTGAGATTTTTGAAGATGAGAAGAAATGAGGCCATCTCTGTGAACTCTTCCCTTATGGGGCCTTTAGGGAACCAAGGAGGAGTGAAGAGGTGAGATTTTTGAAGATGAGAAGAAATGAGGCCATCTCTGTGAACTCTTCCCTTATGGGGCCTTTAGGGAACCAAGGAGGAGTGAAGAGGTGAGATTTTTGAAGATGAGAAGAAATGAGGCCATCTCTGTGAACTCTTCCCTTATGGGGCCTTTAGGGAACCAAGGAGGAGTGAAGAGGTGAGATTTTTGAAGATGAGAAGAAATGAGGCCATCTCTGTGAACTCTTCCCTTATGGGGCCTTTAGGGAACCAAGGAGGAGTGAAGAGGTGAGATTTTTGAAGATGAGAAGAAATGAGGCCATCTCTGTGAACTCTTCCCTTATGGGGCCTTTAGGGAACCAAGGAGGAGTGAAGAGGTGAGATTTTTTTATTTTTATTTTTTTTTTTTCTTTAACTTTATTTATTCTCATTTCTTTGTATATATAATGTATAATAGCACATAGTATACATATAATAACATAATATATAATAACAAATAGTATGAACAAGAAATGAAAACCCACTAAGGCACTGCCTGAGTGCGGGTAATATTAAAACAAAAAACTATATTTCCAAGTACCCAAAGTATAAAATAGACTTAAAAAACATATAAAATATATAGTTAGTATAAAAAGTTAGTATTACATTGGTAGAATAAGTGAAAAAGGTTTTTTTTTTCAGCTATTATAAAAATATGGAAAAAACATACTGATTTTAAATTTTTTTTTTTTTAGTTATTTTAAAACAAAAAAATTATTTAAAAAATAATATTTTAAAAAAATATATATATAAATAAACAGAAAACACATTGTACTAAAGTTAAGAAGGTTACAGAAAGTGAGTTGTAGAAGGATGGATAAATTTATAGAAAAAGCGTTTCAATATCTACATTACCATAATTTTACCTCTTTTACATATTTTATCATTTTATTTATCATTTGAGTTTGTAGTGGTAGAAGGTTAAATGAACGAGGACCAATGAAACTGCTATGTGTCTGCAATAATTTAGTATTGGTTTGTGGGGTGTAAAATATATTATTTATTCTTTTGCTCATTCTGTTTTCATTTATTTCGAAATTATTTTTGTTTTTAAATACATATTTCAAAGTTTGTAATATAAATAATTTACGTATATTAAATATTTTAGTTTCTTTGTATAATAAGTTGGTCGAGAATGTTTTATTTTTGTTAGATATGACTTTAATTATGTGTTTTTGAATTATTTGTAGAGGCTTAATAAATGTATCAAGTGCACCACCCCATCCTATAATGCCATAAGTGATTGATGATTGCACCAGGGAAAAGTTGACCATTTTCAATTTTTCAATGTTTAGTACTTCCTTAAGTCTATAAAATATGTAGGTCAAATATCTTAATTTAGAAGTGATTTGATTAATATGTGATTTCCAATTAAGAATTATATCTATTGATACTACTAAATATTTTATATTTTCGACATTAGTGAGTTCGTTGCACATGAAGCACATTTCTTGATTGCAACTAGTATTCGTAGTAGATGAAGTCCTCTTCCCTCTGGGGCCCTCGGGGAACCAAGGTGGAGTGGACTTTTCCCTTGTGGGGCCTTCAGGGAACCAAAGGGAGGTGAACATTCCGTTGTGGAACCTTCAGGGAACTGCGGAGTGGAGAGGAAAATTGAAGCTTTCTCCCCTTGTGAGGCCTTCAAGGAACCAAGGAGCAGTGGGGAGGAGAGATGACGCCCTCTTCTCTCGTGGGGCCTTCAGGGAACCAAGGAGGAGTGAAGAGGAGAAATAAGTCCTGGGAAGACATATTGTGGAACCAGAAGATAAAGTTTCATTTTCACTCTATAAAAAGGACTGGGTTTCTGTCAGGGGAACGAGGTAAAATGGGAGATAGCACAGTGGGCCTATGGCCTAAGTGCTCAAGGGAACTACATATACGCAAACTGTTTCCTCTCTTTAAAAAAAAATCACATTTATTATAAAATTTTTGTTATCACAAGTTTTTTATATCAACCGGGACATCACATCAGAAGGTTTTAATATCTAAGACACTACATGTTAATGGCCCTGGTGCCGGAACTACAATGGCGCTCTCAGGTAGCAGTCGAACCTGAAGCTCTGGGGTGGCCAGTATGTAGAAAAATAATGATACCATTTTATAAATAACTAACTCGCCACAGTATTGTTACAGATTCGTGCATAGTGCTCGAATCAAAATTATTTCAAAAGAAATCATTTTTTTGCTCAGAAAGCATGTAAACCCACTTTGAAGATTGTTTGCTTAAATAATAATAATAATGGATTTTGAAATGGATGCGGGAGGGTTCAATAATGAAACGAAACAATTAAAGTATTAATATTTTCTGTATTCAACATAATAAAAAACAATGAAACAAACCATATTTTCATGTAAAATAGTGTCACGGTTTCAGACAACCGCAATGTAAACACAATGTACACGCACGTAATGGAAGGTGTCCAATAGAAACAAATGACACATTTGATAGGAAAATATTTGATATAAGAATAGAACTTAAGACACTAAATAAACACAGAATGTTCACAATGAAATGCTAATAAATAATTTGTCTTTTGATGCTGGATTATATTTTAAAGAAAAATATAAAATAAAAGTAAAGGCAGGAAGAAATGAAACACAATTTACTTATTTCATAGATGTTTGTGACAATTAAATCTAATAATAAGCTCGATTTAGATTATCAAATGAATACATTCACATTATGCTTAAATTTAGGAAAACGTGAAGATTTTAAACTCGCCAATGTAAATATACATAAAACATGATGTTTAAGCAATGAATTACGTTGTAACTTTGCAGTACACCTATTTTAAAAAGTGTTAAAAAGGTCCCAAATAATTGTATCTCCAATAATTATACACAATTTCATTGTATTCAAATTTGCGCAAATTCTACAAGTTATTATAATAAAGGTAAACACATTACTTCAATACTTAAGCCTAGATCTAAGAACTCATTGTTACTCCATGTTATGAGTTTTAAAATACGGTAGATATGTCATTTTGATTTTCTCATAACATAGAAGGAAATTGTAAGGTTTGTAAAAGAATATAATTTTTACCTACATCTTAGTAGTTAAGAGACACTTTGATGAAATTTGTAAATAAGGCTTATGAAAGATCATTCAATTAAATTGGTATAAACAAAGTTATTAAAGAAAGAGAGGAATACTTTTTCATAAATTTACTACAAAAGCATTACACTAAGTTCTGAATTCTGAATCTAACTGTGTCTAAAGCAATACATCACATAATTAAATAATCAACTTTATAAATAAGTTCATAGGGCTCCAAAAACACCTTGTGGATAAGATTTATTTTGATTGATCTTGTAATAATAATATCATATTTTGGAAGCACAGGTATGCATTCTTTCCACTAAAGTTTTTACTAATCATCTCTTGTGAAACCAAAATCATTAAAATGGGACAACACCAAATATTTATATTTGAGTAAAATCAATGCGAACATTTCACTTGTATTATAAAGTGGCTAACATCTGTCACTTGTGTCAATGAGCACACTTTTCACATTGAATTGTCATATTTGTCAATATGTGCTCAATCATATGCGCTTTAAACAACTTGAGTAACATTTGTCACTTGTGTCAAGGAGCACACTTTTCACATTGAATTGTCATATTTGTCAATATGTGCTCAATCATATGCGCTTTAAACAACTTGAGTAACATTTGTCACTTGTGTCAATGAGCACACTTTTCACATTGAATTGTCATATTTGTCAATATGTGCTCAATCATATGCGCTTTAAACAACTTGAGTAACATTTGTCACTTGTGTCAAGGAGAACACTTTTCACATTGAATTTTCATATTTGTCAATATGTGCTCAATCATATGCGCTTTAAACAACTTGAGTAACATTTGTCACTTGTGTCAATGAGCACACTTTTCACATTGAATTGTCATATTTGTCAATATGTGCTCAATCATATGCGCTTTAAACAACTTGAGTAACATTTGTCACTTGTGTCAAGGAGAACACTTTTCACATTGAATTTTCATATTTGTCAATATGTGCTCAATCATATGCGCTTTAAACAACTTGAGTAACATTTGTCACTTGTGTCAAGGAGAACACTTTTCACATTGAATTTTCATATTTGTCAATATGTGTTCAATCATATGCGCTTTAAACAACTTGAGTAACATTTGTCACTTGTGTCAAGGAGCACAGCCTTTTCAAATTGAATTGTCATATTTGCCAGTACGTGCTCAATCATATGCGCTTTAAATGAATAAGTAATGTACTACTGGTTCAGTAATTCACCCCGGGAAAGCTTAGCTGTTGTAAGCTAGAAATGACTATGCATAAGTTTGTCCGTCAATATTAAAAAACACAGCAGGTTCTACAAATGTTTTGATGATTTAAAAAATATTGTGCATAAAAAACTCTTAAAATAGATGAATATGACCGAAATGAACAGTATAAAAAAGGAAATTTATATAGATTTGTATTTGAAGGAAGATAAGTGTTTTACTTTATTATTGTTATGCTCTTTACACATTAATTTTACAAAAATATTGTCTGATATTATCATATAATTATTAATTTATAGAAATAAGACAAGTAAGCCAATCAATAAGTTATGATAAAGATAAGAAAACAACTGAAGTGAATTTGAAGTGAGCACCGCCCGACACATACGTAGCTGCTACACACGTGGGCGCTAAGCCTGCCAACTCCTGGAACTTACTATCGCTGTTCTTACCAGATGCCAGAAGTTACTGCTGTTCCATCACAATGAAGTTAGTGCTCCACTACAACAACTAATATGACACACAAACACTTACACTTAGTAATAAGGAGAGATTGTACACATAACATTGAATGTAGATTTTGTGTAAGCCATGTACTTAATCTGAATGCCTATTTAGGAAACTTGGTACTGGCTACTTTTTACTTTTTACACCCGACTACCATTTTGACTAACTTGACTAATGTAAGCAATATACTTCAACAAGGCACATAACATTTTAAACTCGTCTTTTATAAAGCAACACTGTAATATGAAGTGTTGTAATACACACTTTCAACTTACTCCGTGGTCAAATGCTTATTATAATACATATACATACATCAATCACATCCATTACACTAATGCATATCCTCATTGTTTAGTGATAGTGATAAACTACCTAATATGTACACAGAATAATCCAAATATGTATTTACCAAAATAACAAAACATTGTGAGATCTGCTTATAATATTAAAACATGTCTCTATGTAGTTCTCTTCCGTAATTCTAAATTTAGAAAAGTCAAAACAAAACATGGAGGTAAGATTACTGTTACAATGAAAATATGTGACTACGCCAATCTTACATTTATTATTTAAAAACCAATTATTACGGTTTCTTAAATAAACAAACGTCCATAATCTGCATGCAAATTCAACTAATTATAACAATAATAATTATAATAACAATACTAATTATTATTATTTTAAGGAACCCTAAAATAAAAAAGGTTATTTGAATACTTCCAAAAGTATTGTTGTGAAACTATGTATTGCAAGTTAGCTTAGATTTCTGTAATTCTAAAATAAAAAGTAAAAACGTTTACAAGAAATTGTATTAAAAGTACAAATTTTGTAAGCAATTCTGTATACCTACGAGTAGACCTATAACATACAGCGAACCAACCATACAGTATACTGACCTATTCAAATTTGGCCTAATGAAACAGCTTATTTGTGGGTTGTTGTCAATTTACAGTAGTGATGATGTTTTTCTGATTATCAATAAAGATGTTGCGATAAATAAAATATTTATTTAATGAGTTAGGTGGTAGTGTTCCCCAAACCAGAAATAAAATTTATTATTTGATGTGCAAAATAATTTTCTAAACCTACTACAAAAAATTACCCAACAACAAAGGAAAATTGAAATGAACGAATGTCACGGAAATGGAGTTTGTTAAAAAATAGTGGTCGTCTTTTGGAAGAACAATAATTCATAATAATAATTGATAACAAATGTATATAATAATTGATAAAGAAAAATCAACAATTTAATTTGTCTTTTCAATATAAAGTCAATAACAATAATGTATTTTGTCTTGAAAATTTCAAATTAAGAGGTAATTACAATGAAAGATAACATATTGTTTGTTTTCATAACAATTTTGACTAATATTTACGTGGTGGTTCCACGAAATCAAAAATTATATCTAGTTCTTAACAGTAATGAATATTGATGATGTGATTATCATTGGCTTTCTGGATCCACCCAATCCACGCTCGCCCATTCTGGAAGCTCCGTTTCGTACTCCCATCCCGGGCCCTGGAAATCAACCGATACAATAAATTTAATTGGCGGAATAAATTAAATTACTTATCAACAAACACAATAATCATCGCGATAAAATTTTTTTATGGAATGAAAAGTAATTGGGTATGTTTTATTTCAAGGAACGATCAATCCATTAAATCTTTTTCCAAAAATATGAATCACAATACGATTGTTTGCACCGGTCATCAAATTATAAGTCAATGTTTAAGGACGGATTGTTTCAAAATATTTGATGGATTCATCAAATATTTGAAGTTGATTTTCACGTTCTGTGTAGGTTCTATTCAAGTTCTGTGATTATTTCAGTTTTGTGAAGCAGCTGTCCTATAACGATATAATAACAGAACTTGAATAGAACCTACACAGAACGTGAAAATCAACTTCAAATATTTGATGAATCCATCAAATATTTTGAAACAACCCATCCTTAGTTTTTCAATAATAGTTCCTGAGCTCTCTCAGGTGATTACGGGATTTCATCATTTTAGTATTTTCGGTCTTTTTCATTTTCATACAAGACATGTGGAAAGGAAGAGGACGATCGTCGATGACGTATATCGTCGTTGCGCTTGCAAGACCGGCCGTGTGAGTTTTACCAAATTTTACAGGGAAAACAAAAACTTCTAAATTTTTTATTCAGATGCGTCAACAAACATCGTATGGGTGAGTTTTGTGCGACAGCGGTTAAACTTATGCATACAGCCGAGACCGATTCTTAGATTTTTTTGGTTTAAAAAAGGTTTTGCTGAAATATGGCACTTAGCCGTTTTTGAAAGCGCAACAATAACATATGATCTCTTTCTAGGCCTACTTAGTAATAAACTGACAGATAGAAGAATAACAATAAAGAAAGGAAAGATTATGGTTATAAAAGATTTTTTTAAACATAAAGAAAGAAGTTAGTCCAGGCCCACATGAGTAACTTTGCGGCGACCGTTGGCAATAATTTAAAAATCCATACTGATTCCACCACCACCATATACTGCAATGAATTTTGATCCACCAACGCAACTGTTGCTCGTGTGCGCTTGCACTATTTTTAAACACTGATTCAGTTCTTCTAACTCGATGCAAGTAAATGCGTTTAAATCATTTCATGAAAATGTGCTCTAAGTGTCTAAAGAGAACATTAAATTGCCCTGGACAATATAGTATATTTGGAAGCAACGTTATACCTGGTATTTCCACGCGTGCAAGTACATGACCAGGTCGTTGGGGCGCGGGTCACGGTAGCGCACTTTGCACTCGTAACAGTGCGGGTCCACTGACATCTTGTCTTGGTTAAACAGCATGTCAGGGGCTTCGTGTCCAGTCTGGGTTGCCACTGTCACCTGATAAACATTGATAAAAAAGTTGTAAAGCACTCCGCAGAAAAATGACCAACAAATAAATATAATATTGATGCATTAGATAATATTTATGCAAAGCAAATTGTGTATATCTACAAGTACTAATATTGATTGAGCTTCTTAAAGGAAAGGAACGAGAGGAAGTTCTGAGAAGGAAAAAGATATGAGGGGTGGGTAGGAAACTGGGGGTCAGTGGGTCCAAGAGTGACCGACATACGAATCCTCCCCTCCCGCAGCGGTGCAAGGCGATGGGTCGAGAGAGTTTTACTGGAGAGGCCAAATGGTCTCCCTCAACCGGTCTCTCCCGATCCGGCCCGCCACGCAGAAAAAAGGGCAGACGCGTCCGTCGCACTAGCTAGACAAACCTCACCCCATGAACCCCGGCACCCTTGCTAAGTCACCAAACGAAATCCAGCTCTAAAAGAACTGAGTTGGCAACACGGATGCTGTTCAATTCAAAGTTCGTTCGGCGGCTCCGTCTGATAAGGCTGGGGGTGAAATTGGAGTTGATGTCTGAAGAGCGGTAAACGCTCACGCAACCCCTGCGCCGACCACTAGAATCTAATTGATAATTAACCCGACCGCATTGCTCTTGGATCCCTCCGTATCTCCTCTGTTACTCTTCTATTTAGTGTATATGTATTGATTTATTTAGGAGATTACTTTTGTGACTACCAATTATTACGTTTGACTTATTACATTTTTAAAGTATTTTCTTGTTTTACTTAGGGTATTTTTTTTAGCTTTTTGCTTCACCGTTTGCATGAATCCATGATTTGTTATTTTCTTTGTCTCTGCTAACAATGATTTATGTTTTATCCTCAACAGATCTTGTTCTATGTATATTGGTGAGCGATGGTAGTGATGACACCATCGCTAACCAAAATACATACATTTTTGTACTCGTACTTTCATTATGTTTCACCTATGTAATTACTAGGATGCGGCTAAGCGGTGGCTATAATAGGGAAAATATAACTTAATTTTTAAATACACAAAAAGCGCATAGTTAGCTATTAAAAACACTTATTTTTAAATCACTTCCCAGTTTTAGCACACGAGAAGTTGAGTATGTTGTCGGTAATAAAAGTTTATTGACTTATAATAAATTACGTGCAAAGTTTTCTCGGAGCGGTCAAATGACGTACTTAAAATAAGTTTTCCACTATTTAAGAAATATCTGAATGAAACTTTTATGTAGCATATTTTGATATTTAAGGAGCATCGCAATTATGTGCGGATTATTTTTATTTATCCTGTAAATTATTATTATTATTATACTAACCTGCACTGATTATAATTTCTATGCCATCTGCAACTTAAAAACTTTCTCTTTTCTTCAAATACATTATTTTTAGGTATGTTTTTAGGTTTTCACGGCCAAAAAGTATTTTTGTTATTGTTTTTGGGGTGTTATGCCGTGTTTCGCTACCTCCTTCTTTAGCCAACGTTTCGGACAGCGTTACAGTGTCCATCATCAGGGCAGATGAGTGAACTCATACGACACCGTAACGCTGTCCGAAACGTTGGCTAAAGAAGGGGTAGCGAAACACGGCATAACACATTATTTTTACTTTATTTTATCTTTAAACCTACTATTCATATGATGTTTATTTCTTCAAGTTCATCTTTTTTATTTAAAAACTGTGTCTCTGTATTATGCACTATTCATGCAAAAGCCTGCCAGGGCGTTAAAAAAAAAAAAAAATAATAAAACATTGCAAAATTAGACTATCTCCAGGCGATACCTTAATCTATATTTCATGTGAAGATTACACAGATGCAAAAAACGAACACCTACAAAATATAGCAAAATGGCTGAAATTAAAAAAAGTTGAAACTGAGCATAAACAAAACAAAATGTACAAAATATACAAAATATGGAAATAGGCAATAAAATGCATAACCCGGGGTTAAAATCACACTAATAATAATCACGTTAAAATCTATTTCAGTTATAATCACACTTATGTTGTGTATTGGTTTATCATTTGTTGAATTCAGATTTGTACTATTATTATTTTTTTTAATTGCTGCTTAGTTCTGTTTTTTTCTCTCCATTTTTCTTAAATATTCTAGTTTACATTTAGTAAGTCTTGTTTCTAAATACCTATCTGTGAACGTTAATAATAGGGAAGTTGAGTGAAAAATATTTTGACTTATAAAAAATATGTTCATGTAGATAAAAAAATATCGATTCTAAATATATAAATTTATAATTCTATATTATTATTCTTAGAATTAATTAAACATTCTTAAAAAATGATTAAAAAGCTTTAAACCCCAAACGCGTCATGATTGGTCCAAAGAATTCTGACGTCACCCGTATCTGATGTTTGTATGGTCATTGGAATGTCTATGGTGCATCTCTTTCTATTACATGAGAGATGGTTTGTTTATGATGAGAAAGGTATACGCAGGTATAAGCCAAACCGCGCCAAACAGTTTTGGTTGCTATCTTGTTATGAATATGCTATCTTTTTAGTTTAAGTAAGTGACCATAATATACAAAATAATAATTCTAAATAATAATAATACTAGATCTGCTTAAAAAACTACAAACCATGTCAGAAATCGGATACCGAATATACCGATCTCAGTCCGACAATCTACCGATCATTGATTCTGACATGTTAATATATATTTAAAAGATAAGATCGATCCGAAATTCGTGGAGTTAAAGCTTCCAAGTACCTAAGTACAGCAATTTATTAATTGTGTTCATCTGTACGTTACAATAAATATTATGTATTTTTGACAGAATAATAAATAATAATCATTACGTATTCTATCCATCTGACGTTTCGCCATAACCTCACTAGTTTTGTGCAGGTCTGTTTATTGATTTCGCGTAATGTGATAATTATTGTCTAATAATTATAATGTATAATGTGGTGATGGCTTTTCATTATTTCATCTTATGTTTATCATATTTATATTCACTGCTGAAAACCAGCTGCATTCCTGGAGAAACCCTTTTGTCAATAGAATCTATGTGAAAAAAATAGGTTCAATCTATTGTCAAATAAATGTTTGTTGTTATTATTATATGAAATGGATTTCTAAAGATACGTATTCGTACAGTATAATAATATGGTGTTTATTGCATCGCTTCGAAGTTTTATTATTATACATGTCACATTACATATGTCACTACTTGTCAATTAGTACCCTTTACACACAGAGTTCGGAGCGGGACGTGCCCCGCGCCATTTCTGCCCGCCGCGCAGAAAAGTCTCACAGTGAACTGCGCTGTAAACCGTTATCTTACTTTCGGTCTTTACTTTTATGCGCGGGGGCCTGAAGTGGCGCAGGGCACGTCTCGCTCCGAGCTCTGCGTGTAAAGGGTACTATTGTTGTCAATCGTCGACAATACCGTGCTGGGTAAAGCTTAGGCGGAAGAAACAAAAATTCTAACTTTAAAAATTAATTTAACCATGAAATCTTGATGAATATATATATTTTTTAAATACCATTAATTCTGATAGACGGTTAACATTGATAAAAAAAATTACTGGAATTCTGTATTGAAGAATTAAAAAAAATCTCCATACAAAATGCCCAAGCAACGTGTTTTTCCCGGTTCGCATGACGTCACACACACACCCCGCCTCTTACCGCTCGAATTCCGCTCGTTTTGGCGGGCTTAATAAAATTTAAACTTTGAGAATTAATTTAATTATGAAAACGAACTTCAAAAAAAAAATAATACTAGTATTTAAGTTTGAATGTGAACATTGATAAAAATTTTTTAAAAAAATGGACTCAACTTCCTTATTGGTCTGTTTTTTTATCATCCTCTCATGTTTATTATATTACTATGACTGTTTATGTTCCTTAAATAAATAAATTTGACAAAAAAATGAAAAAATTGAGAAAGTAAATGAAATCAAGTACCTGCTTGTAATAACTCGGGATTCGTGGAGAGGAAAGAGACGAGGGAGGGGGAAGGCGGGGAAGGTGGAAGGGAACAGGAACGCACAGGAAAGGATAAGAAGGGAGAGTCAATTTATTTCTTTGAATGGCATTGCAACGCATGCCAGGAACCAGCTGGTATTAAATAAATGTGAGCAATTTCTAAACAGTGCTTTATATTTTATTATAATATTGTTATTCTTGATTTTGATAACACAAAATTGCAAAGGTATAATAATAATAATAATATACCTTTATGCAATTCTAATTTTGAGATCAGTGGGTGTTTATATTGCAATGAAAACATATTTTTTTCATTTTCATGCCTTTTTAATCAATATTTATAATAAAAGAAAGTCCAAAAAAACGTGCGGACCGCAAAAACTCAGAAACGAGTCCCGGTAAGATCAAGAAATTGAAATTTGAAATTGAAATTTCTAGAACAGTCCAGAACATTCGAGTGTATTCTTGAGCATTCCACAACACTCCAGAACATCCTGGAACATTCTGGAATGTTGTGAAATGTTCGAGAATAGGGAATCGGGAACAACAATGTGGAACATCCCAGAACACTCTTGAATGTTGTCCTGAGCGAAGCCGGGTAACCCGGCTAGTTTTTTATAAAAATATAGGTTACACAGCTTTACATTTACCATGAGTTATATGTTTAGAATTGCCTTTTGAACAACAGAGGCGCCCTCTTATGTTTTCTACTCTTTTTTGACAAACTGTATTTCTATTTTGTTTTATGTAAGTACTTGCATACTGCTTTCTAACCCCGTGTGCGTGGATATTGGAGGGGCTAGAGTCGTTCTAATAAATTTCATTAAAAACAAAAAAATTAGAGTCTTGACATGTGCGGTGAAGGAGGAAACTATGTTTCCTTATGCCGTTGGGATTTCCGTTGGATTTCCTTACAACACCGTCCCCACCAATGCCGACGCCCCGGCCCTGGTTAATAAAATATTGTAGATTTAAAAAAGATTTAAAATTTTCAGACAGCTGGTCACTTTCCCCGTGCGTGAATTATTCGAGCATAGTGAGATGCGTGGTTATAACAATATCCTTGCTAGTGGAGTGTCAAAGGACCAACCTTGCGTCCATGGTTCATCATGGGCTGCGTAGACATGGATACGGTGGAGTAGGCCGGGTGCGGCAGGTCGTCTCGGGACTTGGGCTGGTAGAGCTGGTCAGCCTGGCTGCCGATGGACAGGGTGGCTACGGGGGCCAGAGGGGCGGAGGCGGGGGCGGGCGACTCCAGAGAGGGCGATGACTCTCGGGAACCGGAGCCCGCATCCATGTCGTCCTCTCCACCTGACACGTGGCCCACTGCAAGGACAAACATGGAAACACATTAGACTTATTGGAAAGATACTAGAATTCATGAAAAGACAACACAATTTGGAATGACATGACGATAAGTGGAAACATTTGATTAGAATAAATAAAAATACATCAGCAAAAATTTAAAGTCGCTAGAATAAATAATGGAGAGACATAAGAAAAAATGGATATACATTTTACACAGGATCGCAAGCGTACGCCGGGCTCCAGAAGAAAAAAAAAAAACGCAAATAAATTTTTTTTGGGTTCTCTACGTGATGTAGATTTACCAATTTCCTCGCTTGTACTATGAGTTTCGGACACCGTGTATTAGAAATGGAAACATTTATTAATTTATCAAATTCTAATGGCCCAATTTGAAGTTATGTAATGTGATGTAGTCAGTCTTGGATTTGTTAATAGGCTGTAGAGGCCGCGGCCTTGGGGCGGCAGATTTCAGGGGACGCCAAGACTACAAGGAGTGATGATAATGAGGTGGAGAGGAACTAAGAAGGAGGAACGGGCGGCGCAAATGGAGTGGCCTTTACTTCTGAAGAGTATCCGCCACTGAGTGTAATGTAGTGGGATGCTGTGCTTGCTATCATTATCACTGTTCGACGACAGAACTGTCAGAACTTGTCCCGAGGTAGTCAGTTATTAAATAATATATGTGATTCTCACCATCTCCTTTGTCCAGATCCATGTCAGCCTTTGGTTTGAACAAAGACAGTTCCGAATCTCCGTCCATACCGAGCCAGTTCTCCGCATTGTGTATGGAGATCAGGTCCTTCACCAGCTCTTCATCCGACTTCCCTCCCAGGTCTCCCCCCTTTCCCTTTAGAGGGCCGAATACTGGATGGTTATACAGAGGGTCGTTCACCACAGGGTAACCTGAAATTCACGTGTAATTTTAAAAATACTGAAAAAATCGTGAAGGGAAGGAATGAATTTTATTTACGATGATCTCCTAGTACTGGACCCATTCGGAATCGGACGTAGTAAGCGACTTTAGAGCGTTGACCAATAAAAACCATAGTCAATAGCCAACAGCGGTGTTTTGTTATTCCGCTAGTATATTTTACAGAACGAAGCAATGCCAAGACCAAGGCACATCTACTCCCTTCGAAATCTGGGAGGCGACTGAGTATGAACATACGACACGCTATCGGCCCTTCTGCAAATGGCATTAGGTTTAAATTCGTAGTAGTTGGGTCACTCCCGTTTTAATGCACTGGAAAAAAACATCACCAAAATTAATGTTTTATTTTATTTTGTGAAGTTCAGAAACAAATATTAAAATGTTTTCCGATTATTTTCTAAGAAACTTAATTAGCTACTTTATTCAATAAAACCATATCCGAAGAAGGAATTGTAAATAGGAGATGTTTTAACTTCAAAGTATTTTTTATGAGTCGGTTACTTTATTTTTTTCTAGGCTTATTAAAAGACTTAATCAAAAAATTACTCGATATTTTCAAAGGCCAAGATGTGTTCTACTTGCAGTATTTAATTTCAGCATCTGTAATATTTCTAAGCGATCAAATTTTCAAACCAAAATCACATGGTATGTTTTTAGGTTTTCACGGCCAAAAAGTATTTTTGTTATTGTTTTTGGGGTGTTATGCCGTGTTTCGCTACCTCCTTCTTTAGCCAACGTTTCGGACAGCGTTACAGTGTCCATCATCAGGGCAGATGACCAAATGATATTGGTGAGAGTGTTTACTTATGTGTGTCGAAGCGATACCGTGCTGCCAGCTCCATTTCTCTACGAGCTGGTGTTAGAAAAAATTCAGCATGGTTTTTTGTGTTTAGCTTTGGTGTAGCCGTCAATTACCGGATACCAAGAATCACATGATTTTGCCGGTCAGTGGTTAAGTGGGCATCGCGTTTGGGTCCCACCCGGGCGTCCCGTGTTCGATTCCTCGTCTGGCTAAGTCCCCCATCACAACACAAGCAACATTTTCGGCTTTCTGTGGTGGTAGTAGGAGATTTTCAAACATTGTTAGATTATTCGTAACCCGGGAATGTTTATCTTTCTTTAAAAAAAAAATAAAAATTCGCATGGCTTCATTTTAAGTTAAGTGGGGAAAACAGGCGAAAAAATAAATAGGAAAAAGTACGTTTTAGAAGGTATGTAAAATAATTAATTCATCGAAGAAGTCAAAAAAAGTTTTTTTCTTTGTATTTGAAGTGCCGAAAAGATATCCGCTCTGGATTTCAAACTCAATCCGTTCGACTCCCAGATGAGTATCTTATGTTGTCCTACAGATTACTGTATCTATAGTTTTACACAATGTGCTGTGTTTCATGCTCATTCCGCGAAACTTCAGGGAAAGGTCCAGTTCATAAAAATTGAACGATTTCACGCAGTTGGAGAAAAGGTTGAAATTTGTTGAGAAAAGCATTTTTTCTCCACACGCCCCTATGCCAGATCTCCCTTTGTTCCTATATCTACGGTGGTTAGTTGGTCGATGAGTGGACAGGTACTCGGTACTCACCCAGGTACTGCAGGTGCACCCTGATCTGGTGCATGCGGCCCGTGCGCGGCCGGCACAGCACCACACTGGTGCAGCCGTTGTACCCCAGCCGCTTGAAGGTGGTGGCGCACTCCTTGCCACGCGGAGACACGCGGCACACGCCGATCTTGTAGCTCACCACCTCGATGGGCTCGCGGCACTCTATCTCCTCTCTGGAAATACAAAAATGCATTTGTATTAAGTACTCAAATTAGTCTTCAGGAATAGGTGCAATTTGAAATTGATTGAGGCACATGGGTAAAAATAAAGAAAATTATTCAAAATACGTGAGAATTGCCTCGGGTAGAAAAGTAGTCTTTTCTAGCACACAAGGGACAAGTTGTAGGTATGTAAGATAAAACTAATTTAAAACTGAGAGTGGATGCGCAGATTGCAGATCACGAGTAAGATATTGGAAAATAGAATACAGTCAACTAAATGTAAATCATAATCAGACTTTTTAGTAATTTAGTAATACTGTTCGTAATATAACCGTAACCTGTTTTAATAAAACCGTAGAGGCTCAATTCGTCAAAAAATTGGGAACATGCCCGACTGCTCTTGTTGAATAACTGCATAACGTAGAGTATGTCAGTAATTCCCACATAAAAGGAAGTACATAATATTTTCATTGGAAAACGAAGTGAGTTGTAGTTACACCTGATAAAAGCAATACCATATTGAAGGGGATCGGGAATATTTTGTAACGGATTTGCAATGCTATTTATTTGGCAAGCAGCGTACGAATGAAACCGACCTCGGAGACCATAAGCCTTTCTAGAGCACGCCAGGGCGGAATGGGAATAAGTTGTACGTTCTTCCAGTTCGGTGACAACATCGGCATGGCGGCTGGCGGCTGGCGGCTGGCGGCTGGCGGCAAGCGACAAGGAGAATAAGTAAAGAGAAGCGGAGGGACCGGGTCGGGGTCGGCAGACGTGCTCGTAAAGGTGGCGTTTAACTGCTGAAGCCGAAGCCACGTAAATAACAGCAACACGTAGTCAGTACCTAGTACCTAGTAGCTAGTCACAGAGGCACCTAACAGACCTATACACTATTACACTAACAGACCTATACACTATTACAAGTGTGCAGGAAATAAAATTATATGCCGCAAGAGAATGTAACGAAAACGGAGGAGTGAAGTTCAGGTACTGGATTCACACGTTAGTGCCTATATTCTCCCAAGAAGTGATCCACCCGGCTTTAACTTTCGGTGTGTCGACGTGGACGGTCTTTTTAGGAAAGGAAAGAGGTTAAGTTCTGGGAAGGAAAAGATGTAAGGGGTGGGTAGGAATCTGGAGGTCAGTGTGTCCAGGAGTTACCGACGTATGAATCTATCCCTGCGGGGCAAAGCGATGTTCCGAGAGAGTCCTGCTGGAGAGGTCAAAAGGTCTCCCTCAGTCGGTCTCTCCCGATACGACCTGCCACGCAGTTGGTAATCAGGCGCATCGGCCGCCAAATCTCACTCCGCGAAACCGGACACCCCTGCTAAGTCACCAAACGTAGCCAACCACTTGGAGAGATCTATGACAGATGTGTTGTATAGCAATAAAAAGTTCCCGGGGCAGCGGTACATATACTTGCCTCCCAAATGGAAAAAACAAATCTGATTGTATTTTCGTAATAACTTAACTTGTTTTTTTTTGCAAAAAGACGTTTTTCTAAATTGTACCTTCTTTCCAGATAATATGTTTATATATTTATAAAAGTAGTATATAAATAATGTAATTTCCCGAATAGCTAATTATATTCAGAGAAATGAATTTGTAAATGCATCCTTAAGGCATCCTGGCGGTCAAGAGATTAAGTCACTTAGTAAGTTACTAGAGATAGTTACTTAGATAGTAAAGAGGTGGAAATTACATCACTGTTCGAGTATAACCGTTTTCCACTTACTTACAGAATATCCAAATGTTGTATAAAACGTACTTAAGTCTGTAGTTATCTGTAGAAAGGAGAAACTAGACGAGTCAATAATAAATAAGTGGGAAAAGTGTATGAAGGAATCTACTCTACTAGTGTACAATCACATTTTTACAGCAAAAGATTTTTTAAGAGAAACAAATTTTTCATTTTTTTTTTCTTAAAATAATAATGTCAAGTTTTGAGAATATTGTAGAAATTTAAGGCACCATCTCGAAGTTTATAAAACCCAATCAAGATATTCGAAGACGGGTCACGAAAATTGTAATATCGCTTCAAAATGAAATCAAGCTATTCGAAAGAAAAAAAAAATCGTTAAAGAAAAGAGGGGTCAAGATATGTAGTAGAAAAACCTATTTATGGTAGAAGCATTATACAAAGGAGGGATTGAAATGACCGACCTACACGCACCGTGTGGACAGCGAAAAGAAAACTTATCGGACTATAATGTTAGCAGAAAATTCAAAACATCTGAGGTAGCTACGCTTATGAATAAATTTCGTGACCCCCATAGCGCACTTCACACGTCAACATTAGAAATGTGAATAAAGAAGGATAGAGTTAGGTACACGCATTTATGATATTATTCAAAAGTAAAGTGCGAGTTAGGCGAGTATAGAATTTTAAGAAAGGCGAAATTGAAAACTTAAGGCAGTATTCTAGTCTAGAAAACTTAAGGCAGTATTCTAGTCTAGAAAACTTAAGGCAGTATTCTAGTCTAGAAAAAAAAAGGTAATTTTTTTTTCGTCATAATTCCAATGCTTAAATATTCAAAAATATCTCATTAAAAGGATTTTTCGAAATTCGCATTATTCCAAAAGTTATAACCATTTTAATGTCGCGGTTTAGACAGAATCTAACCAGAATCTAAAAAGAGTAAAACTTAAAACGCGTGTTTCTCTAAACCACTTTTTTCGAGAGGGTTGACACGATATCTCAAGTTTTACGGAACCAATTTGCTTGAAATTTGGTGTGAGTTTTCTTTACACATTATTTAATCGACCTTACCAGAATTATTACAAAATTTAAATTTTTACTATTTTTTTTAAATTCCGAAAAGTCAAAAAAGGGGTTAAAAAATGTCTTTTTATTTCAGACGGCCGCCATTTTGCGAAAGAAAATTCTTTTCCGAGGTACGGGCCATAGCAGCATTTGTCTGGATTAAGAATCATTTTTTTCTTCTGATTACTAGGAGGGTTGCAATCGTGTCAACCAGGGCGCGCCATTTTTTCGAGACCCCCCACTTCAACACCCTGCAACATTTTGAATTTTTTCGTTTGATTTTTTTATGTATTCTTTAATGTTTAATAAATATTTGGTAAAGTAATGGTTGCTAAAAATATTATTGGTTTTTTCTTTATTGCACCTGAAAAATCACCTACAATTCATGCTTCTAGACTAGAATACCCCCATAAATTAATTACTGTAAAAGCGTACATTCCATTTTATTTACAGATGTGATAATTGCGCGGAGCTTCTAATAATATCAGATGTGATAAAGCGCTTCGAAGCGGGTCCGAATTAGGCTTGCTTTTAATATTATTGATAGAAATATTTTGTAGAGCCATTAAATATACAATAAATAATAACAGCATTTAGCTTTCGGGGAAGTTGACCTATCCAAATTAAATCACAGGGTTCAACAATCAATTTGTAAAATAGTCTGTATGTACCTGTTTTTTATATGAATACCGCACCAGAGTCCCGACTGCTCCCGTCTGGAGCCAGTGAGACTATGGCATCCCCAATTGGGGTATGTTGTAAGGCAGGGGATAATATGTGGTAAGGGAGGGGAAGGAGATGGGGAAGAGGAAGGTGGGAAGTACCTGGCTATTCAGATCTGGTCACCAAACACGGGTAAAGCCATTTCAAGCAACGTTTCAATTCTGAATGGTGGTCTTACACCAGGGCGATACTGAGAGTATCTTCCACTCTGGAACGTGCCGCAAATATACTATACTAGCTTTTCCCCGCGGCTTCGCTCGCATGATATTACCGGAAATTACTGTAACGCTTGCAATTATCAATTATTCCCCCTTCCCCCCAACCCCACCCCTCCCGCATTCCATACATTCATTCCCTTACACTCAGTTTTCAACTCGCCTGCCACCTAAATTTCAGAATGCTGTAGCTCAAAGAAAAAAATAATTATCCAATTTTGTACATTCGTTCGGAATTTATGCGCTTACAAACATTTCGGATGTTTATTTTTATTTAAATATTTGGAAGTTTGTAAATGTAATAAAAAATTACACTATTTATTATTCAGTCTTTATCATCGTTACGAATCATATTTTTAATGTAGAAACTCTCACCTGATATTTATTCCAAAACATAAGCTTGTCGAAAAAAAACAAAACATATTCTAATATTTGAATTTTCTGAAGCAGTAGCCGACCAGTAGGTAGGGGGCTACCTACCAGCATAGAGCCCACAAATATATCAACATCGTTTCCATGGAAACGATTTTTTTTCTGACGTTAACAAAAACTCGCTTTTGTTAGCGACAGAAAACATATAACAAATATAATATATTAATAAATTGGGAATATGTATAGTTCAGAAGCTCAGATAAAAAATGGAGTTCCGCAAGGAACTGTACTTGGCCCGATTCTATTTTTGATGTATATAAATGATTTGTGTAATTTTGTAATCCCAGGAAAAATTATTTCTTACGCCGATGACACGCCAATAATAGTTAACGGAAATTCTTGGAACGAAACTTTTTCTAAGGCAAAAGAATGTATTGCACTTGTTTCAACGTGGCTAAAATGTAACAAACTCATTTTAAACTACAGCAAAACATTTTATTTAACTTTTTATAAAAGCAATAAAAATAAACCTCATGATAACCTTAACATTAGAATCCACAATACAAGTTGCAATCAAGATACATGTACACTGTGCAATGAACTTGTTAAAGTAGAAAGTATCAAATATTTAGGAGTATCTATTGATACACATCTAACTTGGAAAACACAAATTGTTAAAATCATCTCGAAATTAAGATACCTTACATATACATTTTATAGACTTAAGGAAGTACTTAATCTTGACAAATTGAGAATGATATATTTTTCACTGGTGCAATCTTTAATAATGTACGGCATTATAGGATGGGGTGGTGCGCTTGATGCTTTTATTAAGCCTTTACAAAACACTCAAAAGCGCATTATTAAAGTTATGTACAATAGAACTAAAACATTCTCGACTGAGTTACTTTTCAAAGATACTAAAATATTCAACATCCGTAAATTATTTATATTGCAGACAATGAAATATGTATTTAAAAACAAAAATTGTTTCGAAAAAAATGAAAATAGAATTAGCAAAAGGACTAATAATATCTTTTACACCCCTCAAATCAATACCAAATTAATGCAAACACATAGCAGCTTTATTGGTCCTCGGACATTTAATCTTCTACCAAAACACATTCAAACGACAGATAAAATATCACTATACATAAAAGAATTAAAATTATGGCTTTATGGTGCAGATGTTAAAACACTTTTGCTATAAATTCTATGTTAACCTTAATACATCACTTTTCATTTTAATTCTAACTCATATAACTTTTTTATAACTTATAACTATTGTTAATTGTACTTACTGATGTATGCATTTTTGTTTATATTACCCACGCACAGGCAGTGCCTTTGTGGGTTCCCATCACCTACTTTTTACTTTACGTAGATTTAATTATTCCTAACTTTTGATTTATTTGTTTCTTATATGTGTATTTTGAAATGTTTATAATAATGGGAAAAAATAAAGATTAAAAAAAAAAAATAAAAAAAAAAATTTATAATTTCATAACGCCAGAGCTTAACATCATATACAGCCTATAGTCTACGCATATAATTTAGCTTTCTAAGAATTTTTCAAATCGTTTTATAGTTTTACGCGTGAAAGCGTCATAAACAAACTCTAGTAGTTTCGTATTTATAATATTATAATAAAAATAATAATAATAAGTAAAATAAGCGTAAAAAAAATAGAATAAAAATATAATATCTATATTAGCGCCTTCCGAATATACTTTTAGACACAATCAGGTTTTAAAACTAATTCATCAAAGTTTGGTAATTAAACATAAATTGATTGACTGCCGTAATGTAGTACCATATTATGAATACGAACCAAATTCGTTTTTAGAAAATGAATTTTATAAAATATATTATGATAAAACTATACTAACAGACAGAACGATTCGTCATAATAGAACCGATATAGTTTTACATGACAAAATTAAAAAAAAAACTTATATCATTGATGTCGCTATTCTAAATTCCTGTAATATTCAAAAATCTGTTTCTGAAAAAATTAGAAAATATACAGATTTAGGAAATGAGATTAAAAGAATTTGGCATTCTCGAACTATAAAAATATTACCATTTGTTATTTCGGCTACTGGCATTATAACTAGCTCTCTAATTAAAAATTTTGGCTTATTAGATGTATCAAAGAATCTTTATATAAAGATGCAAAAATCAGTCATATTAAACACATGTAGGATTACGAAAGATTTTTTAAATATTTATATTGAGGGATCAGTAGGATTTATCGGTTCAGTTAGGAGTTCTATTGAGCCGAACCCTCTGATATGAAAATATCTGGAGTCGGTGAAGTATTTTCCCATATGGTCTCTGGTAGGTTGACGTGTTGTTCTTGTATAGTTTTGAATTTATTATACTTATACAATGCAATTACATCGCGTGGATTGACTAGATGATCATTTGTGGAAAAGTGTGTGGAAGGGTTAAATTTTTCCTGTGGGGAAGATTTAACCCGGAAATAAGTATGGAAGTATTTTTTTTTTTTACATGAGCTCCACACAGGAGGCCCTGAGGTAAATAATTTCCCTCAGGGCCTATGTCATCTTTAGGGATGCTGTGTGGAGTTTTTTTTTTTAAAGAAAGGAGAGTTCTGGGAAGGAAAAGGATATAAGGGGTGGGTAGGAATCTGGGGTAAAGTGTGTCCTGGTCATCCACCTTCAAGACTTAGACAAACCTCACCCCATGAACCCGGGCACCCCTGCTAAATCACCAAACATAGCGAACCACTTGGGGTGACCTACGGCAGAGGTGTTGGTTATCCAATAAAGGTTCCCGGGGCGGCGGTACCCATTCCCGCCTCCCAAATTGTAAGTATACATGGATATTATTTTAAATGAATTAGTTGTGAAATAACATAAATTAATCAAATAAAATATATTTGCCACGCCGGGATTCGATCCCGCGACCTTCGGAATGCTAGTCAAGAGCCTTACCGTTCCCTTCAATAAACAATTATTGCCATACTGACCTATTTTAAGTAAGTCCAAAGTGTTTCTAAGTTCTTAAATATTATATCAGTAATAACCGAGTCGAGCATTTCTCTTTGCCAGTCAACCCGCAGCAGAAGACGATCTATTTATCATATTCACCTATAATAATAGTAAGTAAGGAACAAATTCCACGTTGGTTTTTAATAAAAGGTCTATACGGGCAGGTATAAGGTAAGGTCACATACGGTTGGTAGAATTTCAAGTACGCGGGAGGCGCTTCCGACCCGGCCTGAAAATTCGAATAAGGGTGGATTTTTGAAAACAAAGTGAATCCGGCGATAGTTTTGTGCAGCGCTCGAGAGTATTACCGGGGTAAGGGGGTAAGGATTGTCAGGAATGGCGAATGGCGGGCAGCGATATGCCGTGTAGCGATGTAACCCGTCAACCATAAAACCGCACACTGAAAACTGAAAACTGCAACAACTATGAAATGAAAACCGTCGTCACTTTACATACGGATTCGTTATGCAAACGTGAATATAAATATGTATCTTGAAATATTTCCATGTTTTTAACTCGATACTCGTGCAAGGTCGTTGGATATTAATTTATGATCAGTTGATTGCGATATACTATCCGCCAAAGGGCAATTATGAATTAAATGCGATGCAATCATTTATAAATTGTATAAAATTATCATTCACCCATAAACATCGACGCATAGTTTTGTATTCACAAGACAAGATTTTTGTCTTGTAGGTGTGTGCTGCTCCATGTATCTAGATAGCGTGTCTTGTAGGTGTGTGCTGCTCCATATATCTAGATAGCGTGTCTTGTAGGTGTGTGCTGCTCCATATATCTAGATAGCGTGTCTTGTAGGTGTGTGCTGTTCCATATATCTAGATAGCGTGTCTTGTAGGTGTGTGCTGCTCCATATATCTAGATAGCGTGTCTTGTAGGTGTGTGCTGCTCCATATATCTAGATAGCGTGTCTTGTAGGTGTGTGCTGCTCCATATATCTAGATAGCGTGTCTTTCGAAAAGCGTCCGTAGATTATAAATATAAAGTATGTAGAAATGTGGTAAGTATACTCACTCGGGAAACTCCCCCTCGACTCTGCAGACATACTCCTTGTTGACCTGTCGGTTCCTGATCTGGTGCTCCATCTGGCGAGCCTTCTTGGGACTCCTCCCGAATAATAATAATCCTGAACAAAACAATACAGAATGAAATACAATCTTCTTCACGAGTCTTTCAAAATAAGACATTATCTTCTTTGGCAGAACCATTTATCATATCGCGTTTCGAAAACTGATCAAAATACGAATTCTGTTTCGTAGTACTTGTATACCTACCAACATTGTCGTGTTAGTAGTTATATATAAGCACACATTTAACCCGTACGTTTGCTATCGTATCTTGTAACACTGTCTGTAACTGGCTCTTATTACTAATACTGTAACGTTATTATTTAATTCACATGTTTACCTAACTCTTCGGTTACTACTAAGTACCAAAACTATAGAGTAAACAACTGGAAGTGACCCAGTAAGTTGATGCACACTCGTGCATTAAAAACCGAATTAATGCATAACACCAAAAGTAGTAGCTAAATTCGGAAGCTAGCACACATATTATTATCAAATCATCTGCATCAGAAGCAACGGATGGCGACAACCGAGAACTGAGTTATCAGTGAATTATGCTGCGACCGGTTTGTGCCCCGAATAATTGGATTAAAATACATTATCAGATTTACGCAACGGGAATGGTGTCAATTTTGTGAAGGCAGTTAAATAATTATGCAGTTCACGTGATTATAACGCCATCGTGTGTATTTGCAATATTTGCATGCAATGCAATGTAAACTATTCGAATGCAAAACAGGGAGAGAAACAATCGAATTTTCAGAAATAATATAAGCCCATCAGTGGAACATATTTTAAAAATATATTACGATGGAGTCACACAGCAATGTCAATGATATGCATAAACTAAGTGCTTTATTTTGAATAAACATAAGTTAAGTATTATTATATTTCTCAAACTCCAGGGGCTATTCACAGATTTCGACATTAATATGAGGCATTTAAGTGAGTCAAATATATATGGAGGCAAATTTAAATGGGTCAAATATATACGGGGGCATATTTAAGTGGGTAAAATGTATACGGAGGCATATTTAAGAATACAAATATGATTGATGGACCCACCTGATGTTAGCCGATCGAGCCGATGGATGGTCCTTAGGTTTTTGAGGTTATATTCCTTGGCCAGGATAAACACAACTGTATTATGGCGATAACGGCCGCAGGGATGTACCTAAAATATAAGATTATTAAAGTGCTTTAAGTGATAATCAATACAAGCTGCTGCCAGATATATAATTGAAAAAAATGATGATTTAGTAATGAGAATAAGTTAATTACAAAGTTATGTAAATATTTTGAAGTGGTTGCATTTACAAATAAAGTGAGGAAATGTTGAGGAAACCCGAAGCCAGGCGAAGTATCGACTTGAAAGTTACTCATTTGGTTATAAGTTTCAGTGAACAATTTCACGGATTTGAGTTGGGAAAATTGTTGAACTATATTCTTCGAAAGACAGAGAGTGTCAGGTCAGAGCTCATCAACAGCAAGTAAAGTGAGCAGCGGGAATCTTTTTAAATTAAATTGATTTGATTTCTTGAAAATCCAATTTTCTTAAATTCTGCTGGGAAAACCTGGAAAAAAATCAGTTCACAGTCTACAAAAATACATAAAGCGACGTTATGAACAATGAACAAAGGGATGCATAGATGGATGAAGAAGTAGCAAATGATGAAACATGCAATAAGCCGAGGTTAATACTTTATGTCAAAGCAAATTACTCGTGTACACAAAACAAGACATTCACACACAAAATTAATATCCACTTCCACCGAATTTTATAAAACGCTAAATCCAAGCTTCTATTGGCGAGTCCCCATGAATAATAAATATTATCCAGTGATATTGTTTTATACCAAACCATTACGCGTTTCATGTTAGCAAAAATAATATAACAGAGCTACAGACGTGACAGGCTCACGTACATTGCGAGGGAGAACCTTCAATCACTTCGTGAAAGGGTTCCGTAAAAGACAGTTTCTAACAAACCGTGAATGATGAAAAATGTCCGATGACATTTTTACCGTAAAAAGAGTAGGGACGAGATATAACTTTATGCGGTGATGGAATGGAGTAGTCAAAACCGATCGGGGCCTTAAAGCGTATCTAAAGCGAACTCCCTCAACAAAGTGTTCAGTTTGGTTAAGGGTAATATTTCCACATCTTTCCGCCAGACCGCATTGTCGCGTATATTATATAAGTTTCACTTAAATTTCTACCGAGAATTGAATGTTAAACATTTATTAAGAAACACTAACAAGATTCAACGAAGCTAAATTAATCAACTTAAAGGTCTCACTAAAGTGTTATACGGGTTTCAAATACCCGAGTGGTTTACCTGCGGAGTGCGGAGTAAACCTGTAACGTAAGTATTATCTCAAAGGTTTCATCAATAATATAATCGGTTCGCCAAAATTCTAATCGCTGAAAGAATTAATTATGAGTGACAGCAATCTTAAAAGTCACAATTAGATCCTAATGCTTTGACATTAAACGATCAAATATTTCATCGCGAGACTTGGAAAGTTTACCTTGTTTTTATACCTAGTTTTATAGCCGCGCCTGTGTTTACGTTTCGTGAAGGGTTCACCGCGCTCGGCTGGCTGCTTCAAAAACTTTCTTTTCTCGCTAATCTTCAGAAGTTGGAGAAGAGACTTCGAAAGATATGACCGGCTCTTTTCTGTTGTGCAAATACTAAACATTCATTGTCATATTACGCACAAAGGCAGGTCTAACTGTTCAAGGAGGCCGACGACTAAAAGAATTCCCGCAGAAAGGCCACCCAGCCACCCCATAAGAGAGAAGAAACATTATATATCGTACAAATTGATAAAGTAAAGAATGAATATTCAGAATTAAATATGTAATGACGGTTTGCTAAGGATTTGTTAAGATAAGGATTGGCAAGATATTTGCAATACAAATTGATTTTTAATCATCGTATTTATTATTGAAATACTGTATTTATACAACGTCGTGAAGTGTTGCGAAAATAGCAATATATATTACATATTTGTAGTATCTAGGCGTTTAGTCGCAGTATCTGCAGGAGGTGTAGATTCACCGTACTGTAGTGCAGCTGTATTCTCAGAATAATATTATAGGCTGTGAAAGCCTCATCTATTGCTTCAAATAATTAAATAGTGACGCAATGGCCCTCTAGACAGACGCCTTGGGCTGGGCGCATACATCCGATTTGGCTTTCCGATTGTCTGATCAGACAATCGGATCGGATTAACAACGCACACATCCGATTCAAAGATCGGATGGGTAATACGACCGGGGCCACGCCCTTCGGACGGCCGGATTGGACGGCCGGCGTGGAAGGGCGTGGCCTATTTTAATTGCCGGTCAGGTTTTCGTATCGGATGTGTGCGGGCTTTCATAAGAAATGTATGGCGCGAAGGCCTTCAGGTTGCCTGATCAGACAATCGGATCAGACAATCGGATGGAGAAATCGGATGTATGCGCCCAGCCTTACGATATGAATTTAAAGTTTAACCTACAGCTGTAGGATCAAGTACATTACATAGTAATATGTATCCATTGGCGGTTCGTACTATGAGGCAGAGGAGACTGTGTCTAGAGAAAAAAAAGAGAAATATACTTCCAAAACAAAGTAAAAGGAAGCCCAAACTACTTCAAATTTAAATATTACCCTTTTATTATTTCGAATTTCACTAGGACTGGTTGTCTTTATAATGATTATGTAACTCATCAAAATAATATGTTATCCACCATTGCGCAGTAGCCGGCCTCGCGGGTATTCACTACTACGGCCCGCCTCAGAGAGCCTCTGTTTCATGTAGGCAGAGGGGAGTAGGGAAGTTACATGGAATCGAAATGAACGGCAGCCAGTATAATCCCGTGTTCTTTAACTGGAGGCGCGCCTCCAACAACGAATAGTCCCAAGAAGCACCGATCATTTACAATTGGCTTTGTGATATGCGGCAGTTCGGACGAAGTAGGTACGGCTATTTTTAATGTATAGCGAATTGTCTTCAGTTAACTTTCAATCTTTTTTGTGTACCTAGATTAATAGTTTAATGCACATTAGGTAGGTATTACTACATTTTGCGTAGATAGTTAACTTATGGTAATGAATAGTTTAATATACATAAGGTAGGTATTATTATAGTTTGCGTACGTAGTTAACTTAAAATAATTGATAGTTTAATGCACATTATTATCATAGTTTGACGTTTGAAAGGGCAGGTAATTAAATATTATTATTAAAATTTAACGTTTGACGTAATTACTAAAGTTTATCGTGTTTAATAGTTTTAAATGCACATTATTATGATAATTTGACGTAGGTTATACTTTTGCGGTGGTCAATATTTGAAAAGTTAAAATGCAAGACCATGTTCGAGAGACTAAAATATACAGTATTGATCTTAGGAATATAATATTATGATCAATGATTATTTTGCTGCCGTGTTGCTTTGGTCTTCCGCTAACGAGGTATGTTGGTACAGTACAGAATACATATATAATACTAAAAACACATTTTAATGCCTCCCCACTTTTTAATTCCTGTACGGCCCCTGTGTCGATATCTGTGAGACTGTATACGGTAGAGACCTAAAAATCAGTCTCAGACAAACTTTAAAACAAGTCAATGATCGATCATGTTTGTATAAGACAACTTAAAAAAAAATATAAAAAGTAGGCCTTTAGTTTCAACTTTGTGTTACTTCAGTTGACAATTAAAAGAATTCATAATCTTCTGGGTATCGATGATACAATCCAATTCTATTTGTTATACTTTCTTGAAAGATTTGAGTTTGTTTATGGACAAAACTATTTATTCAAATCCATATTGCGTACATTCGGGCGCAAACAATAATTCATCTTAATATTTTAAAACTTGTAAAAATATTTTTTCCTAAAAATAATTAAACTCGCGCCGTCTATGAAAGAGTAGTTAATGAATTCTTTAAAGTAACTTTATTGAGTAACTTTGAAGATGTTTTCGTCGAATTAAGTGTAGCTGTAATTTTTTTGTTCTTAATTTTTAACTAGCTTTGTAAAGAGACAGGAAACATCGTTTTTATGTAATACAATTCAACTTAAAAACAATATTTCAAAGTACAAGAAACGTCAAAGAAAGGTTTAAAAATCGTGAAATCCCCAGAGATCAGGTAGAATCGTGTATATTCTGAGATCTACTGTAACCAGGGCCAGTCAAAGGCTAGTCACTGGTCAGTCGTGAAAGGGGTGGGCGTGACACGGCCTCTAATATTATACTGATACCAATAGGTGTAAAGCGACTGTAATGCGTCGTGGGACCAGCGCAACGCCTGCTGACGAATACTAATGGATAGCTGGAAGAGAGCTTCTACCTAAGACTAGATACATAAAGCTAAGTCAAGCTGTACTGTGACTCTAAGATGACCGCAGGCGCAGTGTGACAGTTGTAAAGAGGTCACTTTATTACTATTGAATAACGATTCGAATTCTTGCACCCATATGAGAAGATATTATTATGAACTAATATAAACCCCCTTATAACATTTTTGTTAGTGTACCTAACAAGATAATGACAGATAATCATGTATCGAATAATATAATAGTACACGCTTGGCATTCACGCGAGTTGTGAATCTTTATATGTGCCACACGATTGTTGCAGGTACGGAATGTTTGGTGTATTCACTTAATGAAGAATTACCTGAATAATATAACTTCTTGTCGTGGTATCACAAGATTGCGTATTGCGTGGCTGCTTGACATTTATTACGGCATATTATATACAATACCTAGAATTATAATGTTATTAAAATATAAACATTTATACACATGATATATGTAATCTTAGAATCCTTGAAACTACTGTTACAAAGTTACCTATTTACCCAACAAGCGTACGGCAATTATCGATCTGCAAGGTGTAATTGCAGCGAAGTGGATACATTATACGTCACGTACCTTTTAGAATTACGCAAACAGTAAACTGCGCCAGTACCTACTGAAGCAATCTCTGATCGCAAGTCAAACTGTGAGTGTTTTCCGTCAGCGGATGAAACAAGATAAGGTTATAAAGAAACACGCGATCAATAAAGCTATTTACTATTTAAACAATCCTGTAAAGACTCTCCTCTATATTGGATCCGCTAATTCTGTAGCCTCCGGTTTAGTATACAAATACCTTCATTTGGTCGAACGAACTCGGGTGGTTTGCAAAGTGAGCGTGATAACAAACACGAAAAGTAAAATCAACCGATATCCGGATACAGGGGAGGCGACCGGAGGAAAATGCAAACGATAATAGCAATCGAATCACGAATGTAATCTATGCTATTGCGGTGAGGATGCAGAGGGGTCGTGATGGTTGGAAAAGTGCGAGGGCGAACTACCCCCGCCTCCGCCCCCGGACAAACAACCCGGCACGAGGAAAAAGACACCGCGCACAAATGAATATTTACACAAGGCGTGCGTAGAATGGCAGAATTACGATTGAAATGTATTTTTACTTCGTGTTCGTATTTTCGGATTGCTCGCAGTGGTTGCTCAGTCAGGATCCTTTCAAAGTCGTTGATGCTACAGTAATACTGGTATTCAATGGTGATGCCGAGAGTAATTTTAAGGTAAAGGCATTGTTTGGGTCCGCATCCCGAAGGGCTTAGTCCCGTGACTGGAATGCCAGGAGGCCAGAAGCCGGGGCCAGAATACACCCTGCAAACAGACAACAACAGTCGGCCAAAATGAATCCGAATGTATAAAAGTTTAAATTCAACTTACCTACATTGTCTTCTGATTCTAAGTAGCAAAACTATTCTTGAAAATGTGGACAAGCCACAGCCGTGTGGCTGGAACACAAACGAATAATCCTAACGATTCGTCATTACTAATTTTAATTAAGAAAATGTACAGAAAGAATTAAAAAAAGGTCACCCAAATTCGACAGAAAAGGATCAAAATAATAAAATGTATTTTAAAATAATTATTATGAAATAATTGTAAATCAACTGAAACTGAAAAACAAGTACCTATCTAACAAATTTGTGAAGTAAATAAATTTTCACATTGAAAGTGCACATCTTTAGCGTTAAGCCTTTACTTCAAAAAATGAAATACTTTAGGGGTTTATACAGCGCGAGAGCAATTTCGGCATTATTTACGAGTTTGATTAGAACTTGAAGGAATACTTGAAATAAGAAGGGGGTGGAGTTGACATGTTAATAAATTCATAAAAAAACCAACAAATTTATGTGCCATCTCTAAGACCAAACTGATTGTAATTCGGACATCCACTTATACACGTACTCGTATTTCTAATAAAGCTCGAAGAATTGGGTAGAAGTTATAAAACATTATCGTAGAAATAGATATTGGATTGGAGTTAGTTCTTTTCTTATTCGTTCATCTCTCGAGATGAGTAGTTTTGGGATTAAGGTCAAGTGATTCCGAGGAGTTCCGAAATAACTATTGTTTTAATCAAGTTGAAAGAAAAATTTGCAAAAAATAAATAAAATTTATAGGTATTACGAAAAAATACCATGATTGCGGAGCAAATAAACATATGGTGCATAGTTTTTTTAAATTTATTATTCTTTAAAAATATTAAGATAGTTTTCATTACAAAAAACGATACGAGGGAGGAGAAATAATCAATAAAGCTGGAGTGAAGTTGGCGTACCCACAACGTTATGGATGTTGGCATTTTTTTCAGAAATCTTCTATGAAAATATTTAAATTCTCTGGTTGGGTGAGAATGGCCGTCCTCGTATTCAAATTCCTCAATTTAATTTGGTAGATGTCATAACCCGGCGGCTGTTCGCGGTATAAGACTGTACGACTACGTGTGAACGTGCAGAATGTAACGGGAAACGTCTTTAGACCACTCGACAGAGAAAGGGCAGAGAAAAGTCCAATAAAAAGTTAAGTAGACGCTGAATAAGATTAGCATTTTATACGGGAGGAAAATTGGAACGACGACCGACGACCGACGACCGACGACTGTGTAAACAAGAGTGGGAAAAGAAACGGATATGTTTACATTCATATTAAGATACTCGTGGCTCGGTGGAAGTTTCCGTTCATTTCCTCATTCTAACAGTAAGTTTGCGAATTGTTTATAATTCAGATTGAAAAGAGCCAATACAGATTATAGGATGCCTTAGCATTAAGTAATATTAAAAATAAATGGATGATTTTCATTATAT
Source organism: Glyphotaelius pellucidus (assembly GCA_936435175.1). Lineage (NCBI taxonomy): Eukaryota > Metazoa > Arthropoda > Insecta > Trichoptera > Limnephilidae > Glyphotaelius > Glyphotaelius pellucidus. Next base: position 170,311 of record OW386541.1, read on the forward strand.
GATTTTTATTATGATATGAAACTATTCGACTTATTTTGATAGTGAAAATGACCATACATGCAAACTAAGGAAAGTGAAAAACTTTTAGGTTTTATAATATTTTATGTGATAACATAAAGTGATAGAAAGTAAGTGTGTCTTCAGCCATTGCTCTTTTGCAAGGCTTTACATTAATACCATATACTTGTTTATCCAGAAACATCTAGTTAGCATGATTCAAAGACATATTAACTTTGCTACACACATCCTTTCGTTTGGAACACGGTTGCCGGTTGCCGGTTGCCGGTTGCCGGGCCTGTCGTGTTTGGAAGTGGATAGCCAGGTCTGCAGTGGAGTAGAGTTTCTACAGTGAGGCTTCTACCTACTTCGAGAACTCCATTCACACGAGCATTCTACAAGACAAACAGGGGACGATCACAACATACCGACGATAGCGTGCAGACAGGAAAAACACGAGTGTATAAATATTAAAATATATACATTTATCAGGTCCCAACATTGAATTCAAGCGGGTTAGCGGAAACAAGGTGAAATGTACCGACACAGCGCATCTGTGTTATCTGTTATCTGAGTAGGGGGTATTTTCACAAGACAACGCTCCGAGGAAAACTGCCACGAGTCTCGGGGCGGCACCAGGCACAGGGGAGGTGAGGCAGGGGGCAGGGGGGGACGGGACTCACCGGCAGAGAGCATGGTTTGTCTAATACGACCAGTTCGTCATCCACGTGAATCAGTTTGACCCTGTCGGCGAGGACGGGAGTCTCGTGCCTTCGTGATGTCGGTATACCCGGAGCACAAGATAGAAACAGAAAAAATCCAAATAAAAGTCATCGCAATTAGCGACAGGACAGACAGCGCCTGGCTAATGTGACAAGTGACAATGTCACTGGTACTGGCACTGGCACTGGCACTGGCACTGGCACCTGCAAGCAACCTAGAACGGGAACATATCTACAGAGGACAAATCGCTGATCGTGTGTTGTGTGTGTGTGTGTGTGTTTATTGCGATCATTATTATGGTCGGATAATGAGCTTCTGCCCGTTTGAAGCATTGCTCGGGGAAAACGAAATTACTTTTGATTAATCTGAAAACTTTGCATGCTTAACATATAATAGACAATACAGATACAAATAATAATATGAAAATGTGAACTCTGCGGACTTCTTTGTAAAACTGAGACGGTTAAATATACAGGATTTTTATCAACAATATCATTATGATGGTTGCATGCACCATTCCTTACTGCATAAGGGTGTCAAACATATTCAGTTCACACAAAACGTTTTTCAAATAAAGTATGATCTACATAAAAACAAAGCGAAGTCGGAAAACTTCCGCGGAAGCTTTTCAAGTGAAGGAAATCAAATTAGTGAGGGGAAATAGAAATAGTTTCGTCCAGATATCACTGGGAGTCAATTAGCCAAACCCAGAATACTGTTTACGAAGTAAGTCACGAAAGGACTAATAAAGACATTCAAAATAAAATAGAACGTACAACAAAAAACAAAAAGAAGACAAAAATCTTTGTTTCACTATTTGAAGGTCGATGTAAAAATATTAAGTAACGTATATATTTATTAATTAAAAAAAAAAACAAAACAAAACAGTCCACATGGTGAACACGTGAGAAGTTCCACAGTACAATTTTGTGGTAGAAAACGTTTCACAACTGTAGGAAATTCCCCGTTGAAAGCAAGCTTTTCTAGGAATTTAAACCCTCGCGTGTGTAAAACATATTATTTAACCCCTGATTTATCTGATTGATAAAGAATACACGTAATTCTTCTTCGGTAGACTTTCGAAACTAAGCTTACGTGCAAAGGTAACCGAACGAGATCTTATTTCTGCCAGCGTCGGATGAGTTATTGTTCTGTTTCGAATAGTGGAATTTCGCCATCTTTCAATCTGGGATAAATATTAGAGACGAAAAGAAAGGCAAAAAACGACAGAAATATATAGAGATGTCTAATAAATAATATTGAAGTCTTTGTGATAATTCAAAACTTAGTCAGTTTACAGTTTAGGAGGGCCGACTGTTGTAACGAAGGTTCAAGCGTCTAAATGTCAAAAGTTTGCACAGACTGTCTACCCCACCAAGTATTCCTACTATATTCACCGAGAGGGTATTCACGGTACAACCGGGTGGCAGTTAACGGGGAGGGTATATTCTTCAAGGAATACATTAACACCAAAGTGTTCTGATTGTCAACTAAACAATAGAGAAACTGCGAAGAGATGGTGAGGAGTACAATAAGAGTGAGGGGAACAGTAACGGGTAAGGGTTGGAAACGCAACACGTAAACTTCATGCACCCTTTGCTTGACGTCAGATCCGGAGTCCAGAAGTGGAGAGGAGAAGGAATCTTGGCGTGATTTTCTCTAACACGATATCCTTAAAAAGGGAGCAAAGTCAAAATGGTTCTACTTCCATACCGAATTTGATTTACTGCAATAGCCCTGACTCCAACACGTGGACGGAAAAGTTCCATCGAACATCCCCCGTGATACTACAGGCTCTCTGTAAGTATAAAACCTTAAATATGACTTTTCTCCGGCGGAAGTATTGATATCCAAGAACGCGAATATGCTTTCTCCATAATTGAAAACTGGCGTGATACGTTATATTGACGGTATATTTTATTGACGGGGAAGAAACGGGCACGGCAAAGAAAGTTTTACAGGGGTTAACAAGATGAAAAATATTAATATCATTATACATATAAAATATTGTGTTCGGCCATCGATTGAGTAAATCGATACCTTTTCAATTTTATATGTAACTTTTTTTTATCTATTTAACGAATTGAATCAACCTTTCGAGTTTAAAATAACCGGAAACTAAAACGATTTAGAAAAAAATGAAACTTAATAATAATTTTATATTTTAAGGTAAAAATTTGAGCGATGTTTCGTAACGGAATAGAAATACCAATAAATAAGCGATAACAATAACATAAAGTACCTACACACATGCTGTTGGTAAATACAGATAGATCTACAATGGATGAAGGTTGAGGTTAGTATTGGTCATGCACAAGATACAGGAGAACAGAACAGAACACAGAATAGAGAGGGCCGTGTGTGCACACGTGGTATGGCGTGGAAGCTGATGGCGGTCTCATAAGCCACTTACGGGGATGGATGCTGGTTTGTTGACGACCACAATATCCTCGTCCATGTGAACCACGGTGATTGGTTGGCAGGTCACCGGAACCTCGTGTCTGCAATCCAACGCACAATTAGCAAACCGGGGTCAAGGAAGTGGACTCGGCAAGGTCAATGTTCCACCGTCCGGGACAAGGCGCGACAAGGACAAGGAAAACAAACATATCGTATGTAGGATGGTTAGGTTAGGTTCAATTGTCAAGGAAAACATGATGGTGAAAATCTGTATTAAGGTAACTCGATTAATAATAGAAAGCCTAAGTCACTAACATTATTAAACTGAAGAACAAAAAAACAAAAATATGTAAATTGTCCATACATAAAAATGTGATAGTTCAGAAAACACAGGGACACGTGTAAAATGGTTGGGTAAAAGAACTTTGAAACGTGGGAAGACAGTTGGGAATAAATCCCCACGAAGTAGTAAATTATTTTGGCAAGGAGTTTACAATACAAGTTAACAGGAAGAAATCGTGATAGTGAGTAGGTGACTGCCTACACGCCTCCAACCCACTTACACGAGAATAATGTGATGGGGTTACTTGGGGGTGGTTTTACTCACTAAATGCATTACTACTGATCGATTTTCTCGCTTCGTGAGCATACTGAACTTTGATAGGGTGGAGAAACAATTTACTTAGGTAGCATGGAATATTTAGAATATAACAAGGAGATTTTCATAAAATAACAAACATATGATTTTGGTTTGTATTTTCAATACCCACATTATTTATAACACTGTTAAACAGAAATAGGTCAAGATAGTAGCTAGCAGCATACACAAATAAAAAAATATAGTTTTTGAAAAAAAAATGTTTAAATATACAAGAGGCAAGACCTTGTTAACACAATATTACAGGGAGAAACATTTTACAAAGAAAATAATAAGGTGAATTAATTAAAATGTCTGGTGTCGGGAGATTATCCGAAGCCTTTGATATACACAAGGACTTAGAACTACAGAATAAGCAGATATAGGTATAAATTTTTATTAGATGATATATGAAGAAATTTTTTTTTTAAATCAGTGTTCGTCGTAGTGATGGGTATTGAAAACCAGACTTAGTAAATGTTAGTTTTATACATCCCTAATAAGGATAACATTAATTTACAAAAGAGGTCAAAATAATATTATGAAATGTTTAAAAACACGCTCTATCGAATAGTTTTTGTGTACAATACAATAATACATAATGATGAATGACATAATAAGTTGATTCCTCGTAGATAATAAATGGATAGGGAAAGCGTACTCAAACATTTCAGCAAAAGGTAAAAGCTCTTTAAAGTCAACAAACGTATAAGTGATCGGGCACAGATAGGCACCACGAATAAAAGAATGTACTCACCGCGGGGTAGTTTGGATACACGTACGAATGCGTGATCGCTTCATACGCGTGGCCGCAGTTTTACTCGCATCATCTGGCAGAGCTGCTCCTGGCTCAGACACCCGTCTCGAGTTGGGCTCAGACGTGTCCGAAATAATAAATAATCGACTAACTCACCTCGCTCGGAGGAAGATTCCTCAACACACAGGACAGGGACAGGAACAGGAACAGGACTCGATCTTCCGAACTTTTCCCTTTCACTAACTTTGCATTGTGCGGAAGTTATCTCGATTTGCAGGCCAATGTCAGATCTCATTTAAATATATGTATTATGGTAAAAAAACCGCAGTTCTTCTTCTGCGGTATGATGCGAGTCAAGGACCTCCAATGTTTAATTGGAGTTATATGCATTAATTAATCATTCCGAACTAATTCAATGAAATAAACATCGCTAGGGGCTAAACGCTGGAAAAAGAAACTTGTAAAACAATGTTTTAAATGAAAACAAATTGGCAAGTAAAAGAAAAGCGGGTGAAACGGTACAGAAGTAATGAACGCAGAACGCCCCTCAACTAGTCACGGGGAGTAGACACTTACCAATTCATTAGAAGGTACTGTACTAGTACTAATGTCCTAATGGGATGCCAACAGTAACTTACCTGCTATTTGCTGTAATGGCGACCTGCTTTAATCCATTATTTGTGTCTGACAAAGTATAGGCCATTAATACTTGTATCAGTCTCGGTCGGAAAGCGACGGTCATTGAAAGTAAATTGACAAAAACTATTAATGTTGTATACAAAAACATTGTTTTCATAAACGTTACACGAAAAAATAACAGACAATCTTACCATAATGTTGTATGGCAGGAAGCATATTACGCTTTCCGTGTGGTGAATTAAATGTAAAAAGGACGCGGTGTTGCAGCTTGAGAGAAGGAATCATATTAGCTAGTCGAATATGTATTCGCTTTGGTGTCATTATATCAACTAGTGGTCGCCCAATGGTCGAAATTCGATCATAATTGTAATGTTCTTTTTATTGATTTAATGTATTTTTTATGCATAATTTAAAAAAAATATTAGCATTCTGCACTTCTTCTCTACATAAACTATAAGTGTACGAAATTTCATACCCTTCCGTCGGCGCAATTTTCGTAAAAAGGGGTACAAAGTTTTTTGATGATGATGATAATATGTACTAGCAGTTAAAAACCCGCTCCGTAAGTTTTTGCTGCTGGGCCCTGTGGGCTGCTTTTGGTTCGGCTTCGCCCAGTTAGTGTTTGTGTTCGACCATTTTATTCCAATAGGAACTGGTTTCAAAAATAGCCTGTTCTTCGGATCCACTGTCATCGAGTGATAGTCACCGGTGCAGAGTAACCGAGAGAGGCAATGACGTCATATGTAATATTTAGCCGCTTGATACAACTATGTATTACTGTCAATCTTTCCATATCCGGAGAGATACTACTTTTCAACAAATTCGTGGCTGTTATACCTAGGGGGGAAACGTTCCCGCCCGACTTGCTGACGAAAGTGGCAACATCTTGTGACGAATTCTTGAATTCAAAACCGAATTACAAAGGTAGCTTTGTTTGGAATTCCACGTACATGTTATTTGTGGCGCGACGCGTAAGGCGTGGCGTAAACATGCACTCGAAACTGGGTTCTGAAATTCAACCACGCAGACGTTACCGTGTTAATACTGTTCAATTCGATTTGATATTAGATCGGTAATATCATACTATAACGTAAACGAACCGAATGATAAAAAAATTCCATACAAAATGTTTTTTAATGACCAAGCACGATCTCTTCCCCTTTTTAAAAGAGTAGAAATAATTATATTTTTTGGATAAATAAAATTCAAAGATGGAATAAGCCGTTTCAAAACTTATTGAATTCTTTTTTATATAATTAATGAAAAAATTAAAACAGAAATTCTTCTAATGGGACAATAATTAAAGATTTATAAAACTCAAAAGATAAAAAAAATCCCTCGAAAACATTAACGAAAATCATTTGAAAAAATTAACGAATTTATAAAAAAATCACAATAATTACATGGGTTGTATTAATCTGTCAATTGTATTAATCGGCTATCAATGGAAGGGAGCTTACGGATTAAATCGTGTAGCTAGAACTAGCGGCAAATTACTTTCTGTGCTAAACTAATTTTGTGTAAAAAATAAAGTTTTTCTACTACATAGTAATACATCTATTTTCAAATGTCTTTTAAAACTTGAATAAGATCGACATTTATTAACGCTATAATGTCATCAAATTTCAGAGACATGCGTATGTGTGCGTGTGCATGCTGATTGCAATCAAAAGTTGATAGATTGCATTTTCATAGACATGCGTATGTGTGCATGCTGATTGCAATTATTAGTTGATAGAATGGATTGTCATAGACATGCGTATGTGTGCGTGCTGATTGCAATCAAAAGTTGATAGAATGCATTTTCATAGACATGCGTATGTGTGCATGCTGATTGCAATCAAAAGTTGATAGAATGCATTGTCATAGACATGCGTATGTGTGCGTGCTGATTGCAATCAAAAGTTGATAGAATGCATTGTCATAGACATGCGTATGTGTGCATGCTGATTGCAATCAAAAGTTGATAGAATGCATTGTCATAGACATGCGTATGTGTGCGTGCTGATTGCAATCAAAAGTTGATAGAATGCATTGTCATAGACATGCGTATGTGTGCGTGCTGATTGCAATCAAAAGTTGATAGAATGCATTGTCATAGACATGCGTATGTGTGCGTGCTGATTGCAATCAAAAGTTGATAGAATGCATTGTCATAGACATGCGTATGTGTGCATGCTGATTGCAATCAAAAGTTGATAGAATGCATTGTCATAGACATGCGTCTGTGTGCGTGCTGATTGCAATCAAAAGTTGATAGAATGCATTTTCATAGACATGCGTATGTGTGCATGCTGATTGCAATCAAAAGTTGATAGAATGCATTGTCATAGACATGCGTATGTGTGCGTGCTGATTGCAATCAAAAGTTGATAGAATGCATTGTCATAGACATGCGTATGTGTGCATGCTGATTGCAATCAAAAGTTGATAGAATGCATTGTCATAGACATGCGTATGTGTGCGTGCTGATTGCAATCAAAAGTTGATAGAATGCATTGTCATAGACATGCGTATGTGTGCGTGCTGATTGCAATCAAAAGTTGATAGAATGCATTGTCATAGACATGCGTATGTGTGCGTGCTGATTGCAATCAAAAGTTGATAGAATGCATTGTCATAGACATGCGTATGTGTGCATGCTGATTGCAATCAAAAGTTGATAGAATGCATTGTCATAGACATGCGTCTGTGTGCGTGCTGATTGCAATCAAAAGTTGATAGAATGCATTGTCATAGACATGCGTATGTGTGCGTGCTGATTGCAATCAAAAGTTGATAGAATGCATTATCATAGAAAACTAGTCTATCTGCTATTTTCCGCTTCCAACATTCCATTAGATTCAGAAATTCATCCAAACTATATACATAAACATCAAAATATGCTTGCTCGTACATGCTTATACACATATATATGTTGTCTATGTATTGCTACATTAAGCATAGGAAATGTTTGTAACTTTCAAAATACCTTCTTTCCATCCTCGCGAAGGTTTCTGGATTATTAAAACGACATGACAATAGATCTGAAAAGTTTTTTAATCATTACAAAAACTCTAACGAAACTGTCAAAAATATCACAACTTGAGAATGACATTTTGCAAACCGATTGTTAAATAAAAATTCAATTTTCGAAACTCTTTAAATTATTACATTTATTTGAATTACTCACCTACGGTACTAACACCAAAATCGAATAATTTGAATCTATCCAAAAATTATATACATTTTAATGATAATCATAATAGGATTCTGTGACCACATTAAGAGTCGGTACCTATATTAAGTACCAAATTTGAGTGATTGTTCTTATAATATACAAAAATTAATGTTTGTAATAAAAAAAATTGCAATAGATGGCACGCGAGCTGTTTAAAATCTGCATGGACCGGGACTGAATATATTAAATGCGGGAGAGGGGAGGGGATCGCGGGAGGGGAGTTTGCGGGAGTGGGGAGAGAGGGAAGGCGGGGAAGGTGAAGGTGGAACGCATGAAGGGAAGGGGACATTGGAGGGGAAGAGAAGGCGGAAGGGGAACGGGACGAATGGGAAAAGACACACAGGGAGAAACAATTTCTTTATTACTGGCATTGCAAGATGCCGGGAACTCGCTAGTTTTAAATAAAAAGTATCATCTAACGTGAGCAAAAATCTCTCCGTCAAATCGGGGTTATTCAGTAAAAAAATCAATAAACGTATTCCGATTACTCACTAAGAAGATAGAATTAATTTTTTAGGAAGTGAATTAAGTTGTTAATTAAGAATAATTAAGAGTCGGTAAATTGATGCCCGATAGTGTAATCAGTAATACTAATCATCAATACTAAAAGTAAAATTAAATAACATTACGGAACGATGAAAAAGATAAAAAACAAAGCTGTGGCAATGAAAAGTTTAACGCTCTGACGAAGTTGTGTGTTGTCTGTGTGTCTGTGTGTTGGGGAAATGGTTTACCTGCTCTAATTCCCGTCAGCATAATCCGTGTGCTCGGAGAGATTTACATGAAGCCCTCACGGAGGGACATGCTTCCCTATCTGTTTGTACAGACAGCACATACTGTGAAATGTGATGAGCTTAAACTGTCATATAAAAAGTTCATTATTGAAAAGCTCGGTACACAAGGCACCATGTATACGCATGGTTTATCTTAAATACAAAACGGTTTATTTTAATATTTTTTTAACAACAGGTGCGTAGGAATCTGGGGGGTTAATGTGTCCAGGAGTGACGGACGTATGAATCCGTCTCTCCCACTGCGGTGCAAGACGATGGATCGAGAGAGTCCGGCTGGAGAGGTCTAGGTGAGGTCTCCCTCGACCAGTCTCTCCCGATCCGGCCCGCGACGCAGTAGGTGGGCAAATGCATTTGCCACTACGATCTAGACACCAGACGCCATAAATCTGGACACCCCTACTAAGTCACCAAACGTAGCGAACCACTTTGAGTGACGGCGCGGCGGCGGTACCCGTCAAAAATAAACCCAATAGAAACTAAACATAAACAAAATAAGAGCTGAAACAAAAATGCTTGCCAAATTATTGGGCCTCTCAGAAACGATTCCATCGCGGAGTCGTCATGAAGGCAAATACGTTGCCTTCATGTATAGCTCGGACAACAATATTATGAGGGGATCCAAATATGATTACATAGAAAAGGCAACGCAAAGCAAGCAACTTGTAGTTCTAGGAATGACCGTACAGTTCAAATAAACAACTCGGTAATTTTTTATTGTCAGCCAAAAATAGAAACACGTATTAATAATGAAATTTGGAGTTCCAACGCGGCGGGACCCTTTTCAGCAAATTGAGGCAAGTTTGACAAGCGACCTGTCACATAAACTCTGATCGCTAGAGACGAACTAAAGCGCCCCAGTTCCATTGTCGCATTAGCAGACACACGGGCTGGCTTGTCTAATATGTCCGCGTCCGGACTAAGTAATGGAAACAGAGTAGGGAGACCTGGCTACTGGCTACTGGCTACTGACTACTGGCTATGGCTACAGCTTTTCATGAACCTCAGCGGTTCTACCATTTGTATTTGTGTGTGGAAGATGGTGACCTCACGAGGGACGCTCGATAAAATTGTACACATTTGATGATGAAGTAATCAAAATTGAGTGGGGTGCGAACCGTACTTAGCTAACCTCACGCTTTTGTTCTCGGTCAGAAATAGACGCTACAAAACATGCGATGGGGAACTTTCATTATTTTATTTATTTACCTATAACAGTACAATAGAAAATCATTTATGTACTTTAACGAGCTAAATAAGTAAGTAATTATTCGATTTCATTGATTTAAAAGTAATAAAACACGATATGCCGAAAACAAACCTGGCGTTTGAATTATGAATTGACATTTACGAACAATACATACAGCATCACATACTTAATTTAATGAAAACAAATAACTTTGTGTACAACACTATTTAATTAACAATATCAACATGTTTCGAAAACTATGTTTTCTTCGTTAATTAATTAACTTAATTATTATTATTTTTTTTTAATTTAAATTAGTTAACTTATTATTATTTTTATTAACTTACTAGCTTTTCCCCGCGTCTTCGCTCGCATGGTATTACGGGAAATTACTGTAGCGCTTGCACTTATCAATTATCTCCCCACCCACCCCACCCCCATCCCCTCCCGCATTCCATATATTCATTCCCTTACATTCAGTTTTCAAACATCTCGCCTACCACCTAAATTTCATAATGCTATAGCTCAAAGAAAAAAAAAATTACTTATCCAATTTTGAATTACTTATCCAATCATCGAATTTTGTTCATTCGTTCGGAATTTATGCGCTTACAAACATTTCGGATGTTTATTTTTATTTAAATATTTGGAAGTTCGTTAATATAGTAAAAAAATACTCTATTTATCATTCGGTCTTTATAATCGTTACGAATTATAATTTTAATATAGGAACTCTAATCTGACATTTATTCCAAGCTTGTCCAAAAAAAAACGAATTCTAATATTTGAATTTTCTGCAGTAGTAGCTGACCAGTAGACTGAGTACCTACCAGCGTAGAGCCCAAAAATATATCAACATTGTTTCCATGGAAAAGATTTTTTTCTGACGTTAGCAAAAACTCGCTTTTGTTAGCGACAGAAAACGTATAACAAATATAATATATTAATATTTATAATTTCATAACGCCGGAGCTTACCATCATATACAACCTGTAGTCTGCGCATATAATTTAGCTTTATATTGGTGAAAGAATTATTAAAGTCTTTATATTGTGTTATGGGTGAAAAGGTCATAAACAAACTCGAGCAGTTTCGCATTTATAATATTAGTATGGATTATCCTAAGAAGAAAACAAAGTTTTCAAAATGTTGATAGTGTTAATTAAATAATGGTGTACACAAAGTTATTTGATTTCATTAAATTAATAATGACGCCACAAAGTGAATTTGCGAATTTTGAAGAAAAAAAAACATACTTAATTCATTATTTTGTATACTTTTATTATTCGTCAATTATTATGTAATGAATGAATTTCAACGGTGATTGTGATGTACTCGACAGCGCGGTAAGTCCACGCGAGTGCTCCCTATTAAACAACTGGCACCCGATTTAGTTAGGCTAATTGTCCGTTTATCCGGCGGCAGTCGCTAACAGATGAAGTGCCGTCTGTTTAGCAAATACACTGTCCGTTTTACCAGGACACCGGGCACCGGGTACCGGGCACCGGGCACCGGGCACCGGGCATCGGGCACCGGGCGTCGGGCACGGGAATCCGGACACCGGACACCGCCGGGAAACTTCATGCGACGCGGGAATAATATTTTCAATAGAAATGATATTCTGCGGGGAGGGAATTAATGGAGGCAGGGAATGAGTTGACAGTCGGCAACATATTATAACGGGTGACACTTTCTCATTTATAAAATGTCAATCCTTCAAAAGTAACATTGATTTGTCAAATATGCAGTTAAGCGAAGCTCGGATTACTGGTGGTCTATAGTCGACAAATTTCAACGTTAAATACGTTTTTTTTTTAGTTTTCATACGCAGGGTAGAGTGGGGATGAGGAAGATGCGGTCAAATGAGACCGACTTCATCATCCATATTCAATATTAAAAAAAATATATATATATTTATTATTTTTGTGTTTTTACAATACGTACACTTTTTGCGCATGTTATACAGTGTTGCAAATGAATATAAAAATAGTGTTCGGTGAGGGAATTCATGCCTAATTATATGTAATCATTAAGTAATCATATAGTAAAATATTTCAAATAATAACAAAAAAATAAGTAAGAAAAACTCAAAGCATGAAGAAAAATTTTAATATTAAAAAAAATAATAATATATTTGAACTCTTTCAGTAGTTTCAGGTAATTTTTCAATTTATGTTGGAATTCATGATTATTTTCAATAGATTTAAAGGAGGGTTGTTGAAATAAGTTACACCTAGATACAGATAAGATTGAATGTCTTTGGTATTAAATATTGGAATGAATGATTTGCAAGCATAATCAATAAAGGAGAAACAATGGTATATTTTTCTAAATTACGACGGATCTAAATATCAATATTGTCTCGTGAGTGGAAGATTATCTCGTAAATGCATGCAGGAAAAATATTACAAGAAATCCGATTTATCTGAAAAATGTCTTCAAAATATCTTTAAGTAGTTAGTTCTTCCAATTTGAACAACAATGCTTAGGGAGATATTATTATGGGCTGGGTACTGGCACTGGTACTGGGTAGTAAGCATTGAGTAACCCGCAAGTTGTGACTAATGGCCCGGGAAAGTGGTGTCTAGTGTTGGTTGTAATGCCCTGAAAAGGCTCCACCCCACGCCCGTTTCTATACTCGCTCGATACTCTGATTGGCGGACTTCCGATTGTCGTTAAACCGTTAGAGTTAGACTATTGTCGTGCCAGGGGTGTAGGGGTGTAGGGGTGTATTTATGGCGAAAAGGCTTCGGCGATACGAGATATAAAAAATAAACTGAGCTTTATTTTGTAATTCAATGGCTTATGAAACTGGAAAAATTACACCGCTTTATTGTGTAAAAACCGTAGAAAGTACACAAATTTTAGTTTATTCTTTGTTTGTTTAACAACTTAATGTTTTAAAGTTGCATTTCGGGGGGTTTAAAGCAGGGGTGGGGAACCTTTTTGCCGTCAGAGGCCAGTGGGTCGCACATAGATTTTAAAGCACCGGCTAAGGGGGGGGGGGGGGGGGGGGGGGGGGGGAGGGGGAGAGGGGGGGGGGGGGGGGGGAGAGGAGGAGGTAAAAGAAGTTTTTTTTTTTAAATTATGACCTCGTTTTTTGTAAATTTGCAACTTGTAACGTATAATTTATACTGATCTTCCATTTGCTTGTGGATGGAAGAAGAGCTTACATTTCACGTATGTATAATTAATACAGTCACGTGTTTCACATATGTACAAATAAATCTTGTTCATAAATACTATTAGAATTTTGTAAGTGCTCTCGAAAATTGAGAATGGATCCCTTGAATTGCGTCAATAGAGAATTTCGCATCTCGAATTTTTACGTCGTGATTATAACACAAGGCAGGTTTTAACCTAAGACTGATTCTGCGTAAAAGTCCACAAGCTAAAATAATAGTTACACATGGAAAAGTCAATTTCTCTTTGTAGCATATAGTGTGCAAATCAAATTTAGAATGGATCAAATATTATTATTATTAGTTTAACTCGGTACCTGAGAACAGCTTCCTTTGATAAATCTGCAACTTGATATTTAATTTATCGTTATATTCTAAACAAAAAACTGGTTTAAATTAAATCTGCATGCGGAAAATTATAAACTCAAAAAACTAAACTCAAAACTTCAAAATGGTTTTAATTTATGCTATCAAATGTGGATGCGGCGCATGCACATTTCAGTGCATCCTGAAAATCTTTATACAAAATAATGCAATTTTGAAAAAAAATAAAATCGTTTTCTGCTACAACTGCATCAATAAAGTCGTATTTTTCAATCTTAGCAGTCTAGCTCACTGAAAACTCACGGACCGCCACTGATGTAGAGAAGTCCAACAGTCCACCAGCTTAAATTACATTGTACTTAGAACACGTGAATGGTTTTCCTTCATTTTACAGCAAATTCATTGACTGCGAAATTTTTTTAAAATTTTATATTTATTTAACTTTTCCAATAATTTATTTTGATGGAATGATTTTTTTTTCATTTAAATATTGTTTATGGCAGAAACGTGGCAATAAATAAAGAAAGCGCATCGTATTTTTTTTCTTTGTGAATAATGAAGTTGCCATCAATACTTAATATTTAATCAATATTGATTTCATTATCGCATAATAATAATACATTAAAATAAAACTAAGAAAGGATGTTGGATCACGGATGTATTTGTGTCTAAACTCTAAGCAAAAACCTGTCAACTGTGTTATAACTTTCTCTGGTTTTAGTAATAATAACTTTAACATGTAGCTGAAACACCGAACAAGAAAACCTTTCTGGCTTTTGGAGTAATTTTTTTTGTGACCGCATCAAAAGGGCTCGCGGGCCGCACCAAAAAGCTTCGCGGGCCGCAGGATCCCCACCCCTGGTTTAAAGCATAGCTGTAAGCAAGCTTATGTGTTTTGAAAATGTGTAAAACCTCTATTTATTTCATTGGATAAATACACATATATATTTGTTTTACTTTAGCTCCACACAGGAGGCCCAGAAGAAAACAATTTCCTTCAGGGCTACGTCTTCTTGAGGATGCTGTGTGGAGGGTATTTTTAAGGAAGGGAAGGATAGGAAGTTCTGGGAAGGAAAAAGGTTTGACGAGGGGGTAGGAATCTGGGGGTCAGTGTATCCAGGAGTGACGGAGGTATGAATCCATCCCTCCAACTGCAGTGCAAGGATCGAGAGAGTCCGGCTGGAAAGGTCAAAAGGCCTCCCTCAACAAGTCTCTCTCGATCCGACTCGCCACACAGCAGGTGGGCAGACTCATCCGCCGCCAAGGCCTAGACAAACCTCACCTCATGAACCCGGGCACCTCGGCTAAGTCACCAAACGTAGCGAACCACATGGGGTGATCTACAGCCGAGGTGTTAACATATATTACAATCGCAACTTAGAAAAGCTCTCATGCAAATTTGCCAGTTTGTACATCCTGCGTTGTTCAAGTAGGGACCTGACCGTAGAAATTTCAAGTACAGCAGTTGTGCAATGGCAACATATCTACTAGTTTTACATTCAACCTGTATTATTTTATAATAAAATTTGACGCATACATTTTGAATTCGTTTATACTACTCGTATGAATTCACGATATACACTCAAAACAAACCCGGTGAAGTAAAGCTCTAAGCCAAAAACCAGCTTATTCGACAGCACTTCAACTACAAGGCTCTTTAACGGTACGAACAATATCACTTCAATTGACAACTCTTTTGGATGGATTTACTAAAACGGAGCTCATAGAACGTGCGTCGGTGTAGGAACACTTAGCTGACATTATATTTTCGTCATTTTTCATGGGGTTTGAGGGATGTGTTTAGACAAGTGAGGGGGGGGAGGGAGTGGAAAGGAGGAAAGGGAGTGGGAGGTTCACTTTGGAATTATTGCCTGTCAGTGGAAACCATTTAGAGGGAACCCCGAGATAGTCAATATCCTAATTCAGCTGTATTTTGTTGGCGAAAGCCATTACCCATTCAGCACTATTGTAATATAAGTTACACAATGTACGATAAATCGATCTGAAAAAACGAGATAGTAAATATAGGCACCACGAAAATGACAAATTACACATTAATGGGTGTTTCATTGTTTCGTATGCAAAATAACAAACTGATGTTGATTAATATCCGATAACGTGCACATGAAAAAGGATAGAAGTTGACAGATTTTGTATTTTTTGTGAATAATCCTCCTCCTCTCTCCTGGCTGAAGCCATTACATCTACGGCATCTCCATTTCTTTGGAATAAGGCTGTCGAAAGGTGAGTAGAGGAAGGTTGGGAAGTACCTAGCTGGTTAGATCTAAACTATATTTCATAAGATTTATTTTTTATTTTTTTTATTTATGGATATTTATATATTTAAGTACACGTAAACAATTATACCAATACTACTTTTCCACGGAAGCTTTAGCTTGTGGCTGGAAGAGTAGTGTACATTGTTTCTGTAAAGATATTTAACAGATTATTTAAATTATCTGGGTGAAAATAACCCACTACCTATTGTGTACTCATAATCTTCACAATACTTTTATAAACTATGTATGTAAAAGCCCAATAGGCGTCTAAATAATAAATAAATAAAAAATTAAGAAAAAATAATAAATTAAAAAAAAAAACCGAAACGCACATAGAGAACAGTATTTTAAATAAAAATCAAGCTAAATTTAAAGATAATAAAAAAGCAACTAAACCTGAAAGGTAATAAAAAAATACGTAAGGGTAGAAATTGAAAAAGCAAGGGTAATAGTACCCTTATTTAGACTAGAAATGTGTCTCATTTGGGTCAAATATTAAGGTCGGCTTATTAAAGTTTATCTGTCACTGTCACAAGTAATACGCTACCGACACTGGGCGGCTTGAGCGGCTTGGGCGGCTTGAGCGGCTTGGGCGGCTTGGGCGGCTTGGGCGGCTAGCGGCGGACGGCTTGCTTGCTCGCTTGTCTTGCCGCCCTCAACAGCGTTTCCGGCCTTCAACCAGAATGATAAACCGCGCAAAAGTTGCTCGCAAGCCACAAGCCGCAAGCCCGTGTGCGTGCGGATGAAAAATGCCCGTGATTTGGAATTGATTGTAAAATTAATGCGCTTTTTAATTTCAGTTATTTATAAATTCGGTGCGGAAATTTCACGATGAATTATTAAGTGAACATAAGAAACACATTAAATCTATTTCGTAATATTCATCCTTAAAATAATAAAATCTTTTATTTCTCCCCAAATCACGTATTTTTTAAACTTTTAAATAAAACCTATTGTGACTTCAGTCCATTAAAAATAGATCAAGATTATTTTGTCGCGAAAGTAAACCATGAAAATTTTCCGCGTTTTGTTCACTTTAAAATTTTTTTTAAATAAAAAAATTTTAAAGTGAACAAAACTGATAACTGTGTTATTGAAAAATAAAAAAGTGGAAACAAATAATGATAATAATATCGCATTCTGAAACACAAAAAACTGAAAATCCCCGAAAAAATGACGGGAATACAATACCCCATTGCAGCATACTGAATAAACCCGCGTAATGGGTAAACAATGCGTAGTTTTATTGAAAAACCTTTACAACTTGATGCAAAACTGATGAAACTTTTGACCGATAAAAAATGTATTGAATCACGGCAGATGACGACAAATCTGTATTAAAAACGAACGAATACAAATAATAATGTACATTTTTAGAAAAGTGAAATGAATAAATTCTCGACGGATAGCATTTTTTATTATTAAAAAGCAGTGTTGCGTAATTTAAGCCATATTGAAAAGATGGCGAAATCCTGGGAGACCGAGAGCTTTTGTTTTGAGAAAACCTTGACGTAGAAATGGATTTAACCCTTTTAGCTACGTTAAAATCATAGATTTATTTTATTAAATTATTTAAACTAAAATATTTAATTTCATGTAAAAATAACTATATGTAGCACCTGTTTAGTGAAAAATCTTCTTGAGTAATAAGGCACGTAGGTACATATAACGAAAACCAAAATTTGATTCATGTCAGTATAATTAATTAATACGGAGCTCGATTACCAAGATACAAGCTTATTTTTATGTACGAGGATAGGCTGAAAAGAAATGCTCACAAGCTTGTACAGCGTGAACAAAATGACCTTCAGAAGTGCACCAGGTGGAATGTGGAAGTGACATTTCCTATCTAAATGCATTCGCAGATTTGAGGTCATTGAGTTCATCCAGTGAATTTTGAGAAGGATGGGAGGATGGAAGAAGCGGTGTTCTAGTGTTGTTAACACAAGTTAAACAGCGTGCTGTTATCGAATTTTTAACTGCTGAAAAAGTGACTCTACTGAGATCCATCGTCGTTTAAAGAAAGTTTAAGGTGACGATGCTGTAAATCGATGGGTAATAAAATTTCGTAATTGCAAGCCTGGAAAAGCCATAATTGTTGATGAAACGCGCAGCGGACGTCCGATCACTGCCACAGACGATAAACATCGCAAATTTGTCGACGGTTTGATTCAAAATGACCAGCGAATCAATCAAAAGCGTATCGCAAGCCATATTGGAATATCCTAGGAACATGTCGGCTTCATCATTGAACAATTGGGATATCGTAAAATCTGTGTACGATGGGCACCACGCCGCGGCCGTCACACAGACGAGAACAAACACACAACTGCAGAGGCTCTGCGAAACCCGAAGTTTGAACCGATTCCACACCCTTCTTAATCCCACAATCTCGCACCTTGCAATATTTATTTTTTTCCTCTATTCAAGAAAGACGTCAAAGTACACCTTACACTTCGGACGATGAGGTGAAGGCAGCTTTTAAGTCCTGGACTCGAGGAAAGTCGGAAGAATTTTTCAGTGACGGAATAAAAAAAAAACTTGTTACACGTTGGGAGAAATGTGTTAGCCTTAACGGTGATTATGTTGAAAAATGAAAATATGATTTTGAAGCTTAAGAATCGTACTTTATTGTACTTTTTGCCCGATCTTGCTATTTGTTTTTTTTTCGTGTTCTGCAAGCATGTGTGCATTACTTTTCAGCTTACGCTCGTGATCTACACTGTTTCTGAATAAAGAGTAGGTACATTTTACAATAGTAGCATATATTAAGTATGCTTATCCACAGAAAAACCTGAATTTTTTTGGGGTCTTTCTGTGATTCCATTCCAAAACAGAGATAGCATTGTATAAAAACATTTACTGTAAAAACACAGATACTTACTCCATCATGAAAGAAGGGATATTAGTATTATATGACCAAGTATATTGAAAACGCCATAGTGTAACATGCCACCAGATGCTTATTGTATCTAACAAATCTTCCGACGAAAGATCAGTGTCAATTGATTGATAGTCGTCATCAACCAATCAACACGACTGACCCCGTCTCATCAAACAATCGAGATATCAGATTGGTCGACTATAGGACGACTAAACACAATAATCAAGCCACATCGAGATGGCAGCCAACAAAGGGATCATTGTAAAATATTCGTACGTGGTACTTCAGAAGCTGTTGGTTAGCGTGGGCCGATTTTTTTTTCCGAATTTCTTTTGGCGCTAGTAATAAAAAGTTGTCTTTGCATCTAAAACACCAAAAAAATTTAGTTTAAAAAAAATCAAAAAATATCCTAAGGTTCCGCAAGACCTCTGAAGTTTGAGAAAATATCGAAATATTTCCATTTTTTCAGCCTTTGCACAAAATATTCTGAAATAGTTTAAAGATTTTCAATTATGAGCTCTTGTTAAATAAAGTCTATAGCTTCGTTGTAAAAAACCACCATTTATTATTTTTGTAGTGGTATGGCACTAAACCACGTCCGCCCGCAGTCCCCAAACCCGCCCTCGCTTGAGCAGCGCGCCATATTGACCGTTCCTTTGTCGACCAAGGACCCTCCGTTTCGTGATATTATTTTGTAGGTAACTAAAAGTACTTTAAAAATATGGGATTAAGCTTCTTTGCCAACCATTTCGAAAGAAAGAATTACAAAAATTATTAAGGCATATCAACATAAATATATAAACTTGTTGAAGTCAGAAAAGGGTAGAAGAAATACAGTTTCCTTCCAAAGAATAGTCTCTCCATTTAAAATCACAAGCTACCTACTGTTTGTTATTGATATTGTAAATGGAAAGACAATGAATGCAATTTATAATGCAAATTACAGACAATAAATGAAAGTTTCCCCTAAGGAAAAAGAGTTTTTGGAAGACCAAAGAGGTGAGAGAAAGATGTTTATGGACAGTGTTGATATACAGACTACGAAACAATTGCTAAAGCCTATGAAGAGAAAATGATAAGATCTTACCAAATTAAATGAACAGGATGAGAAGAAAAAGCTTTAGAATTTGTGGATACTTTGAATCATTTTTTATCATTGCTTATCATTATCTTCCACCTTAACATCAAAATTATCTTCTCCGGTCGCAAAATCAAGTCGGCTACTTAAGACAATAACACCGCCTTTCCGACAACCAGCAATTCTTCGTCTTTTACACTTCTCTCCAAGATCTTTGACAGTTTCAGGATATCGGATCGAGCTGCAGCAGCAATCGCTTCTGCCATTTAAATAATTTCAACATAATCACGCAGGATAATAAAGTTATAGACAAAAATAGACTGCGTCGCGGACGTCCGCGTACCAGATCTGTACTCATCAAAGCTATGTGCATAAAGTAAGTAGATTATTTTTTAATGGTCGAAGGATAAGACCTTAGCTAATATAAAAAAGACACAAATACTATGAAAGCACAGTACTCGAAGAACACGTATCGATAATCGAGGAACCAATTTTCTTGACGAGTATTATGCCTAGGTCAGCACTGCCGTAAACACAGCCAAACTAATAATGGAATATTTTGCTGGTCAAAACATTTCACTCTACCATTTTAAAGCAATTGGGTGTGACGGCACAAATTTTTACACAGGAATAACTGTTGATGTGATTCAAACGATGGAGAAATACTTGAATGGACCGGCACAGTGGCTGATCTGCATTTTTCATTGCAACGAGCTGCTTCTACGCCATTTGATTATGAAGTCGGATGGTACAACCACTGGACTTCAAGATTTAAGCACCGATCAAAAATATTTGCTTGATAGTTTGAAAGTAGTTTCCAGCGGACGTTGTCATCCTGATATTGCCAGAAGAACCCAGGAGTGATTACTACAGCGAGTCAAATCCCACGATTATATATTGGAAGCGCAATGCCATCATATTTTTTCGTTATGTTAGCCACATTTATCTTGAGGGCATACTCTCCTACGTAGTTTGATATAAAACTACATGGGTCGTGCAAAAAGTTGCAAGGCGTATTTTTAGCACGATTAAATATTCGCGCTATCTTCCAGGTGAATTATAAGCCATAGTTAATCCTGTACAGCAAAGGGCATACTTCGCTCATACTGAAAATTTACTCTTGTCAATGATAACCGATGAATCACCTACCATAAAAAAAACTTGGAATAAAGCGTTTATCGAAAGCCAGAGAGTTATTCCGGACAGAAAATCGAACATTTAAAGTACCCCCATTGAATTTTGATGCACAATCCTACTTTGATTTGATATCTTGGCAAGATACGCCAATCATGAATCCTCTCATTTTGGAAAATGTAACGGAAGAAGAATTAGAAGAACTTAACCTAACTTCAGAAGTCAGTTCTATTTACAAATAAGCTTTTTCCCATATTTTAATAATACTTTTAGCTACCTACAAAAAAATATCACGAAACGGAGGGTCCTTGGTCGACTAAGGAACGGTCAATATAGCGCGCTGCTCAAGCGAGGGCGGGTTTGAGGACTGCGGGCGGACGTGGTTTAGTGCCATACTACTACAAAAATAATAAATGGTGGTTTTATACATCGTAGCTATAGACTTTATTTAATAAGATCTCATAAATTAATATCTTTAAACTATTTCAGAATATTTTGTGCAAAGGCTGAAAAAATGGAAATATTTCAATATTTTCTCAAACTTTAGAGGTCTTGCGGAACCTTAGGATATTTTTTGATTTTTTTTTAACTAAATTATTTTGATGTTTTAGATGCAAAGACAACTTTTTATAACTAGCGCTCAAGGAAATAAGAACTTTTTTTTTTCGCCATACAGTTGCGGCCCACGCTACTGTTGGTATTATTAAAAATCGGGGCAAAGCTATAGGACCATTGTATATGTAGAACTGTAGAGATAGCAGAGGGCATCAAACATTACTTGTGTCGGGTCCAACGTATCTATTCTATGGTCTATTTCATAGAACGAAAGTTCAAATCGATTCAACTTTGGGTTTCTATCGTAAAGAAAGCCCTTTCATAGATTCAATGAAATAGAGCACAGAATAGATCAGATGCATCCACCTAATAGGTCATCGGGCAATGTTAGCTTCAGAGATAAAGCTCTATTAACTGGATAATCAAGTCTTATTTTTATACAAATTTACACTTAGTGGCAAACCATAAGAGAGCACGGGTTATGGCAGTAGATTTAAAAAAAAAATTAATTGTTCTGATAATCACCAACCAGCATTAGACCGAATCTTCGGTTCAAGTTTCTGTAAGAAGGCTTGGAGTCAGGGCACAAGAGAGCAAGGGCAGTATATATATTTGACGATTTACCTGTGAACGGTGAATGCAAGAGAAACATCATACGGAATCAACAAATGTATCGTTTAAAGGCAACGCCTAGTATAAGAATAGTAATATTACTTTGATCTCTACCTGTGAATGTCGGGCGCAATCATCGCATGGGACAAACATATTTCATCGTTTTAGCTCCTCCTGTTAAAAAGAATCTGTGAGAATTTACCTGTGAATGATGGACGTAATGGTGGCATCAAAAGTTTTATAGGGTCTTTTTGGTACCAGGCTAGTATTAGAGAGCACGGGTCAAATCAAGTGTACCTCTGAATGATGGTTGGAAGAAAACCGTCTTGCAGAATACTGAAATTTAACATTCAAAAACTGCTTTTGGTGCCAGGATAGCTAGATAGATAGATTATGACGATACTACCTGCAGTGAATGTCGGAGGCGATGAAATCATCATTAATAGGATTCTGAAATATAAGTTCAACTGCTGTTCCCGGTATCAGGTATCAGGCTAGCTTAAAATAGTAAAGTGCAATTTACCTGTGCACAACGTTGGCCAGCAGGTCGTTGTGACGTAGGCGGTAGTCTGGCGGCACGCGGTCGTAGTTGACGGTGAGCGTGCCCGCGCGCACGCAGCGCTCGTACTCCGCGGCGGGATGCGCGCGGAACTCCCGCGCGAACACGTCCAGGATGCGCTCGCCCACCCAGCGCCCCTTTGTGAAGGTGGTGAACGTAAAGTAGTACGGGTACACCTTGCGGAGACCTGCAACAGACATAATATTTCGTTACTAACAACGCGAAACCAGCGAAACTACAACAGCTCTTCAAAGGAAAGGAAAGAGGAAAGTTGAGATTTATCCACTCTGGCTATTCAGATGTTTAAAAAACTACGTTTGAAGATAGCTTCCACTCTTCCATTCTACATAACGTATTAAGCCATCAGGCCACTTCGCCAGAAGAGTGGACAACTTATTTAGTAGAAATTAAATCTCTAGATACGACAAGACTTAGTAGTAGTTGTATTGTATTCCCCAAGAAAGATATTTTTTTGTTGCACTTTCCACCAAATTTAACAACTACACTATGTTAAACAGTCCGGACCGTTTGCAGCGTAAATACGTATCATAAAATCGAAATGCATATCAGTCTTGACTTATAACCTTACTAAAATTTTCAACTTGTCAATAAAAACTGGCACCTTTCCGAAAAAATGAAAGACAAGCTTTCTGTCTCCAATTTTTAAGAAAGGAGATAAATCTGATATTTCCAATTACAGACCTATATGCATACAGTCGTCAATCCCAAAAATATTTGAATCTGCTCTGCTATCTAAACTCTCGCCTGAGATCAATAAAGTAATTTCACATCGACAACACGATTTCATGTCAAAACGGTCTACTCTTACAAATTTAATGATCTATCAGGAAAATTTATTTAGTACGATGCATAATCTTCTTCAGACAGATCGACATTTATCGTCACCAATCTGTGTCTAAATTCAAACTCAGTATATTAGAACATTTAAAATAAAGCCATAAATATCAATCAATTGCAACTTCATCAAATTATTAATTATCGCAAAACATCTACTATATGTGAATAAGAAAGGTAGCTAAATAAGAACACAATTAACAACAATCCTCTCGTATTTATTGTTATAAATATAATAACTTACTCACATTTGACTTATATTTCGATTTAAATCTTGGCGCCCTAGCAATAATAATAAATTATTGATAAAATTAAAATCGATGGTCTCTTCATTTTCACAATAAAAACGAAATTTAATACTTATGTATACAAAGATTACCTAAGTACTGACTTTTTTGCCCTCTCTCTCTTTTGGATTATTATTATCTTGTACTTTTTGTACCATAATTTGTACTATTTTTTACTTTTTTACTATCACGTTATACACTTGTTGAACTCATCTGTAAAACTTTTCAAGATATTGCAACTCATGTATTTTTTATTTATTTTTTTTATGTGTAGGTACTATTTATCGCTGCGTTAATTTTGCTGAATTCTTGAAAAACTTGCTTTCGAACAATTTATTCATGATCAAGTTAATAATAAAATCAACATAGTAAATACCTACACGTTCCTCAATAACTACTTTTAAAGTACCTTAAGCACTCTTCTGTTTTACCATTATTACACTATGTAAACTTATTAACTCCTTTGTACAATTTTAATGATAACGAAACTACATACCTATGTACATATTAAACATGCTTGTATCCTTAATGTACAGTTTATAATGTTATAAACTTCATGCTCACAATTATACTCCTGAATAACATGTGTAACTTTAATAATGTGATTCTGTAAAAGCCTTCAAGGCGTGTATGAATAAATAAAATAAAATAAATAAATAAAGTACTTATGATTTGATGTATGACTGTGATTAACCTAACTCTAAGTTAGTTGAGTTATGTCCGTGGAGATAATATCATAGTATCTATCATCAACATCTTTAAGGCTCGCTCGAGCGGAAAGTCTTTTAGGCTTCTGAAGATTTCTGGGCAAATTGATGAAGCAAATTGAATGAAGCAGACTTCTTGATATTGAGCTGCAGTAAATTATCCCAAAATCAATATCCACACAACATTTATTCAGAAAAGTAAAGAATTTATTACGTTGGAAAATATAAAACGTGGTATTAAGTAAAGTACTCAAAAGAAGTTATGTAAATTTAAGGACAGTATCTGCTGTTTGGGACTTGGGGAATGTTTATTTAACAACGTTTGTTTTGGTTAAACAGCGGTTTGTTACGAGGGCCGGGGCCGGGGCAGTAGGTAGAGGTGCTATCGCGATGAATATTTGCGTTTCGGAGGTCAGACAAACAGAAAAAAGGCGCTTAGAATAGAAGGACTTACAGATAACCATCGCGGACACAGCCAATTTATTAAGCCATCCCTCGGGGCTGGTACCCGCAGCAGATACACCGTACACTGCTTACTCGTATCGCGCTTTAAAGGTTTTCTTTCAAAAGTACCCCTGCACGAGATGGGTTTTTTTAACACCGTATATCGCAACGGGGTGGGCGTATAAATAATATGTCCCTTTTTATGTACGATTTTACGAACTCCAAGCTTATAGATGGAAAATACAAAACGCGGAGAGCGTTCAAAATGTCAGACTAAATAAGGCGAGTAGTAGTACTGGCGGCTGGCGCCCTCTAGTCAAATAACAAAGGTTTAACAAAAATGCCAAGGGGAAATGTTTTCACATTAAAAATGAGAATGTACCTGCAACGAATAACAAGCGTGTAGCGGTAGTGGGGCGTATGACAGTTAGGTGTTGGCACTATAACCAGCGGTATGAAATGGTTCAACGCGCGCACTGACAGTACGAAACAGCTGCAAGCTTCTGCACTGCCGATAAAAAGTAGTCTCACGCCGCACAGTGGGGCAAGATTGCTTCAAAACGTCCTTAATTCAGAGGGACGTTTTACGGTGAAAATTTGAATGTGGAATGAAAGGTTATACAAAAACAAAAATTTTAATTACATTACATATGTTAACTTTATTATCAATATATACAATTTAGTTAAATAACTACCAAAAATAATTTTAATTTTTTTGACATGTTTGAGTCGTCATCACTATCATCATAATTTCTACCATCATCATCACCATCACCATCATCATCATCATCATCATCATCAACATCATCATCATCATCATCATCATCATCATCATCATCATCATCATCATCATCATCATCATCATCATCATCATCATCATCATCATCATCATCATCATCATCATCATCATCATCATCATCATCATTATCATCACTACCATCATCATCAGCCTGAATACTTAGAAAATTTCCACTTCTCGGCGGTAATAATATAATGTTATGGTCTCATAGAAATCTCTCATTATAGTAGTGAGAAGTATGATCTAAACCAGTGGTTCCCAAGGTTGACCCCCAAGGGTCCCCAGGGTATCAGATTGAGAAAAAAACACGCTTTTTACTAAAATCTAAAAATTAAACACAAGAATTGAAATGCACACAAATAAGTTTCCGAATGCAATTTGAGAAAAAAATCATTAAACTTCGTTTTTTTTAATTTTATGACCTTTTTTGTATTTTTTACGACAAAAAATGATAACGTTTATAATAACGAAAAACTAACTCTAACAAAAAATGTGTTTATTTAGTCTTTTCTTCAGTAATTTTAGATAGAAAAAACGTAGGGTGAGCCATTTTTTAGTTTGAATTAAAAAAATATTTTTTAAGAATTATATGTGTCTTTCTAATAGTATAATTAGGAAGCGTATTTTATCACCTTTCCTAACAAGTTTTTAGTTTTTAGATAAAGGTATTCAGAAATGTTCCATTTATTTGGATTTTATCGTGAGGCGGAAAATTATTTGACCTTCTGGTAAGATACGCCCGACGGCTGAGGGGTTAATTAATATAAAAGTGCAAAAAAGTGGCAGAAGATTTCTGGGCACTTTAATTAACAATTTTTTAAAATTAATAATTTAATAAAACGAATTAAAATGTACGCATCTATGACAACGAAATTCACGAATGCAATTTGAGAAAAGTTTATTCAACTTCATAAATTTTTTTATTAATTATTTTTATTAATTAAACTGAGGCAATGATAACGTTAATGATACATTTGTCTAAAAAAATATGTATGACTTTTTAGTTTTTTTTATATAAGTAATTTTTAAGGTAAGTAAGATAAGCCATTTTTAAAACTTTTTATGTTTGGATTAAAAAAAATTACATTTCAAAAATTATATATGAAATTCTAATAATAAAATTTGAAAGAATAGTTTATCACATTTCAAAAACAGTTTTTTTTAGGATACGTTCAGAATTATTCAAATTTGAATTAAAATGTGCACGTACATGAAACCAAGGTTTCCGAAAGCAGTTTGAGAAAAAATTAATAAAGTTTATGAATTTTTATTAACTATTTTTAAATGAAACGTGAGAAGACATTAACGTTTATGGTACGTTTGTGTAATAAAATATATGTGAGTTTTTAGTTTTTTTTGTTATGAGTAATTTTGGTTAGAAAAAATGTTAGGTGAACCATTTTAAAAGTTTTTAAAGTTTGCATTAAAAAAATTACATATAACAAATTATGTGTGTAGTTTTAATAATAATAAAAAAATATTTTATTACTTTTCAAAATCAGTTATTCGTTTTCGGATACGTTCAGAAAAGTTTCATTTATTTTTATTTTATCACGTAAGTGGAGAAATAAGTGGAGAAATCTGACAAAATATGCCCGAGACGTGAGGGGTCAATTACTTTAAAAGTGCAGAAAAGTGGTAAAATTTAAAAAGTGATTCGTAAATTAAAAAAGCAACTGGCTTAAAAATTTTCGAATGGAAGCCCGAAGGTGCCCGGAGCTAAGTATATCTCTAAATGAATCTAAAAATTTTAGAAATCAAGATCACATTTTTGTATTTAATTGATGTACCCTTTTACTCATCAATACAACTAATGATGTAAAAATATAATGTGAAAAAATAAGTTGAATACCTGAATATGATGGATTCATAATCACTTTTGGTGTTTGTTTCAGGTATATTCCAAAATAAGTATACAAACTTAAGGTTTACGCTGCCTCATTTAACGGTGATCTTTTCTTCATTGAGAGCGATTACAAGTAGAAAGGTTGGGTCAATCTGGTATGTAAGTATGCTTCAACTAAAGGGCTACTATCCGAATTTATAAGATTGATTTTTTTTTTTGTTTATTGTATCGAAATGAGGTGTTTGGCTACACTGTGCGCCGTTCGTTGAAAGGAGCGGACCTTTTATTACCGAGTTACTACGAGTACTTTCGCATTCTTAAATAGTTAATATTGTAAATTACCCTCGTGTATCTTGCATTCTTCAATCTGTTTTGTAAGAGAGACGACTCCTTCAGGGCAATTGACTGTACATTTTGAAAATTCGGACTGAACGGTACAAACGTTTGAGTCAGTTTAAAAGGCCGGAAGTAAATTACCTCCTTGAATCCAGACTAGATTAAAATATTTATTGCAACTGCTACCACTTACTAAGTTTTCGAAACCAAAGTAAAGGTAAAAGAGGAAAAAAAGGCAAACAAATGATAAAAAGGGTATGACAATAATTTGAACAGTGCCAGGACAAGTTTGACAAATCCTACTTTAAAAATACGTTATCCCGCGTTTAGAAATTTAATCAGGTTTTGTAGGCGCAAAAAATTAAAAAGCATTAAACAAAAAGCAACTCGTAACAACAGCATCCGTGTGGATTATACCCTTTTCCAATATGTGTACAGCGGTGTAATGGTGTAAATATAATACGCGGCTTCTGTCGGCTTTGCTATCAGAACAGAGGTTCTTTTAGGTCAGCCAAAATCCGGGGCTTACTTAGAAAATGAAATTAAGTGAAATCTCAGTTGAAAGCTTTTTGATTTACGTATAAACTACACAGAATAAGTTATGGACCAGTCACTTTGTGGTCTGTCAACTCACGCAATCCTATAAAAACGATTTATCCGTAAATTCTACGCGAGTAGTTGGAAAATGTAAAAATCTTTAAGCTGTAAGCTTTTAAATTCTATGAAATACACATCAAAAAGTTTGTAGCGGCTGGACAACCAGTGAACGCAATTTTGAACATTCAATTTTGAGATTTTCTTAAAATTTCAGTATGTATTTGATGTATAACTCAAAAACTTACGATCTAAGAACTTTTTTCACTCAACCGAATACGTTTTTCTAACTACCCGCGTAGAATTTATAGGTAAATCATTATTTGTATTATTTGTCGCGTTAAGAGACTACAAAGTATGTATATTTGTCGCGTTAAGAGACTACAAAGTATGCATATTTGTCGCGTTAAGAGACTACAAAGTATGTATATTTGGGTGCTGACCGTTAAATTCGCATATACGTATTAATTCACTTTAGTTAATTCGCTTTCGTAGTAGAAGGTGATGAATTTATATAAATTAAATTAATCAATGCAAAATTTACAACATCAACCCAATAATACATGGAATAGAAATCTCATCGAGGAACTTTAAAGGTTTTGATTTTCCAAAAAAATTACCAACAAACTAATATTTCACGTCGTGCCGGAAAACTCACGTAGACCTTCTATTGAAAATCGCTAATTAAGCAGACGCATCTTAATTTCACAATAAAAAAATTACGCTTAAGATGTTTTGATGAGTTCCGTAGCACAGCGGCATGCCGTTGACTACGGACCCAGAGCTCTTAGGTTTAAAAGCTAGAGTGCGCAAATATATCTAAAAATGCGTGTTATTTCTCAAAAAACTGGTTATTAGATGATCGCCATGGTGACAGACCAACATTCAGAATTGAAATGATATCAGAGCAAACCTCCTAGGTGGTAGTGGTAGTGGAATGCAGCTAGATAATTGTTAAAAAATCTAACCGCCATTTTTATAGTTTTACTAAACTGCAATCAAAATTTAAAATCTGAATGAGTGTTATTCGAATATCGAACATATTCGAGAATAATAGCAAATGAATAGTCGGGGGGGGCTCGCACCAATAGAGCTGGCGGACGTTGGCTATCGATATTTCGATATATCGTTAGTGATGGCTAATTGAAATTCATAATAAGCCGATTGTCCGCATCGTACACACTAACCGAGGCTGCTCTGAAATGTAATCAACACTAGCTTCATACGGACAAAGTTTAATCAAAATAAATTCCCAAATCCCGCCATAGTGGACTTAAATAACAAAAAGATAAGCTTAACGAATAGAGCAGTTTGTTGATACGTGGTTGGTCGTAACAGTGTTTTTCGAATCGGAATTAATTTAATTATGAACCGAGATAAACACAGCCATTTTATGTTTATTATTCAAACGAGGAAAGTTAAATTAATCTAAAACTAGTAGGTATCTAAAAATAATGTTTGCAATTCTATCTTATTTTAAATCAAAATTTAAACTAAATCAAGACCACAATCGCCTTTGAAAAATAATCTTTACTGAACCATTAAAACGGCCACCATCTTAAAACCGGAACATAACAAAAATATTTACAGACAGACGAAATGCCAAGTAGTATATTAAAAACAAAAAGTAAAAATAAACAGAAAATATTTTTTAATGACGCGGCGAAAAATCATGAACAGTGGGCTCTAGGGTCATGAAATTTGATCAGCTCATTCTGTTTAGAAATTTTACATTACCTAAACGCGAAACCATTTCAGCCTAAAATGTAATAATCATGAGGTTCGGAGCTTAAAGCTTCATACAACTTTCAAACCTAAAATTCACTTGACTGGACGCCGTATTAATTTATTTATTTGTAATATTAACGCCTTTCGGATTTTACATGTCATAAAATAGTACAACTTTTACATAACATAACATAACTACGACATACCAAAGACAGGTCTAGTGAGCTTGTAAAACAGCCAGGAATAGAAAACAGAAGTTGAGAACATGTGTTGATAACAAAGCAAACAGTGTGATCCTGTAAATAATACAATATTGCAATGATGAAAAAATATATTAATATAATATTATGTAAGTACTCGTAACTTAACATAAATATGAGGTACAGAGTAGTTAAGTAATAATGTAGTTATGTGTTACTGTATTAAGTAAGATATATTTCAAGTTGAGGAGATATCTACATATTGCAGGAAAAACTTTATAGTCTGGCGACTGTATGGTTGAAAATTAAGAACCCAACTTCGAATACATCTCTGACGCCGCGCCTTATGCAAAACCATCTTCGTACTTGTAATAAAACCGAATTCAAGAAAGAGGCCAATAATGCCAAAAGTTGGCGCCACTTGGCGAAAACGTTGGCGAAACGTCGGCTTGATTTGTATTGAAAGATTTGATTTGTATTTTCGCGATTGGAGAGATTGATGATAATATGAATATTATTTTAACTGGCAGTTGTGTATAATATATGACGTCATTGCCTGTCGCGGTTACTTTGTCCCGGTGTTTAGTTGTCACCGGATCACCTGAGATCATTTTTCAGAGCCAGTTCCCACCGGACTAATAAAATGATCACCAACACTTAAACTGGGCAAAGCCGAGCTAAAAGCCGCCCGCAGAGCCTAGCAGCAAGAACCTGCGGAGCGGGTAGTAAATTAATAAAATTACAGGTTGTGAGGGTTTATAATATTTCTATGAATATTCATAATATTCTGTAAATTTAAATATTTATAATATTTCTATAGATTTAAGTACTAAAAAGCATTTACAATAGGTATGTATAATAAATTTGTCGATATACCTAGTTAATAAAAACATTACAGAATAAAAGCTTCTATTATATGAAAATCACAAACATTTATTTATTTGAACTTAATTATATGTTGCATAAATAAAGACATTTTATTGCAAAGCAGGTGTGAAGAGCTTTAACGGTTATAAACAATAGGGTAATTTACGCCTGAAAGATAACCTCCATAGGAAAATCCGACAATTTAACAAACCACAGAATTTGACGAAATTTCAATCCCGAAAGAAATGATGTAAAATATAGGGTGAACGATTTATTGTAACGTGATTACACGGCCCCAACGGAAAATGGCCGAAAATTACTTAATATCACGGCGATTTTTAGGCGTGGCATAATTAATACATGCTTCTATGACCTTCCACGGCTTCCGTAGTCCGGTGGTTAAGATATTCGACTACGAATCCAGAGATTGCGGGTTCAAATCCCGGCGTGATTTAGCACATTTTCTTTCATTAATTTGGGTTTTTTCACAATTAATAAATTCAAAATAATACACAGCTCACTAATTACTTATACTAAGTACGTTCCCGAGTAATAGATACTTTCATTAGGGCCCTGGCGAAGTAATCGAAATCTTATATGAGATGGTTTCAGCAGTTTTTGGCGACCAGGTCTGAGTAGGGAAATGATGAGCTTTCCCATTTTTCTCTTACAAAGAATGCGGGTTCAAATCGGCGCGCACAAAAAAGTTTTATTTAATTGTGTTATTTCACAATTTAATCATTTAAAATAATATAAGGTATATTTGTGGTATGTTCCATTGTGGAAAATACACTCCGTATACCAGGGCGATACTGTATTTTCCACTGTTAAGCATCACCATTCAGAATCGAAACGTTGCTTGAAATGGCTTTAGCCGTGTTTGGTAACCAGATTAGGTTAGATTAAGTAAGGTACTTCTTCACCTTCCTCCTCCCTCCCCATAACTTTCAGCCTCACAACATACTCCAATTCAGGATTCCATAATTCTACTATCTCCGGACGTTTGGAAACAGTTGTGACTGTAATATGAGTTATTCAACTAAAAAAAAATACTTAAATTTTCCGTGTGATATAAGTAATGAAAACTAGCAAAGAACGCATTGTTTCAACAATTCTGAGTACGAAATTTCCCTAATTACAATACAAGAACGTGTCGTTAAATCTGGACAAGCAGACGTATGGTCTTGCCTCTGAGAGCTTCGTTTTAAGTTCCCTTTCCGTTAAATGTGTCGTTTATGAGAAAGAGGGAGAGGTCGTAACGTAGCGATCAGCAGTTTGCCTGCCTTAACAGAAGAGTAGGTAAGATTGAGCATGTTTTCGTGCTTTAAAAAGTACGTTAAATTCATACGCCTTTTCAAGCTAATTACACCATGCACCAGATTTTCCGGCTAGGAAACGTGAATGTACACACTTTAATTATTCTGCAACAAATAATATAAAATTAGTATGGATGGCTTCTCGCTTGACAATGTAGGTATACGAGTATGTAAAATAAATTCTACAACCTTGGTGGTAAATTTTGAACAAATATTGAAGTTATTCAATTCGAAATTCAATATATTTGCGAGGAAATTACGACCCCTAGTTACACGTCGAGTCCGTAATGCTATACACTTATTGTGACGAATACGCATTACAGCGTTTGTCATATCTTCTTTATATATAAAAATCTCGCGTCACGATGTTTGGTCGAGATAAACTCTAAAACTACCTAGCCGACTTGGATGAAATTTGACTTACTGTATGTAATTTAGTCCAACTTAAAAGATAAGATAGTTTTATCTCGATTATTGAACTCAATATTTATTTTTGCGAATTAAATGTTCATTAAATGTTTGTTGTAGGACTATGCTTTGTAATTATTTGTAAGTTCCATAAGTTTCTAACAGATGGCGGTGTGAATTAATTTATCGACACAACACTTGGTTATCTAGGTTGGGTAACCATCCAGTAGATGGCGTTATGTTTCGATTTCACGTCGCAGCAACACGTGGCCGGGTCAGTTAGTATAATATTTAAAAATGAAAATATGTTTGCTTCTGTCTATGAATGTATGTATGCTATGCGTTGCTAAACAGTTCATCTTTGAAACTTGAATTGAAATGAAACTTGAATGTTTGGGGAATGAAACTTTGGGGATTCGATGTGCGCATGCCCGCGATTCTTACTATATAAAATAGTGAGTTCTGGCATCATGAAATTATGCGTTGCTAACAGTTCATCCGATTGCGATGAAAATTTGGGGATTTGATGTGTGCCTGCCAGCAATGGTTTCTATATATACTGGTGATCTCTGGCATTATGCAATTTAATGAATGTATGGAATGCGGGAGGGGGAGGGAAACCCGGAAAGGGGGAGGGGAGGGTGGAGGGAAACCCGGGAGGGGGGAGGGAAACTTGGGAGAGGGGAGGGGAACTCGGGAGAGGGTTCGCGGGAAGAGGTCGAGGGGAGAGGAAAGTCGGAGAAGGTGGAGTGGGAACGCTTGAGGAGGAGGGGACGAGAGAGAGAGGAAGGAACGGACGAATGGGAAAGGACACGCAGGGAGAAACAAATTCTTTATTAAGTGGCATAGCAACGCACGCCGGGAACTCGCTAGTTCACAATATAACCCAGTCAACGGTCAACGATCCGCATAATAAATAACACAATTATAATGTTAATCCATTTTGCATTAGGATATATTGATAAGTAACCAGCATAATCCTAGTTTCGCCCGGTAGAATATCACTAAAGGGACTGGAAAGGTTGTTTGAAAAGGCACAAGCCGTGTTTAATGATTAGCTTTGAATAGACAGTTATCTCCGATCTTTCCTCTTTCTCATCTACTTACGACATACCACAAATTGGGAATGCCACAGATCAACATGAATTCTGAAAACCTTTAGAGGAGTAAGGCTCTCGACTAGCAATCCAAAGGTTGCGGGTTCAAATCCCGACGTGCGCAAGTAAATTTATTTGATTGAATTATGATATTTCACAGTTGAATAATTTAAATAATATAAGGTATATTTGAGGCACGTTTCGGAATGGAAGATACTCTCAGTATCGCCGTAGTGTAAGAACACCATTCAGGTGGTTCTCAACCTTCCTCTTCGTTACCCACTACCTTCAACCCCACATTAAATAAGAGATGCCAAAGTCTCACTGGCTCCAAGCGGTTGGGAGCAGATGGCATTCTTATGCGGTATTCACATAAATAATAAGATATTTATGAATAAATCTTATTGCTTTCAAATATGACCTTACAAGAACCCCAACTGCCCGAAACCAGTGGGACTCTGGTAACACCAAATTAGGTTGAGAGGAAGTAGGGAGGGGAGATGAGAATATCTAAATATGAGTAAAAACATTAGCACAGTTATACACTGATTTATTTATTAATATGACAGTAACAAACTTTCAGGTTAATTATGAAAATTAATTAATACGAACATTCTACGTTTCAATTACCTTCCATTCGATATTCTGTAAACCGTAATCATGCAAACTAATACTAAATCTACTAACCTATCGAGGTTAGTAGATTTCGCCCTAACTCCGGGAATTAAGAAAGAACTTTATTTGGCTTAATATAGCATGAACGAAGCTATATTGGAAACTAAATAGCCCCGTATTGCATTAATATAAGACCGAATTACCAACTTGATTGACCGGCTACGGCTAGCGTAGCGTAGCCCCTCCTCTACGCCGTAGCGGGGAGCATACTTTACTCGAGGGTTGGAGAAACTTAGAATTTAGATCCAGTCATTAAACTATTCAAGATGAAGTTTTGGTTTAGAGGCTCTTTAAGGGTAACGCAACATATTATCATTTTACGCCGAACTAACTTGGTATCACCCTCAGACCGGGGAGGGGCCGATTCGGAGAATACAACGCTTGGTTTTACATTTAGCATCTGCGCAAAACGGATTTAGAAAGTAAAAGCATTTCAAAACAAACAAAAAAATGAGGAGGAAGAATGAAAGTAGACTGTTTGTTGTAGAAATGAAATCTCTGAGGCGTATGCGTGGTAAAACCACGAATGATCGTTTGAAAATGTGTGAAACAAATCGTGTGAAACAAAGAATGCAAGGCAAATAACAGCGTTATAGTAATTTTAAGAACAGACGGTTTGGGCACGTGGAGAGAATGAAGCAATAAATGAGTGTAAGGAAAATATATTACGCGAATGTGAAGAT
This sequence comes from Glyphotaelius pellucidus, assembly GCA_936435175.1. NCBI lineage: Eukaryota > Metazoa > Arthropoda > Insecta > Trichoptera > Limnephilidae > Glyphotaelius > Glyphotaelius pellucidus. The sequence continues at coordinate 206,113 of OW386541.1, forward strand.
GTCAGGGACGCCCGAAGAAGATATGGCACGATCAAGTGATTCAGGTAGTGTCAATAGTCAGAAAAACAAAAAAGTATGTATGAGACAATGTATGAATGAGAATGAAGCAAGAGGTGTGTGCCAAAACAAAGTTGTTTGGTGGTCCATCTTCTATGTCTTTCCCTGCGGGGATCGGCGTGATGATTAGTTAGTTAGTTCAATTCTGACAGGAGCTACGGAATTATGTAAAATACAGATAATAAAATTTGACGCCAAATTGTCAGGAAATATTTTTGAGCAACAAAAAAAAGAGCTTCGAAACACGGACAAAGCTGGGAAATAACTGGCAGTGTCGCATTAAAAGTCTTTCAGCAGCTCCAGGTATCTGCCATTACAATGAAAAATTGCTTCGAGAAATGGTAGAAAAAGAAATTATCCCAAAAACATGAAATAGTTTACTATTTTGCATTTGGCCACAGACAAAGAACGCCGCACAGAGTATGTGACAAATGAATAATGAGATGTGTCAGGAGCTACGCGATAATGTTCATTATCCAGTTGGAGTACGATAGCTGGGGTGACGATACAGTCGTAGAAAAAGCTTGTTAAACTCTTTATCGCTAACATAAATCTCCCGACACTTTCAACAAATGGTTGGCACGCTTACTGAGGCTTTCGGGCCCGAAAAGGTAATGAAGCCTACGATCCAAATCTTTATTGCATAACATCCACTACTTTGCGCTGATAAAAACGGAGAAAAATTACCATGGGAACCCATTAAAAAAAGGTAAATAACTTACAAACGGGCAGATACAAGAGAAATATTATAAGGCATTAAATTAAGACATATTATTATTACATTTATTACATTTAAGACATTTACATTGTTGAATTTTTTTAATTGAGATAATTATTTTTTTAGGGAATTTGAATGTTTATTTAGCTGTAACTGAGAGGTACCACAAAAGAGTAGCAATAATTGTGCAGAGCAAGTGCTTCTTCCTATTTGCAGAAAGCTGTGATTTGAGATCTGCTGTGAGCAAGAAGGGAGAGACAGATATAAGAAAAGAGGTAAGTATGTTTTTATATATTTTTTTAATTAACCCCACACAAGAGACCCTGACGAAAATAATTTCCCTCAGGGCCTTTGTCATCTGAGATGCTGTGTGGAGGTTTTTTTTGAGGAGAGGAAGGAATGAACATTGGTCTTAAAGATACCCAGAGGAGGAGAAGGAGAAGGAGGAAACACAGAGGCCGGCAAATCGTTCCACAGCCTAGCTGTTGAACAAAAGATCAAATCGAAGAAACGACCCGTTCTCAAGTGACAAATGTCAATCGCGTACATACGTTGCGTTAGGCGTGTTTCTCGACCATGCACGGTGTCGAAGGGATCAATGACGCTAGTTCCTCGGAGCATCTTCCATTGAAATACCGGTAGAACAAGGATCGGGAAGTAACCGAGAATTAAGAAATAGATGTCAGAGATTATATCATCTAAAATAGTGGACATTCGCAAAGGGAAATAATGAGATAAAAATTCACTACAAGCCCTTCAAGCCCTTCCTTGTACGATGTTCAAATATATTTTCTTATGGATAAATTATCCATTAACAATACAACGCCTCAAGAAGCGAAAAACAACAGAGACTACCAATGACAAAAAGTAAGACAACAATGTAGGTGCGTACTTCACGAAGATTATGTCAAGTCAATTGCCTGAATAAGCTTTCAACAAAGTCATATAATTATTTGCGACTGATTAAATCATTTAGACTTAATTGCACCAAAAAAATTACTTTTTGACCTGAGTTGACAGGTCTCCACATGGACAAAGACGAAAGGTATCAATAATTATTGTCCGTCCAATAAGAGTAGAAAATATTAAAAGTGGAACTACAAAATTTGTAGGCTGGCAACAACAAATTGACTATCAAATATTATTTTAAAGTACAATAAAACTGAAAGTACAGAGCACAGTAAACCACATTTTAAAAAACATTTTTTGTTCTTAAGGTGATCCCATAGTCCTTGAAAAATTCGAAATCGTCTGTTTTGCGAGGGATTATAAAATACTTGAGAAAACTTGACAACCAATAATAGACAAGGGGCGTCAGGCTCATAAATCCCGAGTTCCGCCCTCCAATACACTGTGGTAAAATTTGTGAAAAATATGAACATTATAATTATATTGAATACTTGTTTATGATTATCAAAATACACGGTAAAATTAACAAATCATGGGCCTAATTTGTAGAACAAGTAACTTTCATTTATCAAATTTTACAGGAGGCAGAAAATTTTTTAAACCCATGAACCAAGATGAACCGCTCTCCTTCGCACGGAATAGACTAGGTTTATAAAACATTTGAACGTACTTAAGATTTGTATAGTTTATTAATCAAAAATGTTTAATAATTTTGAATTTTTAAATTTTTTTTTTAAATATAATTTTTTAGGTAGTTATTAATATGCAATTTACAGTTATTTTAATTAATAAATATGTGTAGGTGTGTGCAACTTTATATGTATGTATGTCTATAAATATAAACATGTGCATAAATGTGTATATATGGATTTGTATTTTATACATATTTTTTCATTCTAAATAATCAGTGTATGCGATAATAAAATGTATAAAAAAAAAATAATAATTAAATAACTAATTTTCTACAACACACATAAATACTTGTCCCACTTAATCATAAGCACCTCAACACCTCAGCACAGGTTCTCCTAGTGAGGTGTTCACGAAACATACAATATTACCCACACACAGTTTTACCTTCTCAAACCTACCTTACACCCAACATAATACTTAAAAAAAAAAAAATCTTTTTGCTTACTGCTACTGAAAATTAACGTTTTTTTGTACTCCTTTGTAAACCTCAGACATAATAAATAAATAATAAAATAAAAATAAAAGACTCCACCTTCCAATAATATTAAAAACGCAATAATTAACACACAAGAAACATTTCACTTAGAGGAGTAGATCGCCAGCGGTCGCAGGTATTTACTGTCTGTTACTGACGACCTATAAAGTTCGCAATAGGTGACAAAAAACGCACACAAACAAAAGGTCATTTTCAACTGTCAAACAAACAAATAATAATCTCAAAAAGGTATATCCCAAGGGCTCGAACAAGATAAAATCGTGGGAACGCATAACTGACCCTTTGACTAATGGTTGCGTTTTAGAAGAAAAATATTATTACTTAATATTATCTTGTTCAAACCCTACTTTCGCTAGAACCAAAGTTTCGGAATATTTCCGAAGAATCCCGAAGATCTTCGGGTGGCCGTGCGGCGCGCGGTTAGTCGTTTTTTAGATACGTTTAGTACAGAGATGGGCAAACTTTTTAACGAAATGGCCAGATAAATCAAAAAATTATCTAGGCGGGCCGGAAAACAATTTAATAAAATAATTTTTTAAAAGTGATATACTTTATTTTTTAATTTTTACATCAAACATAATATTAAGTATGTTATATGCTACAAAGGCAAAAAGTAACAAAAATTAATTATTCTTAAGAGTATGAAGGCATATGTGACAGATGAAACTGTGACTGAGCTTCTAAAAGTTTTTCATAATCTGGTAGAAACTGGGATGAGCTGATTCGCAGTGGTGGTCAGTCAATCGGTTTCTAACGCTGTTTTTGCGAAGCTTCATAGTAAAAAACACCTGTTCACAGATGTAGGAAGATGCAAACATCGCAATTATCTTCTGAGCGTGAAATTTCAGGTTTGGGAAACTTGATTTTCTTGACTAGTTGTTTGGAAAATAGATTCAATTGCATTTTGAAATACATGATATGATCCCAAATATCACTGATTAATTGATTTCTTCCTTGGAGTTTAAGTTTAAATTTATTGATGTATCTGAGATCTGTAAAAATGCAAAGTCTGAAAGCCATACAATATCTTCCATATGTTCACATTCGTCCATTCCTTTTTCTTCCATGAAAGAGTCGTCTTTTAAATCCCAAACTCGTCCGAAAACTCGTCAATTGGTAAATTGTGGTAGGGTTATTCAAAACAATGTCGCGGGCTGGATTGACTAGCCTGAAGGGCCGGACTTGGCCCGCGGGCCGTACTTTGCCCATGACTGGTTTAGTATGACATATTTCGACGTTTTGGGATTTTTTACTACGAGCTTCATTCAAGCTACGGGGCGCTTTGTTCTGGCGCGCGGATTGGTATGTACCTAGCTCGGTTCCTCGGTTCCTCGTTCCTAGCCGCCGTATTAGGGGGCGGGCGGGCGGGAACACTGCGTTTATTTGGCCGCAAAACATTGTTAGATAGGTAATTAATTATGATTATATTTAAAGATTGTGCTCAATTTTATAATTAAACACATTACATAGAAATATAACGAGCCGAAATAAGGTAAATTGTTGTTCAATTTTGTTGGCGGTTCAGCGCACCATTGAACGTTTGCGCCAGCCGCGCCTGCACAATAGTCTCAACTTCTGCTATTTGGAGTCGGTGAGACTATGGCATCCCCAATTGGGGTATGTTGTGAGGCTGAAGGTAGCGAGGAAGAGAAAGAGATTGGGAAGAGGAAGGTGGGGAAGTACCTCACTATTCAGATCTGGTCACTAAGCAACGTATCAATTTCGAATGTTGGTCTTACACCAGGGCGATACTGAGAGTATCTTCCATTCCGGAACATGCCATAAATATACCATAATATATTATATTTAATTATTTGAACCCGCAACCATCGGATCGCTAGACGAGAGCCTTTCCCCTCAAACACGGAGGCCGTCAAATACATTTGACCAGGAGGCCTACAATTATATTGGAACTGCTAATAAATTGGATTGTTTAAAACTCTTCTGAACAATTTGCATTTATTTAAAAATAAAAATATTGGAAATAACAATTTTCAACAAAAATATTCACCAACAGCTTGGCGGTTAACAACTGAACGGGAAAGCTTCGGACTGTAATTTAGGTATTAATACACAAAAAAATATATTTAATCATTCCCCGAAAGTAAGAACTTGGCAATAAAAGTTAATTAATTAAAGTTAATAAGTTTCTCTTCTACGGAGATTTGATGTGCATAGTTAGATTTATGCCAGTGTTATCAAGGTAAAAATAATTTAGTTCATCAATGTTGCGGCGGAATTTTAAAAATCGCGTTTTTTTAAATAAAAATAATATAACTTATTCAAAATGTGAATCGAGTACTTCAAGGAAGTCGTTTTATACGGAAAATGAAACGAATTTATTAATATTAAATTGTTAACCATGTATTGAAATTTGCTCACTGTGCGGTACTGTTGTCACTGTTTAATACTCAAAAGCGCGCCAGATTTAAAATTGTAAATGTCAAATCATAGGCAAAGTTATTGCCTACTTCAAACGACATTTGGCAACAAACATATATATTTTTTTCAAATACGAGTATTATTATATAAATAAAGTAAATTATAAAGTGGTTAATCGGTTCATTCAAACATCTACATATATAATTAGGAAATTTAAAAATCGATTGTACGTAAACTCGAATAACATTTTACGGCGCAGAGAGTCACTAAGTCGAAGACAGGTCTGTCCACCACAACGGTTGGGTGGAGAATGCGACAAAAAGGCGGTGACGATTGTGTGGTCCTTATGTCCATGGCATAAGGTTCATTTTGAAATAACATTTTTGTCGAATGCCGGCGGTCTTGATTGACGTCAAAAATAACAACGCGAAAATGCACATTTTATTTTATTTCGTGAAGTTCATGCATAAATATCATTTTTTTTTGCGATTATCATAAAAGAAACTAAATTTGCCACATTATGCAATAAAACTAAATCCGAAAAAGGGTTTATAAGTAGGAGAGTTTGCACTTGAAAGTGTTTTTTTATAGACCTAATACTTTATTTTTTTCTAGGCTTATTAAAAGACTTATAAAAAAAATGACCGATATTTTTAAGGGCCAAGATACGTTCTACACGCAGTATTTAATTGAAGCATATATAATACTTCCAAGCGATTAAATTTTCAAAACAAAAATACACGATTTTGTATGATTTTGCAATACGTCGCATGGCTTCATCTTAAAGAAAAAAAAAGAAGCACTGTTGTTAAGGTACCTAATTAATGACATACATTTGATTAAACGGTGTTTTACAAAGTGATTTGCTTTAATTTAATTTAACAAATTTGAATTTAACAGTACTTAACGGTACAAAGAAAAAAAGGAAGAATTACTAATGGTGAGTTTGGATCTAGATCTGGTAGATCATAGAAAAAAAAAGTAAGAATTACTAATGGTGAGTTTAGTTACACTACTAGATCTGAATGAGTCAAATATATTTAGATCTAAAATTAGAGACACGATCTAAAGCCCGAGAAACGCTAGGTACTTAAGCTAGTATTAAAGTTTTACTTACAGAATTAAAAACAGAAATCCGCTTAACAAGTATCCAGCCATAGTTGTATCATTTCAAAATAAAGAAACGAAGGACCAAATTATCGCCCAAATGAGAAAATATGGTGTTTTGTCCACAAAAAAAATTAATTTTCCGGAAGATAACATAGTTTACATTAATGAACAACTGTCACAACATAACAAACACCTTCTGTTCCTTGCGAAATCTTCAAGACTAGGCTACAAATTCATTTGGGCAAAAAACGGAAATATAATGATGAGAAGGGATGAAACAGCTCCAATCATCCATATAAGACAGCCCGAAGACATTCCATCGGAATAAAGGATTATATAACCATATTATACGAGCTAATAACTTCTATCTTTAAACATGGCTGATGAAAATTTTTTGTATGAAAATTATATTTGTCAAAATACAACAGAACTAAATAATCACTTTAAAGATATACATTTTTCAGTTCTTAATATGAACATAAGAAGCTTAAGAAAACACTTTGACGAACTTTGTATCTTACTCGATAGCCTAGAATTTTCTCCTAGCGTTGTTGTTTTAACAGAAACACAGATGAAAGAGGTAATTCCTTACAACATTCCAGGATATGTTACCATTTCTTCTGAATGTAAACACACTGGGCACGATGGAATCACCGTATTTATAAAAAATTGTCTCAAGATAACTGCCTACGAAATTTTAAACTTTAAAACAGCAAATGCAATCAAAATAACATTTAACCACAAAAACTGTAACTATTTGCTTTTAGCTATATATAGATCACCTTCATTAAATGAGTCTCTCTTTACTAACGAACTTACTTCGCTTTTAAAATTGACTAACAGAAATAACTTCAACTTTGCAATATTAGCCGGTGACATCAATATAAATATAAATGAAAATAATAAAAGAACCAATTCCATTAATGAATACTTAGATTGTTTGTCATGTGCAGGATATCAGTCATACATAAATTCCCCAACAAGAGAAAATCTAAATAATTCCACGACTCTAGATCACATATTTGTCAAAACACACAAACACGTTATAACTACATCTTCAACACTAAAAACAAACATTACTGACCACTACCCAACATTTTACGGACACAACATTTTAACCGCGAATTCAAAAGAATATTCTGATACTGTTGAAAAAAATGATATTAATTACGTCACATTAAACAATCTACTTCATTCAGAAAAATGGGACAATATACTTTCAATAGCTAACCCACATTCAGCATTAGAATTGTTTTATAAAACTCTACAAGATTATATTTCGAAAAGTACGCGTAAAATTGTTATCTCTAAGAGAAAATATAAAAAAATTAAGCCTTGGATCACTGTAGGACTAATAGTCTCCATTAAACAAAGAGATAAACTATACAGAGAGATGTTAAATTATCAAAGAGCCTGTCAAAAAAATAATGTAAAAACAATGTCGTTTATAAAAACTAAATATTTATTGTACAGAAATTTACTAAATAGATTAATAAGAAGTTGTAAAAAAAAATACTATTGTGAAAAAATTGATAAAGCAAAAAATGATACTAAGAAAACGTGGAATATTATTAACGAAATAACGAACAAAAAAAAAATAGCATCAACTGATGTAAATGAGATTAAAATAAATAACAATATTATAACTGACAAATCAGCAATTGCAGAAAACTTTAACAACTTCTTCACAAATGTAGTAGATCAAGTCCTTGAATCTTCTAGTAAAATTGATAATACAACGCCCGTAGATTTAGTATCAACTTTCGATTCAATTAACACCTTAGAATATTTTTCACCCATCACAACAAATGAAATTGAAAAACACATTGACGGTCTAAAATCAACCAATTCTACAGGAATTGATGGTTTAGCAGGCTACACACTAAAAAAAATAAAACAATACATTTTAACTCCATTACAACATATTTTTAATATATCCCTAAAAGAAGGACATTTTCCAGAACAATTTAAAATCTCCACCATAATTCCAATACACAAATCGGGTGAAACGCTCATATTAGACAATTACAGACCTATTTCCCTAGTTTCAAATCTTTCAAAAATATTTGAAAAATGTATAAAAAGTAGAATAATGAATTACCTAGAACAAAACAAAATTCTGTCCCAAAATCAATATGGCTTCAGAAGTAAACTAAGCACTGAAGATGCAATATTCGATCTGACAAAAAAATTATACACATCTGTTGATCAAAATAAAAAAAGTTTAGCTATATTTTTAGACTTGAGAAAAGCTTTTGACACGGTAAATCACAATCTACTTATAAAAAAAATTAATCAAATAGGTTTCAAAAAGGATACACTAAAAATTCTAACTAACTACCTTAAAGACAGAAAACAAAAAACAAAAATAGGGAATTTTTATAGTACAGAAACAAGGATAAAAAACGGAGTACCACAGGGAACTGTTCTCGGCCCAATTCTGTTTCTAATATATATAAATGATTTATGTAATGTTGTAATCCCTGGTGAAATTGTGTCTTACGCTGATGATACAGCAATAATAGTAAATGGAAAATCCTGGCTTGAAACTTTTTTGAATGCAACAAAATGTATTGCATATGTATCATCATGGCTAAAAAGTAATAGACTCTTCTTAAATTACAGCAAAACTTTTTACCTAACTTTTTATAAAAACAGTAAAAACAAACCCCCCAATAACCTAAAAATTAGAATACACAATGCTAACTGTAATCAAGTAACATGCTCTTCTTGCTTTGAACTTGGAAAAGTTGAAAAAATCAAATATTTGGGTATTTATATTGATACAAATTTAAATTGGCAATCACAAATTAATAATACCGTTTCTAAATTAAGATACCTTACTTACTTATTTTACAGACTTAAAGAAGTACTTAATATTGAAAAATTAAAAATGATTTATTTTTCTCTGGTGCAATCTTCACTCATATACGGAATAATAGGATGGGGTGGTGCGCTTGATGTATTTATAAAACCTTTACAAATAACTCAAAATTATATTATCAAAGTTATGTACAATAGAAACACAACATTTTCGACAGATGCACTATACAAAGAAGCTAAACTATTCAGTCTCCGTAAACTATTTATACTGCAAACTATGAAATATATCTTTAAAAACCAAAACAAATTCGAAAAAAATGAAAATAGAATCAACATTAGAAATAATAATGTTTTTTATACCCCCCAAACGAATACCAAACAAATGCAAACTCACAGCAGTTTCATTGGACCTCGTACTTTCAATCTTTTACCGAAAAATATTCAAGTGACAACTAAACTTCTGCAATACATAAAAGAGTTGAAGTCGTGGCTTGACAATGTAAATATTGAAACATTGTTTGCTTAATTTGTATCACTTTATTGTTTTTTCACAAACAGTACACTTATTAATACATTATGCACTTATTGTTACACTATACCATTATTGTTATATTATGCACTTATTTGTTACATTATACCATTATTGTTACACTACTTCACTTAATGTATGCTCATTTTGTGCAAAGCTGTTTAGACAAATTTTAATCATGTTTTTGCTTTATATGCCCATTGTTTGTTCTTTCTAGGTACAATAATAAAATATATTCAACTATATTACCCACGCACAGGCTGCGCCTTAGTGGGTTCCCATTATTCTTTTTATTTTATAATATTGTATGCATCAAATGTAAATTTTGGGAAAAATAAAGGAAAAAAAAAAAAAAAAAAAAAAATAAATAAATAAATGTGAGCAAATTCTAAACTGTACTTTATATTTTATTACAATGTCGTTATTCTTCATTATGTTAATCTTCATTATGTTCAGAGGTATGATCATAATATACCTACATGCAATTTTAATTTTGAGATCAGTGAGTATATTTAATTTTTTTTATAAAAATATAGGCTACACAGCTTTACATTAACACTATGAGTTAAATGTTTAGTATTGCCATTTGATCAACAGTGGTGCCCTCCTATGTTTTCTACTCTTATTTGACAGACAATAGTAGTGTTGATAAAGGAACAGCAATTCTATATTTCGGAGTCTACAGGGAAGGGATGTTGAACTCACGATGTTTAAGTTATTTAAAATCTAGTTATATTTAATTAAATGAAGACATTATGAGCGAAACTCAATCAAAAATCTGGAAACAGAAAAATCAGAAAAAGATATTGGCACCTCTGGGACTCGAACCCAGGACCTCCCTACTTTCCGAGTTGGGCGCTCTTATCCACTGAGCTAAGGTGTCGATATCCAATTCGGTCACTTTTAACTGTACCATACTTCGACTAAGAACCACCCATATTATCTTCATTTTTCTTAACGCATATTTTTATTGGCTGCCATCTTTATGAACGATTGCAAGATTCAACTCGAACTAAATGCAATCTAGATGGTGTCTGGATAAATTATTATCCATTTTTATTTAATGTGCGACATCTATTGACTCTTCTGCAAGTCTGGGATGAATATTATTATTTATTATTTTAACTTTATGAGTAAAACCTCAAACTGTAATATTTATTTATTGCATTTAGTTCGAGTAATAAATAAATATTACAGTTTGAGGTTTTACTCATAAAGTTAAAATAATAAATAATAATATTCATCCCAGACTTGCAGAAGAGTCAATAGATGTCGCACATTAAATAAAAATGGATAATAATTTATCCAGACACCATCTAGATTGCATTTAGTTCGAGTTGAATCTTGCAATCATTCATAAAGATGGCAGCCAATAAAAATATGCGTTAAGAAAAATGAAGATAATATGGGTGGTTCTTAGTCGAAGTATGGTACAGTTAAAAGTGACCGAATTGGATATCGACACCTTAGCTCAGTGGATAAGAGCACCCAACCCGGAAAGTAGGGAGGTCCTGGGTTCGAGTCCCAGAGGTGCCAATATCTTTTTCTGATTTTTCTGTTTCCAGATTTTCGATTGAGTTTCGCTCATAATGTCTTCATTTAATTAAATATTACAGTTTGAGGTTTTACTCATAAAGTTAAAATAATAAATAATAAAATCTAGTTGTTATGAAGACAAATTACGAAGATAAAAAACAAAATCGAGAAGAGATTAATGTAATTATCGTTGCCAGAAGGTTAGCGTTCCTAATGACGGTCTCCGTGGCCCCGAGGTAAGTCTCTCGACTCCAAATCCGAAGGTCGCGGGTTCAAACCCGGCGTCTGCTAATAAATTTTATTTGATTAATTTGTGGTATATCACAATTAATTAATTTAAAAAATATATTTAGTATATTTGCGGCACGTTCCAGAATGGAAGGTACTCTCAGCAATCGCCCTGATGTAAGACCATTCAGAATTGAAACGTTGCTTGAAATGGCTTTGGCCGTGTTTGGTGACCAGATCTGAGTAGCCAGGTACTTCCCCACCTTTCTCTTCCGTATCTCCTTCTCCTCCCCACTGCCTTCAGCCTCACAACATACCCCAATTGGTGATGCCATAGTCTTGCTGGCTTCAGAAGGGGCAGTTGGGGACTCTTGTGAGGTATTCGTATAAAAAAGGTCGATACATAACAGAGCTTTATCCTATTCTCATATTCGCTTTGGGGAATCTAAAACGAAAACAAATGTGTTTGTAAGTTAATTAGGTCCAGGTCAGTAAACAGGATTCGGCACCTGATAGCGATTTGTATCTCGGGGTAGACGCTGATTTAATATCCCGCTGCCTTCTTCGGGCTACTCGGGACTGTGGGGGAGCGCTCCCATTTCGGAGTATCAACCCACGAATGAATAAATCGAATGTTCAACGAATACGAACACCCAAAATCAATTCATGAAATATCCCTGATTTCTTATTAAGAGAGTTTGTAAAACGATCAAAGTAAGTTGATAAAGAATATATACACAAGAACACAAAGTAAAAGGAAAATTTTAGAATTAAAAAAACACGCTTGAATAAGAGTATTATGAGATATTGGTGTTGTTATGAATGTGTTACGAATTCTCGTATTGCGCTACTTTTAAACATGGACTACGTGTACGTGTCGTCGACTAGTCACGCTGCTCTGCTTCCTGGGAGATGTTACGTATTTAATATTTTAAAGAGCAGACTTAAACTCTTGCGAACTACACTTTAATATTCCCATTCAACTTTAATGCTTACTTACTTCTAAGACCAGGAGACAACATTTTCTAAGCATATTTTACATACCACGAACGGCAACTCGAAATGTTACGTGGATTATAAATTTAAATGATATCAAACGTGTAATTACAGAGGCAGCAAGGTTAAAGGCAGTTCATTAAGTGAAATGAACTCGAATTTTGTTTTTATGAAGCTTTAATTACATCTAACTTTCGGTTCGTAAAGTGTGGGATAGCTACGACCCTACATCCCTACAGGGCTGTAACCAATAACATTAAAGATACCAACTCCTAGAATATAAAACGTCCTTACTCGGAATAATTGGTTTCAGAATATTATCTATGAAATTAAACGAAGGCATTACAAATATGTTAAAAAATTATATCAAACAGTATTAATAGTCTTCCGTCTGCGTGGTTGAGTTTCAGAACACGACTTCGATTGCATGTCTGAAGCCACGCCTTACGCTCTGCGCCACAAATAACATCTGTGTACGTGGAATTTCAAACGAACCTACCGTTGTAATTCGGTTTTAAATTAAAAAATTCGTCACAAGATGTCGCCACTTCCGTCGGCAGGTTGGTGTGGACGTGCTTCAAAAAGATTGACGGTAATACTCAGTTGTATCAAGCGGCTATATATTACATGTTTCGTCATTGCCTATCTCGATTACATTGTCCCGGTGACTATCACTGGATGACAGTGGATCCGAGGAACATGCTGTTTTTGGAACCAGTTCTTATTGGATTTATAAAGTGGTCACAAACACTAATTGGGCGAAGCCGAACTAAAAGCCGCCAGCAGGGCCTAGCAGCAAAAACCTGCGGATCGGGTTTTTAACTGCTAGTGATGTTATATTACAGCAACTAACAGTAAGATGAATGAATATAAATTTTTTTTTTTTTTCAGCGTTGTGTGAGTTAAGCAATATACAGTAAAAAACAATGCGACCATATAACATAAATCAATACAAGTAATTGCTCCAATATGTACTCGTATAGGGGCAATTGTCTTACAAACGCTGCTAATCCACGTAAATTCATCAGTTCATGCTAATAGATGCTTGAACGATAACAAAAATAAATAAATTGATAAAAGCTTGAAAAATACTTAAAAGTATATAAGTTCATAAGCAAGATAGAAACTAAAATAAAGAAGAAAGTAGTTGGTACATTTTGCAATTAATTATAAAATGAAGTCGGAAGTTACAAGTAGAACTCACCGTTTTCGATGTAGTAGGAAGTCTCGTTATAGCGGTCATCAGTGAAGCCGGGTCTCTTCGCCTTCAGGGCCTTGGTCTCCAGCTTCGCCTGCAACAGACAGGATGCACACGGGAGGGTGAGCGATTGAAATCCAATAGGGTTTAGAAACTACTCTCTAACAAGATGTCAACAGTATTAGGGACCGGCAAACTCGGCCGAGAATATAAAATTACAGATAAATCAGGGTTGACTTACTATTTATTACCAATTTACTAATAAGGTCAGTTTAGTAATAAATTCCAAAATTTGACAAGGTTAGGAAAGGGAGAGGTAATTTTAAAAAACTAGGGTCAGTTAGTTAAAATTATCCGGTACATAAAAAAATCAGTGCATTCTTTCTCATGATGATTTTTTCGATTTCTTCGCTCTTTCGCATTCATTCTTGTTGATTTAAATAAAATAAAATAATACCTACTTATGCATGAATCATTGTTTTAAAAATATACCTTTAGGAACATTCAAAGCCCTTTATTGTGTGGCCAACAAACCACTGATCAATAAATTTCATATCGTGGAATTTCTCACTCTTTAGACAAGAGGTAAAATTAACTTGTAATATATAAATAAATAACAGAAGGATAAAAGCTGGTTCACATTACGCTATAAATCTGCGAGCAGATATCTGTTGATTCGCGAGCGCTTATCTTTTGTCCTTTCTCACGAGGCTATCAAATATTTCTTCCTGTGGTAGGAGAGGGGGTCAGTCGAATTAGGGAGCGGCAACGGAACGCATATTTTTTGTACTGAAATCTGTCAACTTGACACCTGTCATCCACGGGTCTAGGCAGCTCCGTAATTACAATGACCCCCTCTCCTGTTTTAGTCGGAGAAGGGGAGAGTTATCTTCTGGGATATCGCGTCTGGAGCGGTTACGTCTGAGATGTGTATTGTCTATGATTGATCTGCGCTTAAAAGCACTTAGGTGTGAACGGTCTGAAGGGATTGTATGGAGAGCGTTATTTGGCGTGCTTTGATCTTTTATATTTGATAGCGTAATGTGAACCAGCTCTTAGTGTTTAAAATCATTACCTTTAAGATATTTAAGTCGGTAAGCACCACAATAATAAAAAGTAAAAACACAAAAGTACTTGATAATATTTAATATTAAGGTAATACTCCGCTTTCTAGTACATCTTTTCAATAAGTCAGTCAGCATGAATGATTCTCCAAAACCTCTTAAATCAGCTGTTGTAACTCTACCAATAAAAAACCGCAATTGGACGCTGAAGATCTTTTAAATTACCGACCCGTTTCAAATCTTCCATTAATATCCAAAACCTTAGAAAAACAGGAGCAGGTGGATGAGTTTGTGTATCTGGGTAGTAAGTTTACGAGAGACGGGAAGGCTGATAGAGACATTGAAAGAAGGGTAAATGCCGGTAACTCCTTTAATGGAGAACTGAATGCCGTTAATTGGCGCTAATAAAAAAAAACTGACAAAAGAAGCGAAGCTAGCAGTTCACAATGCAGTGCTGGTACCTACCGTGATGTATGGCAGTGAGGCATGGAACTGGCAGAGAAAGAATGAAAATAAATCGAATGCTCTTGAAATGAGATCCCTGAGACGTTTGTGTAGTAAAACCATGTATGATCGTGTGAGAAATGTGGAGATCCGCAAAGAATGTAAGGCTGATGTAAGCATAATGCGAAAGATTAAGAAAGGGAACCTCAGATGGTTTGGGCATGTAGAGCGAATGAACGAAGAAAGTAGTGTAAGAAAAATGTGTGACGCAAATGTGAATAGTAGAAGAAGTCGGGGACGCCCGAGGAAGACATGGCACGATCAAGTGAATCAGATACTCGAGTCACAAGTGGGCCATATCAAAAGTCAGAATAATATAAGAGTGTATGAGTGAGTGAAATGATGTGAATGTGAGTGAAGCAAAGAGTGTGCTCTTCCGTAGTGTTAGAAATCAGCACCATTCAGTATATCGGAAGTGACCTGCCAGGTAAGTATGTTGTCTGTATCTATTTGTAAATAATAAAACTAAATAGAGCCTAGATTTCATAATAAATTACAAAGCGCCCTTGGGGTGATTTTTCACAAAAACGGCGCTTAACAAATTATCCAAATATTATTATCATTATTTCATATAGTAAAATTCAAAACACCGTCGTAGGTCGTAAAAGCTTCTTCATATCCAGTTTTCCGGGAGGCGCCCCTCTTTCTTATAAATAACCTTTAAAAGTATATCACCAACAAACAAACAAGGAAAACCGAACAAAGTAAGAGACATCTTTTTTAGTAAAAGCAGACAAAATAAATTCGATACGAATTTATATAAATCGAGACTTAATCCCACAATTCGAACGGTCGTCATTATAAATGCCCAGTCAGCTAATAATATAACTTTAGATATATATTTCTGAAATATGTATATATATTTGTCCAATTGGGAAATGTGTTTGATAGGAGATTGATCGATAAACTAAGCTCATCAGTGGCTTGGCTTCAGTCTTGCTCATGCTACTAATTCCACGGATAAATATTTATGACAGAAGGCACAAAGGGTTGCCGTTATGAGGACCCCAACATACGAATATTTGATTAAGCCAACGATTGAATCTTAATATTTAAAATATTTATTAAAATTATAATTTTTAATTAAAATAGTACTTAAAACAAAGTTGATTATTTTAAATTACTTAAAATGTTGTCACAAAGCGAATTCACAATTATTGAAGAAGAGATATCATATTTCATTAATTGCTTGAACATTCCAAAATTTAAGGGATGAGAAAATTAAAGTATTGTTAAAGGGATTACGTAAAACTAATCAGAAATTAATGAAAATGACTGGAAGGATTATTATTTGAATATATTTTAAAATTCTACACAGAAAAAATTCTTTAATATGTCATCTTATAAAAATAATTTCATACAGCTTTGAATTTAGTCGACGATATTATATTCTATGAGTTCATCGCATAAAAAAACGTATTTTATATTTGTAACAATTTTATTGCTTTTTTTATAATGTCGAAGAATTTTTTCAATCGAAACGAGTTTGTATTAAAATAAAAACTGGCATTTCAAAATGTGTTATGATAATAAACCCAAGAGAAAAGTTAACAAGAGTGGCTGAGAATACGAAAACGCTTCTACCTAATAATATACTACCGAGTTTATAAATATGTGCGTCATGTATAGGCTCTGCTTTATAGCTTAGAGAGTATGAGGTACATTCCTCGACCTTTGAGGAACTACCGATGTAATGGAGGGACCTATATACAAGAATGTATGTAAGGGCAAAGGTATAATTTGGTAAAGGAGGGTGGGCTGGGCGGGGCCACTCCGCATTACGGCTACTTCTGATGTCGAAAAGTTGTTAGACTATCGCGCACATTGCCGAATAAAACCATTTCATGGACGGCATAGAAATCGGCGAACACAGGAAACCACGCGCCACGGCCACGCGCAGCTTTGTATTATATTTTAATAAATTTTAAATTGCTTTAATGGTAACGTGCAAGACTACATGTAGGGGAAGGTTTGACAAAAAAACATACAGTGAGTTAGAACCTTAAATACCAAAACGAAAATTCCGTTGACGAAGCTTGTCGAACATGCTTATAATTATTTTAAAAAAATCATTAAGGACTCACGAAGGTTATACTGGAGATAAGCTATTTTTTTTTAAAAAAGAAAGAAACATTCCCGGGTTACGAATAACCCAACAATGTTTGAAAATCTCCTACTACCTCCACAGAAAGCCGAAAATGTTGCTTGTGTTGTGATGGAGGACTTAGCCAGCCGAGAAATCGAATACGGGAAGCCCGGGTGGGACGCAAATGCGATGCCCACTCAACCACTGACCGGTCTAAGGATAAGCCTTAAATGTATGTAAATTTAATTAAAGCGGTACTATTCACTCCCAGATTACTATACGATTTTACCTACATGATAGGACACATTGAATAAAGAAGAACACCCTGAATTCAATGAGGGTGAGGCATAAAGCATATTTTAATAATTTTGTTTAATTTTTATTATGTGTGTGTATATTAGTGTAATTAGTTAGTAATATATTAGTGTATTTTATGTGTATATATTAGTGTAATTCCAACATTCAAATAAATACGACTATTAAATCTCGATTACGAAGCTCTCCGAAAGTCTACATTTGTTTTGTAAACGATACTAACTCCCCTCTCCTAAAAGATATTTATCACAAACTTGTTCATAAGCATAACACAAATAATATTCAACACTTCTTTCATATCCGAGACCGCATTAGTTTTTTCAGTAACGCCACAGTCCCAAAGTGTCCTTATCTCAAAAGAGTCTCGGAGCCCGTGTCCAAAGTTTGTAAACAAATAAAAACAACTAGAGCCGCAACTACACTTAAAGTTTTACCAACCTGAGGAAGGTAATCCCGAAAATGACAGTCGCTATCAAAGTGCTGAGCAAAGGCGAGTCCTCCATTAATGCCTGCAGTGCAGAGGCATGGCGGGCCGGTGCACCCACCACCGTCACCGCCACCGCCACCTCACCATTACCAGTCTAATGCACTAAATGCACAAGGCACTTTTTAAGCCAAAGCGCAAACGAACTTAACTTCTTTGAAGTAACGACTTATGAATTTACAGCATTTTCAGAAAATTGAAATTTCGTAATAATTATGAATGACGAGGCACAGCGCCACCACCTTTGCGTGTACATTTCATAAATACCGAATGTAATTAAAAAGCATTGCGGTATTTTCATGGAAATTGTTTAAGTGAATGTTTAATTAATTAATGGTGTTCATTTATTAATCAATGAACTTACGAATCATTTAGTTATTGAACAATTAAAGGAAATTTTCTAAACAAACGTTCAATTGTTTAATACTCGCATTTAATGTACAATTGTTTGTGTATGTATGTTTAACTAATTTATATAATTTTAAGGTCGATAATACTTTAAAACAACATTGTTGAAAAATTAATGAAAAATTTGCAAATAGACACATACCCAGAAAAAAAATAATAAGAAAGAAAAAAGAAGAATAAATAAATCTAGGCAAATTAAATCAATGTTTTCTTATAGAATAAGATTGGGTCGGAGGTAATTACAATAAATACGTGTTATGTTCAAAACGGTTGTTTTGAATAACATCCGATTGTGACTTTTATATGGCTACCTGTTTCTGAGGAACTATGCGGCATATGTTCTCTAAGAAGTAACAAGAAATTTTGTGTAGTTTCAAAGAATTAAAACAAAACACAGCGGGTTCGTATTAATCCTCTAAGACCACACAATACACAAGCCAGGCGGCTATAAAGGCAAATAGTATGAAATTCAGGCAAGGTTTATTATGGAGTAATTAGCGTGATATTAATTCTGCAGTGCAGGGTCTAGAGTCTAGAGTCTAGAAACTAGAGTGTAGGGTCACCTGGTCCCTATCGCGCTGCAGGGGCGATCAGTTACCCCGTCGGGGCATGTCGCATTATGCAAGAGCGGAAGAGGAAAGTCCATTAAATACACTTTCCTCGGAATTTGCCCAAACTTTTACCCGAATTTGAAAAGCTCGTGATAAATTACGACAAAGAATTCGCGCCGCAGCCTATAGCCAGTATGTTACTCGTAATAACGGAGTAATAAAACCTCAAAGAAAATGCAATTGAATATAATTTGACGGGTTTATTTGCGGGTTGGTAATGTAACTTTTGAAATGGCGTGCAATTATTTCGCACCCTCACTAAGTTCATTTACAAAACAGGAAAATAGTGAACTTTGTGAAATTTTCCGTGACAGAATTAAAGACGGTGTCTTTACATGCATCCCATGAATCACTTCACATTATTCATTTTAAGCAGATTAGATAAATTGTAAACTCGTAGTGGAGTCGTAAATAGAGATTATAAGACTGACCATATGAAGGTAGAGTAGTAATTGATATAGATAATCAATTAAATTAAAAAATAATCAACTCTTAGTTTCAAACATTTCACCGTTTGAAAATAACCGACATGCTTCCATTAATTATTTACAAATTTAAAAAACAAATACGTTCAGTTAAATTCATCACGTTTATTTACCATTTCCATGTGTAAAATTGTAAGCGAGTAAATGTTCGCAATAAATTTAAAGGAAGTACTAAGTACTTTTTAGTATCCAACAGGCTCCAACAGACCAAAAGACGAACAGGCGAAATTGTTGCAGTTTTGACTGCCGCGGCCGTGACAGCTTTGAAAGCTTTTGTTTTGAAAGTGCTCGACTCGAGACAACGCCAGTTGATTACTCCAATACTGTTTTCCGGCGATACAATGAGTCGGTTGGGAGGGGAAGGAGATATGCGGTGGAAAGAGATCGACGGATATAGTTTAGAGGAGGCTAGAGGGTGAGGGGAAAGAGATTGGAAATCGTTTAAATCGAGTAGATTTTCCGGCGCTAACGTGTTGCCAGGCCAACCGACAAACTGCATTATTAACTTCTGCCAGATTTAAAGCCGGAATAAATGACGTTGCAGCTTAGGTTTCTTGTAAAAAGCGAAGCGGAATCATTATTTTAATTGAAGATTATCTAATACCGCAGAGAACAGTACCCTCGAAGGGACCAAGAGTGCCAGCGCAATGTTGTTTTATGTATAAAACGCGAATATTTAGTGTATTTATTTAATAAAATGTTTATTTATTTATAAAAATCAAACAGCTAAGATACTAAATATTATATTGAATATACACGAGCGAAAATACGCAACATATTATTTTTATGTGTAAAATAGGCTGCATTTCCACCAGCAACATTAAAAAAATCTATATTTTGAAGAACACATGATTTTAAATGAACATATTGTATTGAAAATATCACCTTTAAAATATTCGAATAAAAATCTTGACTATATATTCATTCAAACGTCTTTCGATTAATATTTTTTTTTTTTCATTCCAAATGCTAATTTTACCAAACTCAAAAATTTTTAATTTATTTTTTTGATTAACACCATTTTTCGGGGCTTTTACATATGAATGGTAAGAAATATACATTATAATTTATTGTACATAACTGAACTGCCTCAGTAACAATATTTTATATTTGTTTAAAGATAAACTGAAGATGTCCCACTGACTTGGATTAATTGTTTCCCTCCATTAGTATTCTGGGAAAAAAATACGTATGGTTGTTAGTCCCAGAATAGACAAGCACTTAAAATATTAAAGTATTCGGGTATGTTTTTAGGTTTTCACGGCCAAAAAGTATTTTTGTTATTGTTTTCGGGGTGTTATGCCGTGTTTCGCTACCTCCTTCTTTAGCCAACGTTTCGGACAGCGTTACAGTGTCCATCATCAGGGCAGATGACCAAATGATATTGGTGAGAGTGTTTACTTATGTGTGTCGAAGCGATACCGTGCTGCCAGCTCCATTTCTCTACGAGCTGGTGTTAGAAAAAATTCAGCATGGTTTTTTGCGTTTAGCTTTGGTGAAGCCGTCAATTACTGGATACCAAGAACTATTGAGCTTAGCTCCGTCGTCTCTGTTAATATTGATGGGGTTTTTATGGATTTCAATTGCCTCCGTAATTAGGCGTGCTCTGTAGGTTTTGGGTCTTCCCAGGACTTCAGGAACAAATCCAAAGTAATGGCCGGTTTCGATTAAGTGCTCGGCGATTGCCGATTTGTCAGGGTGGCCAAGTTTACAAGCACGAAAGTGTTCCGAAATCCTTTTGGAGATCGTTCGCTCTGTCTGGCCTACATAGACCTTGTCACATCCGGAACAGCTGAGTTTATATACTCCATCTGTTTCCAGAGGAAACTTAGTCTTTGCCGACCTCAGTAGGTCTTGGATTTTAGTTGTCGTTCCGTAGACCGTCTTGATGTTCTCTTTTCTCAACAGCCTGGCAATTCTGTCTGTTACATTATGGACGTAAGGCAGGAAAGCGCAGCCTTTTGACTCTTGTTCACCCCTGTCTTCGTTTCGTGCTGATTTGGCTCTTATGATTTGCCTTGTCTGCCTTGCCGGGTATCCGTTACGCTCCAGTGCATCGGTGAGTTTGGTCAGTTCTAATCGCCAAAACTCGGATTCGACACACATAAGTAAACACTCTCACCAATATCATTTGGTCATCTGCCCTGATGATGGACACTGTAACGCTGTCCGAAATGTTGGCTAAAGAAGGAGGTAGCGAAATACGGCATAACACCCCAAAAACAATAACAAAAACAAAAATTAAAGTAATCGATCATTTCGAAATATAAAATGGCTAGGTTAGTAGATTAGTTGTGTATTAGAATGTGAGGTTAAACGTAAAACAATTTATGGTCTTCGCGTTCATAGAAAAATAAATAATAAATAAAAATAAATAATAATAAAAATAAAAAATTCATAGCTAAATAAAACATTTGAGAAAAAAACACTTTTTGCACGTCGTGCTTCAAAATATTACTGAATTGAATCACCTCTACCACACAGTAGTTGTTTTCGCTTCTTGAAAGAATTGAGTTTTATACGGACAAAACTACTTATTCATATTCAAATACCTTATGTTCCAACCAAAAAATAATTCATGTTAATATTTGAAAGCGTTTTTGTGCCAAAAGGGTTTTTTCGATAATATTTTAATTAGCGCCAAGGACTATAAATTGTAATATGAGTATGTATTTAATAATTGAAGACAAAATTAACAACTCTCAAACAAAAAAAATCTGTAAAAATACGGTCGCAAAGAATTGATTATCTTCAATGATTCAAATATTAGGATTTGAGGTTTACTCAATGAGTTATTCCACCATAAAAATTACATAAATTGTGTTACATTTAACCTTATATGAAAATGAAACCTAAAATTTTCCGCGGAGCAATTATAATTTTTACAGATTTATACATTCACATTAGTAGTAAGTGGCAGGTAGTAGGTAGTAGGTAGAGGGGTGAATTCTGTAAATTCGTCGCTACGCTACTTATCAAGATAAACAGACAAATGTGTTTCACCGTTATATTCGAGTTCCGAGCACCCTCCTAATCGGGTGAGATTTATCTTCCTAGTAGATTCATTCAGAAACAAGTCGAGAAAAATAGTCTCAGAGCATCGCATCGAGACTAATGCAACAAGTGACTCAAATAGAAGGAATGAATCTGGGGGGAAGGGCTCCCTTACAGACAGATATCTGCTACAACTTACACATCGCTACCTGACTTCCAAAGTGTAACAACTCTAAAAGCTGTTCTGTGATAATTAGGAAACGAGATTTTGGGCAGGTTTAATCTTCTACTCTATCTACACTACAATTATTTTTTGTAGATTTTAATAAAATTTGCCGAGCGTAACCAAGACCTGTTTTAATTCGATCTTTGCGCATTCGCATTTCGTCGGTCTGTAAATTTGTTCCGTTTCCGATCCAAGATGGTGGTCGTTTCAATGGTTAAGTAAAGATTCTTCTTTCAACGGTCGAATCGTTCTGTTATTTGGACTTTCTTATTAATGTTATTCCAATATTACGGTCTGTCTGAAGAAATTTTGAAAAAAGAATTATCATTGAGAGAGTGAGGTTTCTTTGGACAAACTGTACAATTCCTTATTTGAAAAATTGTTACCTAAAACATAAATATGATTCATAATGGAGCAGATAGGTATGTAAATACCTACCTATTTAGAAATTTTATGATTTCAGAGGATATTTTGGTTTCGATTTATGAAATAGAAGAAAATTAGAAACATAATTTTAAGCACAGATGTACTGTTCACAGAACTAGTGGTATTGTATTGCTGGTGTTTTTTCTAACATTAATGAGTTTTTACGGGTTTTAACAGGATTTGCGTAGTTGTTATAGTTTGGATCTGAAGTAATTGTAATATTTCTGATTTTGCGTATGGTGGTGATTTATAATTATTAATTAATTATTACAGTTCAGAACGTGTTGCATATTAATAGCAGAGAACTAAAAAATATATTTTTTAAAAAGTTCCATTCCAAAGAAATGTAATTCTGAAATAACCACAGATTACCACTTGTTACAATTTGGAACTAGAAAATATCGGTATGCTAAGCATTTCCTCATTGTTAACTCAATTGAGTTGTTACACTTTTGAACCGAGTGGTGAAGGAATAGTCAATGGGGAAGGACGGTACGCGGCGCCGGTTTTTGAGGATGGTATGGTGGTATGGTGGTATGGTGGTATGGTGATATGGTAGTATGGTGGTATGGTGATATGGTAGTATGGTGGCCGACCGAAGGGATATAAAGCAGACAAGTTTATTTCGGCTGACAACTTTAGACGCACATTGGTATAAATCGCGGAGTAAACATGACCGCACTGCGGGGAGATGGCGCGGCAAAAATACTGAGGCGAAGCATTTTAGTGGGAGCAAACGAGAGATTTAATCTTCGTAAAACGCTTCCAGAGGGATTTCAACGTGTTTGACAAGAACGCAATGAATTTGATACATGGATTAGCTAAGGTGGTAATAATATTTAACTTAACCGAATAAAACAAGAACATCATTTGATCATTTTTGTTATTGTTTTTGGGGTGTTATGCCGTGTTTCGCTACCTCCTTCTTTAGCCAACGTTTCGGACAGCGTTACAGTGTCCATCATCAGGGCAGATGACCAGGTCATCTGCCCTGATGATGGACACTGTAACGCTGTCCGAAACGTTGGCTAAAGAAGGAGGTAGCGAAACACGGCATAACACCCCAAAAACAATAACAAAAATAATTTTTGGCCGTGAAAACCTAAAAACATACATCATTTGATCATTTTATTACTGGTAACATGTTGACATTCATGTAAAAAGGTTAACAAAATGTCAATGCGAACTTAATATAATTTTCAATGACACCCACAAAAAAACATTTTTAAGCACTTAAATGGAAAGACTGATATCAGATTCGTTTTGAGTAGAATAAAAGAATTTAATTATGTTTACTGCCATTTGAAATCTAAATATCGATCAGATATTTCACCTACAACGGAGCATTATTTTAACTTTTGGTAGAAGCAATTTCGGGCCGGGAAACATTTATTGGATAACCAACACCACTGCCATAGATCACCCATCACGTGGCGGGCCGGATCGGGAGAGACTAGTTGGGGGAGACCTAACACAGCCCTCTCAAGCCGAACTCTCCTGACCCATCGCCTTGCACCGAAGTGGGAGGGATGAATTCATATGTCTGTCACCTCTCGACACATTGCCCACACCTCATACCTTCTTCCTTCCCAGAACTTCCTATTCTTCCTTTTCCTAAAAAAGGCCCTCTAAACAGCAGCCCCAAAAATGACATGGGATCTAAGAGATATCTAGGGGATTTTTTTCCTCAGGGCCTTCAGTGTGGAGCTAATGTAAAAAAAACTGGAACAAATTAAATGAAAAAAAAAAAACAGTTTACCGATGGGGATGATGGGAATCAAAATTCTATTACCAGGTGAATAATTACAACACAAAAATCGACTAAAGAAAAAGAAACAGACTCGGGAACTACGTAAATAAAATCTTTGATGTTTTTCAATCTTAACTCAATGACTGAGAAAATAATTACAGAAAATCAGCACACAAGACGGAGTTCAAAGATAATTTAGACGTCAAGTATGGGGCGCCCTCGGGCTCCAATTAGAAACATATTAATGCATTATGTGTGAAATTTAATGTAACGACAGTTCAAAGGTATAACTCATAACGCGGAACTTGTGCGTCAGTTAATGAGTTTTACCTTTGAGCTTGGGGTAACGTTTTCTCAATTATTGTTATAAAACTAGCTGAAAAACGCCATCAAGGTTTTAAAACTGACTATTTGGGTGCAGCCAGCAAGGGTCCCGTGTTACGCACTCCGTCTCGTTCTAGCAGCACGGTAACAGAAACGAGAGAGAGAGAGAGCGCATATCGCGTGATCCCGTCACCAAGCGTAGCAATGGGATCAGTGGTGACTTGTGATAAAACTTATTTTTTTTAAATTGAACAAAATATATTTTATGATCGGACAGCAAAACGACATCTACTCGTATGTTTTTTACTGCAAATGTGTTCAGGAATTGCTGGTTAAAATCTTTCGAGTGCTTGCCGTTATACCTTGTATAATATATAAAAAAATATAAAGTGTTTTCTCAGGAACAACAATAATAATGAGTATTTAGGCTAAGAAAATATACACATTATTTTTTTTTTCAAATAAATCATTTAGATCGTTTGAGAACGGTTTACAGAATAAAACAAAATAAAAATAAAACTCTCGTAGATCAACACAAACCTAAACAAAGTTAAGGAAACATAAATAGGTATGTTTCAGAATAATACAGAAAAAAACCAAATTAATACGCAAAACACCTTGACAAAAATGGCGAAGTAAATAAGTAATAAACTCTCAGGTTAATAATAACAGCTCGCTTCAAATCAATAACAACGCGCGATCTTTTCTTTTTATATTTAATTAAAATTAAATTTTGATAGTTTTATTATCAAGTTCTGCAAGTATTTTATTATGTATTTTAGTTACAGCTGTTTCAGTTTTCAAGACCATTTTCAAACTTCAGTTTTTAATACTGGCAGAACTTCATAATAAAACTATCAAATTTAATTTTAATTAAATATTAAAAAAAAATTATATGGAGTTCTACGAATTAAACACAAAAACTATTAATAAAACGCGTTCTTTTATACAGTACTATTATTATGTTTTGTTACATTTAGTTTTATATATCTAAATAACCTGTCTGTGAACATTGATAATTGGTTTATTTTTGTCACCCTCTTCTGTACATTAAATTGGTTAATTTTAAAGACTGTTTACGTGTCTTAAATAAATAAATAAAGTATAAATATGTAATAAACCATTATTTTAATTTTAACTCTTCAGTCACGAAATTTTCTTACCTCCTTCTTTCTTGGTCAAGAGTTGTTTGCAGCCCACAACAACATTACCCTCGTGGACTATTTAACGTTGAAATAACTTTTAAGTCTCCGAAAAATAAGACAAGATTGATTGTTCCATATATTTCAATTTGAAATATGGAAAAGCAATTGAAATCTAAAGAGAGAAAAATAATTCCTGGACGAAACTGGAGAGTAAGATATTTTACTTCAAAAGCGATTGCGACATATTTTCGCCCACTGAAAAGAAAACTCAAAAGAAAAATACGTCGCTCTGTTTTGTTAAAAAATAGCGTTGGCTACTTCTTGAATGGAATAGATTTGTAAAACTTACCTTTTTAAGGTCCTTATTAGCTTCCCCGTCATCCGCCTTTCTTTTCTCGCACGCCAAAAGAAGAGCCTTCCCGTTGACATCCTTGTCACCGACCTGAAGACAAATAAACAAAAACATGTCAGTATAAAAACATACGTTTTTATTTAAATTTTACTTTTACATTTTGAAAACGGCCATTGCATTCGCTATTCGTCTTTCTTCGTGTGTTATTAGTGAGACGATGTTAACTAAATTGAAGTTAATATAAACAAGTAGGTAGCACAGAGCATTCAGAACTTAATATTGATTTAGACTTATATAAATAATTTTCATTCAATTTCCTTTGATCGTTATTTGTTTTACGACTGAAATTCATTAATTTATTAAATAATATTTGATTTAAATCTAAATTTACTAGTTACCAGATTACTCAATCAACATCCGGGAAAATCCAATCAAATCGACCGCAAATTTATGTAGGTATACAATAAATTAGACATATTGTTTGTTTATAAGCATCAATTCTGAAGTGCGTGCCTAAATTCCATAAAGTCATATTAATTGATATTTATTACTAATTATGAGAAAAAAAGCATAAAAGATACATTCATCACAAGTGAATTGTTATTGTCATCGTTTGACGGTTCTTTAATGTTATTCACAAGTACAAACACGTGCAAATAACCACATTGTTTACAACACTTTGTTTGTTTACAGTTTAATGCAAACATGCCTCGCACAAGGCTAAAACAAACGTGGGTAATAAAATTTTACTCCAAGGACATAGATAAACATAGAGTGCCTTTTTTATGCGAGAGGCAGAACTCTAAGCTCTAGAATTTCTATAAATCCTTGTCTCAAAATGAGAATCGAGCTTTGCTTAACACCGGATTGTAAATTTGAGTCGACTATTTATGCGAATAAGTTTTATTTGGCAAATAATTCTCGAAGCGATGAAAATAGCAATAAAGTAAATGAGTTTCATTTCTACTATGAATGAATCGGACGTTGAGGCGGGCGCGAATGGTCATGACTTGTGAGGAATTCGAGTCGATATATATACACATTCAAATCAACCCAACAACAAAATAGCTAATGAAAGTAAGAGATTATTATTTAACGGAAAACATTCGTAAATATCTCAAAACAGACATCTCGGCGAGAGGCATCTCCATCATGCATATTAAATTTGGATTTTGAAGAGATGCACGAATCGGGTAAGGTGAAAATGGATTTTAAATAAAGCACTTTTGTGTCAATCTCAATATACGAATGGCAGAATCGTCGAGTGGTGCGGTGCTGACTCCTGATGCGGTCTGCAAAAGCTGGTTGCGATTTGCAAAAGGAGGGCTATTTGCATACACGTGGCGTGCGGCCGGATTATAAATTCCGACTTATCTCTTTAGGGCGGCGAGTTGCATTCTCGGATGGTAATCAGTTTCAAACACGACTATAAATACCTTTGGAGAACTTTGATAATATGCGCTTTTTACGGAGCCGGGGAAATGCGAAATCGGTCGGTGCACCCGGTTAAAGGAGGCCCGAAGAAATTGTTGAAACACCGCGAACTAATACATTTATTTGGTTGATATCTTTTACGGAGCCGGGGAAAAATGCGAAATCGGTCGGTGCACCCGGTTAAAGGAGGCCCGAACAAATTGTTGAAACACCGCGAACTAATACATTTATTTGTTTGATATCTTTTACGGAAGTTCAATGAGCGCCCGACACGCTAAGAAAGGAAGGAAGTTAACCGAGCTTTATTTAGTACCACAATTCTTTGTTTTCTGTACAAACTTGTCGGATTAGGAGCACTTTTGAAAAGTACAATACTCTCCGTTCTAATGATAAAACTAATAAATCTTCCGGAGTAACAACTAAACTTAAATAAAATTTCACGAAAAATATTTATTTTAAAAGCGTGTTTTCATTCGCTTCCCTCTCTTTAGACGAGCGACCGACAATAAATTTTTGTTAGACGGAGAAAAATAAAGTTAGTCGGTCTTCACCGAATGCAATTAAATAAATGCGTGTATGAAGAAACTCTGCGAGAAAAATATAACGGTAGGGCGGGAAATAAATGGAGCGGCTGGGGTGGGGGAGGGGATGGGGGCGGGGGAGAATGGGGTGATGTAGAGCGAGCGTTGCATACTAATAACTAACAAACCAATTTAAACATAAAGAAATCCCAAGAAAGGTTTCTATTACAAATAACTGAATAATTTAGAAAGGAGCCCGCGCGTTAATTACCACGTTTGCTACCGACTTTGTTTACATTTGCAAATTGTCCGGCATTTACTTCTTTATGTTTTAAGGGAAAGATACGTTAATCGTAAAATATATCAGCCCCTTAGTAAGAAATAACCGTAAAGCAACACCCCCCCGGGACTAATGAGGGTGCGACGGGCAGCGGTAGAGACGTAGAGGCTCAGGCTCCAACACCCTAAACCCTACACCCTACACCCCAGTCTTACACCCTGTATCCTACCAGCCTCCAGCCGTCATGCCCTCATGGAAATTGTTCAAGAAATAACAATAACTCCTAATAACAATCAATAAACTATGGCGATCGTTAATCGCTATTGATGATGCCATTAATTCACATAACTATTCACTAACTCAGCCACCATGTTTCTAATAGAAAGCTATTTATTCGTAACAGATAAATGGGAGATTATTTCATTAAAATATATTTTTTAATCATTGAAAATAATTTGAACAATTTTCTATGAAAATAGAATAAAACACCTGAATAAAAATATGTAAAAAAAATTGTAATCGAATAGTATTAATAGGCTTGCGTCTGCGTGGTTGAATTACAGAATCTGGCTTCGAGTGGATGTCTGACGCCACACCGTACACGCCGCGCCACAAATAAAATCTGTGTACGTAGAATTTCCAACAAAGCTACCGTTTTAATTAGGTTTGAATTTTTTCCAGATTTTCGATCGAGTTTCGCTAATATTGTCTTCATTTAATTAAATATTTTTTTTATTTCTTTTATATATTCAATAATATTATTATTCAATTTATAAAAACAGTTTATTTATAAACAAGTTCTGCTAGGTAATTATTATTACACGTGACTGCTGTTTCGCCTTCTGAAGGCATTATCAAACTGTGGTCATGCCACCTACAGACGAGATATTTATGTTATTTGTAGATAGGATTTTGATGACTAATTTTTAATTTATGAGTAAACTGACAGAAATTATTAATGGTTATTACCCTATTTAAAGTTTTCCGATTACTTCAATTGTTTAAATTCGAGTGAAGGTCGTTATGTGCTCTAATCATTATTCCTAATATGAATTTTTCCCAAATGATGACTCCTGGTTTTATTTTCTGCATAATTAGGTTTAAAGTTTTAGGTCACGTGTAATAATAATTACATAGCAGAACTTGTTTATCAATAAACTGTTTTTATAAATTGAATAACAATATTATTGAACATATAAAAGAAATAAAAAATTAAAATGGAGTTCTACAAATTAAACTTGATAACAATAAATATTATTATTTTTACATTTGCGAATTGTCATTGTTATTTTCAGTTATTAAACATAACAATGATGTTTTGAACTTCGATAAATTAATCCCTTGATAATCCTAATAATAAATAGAGTTAGCTTTGAATTTCGACAGATTTCAAAAAAGCTAATATTTTTACTTATTTTTGTATTCGTTTAGTTCAATAGGAAAGTCGTGTAATTGGGCATCAAACGAGATTACATCTTCGTTTCGTTTTAGGCGGGTTAATTAAAACAACATTTAACGAACTGAAGCTAAATTAGCGAGATAAGTGACGGCGCTGAATCTAGCGTCTATTTTGTATAGCGATTTATAGTTTTTTAAAAATACACGTCGTTTCTCTTTCAGGGCGACATTAATCACTTCTGAAAGGCATTAGATTGCGAAAAAGAGATTGATATGACCGTACAATATTAATACGCTTGATATTTTGTGACGGTTTAGCGCAATCATGTAAAAAGGCTGAGGATTTGAAATAACACGAGTACAAAATAAATAAAGTAATATTTTGTTAAACAAAAGTAAACATCCTACATTGTTAACATTATACATTTTAACATTCTACATTTTAACTTTACAATTCAACATTCTACATTATACATTTATTGCAGATAATCTAATTTAATATCAACTTGTACCCACAATGTTTTGTTTCACTTTAACGCCAAGAAGATTTTGCAGACCGAAAATCTGTCAGCGATTATTTCAAAGGCACACGAGAAACAAGAAACAACACAATTCAAGAAAGCGAGCAATAATAGAGAGGTCGCTAGGAGAGTTTTGTCAGTCTGCCAAGAAAAAAACCGAAAGCATCCGGTTTACTCTACGAGAAAAAGTAAACAAAAGGAGTTTATCTACAAACGTAATGCGTATTCACAAAGCTACGCCCATCGAGCCCGAACACCGTGGAGCTTCCACTTCTCAGTGGGCATTTAGACACTTGACCTGCCCTGCTCCAATATACAGTTTTTGTAGAATCACAGTCAGGCGCTGATATAGGAGCGTGGGGTGACCGGACAAAAATTAACACTAAATTCGGAACCTTACGTCAAGAGAAAGTGACGAATCGGTTGCGAGAACGAATTTCATCCATTTTCTGTGAGGAATTGACCGATAAATGACGGTGCCTTGACACTGATAAAAGGGTTGAAACCATTCCTTATCGCATATAAATAAAATAAAGCATCCTTGTTCTAGCGCGTGTTCTCAAAGTTGTAATATAATTTTAATTGTGAATAAAATAATTACAACATTACATACAGGTATTATTTTATCTAAAACTTTGCAAAACTACCATTGATACATTGAGTATGTAATGCTAACTCATTGTAGGAATTTCTCGTCAACCGTGTTCTGGTACCAAATCGCTCCGCCCGGGGACGAATTCGGGTACAGATTTGTGCGACTTGCTCTTCAATAAAATATGTGTGAGAATGCACAAATCCAAATACTTTTGCCAGAGTTTTACTATTAGATTCGTGGCCGTCGATTCCTTTTATCAAATTTAATCTGCTTAACCATAATATAATACAATAAAAACGGAGAGGAAAATGTTTAGTTAAGTCGATCAAAAATTAAAGCGCATTAATCAAATCGAAACAGGATTAATTCTTGGAAACGTACTAATTGACACGCCATGGAACCAATAACTCGAAATAAATCACAGCAAATCCAATCCCGCTTTTCGCTAATTAGTTGTTATAGTCGTAATCGTAATCTATAAAGGTTGCACGTCAGACATTCATTGATTAAATATTCGTTTATAATTTGGAAATCGATGAGTTGCTGAGAATTTTTTGTTATTGTTATTGTTTAATTAAGTTTTAAATTCAGCAGGACCGGGAGGTTAGTGCAATTCCAGTCTGTCCGTATTACATGATAACAACTATTACATAAAGAGAAAAATAAAATGAAAAAACATTAAAGGTATGCACCTAACGACGACATAAAATAAGAACATAATATAAGTAAAACTTAAAATTCATCAGGGAGGCCGGTGAATCATCTGCATCGATCGCTCACTTAGCGGAGAGCTATAAAATGTTTATATATTTCAATGAGGTGAAGGCGACCGGAAAAGCAATGACGATATTTGTTATACTTTAAGATATTTGTTATAAATCATAAAAGTTATTCAATTGAGAAACGTTATGTGCGAGAGTTTTCTACATTTCGTGCCAACAATGTCACTATTATGGGGTTCCTCCCTATTCCTTACAAAAAATATTTAATTTATTTTCTTATCGATAAAATTCCTACCGCTTATCCTACTTTTAATTCTGCTAAGAAATTGACTATTTTTATGAAATGGTGAAAATAATTACTGGCTATTGAAATCGGTGCCAATACCATACTTCTCAATGGTCTTGTCTTGACGATTCCCACTCTTTTCACGAGTGCCAATCTGGTTTTCTTTCACCTTCAATAAGGCTCCAGAAAATAAAATACAAGTAAAAAATAAAAGCAGAAGAGAAATGGGGAAATTACTCCACTTGCACGTGAGGCGAAAATCATGGATTTAACTGAAATTAAGGATGTTAACATATTGTTACAGCTAAGTTTAACAAAATATTGTTTGTACACTTGTTTCCACTCTTAGTGCAATTGGAACAGCACTTGTCATCAATTCAAGAGAAAGTTCGAATTTAATCGAAAAGTTGTGAACACGTATTTTCTTTTATTCAAGGACGTACGTTTAAATATGTTGTGTCAAAATAAAATAAAAATTATTTAATGAATTTCATAAATCAACTATTAGATGGTTACTTACTACTTCATCTTAATACTGAAATAATCTGATACTGAAATAATCTTAATATTGAAATAATCTGATACTGAAATAATCTTAACACATTGTGATCGGGCAGTTTTCGGCCGCGTATCGTGCTGGTAACGGGTGATTTTTCGCGTAATTTCGCGCTAACGTAGACCTCTAGAAAAATTGCGATAACTTCAAAAATATTTGTTTGATTTCAATAATTCTTTTTGCAAATTATTTATTTTAATTCATTTTATTTTATTATATTTAGAAATGTATTCTTTATCGTTAAACTAGTGCAGAATTTCACATAAAGCAGGAAAGTTATGAAAAAATTTATATTTACACTACCTCGGTACCTACCGTACACCCCATCTATTGTTCTCAAAAGGTTTTTACCTGCATGGCTACAACCCTACAGAGGCTATATAGCGAAAACTCAAGTATATTGGAACCCGCATTTTAACGTGACCCGCGCTCCACTAACAATCTATCAAAAACGTATAAATACGTGTTCCGCTCTCTAGCATTAATTTGCTAAACACGTATTAATACGTGATCAGATTACAATGTGTTAATACTGAAATAATCTCAGTACCGAAATAATTTGATACTGAAATAATCTTAATACTGAAATAATTTGATACTGTGGTTTAAATGTATGCTAAATAATTTCATATTTGTAAAATAAAAAGTTGGGGTTGGTTAAGTTATTATTAGTAGGCGGCTGACGGAGGCAAAGTATGTTGGCCCCATAAAACAAATTAGACCGGTCAAACAACGATAGTTTAATTGTTTTACCTTTAATAATTAGCGGCTTTGGAATTTTCATTTTGCCTCCGCATTCCGCCTCCTAGTTATTATGAAGTGTGCAATTCCAGTAAGTGTAATTTAAGGAAGCGTAATAATTTCGTCCATGTGTAATATGCAGTCCGTGTGTAAATCTGGTAATATAATAATAAATTGGTACTTTAAATTCAAGCTTGTGTAATTTCGCCTTGTAACGAAGTCACACAGAAAATGTGAAAGCTCGCGTTCTTTCAGATTAAGTAAATGACATTATACTGAAATAAAGAAATAAACAAATCTGTTGATGGCTCGAATATGCATTGCAAGCAAGGACAGACCGCCATTAAATAGAACAGCATAACAACTATGAAAATGTTGTTAGTTAGACCAGTATTCACGGTAAGTAATAACTAGTCTAACTGATAACCAATTATGGTTGAAAACCAGGTTATTAAAATATTGTAGGTTGTAGGGATGCGAATTCAACATTCAAACCATTTAATACAAACTGGCGTAATTAAAGAAAAATTACAAAAATTATTCACGAAATTTAAGATCCAATTTAATTTTTAATGGTGTTTGCGAATTTCTTTGCGGAGAGTGAGACTATAAATCTTCGGTCTCTGGAGAATAAAGTTGACTTTATTAGGCGTTTTATAAAGCAAGTCTTGAACTTATACTTTTTACTCAGAGCATAAGTACAAAAAGAAGAGAAGATTCAACAATTTGTTTTCACCAACAATGGTTTGTTCATCAAAACACACAGCAAAACATTAATTACGACTTCAAAAGTCAATGATAGATACGATACGATAGTTAATGGATCAAATTTAAAATAAAGATAGATTGTTCTCAAAGTACAAAAAAAGTCTTTTATCAAAGAGAGACCTAAAGGCCACCGATTACGTTTTTCATCCCAGCTCGTGTCCCACGGCAAAGTAAGGGATATCGGATTCTGGGACATTCAACAAATGGAAAACGCTATGAAACCTGATGCGTTAATACTTAGACTGAACGGAACCCGCGGGAGAATGGGGCATAAAGGGAAATAACCGATTGAAAAGCGGTTTACTCCGTGAGGAAATTTTAGCCACTTTTTGTTCACTCCTTGTGAGTTCCTGTACGTTTTACTCTACAAAGGAAATGAGATTTCAAAGAAAGTGCTTTCTTAAAGAATTTAAATTCAATAATGTATGTTATGTATTTATCTATTATCTATATCTATACTATATCAGCATAAAGAGCCAATTAAATAGTAATTCAAACATTGGAAACAAAGATACGTTTTTAGATTTTCACGGCCATCTGCCCTGATAATGGATACTATAACGCTGTCCGAAACGTTGGCTAAAGAAGGAGGTAGCGCAACACGGCATAAAACCCCGAAAACAAATAACGAAAATTGGAAACAAAGTTATCAATAGATTTAATGTAGCAACTCTGCAAACAAATCCACGGATAATTTTGCTCGTGATACGACCTTCTTGGGGGAAATTCAAATGAAAAAATTGAATTAAGGGGTTATACAGCCAGGTACTTCCTCTTTCTCTTCCTCTTTCCATCTCCTTCCCCTTCCTACTACTATCAGCCTCACAACATACCCCAATTGGGGATGCCATAGTCTCACTGGCTCCAGACGGGAGTAGCTGAGACTTGTGAGGTATTCACGTAAAAAATAAAATATGCAGTTAAAATTTTCAAAAAAAAATCTTTTTAAATTTAATTTTCGTAATATTTAAATACCCACACGGAAAATTTCAAGTCGATCCAGTAATTATTTTCGAAGTTACACGCATATCGCTTGCTGAGGATTGGTTTGTACTCCTGTATTTTTAGGTTTTTTTAAGCTGTGAATGGAAGTACATGTTAGTTCGTTCAAAATTCAACGAAATATGTTGTTCTTTTACTTATAGATAGATTTACCCTTGTATTTAAAAAAAATTAGTTATAACAGTTAGTTTGAAATAAAGGAAACAATAATATAATTTTTTGAAACTCAAAAACTTTTATTTTTCAATACGAGTTTTTGTGGACATGGTACAAACCAGTCCTCAGCAAGCGATATGTGTAAAGACGTGTCAGAGCGTTCAAAAGTAGGAGGCAAACTTTAAACGCGTTTTTCTCAAAACTGAGTGTTTAAAGTCGTCTCAAATTTTAACAAAAGATTCGTAAACATATTTTTTAGTAATTAATCGAAGGTTTGTTTTCACCAATAAATATACATATTTTTAATAAACAATTTAAGGTTTTTTTCATTTTAGATGATCCAGTCCAGAAATATCGTGGTCACCGCAAAATGCTTTTTTGAGAGGAGCTTCTGGAGATCGGCTACAGCAGCTTTCAAAATTATTATTTTGACAAATACAAAAATGTTAAAATACAGTAAATTTAAAAGTCTTCTCAGCAAAAATTCTTGAAAAATTGCCTATTTTGGGCCACCTGACTCTATATAACCCCTAAGACAGAAGAAATTTCCATGATTGTAAACTTTGGACGACTCGTCGTGGGGTAGCCAAAACAAGCAAGTTTCATTAAAACCTTGAGTTAGATACAAAAAATTATTATAACAAATTTTCGACGTTATATTTTGTAAGTTCCATAAATCCTAACAATCGCCTCAAAACACACTAACTCTCTACCGTTTCAAAAGTGGTACCTTTCACGTATATGTTAACGCTCCAACTGGAAAGGAATCTACGGTTAAGGTGGAAGGTGCCCGTGGAAAGATAATTCAAAAGAGGAAATTCCAAGTCCTGATGGAACGAATGATACTTAGCATACACTGGAATGTTCTGTCGAGTACCCAAAACGAATAATTGAAAAAGTTTCTAGACATCCCCCGAACCGCGGCTGTCACAGGCATTCTGTCATGGCCGCCAAATAGCTCCTCAAAAATTGACGCTTTGTTAGTCAATACACGTCACCCAAATGGAAAAAAAATAATCAAGTGAACCAACCGCCCCTCCCTCTGCGAACACACTCCACAAGGAACTCTACGGAAAATAAACCCACATTAGATTTAGCCGTATTGAAAGGTTCTGTGAAGGTCCTTCAGATACGGTGCAAATAAATAGAAAACATTCTCCAGCTCTCCGGAAATAAAATCCAATAAAACTCTGTAGAAAAATCTACGTTCACCGTTTTGTATGTCATTATATCATAATACTAAAAGACACAATTATACAAAGGCAAATAAAAATGTTTCCCTTCAAGTGCATGTTGGTACCGTTCTTTGATATTACGCTTTTACACAAGAACACAGTTCAAGATGGTATCTAAAAGAAGTACATTGAGGGGTAAGCCTGCAAGGTGTATAAAGAAAGAGAAAAACGGAAAAATTGGAAACGTTCGACGGCAAAAAAGATCCGTTTTGCCAAATCACATTGCTATCTCATTTATGCGAATCCTTGCATTGATTTTCAGGTAATTTGCATTGTATCCGGAGATGGGAGTATGATGCAATTTTTATTTCACGGATATGAAAAATTCTACTATTCTACAACAGAATGGGGAGTAAATGGATTATTAGCTTTTACAAAATACTTGTAAATTTTATTAACTTTTTGAACTCTTAAATAAACATTAAAAATATATTTACAGTGTACACAAGTCACTACTAACTTTGTGCATGAACATGAACAGTGCTGTTAGATAGTAGGGACTTGCTAACAATGTAAACATATTTTTCAATGTTTATTTAAATGATTTGTAAAAGTTAATTCATCTACTCCCCATTTTGTTGTAACTCACTTAATTTTTTGTGCAGAAGGGGATCTTTTGATGAGAAAATAATAACTCCACGTATTCTCTCCTATTTACTACCACGATTTCTAAAAAATATTAAAAAAATATTACTTCGTCTTCCAAATAATCTTAAATACATCTTTAACCTCACCCTTTCCCTCCTTAGCTGTATTTTTTCTACGCAATAATCCATCTGTCAAAACCAACTCCTTTGCTTTTGTTGAGTACACTTTAGAAATGGAACACACAAAATATGGAGGAAATCTAGTAATAAAGTCCCTGCCCCAATTTCCCCACAGTATTATCGAAGGTATCTGAAACAAGAACGAAGACAGCGGAAATATCTGTAAAGCATTCGGGTGAAATATGGAATGATTGATATGACAACATTGATTAATATCAATAATGTACATAAAGTTAACAGCGCGGACGCTTTGCAAACTGTCAACGTTCAAATAATTTGGTGCTCCCAAAACAGTGCCCTGGAATGACCGCAGAATATCGAGTTGAAATTGATAGATGTTTATTTAGTAGCAGCGTTAGCACCTTCAGGCGTTAACATTATCACCACCCGATAGTCTGCTGACTGCTCCGCTGTTCTCCGCCGCCCTGTCACCGAGAATGGCGGAAGTCTAAAATCACACCTAATCACATATTTTGCTGGCAACTGACTTGGCGTTGAAATTTTACACGAATGACGAAACATGACTTTGCCATAACGCAAATATCTGAAAACGGAAACTGATGTGCTACTGACTTACCATATAAATATGTTGTATACCAAATTAAATTTAATTACAAGGTGATTAAATTTTGAGAATAAATGGGAGTAAATTAATACCTTATGCCAGCAATAAGTTTAGCTTAAAAAAATGGGTGGGTTGTATCCCAATACAACCGTTACTTTTTATGCGTGAAAATTTTTTTGTTCGTCACAAAATTTATATTTTTATGCTCAGTTTACTTTTTAGAGCACCTCAAGATCTACACGACGACGCACGAATAAATTATGTTACCCTTTCCGTTGCGGAATTACAGAGTGGTCATGCAGAGTGAATTTCGAGGCTCTTATCTCCGCTCGTTAGCGTAAACGCACTAATAAGAAACTGATAATAGTATATTTTAAGAATATACACAATATTGGTGCCCCAACCCTTGGGCTACTTGATATATTGCAATATTTGGCGACGGAGTCTTTATAAAAACACTTTCACATTAAAAGAATACAATTAGATTCTATTTTGGGATATAAACTCCGGGCGATGTAGAAGCCAATCTGACAAATTGAATCACGGAACGGATTCACACTTGTCGGAGTACAAATTGTTTAGTATCGAGATGTACTATTGATGAAGCTTGGACTGGCTGATGGCGGATGGCGGATGGCGGATGGCAAGGGCGGAGTGAACGGATATGGCAATACGGCCCGTCAGGTCCGCCTCCAGGGCCGGAAGCAGAGAGGACAGGAAATCGAATTACTAGGTACCAAATTGCTCAATATTCAACCTTACTGATTCAAATGTCCGTTATTGAACATAAGCAAATCCTGAATGTACTCGTAAGGGATGGAAAAATGAATGATTTTGAATTTAGCTAAATTACAAATCAGAAAGGTTCGTTTTATTTCGATTCAAAATACATTTTGTGAATAAAAAAAACACGAAAGTGGATTGAATTTCATGTATTCATTTTCTTTTGCTTTTTAAAGCATTTATGCAATCAATTAATTAAAATCGGTCTTACATAATCATCGTAATAACAATTTGTAGAATGTCCCACTGTAAAATACACTCAAACCGTGAACTCTGGCGTCACGAAATTTGCGCAGTTCGTTTTGTCTGGAGAGCCGTGACATTTTATTACCAGCTCGCAAACTCAATTTCATGATGATTTAGAGCTTTGAAATACCCATTAAACTAACAAATAATAAATTACGTTCTTCATTATTATTCAAGTTTTTTTCGCATGTGGGGAGGATAGTGCAATCCCACACGTCCCATATGATTGTACATACATATTTATATAATATATTTTATAACATATTTTAATACAACAGATTTTTTTTAGAACAGAATAGAAAAAAAAACAAAATAAAAAATAAAAATTAAAATAAAAAATTAATATTCGACAAAGTCTCACACAAAATCCTTATACATAAACTAAGATCATTTGGAATAACGGGGCATATTTTGAGATGGTTTGAAAGTTATTTACGTAAAAGAAAAATATCAGTTAAACTCAATTCGCACTTTTCACACCAGTTTGAAGTATACACCGGTGTTCCACAGGGGTCACATCTGGGTCCAGTGTTGTTTTCATTATTTATCAACGACATAACCACCATATTTGATGGAGTTATGATTCTATTATTTGCAGATGACCTTAAAATTTACAAAACAATAACTAATCCGAATGACTGTTGTATATTACAATCAAATCTTGTGAGGCTACAAGAGTGGTGCACCCTAAATGAACTGTTTCTCAATATTGAAAAATGTCAAACAATTACTTTTGCCCAAATAAAAAATCCCATTAAATTTAATTATAGCATCAACAACATTTTTCTTAAAAGAGTAGAACAAATTAAAGATCTCGGTATTATTTTTGACAATAAATTAACTTTTGTTCCTCATATAAATGAAATAACCAATAAGGCCATGAAATGTCTGGGGTTTATTCTGAGAACAGTCAAAGAATTTCAATCAATTAATTCCTTTAAATTGTTGTACACTGGGTTGGTGAGAAGCAACTTAGAATATAATTCTACTATCTGGGCTCCATTATATAAAACCCACCAGCAAAAAATTGAAAGAGTTCAGCATAAGTTTTTAAGATTTATTAACTACAAACTGGGTATACCGATTGAAGAACTTAATTATATATACCTAATGGAATTACTTAACATAACCGATTTGACATCAAGGCGCATAAAAAGTGATTTAGTTTGTCTTTTCAAAATAGCGAATGGCAGACTAGACGCCCTCGATTTGACAAATTTTATTAATTTGCGAGTACCTACTCGCGAAACTCGGTCGAATGCATTGTATTCTGTTACCAATTCCGCTACTAATTATTTTATAAACTCTCCTATCCAAAGACTCCATTTACTCGGAAATAAATACAACTCAATCGACATTTATCGTCACCAATCTGTGTCTAAATTCAAACTCAGTATATTAGAATTTTTAAAATAAAGCCATAAATATCAATCAATTGCACCTTTATCAAATTATTAATTATCGCAAAACATGAAATATGTGAATAATAAAGGTAGCTAAATAAGAACACATTTAACAACAATCCTCTCGTATTAACTAACTTATTATAACTAACTCACATTTTACTTATATTTCTATTTAAATCTTGGTGCCCTAGCAATAATAATATATTAATGATTAAATTAAAATCGATGGTCTCTTCATGTTCACAATAAAAACAAAATCTAATACTTATGTATACAATATTTTTATCCTCTCTCTCTTTTGTATTAATATTATCTTGTACTTTTTGTACCATAATTTGTACTATTTTTTTACTTTTTTACTATCACACTATACACTTGTTGAACTCATCTGTATAACTTTTAAGATATTACAACTCGTATTTTTTATTTATTTTGTTCTATGTGTAGGTACTATTTGTCGCTGCGTTAATTTTGCTGAATTCTTGAAAAACTTGCTTTCGAACAATTTATTCATGATCAAGTTAATAATAAAATCAACATAGTAAATACCTACACGTTCCTCAATAACTACTTCTAAAGTATCTTAAGCACTCTTCTGTTTTACCATTATTACACTATGTAAACTTTTTAACTCCTTTGTACAATTTTAATGATAACGAAACTACATACCTATGTTCATATTAAACCTGTTTGTATCCTTAAATTACAGTTTATAATGTTATATACTTCATGC
The DNA here is from genome assembly GCA_936435175.1 of Glyphotaelius pellucidus. NCBI lineage: Eukaryota > Metazoa > Arthropoda > Insecta > Trichoptera > Limnephilidae > Glyphotaelius > Glyphotaelius pellucidus. The sequence continues at coordinate 247,677 of OW386541.1, forward strand.
TTACAATTATACTCCTGAATAACATGTGTAACTTTAATAATGTGATTCTGTAAAAGCCTTCAAGGCGTGTATGAATAAATAAAATAAAATAAAATAAAAAAAATAAAATATTAATAAGAAAATTATTTCGGATTTAAATTCAATATGTGTGCACGAAATAATTATTTCCACCGTCGGATCTTATTTGAACGGTTCAATAAATAATTTGTCAGGACCGGATTAAGCCATTTGAAAATATGTTTTCTGTGTTTTCCTGTGCATGACCGGATTAAGCCGTTTAAAAATATGTTTTCTGTGGTTTTCCTGTGCATGACCGGATTAAGCCATTTACAAATATGTGTTCTGTGGTTTTCCTGTGCTTGACCGGATTAAGCCATTTAAAAATATGTTTTCTGTGGTTTTCCTGTTGACCGGATTAAGCCATTTAAAAATATCTTTTCTGTGGTTTTCCTGTGCTTGACCGGATTAAGCCATTTAAAAATATGTTTTGTGTTTTCCTGTGCTTGACCGGATTAAGCCATTAAAAAATATGTTTTCTGTGGTTTTCCTGTGCTTGACCGGATAAAGCCATTTAAAAATATCTTTTCTGTGGTTTTCCTGTGCTTGACCGGATTAAGCCATTTAAAAATATGTGCTGTGTTTTTTCTGTGCTTGACCTGGAATTCTGTTTTAATATGATTACGCAAAGGTTTTAAATAAAAAAGACATATTAAAAGTTTTGCATAGGGTCGGATATCAATGTGGGCTCAGCAACAAAACACAAGTCTCTCGGTACGATAGTTTATTTTACAAGTTACACAGAATATCAGTTAATGTTTATACAGTCTCACATTACTCTCCCGAGCGTATGACTGTATGTCAAAAAGAAAATCCAAACAAAATAATTTATTATTTCTTTCCAAACAAAAGAATTCGATTGGAATTCTGGTGTATTCAGTTAATTAAAAAAAATGGATTCGTGTAACCACCGTACGAATGTACCTGTAACGAAGTTCGCAAGCTACAAACTACAATGCGTGTTGGTGGCCTTGGCGTTTTCCCAGTGAGGGGTTTTGGGTCATTGTTTATGCTCGTATCAATATATATAAATCAAATCAATGTATGTTTCTATATATGTGAGTTGTCTATGCATTGCTATATTAAGCATAAAAAATGTTTGAAACTTTCAAAATACCTTCTTTCCACCCTCGCGAAGGTTTCTGGATTATTACAACCACATGACAATATATCTGACAATATATCTGAAAAAATCATTACAAAAACTCTTACAAAAATGTCACAATTTAAGAATGATATTTTGCAAGCCATCGTTAAATCAAAATTCAATTTTTGAATAGCAATGATTTTAATCGCAGACTTAAATATGGTTTTAACCAAAATCGAATGCTTTGAATTTAATCAAAAATCAAAATTCAATTTTTGAAATTAATGAATTTAATCGAAGAACTCACGTATGGTATTAACCAAAATCGAATGCATTGAATTAAATCTAAAATTATATTTATTTTAAAAAGGTTTCTATGTTAGGTAAGACTATTGATTGATTATTCTTGTAATATACAAATAAGAATGTTGAAAATACATGAAAAATGAAAATTTGTAAAAAAAATTGCAATAGGTGGCACGCGAGCTGTTTGAAAATCTAAATGTACCGGAATTGAATATATTGAACGCTAGAGAAGAGAGGGGATCGCGGGAGGAGGGTTCACGGGAAAGAGCAAAGGGAAGGCGTAGGGGTAAGGCTTGAGGGGAAGAGGACATGGGAAGGGAAGAGGAGAGGGTAGGGGAACGGGACGAATGGGAAAAGGCACGCAGGGAGAAACAATTTGTTTATAAATGGCATTGCAACGCATGCCGGAACTCGCTAGTAAGAACAATCGAACAATCTTCCTGCTAAACACTTTACCAAAAATAATAGAGAAATTAGCTAAAATTAGGTTGATGTCTTTTGTAAAAAGATTTGAAATTCTCTCAGAAAATCAGTTTGGCTTCCGAGAGAACATGGATTTGCATCTGATAAGCCATTACAGGTACCTTGTACTTTAGTTTACAGTAAAATGTTATTGTTGCCAGTAACTGTATTTAGTGTTTCTTTGTAGGATGATTATTATATTTTTAGTATATATGTAGTTTTTCTTCTTAGATTCCATTATTGTAAAACTGCTCATCTCGATACAGGAATGCCTTTGTGAGATGTGCAGCTTATGTTTTCATGTATCACCTTACTTTCAATAAATAAATAGTTTATTTGTGGCGATATAAATCCCGTCACAAATATTAACTTATACTTTTGTAGTATTACCTAATCGAGCGGCTGCCTTCAAATATTATATTTTTTATCAAATACACACCAACTTATGAAATAACGTAACTCCATAATATAACGGTAGGTGAAGAAGAAAAGATGCCCATAGAAAGCCTCCATTTTAACCTTTTTTAAATCGCTTTGAAATTGAACTCCCAAAGATATGAACCACCAACCGCCACTGTTCGCTTACAAGAATTACAAAAATTTGTGGCATGTGCTATTCGTAATTTAAAACTATACTTAAATATTAATATTATGCACATTTTTAAATCACTTCTAAATGAAATAATAAAAGCTCGAACCTTTTAAAGTCTGTCCTCGGCATCATGAATAATTTAAAAAAAACATATTATTACGACTTTCATTTCATTCCATTCCAAGAAATTCTAACCAATAAAAGAGGTAAAGATCATTTTGATCCCAGAAAGATAGGACGTCGGGTGCAATACCAATTTGCCATACTAAAATCAACAAGCACTTAAATTAAATCAGTACAAGTCATAATAAAAGAGTTGGCCGCACGACAACGAAGAAAATTGGTTTTTAATAAAGAAAACTATATTCCGACAAGGAAAGAAGGAAAAAGGGTGAAATGAGGTCTGCACATTCAAATCAGCAACGGACCTCGCCGTTTGCCGTATCGACCACCTTGCTCCACAGTCATAGATTACTATCAAACAGCAAGAGATCGGCAAATTTAAAAAAATATATTATTTTGTGAAACTACCACAATTGTAGTAATGATTGTAGAATAAATCGATGCTGATGGTGGAATACAAGAAAATGGACAGCAATATAAAAACACTGATGTTTTTAAATGTCAAACGAAGCGTAACAACGATAAATCCCACTTTCATAATAATATTACTGTGGAAGAATACGCGAGGTTCATTGCTTTATGAATTTAGAGTAATTTTGAATGAAAAAGATGACATAAGATAAAATGAACAAACACGGTTATTTAAGTGTAAGATCATTTTTTTATTTATACTTTAAACGCTGAATTGATTTTTATTTACTAGAAAAAATAAGTTTTCTCGGAGATCACATCAACAAAAGGAAGACAAGTAGATCGAAGGAATCGATTACGTTCGTAGAAGTCACGGCACGGTTAAGTAAATCAAATTCTTAAGTCGAGTGCATAGATGGCATAAGAGATGAGAACGTTTGAGAGTATGAATAGAATTAAGGAGTTGATAGACCAGCGCGGAGCGATAGGGCGTTCCATCAATCTACCCACCCTCGCGAGGAAATGGCGTGATCCTTAGTTAGTGAGATATCACTATTATCTAAATTCTCCTAAATCATTCCTGAGGGATAATTTTGAACAACATCAGAGTGAGAAGCAACAGTCTAAGTTTCATACAGTAGCATCTGTTCACGCTTTTTTCTTCTAATCCCAGCTAATCTAACTCCGACAGCAGACGTCAGTCATAGTAATAGCCCTTGTTACTCATATCAAGTATTGAATAAATCAGTTGTGGTGGAAAGAACTCCCTTTCAAACCCTAAAACAGATTTTAAGAACTCTCATATAAATACAAAATCGGTTTGGTGTTTAGACGCCCGCCTGCCCAAGGGAAGTAATAAATAATAATATTAGTGTACTTTTTGATTCAACACATCAAGTTGGCATTTACCTATGGACGGGGCGCCATTAACGCTTGGCGCAGCACAGAAATTCCAATACTTTTCCAATTAACGGCTGCACAAATGTTTAAACCACATTCGCGCCAATTTGGCAAATAGACAAACGGTGCTGCGGCCAATCAATTTCTCCGGGTTGCGAAAATGCAGCTTATTTTTACGTATGGTTTCCATCGATTTCTCTGTGCTTTTTCGTGCGAATACAAATCATAAACTAGCAGTGTGAGAATTCATTTTCATAGAGGAGCTTGCCACGGGTGTTTTACGTATTTGATTTTCAAATAATGTCAACATTAAGTAATGTATGTTTTATTTAGATCGAAAGAAGTGTTTCTTTGTTAAAAACTACGATGATAGAAGCGGAGTAATGTTTGAACAAGCACATCCTCGTATAAGTTATTATAAGATTACATCAATATTCGGCGTTGATCGAGCTAGAGTAATTCAACGCCGTGTTTAATACAAACTATAGAAATGTTGATAAAAAATCAAATAAATTTACAAGTTGACGACATCGTTGATGTGTAAATGTGTAATGTTGATGTGTATACATATATATTTACACCTGAACCTGATTGCATAATAAATGTCGAAATATATAAAATAAATGTCAGAAGATAGTCAGAAAATGTACACAGTGATCTTTTGTCATTGATTAAATGTTAAATTTGATGAATGCACCATCAAAGATTTATAACTATGAACAAAATAAATTCATAAATTGTACTAGCGATTCATAATGATGTCGATATTGGAACACGGCCAAAATCGGCAATCACGTAAATCATAAAGGGGAGAAGAAAAATTGCACGGAAAATGCACATTAAGTTCTAATTAGACGGTAAGTAGTTGGTTCTAACACAAAGTAGGAAACAGCTGATATTGCACGTACTAGAAACAAAAGGATCGACCCTAGAAAGTGGTAAAATATATGTCTAAATAGTTAATACAGGATTTTGTTGTTTAATGAAAATTGAGCTACGCGGCTGAGTCTAATAACCGGTGACCACAATAACCGGCGCTTTGTTGTAGTTACTTTGTGTATTTTAGAGCCTTATCTCCTTTTCCGTTGCTATGTTCCGCTTTAAAGATTAAATTATCATAAAATACAAATTCTTGAGTTTGGCACATAAAATATCTAATGCCTTTTCAAAAAAAGCCCACGTGTTGTTCCGTGTGGCCAACGGACCAATAATTTATTGTATTAACCATGAAAGTTCAGTAATAACATGGACGCAGTAAAACGACGGATGGCACCATAAAAATTAAAAACATGCAAAAAGTTGCTTTTTTTCATTGCGCATTGCTCGCTTTAGCCGTCTTATAATCTGCAGAAAAAATATTAGTTAGTAGGGCGATAGCGAAACACGAATTCATGCAAATTTCTGTTATTCAATAATAATAATAAAAAGCGACCTCCGCGGAACTCGTAAGCTCGATGGCAGTAAACTTTATGATGACGCTATATAACACGATGCGATAAAAAGTGCACTTTACCATGATACGGTTCACGTCACGGTTCATGTGACGGTTCATGTGACGGTTCCCGCCGCGAGTTGCGGCACAGGAGGATGAGGATGAGTAGAGTGAAATTTAATTTATGACTTCATGCAGTGACTTTTATACATTTCAGTGGACAGTTATGCTCAAGACTATTCATGTGCAATGGTAACATTAATATGACCATTGAAAATCTTGCGTAACTGAAATATTCAACGCGTATTGAATATTGAACGAATACCATTTAATTTTGAAACTAATAGTCATCAAATAGTACCACCAGGTAAAATAAAAATATACAAGAAAAATGGTTTTCGTACGACCGGGATTTATTCTGAAGATCTGGATCTCTGATTTGATATGATGATCACCGAGATTTGTGACGCCATTTTATACTTTTTAGTTTCACAAAAACATATTATTGAAAATTATGAACTTTGCCTCAAGTTTGATTCACGAGAAGCAACATAGCACAATATAGCAATACATTATCCAATAAGGAAGGAAGTTAACATGACGTTAAGACACTTGCGAGAAAAATAGTAAACAAAAGCGGAAATCGATCATATTTTTTGACGTCGTCGAAACGTTATTTTGTAAGTAGATAGAGAGGACGGACCGCCAAATAACTCGGTCTTGGCACACACTCTGCTTTATTCAGATTCACGCCTACGTCGTCTCGTATATACTGGTTTGATATTCTGGTTCTTGAAATAGCCCAATTCAAGCATTTGATTAACTTGATCGTGCCATGTCTTACTCTGGCTTCCCCGAATCCTTTCACCATTCACGCCCACGTCATATATTCTCCGTGCTTTCTGTTTTTTATGCATCTTTTAGATTAATTGATCTCCTTAACCTGTCTCACAATGCCGCCAAAGCTGTAGCAAAGCCGGGTGCACAGTGTCAGCACTTGTCAGCCGTGTGCACAGTGTCAGCACTTGTCAGCCGTATGCACAATGTCAGCACTTGTCAGCCGTGTGCACAATGTCAGCACTTGTCAGCCGTGTGCACAGTGTCAGCACTTGTCAGCCGTGTGCCAGTGTCGGCACTTGTGAGATGTCACATAAAAATGAGTACATTTTTATTTATTATATTTGAATATAATTTATTTTTTAACCGTTCTTACAAATTTATTTGAAAGCCGTCTATTTAATGGGAAAGCTCTATTGTTGACATGTCATCAGCGGAGAGCAAAATTGCCGACGAAAATCTACTTGAAAATATGAAAACAATGTGTGGGAAGTTCTCCTCGCAATGAGACAAACCGAATGACAGTTATCCAGATTTACGGGACAGTTATCCAGACTCAAAAAGCTCGCAGAAAGAAGCACGTGGAAGGGTCGTTATTTGAAAAGTTTCAATAGTAACGGGACCCGGCAGGGAACGGGCGGGTCGGGTCACCTAAGAGATTATCTAAATGTACCTAGACGAATAAAAATTGTCGGAATAATAAATATTTTGTTGATTATAAATAAATTCGTCGAGCATAACCACTGATAAGAAACGAAGGGAGATTTGATAGCCATTGACATTTACGCGTTTGGTGTGTAGGTTGAAACAAAGGTGGGGCGCAAATGTGCGTAGATGTGATTTGCAGAAGTACAGGTGAACGATATCGGCGACAATTTGATGCGCGGGGTCGTGCAAATAATGGTTCAAGGCCCATCTCACTTGTTTATATTATCTTTGACCACAACACGGATATCGCTTGTACGGTGGCCAAAAACTACACAAAAATGTACACTAATGAAACATGTAATTTAACAAAAGAGTTTATTGAATTTATACATGATTTAGAAAAAATGTTAAGTTATTAATTGAAAGACTGAGCGTACGTATTTTATCTTTGTAGGTGTTTTTTGTAGGTGTTTTTTCAGGTGCAATAAAAAACCAATAATATTTTTAGCAGCCATTACTTTACCAAATATTTATTAAACATTAAAGAATACATAAAAAAAAAATCAAACGAAAAAATTCAAAAAGTTACAGGGTGTTGAAGTGGGGGGTCTCAAAAAAATTGGCGCGCCCTGGTTGACACGATTGCAACTCTCCTAGTAATCAGAAGAAAAAAAAACAAATTAATTCTTAATCCGAACAAATGCTGCTATAGCCCGTACCTCTGAAAAGTAAATTTTTTTTTTTGCAAAATGGCGGCTGTCTGAAATAAAAATACATTTTTTTACCACTGTTTTGACTTTTAGGAATTTTTAAAAAACAGTAAAAATTTAAATTTTGTAAATTTCTGGTAGGGGCGATATAATAATGTGTAAAGAAAGTTCACACCGAATTTCAAGCAAATTGGTTTGTAGAACTTAAGGTATCGTGTCAACCGTCTCGAAAAAAGTGGTTTCGAGAAACACGCGTTTAAAGTATTGCTCTATTTAGATTCTGGTTAGATTCCGTCTAAACCGCGACATTAAAATGGTTATAACTTTTAGAAAAATGCAAATCTCGAAAAATCCTTTTAAGGAGATATTTTTGAATATTTAAAGATTGGACTAGAATAACTAGACTAGAATACTGCCTTAAAGTAATAATCAATTTTCTCTAGCAACATGAGTTTTTTTTATATGATAAGCAAACTATTTTGAACTTGAAACCATTTTTCTACCATGGGCCAAAGGGCGTACCATCATTTAACTGTAGAATCATAAGAAAAGATGCCACTTAGTTGAATAATAACATTTTCCAATTGTTCATTGAAATATCTTTTAAGAGGGTTAGAACGAGGGCAGATATTATAATATAATATCTATAGATTATAAAAAAACGACTATTACTGTTTTGCACACCTGTCTTTAAATACACGGCTTTAAGAATCTTTGCAAAGATAATAATAATAATAATAATAATTGGATAATTTGTAGAGCGCCGTTTTTGTGAAAAATCACCTCAAGGGCGCTGTACAGCTTATTATTAATTCCTAGGTTCCATCTAATTGAACTATTTACAAACAGATAATGAAACATACTTACCTGGCAGGTCACTTCCGAGAAATTAGAAAGTTAATAGAGATACGTTAAGATAGTTGCAGAAGATACGGTCTTGCACGCGGAGGGCATTATATTTAAAACACTGGACATTGCATGAATTTACATTAAAAGATTAGTGGCAAAAGTAAAGTTGTATTTATTTTGAGAGACTGGAGAATTTAGGAGTCTTTAGGGAATCTTCATGAAATGACCCTTACATAAAGCTTACAACTGAGTTTTTTTTATTTTTTTTTTATTTTTTTTTATTTTTTTTATTTTATTTTTTTTTTATTTTTATTATTATTATTATTTTTTTAACAAATGAGTTATTTTTATAATGTCGCGGGCATTGAAGGTTAAGGTGAAAGGTTTTTGAATTTAAGGGTATGACTGTCTGAAAAGGTGGGTTTTAAGTTTAGTTCTAAATTCCGCTGAATTTGTGATCATCCTTAAGTCGTGTGGCAGTCCATTCCAGGCTTTAGGTCCTGACACTCCGAAAGCGCGCTCACCGAACTTAGTATCTGGTGAACGCTTTGGTTCCTTTAACCTTCCGAAAGCTGATGACGCTGCTAATCTCAGGGTTAACTGTCGAGAATTGGAATTTTCTGGAATACACAATTCCGATAAGTAAGCCGGGCCATTCCGTTGAGGGACTTAAATACCATCCAGCAGAGCTTAAACTGGATTCTTTCAGGACATTTGAGCCAATGAAGATTTTTGAGATGCTCTTTAGTGTCTTTGTAAAGAGTTAACATACATTTGTAGGAGTCATACAATAATGTACATAACACTTTAAAACTGAATGGAAAATAGAATGAAAACAAATGTTCCATTTAATGTTCCAAATGCCCAACCGTCTACAAGGCGCTTCTGTGTTATTCTTTATTCTATGATAGGGTTCTATCACATGACCAACGCGTAGTTTATTTTTTCATCTTACCTTCATACCAAATGCAATCAGCCCCGAGTAGGAAGAAAGGGGAGACCTTTGCTTGAGGCCGAACAAACAAGCAAGTTAAACGAGCCACTGGCTGCTCGGAGGAAAACAAAATGGACTAATTCCATAAACCCTCGAATCTTTTTCAACGCGTATTTTGCAAAAACTTAGAAAATAATTTAAACATAAAAATTTTCCACTAAGACTCGGCTTGAACGTGAAAAAAGTCGTCTCGTACTTTAATCTTGTGTCAACATATTAGACCGATCAGTGAATAAGCTGGCATAGTGACTGAATCCCATCGCCGTCGTGAGTTCAATCCCTTGGCTGGCTAAATCCTTCACCACGACACAAGCATCATTTTCCGTTTACTGTGGTGGTAGTAGGAGATTTTTCAAATATTATCAGGTATTCGTAACCCGGGAATGTTTGTCTTTCTTCTTCAAAAATAATAAAAATACACTAAAACCAAACACAGCAATATGACGTATTTTGCAAAATTTGTATTGTCCAATACCACGATTGACGTAAACAATGATTAAATGATAAAAAAAATAGTACGAATGGACTTTCATTATACTGTTGAGCAATATCTGATAAAGGTAATTTAGTTACCTACAAGATAAAGCGTGAAAATTTATGATTTTAGGGAAAGAATTACGTAACCAAATGGTTTGTTTTTCCCCTTTTTAATAACTCAGGTACGCCTCACACGTCAAACATATTTCTAGTAATGTTATATTGTCATGGAAACAACCTCGTGGGTCCAAGTGGTTAAATAAACAAAACTTTGTATGTAAGTGTGCATTAAAATAAGCATTTACATTTTTTATGCACTTGACATTTACCTGGCGGAAAACAGCCCCACCCTTCTGTTTTAGGTGTACCTTTGTTTGTACGTTCATATTTTAATATTGCCGTTCATTAAGGCAAAATCAAATACCTTCTGACTTTGTTCATAAAAGCAGAGTGAAAATGCCAAGAAAACACTACCAAGGAGAACAAAGGAATATCTCAATTTTCAGTTGAGAAGCCCTTCAGAACACACACACGCGTACTCGCTATTTGCAACGTAAGGGGTTTGTAAGATGTGCCGACTTAAACGGTGAAACGTTACAACATTTGCAATACTCACCTTCACAAAGAAAACTCAAATAAAACATGGAAGCAAGATATCCATGTTGTAATTTATGAGCATAATATCTTCTGTGGAACGGTATTGTCATCGAAGAAAAATGACTTGGAAGAATAACTATTTTTAAATTTTTTAAATACAACAATTCAATACAGAAGGCATTGGGGAAATCTTTTCCTTCGGGGTCTCTGACATCTTTGAGAATACTGTTTGGAGAGTGCATACACAGGAATGATCTAGTCAACAATCAAGGGAAATAATATTAAAATGATTCATAATACACCGAGAATGGTAATAAGGACGTAATAATACGCCGACATTTTTTATTTCCCCAGAATTACGTAGGTTTTGAATGTTTAATAATAATTTTCTGATTATTCAAAGAATATCAGACAGCGGTTTATATTGTAAAGCTATTCGATCAGAACAAAGAAAACCAAGAATATTAATTTATTTAACAAAATTACCATGAAAGAGAATTTTTGAATAACAAAAACAAAAACATAAACAGAAGAAGTTTTGTTTCTACAAAACAACAAAAAAGAAAAATCATGGTTTGACTATCTGTATATTACAGTGAAAACACAAAAATTAAACATGAATATATTTATCAATACCGGCAATCTTATATACGTATATTAATCATTCATTGTATTTGGTTATTTAAAGTTTAAAGTATTCGAGGAATGAATAATATTACAGCAGAAGTAAAGAAATTGAAGGACATGAAGATGCATACATCTAGTACAGTGGAGGGAAGGCATAAGGCACCCCATATTAAGAGTTATTGCCGGGGACGGCGGGGGACGTGTCCACTCCGGACCGATCTGTCTATATTACTGGCGACACTCGCTCTGCGTGTAATACAGCTACAGCCTCGCCGGATTGCCTCATTCCGGGTAGATGTTATATATACAAGTCACATTGATTTTTTCCACGGAACGCCGAGCGGACATTCAATAAAAAAGAAAAAAAATTGGAAGCTCCATGGAATGCCTTGTCTCGCAACTCAATATGCGTGTAATGTAATGGTGGGCGAATCTGCACGGAGATATTGTAACTTTCTATCAGAATGAAAATCACACAATCTAACAAAAGCATTCATTTCTATCAACGTACTTCTGTAACGTGAACATAAGTCAGAACTTACAGAAATAGCGACAATAACGTGTCTTCAATTCCATAATAGATAAAGTTCCTGGAGGTGTAAAGCGAGATTTGCGGACTTCAATGTACATTGCGCACAGCGCACAGTGAACAGTGCACAGTGCACAAACTCGGCGGAAATCTCTCACGGTACATGGTACGAGTATTGTATTCACGGGAGAGTTGAAAAGTTTAAACGATCTAGCGCCCTCAGTCGGAGGCCAATAGACGAACGTCGGCGTCGGCGTCGGCGTCGTGAGGAAATACACCGAATATCAAATTTATTAACTATCAAACCTCTCACCGTAAACTAAGGTCGAGGGTTGATTTTCTACCAACAAATTTTACCTAATCAAATATTATCGGGTTTCCAAATGTAAAGCAAATAGATAAATCAGATTAACAACGATACAAAGAGAAGAGCAAACTAATAATTCATTTCGTTTTGATAGCGGTCGGAAATAGGGGAAAATATTACTTTTGAATAAGGTAGAGGCGTCTGTGGAGGTGTCAAGATATTTTATTCGTGGAAAATATTTCAAAAGAAGCACTTTTAATTTATTCGACGTCACCCCCAGTGTAGACCAGGCTTAAGATAACCAATGTCCTTCATCTCTCTTAATTCCCCGACGAAAACGTAAAAGCAACCAAAGGTTGGATTATTTATATCAGGGGTCGGATCGGGGGGAGGGGGTGGTTCCACCGCCGAATGCTATCGGGCGTGTCGGGCCGAGCCGATATCTGTTGCTCGCCGCACGACCCGAGCTAACTTTTGCGGCGAGTTACAAAGATCACGTACTTTCAATATGTGTAATGTGAATAAATTATGATGTTTGGTTGCGGGAGATCTACGACTCGACTGGTTTGCGTGTGATTCTAGGGGAACGGGGAGCCGAGGGATATAAAAATGACGTCTACGACCGAAGAAATGAAGGACGCCATGACTATTTTATATTTTTTCTAGGTTTGTCCAACACGAAATAATATTTTTTACAAGAAACCCAATTTAAAGGATACATTTCACATTTAAAAATGGGCGTTTAAATTTTACAAAACTGATTGCAACCATTTACCTTACATTAATGTTTGTTTATCAGTAGATATGTGTAAAATTTAAAACAATTACAGCCTTTGGGATGCAAAAAACATTTGTTTAGAAAACAATTAATCTTTTGCATATACTGGATAGGCGTAAGGAGGGCAAAATAACACTTAATCACAGTAAAATTACTTGTCGTAGTTTGTTAGCAAATTATACATGTAAAAAGCAGTTACATCGTGACTTACTATAATCGACAATAATAAAAAAGAATAATTGGATTACATGAAAAGCGTCTTTGTCGTGAGAAAATCACAACAATAGTTTCAACGAGACAAATGATTACTTTTAACCACTGCAACTTTTAACCACTGCAACTTTTAACCACTGCAACTTTTAACCACTGCAACTTTTAACCACTGCAACTTTTAACCACTGCAACTTTTAACATCAAATTAAATCAATAACCGATACCTACCAAAAAGATTACTACTAAACAAAGGGGAGTCAATAAAGGTCGTGCAAATAACCAGTGAATTCACCCAAGTCTATTTCTAGAATGTGTCCAATTAATTTTATGTATTCATTATCGTTACCAATACTCTTCCAAATTAACTCTTATAAGTTGATGATAATACAAACATATTTGCAACTCAACGCAGGATATCCCTAGTGATAAAAAAGCAAACCGTTCCTGAAATCAGTGAACAGTTAAATAAATAAAAAAGTTGCGACTAAAACAAATTAATTTAATTAAAAACCTTAATTTAATTCCGATATGAAGAAAAAGTTACATCAGATTTGTCATTTTTATTAAAATTTTTAATGCGAATTTAATTTTTTTTTTTTTTACAGTTAATACCGCACAAGAGTCCCAACTGCTCCCGTCTGGAGCCAGTGAGACTATGGCATCCCCAATTGGGGTATGTTGTGAGGCTGAAGGTAGTGGGGAGGGGAAGGAGATAGGGAAGAGGAAGGTGGGGAAGTACCTGGCTATTCAGATCTGGTCACTAAACACGGCTAAAGCCATTTCAAGCAACGTTTCAATTCTGAATGGTGGTCTTACACCAGGGCGATACCGATAGTATCTTCCACTCTGGAACGTGCCGCAAATATACTATATATTATTTTAAATGAATAAATTGTGAAATAACACAAATTAATCAAATAAAATTTATTTGCGCACGCCGGGTTCGAACCCGCGACCTTCGGATTGTGAGTCGAGAGTCTTGCCTCGGGACCACGGAGGCCGTCAATTCAATTTCAAAGATAAGAGAGAGTTGGAGGGTATAATATAACAGTATGAGATAAGCCAGTATTCAAATGATGGGGGATTTTGATTAGATGAACACATAAAAAATCTCATTCGGTGTTATCATAAAGGGGAAAGGGTTATGGAGAGGACGGTCGGGAAACTGGTTACTAAAATGGCCTCTTCACGATGGAAACGAAGCCACCCAAAGAGAATAGAGAGGAAGTGTAAAGATAGACGAGGCGACAGCGCAAAATTCATGTCGTTAAAAATAAAAATGAAAAAGACATTTTGTTAGAAATATTATTTTCAAAATTCTTTCACAAAATTGCGACTACCTTAATTGAGAGCTCTCGTTTCGAAATCAAACAAACAAAACATATCAAAATAATATAAACAAAGTTAAATATAAACACATAATAAACTCAAATGTAATGTCGTATCTGAGCTCAGATAAACAAACCGAGTGCAGATATTTATGACTTAAATTAAAGCAGCGATAAAAAATTTCGAGAATTTCGGTAGGCGTCGCTCAATCATTAAAAACGAAGCAATGGCGTTCAGCACGAGATCCATAAAAATAATTACTTTCATAAAAGACAACGCAATTAAAAAAAACAAAACAAATCGAGAATTTCCAGAACAAAGAACGGCTCTAGCTTCCCGGAAAACCTAGGAGGGGACGAAGGCGAGGTGGAAAATCACTATACAAGCACGTCCTGACGTAAGAACATTTGTCACGCGCATTCACTTCCCGGCAGGGCTGGAAACTTAAGCAAAATGGGCTGTAAGGTTCACTATAATTTATTCACAGAATCACACGCATGCCAATTTTAATATATAAACACCAAGGTAAGCCCGAAAAAACGATTATTCTATTATGAAGCGTATACAAACACACTAATAATGATCGCAATCTTGCACGTACTGTGAACAGGAGTTTTAGAATTGCATCATTTTGATGGAAGATTAGTGAATAACGGAAAAATACAAAGGATACTGACAATTTTCTAGGAGAAACTAACTATAGAATATAATTTCACTGCGTTTTCTAATAAATCAATAAAAAAACCATGGTGAAAACAAGCGGAAATAAAATTTTGAAAAACGTTCAAAGGAGTTTACAAAGAATAAAGAAAAAAACGTCGAATTTGATGAGGCATTTTCACATGCAGGCTCACTTTGTTAAGGTCAAAGTAATAAAAATACAATTTTTATTAGACGCCAGGTATTAGCACCATTGTTAGCAAAACAAAGTAACCTTACCTGGCGTAAGTTTTATATCTAGAAAACATACCCCTTGCGTCAGTTTATCCCGCCAAAGAAAAAAAACAGAACCGAGAATAAGTTGAAACCAGTATTTCCGTCAGTAGTTTACCGGTGATGATGTCGGTCATTTCCAAGCTCTATAGTAAGTAAACAAGAAGTTTATGTTCGTAATATAATAATTAAATTCGTTGACGAGCGGTTGATAAAGGGATATTCTCGAAAGGCAATTGAATTCAAGGGGTTGCCTATCCTCAAAATCTCCACTCTTCAGACCCTCGGCTACCAGCTCGGCGTAGATAAGAACCCAAGCCTCATCCCGTGTTTTCAAATACTGCGCACATAACGAAGGGCCGGGGTCAAAAGGCGACCCTACAAGTCCTAAAATATAAGGATAGAGCGAGTTGAACCGCTTGAGAAATGGATAGGAAGGCATAAGTTGACAAAGTGTAAACGATACAAAAATAAGGTACAACGTTACGCCTTGTGCACGGCTTAGCAGCTCACAAACCCACAGGATAATAACTTGTAACTTGTGCTTCCTCGCGTCTTACCTACAATCTTAAAGCCATTACATAAAAAGCATAGTAGAATATTAATAAACCAATATAGCGTTTTATTATTCTTTGTTTCATTTCTACTTTGTGCCTCGCGATGGAAGTAAAACTCGTTGATGGATGGAATTTAAAGCCAGCACGCGCCAGGGAAACTACGGCCGTATGTAAATTAAATCATTGCGGACGCCTTATCGCCAAATTAAAATCGCCTTTTTACGAATGCATAAAATATGCGACAAGGTCGATAGTCCCTTGGCCCGACTCGCGGGGCGGCAAGGGTTTAATGAGGGGTATTTCACCCTGTGAATGTGAAGACGGCAATAAACAGCGGGGAAAGGCGGCATTTCTATTGCTGAAAATAATATAGATCACGGAAATTATATATTGTACCCACACGATCGGAAAACGAAAAATATTGACATAGAAGAGGAAATTCAACAAAAATAATAAGAAAGAAGGTAAGCTTCAATGTGTATTTCCAAGTAAGAGTAAAGCGTTTAGATATTTCTTATTCAGAGACCACAAAAACTTCTATTCTAGAAAAGAAGAAAAAAATGCTAATCAAGCTTTTTGAATGGCACATTTATACAAAGAATATTATCACACTTCAAATACAAAAAGTATGACAAGTATAAATAATGACCACGACAAAATTTCATCGTGAATTTTAAATTAGATATTTCATAATGTCCACCTCAGAAGAGTGTTGTGTGCAGCTTGACAATGAGAAATGATCAAGCTTTCCACCTACAAACGAGTTGAGTTTTTTTGTTTTGTTTTACGGGAGTCACGAGCGGGCCTGCTTATAGATATTATGTATGTTATGTGTGAAACTACCACTGGAAGGAGTTTACGGTCAATGGACTAAAAAATATACTAACGATTTTCCAGGAAAAAGGAACAAAAGAAACTCTAACTCCGTTGGCGTTGGTCTCATTAAGTAGGTGTGAACAGTTGTTAGAGGGAGAGCGATGCGACTAATAACTTGTTAAGGAAACGTGTACAATGGCGAATTAATAAAAGTATCTAAAAAACGATGTGAAAACGAATCGTAAGAAATTCAAAAATGAATAATAAATACATGAATCACAACATTCTAGAACATTTTTTTTTTTTTAAAATATGTTTATTCAGTTTTAATTTTACAATATTTTATTTTACAAATCTTACGAAACTGATCAATCAGTTTGTAAGAAATCTCTCATTTTTTTCTAATTATTTAATACAGTATACTTTTGAGTTTTACATTGTATATACTAAATATAATACTTAATATTAAAATACTAATTATTACGACAAACTAATTATTATAATGTTTTAATGTTTATGAATTGCGTTGTAGTAAAAATATTTTACACAGTACAAACATACGGTGAGAAAATAAATAGATAGGAACTATTTTATTTGATTTCATGTTCTTCGGAGGTAGAAAGATTTAACTTTTGTTTTGATTTTTGAATAAGATGTCTCATTTTTGATATTTTCAGGTAATGCGTTAAATATTTCCGGAATTTTATGACTTTTTGTTCTGTCTCCGTATACATGTAGTTGGGGCCACAGTTTTACTGATCCAATTGCAATCTCTTATCGTCACCATATAATAAAGACAAGAAAAAAAATACCGAAACCAATTTGCGAACTCAACTCAGTTAAATTATAACAACTGCTCGTTCTTCAAATTCATGAACTTAACTGAGAATTTATAGATTCTTCCGAAAACATTTTGCTAGATATCTCATAATAAACAAACGAAACTGTCTCGTTAAATATTTTACAAATGTTAGCTGTGCAGCTACAAACACCGCTGAGTTCTACAAAGAAAATTAGTGGAGTTTCGGCAAAAAGCTCAACAGAATACTTAAACATATTTTAAGGGAAAAGTAGTTTAAAATCACAGTAAAAATGATTACTAGCAAATTGTCTTCCTTAATAAATGAACGTTGATACTTGGTTTGACATTGAGACACGTGACAAATTGAAGGCACGAATGGCGGGAAAGCGAAGAGAATGTAGCTGGGATTTTTTATATTCGTCCATTAGAATCTCATACGGAATGGTATCCTCCGACGGCGAGGAAAATGAATATATTTTATGTGTAAGACGTGACGGGAAAATAGCCCCGGGGCGAGTCCGGACTGTGCGCCACTGTGCGCCTGCCCCTCACAACCGAGGTATAGAAATATAGTTACACCGGTTACATCGCAGCTTTAGCTCTAGCTTTACCCCGTTTTAAGTTCGCATCATTTGCACTGGAAAATTGAACAAATTAATTGGATTTAACGCTCATTTTTTAAGTGGTAAAGTAACTTACGTTCGCAAGTAATAAAGGAATTTCTGACACAAAAAGAAGGAATAATTTCTTATTTCGTAATAATTAATAAACTACCAAAAGCCCTTGAAGTGATATTTCATAAAAAAGATGGCATACAAATGACATAGCGCAAAAATGAAAAAAGTTCTTACCGCCCACTAGTCAACAGTCAGCACCGGAGGCTCGAATTTAATTTATGACAAATTTAGGATATAGAAATAGCTTCACTGGAAGCCCAAGCGAAGCGAAGGAAAACATAAATTAAAATTCAACAGAACAAAATATTAAAGAAAAAGGAGGCAGGTACTTTTGGTGGAAAGCACTTGGCGGTGTGCCAGTTAATTGATACCCTGATGAGAATTGGATTCGAAGCGAAATCCTTATCTGTTCAGTCTGAAGAAAATACTTAGTTCGTGGATATAAAAAAATTACTCAATGCCGTCAAAAAATTCCAATTTTGCATTTCGCCTAACGACGCGCTGCTCCCGGCGAAAATTTATCGCCTCCGCTGAACAGAATAGCCGACAGTCGTTCAGTCATCAGCCATCAACGATCAGCCATCAGCGATCATTATTACAATTGTAGACTGATGACAGAAATAGCCAAAGCTCGTAACACCGGAAAACAAATCCGGGACTGTAAAGCAGGGCCGCTGTGAACCATGTAAATGAAGCGGCATGTGGCATCGGGCGCTAATCAATAATGGACGTCAGACAGTCAGTCTAACAATGTGACGAAGTAACAAAGAAGAACTAGGAAAATGGATTGAGTATGGAGCAGAATGAATGCTTATAGAAGAGATCAATAAAAGAGAACTGGGCGATATACGACCGCCTGATGGTAACCAGGAAAGCCAATAAAACTTTGGTTGAGCGAGTTAATAAAGGGTGCGTATGGTTGGTTTATTTATAAGCAGTGGATGAGAGCATGGTGACTGGAGGCAAACAAGATTTTTTTATGCATCATTGTATGGATGGAGTTGGAGCAAAATAATCGAATAAAATCTCGCATTGATTGATCGCTTTGGGTCACAGGCTTTGAAATAGAGTAATGAAGAAAGCTGGAAAAGTCATTATCTATGGCTACGAAGATGATAACAAAAAGAAAACCAAAGGGATGGTTGTAAGAAGACAAAGATTATATAAAAAAGTAAAAGTGAAAGCGATTACTCCGGAAAACAACAAGTGACAGATTTTTGTGAAACGAAAGATCGTCAGGGATGACAAATATGTCCTAAAGTGATTCTGGAAGAAAAAGAGCCCAAAAATACCAAGAAAGAACTAGATGGAGGACAGAAGGGCAAGCCAGCTTGCATACACTGACGATGGGGGGAAGTCACCTAGATTTGCTAATCGCAAACCATGAAAGCTTTCAATAATAATGAACCGTCAAAAAGTAATTTTTGGAAAAATAATGGGCATGTCTTGTATCCTCCGTAGTTCTATAATCAAGGTCTGACAGAATAGAGTAGTCTAGAGTAGAGATAGAGTATTATAGAGTTGGCTGGGGCCGGCGCTAATCGGCTGCTAATGAAATGCTCCTAAACGCCAGCCCAACTAATTTACTAATGACCGAAACGAATCTCAGGTGCTCGCTGTGCTGTTCATGCGGACACATTTGCAGTTGGTAATTCAATATGGTTCATGTAACATACTGAATCAATGCACATCGTTTAAAGACGTGAGCGAAATAACAAGTACATTCTGGGATGGAGTTGAAAAGTCACAGGTGGAGTAATCAAACCTTCAAAAAGAGCAAGAAACAATTGGGAGCCTTTAAAAAACTATTAACTGCCTTTAATTTAACTTTATCAATAGACAGAAAATCAGTTTTGTTTTTAACACCACGACTAAAACTCAAATACGTCTTTCATATTTAATTTTTGGAAATTCGATTGTTGGCCTCCAGAACAAACATCTTTCACCACGCCACCGGCAGCCATTTCACCACGCTGGAAAATTACTTTGAAAGAGTTTTTGGAATTTTGAATTGATATATTTATGTGTACATATGCACAACATTGACAACTATAACAAACATTTAAGAAAAAATCTCTGTTATTCGTAGAAATTTAAAATGTATTTATTTTAGAAATTTCTTGTTAAATAGGTGAAAATCTAATTTGGTTTTTCCTGGAATAAAAACATAAAAAAAGGAAATTGTGGAAAAAGGAATTGCATGTCAGGTGTGTCATCAACGTGTTACAAAATCAAGTATAGAAACCTCTCAGCGAGGTGCGAAATTAATGCAAAATGAATAAAGGTCAGCAAGTTTGCTCATTTAAACTTTAAAATAAAGAAAAACGTTAAAGAATAAGGAATCCAAAGGATGAACAATGATTAAAATTCGAACAATTCGTGGAAATTCTATTTTCTCAGACGGAATATTGTACTTTTAAAATTCCAGAGAGAAAATTTTCAATTTAAAAAAAGGTTTTGTCGCAACCAGAATTACGTTGGAAAAAATAATGGATTCTTTGGACTTCATTAAAAACGGATTCATTAAATGAACCTTTCGAGAAACTTTTGTAAGAAATCAATCAATTATTGCAGAACGCTGGGAATTAATGGAATAAAATTGAATACGCCGGGCATCCTTGGCAAAAACCCTCGATGGTTTTGTTAATATTGTTTTTATAGTGGACTCGAAATAGATATAAATAAGAATTGTTTTCGATCAATCTGCACAAATTAAATCATTGTATTGCAAAAAAAGTGGCGTCTGGCGGGACAGGAATAACGACGAGCTAAAAGCATGATTGTTTGAAGAGCGAAAAACCTATTTTAAGTCGGATACGTATCCGCTGGGCAGAACTTTTAAGATGATTGGGAGATGACCGACCACCAAAGAGGTTTCTCTATAAGAATCATGCAGATACAAGTGTTGAGAGGCCTACACAAAGGAAGGACAGGCGGTGTTGGTGCAAATATCGCATTCAGCCAAAAAGGCATAAAGTATTTGAGGGAGACACCAGAAATGGAAGGAGCCAAAACTCTTTAACTCTCCCTCAAGGATTGAAATGCCGATGAAGACAACAAAAAAATGGAAAAGAGATTATTTTATTTTGAAACAAAAATTTTAAACTTCATACTGAATATTATAAAAAACCTCCATCCTAATAATATTTTCGGCAATAATCGTTTTCGATTGAATAAATCCATTCCATGGCTGGGGTAGTATTAATTTAGAAAACCCAGACGTTTAATACGCGCCATGTTATTGAGCGTACACAGCGTCATATTATTATAATAATGGAATCGAATGTCACGAGGAATTGGAAGATTTTTCAATAGGAAGACATAACGATATCTTTGAAAAATAAAATGAAATGTTGATATTATTCCTGATCGAAAATTCTGCAGTTAAAGACATCGACGTTTCATCCATTCACAAACTAAATTCTGTTTTAAATTACGTTTAGTATTAAAATAAAAAAACATACTAATATCAAACTTACGTATGGATGCCATTGTAAGATATCAAATTAAAAAAAGTACAGTTTTTCCATCGACATTACATTAATAATTGTGCATGAATAATAAAATAAACACCCAACCGAAAGGAATTGTATGAATACTTAAAAGAAACTTCTATTGTACGAAGAAAAGATGACCAGGAAATATATACAGATTTAAATTTTATTTGTTATGTAATTAACTTGGATATTTTTTTTTACATTATAACAAATTACAAGGTTAAAAAATATTTCAAAATATTTTTTTTAGTACTTACTAGGGGTTCTTGTGTTGATGCGTGTTTTATTAAAATCAGCATGTTGATGTTAATAAAATACTAAGGCCCTCCGTTCATGGAGATACTTACAAACTACGTGATTGTGACACAACCACAAGTACCCTGCAGATGTACTACTTTTTAAAGCTGGTTTCCGTACACGGCACTACCCGAATTATACTGAACTTGATCATTTTTCACGTGCAGCCGTGGAGTTAACACGATGTCGAACGATGTCAAATGACTTTTTTTCCAACATTAATCTATGCCTTCTTCACTAAATCCTTTCTTGCGTATTCTGGTAATGTAAAGTTATGTAAACACGCATTTTTATTCACTTCCAGAACAAATCTAACATTACTTTCATGTTCAGACGCCATTTCTGTCAAACGTCAAACGAAAGTAGCAGACACGAATGCTACAACGCGTAGCGCGCTACCAGCACCGTCGTTAGCGCGCTACCGACTTCAACCTGACATCCGTCGCGCAGCGCCGTGTACGAACACCAGCAAAATTGTATGGCGGGTACCCACGAGCGGTGTGCGTGCTACGCGCATCAGGCTCGAATAGTTTGTAAGTAGCTCCATGTACGGAGGCGCTAAGAGTCTTAAAACGTGGTAAAATTTTTATACAATTGATAAAAATTAACCGTGATGTGAAATAATTAATAAACCGTGTATGTGAAAACCTTCAATCTTGAGGGCGGGTTTGGGTACCGCCGCCCCGGAAACCATTTATCGGATGTTTGTGCCATGTAGGTAACCAGGTAACCCCAAGTGGTTCGATATATTTGGTGACTTAGAGGGGGTTCCCGGGTTCATGGGGTGAGGTTTGTCCAGATGTTGGCAGCCCACCGACTCGTGGCAGGCCGGATCGGGAGAGATTGGAAACCTTTTGACCCCTCCAGCAGAACCCTCTCGGACCTCCAGAAAGACCCTCGTCATCTTGCACCGCAGATATCATTTGGCAATAAAATATTTCAAATATTTTTTTTAAGTTTTGTGAACATCCCATCGAAGATTTTCATCTATTTCTAAACCAAGATTTTTTAAACTTTGTGTAGGTACGAATAATAAGGGGCAAGAATATTGCAAAAAAATGCTTTGGCATTCATGAAATTCTAGATAATATTCTTTCCCTGCTCTTCCTCTTTTGTAAATTGAAAAAGTTAAACACATACTTCGTTTTACTCACATTCAAAGAAATTGAGTTGGTTTTTTACCATTTTTGCAGAACCATGCCACAAAGAGACTGAACACTGAACACGGGGCAAAGTATCATTCCAGGTATTTTATTTAAAAATAATTGTAAAGTATTATCAGCAAAGCTTACTTTTTACCTTTGGTGGGAAGAGCACAAATTTCATTCAGGAAGAAAAGAAATAATAATGGTCCTAGGACACTTCCTTGAGGAACTCTATAGTTTAGTGGAAGAGGCTTACTCGTTTTTCTACCAAATTGTACGAGCTGCTCTCGTCCTGATAAACAATTTTGAAACTATGTTTGTCAACTTTACTTTTTTTACTGTTGCATCTGAAATACCTCGGCTTTCCTCAATACCGTACTGATTAGAGGATAATTTATTATTACTTTCCAACTCGTTTTTTTTACTTTTTCTACGATTTTTGAAAACGCGCGTGAGAGACTTATCGGAGGGTGATACAAATTGTTTTTCTCCCATTTTGTAAATTGGTACGGCAGTATTTTATATCAGTCCAAAGCGCATTTAGATAAAATGGAAACATTGACAAGGTATGTCAGAGGTGAGCTTTGTTGGTTTTGTTTGGGATAAGATCATTTCTCGATGAGGCGTTGGAGTTTATGGAATTTATCTCGTTTGTTATTGATCTTGTTTAAGTACCTTTTCATGATTCGTACAATAGTTTTATAAGAGATCCTAACGAGTTAAGTTACGACTTTCGAGTAAGTGATGCGAAAATAATAACTATTCCAGGATGGGAAACAACTGTGTTAATGCATCAGTCTACGTGGTGCCATTTAAGATTTGCAGTTTAAGACATGCAAATCGGTTATATAGTGTTTTCAATATGTCGTCAACCAGGTTGAAAAACGCGTTCAAAGATTTGCTGAAGGGTAATTCAACACACAATCTGTTTCAAACGGTTTCACATAAAATGCTGCATCTCCGTCAATTTTACGAATTTTTTTAAAACATCTGGTTAGAGCTTTCTTAACAAATCCATCTCTCAGAAAATGAAATAAAAAAAAGACAAAACCGTGGTACGTTACCGTGGTTTTTTTACCGTGGTATGAGGGTGGTGCTTTAGGGAGAAAAATGGCAACCGTTGTGGTAGGACTGTTGTTGGGGGTGGGTGTTGACTACTACTTACAGTCGCAGCCACTGGAATTGGCGGAGAAGGTTTAACCATCCCAGAACATTCACGTTAACACATCCCGGGAACACTGACTGGAATTATTGCACTATTCAGAGTATTTAGTAGTGGCAACTTTAACGAGTTCAAATATTTTATGCGTACAGTGATTTCGATCATTTTATGATTAGTAGGTACGGCTTGAACGTTCACTTTACATATTCGATGCTACAAATGACTTTTTTAAATAACTACTACAAAGGACAACAGCATAAAGTCAATCGGACCATGGGACTATAACCAAACCATTTTTGGAATATTGCAGGGCCAGATGTAGGAGAAGATTAAGAGAAAGCATTGAAAAAACATGGAAATCCAAGGACTTCTAAAAACTCTCTAAACTATTTAAAGCCATTTTAATCAACCTTGTGACTCTTTTTGGGTTAATCCGTTTAATTATAAACATTATATATTTACAGTGGAAAAAAAACATTTTGCTAGGCCAGAACTCGTGGGCTGAACATAAAAACAGCAAAAGTTCTTAATATCTTGTCGCGAAACTATAAACTACAGCGATACCCAAAACAAAAACTAAAAAATCGTCCACATCGAGATAGCGATTGTACATAATTTCATAGACAAATGAACCAACCACACGAAACTGGCACAAATTCGCGATTTACGTGCAATACATTATTCTTTGCTTCAGACAGCAGAGGTCCCGGGACCGGGGCCCGGGTCTGGGGAGTGATTGCACAGAAACGGCGTCATTGACGCGGATGCTCGGGATCAAAAGGAAAAGGTTAAATAATGTGACGCAGAGGTACCAAATCAAAGGTCTGGCGACAAAAGCGCGTGATTGGGGAGGGCGGTGTTTATTTTTTCATGCAGCAATCAGGCCGCTGCGCTGGAAAGAGCGATACCAAATTAGAGTCGCGATTTAAAGGGGAATACGAAAACCGGAATTCGACATTTGAATTTTGATACGAATATTCATAAAGTCGAAAATGTGTGTTCATTTTTGTTTGCTGATTGTGACACGGATTTAAAAATAATAACAATACAAAACATATGTTCGAGTATGCAAAAACATTATTTTAGGGTTAAATTTTGTCATTTATTTTAGATTTGAATAGAAATGTAATACGCATTTCACGTGTGCTTTTTGAACGTATTTTTTATATTGTGTTATTTTCCGCACGGACGAAATAATGACCAATATTATAATTTAAGATGTAATAAATCAAAAATTAACCCTCGGCCACGCGGCACAATGACGTCCATGCCTACGGAACAAACGCAATATAATAATATGGGCTGTAATGTGTATATTATATAACATACACGTGAATATATGCAAATGGTTCGCAGAGTAATTTCCATTAGACCGGCGCAGCCTTAATTAAATTACAATGAGTATTGAATAAAAATAGCCCCGCAGAGAAAACGGTTATCCCCTCTTTCATATTAAGCCTTGAATACGGTACACAAAATAATATAATAGGACGCAATAAAGTTGTAAATATCCCAGTAGAATTTTGCAGGTGTGCGACGCCGCGCCAACCATCCCTTATTAGTAGGGCGTAAATCATGGGGAGGGAAAGGGAAGGGAAGGGCGGAAACATAAGCAGTAGGCGGCAGGCAATACGGGCAATACAGGCAATACAGGCAGAAGGCAGTATAGGTTATGTGCCCCGCAACAGGAACACAGACATGTTTGAGGCATCTCACCCTCCTTCCCCTAAATTAAAAATACCGAGCTTTACTTGAACGTGACTAGATAATACCTATAAAGCTAATTCAGGAAAAATGTTGTAAATCTCGGGGAAAGCTTTTATTCTTAAGACGTGATATTGGTTTTAAGTCTACAAAAATTTCAAAAAAATATGCATATTAACGCCTTTTCCACCAAGACTGTCGGATTTATTTGTAAACAACGAACAAATGAAGAAAATCGAAGAATATGTACTACAAACAATAAACGCGAGGAACACTGCCGTTTCAATTTTGCTTAATTTTTTTGTCTTATTGTAAAAATCTAAGAATGCGTGTGTTGTTTTCCTACAGAAAAATTGGATGAGTCTATGGCTCGTCTCGCTTTTTCAAAAGATTCGATACCTTTTCGAATTACGAGGCCCGGATTAGATACCGGAAGACTAAAGTAAAGTCGGGTCAATCTATAAATGAATATTTCATAAGAAAAAATATAAATAAATTACACTGAGATGTTAAAGTAATCTTCAATAAACTCAACTCGTCTAAAAGAAATATTTTTATGCAACCTCCATAATATCACAAAAAACTAACCCTCGGGAATATTTTCCCTCTAAATAATTCAAGTTTTAGAGGGCACTTAAAAAAAACTCTCTTTGCAAAATATACCACAGAAAACATAAAATCTTTTGAAAAATGAATTGAAAGCGGTCTTAATATTTCCAAATAATGTCACAACCTTCACGTTCGGGTAAGAAAATATACTATATATTTTCGTACAAATACCGTTTACTCTGCTAATGTTAAATAATATAACTAGCTCGTCACGCTTCAAGTACTGTTTTAAATTTACAATATTTCAGGATTTACTCTTTATTCTAACAGATATTGTGTAACCCATTGATTCAATTTAAATGTTGCTGGGGTGCAAGAGTTTTAATTTAAAAATGAATTTTCACATAACTTATTTTTACTTACTTCTTCAAAATTCGCAAATTCACTTTGTGGCGTCATTATTAATTTAATGAAAACAAATAACTTTGTGTACAGTTTGTACACAAAGTAGCGTAGTTTTTAGTTTAACTTTTTTTGTTATTTTTTATTAACTTATTATCCTGACGAAGAAAACATAGTTTTCGAAACATGCTGATATTGTTAATTAAATAGTGGTGTACACAAAGTTATTTGTTTTCATTAAAATACTTACTTACTTTCGATAAATCGTAAATTTATAGATATCCATCAGGAAAACTTATGGATTCTTTAGAAAAGTCGCAATAAAGTAACCATAAAACACTTTACAAAGAATTTTAATCGTAAAATAGGATAGGTATGATTTAAAACATGAATAAATTAATCAAGCTGTAAACTGTTGATTTCCCTAAAATAAAATAAATAAATAAATATTATGTTGTTATATGTGTGTTGTTGCAACGCTAATGCGTTCATGATTATTTCATTTGTTGTTGTAACTAATCTATGCTGACAATAAATAAATATATTGTATAAATTTCCATTGTATGCAATTTTTGTACAATAATAAAAAAAAAATATTTATATGCATAATAATATATAAATATAAATAATAATAGGCAAATAAAATAAGTAGAATAGGCAGAAAAGTGTAATGTATTAAATGAAAATGAGAATTGAGTTTTTAAAAACCTTTTTCGTTTACCACTAGAATTTTAGTAAAAATAGATAAAACAGAGTAAAAGAGTGGGTACTTTATTTTAGTAAGTAGTCTTCAATAAATATAAAAGATGAGTAATGCTTACGCCATCAAATAAGGCTAATCGAGACCATCATTTTATTAATTTAACGGTAGCAACAAAGAAACATTTTGCACGAAACAAGCCGGGCGAAATTAGATTACAAACTAAGAAATTTATAATAACATCGCAGCGCAACTAATCAAAGAATTCGTTTTAACAAATAAATTTCCATCAAAGCAACGCAGATGTATATATAAATCTATAGAAAAAAGGGTTCCATGCCAACCGAGAATGCAGTCAATTGAAACCTCTTTGAAAAGTCATTGAAAGCTATGAAAAAAATAATTTTAAAATAGCCCATAACCTAACCTATTTAACCAATTTTTTATATATTTTTTCATCACTTTTAATGGCTTTACTGAGGTGGTTGTGAGTTGGTTTCATTCTGAATTGTCCGGTCAGCGGAAAAAAGGTACACATTGAAATGGGCAGCTAGTTGTACAAGTAGTAAAAGGGTGAAAAAAAGCTATTTTAAAATAAATTCTAAATATTAAATAGGAGTCCAAAGGGAAAGATTCGCTCGTTTTATGTGACTGGAAATGTTTTTGCAAAGGGGGGACCCTTATACGTGACCAAGAAACGATATTATTTTTGGTAATAAAGGGTAAAAAGGGTTGCTTCGTTGCGGGACTAACAATATTTGAATGTCTTTAATCACTACTATACTAGGTATGCACGTTTGTGAAAAATAACTTGCTGTTTCAGAATTTATTGCCACAGAAAAAAAGTGTGAGAGATTAGATTTTTAAGTAAGTACTCCACTTTGTAATGTAAAATGGTAAAAAAATGGTAATTTGACGTTGTCTTCAATTGCTGTTACATTGTAAGCAAATTACGGTTAAAGGAATGACTTTGCAAAGTAAGAAAAAAAGATCACGAAGAAATGAAACATTTTATTTTACTTACCCGCTCGCAATTTTACCAAGAAGAATATTGGCGATGGAAATTCTGCCTTCATTGTCATTGGCGCTTACCTGAAACAATAGAAAAATGTTTATTATTAAAAAGTGCATACAAGAGAATACATTTACAACTCTCAATATATAGATAGAGATTAAAAGATCCGGCCAACCACGCACGACATACGCGACATACCGCTGATAAAAAAAGATCGGTTGTCTCTTATCTTGCCATATTCATATTAACTAAATCATAAATCGAAAATATAACTACATCAATGAATGATCAAATTGAAGTTGACGTAATCTATACAGACTTCTAAAAAACGTTTGACAAAATTCATCATAGCCTTCTTTTATCCAAATTTGTATCGATGGGTAATTAATCTTATCTTAATGGGCGCACTCAAGGAGTAGCAATCAATGGCTTCATCTCTGAGATCGTAAATATACCTTCCGGTGTGCCCCAAGATGAATTGCGCGGAAAGACTCGTGTCGTGAGTAAAGAAGGGGACTTCGGCTGTAGGGGACATCGTGCGCCATATTCTATTATTTGTGAACAGAGTCCGAGGTAATTAATAGGGATCACTCCGCGCGTCAAAAACGGGAATTACTGGCACCGCAAAGGCATTGTCACATTCATATAGTCCTCCCTTCCCATCTCTACCAATTTAATTCTGCTAAGTACTTCTAGGGAGCTCTTGATCTGTTTACTGCGAGCTATGGAAGAGAAAAGAGGTGGGATGCTCGGGAGAACTCCGTCAAAAGCCAAGTCAACTTTCAAAGATAAAAAAGAAAAAATGCAAGAAAAACATAAGGGGTGACACTCCACAAAGGGTTAACTACGTGGTTGGGGCATTAGCGGTTTGACGACTTGAAGTGGCACGAGGACGAGGGGCATGTTTTTTACAAACATAACGTGTTCATTTCCTTTAGGGGTTTCTGCTATTTTCTTTCTCTCTGTCTCTTTGCAAATCTGGGTTGAAAATATTTATGAAAAGGATTCGATAATACGAGCCGACCGAGAATTGTATCACAGAGAAAGAGGATTTACAAAAACACACGAAAAATTTGAGGGAAAAATGCTAACATAATGTAATAAGCTAAATCTCCTGCCAATACAAAAGATGGAGGAATCCTTACTACGAAACAACAAACTAGTTAAATAAAAGAAAATAGACGCTGATAAACCTTCGCGAAAGGCGCAATTAAGTATGATGTTGTTTACGCTATGTTTTCTCGAACAAAAAATAACAGTTTTAATTCACTTGTAAAAATTTACATGTTTAAAAGTTTATAAATTCTGACGTAAAACAAAAAAAAAGGATTTTCAATGCCTTTCACTAAAATAAAAATTTTAAAAATCTGCACTGCCCGGGAATCGAACCCGGGTCGCAAGAATGGGAATCTTGCATGATACCACTACACCAGCAGTGCCGTTGGCGTAATCGAGCTTTTACCGAGTCAATATGCGCCGCAGCTGAGGGTCGTAGCGAGTAGGGAGTACGGGGTAAAGGAGGGGTGCGCCAGTCACGCGATTCAAATGAAACTGAGCATAAAAAAGTAGGTACTAGACTTTTTAAGTACTAAATATTTATGCACGTATGTATAAAAAAGCATATGTATTGAAATAAAAATAGCACACAGAGTGAAAAAATTACAGAGCGGTAAAACATTTAAAAATTTCCAACGGCAAAAAGTTTAGAAGGTTGGTAGCATTTGCCTACAAATAGCAAAGTTTATTTTAAAACAACGCCACTTTAAATATGATAAAAAGCAATGTATATAGCCACCCATTCGACTTACTAATATTTTATTAATAATATATTAAGGCATTTAAAAAGTTACACAAAGCTTACAAAATTAGCAAAGCCATTAAAATAAAAGGGGTAAACGGGTTCTTGTGTTAACAAGTTAACTCTAAATATTAAATAAATATTGTAATTGAAACTTCTTTTTTAAATAACTTCTGCTCCAGAAGTAATTTAAAAGTTAAAACTTTCACGAATAAACACAAAAAGGAGAGCGGTACAAAAATAATCTAGTGGGAAGAAATTAGTACGCGCTTAGTAATAAGATCATTTAAAAATACAATTATCAAAGTAATTATTAACTATATTAAAAAGGTTAAAAATAAGAAGGTCCAGAATAAGAAGGCAAATACCACGATGGGGCAGTAGTGCGCAAAAGAGAAGTTGCGAAAACAAGTTATTATTATTCTGAAGCGCTCGGAATAAAGGAGTCGGAAAGAAAATTCAAAAACAAAAATAAGTTTGCAACCAACCAACCCTGAGCGGCTTTAACAAGAAATATTATTTAATTGCTAAAGTTTCAAACTTCTTTTATTAGGTTTGAGCAAAACAGTCGAGGCAAACTACTCAAATGTGGGGAATACATAACTTAGGCAATAGGCTGCTAGCGAAAGCGCGGAAACTCTAGGAAAAGTTAAATAAATATAATATTATCTTTCGTTAGTTACAGTTAGATTGATGGACAAACGCAATGATATGTAAATATTTCAGTTAAAGCTTTATTGTTCAAGACATAAACAGATATATGTATTTAAGAAAAGTTTTTCAAGAATACGTTTAATGCAGAGGTGTAATAAGATTAATTATTGACGGTGAAGTACAGTTTACCAATATCCTACAAACCATTATTACCACCTGGTGAAAGGCTTCTGACTACACAGCTAACAGTTTAATGTCTTTGATATAGTGTAGTTGTCTGTTGCTTCCACACTCATCTCCCCCCTAGTGAGAGTAAGTAGAGAGTACCCAAAATGACATACGTACATAAAAATAATGGCGCTGCACTTGTTGTAGTACGAGAAATTAAAAAAAAAAATTCGAGAGTTTAAATTTTACACAAGAAAGTTATCAATCAGTAAATATCGATACGATAATAGAAATCTGAGATAAACCCTTCTGAGTCTGTAAAGGTAAAGAATTGACATAAATCGAAGACCCTGCAAAGAAAATTCCCATAGCGGCTGCGTTGCAAACTGTAGCAAACGGCCTCCGTTTGACTTGACCCCCAATCCAAAGGTAGGGTGATCGAATCCCAGCGTGCGCAAATAAATTATATTTGATTTTTTTATTTTGATACAACATTTTACATTTCATTTCGGCCCGTGCTGGGGCCCCCGTTTGACAAAACAAAAAAAATTAAGTTGAAGTACATAAAACATATGAAAAAAAAAAAAAGTTGGTGAAATAAAAATTAAGATAAATTTAAAATAAAAATAAAGATTTAGAGTTAAAGTAAAATAAATAATAATAATAATAGTTTATTCCAGAATATATGTTGGGGTAGTGCAATGCAATACATTCCATATTTTGAAATAACAAAAGAAATAAGACAAATAATAGGAAAAAAATTATTATTTCTATAATAATATATGTTCTTTTAAAGTCAACGTGAGATTTTTATTAATCTCCCCCCAAATTGTGTATAAATTTTAGATGTTTCGGATTGGTGTAATTTTTAATTTCTTGCGTCAACGTTGTTGTAAATTTATCCCAGGCCTCTTCGACATTCTCTATTTGGTATATTGTATTCCAATCTATTTTTTGGAGTTTTTCTTTTAAGTTTGAGTAGTCAATTATTTTTTTTTTTTTTTGGAATATTTTATCTTGTTTAGATTTTGTGTTTTCGGTGTCTATTGCTATCATATTCACGTAGTGATCTGTAATTATGGTTTTAAGTACTACTACTAAATGACGCTCTATTCCAGATATCCCCCTACTCAAGGAGTTTTTTTTCATATGATTCTTTAAATTATTGTTCTTTAGAATGGTGCACCCACAAAATACATACATACAAAATACATCTTAACAAGTTGGCAAAACATTCAAAAGTAATTCTCATCCAGATGCCACATTGCCATAATGTTCAAAGTTCAAAAAATAGTAATTATAAACCCTTAAATAGTCTATCAAAAATCAGTAGAATATTATACTGAGGACACAATAAAAATATTACGTAAACTGTAACTCGACCGACGCGCACATTGATAAAAATAAGAACACCGAAGAGACAAAAGCCTAATACATACCCACAATAAACACAATCATTCACCGAATTCCCTAAGAAGGGGAAGTCGTAGTCCGTTTCGAGGAAACCCCGCTAGATATGATAGAAAATTTATCAAGATCCAATCACTGTGGAGGATTAAGTGCTCTAAAAGGAATAGTTTAACTGACACAGGGTGTTACATAATAATAACACCATAGGGGAATAAATACAACGAATAAACACAACGATTTTTTTTAACATAAAAATAAGCATATCTAAGAATTGGGAGAACATTATTTATGTTTTTAATATTTTTATCAAAAATTAAAAGTGGTGGCGATGTTCTAATTAGGAATATAGTTAAGAAAATAACGGAGCACTAATCCTGCGTATGCCGAATTCTATATTACGGAAAAAAACTCCATATAAGACCGCTTTACCCTAGCGCACATCCAATAATGCATATCAAAATCTTTCGCGATTATCTAAAAAAATTCCTCAAATATTACGTCTCGTTTAAACGAAAAAGAACCATTCAAATACAAATAAACCCAAACTAAAACAACTTCAATAAAACAAATTATTGACGCCACATTAAGCAGAAAACAGTGGTACAAACTCGCCCCCTAACAACAATACGAGCAATTTCCATTATCGCAGGTATTCAATGGTGTGTTGGGTTGTGGTTATCTAAATATCATCATGCCAAAATCAATCCAAAACTATTGTCAGGTGAAACAACACATTTTATTATTGAATTCTACTTCAAGTAGCCACGTTCAAATATTCCATTAAAGCGAAGAGATAATATTGTAGAAAAGATAACATACTTTTTGACAAAGATTTGAAATGCAAAATGCAATCGTTCAAAGCAGACAAAAATATAAATCGAAGTCCAGATATACAATATGTTTTTTCACTGTATGGGGAGAAAGTCAGAAGAGAAATAAAAAAAAACGAATCTCGTGGAAAGCGCTGAGTAAATGGCAAAAGGCACGGAACGGCACAACTCTTGGAGGAAATATTGTTTAAGTACCAGGAGACCAGGTTCTGAAGGGTTAGACTATTCCAGGCCGACAATGGCGGGGAAGGGCACAATGGAAGAGGCGAAGGTGGGGGCGGCTCGGGAACTACAGTAACGAACGAGAGGAACCCACTTAAATTAAAACCCGCCAAGGAAAACAAATGGGCCAGCGTTAAGAGAGCCTACTATACTATAAATATAACCAGTTGCTGGCTGATTCAAAAGTAAAAGCCTTCCCAAAAACATCGTGCCACAAATTCATACGACAAAATTTAAAAAAAAATGTATGTAAATTGTGAAATAGTTAGTATATCAAACAAC
This sequence comes from Glyphotaelius pellucidus, assembly GCA_936435175.1. Taxonomy (NCBI): domain Eukaryota; kingdom Metazoa; phylum Arthropoda; class Insecta; order Trichoptera; family Limnephilidae; genus Glyphotaelius; species Glyphotaelius pellucidus. The sequence continues at coordinate 281,562 of OW386541.1, forward strand.
TTTCGTAAAAGAAATATGAAAGACTAATTTTGAGAATTTGAAGAGCGTTCAATATCGACAAAAATCGCTAAAAAATTATGTTATCAACTTTAAAAAATAAAACAACTCGTAAAATCATTTCGACTCTATTCAACATTGCAAAAGCAAAAAAATAATGTTACATTGAAAAGTATCACACGAAATGATCCTTATGATCCCTAAAAGAGAGAAATCACGAAATATCGATTCAGTGAACAAAGGACTTAAGTTAAGCTTAACCCACTAGTCCATAATGTTCACGTTGGGGGCCAACAGACATTTCGTCGTCTTGTAGCGATTATACAGCAGCTGACGTCTAGGGGGAAGTAATCGTTAAACCAAATAAAATAACATCAGGAAGGCAAAAACCAAGGTAGACCTCTCAGAATAGGAGTTACAAATTCTCAGTAATCCCATCCAGTGGTAAGTTCTCCGAAAGTGGTTCCGAGAAGTTGTTTTCCAAAGTAAACTACAAATCTCTCGCTTTCGTGAAATTGTCTCTTCCCAATAACTTTTCGAACATGATAAGACCATTCAAAGGTTTGATATGAAATAAATTCAGTCAAATAGTACTTATGCACGTTGTGGATAAATTAACATAAGGAAAGGGAGAACACAAAAGAGGATGCTGAACAGATGAACAGCTGAAGGAGGCTGGCAGCAATATTCGCATTTGTCGTTCTGGCGGCGCGGAGCTAAAATAAACTTGAGAGTACAAATACAAAAGATAACGGAGCGGCAGCGGAGGTGCCTTGAAAGGACGAAGCGCGAGTTTGCCCGCTCCGAGGCCCCGAGGAATTCATCCAATTTATATTTTGAAAGTACCATTTATAATTTGTCTTCGCCGTGTGTCGTATCGAGGTTTCATCGCTTCGCCTGGAATATCAATACCGCACGGTTCCTTAGGAAACGGTTCTCAGTCCTTAGTGCTCAGGGCCGAGACCCGAGGATTCGTTATAAGCGGTTTTTCAGTTTTGTCAAATTACTATCCCCTTTTTGTTCTGCTAAGCACAAGTATGAAGGTACGTACCTGTATGACAGTTTCGGTGTACACAAATCAGTTATTAGTATATAAAACATACATTTTCAGTAACAATTTACTGGCAATCAAAAAAACATTGTGATATTATATCAAATGCCATTTATCCACTATCAAAAATTCCCAGATTAATAAAAAAGTAAGTTTTTCAAATGAAATTATTTTTCCCGGATGTAGGTAAATGTCGCTAGACATCACTTCAACGGTCGGATAAGGTGCGGGTGCTGGAAGTATTACATCATAGAGCAGACTCGGTAATTGACTCATTCAGCGAATATGCTGGTTGTTTGTACTCGACTCGCTCTTCGCAAGTCGCAGTGCAAAACGGGAATCTTCTCTCTGCATCAACCGGAAGATTATATTTATTATTAATTTCACCAAATGCAAAGAAAGATTTCCACGATCAAGATTAATGCGGTTTACATGAAAACGCATAAATTACCAACAGTAAAAATAAAGTTCAACACAAAAAAAGAAACGCTAAACAAGTAAGCAAAATAAAAGTTGAATTCTTTTCATATCTCAGAAATACTTACGAAGAAAAAAAAGCTATTGCTCGAGGAACTCAGTAAGAATTAGAAGTTTGTTTTGTTTTTTGCTTAGCAACCCCCCTAAAGCGAAAAGGAAAAGTAACGGAAAATAACTATGAATGATTTTTTATTGAAAATAAGGAGAAAGTTTAATTTAATCACAGAATAAAAGGAATTATCAAACAATTTGTATTCATTTGCATAGAATTAGATTACTTAAAGCTTACTTTAACCCGCCTAAAGTACCTGTTAAGGCGTTCAATGTACGCAGTCGAGTAAGGTTATTTCAGACGAGGTACACGACCCCGAGAGCCAGTACCAAAATGAATTTTAACCTTTTTAAAAATACTCGTAACATTTATTAATTAATTAATTACAAAGAACGAAATACAAATGTTATATTCTTAGATAGGTGCTCCATGAATTATTTATGCTTAAATTAGGAATAATTTAGAAAAGAGAATGTAAGTCTCACGTGATTTCTAAGGGAAATCGATCGATTTAGGGGCTATTTCACAACCTCTCAGTAAGCGGTTAAAAATAATGTACACATTATTTAATTATATGTAAATTTAATTATTTAAATACATTACGTATACGTATAATCTATTTACTCTTGAAAATATTTAATAGTTTTCACCTTGGTCGATGTTTTCACAGCATCCCGTTCTACGGGAGGAATCAAAACAATAGATTTATTAGAATGATTTGTCATAATTTCAAAATGGATGACGTACAATCCAATTTCAAGAAGTGAAAGCTCCTTACCAGAAAGCTGTCAACTTCAATTTCAGAAATAACAAAGTCCTTAACCGCAAATTCTTCGCAACTTCTGTATGGAAGGTCCGTTTGAAGGTTTAAGCCAAAATCCAGACGAAGAGGAAGAGGCTGTGTGGCGAGAAAGCCAACATAATTATTGGGCGTATTACTTATGTAAAAACATCATTTTAAACTATTCGTATTATTTCAAAATTCACCCGGAGAAGGCACGGACATCTATGACCGTCGTGAATAATTCAAGCTTAACATTTGATTCAGTCGGCTCGCACTTTAATTAATCAAGAGATATCGTATTTCACGATCTAAACGGGAGGGAGGCATAGCTGAAATATCAAATATCTGATATTCGAAGACCATAATAATTACACCGGTTTCTCCAAATCCTGCAAATTCCAGGAATGTATAGTTTCACTCATCGCGCTTGCATTTAACGTAAACTAAGTGGGATTTTATTAGATCTCACTAAACTTAATGACTCGGTAAAATAACGGTGATAGAAACTTCCGTGAACTAGATAAAATAATTAAAGTAAGCGACAGCTTTAATGAAGATAGTGAGTGAAAGCGAATAACAAAAGAAAAAGAAAATAGATTTCAGATAAACCAAACGCGCTCCTCTCGATGACAAGAAAATTAACTACTAAAGTGAAAATTGTTTTAAACAGATAAAAGGAAGCTGTGTTCATTAAGCTCACATTGTTGTTTTTATCTGACACACGCGAAAATAACATTGTAAATAAAAGCGAATAACAAAAGAAAAACGATTTCATGTAAGCTGCTTGGGTGTTCTTCAGATTAATCAAATAAATATCCAAGTGAAACTAGCCTAAAAATAATCGGGGCACCGTTTTTTAGCTCGTTCAGTATTAAATATTATCATGATAATATTTGTTATCAGGCATATCATGCATGAAGAATAAAGACCATGTGAAGAAATGAACCTGGAGATATGACGTTGCAGCTCCAGTTGACTAATCTTGGCGGAGCACCCGTGCTCTAGGTCGGGCTAGGGTCATCACAACACAAAGGTGACGCGGCAAGAAGCAGGTTCGGAGTTCAAAAGTCGACGCCAGTCGAGTAGAGACAAAGGCGGGGGAGATAAGCGATAAGCCCGAGCCCTGGCGGGGGGCGGAGTGGGTTGCTGGCGCAGGGGGCGGAGGGGTAACATCGCTAGGGGGTTTGTTGCTCCGCCTCTCTCGGGGTGAAGGGCCCAAATTGGAATTCTTACGAGAGTTGAGCGGGTTAAGAGGACAAGATTGTAATTTTATCGATACTTAGACTGACCCCCTTTAAAGTTCAATCTGCTTAAAAGTTTGAGTAACGATGGGAGGTCCTCGCGATACGCTTTGCGGTAAATAGGACCAACACAATACGTTGTTGGGAGATTACCACCGTTAATGATTTGTTCAATAAATTACGAATGAAATATTGAATTCAATATTAAAGTTTAACTTAATTTACTTCGCGCAATTTAAAACCGTGCAAGAAAAGCAGTTAAAATAATAATAAACGAATAATTTGTATGGCACCGATCATGAATACTAATTGTATATCCAAAATATTTACAAACACATTATTAACAAAATTATGTAATAGAACTGTAATAAAATAGACAATCAAAAAAAAATTATATTTCGTTACTAAATCACTTTCTTCGTTTCGTTACCATCATTCAAATCCTTCGGGTCAAATATATTTTGTCCAATTATTCTAATTCCGTTGGTCAATTTTACTTTATTAAACAGAATTTGTTCCGCCTGAACGAACTCGATATTCAAAATGTTTTTGGCCGGTTTTATTTTGTTCTCATTTTTAAAATTCAGTTGCTACAATTGTTTTATCGACACAACAACATTTTATTGATTATATTTGTGGTCGCAATATAATCCTTTTCAAGGAATTATCAACTCACAAGAACGCCCTTGTTTTTACAGTGCAAAGACAGGGTAACTATAACCTCACCCATTTGGTGAGCTTTGTGAGGCGGGTAAAGTTAGGGGCTGTATGAAGGTGTTTATTAATACGGGTCTCGAAGAGAACATTAAACGTGCACCTGTGCACAGGGGATCGATGCTGCGAGCTCCTTAGAGCGGGCTCCATTGAAATACCTGTAGAACACACTCAGCATGCTTATATTGCGTCTGTGCATTGGAGATGGCAATCGGTCGGTTAATAACCTGCTTCGCACAGGATCAATCAATAGGTTTATCAATTATTTTGTGCTGCAGCCCAGAAGCGGCTCCCAAATTCAATTGTTGAACGAACTTGAGATTTGTACAAAGTTGAAACTGCACTACACATAATAATATTGCTTATATTAATAATAATATTATTCAATTTCCATTAATTGATATCCTTGGAAGATGAACGAATGTTCGCATTGTTGGAATAGCTACGGGGCCACAGTAGTGTATATTGATTCTGAGCAAGCTTTTTATACGTTGATTGAACTCCATTGAGTTTAACTTCTAAAGATGCCTTTATCTAAACTACTAAAATCAAAATTTAAAATCATAATCACATGTTTGATTCATTTTTCATCAATCAAATTAATCTTAATATAAGGCCGAAATTCACGAGAAGCCCTGAAACTTTCAAAGAATGACTCGATTATACAATAAATATTGCGAACATGAAGACAGGACGGGTTGTTTCAAAAAATTTGATGGATTCATCAAATATTTGAAGTTAATTTTCACGTTTTGTGTAAGTTCTATTCAAGTTCTGTGATTATTTCAGTTTTGTGAAGCAACTGTCCTATAACGATGTAATAACAGAACTTGAATAGAACTTACACAGAACGTGAAAATCAACCTCAAATATTTGATGAATCCATCAAATTTTTTGAAACAACCCATCCTTTGATGTATTTTCAAATTCAATTATTATCTTCAGAAGGAACTTGTGCTTACATCCTGATGATCTCCTCACTTAGAGCTATAATATGTGTATACGTGTATATTTATGTGCATGTGTGCATGTACATGTATGCATGTTTATGTGAATATGTGTGTGTAGAGTGTGCACCCGTATGCATATGCAATATGTATGTACATGTACACGTAAGTGTGTATGTACGTATTTTCTAATATTTGATCCTTCTTGTTTTATGCACGCACATGCAATATAATTTATTATTCTGTAAACATATTAAAAATGTTGAGATGAATGGTGTGCTCACCTTTAATTGGAATTGCCACTGCAACCATTTTCAATTTGTAAACTTAATATAATAATGAGGTATATGTGATGTATTCTGTTGGCGAGCCCACAAACAAAAGAAAATAAAATAAGCCTAACTAATTACAATGGCAATCTTTAAAGCATATATTTTTTTAATTTCTACCGTCAGGGCATCCAACAGTTTGGTTAATCAAGTAGCAAAGGTCTTTAGACTCCGAGATATATATTAATAGCTGTATATTAATGGACGCACTTTTTTTATACATTTTTGTCTACTCTAAAAATAGGCCATTATGATTTTAATGACCCTGGTCGCTCTGTGGCCGTTACGACGATGTAACGCACGCGTAAACAGCAATTGAGGGCGGGCACCATGATTGGTCAATTATTAGCACCGTTTACAAAAGTACAGCGCAAGACCAAAACAACAACATTCATAACTGCATTTTACTAGGAAAAGAAAGATACATCATACTTAAGGGTTAAAGGTCTACTATTTATTTGAAAATTGAATATTATCAGTATTATCACTGATTATTTGAAAATTCTAAATGCATAACCGTAACTTTCTACAAAAATGTGAACTAAACGACAATCGTTACAATTGGTAGACTGGAGAAATTAAAATCACGTACCTACAAATAGTTGTTAGTATTAAATTCATGCGTGGAATTATTTTTTTTTTTTTACATTAACTCCACACAGGAGGCCCTGAGGAAAAAATAATTTCCCTCAGGGCCTATGTCATCTTTGAGGATGCTGTGTGGAGGGTGTTTTTGAGGAGAGGAAGGAGTGAACATGGGTCTTGAAGAGACCCATATTGTAGAAGGTTAAACAAACATTACAATAGAATAATCTCAATAAATTGTGATAAGAAATACATAAGAAAAAAGTTTAGATATTCATAACAGTATCAAAATAGAATTTCACAGTACCGAACAAATCAACCCTTATAACTTTATGATAAATAAAAAAGTTAAAACACAGTAACCAAATTTTCAAGTAATGAATTCATCCAATGGGCAATTATTTCCTCGAAATTGACAACATAGCTTCAACCGGCACCGACTAGACCTAAAATTGAAACCTTGGGGAGCTTTCACAGTTTTCACGAATGCCAAAACCTTGAGAATCACTTTTTATATATTCATGCATCACTTTTTATAGGTTCTCTCTTTTGAATAGCTTTATATCTCTAAATCAAAAATAAAGTACTTGAACAAAAACCACGTGATTTTTTTACAGCTTTAAATAACAACAAAAATGGCGTCTTTGATTCCTATTTTGGCAAAATGCTAAGTTAACAATTTCAAGCTGTTCACTACTACTGACTGTATATTCATGTAAATTGTATAAAATTACAACTTCCAACAGATGTTTATATGAGAGGTGAATAAGTAACCAATCCTAATAAGTTGAGCCTTGATATACGAGTAAACAATCATACATCACGCTTCAGTGGGTCAAATGAATATGACTTTCAGAAATACGACAGCACTCAATGGCACAGCTGGCGTCGTACCAGGGGCGCTAGAGGTCATTCTATACGAGTATGTTGGTTAAATCAGTTAGGCACTAGAGCACTGTACGGACTTATAACGAGCCAATAATACTTACTCGACTGCAGTCTCTTTTTAAGACAATCACTGATAGTGTTGCAGCAACTTTGCAGTTTCTTACTTAGCTGAAAGCATTTTTTACGTGACCACAGTTCATGATTCCGAGTATCGAGCGCCAGAAGAAGAAATAAGGCCAAGTTGTTTAAACCCCCGCCACTTTTGATGTCTTTGTTAAATCTGAAATTAGCAACATTTGAAATCGGTTTTTCGCCGGCCACTTTAAAAAAAAACATTTTGAAAATGGCCGGCCCGCCGTTCAAATTTTGTAGTCTACATGATGGCCATCAACAGTTGGTCAAACAACCCAACAAAAAATTAAAGAAACCACCAATGGATCGAGTATTCGACCGGTCGGTGGCTGAATTTGCATAGCGTTTGGGTCCCGCTCAGACGTCCCACGTTCGATTCCTCGGCTGGCTAAGTCCTCCATCACGACACTAGCAACATTTTCCGTTTTCTGTGATGATAGTAAGAGATTTTCAAGTATTGTCAGGTTTTTCGTAACCCGGGAATGTTTATCTTTCTAAAAAAAAAAATGTTGGTTAACGGGGACAGTTAAATTAATGAGTCGGTTTGTCAAGACGTCAAATACGACAGAATTGCAATTACCCGGGCCTTAGCAAACTATGATTTGTGAACGTCGAAATGGGGAAAGAAATCGAAGAGGATTAAAATATCAAAGAGGAGGGTGATCAGCGCCGAATACATAATTGTTAATCCTTTTTGGTTCTAGCCCGTTTTGCACGCACTCTCTCTCTTATACTATCTGATATAGCATTTCGCCATTCCATTTGAAAGACAAATTTCAGAATGATGAAGAAATGAATATCTGTATTTTAAATTTGAGTAAAGAATGGTCAGACTCGAAGATAATCATGTATGGTCAGACTTTTGAATCAACAAAACACCCCCTCGTAACATTTCTTATGTTTTTATGGTTGTAAGGTAGGTACCGGGCTATCTGCAACCTCGCTCCGTTTCTGAGAGGATGTGACCCGCTGCTGGTGAGACCGAGGTTAAAGGGGTCCCAGAGAGAGCTCGTACGTACGTCATCGACGATCGTCCTCTTCGTTCCAACGCCCTTGTGTGAAAACGAAAAAGAGGGAGATAACAGAATGACGATGCCGCTTAAGAGACATCACTCTAGTACTGCTATGTACTTAGTATACCATCCACTCTGAGAGGAAGACAATAATGTCACATTAAAACTTTTTAAATTATAAAGTTCTGTCTAGTTTATACTATTGTTCTCTGGGACAGCGGATCAACTGTGACCCGGTCGCGTACGGGCGGCGTATTTTATGCATTTTACCATTAGGTAGCACGACATTGAACACGTATTTAGAAATACGAAAGTTTTTGTGTTCCGAAAATCACAGGAAATAAACAGTTTACTTATTTATATTTTATTAAAATAATGACATGTTACATGGTTGCATGAACCAGCGAAGTTTCCGCATAAAATTCAAATTTTATACAGGAAAAACAGACGATTTAAAAAAAAAGTGGAAGTAGAAAAAGAAAATCTTAAAAAAAGAAAAATAAATTTAAAAAAAAACACAGATTAAAGTATATGGGATAAATAAAAAGAGATTAAATTATGTTCCCATATAAAATAATATTTTTTTACATTAGCTCCACACAGGAGGCCCTGAGGAAAACAATTTCCCTCAGGTCCTGTGTCATCTTGAGGATGCTGTGTGGAGGGTTTTTTAAGGAAGGGAAGGATAGGAAGTTCTGGGAAGGAAAAGGGTATGAGGAGTAGGTAGGAATCTGGGGGTCAGTGTGTCCAGGAATGAATCCATCCCTCCAACGAATTATCGACTACCACAAAACAGGCATGTACCTAGTATGGTGGTCGAAAAATCCCCAATTCATGTAACAAACAATTCAAAGAATAAAGAAACTTAAAAAAAAAAACTGCAGTGCAAGGCGATGAATCGAGAGAATCCGGCTGGAAAGGTTAAAAGACCTCACTCAACTAGTCTCTTTCGAACCGACCCGCCACCCAGTTGGTGGGCAGATGCATCCGCCGTCAAGACCTGGACAAACCTCACCCCATGACCTATTTATATCATAGGGTAATGTTCAAAGATAAAAAATAGAAAAACAACATAATGAGAATGAGAAAAAAACGGTTCCATGCCAACTGAGAATAAAGTCAACTCAACACCTCTTTGAAAAGTCATTAAAAGCTATGAAAAAAATAATTTAAAATAGCCAATAACCCTAACCCAACGTAACCCAGTTAACCAATTTTTTTTCATCACTTTTAACGACTTTTCTGAGGTGGTTCTGAGTTGGTTTCATTCTGACTTGTCCGGTCACCGAAAAAAACAGCAGGGGAAAAGGCTTTTTCCCAAAAATTTTTTTTCTAATATAAGTACGTACAATTATTAAATTGGTCTGAGTACTAAAGTATAATATCAGCGTTTGAAAAGATATGTATTTTATGCACGTCCTTCTGAAAAATGAGCGTTATGTGTTAATAGTTGGTTTGATCGTGTTCTTACTGGACAATGGAAATTAATGTTTTATAGAAGCTGGAGGATAGTTGTTGTTAGCAGTGTTGTTGAGGATTTTGAATAAATATTTCTGGTAGGATATATTTCTTCCGTCCTCTAGAGTTGATAAATTATAGAATGCTAAAAAAAGGAGAGATACTCCACAAATCTATTTATTATATACTCACAAAAGACGTTTAGTGTTGTAAAATAATTCTACACGGAACATTTTGATTTTTTTTAAATGTATCTGGTTTAAATATCGAGAGCAGTGAATGGATTACGATTAGTGGTAAGAAATGCCAAGAATTTAAACGAAAATTGAGTTCTAAATATGCCCGAAAGAAAAAAAAAACAAAAAATATTAAGATTTTTTTACATGAGCTCCACACAGGAAGCCCTGAGGAAAATAATTTCCCTCAGGGCCTATGTCATCTTTGGAGATGCTGTGTGGAGGGTTTTTTAAGGAAAGGAAGGGAAGGAGAGTTCTGGGAAGAAAAAGGGTTTAAGGGGTGGGTAGGAATCTGGGGTTCAGTGTGTTCTGGTCATAAACCTCCAAGACCTAGACAAACCTCACCCCACGAACCCGGGCACCCCTGCTAAATCACCAAACGTAGCGAACCACTAGGGGTGACCTATGACAGAGGTGTTGGTTATCCAATAAAGGTTCCCGGGGCGGCGGTACCCTTTCCCGCCTCCCAAATTGCAAAATTGATAGAGAATTTGAGCAACACTATTTAGTCAAATCATAATATATCAATTTCATGCAATCATACAATATTACCTCACGACGACTCCAAAATTAATTAATTAATGAAACATGGTGAAACCAGTTTGCTGAGAACGTTAAAGACAATATCGAAATTGGGCAAGTCTCGAAATGACAAAGGAATCGCTTTCTCTTTTATTGTTTGGAGAGCAGCAACATTTGAACGTGCCGAAACATAACCAAGTCAAACACCGCCACACATTGTTATTTCATCAGAGACATTTCTGTCAATGACTGTCTAGTGCTATTTGACGGAGGAACCCTCCCTCCTCCCTTCTTCCCAATAAAGATCCCAAAAAGTATATCAGACCGGTTTAAGTATCGGAGCTCCTAAAAAGTCCGAGTAAATCTGGCTTCCAAAAAACTGGGCTTCTAGTAAAGGGGTAGCAGATTCTTGGATAGTGACCAGCTACCAACCCTGTACAAATCTCAAGTACGCCCAACTATTGAATTTGGGAGCCACCTCTAGGCTGGAGCCCCAAAATACTCTTACACCTTCCTAATTTTGTGCAAATATTCGGTGGAATCTTTTGTATTCTTTGAAACACTTAACAAAATGTCTGCAAAAGGTGTAATTTGAAAAACAGTGAAGACAAGTTTAAAGATTTAACCTACACTTGTAATTACTAATAAGGTTTCAATGAAAAAGTTCTTAGAATGTAAGGTTTTAAGTTCTATATGAAAAATGTACGGAAATTCGAGGTAAAATGTTCGAAAATGACTTCACTGATTTTCAAAAGGCACTTATTTTGGTAAATTTTTCATAGAATTTAAAAGATTACAGTTTGAGAATTTTTGTTACTGGAATCCTTAGACATTTTCTAATAAATTTAATAATTTGTATTATTTCAAAGGACGTTACCATCACCCAAAAAGTCAAATGTATCTATAAATCACGTTGAATGTTATTTCTTGTGTCTGTTCCCGAAAACCCCCAAGAAAAGGATAAAGTTTTAAATTGTACTTTTGATCACACATTCAAATACCACATAACATACTGGAGGAAAAGCGATCGACTATTGGCGACCCACGGACAGGTTCTGGTCCGCGCAGAGTTCCTGAACGGACGATTACTTCTTTCAACCATAATTAGCGCACCATCGGTCACAATCATATTTTTCGCAAATCTAGTTCTTGTGAAGAAAGCATAAATGTAAGTTCTTCAAACACGACAAATTTATTATGTGACACCATTTTAATTCAATTTAATGTAAATTTAATGGGTTTCATTTGGATAAATTGGAAATATTAAAAATTAGAAAGGGCGTAAATGCAAATTTAAATATTATAAAAAATCTGAAAATATTTTTTAATGACTCACTAATGAACTTGTTCTCTTTGTAAATTGTGCCCTCAATTACCCCCCTCCCCCCCTTTTTCCTCTCTAGCCCTTTCATTGACACCGTTAATGCTATTGTTATAATTAGCTTTTAGTAAACCCTGGGGTAGTGAGCAACGCTTTCGAAAAATGTCGGTTTTATAAACAATAAAAACAGTGGTTAAAACAAAAAAAATATCTTTTAATTTGAAATAAAATTTTTGAAATATCTTTTAATTTGAAATAAATTTTTTAAGAATCCGCAACGATTTGCTTCAGATAAGGTTGGGAACCTCTGCGCTATACAATTCTGCTAGCTGCTACGCCTGAAACGAAACCTGATCTCGATGGGCGATCAGACAGGCGGTCACAAGCGAACTGACTGAGCAGGCTCGCACGCGCACGAGTGATGTCGACAATCACGTCGCCCTCCCCCAAAAAATAACACATTCATAAGGCCCGCCACCAACACTAATTGCCGACCGCTGAGTTAGAACATATTCGTATGTCACGAAAGTGCGTATGATCTCAGAATTCAAATCTACAGGCAACGTAAATATAAATTGGAAACTCTCTTTTTGCAGGCGTGTTTTTCATCGTTTTGACGACATATGCGACTATGTAATACCTATAAGCCATAAGGTATAATAAGCTATCACCAGGACCATGAAATGTACCGTATCTAAGGGTTTATAGCTTTCAAAAACCCTTCACCCGCACACTGTAAACAAGAACAATTCCACAATACTTCACTCGTACCAATCAGAAAGATTGAAATCGTATCGTAATATTTATATTGTCATCAGATAACGGTTGGTATAAAAACGTAACATATCCTGTTTAATTCTGTCGTCATTCGGTGTGAGAGGGACCTAGTACTTTGGTTATTGACATTCAAAACACAGACAACGGAAGCTCGCCGGAAACATCAACACGGCGGAGGCTTAGATGAAAAATTGAACCTTGTTGGTGGGGCTCCAAAACGGCTCTAGAGGCTTCAAAGTGGACCGAGTCACGCAAAATAAATAATGTGTGTTATTGTACGGATTCGAATGCAAATTATTATTGATACAACCAAGTTTGGGTAAATTATATTATCATTTTAATCTAGTAGAGTTTGAATTTCCTCTTTTGCGGTGATAAATAAAAACAGACGCAATATCTGTCACACAAATTGTAGTAAATTGTTAGGAAATAAAGCTTTCATAGAGTTGCTACTCGTACCAACAAAGTACCAATGATTGTAGTTAAAATATGATGTTTGATGCGTAGGATTCTTAGAGTTCTTGGTTTCCGAATTCTTTGAAACGATTATTTGACTTTTCAAAGCCAAGGTAATATTTTTAAGTTGGTGTTAATAGCGGGCTAAGGAAAATGGAGGGTACATAAAAAACTAACCTTTCCGAAATATTATCCCTGTCTTTAAGTTTAACCGATGAGGCATCGGAGGCCGATAGGCATTCGTGTCGTTTACGGGGAGAACGCCAATGGTCTAGTGATATCACTAACGCGGCTACTCGTGAGATGTGTTACAAGGTTCTTTCACATCCACCCCACTACGCGCCACTAATCTAGCTCCGTTAGATTTTACGGTAACCACTCTCTATCAAACAATACTGATGAATCTCCTTTTATAAAGAAGCTCCTCTACACAATACAGCGGCTTCTTCACAAACTCTCACCTCCACAAACAACGGACTCATTTAAAACATATACCTAATCGATAAACTGTCAGAACAAGTCAATTGCAAAATGCAGGAAGATCGTATCGTAATATTTATCGTTAAATTTTGACCGTTTCAAACTGATGTTTGAACCATAGTACCTTCTTGTTTTTTATTTATAAAAATCGAACATTCATTTAAAAAACGAATTGTTTTATGGAAATTAAATCTTGAAAAGGCTTACATACGAATCTGCTTAAAATATCCTGGAGATGGAAAGGTTTGTACCCTCGGCAGGACCTTTATCAAAATATGTCATTTATGAAGGAACAAAAGACCGCAAATATATTCAGCAATCTAAGTTATCATTGTTCTCGGATAATAATATGTGCGCGTTTATTTGTTAGGATTACAGATAAATTCTCCTTAACGTTATTTCAAAAGACTAACATTTACGATTAATAAATACATTCGTTATTTAGGGTATTTTTGGCAGTAGGGATTAAAAGAAATTTATCAGAGCAATTTGCAATATACATCGAGATAAAGCTTAAGTTCAAAGAAGCTGCTCCAATGGTACTCAAATAACTGAAAACTAACTAACCATCACGCCGTTTCCCCGCAGGTGTAGGCAGAGAGTTCGGACCGCCAAACAACTCGATCTTGACACACACTCCTTGCCTCGTTCACATTCATCGTCTCATACATGCTCTTCTATTATTCTGACTCTTGCTATCGCCCGACTCAAGTATCTGATTCACTTGGTCGTGCCATGTTTTCCTCGGGCGTCCCCAACTTCGTTTACCATTCACATTTGCGTCATATATTCTCCTTACACTCCTTTCCTCATTCATTCGCTCTACATGCCCAAACCATCTGAGCGTCCCTTTCTTAATCTTACTCATTACGCTTACATCAGCCTTGCATTATTTGCGGATCTCTTCATTTCTCGTTGAGATCCGCAAGATCAAGTTTCGCTCCTTTTGACAGTTTTTTGTTGGCGCCAACGGCGTTCAGTCCTCCATTAATGGAGTTTTTTTTCTAACATTAACTCCACACAGGAGGCCCTGAGGAAAATAATTCCCCTCAGGGCCTATGTCATCTGGGATGCTGTGTGGAGGGTTTTTTTGAGGAGAGGAAGGACTAAACGTTGGTAATGAAGACACCCTTGTTGTAGTAGGGAGAAAACACAGAGGCCGGCAAATCGTTCCATAGCCGAGCTGTCGAACTCAAGAACGGGTCGAAAAAACGTCATGTGACAAATGTCAACTGTGTACATATGTTGGGCGCGCGTTTGGCGTGTCGACTATGCACCGGTGCCGAAGGGAATAATGACGCTAGTTCCTCGGAGCATCTTCCATTGAAATACCGGTAGAACAGAGATAGTATTCCCACCCGACGCCGGAGTTACCGGCGTTTACCCTTCTTTCAATTTCTTTATCAGTATTCCCATATCTCGTAAACATACTTCCCAAATACACAAGCTCTTCCACCTGCTGCAAGTATTCATCATTCACAACTATGTTGCAAATTGTTTTCGTACTCTCTCTTTCAAATACCATTACTTTAGACTTACTTATATTCATCATTAACTCATTGTTCATAGTACTTCGTTCATCCTAGACACTGACTGTAGATCTTCCATATTGTTAGAAATCAGCACTGCATCATCAGCATACAACAGACAACATACTTCCAGACCACTCAATTTCGCGCCCAATCCCATCTCTTTCAATTCTTGCATACAATTATCCATGTATAGATTGAATAACCACGGTGACATTACACAGCCTTGCGTAACACCTTTTGTGATGTCAAACCACCCCGTAAAATTGCCGTTCACCCTAATACAACGTGCAACGCTTTCCTCATACAGAGACGCAATTGCGTTTATGAGATTCGTATTCACTCCATACTTGGAGAACACCTTCCACAGCTTTTTTCTGTCGACTCGGTTGGTACTCAAAAATATGCTAAAAGCGACGGCAAAATTCAACTTGAAAGTTACATAAAGTTTAATATAAATATATGTATAAGCAGTTATTAACGTTAATGTTAATGTATTCTGGATCGAAATGGGGGGCACGGCAAATTTCACAAAAACATTTATTTACCAATTAAATCACCTTGAGAGAAACATCTCTCGCGGTGATAGTAATTGCTTAAAATTGCACATTAAGCATTTGTTAGTGCCCTCAATAAATTCAGTACATGTGGGAGTTGTGATTATCTCAAATATCGTGTGAAATATTTTAATCGAAAAATAAGCAAAATATTTACGTAAACCGCTTGTTGACGCAAATATACATATCTTTCCGTTTATAAGTCGATCTGTCACTTTCATCTCAATCAAAACAGTGAAATAAATTACAATACCATAAAATATATAAGGGACTTATCCCAATTGATACTCATTCAAACAAACTCAATTAATATTAAGTTTTCCGTTTTAATCAAAATAAACCTTAAGTTCCCAAATACGGTCGGAAAATAAAACAGTTCTGCATTATAACCATATAATCAGTGTTGTGATTCAATACCACAAACAGTGTGCGGTACATTAAAATAAAAATAAAAATGAACTGTGAAGGCTGCCTAAGCGCCCCACGGTTGAATTCGGCAGCCACCCTGGTCTGGAGCCCCAAAATACCTGAAAAAAACCCTCGACTCTGTGCAGAAACGGGCGGTCCGTTTGATAGATTCTCCTAACTTAACAAATGGACTGCAATCTTTGGAGCACAGGCGTCAGGTGGGAATGCTGTCCTTGTTCTACCGGTATTACAACGGAAGATGCTCCGAGGAACTAGCGTCACTGATCCCCTCGGCACCGGTGCATAGTCGGGAAACACGCCAAACACGCGCTCAACATTTGTACACGGTTGACATTAGTCACATGAGAACGAGTCGTTTCTACGACTCGTTCTTGAGTTCAACAGCCCGGCTGTGGAACGATTTGCCGGCTTCTGTGTTTCCTCCCTCCTACAAAATGGGTCTCTTCAAGACCCATGTTCACTCCTTCCTCTCCTCAACAGCACCCTCCACACAGCATCTTCAAAGATGACATAGGCCCTGAGGGAAATTATTTCCCTCAGGGCCTCCTGTGTGGAGTTAATATAAACAAAAACAAAAAAAACATAATCTCCAAAAATGACCAAGCTTTCACAGTGCAAATTGCAATATCTTGTTCCATAATCACTGCGTCAACATCTCGGATACCAATTTCAAAAGAATGGCGGTTAAAAACAAATTAACATGGAACTGTCCTAAATGCAAAAACTGACTTAAGTTCAACATGTGCGTGATCCTTAGAAGCTGATGCCTTGTATGATCGCATCACATAACATTTCGACAGTAAAATAAAAAAAATGTTCGAACAGGAAATTAGCGACCTAAGGAGGAGCAACGAATTCATCGGCAAACAGTGTGAAGACTTAGTCGCGAGCTTCAAACACATACAGAATCTTCAGAAAGAAACAGAATCTCCAGCCTTAAAGGAAGACTTGCTGAATCAGAGCGAGAGAAGTATTCTGAGAGCCGCGAGCGTGGAGATGGCGGGTACGGAGTTGTAGCCGAGCAACTGGCAAACAACTGGAACTGCCCCTGCTACAATAGGACATCGCCTGGCGACCAGGATCCAAGATCGCCGACCGAACAACCCCAATCAACTATATATTTCTTTCCATAACCCAAAAAAAGGTAATCGTTACTTTCATTAAAAAATACGGCCAAAACATTGAACTCATCACCAATTTACATCAGCGAAGTGCTTTCTTCCTATTTTAGGAGCTACTGTGGAAAGCCAAACGGCCAAAGAAATGCTTTTCCAATTTGTATGGTTTAAATCCAGTATACTGATGGTACGCAAAGCACCGGGTGATAAAATAATCCGGATTTACCATGAAAACGATCTCAAAAAAATGGGGAGACTTTCGTAATACACTGCTCAAAATAGTATTTCATAATCTACATAATATTATGGATACTCTGATCAATACTACAAATACTACAAATAACTTACAAGACTACTTAATGTCTATGAGTGTCAAACTATTGTTAAACTTGCAATACAAAAATGGACTTAATTACAAATTATAGGACGTCAAATCCGAAATTCTGCAAAAATGTACTACGATATAACTTGTTCTCTCTTATAATCCTACAGCAAAATATTGGATCAATTTCCAAGAATTTTGATGAATTTTTGTTACAACTTGATAAAATTGGAACCTCTTTCCATATTCTTATTCTTACTGAATGTTGGCTTTCAAAAAACTATGTACCTAAAATGATGAAAGGGTGTGACCACTATGGCACTTCAATGCATTCAAAACAAAATGATGGAGTTGTTGTATATATTAGATCTGACTTAATTGGTCTATCTGTCAAAGAAATTCAAGTCAGCGGTGCAAATTGTTTACAAATAAATTTCAATAACGACACATGTATCTTAGCAATATACCGTTCTCCACCTCTTACAATTCAGGGTAAAATCTTCGAAATTGCCTTCACTATTTGTCAAACTGTACCTTTTACCGAAATTTTGATACGTATTTCAAAGAATTCAAAAGATTACAATTTCGACGATTTTTAACACTGGAAATCTTATACATTTTCATAACTGCTCATACAGAATTTACAGATAAATAATTTCTAGTTTTGCTTGAGTTAGCAGACTACAAAGTAATGTTCAGGACCATTTTGAGGGCTGAGTGAGTCCGATACGTCAGAATAAGTTTACGTTACAATACACATTTCTTTTTGGTTGTTGACTTTTAGGTTAAATTATTGATAATAACCCCAATGCCTAACAAACGCAGAAAAGCCAGTCATTCTTTAATGAACCGTCCTTAGGGTACAGTCGCCGAATGAATGAGAACTATTATTTCATACGGAGGGTAATAAAAACTCTTTCTAATAAAATAAAAAATAAAAATTACATTAACTCCACACAGGAGGCCCTGAAGAAAATAATTTCCATCAGGGCCTATGTCATCTGAGATGCTGTGTAGAGGGTCTTTTTGAGGAGAGGAAGGAATGAATATCGGTCTTGAAGAGACCCATATTGTAGGAAGGAGGAAACATAGAAGCCGGCAAATTGTCCCACAGCCGTGTTGTGGAACACAAGACCGAGTCGAAGAAGCGACCGGTTCTCACGTGACAAATGTCAACCGTATATAAATGGACAAACTGAAGTTTTCTCTTCACAAAACGTTATCGGACTTTTTTATTAATGATTTAATTTGAATAAAATTAAAATTCCAAAAACAGATATCCTAGGTGTTTTGTTAATTTATTTTACTTATTATTTTATTTATTTATTATTTTTGTTTTCCACGGTTAAAATGACATTTCAAAGCTCTGTAACTCGTGATGCAATGAGCTTGCGAGCTGACAATATTTTTTGTAAATCAAGTCATTTGACAACATATCAAATTATTTCAAAATATGTTGTTGTAAACATCAAAAGGCTTTAATTTGGTTGTTGATGGCAGAAATGTCGGAAACCGAAAAGCTCTTATTGTAGACAAAGGGTGTCTTCAAACGAAACACATCAAAAGTCAGGTTGATTTGACCTTTACATCAATCTCCCCAGAATCTCTGATCGTGTACAACGCGATTCAATTACACTGTGTAATGTGACTCGTTCGTAGAATGAACGGATATCTTTCTGCTGGTTCCATAGACAATCCAAGTATCCACCTGCTGCTGCTGCATAAAGATTATTATGATTCGCATTGATAATAACATTTTTATTGTAATGATTTGGTCACCGGATTTCCCATGCTAATCGAGAGAAATAAACCCACACCTTCAAAATTCTTTAATTGGCATTTTTCAATCCTTTTCAAGCGAGCCAAAACAGTTTAATACCCTTCGCAACAATAATCCATAATATAAAAAACCTTATCACAAAAACGAGTTATTAAGAATTCACAGAAATAGTTCTCGGAAAGTTTTCTAAATATTGTGCCACCAGAACGGTGGTGTTGAAGTTCTCAGAAATAAAGTTTGCAAATACTTTTGGCCTATTTTAAAGATTTTTAAGAAAGTAAAATATTTAACTCCATTCTTTCATTTTTTGAGTATCATTCAGCAAAGCGCGTAAGATGTGTCTGCAGAACATGTAACACGTACAAATGTAAGCATTTTATTGTGTTTATTTTTAGAATATTTTATGATACATCCTTTCAAACGAGATTGGGTATTGCTGCTATCACTCAACCGAGCTAGAAAAAAATAGAAACAATATGAATCGTAGGCATAACTTGCTTAAAGTGTGGCAAACTATAAGCGGCGCATTTAAGTCATATAACAGAAGGCGTATTAAATTGCACTTAAACCTGAAAGTTCTCCCCGACATACATTTGCTTAAGGCAAAATGACAGTTTCAGTGCCTAACTGTTCGAAAAGGGAAACTTTTTATGGCAGACTTCCAAAAGATATCGCTTACGACGCTGTCTCTCCCGTCCCCAATAAACCATCAATTTGTTCCGAAGAAGCTGCTAAAATTGTGAAGTTGCGTAGATACCTACATCCAACATTATCTTCGTCACTCAAAGCTCAAAGCACAAACCGAGTCTGACGGAATCGCATTCTCTGCAGAGGCATTTAGGGGAGCTACGTTTTAGTGTCGCGCATACTTACGCTTGTGTGGGCGTTGAATTTCTGAATGTTACACAGAAAGGTCGTGTAAAATGCGCATAGCAAGAAAACCCCTGACCGCTTTAAAAAATAAAAGTCTTGCGAAATCTTGCCTAGTGCAAGCGCGGCCGCGGTGACGAATATTGTAAACGATATCGTTTAGCCAGGGGCGAGGGGCGGCCATCGCTGAAAAGGAACCCGAGCGGAGTGATTCAGACTCAGACCGGCAAGCTGCTGCCGCAGCGATCCATATTTATGTATTTATTCTTTATTCCACACTAAGGAAGATCGAATATTCGTCAGTCGAGTGACGAATGATATGTCATAGGGAATGATTATTGAAAACAAAGAGTATGAAAGATTTCTACAAATAACTTTTGAAGGAGGAAAGTAAAGCTATAATAAGAAGGTTGCCAAGTTAAAAGTTTCATTGCTATCTAAAAAATAAACGCTAATAATGGAAGGAAGAGCACTTAAATTAGTTATGGTTATTACTATCACAAAATTGTTTATTATTAGATATTTACTCATAATTATATTACATATTATCTATTTAATTTACAAATATTTATTATATAATTGTTTATTATTTTTTGCTATTATTTAGCTGTTATTATTTACCTATCTTTATTTTTTGTTAATAATTTTTTGTCGGTATGGTCACCCCACGAATGCATCTGATAAGCCACTACAGTCATTGTAACCAACTATAAACGTAATACCCAAATGTAATTAATGTTTGAAAAACGGAACTTGAATAACTGTATTTAGTGCTTTTGTAGGTTAATTAATACATCTCGATACAGGAATGCCCTTGTGAGATGTGCAGCGAGTGTTTTTATATATTACTTTATTTTTCAATAAATTTCAGTACAGGCATATTAAGGCAGTATTCTAGTCTAGAAAAAAAAAAATTTTTCTTCATATTTCCAAAGTTTAAATATTCAAAAATATCTCCTTAAAAGGATTTTTCGAAATTTGCATTATATTAAAAGTTATAACCATTTTAATGTCGCGGTTTAAACGGAATCTAACCAAAATCTGAATAGAACAAAATTTTAAATGCATTTTTCTCAAAATCACTTTTTTCGAGACGGTTGACACGATATCTCAAGTTCTACTAAACCAATTTGCTTGAAATTTGGTGTGAGTCTTCTCTATACATTACTCTATGGCGGGTACTAGAACTTTACCAAATTTTCAACTTTTACTATTTTTAAAAAATTGGGAAAGTAAAAAAAACTGGTACAAAAATGTCATTTTATTTCAGACAGCCGCCATTTTGCGAAAAATAATTCTTTTGACTTTTCCTTAGTTCGGGCCGTAGCCGCATTTGTTTAGATTAAGAATGAATTTTCATGATGTGTCACATCTGCCCTGATGATGGACACAGTAGCGCTGTCCGAAACGTTGGCTAAAGAAGAAGGTAGCGCAACACGGCATAACACCCCAAAAACAAATAACGCAAATACTTTTGGCCGTGAAAATCTAAAAAAAAAGAGAATTAATTTGTTTTTTTTTAGATTTTCACGGCCAATTTTTTGGACCCCCCACTTCAATACCCTGTAACTTTTTGAATTCTTTTGAATTTTTAATTTTGTTTGATTTTTTTTCATGTATTTTTTAACGTTTTATCAATATTTGGTAAAAAAATGGCTTCTAAATATATTATGTTTTTTTTTATTGCACCGGAAAAAATACCTACAATTCATGCTTCTAGACTAGAATACGCCCTTAAGAAAACGTTAAACAGTCTGCGTAGGAAAGCGTACAATATTTAGGAATCCAAGCTAATATAACCTATTTAAAGTTATAAAATGTTCCTCTGCCTAAAATAAAAGAAGGGAAATCTTTTAATGAGTAAATAAATCTGTAAAACATATGCACAAAAAAACAAAGCAAGAAACGGCCCGAGGAAGAAGTAGTCAAGCGAGTATTGGAATACATTAAACTTGACCGCAGAAACAGGATGCTTTAGGCTTGGACCGTCAGTGTTTTTTCACGAGTCAAGGCACCAAGAGACAGTGAAACCAAGTTTATGCGATCTCGTTCTTATAAAAAGTATCCTAAAAACTAACGAGCCCAAATAAAAATACCGAACCAGTTCTTAATTATGCGAACGTCGTAAAAGTTATGCAAGCCGAACGTTTCAAGTTGGGTAGAGTCAGTATGGTGCTTAGAGGCACGTAACGGTTTGTGGAAGCATCTAAATCAGTGATTCCCAAAGTGGTCCAGGTGGACCCCCAGGGGTCCACGGGAGACTCGACAGGGGTCTACGTTGGCGTGATAAATAAATGGGGGTTCACAAGTTGTACGTGGGGGTCCACGAACTGGTTTCGATCGAGACCCATCCCGTTCCCATATCCCATCCCACACCCTGTCTCATATCCCATTACGCCCCCTCCCCCCCCCCGTGGTGACAGACCACAACTCGCAGCTGTATTCAGTAGGGCCGAATCTAGGGGGGGGGGACAAACCGGGGCGCTTGTCCCGGGCGGCAGATATAGGGGGTGCCAAAATCGCAATTTATATGTCCGATTAAAAAAATATATAAAAAATATGGGTGTACTGTACTGGGACGGTTATCGAGTTTTGGGAATACGGTAGGAATGTTCCAGCGGGAGGTCCACCGAAACCTGTAAAATTTTGAAAGTGGTCTACGAGAAAAAAAGTTTGGGAACCTCTGACCTAAATAAAGAAAATGTCTGTCTTCGGACGGAAAAAACTGCAGCAAAAATAAATAAAATTAGAACGAGAACCATCCGGAGTGGGAGCTTTCAGAAATGTTTAACTTACCTTTAACGATGTTATTAATTTGTTGGAAACAGCCACACTTACATACCTGAAAAGAGGAGAAAATCAAACATTAGTTGAAAGTTAATTAAAGTTAAAGTAAAAAAAAATTATTCATACTTTTCATAGAAAACAAAATACAGAAGAAACACTAAATTAATAGTTAAGCTTTTTCAGTCGATATTAAAATGTCGAGATCTATCTTACAGCCTTACAGCAATCCTTAACAAGCTCTGACAGATTACCTGAAAGATGTTAGTCAAAGATTGATCGCTAAAACCGTAACATCCCGTACACTCTACGCATAAAATAAGATAAACACTCTGTCAAAAACAAATTTAGTGCTAGAAGTGCGGTGCGGTGCGCTGGTAGCAGGTACAACTGATATTCACAAGTGTGTATTATAAATTAGAAGACTATTCAGACAAGCTGTATTATATTGTTTACTATAAAAACACTGATTTAGTATTACAACTAAGTGTTGTTTATTAGCTACATAATAAAATAAATCATTAAAGAAAAAGAAAATACAAATAAATCTAAGGAAAACATGAAAAAGAACAAGCCGTAGAAAAATGAATAGGTAACGGACGCAACTGGGAATCGAACCCAGCATCTCTTGTCTTAAGGATTCATAATCTACTTTTTCACACGTGGCGCGAGTCAGGGTTTCACAGTGCGGGCGCAAAAAATTAATTTATCTTAATATTTTAAAGCTTAGCTTGTGAAAAGCGTTTTTCCATAAAATAATTAAACTCGCGTCATCTATGAAAGAGACGATTATGAATTCTTTTAGGCTTCACCTTAAGGGGACACAATGCCACAACCGACTTGGCCATTGGGACCTATCTATTTTACGTCGTTTTTGTCAATTTCATATTTCAAATTCAGAAATAACAATATTACACTCAACTAATTTTTCCCATATTTTGGCTACTATCTTTTTAAATGTAACCTAGAAAGTGTCTTGTATAAAAAAAATAAATAAAAAAAAACATTTTATTTATTCAATATGTTACACTGATGGGTAAAACCTTTAAAATTTGTTACAATAAATTTTAATAAAATAAATATTAAATTTTAACGAAAAAATATATAAATTAATGAAGAGAATAAAGGTATTTTTATTGTAAGAGAAAACCTCCCACTCCCAGAGAACAGATTCGATTAAACTAATAATTAATTAATTGAAACAAGTTTGCTCCCAAAGGCGCAATATACTGTAGAATGAGGTGACTTCAGACAAGGCGAGTGACTCAGATATGTGAATCGTGCATAACATTCTTGTCCCACTTGCTCTTAAAAAGAAAGGGTTAGCGGTTGGACGCCAGCGTCCGTGATCAATGTGTGTTGTCAATTTATGGCCAGTCTTCATAAGTATGCTTAAAAATTTATTTGTATCGAGGTTTTAAAATTGTGAATTTTTATAAGCGTGGTTTATAAGCTTTGTAAATCAATAAGTCTTGTTATTTTAATTGAATAATTGATTATTTTTTAACAGTTTACATTTTATTTTGCAAAGTTTTTTTGATACATTAACGTACGGCACATCATAATAACATAAAATATAAAAGAGTAAGGAAGGATTGTTTAAAATAAATTGAACAATTCATCAATTACTTGAAGTTAATTTTCACGTTCTGTGTAACTTCTATTCAAGTTCTGATATTATATCAATATAGGCCAGTCACCTCGTAAAACTGAAATAATTGGATTATGTGGATATTATACAGTGGTAAAATAAAATTAAAAAATATATTTTTATACATTTATATAAATAAATATAATACACACAGTTCAAATGTGTCAAATAAATATTTTAAGATTTTTCTTTCGGCTGGTTTACCAGAAACATAAAAACACGTGAAAAAATGTTCAAAGTCACCTCATTCTACGGCGCCGCTCGATCGATTACTCGTGGAGCTACAACTTTACTACTGACAAGTAGACTGCTTCTAGATTGGTTTCGACTCATCCGAAGGAGATCCGTGAGCGATTCACTCCTGGATTAATTTCGAAGACCATCCGTGAGCGGATATGCTATGTATACATATGCATATGCTCACAGATGCGCTTTCCCTCCTTTTACCGTTTTTTTTATTATTTTCAGAACGACACAGAAAACCCGACGAAGTAATTAATTGAAACGCTGAAGCTGGATGGATTTGGTTCAACTTTAAAACTAACCTTACAATTACTGAACTGAATTATAAAAAAGGGTAAAACTGATTTGATGAAAATTGTTTTGTTAAAATGATTAATTAATTTAAAAAAAAATTTAATTTTTTTTTTTTTTTTTTTAAATATCTTTATTCAGTTTTAATTTTACAATTTTTTATTTTATAAATCTTACGAAACTGATCAATCAGTTTGATTGTAAGAAATCTCTCAGTTTTACATAGTAAATATAATAACTAAATATAATACTTAATTATTTCTTCAAAATAGGCAATTATTAGAATACTAATTATTACGACAAACTAAATTATTATAATGTTTTAATGTTTATGAATTGTGTTGTAGTAAAAATATTTTACACAGTACAAACATACGGTGAGAAAATAAATAGATAGGAACTATTTTATTTGATTTCATGTTCTGCGGAGGTAGAAAGATTTAACTTTTGTTTTGATTTTTGAATAAGATGTCTCATTTTTGATATTTTCAGGTAATGCGTTAAATATTTCCGGAATTTTATGACTTTTTGTTCTATCTCCGTATACATTTTGAGATTTATTGACAATAAACATTTGTGCTTCTCTATGCCTAGTAGGGTAGTTGTGGTTTACAGGTTTTTTGAATTCTGTATTCCAGAATTCATCTAGAGTTAATTGGTAATTTACCTTACTGTGTATAGAGAGGACATTACACAAGGGGAACATTTTTTTATAATCACCTTCACATAACTGGACCTTTTTTTTGCCTGATATCAATTTTAGGAAACGGATTTGTAATTGTTCTATTTTATTTAAGTATGTTTTGTACGTTAATCCGTAACTATTTATTCCGTATCCTATAATTGATTCTGCTAATGCGTTGTATATACAGTATAATATATTTTTATTAACAAAATTTTTTAGGTGGTAAAATTTTCCTAATATGGATCTTAATCTATTACATACATTTTCAATATGATTTGACCAGTTAAAGTTGACATCTATTGTAAGACCAAGGTATGTATATTGGTACACTTTTTCTATATTCGGGCAATTACACTGCTGGAATTGGTTTTTTGTGTGCAAACAATCATATGAATGACTTTTTATATGTAATTCCTTTTCCTGACAATTTGCATATGGTGAGTGTATAAGCATATATTTGGTTTTTTTTGCGTTAATAATAATGCCATTGTCGTGGGACCATTTAATTATGTTATTTAGGTCTGTTTGTAAAATTTCCTCAATTTTTAGTGGATCTTTGTCAGCACATATAATGCAAGTATCGTCTGCAAACATGTAGCATTTACAACGTTTTATTACGTTTGGTAGACTGTTTACTTGCATTATATAACATGTAGGCCCCACACAATAACACTTGTCGAAATTTTTGCAGCTTATCACCGAACAGGCACTTAATAAAGCCTTAAATAACTTAATATTTTGTTATGTTATTTAATAATATAACATTAATAATCCGCACATTTGAAGCTCGTATTTTCATACAAACTTATTTATTTATGGTTTGTTGTTTTGTTAAATTATGAAAATCGCGTGCATTTTTAATTAGCTCTCAACACGACATTCACTGCTTTAGAGACAACTTTATTTAACTGAATCAAGTTTAAAGGAGGTATCAAGTATTTATTTTTAATTAGCTCTCAACACGACATTCACTGCTTTAGAGACTACTTTATTTAACTGAATCAAGTTTAAAGGAGGTATCAAGTATTTATTTTTAATTAGCTCTCAAGACGACATTCACTGCTTTAGAGACTACTTTATTTAACTGAATCAAGTTTAAAGGAGGTATCAAGTATTTATTTTTAATTAGCTCTCAACACGACATTCACTGCTTTAGAGACAACCTTATTTAACTGAATCAAGTTTAAAGGAGGTATCTAGTATTTATTTTTAATTAGCTCTCAAGACGACATTCACTGCTTTAGAGACTACTTTATTTAACTGAATCAAGTTTAAAGGAGGTATCAAGTATTTATTTTTAATTAGCTCTCAACACGACATTCACTGCTTTAGAGACAACCTTATTTAACTGAATCAAGTTTAAAGGAGGTATCTAGTATTTATTTTTAATTAGCTCTCAACACGACATTCACTGCTTTAGAGACTACTTTATTTAACTGAATCAAGTTTAAAGGAGGTATCAAGTATTTATTTTTAATTAGCTCTCAACACGACATTCACTGCTTTAGAGACAACTTTATTTAACTGAATCAAGTTTAAAGGAGGTATCAAGTATTTATTTTTAATTAGCTCTCAAGACGACATTCACTGCTTTAGAGACTACTTTATTTAACTGAATCAAGTTTAAAGGAGGTATCAAGTATTTATTTTTAATTAGCTCTCAACACGACATTCACTGCTTTAGAGACAACTTTATTTAACTGAATCAAGTTTAAAGGAGGTATCAAGTATTTATTTTTAATTAGCTCTCAAGACGACATTCACTGCTTTAGAGACTACTTTATTTAACTGAATCAAGTTTAAAGGAGGTATCAAGTATTTATTTTTAATTAGCTCTCAAGACGACATTCACTGCTTTAGAGACTACTTTATTTAACTGAATCAAGTTTAAAGGAGGTATCAAGTATTTATTTTTAATTAGCTCTCAAGACGACATTCACTGCTTTAGAGACTACTTTATTTAACTGAATCAAGTTTAAAGGAGGTATCAAGTATTTATTTTTAATTAGCTCTCAACACGACATTCACTGCTTTAGAGACAACCTTATTTAACTGAATCAAGTTTAAAGGAGGTATCTAGTATTTATTTTTAATTAGCTCTCAAGACGACATTCACTGCTTTAGAGACTACTTTATTTAACTGAATCAAGTTTAAAGGAGGTATCAAGTATTTATTTTTAATTAGCTCTCAACACGACATTCACTGCTTTAGAGACAACCTTATTTAACTGAATCAAGTTTAAAGGAGGTATCTAGTATTTATTTTTAATTAGCTCTCAACACGACATTCACTGCTTTAGAGACTACTTTATTTAACTGAATCAAGTTTAAAGGAGGTATCAAGTATTTATTTTTAATTAGCTCTCAACACGACATTCACTGCTTTAGAGACAACTTTATTTAACTGAATCAAGTTTAAAGGAGGTATCAAGTATTTATTTTTAATTAGCTCTCAAGACGACATTCACTGCTTTAGAGACTACTTTATTTAACTGAATCAAGTTTAAAGGAGGTATCAAGTATTTATTTTTAATTAGCTCTCAACACGACATTCACTGCTTTAGAGACAACTTTATTTAACTGAATCAAGTTTAAAGGAGGTATCAAGTATTTATTTTTAATTAGCTCTCAAGACGACATTCACTGCTTTAGAGACTACTTTATTTAACTGAATCAAGTTTAAAGGAGGTATCAAGTATTTATTTTTAATTAGCTCTCAAGACGACATTCACTGCTTTAGAGACTACTTTATTTAACTGAATCAAGTTTAAAGGAGGTATCAAGTATTTATTTTTAATTAGCTCTCAACACGACATTCACTGCTTTAGAGACAACCTTATTTAACTGAATCAAGTTTAAAGGAGGTATCTAGTATTTATTTTTAATTAGCTCTCAAGACGACATTCACTGCTTTAGAGACTACTTTATTTAACTGAATCAAGTTTAAAGGAGGTATCAAGTATCTATTTTTAATTAGCTCTCAACACGACATTCACTGCTTTAGAGACAACCTTATTTAACTGAATCAAGTTTAAAGGAGGTATCTAGTATTTATTTTTAATTAGCTCTCAACACGACATTCACTGCTTTAGAGACTACTTTATTTAACTGAATCAAGTTTAAAGGAGGTATCAAGTATTTATTTTTAATTAGCTCTCAACACGACATTCACTGCTTTAGAGACAACTTTATTTAACTGAATCAAGTTTAAAGGAGGTATCAAGTATTTATTTTTAATTAGCTCTCAAGACGACATTCACTGCTTTAGAGACTACTTTATTTAACTGAATCAAGTTTAAAGGAGGTATCAAGTATTTATTTTTAATTAGCTCTCAACACGACATTCACTGCTTTAGAGACAACTTTATTTAACTGAATCAAGTTTAAAGGAGGTATCAAGTATTTATTTTTAATTAGCTCTCAAGACGACATTCACTGCTTTAGAGACTACTTTATTTAACTGAATCAAGTTTAAAGGAGGTATCAAGTATTTATTTTTAATTAGCTCTCAACACGACATTCACTGCTTTAGAGACAACCTTATTTAACTGAATCAAGTTTAAAGGAGGTATCTAGTATTTATTTTTAATTAGCTCTCAACACGACATTCACTGCTTTAGAGACTACTTTATTTAACTGAATCAAGTTTAAAGGAGGTATCAAGTATTTATTTTTAATTAGCTCTCAACACGACATTCACTGCTTTAGAGACTACTTTATTTAACTGAATCAAGTTTAAAGGAGGTATCAAGTATTTATTTTTAATTAGCTCTCAACACGACATTCACTGCTTTAGAGACAACTTTATTTAACTGAATCAAGTTTAAAGGAGGTATCAAGTATTTATTTTTAATTAGCTCTCAACACGACATTCACTGCTTTAGAGACTACTTTATTTAACTGAATCAAGTTTAAAGGAGGTATCAAGTATTTATTTTTAATTAGCTCTCAAGACGACATTCACTGCTTTAGAGACTACTTTATTTAACTGAATCAAGTTTAAAGGAGGTATCAAGTATTTATTTTTAATTAGCTCTCAACACGACATTCACTGCTTTAGAGACAACCTTATTTAACTGAATCAAGTTTAAAGGAGGTATCTAGTATTTATTTTTAATTAGCTCTCAAGACGACATTCACTGCTTTAGAGACTACTTTATTTAACTGAATCAAGTTTAAAGGAGGTATCAAGTATTTATTTTTCAATGCGTAAATAAAAACCACCATCAGAAAACATCATGGATAAATAATGAAAATAATAAACTCAACTCTTCTGTCCAGTTCTAAGTGGGTTCAATGTAAAATCTACCAATGTAACCTTAAAACTATAAACAAAATTTTTGGTAAACAAAATATGTAATTATTTTTTACAATAATTTGATATCAAATTTTGACATCTCGAATTGCGAAGTGAATAATGTGAAAAAGTGTATTAAATATTGTTAATGATCCGAGATTTTCACGGCAAAAAGTTTTATCGTGATTTACTTTTGGGGTGTAATGCCGTGTTGAGCTACCTCCTTATTTAGCCAATGTTTTGGACATCGTTATAGAGTACATAGTCAGAGCAGGTGGATTAATGATGGACACATTGTAACGATGTCTGAAACCTTCGCTAAAGAAGGAGGTAGCGCAATACGGCATAATATCCCAAAAATAAATCACGTTCATAAAATATTGTTTCTGATACGTTGCAAGTAGTTTTTCTGTCGATGTTTATTTAATTCTATGAATGTAATTTATTACACAGTATGTCTTCTTTTAACATTATAATGTAAATTTATGTATTAAGATACTGCCAGACAATGCTATAAAGTAGCAAACATTTTTTGGCTTGGCCTATAACAGCATATCGCTCACATTTCCAATGGGAATTTATGGCGAGTGATATGCTGAAATAGGCCAAGTCACGAAAGTATGGCGCGCATATAGCGTGGTCTGACACAGGCATTATAGTTCTATTTTTCTCTTAAGTTTGTTTAACAAGGAGAAAATATTGATTGATTATATTTTTGATACGATGTAAAAACGTATAAAACTATAAAAGTCAACAGTTGATTTAGCAAAGAATAATAACGAAATAATATAAAACAAGGTTTTTAACGAAAAAACAATAAAAAAAGAGTTTCCACAAAATGAGCGATCGTCATTAAGTATTTAGAAAAGAAGGATAAGCTTGTTGCTATGTTGTGCCTATTTAACATGTCAGCACAACCCACGACTGAAGAATAAAGGCGATGAATAAATTTCAATTTATCTCCAAATCGATGAATACTGGAAAGGGTAATGATCTCTTTGAAAAAGAAGAAAAATGTCTTATTATAAAGATTTGTCTATTCACAAACATATTTAAAACAAAATTGACATCGACAAACCCACGCAAAAGTCAAGCTTTATGATTCTGGTAGGAATGACTAAAATGTCTTAAAAAATATGTGACACTGCACAAAAAAAATTCCCTGATCAAGTTGAAGTATGGCTTATCCGTTTGGGAAATATTCAGAGGGTGAAGGAAGTGAAAGAAGTGGGTGGGAAATACTGGCTATTAAGATCAGATAATTAAACATAGCTAAATCCATTTTCGACAACCACGTTTCTTAATGGTAGTTTCTCACCTGATAGATACTGAATATCTTTCAATCCTGAACTAGGAACAGATGTGACATAAATTTATTATTAATCGAATTTCGAGTCGAATAGCGCCGCTTTACTAATTGGTCAACTATCTACATAATCTACTCGTAGATACATTGGTAATTTGTGGTCAATTATAATAACAGTGAAATAGCCCCATAACTTATTCAAAGTTCGCCATGTTCGGGAAATACATGTGTTAAAACCCGGTAAGTTATTACGGCTAGATTAGAATCAACCCAACTCAATATATCAACCTCAAGAATATCCGTTCTTTCTATAGGAAATGCAAATAACAAAGGACCGTCCCGTGCGACCGTTCCGTTAGGTATCGGAACTCGGAACAATGAACCTAAAGGGTCGTATATATTTCAAAACAGTTTATTAAGGTTCCTTTACATACTGGGAATCTAAGATGGAGCAGGCCGGGACTCTGGTATGTTTTCCAAAAGTGCAGTCGGTGCCTAAAGCAAGTTTTCTCGCTCAGGGAACACTTTTTAAAACGTCATAAATTTAAGTGGCACTTAGTGGATTAAAATCGGGACTTGCGAACAAGGACCGAAGAAGTTGAGTTCATTGAGATGAATTCAGGTACGTACATTAAATTTAGCATCAACCGAAGATATCGATATGTATGTTTTTTTATGAAATATAATATGTTTGTTTAAATGATACAATTCAAGCATTTGGTGTCCTCATTTCAATTCTCATTGTTTACAGATTGAAAAAATTCACAATAAATTTTTACGTTTTATTAATTTCAAAATTGGTATTCCTATTATTGAAATCAATTATGTCAATTTACGCAGTAAACTTTACTTATCGAAATTATCTGAAAGGCGAATAATATTTGATCTCCTGTTAATCTATATAATTATTCATTCAATGTAGGACTGCCCTGACATTATAAATTTATTATGTATACACATAACTCCAAAACACACAAGGCGAAATATCCTATTCTACAACAATACCTTCGCCACGAACTCTGTATTAGAAAGAATACATAGATTGGGCAATGAATTAACTGATGTCGCTGATATATTTAATTTAAACTTTGAAACATTTAAAGCCAAATTAGTCCATCACTTTTTAGATGTTAAAAATTAATGAGAAATCATTGTATTTTATTTCAATTTTGTTTTGATTTTTTATTGTTCATATTCTAGATGAAAACAACGAGTAGATTATTGTAAAATTAATGTATTTTGATTTTTTTTAAATATTTTTGTTGCTCGTAGGTGTATGGATCATACCTACGAGTTCTCTAAATTCATCCAAGTAAAATTGCATTAGATATATTCTTATTAATTCTATTTAGTCTATGCTTTATTTATATATTTTGTAATATTTTTTTTAGGGTTTTACTGTTGTTATAAATGAAATTTGTATTGTACATGTAAAAGCCTAATAGGGCGTCAATAAATAAATAAATAAAAAATGTATTCACATACCGGAATAAACATTTTATTATTAATTGTTGCAGATGTAGGTTTGCAAGTTTTAAATAACTTAGATAAATTGAAACCAAACCCTTATTTCAATGGACATACTGGTGAAAATAATAAAAATTTATTCCGGAATCTACGACAAGGTAAATGCAATATATTCGAAATTCAGGGTAATACAAATGAACAAAATAACAATACCTACATAAAATTAAAACATGTTAATTAGTAGTTAAATGAAAATAGACGTCAATAGAGCAAGTCATTTCTTTACGTACGGTAAAACAATGACAGTCCTATCCTAGGTGGAACCTATCATGGTTCGATTTAGAAACATTCCTGACGAACAATTTCGGATACGAACAATTTCGGATACGCATATTGATAACTTTTCATTAGAGTTTCAGAAATAGAGATATTTAAAGTGAACCAATACTTTTTCTAATAAAATATATGTGTTTACATGAAATTTCAAAACAACGCTATATTTCTTGTCCCCAAAACAGTAAAAATGTAGATAAGAAACTTTAAACAGCACTTTTTACAAAGTTTGCAAAATGCACATTTTAACCCAATACATCAGAGTGGGGAAGATTGTTTCCAGTTGCTGGAAGCATAGAAACGCAGTGTCTATATCTTAACTGGTTTTTTAATTTAAAGATTAATGGACGTATTTTGAATGCTCGAGTGATTTACTCCGTGTTTAAGTCGTTAGTCGTAGAGAAGGAAATATCGGCTGATCATCGACGAGAACAGGTTTAATAAAGGAATGAAGTTGACGAAGCTTTTGCAGTTAACTGACAAAATCCATTTGCAAAGATCTTTAGAGTTATTCGATATTGGAAGACCAAGGGAGAGAGCGACCAAGTGATTAATTACTAAATTCCGTTCAATACTTTTGAAAGCCACAGAGGATTAATCTTGTATAAAGAATATGCCTAATTGCGACCAATACAAACAAAAGAATTCTTGCGTAAGCAGAAAATACGTTTTTTGGTAAAAATTCTTAAACAAAGAACTTCCCTTTACATACGAATGGTCACGCTCTCGTAAAGGTTATATTTTATATACATATAAGTGTTGGTGCAGTTTCTAATAAAAAAAGAGGTTTGGCGTTGTCAAATTTTGCAAGTTTTTTTCTTCTGAAATGTTTAGATCAATTGTAACAAATTTTAGTAAGCAACGTCATTTCCTTCATCTGTTAAGATTCTAAACGTTAGAACATTAAAGTATCCAGTAAACCAATACAAGACCCCCTAGACCAGATGTATCAGATAGATATTATTTCTTCCACACAAGACGCCCTTGTTTATACGCTTCAGATAGATATTATTTCTTCCATACAAGACACCGTAGTTTAGACGCTTCAGATAGATATTATTTCTTCCATACAAGACGCCCTAGTTTAGACGCTTCAGATAGATATTATTTCTTCCATACAAGACGCCCTAGTTTAGACGCTTCAGATAGATATTATTTCTTCCATACAAGACGCCCTAGTTTAGACGCTTCAGATAGATATTATTTCTTCCATACAAGACGCCCTAGTTTAGACGCTTCAGATAGATATTATTTCTTCCATACAAGACGCCCTAGTTTAGACGCTTCAGATAGATATTATTTCTTCCATACAAGACGCCCTAGTTTAGACGCTTCAGATAGATATTATTTCTTCCATAAAAGACGCCTTAGTTTAGACGCTTCAGATAGATATTATTTCTTCCATACAAGACGCCGTAGTTTAGACGTTTCAGATGGATATTATTTCTTCCATACAAGACGCCCCAGTTTAGACGTTTCAGATAGATATTATTTCTTCCATACAAGACGCCCTAGTTTAGACGCTTCAGGTAGATATTATTTTTTCCGTGTTTCGTTTCAGACGCGCATTAAGAAAATATTAAATGGATGCCTAAGTGTAACTACAATTTACAACTAAAAATTGATTTAAAAGAAAAAAAATATTTATGAAACTACTATTTATTTAATGAGAAAGGAGCGCAGCAATCAAAACCATATCTTTATACCCGAAATATGAAGAACAAAAAATACTAGGTAGCTACTTCACAAACCGAAGCGAAAATAATAAACGTTATTGTTTGTGATATCTGTCAAGCTTTTCATATCATTTAAACAAACATGGCGTGTGTTTCTAGTCGTAGATGTTACGGCAGCGACCCGGCCTCAAAAACAGAGCCTGTTTTCCAACGTATTTTGATATACATAAATCAGAGCTCTCGGGATCGGCGGAATAAAATTCAGGAAACGAATAGTAATTAAGGTATAAAAACTAGGCGGAGGCAGCGGTGCTATAGCTTCCGCCCTCCCTCACTCCCTTGGCGCTGAGGGCTGAGGGCTGAGGGCTATCGAAATAACAACATGTGCCGTAACCGCGGCTGTCCGGAAGGCGGCGTATTGTAATGGCGGTTCCGGAGCGCGGACTGCGGTACAACCAACCAACCACCTCTGCAGCCATCACGTGATCCGAGGCGAATTTATCATTTTCCGCCCACAACAACTGTGGCACTTGAGCTGGTTCAAACAGAATGGCTACAAAATAATGTTACCCAAACTCCCTTTTAGAAATAGAAAAACTAATAACAATTACCTACTGGGGCTAAACATTCCCAAGAAAGCTTTCTGTGGTGTGTCATTATAAATGTGTCATGTAACGTTGTTAATTGCAAATAATTATTGATGCAAATGATGACTAGATTTAAACTGAATCATGATTTAAAAAAAATTGCCCATAATCCAATGGGTAAAACCACGTTGAATATCGTTCACTTACCCACTTCACATTTTATTCACTGTATTACTCTATTATGTACATCGATACATACGTTTGCCGATAGTTTACCATGTAAATTAATTTATTAAACATATCCCAGTTGAAGCCCGAATAGAAGCAAAAACTGGCCGATATCAAAATATTAATAAATAGTGTTGCGAAATAAAATCACGTACGAGTAGTTTATGTTATTTTTTAAACGTGTATAATAAATATATAGTATATTTGCGGCACGTTCCAGAGTGGAAGATACTATCAGTATCGCCCTGGTGTAAGACCACCATTCAGAATTGAAACGTTGCTTGAAATGGCTTTAGCCGTGTTTAGTGACCAGATCTGAATAGCCAGGTACTTCCCCACCTTCCTCTTCCCTATCTCCTTCCCCTCCGCACTACCTTCAGCCTCACAACATACCCCAATTGGGGATGCCATAGTCTCACTGGCGCCAGACGGGAGCAGTTGGGACTCTTGTGCGGTATTTCATATAAAAAAAAAAATTAAAAAAAAAATCATCTTGTTTTCTTACTTTTTCATTGGAAATTTATTTATACAAAATTTTAACATAATTCATAGATTTTTGTTTAACTCAATAATCTAATCGGTACCTTCAATAAAACAAACCTGCAGACTTTCCCACCTGCGTCATTTATGAAGGATCGTAAAATACCCTAAGCTATTATTAAATATTAAAGAATAGAAGAAAACAAAACTGTTTTGATTGTGCATCGGTAATACAAAATTTATATGTAAATACCTAACCTTAGCTATCGGAAATGAACCCGCGATGAAACAATGCGCATTTGCCAGGAAAATAAAGGGGATTATGCGAATAGCGAGTATGTATTCAAATTTGATACGTTTTTTTATTGGGTCTATTTCGTTCATTCAGGATTCTCCGCATTCCGCATTCACGCCTTCATCACCGCCACCGCGAGGAAAAACATAATCTAATCACGAAGTAAGTCAGGAACACGATTCTTTCATTTGCTTTGTTTTGCCACGTGAAAGCCGCCTGAAAGGTTTCAGAGTCTACTGAATTCATCCCCGTACATGAAAATCGTCTACTGCTACCAAGAAAATAAAGAATATCTACAATAATAAATGATTTGCGTGTTTTGAGGAACGTAAAACACAAAATTATTTAGCAAACGACCATAATAACATTTCACTTTGCTTAAAAATACCGCATAAATGTTTATCATTTCTAAAACACGCGGTTAAAGCAATTTCGGTTGCGAAGCACTACTTTTAATAAACTGTTAAAGTTTCATGTAAACTGTAAAATCGAAATAACGTACAACTTACACAAAAAACTTTCTATAGGATATTTGCTATGTATTCAAATATATTCAATTTACGTGGTTTGTGTTGACTCAACCCGGCGATATGTGAAGGGTTAAACAACAGTTTGAAAGCGGAATATTTGAACATGCGAGGCATCGAAATACTGGCAATACCAGACAATTTATCAGATAAGTGTCTCTACATTTGTCTAATAAAGTTCAGTTTTGTCCAAAACTAGGCTTTTAAATCCTATGTAAACAAGCGTGATAAAGTTTTAGAAACAAATTCATGTTGGGTTAAGAGCCCCAACAAAATTAGCAATTTGTTGAGTAAACGTGTTCAATTTGATTCGAAAATCGTGGTGTTTTTGTTGAACCCTCCAAATAAATTTATGACAAATTAATTTAACATACCAAAAATAAGGATAACACATCAATAACAAAGAGATCAAAACAAAGCAAAAATAAAATATGCGAATTAAAATTAAAAATCAGTTTATAGGTAGAGATATAATATTAAAGCCACATAAATTTAAGAAAAATGGCTTTCTGAAACTCGCGAATATTGCGAGAGTATTCATGGAAACAGACATTTACCACGCATTTCTGAGATAATATGTTATGTTATGAAGTCCTTTGTACCAACGTTACCATACGAGTACTTAGTACTACATTCCGAAAAGGATATTGCAAAATAGCTTTGTGATTACTTAACTGTTAACCACAAACGAGTATAGAAACGAATGAAACTGGGTTTTTTCACCGAGACTTTTTAAGGAAGAATGAAACATTAATTTATTTTAATATCCATTACTACAAAAGTTTATATTTTGGTAGAAAGCAGTCACTTTGTAGTTTGACATATTATTAATCGAAATAACACAATAACTTTGTTTGTAACCACGATTTATTTATTTAATTTTTTTACTACCGACCGGTTTCGCTTAACACAAGCATCTTCAGGGTATAAAAATTAAACTGATCAAAAATATATTAAACTGATCAAAAATATACACAATGCATACTGATCAAAAATATATTAAACTGATCAAAAATATACACAATGCATACTGATCAAAAATATATACAATTTACATTTTTGATCAGTTTAATTTTTATACCCTGAAGATGATTGTGTTGAGCGAAACCTGTCGGTAGTAAAAAAAAAAAAAAAATTGTGGTTAAAAACAAAGTTATTGTGTTATTTCAATTAACAAAAGTTAATATTTATTTGCAAAACAAAACATGTGTTGTGTTTATTTAAAAAGAAGTATATAATATAATATATATAAATAATAAACTCTTTTTTTTGCTGCCTTGATAACGCCTTCAGAGGGCAAAACAGCTGTATAATAATTGTTGTGTAATAAGCGCAATAATAATTGAAAAGCAGAACTTGTTTATAAAAAACATTTTTTATAAATTTAATAAAAATGTTCCGAATATATAAAAGAATTGACTAAGCAACTAAAATGGAGTTGTACAAATTAAAGTTGATGACAATAAAAAAGCAAATCTTTACGAGTCCGAGACTAAAGTGCGAAACGATGTGCCTGGCTCAAAAGCTATCTATTTCAGTTCGTCTTATTATTACGTCCCGTCGCGTCGTCCTCTCTGAAATAAATCAACTTTAAAATTCGGTTGGTCTCTTCGAACACGATATCAATGTAACTGACATGTGGCCTAACGCCAACGTGAAAATGAACGGAACAAATTCCCACATATTATATCCTGAAAACAAGTAATAATAAAAAATATGTGTCGCGGAGTTCCCTTGATATTCCGGAATAATTTTTCCCCATCCCCACACGTGCGGAATCGTGATAGAGCCCCCGTTGTTTGACGGGCACGGAGCACGGAGCACGGAGCACGGAGCACGGGGTGCGGGAATGTTCGCGCTTTTTCATAAAGCAGACAGATGATGGTCGCGTTATTCGATAGATTCGCGTGGCGGGCGGCGGGTGGCGGGTGGCTGGCGGCTGCCGCGCGATATTCACACTCGCATATTAGTACGGCGAGTTATTCGGTACACATGATATTGGAAAACACCGAGCAAAAAAAACGCCATATTCAATTTAAAATTGGAAAATAAACAACTTGACCAAACTGAGATTTTTAATACGTCGATAAATTTTTTGAATTTTGATGTACACGATTTAATTTTAATGTTATTAATATTTTAATTATGTATTATACATAATAATACATTATGTGTATTATATAAGAGGCACTGTTGAGAACCAGCTGCATTCCGGGAGAAATCCTGAATTTATAGCTGAGCAGTGACCCATTTGTCCATAGAATCAATGTTAGATAAACAAGTTGTATAAATTTGTAAAAATCTATTGATACAGAGATGTTTTTTTATTATTATTATTGTAGTAAGCTCAGCAACTTGAAAATTCTTCTTCTTTCGTATGGTGGGGGGGTCAGAGGGGGACATCTAAGTCTGCGAGCCAGTCTAGGGCCTCAGGCGTTGCCCTGTGGACCTCATCAATCCCGCCGGGGAATGAATGGAGCAGGCAATATTGAGGGAACATCTCACTTGAAAATTTAAAAGCATTTATGTGAATAATAATATATTTTTACGATATCCTTGTAATAAAGAAAATGAAGAGGTAACACACCATTTTATCTTCTTTTACAAGAAATAATTACAAATTTTCCCATTTCAGAAACTGTATATAATACGAAACGTGGATACACGTAAAAGACGTAAATACCTCTTATGGTATTTTTAATAGACCAGTTTCACACAAGTAGAAACAATAACGTAGACATGCCAAGTAAAAAAAACACGCAAACCCCGATACATGTTTTCCCCACAAAACTAAAGGATAGTAAATATTTCCAAAAGTATTAAAGTTTACCACTGGAAACAGATCCATCGCTCAAAAATTGTGGTGGTTAATATAGGGGCGTATAAATAAACACCAGAGTCGCTTTAGAACAGTATTACATTCCTGATGATTGATAGGAAGCAATCTCATCTTGTGAACCGGGAGATATATACAGTATATACACAGCTTAGTTACTAGTTTCTCGGCAGATCGGTCGGCACAGGTACGAGCCTAACGACATCAAAACAGTCTTCTGGATAGATGCCGAGCGTAATTAATCGAGAATTAAGACACCTGTCTGCAAGTTCTGCAATCCTGTTCCTGATTGAAGGGAGCTCTGATACTTCAGATGAGAGCTGGTACGGGGAATACGTATTGCAGTGGAGGGTGGTTCGTCATTATAAACCGGGGTAATTTGTCAGAACTGAGTGTATCATGTACACAGTGGAGGTACAATATTGTGATGCTGGTAATTTACGTTGTTGGTAATCGTTTATTTATTTTAAACCATTTTATTTAACTTTAATTTTACAATAAATGAGAAGAAGAAAAAAAGAATAAAAGTTTCAATAAACTATTTTTTAGAAGTTTATCAACATTCATGAAAAGAAAACAATAATTAGATAAGGATTATTATTAGATTTGTTATCTTCTAACAATAATGATATTGTAGAAGTAGAAATATGAACATGAATATTGATAAACTTTTTCTGTCATGAATTTCATCAATTCATCAATTTTGAGCTTGAAATAGAATTTTCCATTATGAACTTCATAGTTCATAAGCTGTTTAAAATACGCATATTTTATCGGCCTTTTCTATACTTTTTAATCGTTCAATAAGAAAAAAAGATTAAAGAAAGAATATAGTTCTAAGATAGAAATTACTTGATTTGTTTTATTTTGTGGCAAGCTTTGTCAGTGAAATATTAAGTAAATATTCACGAAAATTTGAATTTCGGATGAATTTGGGTAGTAAAACTTGAAAAAGGTTAAAAAAAACGTGTTAAAATGTCTAAAATATTCTCCCAAAACGGGTGAACATAGCATATATGACATTACAAGTCATTTAGGCATTGAACTAAAATTGAATGCTTAAAATACTTTAATAAACTACGCAAAATAAATTAATAAAGCCTGCAGGCTATTAACAGACGAACTTGACTTACTTTAATCTGTGATTCCTAACATTATTTGGAGTTATCACAGATAAGTACGTACCTTAACACCCTGTATAATATTTTAGAGCATTTTAATTCACATTGGTTTATTAATGTATGCTAATAAAAGATAATAAGAAAAATAATAAATGTTAATAAAAGATAATAATAATAGATGGTGCCTGCTTGATGGGATCCTATTTTAGAACCTTTCATTAAATCGCGTAATAAGCCGCGCACGGCCACGATGGAAATTAAATAAGATGGCCCATTATCCAGAGGATTATTAGTTACTGCGAATCGCACTGGAGAGACAGGCCGACAGAAGCGTGTCGTGGGCGTGTCTGCGTGTCCGAAGTAAGCCTGATTTTTTTAATAATTTTAAAAACATCAAAATACAAAGTTGTATATACTCCGAGAATCGCGTTGGTGAAATACCACCATTCCAAATCAAAAGGTTGCTTGAAATAGTAATAACCTTGTTTGGTGACCGGATCTGAATAGTTAGGTTTTTCCCAACCCACCTCTTCTCCATCTACTTCCCTACACATCCCAGTTGGAGATGCCACAGTCCTTCTAGCTCCCGGTAGATTGGGGTATTTGGGAATCTTTGTGGTATTCACATAAAAACAGATAATTAATATGTTCAGCAAGTTTAATGATAATTCTTGGAGTATTTATACAACCATATTTTTAGTGAAATACACAAAAAGCGAGAAAAGGGTGATTAAAATAAACAAACAACGATATTCCGAATTAAATTTCAGATCATCTAAATCTCCAAAAAATATACATTTTAAAAATCAGATTATTATAATCTCCAACACTTTTCGTGTAGTAGTAGATCGATAATTTGCGCAATATTGCATGTAGACAATACTAGTATTAGGTATTTTCGGTGAATTCAGGTAGGTACTTAACAACGAGGGGGCCAGCCTTGCTTTACAAATATTGGGCTTGTATTTCTGTTTGGGGAAGTCGATAGGTCTTATTCAATCAATTAACATTGCATATCTATTCAGTGACAAATCTGGTGTCCAGGGGTAGGCCCGAGTGTCGCCCCACTCAAGTGACTGGACTACGTGACCAGCTCACTCAACTCGATCAGGCAGGCCACCTATAATATAAAATGTGCCAATTGTTAATGAGATCGGGGTGGCTGGACTGGACTCGGAACGGGTTTGGTATCTTTTTCGTGGGCTCGATTCGTAAGCATATTGCTGCACTATTGCATCGATACACTTTTTTCGTGGGATCGATACGTAACCATATTACTGCATTATTGCGTCGATACACCGAGGAATATAATAAAAATTATTGCAAATATCACGTCGTGATGGTCTTTAATTGGGCAATACTGTTATAACTTTCTCAGGTTAGCATCTAATGAGGTTAATGATATATACCGATTATTACAGAACATTTTGGGATGCTGGCATTTCATGCGCATATTAAATGTAACATAAATGCCAAGTATTGCCAAGCAGATCATAAAAACAGGTTTTAAAAAGATTTCTTTGATTTTGGTAAAATAATGCCACAGAGGTAAAAAAAATATCAACTTGTGTAGATATAAGCTGTATATTAGATGTATTTAGTGAATTATTTTTTTTTCTTACCTTTTTTAATTTCTCTTTTATATTCTTTTCTTTCTTTACTTACAGTATAATAGAGTACGTATGAATGTAAATTAATTAATTTCTGAAAACTTTAATATTCTACTTTTTTTACTTACTCTCATTATAGACATTTGTGCCAATTTTATTTTTATTCGTAATTTTTGTATATTTTGATTACAATTAACTAACCTTCGTTTTATCGCTTTTTTAGCACGAGTGTTGCTTAAAAAAACGTTGTTATATGATCTGCAAAAATGAGTCAAATTCTATTCTATCAACGTGTTTTAGTATTTTTTTTAAATTAATAAAGGAGTTGAAAAAAGTATTTTTGAACGGCTAGAGAATCATGTGTTGAGGTTTTTGGTGTTTTATACAATAATTAGCTGCATTGAGCAGTGGAATCCCCATATTTTGAAAGGTTGGAAAGCTTTTGGCTGTTCAGATTTAGTCATAAAACCTAGGCAGTCGTTCTAAACAACATGTTCTACACAATTATGTTCTGAATTGAGGTTTCCTCACCGGGCGAAACTCGAGAAGAAGGAGAAAATATACCATATTTAATTAAATGAAAAACAGGCATACTTACATTAAATTGCTCATATCAGGATTAAATCCCGCAACCTAGAGGTGTTCGGGGTCAAGGAGCTTACCGGTAAGCCTCGAAGGTTGTCAAAGTGATCATTTTCCTCAATTTAATTGTAAAAGGAGTCCTAATTTCTGTACCAACAACCTTTTAATTTCAGATTCGAGGAAGAATTTAATTTTTAAAAAGGTATTATCCGCGGAAAGGGGAACAGAAATATAATTTCCAACATTTTTAAGCTTAATGAAGCCTGAAAAGGATAGAAAATAAAAGCAGTACTCAAAATCCACTTCTGAGGGAGATTGCCGGAGTAAGGAGTAACGAAGGAAATCTAAAAGCATAAAAATATTATAAAAAGATAATCGTATTTCTGATCCTCATCAAGAAATTATCTCGACGAAGCCTGGATAAAGCTTAAGGTCCACTTTTGGTTTAGGAAAAAGCGGCGGCCTAATTTTGTAAACTCTAAGTGAAAAATAAGTATGTACTTCGTTAATTTAAGCTCAAATTATTTAATTAGTCTAGAATTAAGTCATTGCCTCATTACTCATTACATTACTCCGATTAATAATGGCCACACGCACCCGAGATGCCAACAAGTGAGTTTGTACCACAGCTGAAATAAGTGGTGTGGTGTTATAATCGGAGTGATCACGTTTTAATGTTCGTAGTTGCCGCCATTAAGTTTCGAAATTCTACGATAAGGGCTTCTTAAACTAGAATAAAAAGCAAATGCGTTGCTGTAATAATAAAAAAAATATTCAAAATTCGCAGACAATCTCTTCTCACTCGCAGAAATCATCCCCTACTTGGCAACAACTAACCTAAACCTAAACATATTTATTTATTTATTTATTTATAAATAAACGCCCTTTTTCGGGGCTTTTACATATATAGCATAGAAAAAACATTTTATTGTACATAACTGAACTGCCTCAATAACAATATTTTAAATTTATTCAAAGATAAATTGAAGACGTCCACTGACTTGGTATAATTGTTTCCCTCCATTAGTATTCTGGGCAAAGAGGAATACATATGATAGTTAGTCCCAGAATTTCTGCACTGAAATAAATCCTGACTTCTAGTATTACGAAGTGGAATTCGGAAGCTTATCAATTCAAGTAATACCGGACTATCAACTAAATCATTTAGAATTTTATATAAAAATACCAAGTCAGTGAAAATTCTTCTGTCTGACAATTTAAGCATATTCTTATCGTTTAAAAGTGTGTTGTAGTTTAACATATTTGCTGAAATACCCATTTTAAAATTTAGAAAACGTAAGAATTTGTTTTGTATTCTTTCAACAGCTTGTACGTGCATATTATAATGAGGATTCCAGACAGGAGAATTGTACTCAAGTTGGCTT
This sequence comes from Glyphotaelius pellucidus, assembly GCA_936435175.1. Lineage (NCBI taxonomy): Eukaryota > Metazoa > Arthropoda > Insecta > Trichoptera > Limnephilidae > Glyphotaelius > Glyphotaelius pellucidus. Next base: position 326,011 of record OW386541.1, read on the forward strand.
CTAACATAAGCAAAATATAACATTTTAATACACTTTATATTGTTAAAGTTTCTAGTTAGCCTAGTTATAAACCCCAACATTTTTAAGCCCTTATTACAGATTTCTGTTATGTGGTTAACAAATGAAAGGTTTGATTGAAAAGTGATGCCCAAGTCTTTAATTTGCATTAATGTCTGAAGAGCATTGTTATCAATGTTGTAATTAAATATCACTGGATTTTTTATTCTAGAAAATCTAACAATTTGACATTTTGAGATATTTAAATAAAGTCTATTTTCCATACACCAAATTAACAATTTGTTGATATTATCTTGAAGAATGTTGCAATGATAAATATTTTCAATAATTTTAAAAATTTTGAGGTCATCAGCAAAAAGTAAGATAGATACATCATGAAATATTTTTGTAAGATCATTTATAAACAAGATAAATAAGATTGGGCCAAGGTGTGAACCCTGTGGAACTCCACTTGTTGCATTAATTTAAAAATAATATACTTATAATATACAGTGACCGGAAACTTGTCGTATAAGCGAGAAACTGGTGATAACACATCACCTTTGGATTCATTTTTTTGGCAAAACGTTTTCCGATTTTAGCTTTCGTTTTCGAGTAAATCGTGTCTGAAGTAGAAATTTTTTTTAAAGTATAAAAAAAATCCAAATGCTCAGATCAAAATAATTTTTTTTGGTTCTCTGAGTGATGCAGATTCATCGGGTTTCCGGACACCGTGTAGAAAGAAGGGAATTAGATAACCAATACTGGATTATTTTGAGATTGACAAAATAACGAAAAATATAAAGTTAATAAATAATCACAAAAAAATCGCAATTACTCCACTCCTTATTATTTTAAAGAAACACAAACAGAATAATTCCTTAAACTATTTGAATTTTTACATAGATTTTTCACTTTTAAATAGATATTCATCGGCGGGTAACAACGAATGACAATAATTGAAAATAGTTTTCATGTCACCATTAAACGATTCAATTTTAAACTTCTTAAAAATAGGGTACCTAGGGGTAAATAAAATCATGTAAATCTAAATATTAGTAGTCTCCATAATGAGGCTTAACCACAGCATTACAGGGACTTTGAACTCCGAAACACCAACAATAACAATCTAAATATATGCTAGAATATATGTTTAATGATAACATAATTCAAACAGAGTTATTAAAGTAAAAAAAAATAAAAATAAAAAAAATTATAGTGAATTTTCGTTATTTGTTTTTGGGGTATTATTTAAAGTGAATTAATCATTTCACGATTGCGAGAAACACAGCGTGCTGGTACTCCAGATACTTTTAGAGGCTGAAGATAGCAAGTAGGGAAAGGCGATGATGCAGTAGGTACCAGATTATTTAAATCTGGTCACAAAGTACGACCAAAGTCATTTAAAGCAGCGACGTGTCTTCAACCATGGCAATCATAGAGATAGTATCTGAAACTCTTGGACGTTGTGCATATGCGCTAAAATTATAATTATTTACATTTAAACTAAACTAAACTAAACTACTAAGTTACCAGCATGCGTTGCAAACCCATTAATAAAGAGATTGTTTCTCCCTGTGGGTTTTTCCCATTCGTCCTGTTCTCCTTCCGCCTCTCCTTACCCTCACGCTTCCCGAACATTATTAGATTTATAAATAAAAAATAAATTCAATTCAATTCTGTCATGCGTACGTACACCGAAAACAAACTGTTGGTAAAAATGAATTTACTTAAAGAGTTTATTCGAAAATGGTACGATCAAATTTGGTACCTAACAAAGGTACCTATTTAAAATATCTATAATTCTTGATTCCATTCAAAGGATGAGGTGAGTACTTCAAATAATTTCATTGATTTAAAGAGTTTCGAAAATTGAATTTTGATTGAACATCATTGTTTTGCAAAATGTCATTCTCAAATTGTGTCACTTTTGACAGTTTCGCAAGATTTTTTCGTTATTTGTTATGCCGTGTTGCGTTACCGCCAATCGCTACGCCTCTTTCTTTAGCGAACGTTTCGGACATCGTTACGAAACGTTGGCAAAAGAAGGAGATAGCGCTACACGGCATAACACCCCAAAAACAAATAACGAAAATACTTTAGGCCGTTAAAATTTAAAATACGTATCAGTTTCGCAAGAGTTTTTGTAATGATTAAAAAACTTTTCAGATGTATTGTCATGTGGTTATAATAATCCAGAAACCTTCGCGGGAGTGGAGAGAAGGTGTGTTGAAAGTTTCAAACATTTCCTACGCTTAATGTAGCAATACATAGACAACTCGTAACTCATATACGTGTACGTGCTTGTGCATAATAAGCACGTATATTTTGATTTATATATATATTTAAATTATATATGAAATAAGCCAGTTAAAATTGCATTTGCAGGGTCAAAATTCGTACCCGCGACCTCTGGGTCCGGAATCATAATGCTTATCCCTCTGCCACGGAGGTAAACGTCTACTTTACTGTCTACATAAACATCGCGCCGTTTCCAGGCACGGGTAGCTACAGCGGATGGACCGCCAAAACACTTGGTCTTGACGCACATCTTGCTTCATTCACTTTCATAAAATTTGCATACACCTTATGAATAAAAAATGTATCCACTACATTTAATTTATTGTACAATTATTAACAAATATGTTATCATGCATTCGGGGTGAGTCAGAATTATAAGCAGAGCTGTAGTTAATGTGGGTTTACATAGTATAAATAACTACTTTTGAACGCTGAAAACGAGTTAGCGGACAACCAACATAAACTCGCGATATTATTAAGCAAGGGTTAAAGGAATGCCGGTGTTGTAACTTGTAACCCCGCGCATAACGACTAAATTATGCACGTCAGCAAGATGTTCATTAAATTAGAGGAAACGTAGCAGAGACGGAGTGTCCCGTCATCTGCAAAGAGAGCCGAACTAACCGAATGCACCGCTGGCTGGCCCCCACTTCATCATCCCAACGTGGAAAGGATTAAGCAACCGCAAAACGAGAATTAAAACAACGTAGCCATAAACGGAGAAATGTGGTATGTTTGTAAAAATCATCTTATGCTGTTGTAGGTTGTGATGTGAGAGTTGAAGAAAAAAGGTAAAACAAATCAAGACTTAGGCCCTTCGTTGTGAAGAACCCGATTCCAGACTAAAACTGGTTGGCAACTTAAAAAAGCTTTTCTCACGGCGCAACTCAACTTTACGATTTCAATAATTATATCCGCCTGTTAATAAAAATATATTACAGAAAAATATTAAATTTAACAAAAACATAGCTTTTAATTATCAGCCTAATAATGTATCAATTATTTATCAACCTTAATGTATGTTATCAGGGATGAGGTGGCAACAATGTACAAGGTAGATTTCTAAGAGCAAAAATGACTCGCATGGCAGATGTAAGGAGTAGGTTAATGATTTTTTAAGAAAAGATGGTATTTTAAATACAAAAAAAATAAATATTAAAATAAAATGACATCCTAACAAAAACTAAAGCTGACTGGCAAAGGGCTTGCTTAGGATTAAATAGCTTGTGTTGATACCGTGGGTAGTTGAAAGGACGCATGATGAAATCTTCTTTTAAGAAAACGAATCTCACATCGTGAGATGGGCAGGACTCCAGGCAATAGGCTTCCAGCCAAAAGGACCCTCCAGAAGCAGTAGAGGCGGATGATTCTCGATGCCAATCATCCCCTCAGTCAGCTCCCAAGATGGCGAGAAAGATGATCAGAATCGTAGCGATCTTCAAAACAAGGATCCGTCGTGTTGCAGTCGAGGGGACCGCACAGAGCTCTCGGCTATAGCACAAAGAATGACTGGCTTTCCTTTTCCTATCTCCTGATTTGAATCTCTACAGGTTCTACAACTGTTGCATTTTAAAATATTGCAGGGCTCGCAATATAACCAATGTCCAAATGTCAATGGGCAAGCACTAGAGGTGCCACACACCGAAATCATAAATAAAGTGCGTATAAGGGAGTGCTCACACCTTGTTACAAATACTTTTATGTAACATGTATTATAATAAGTGAATTATTTCTCCAATCAAAATCCTCCAAAGAGAGACCTGAACAAAATCTTTATATTTCTGTTCGGACACATCGCAAATTATTCGAAAACTGACAGGTCGTGAGGCGCAACCACGGCAACCTGACAACTGAAACACCGGCCGCGGTGACTAGCACGGCGAGTTGCGATCGACTGGTTGCGTCGCCGTTAACAACTAGTCATTGAGAAGTTGCCCTCATGCAGGCCGCCATTGAAATTCGCAAGTCGCTGTCCTGCTCAAGCAATTAACTAGGTACACTGGGCGCGGAGTTACTCTTTAACCCCTCAGACTAATTTGTACGGTTTTCGAAAAAACTCATATCGGTCTCATAGAAATCGTCGTGTCTCCCTTACTACATGGTTGGAAATATAATCTAAACGGTGTTATAAAGAGAATACACCACGTTTTATGTTTAAATCAAAAATAATTCAAATATTTACCTTTATGAATTAAAAGTCTCCGACAAAAATTTGAAAAAAAAATTATGAAACTTTGGGAATTTTTTATTAATTATTTTTACAAGAAAATACGAACAAATGAGTTGACGATAACGTTTACAAAACATTTGCTTGCTTGTGTGTGTTTTAATTTTTTTTTTGGAATCAGTAATTTGAATTAGAAAAAACATAAGGTGAGCCATTTTTAAAACTTCTTTATGTTGGCATCGAAATTTGTATACTTGAAAAATTATACGTTTGCTTCGATTTATAAAATTTAAAAGCGTATTTTATCACCTTTCAAAAACACTTTTCAAATATATTCAGAAATATTCCATTTATTTTGGATTTTATATTAAAGCGGAAATATTTTGACAGTCTTACAAAATACGGTCGAGGCCCGAGGGGTTAACTAGATCATGTTTACAAACTATTGTGCGTCATCCCATGGAAAGCATTCAACAGCAATAAAAGTAGAATAATAAAACAGTTTTAAACATTCGGTTGTTCTATCTGCTGCAGTGTGAGTATTTTACATGTACAACAAATCCGGACATTATCCCAACGAACGAACTATTTACATTTCGAACCAAAGTATGCAGTACGGGAACCTATTTCAAACACAGAAAACAACTTGTTTAAAGTAATGATAGCAAACAGTCGTGTATCATCACGCGAATAAGAGCGGGAGAAATTTGTTTGACGAATATTAAAGAAAATTCCAAATGTTTCAGAAATAAAATTCAGCATTTATTTTGGAAGCGGAATTTTAACAAGGGGAAACTCTTCAGATTAAATTCTCTTTCTTACGCTTATCTCCCGAAAAGCGGGGAAAACTGGGTCGTAAAATATACAAAAAGTCCCGGGATATGAAGGTTTCCTTCTATTAAAGATGTGACAGAGACTGAATGTGCCATTCATTAGCTAGTCGAGCTTTTTGTTTCTCTAATTCAGCCGTCAAACGCACAAGTACAATATTACCTACCTAAATTCGGAGGCGTGTTTATTTGTTGCGTCCTTTAACTTAATGTATTAATGAGATTAGCCTACGTAATATCTGCTTCTTTAGAGATTTGAAGGGAAGCTTTTACTTAAAATATTGTACGAGCAGAAGCAAAATAATTACTGTTTATAGTAGGAAGCGTGCTTACGAACAGAGAAATTTCTAATTAACTAAAGAGTTAAGCTATTCAAATACTAAACATTTTACACTGCGAGAGACTCCTGTATTATAGGCATATATGTGTGTTTTAGGCCGGTATACAATGGAATGAATTACGTATAAATATCACACATACACGTGAACAAGTGTCCAGTTAAAACAACGGACAAAAATATAGACCCCAAAAGGTAAGTTATGGCACACAATTAAAAGGAGTTTCAAGCCAATTCATTCCAATAATTACGAATTTTACGAGGGCGTTAAAGCTAACGTAGTACGCCCGTTCAAGGTCCAAATTGGTGGGTTATTGTACATATTGCATCCCAAACGTGCAAAGTTAAACAAATTGAAAAAGGAGATTTTTTTATGAGGTACGTGGACGTTGATGAATTTTAATGAAATTGAATAATACATTGGCCCATGAATCACGTTTTATAACATCATTCTATAATATCGACTAATAGTGGTTGCAAACATCTATACCCAAACGTAATTATTATGACGTAGGCAAGATACACTCGACTCAAATTCTGCAGAGAAAAATACTCTCTCTTTCAACGGAAACAATCCTCACAACCAGGCTTCTATTGACATACTTGGAGCTATAAGTGACCAGCTCAGGCGCGGCGGATTTATTGAAACGCGCTTTGAGTCAGCCTCTCGACTACTATTGCTGTACTTGTACCTACACTGTGACGTAATACAAATTGCAAGTGTACCCCACCGTTAAGTTTAGTAGTCATCTCCGGCCTGGATACCTACAAAATGTTTCAAAATCCTCGGCTCATGCTCTAACTCCACGCAAAAGACTCCACATATTGGACGGATTTCAACTGTCGGAACACAGACCAGCGCGATTAGTTCTACAGTGGAAACGGCTGCGTTGTTTTACCGGTATTACAATAAATAAACTAGAAGCATTGCTGCACATACGGAAGAGAGACCAGACTCATGTCCAGCATGCCATCAACGGGTCTTTTTTACGACTCGCTCCTGTGCTCAACAGTTCGACTGCGAAATAGCCTACCAGCTTTTGTATTTCTAACAGAAAGGCTGAAAAACTGTGCTCACAGTAAGAAAAACAAACCATAAAAATATATAAAATAAGAAACTAAAAAAAACATCGAAAATATATCCAACAAAAATGTATTTTTTCCACGAATTTTGGAAAAGTACGTGCATTTAATCGGTTGGTTACAAAAATCAGCGGAAGGCGAAAAATAAATGGCCATTTTCAAATAATATTCAAACAAAACTCACACCCCAAGTGCAAACAGCAAATCTCTGGTCATAGAACAATACATGCCACTTACACCAAAGTGAACACAGCTAACCTCTGGTCATAGAGCAATACATGCCACTTGCACCAAAGTGAACACAGCAAACCTCTGGTCATAGAGCAATACATGCCACTTACACCAAAGTCAACACAGCAAACCTCTGGTCATAGAGCAATACATGCCACTTACACCAAAGTCAACACAGCAAACCTCTGGTCATAGAACAATACATGCCACTTACACCAAAGTGAACACAGCAAACCTCTGGTCATAGAGCAATACATGCCACTTACACCAAAGTGAACACAGCAAACCTCTGGTCATAGAGCAATACATGCCACTTACACCAAAGTCAACACAGCAAACCTCTGGTCATAGAGCAATACATGCCACTTACACCAAAGTCAACACAGCAAACCTCTGGTCATAGAGCAATACATGCCACTTACACCAAAGTCAACACAGCAAACCTCTGGTCATAGAGCAATACATGCCACTTACACCAAAGTAAACACAACAAACCTCTGGTCATAGAGCAATACATGCCACTTTTTATTTTATTTTTTTTTACAGTTAATACCGCACAAGAGTCCCAACTGCTCCCATCTGGAGCCAGTGAGACTATGGCATCCCCAATCGGGGTATGTTGTGAGGCTGAAGGTAGTGGGGAGGGGAAGGAGATAGGGAAGAGGAAGGTGGGGAAGTACCTGGCTATTCAGATCTGGTCACTAAACACGGCTAAAGCCATTTCAAGCAACGTTTCATTTCTGAATACTTACACCAAAGTGAACACAGCAAATCTCTGGTCATAGAGCAATACATGCCACTTACACCAAAGTGAACACAACAAACCTCTAGTCATAGAGCAATACATGCCACTTACGTGGGTTTCCCCCGGGAATTTCAAACCTTTCCGGACAGATTTACGAAAAAGATTTAACGACTGAATATTTTGTAGTAAACATTGATTTAAAAAGGCTCATCCTCTCCGCATATCGAAAAAATCATCCCTTACCCCAATTTGTTTTCAATTTAGTTTTTCCGATGTTCGCAGCTTTAGCTGCTTGGCCCCGCGTGAGGTTGATATGAGCCATTTAATCACGAGGGGCGAAGAACGGGCGACCGGGGAAATGAGAAAATTATTAAATTAAAATGGCCCAACCATCCAACCAACCTACCCTAACCCGGGACGAGCGCCGACTGCCGACTAAACTCCACATTACTTTATAGGTGGAGCAAGCAGAGTAGATTCGGTACCTTTCCCAGTCGGCTGCTTAACTGAATTGCTGTGCAAATATATAGAATTTAACGGGATAAAGCAAGACGAATCAGTGGAAGAATGAATGGATTAATTAATACAATATCACTTTTATCGATCAAAAAAGTAAAATTGAATTCGTAAAGTTCCCATGGGTTATCTACTAAAATATTATTTGAAAGTTTCTGAAATTTATTTCTATGAAAATACAGCAAGATTGAGATAAAATCGAGGGGTGTGTGTATTGACGGGTTGATTATATTTCTAATGGGCTAAATTCAGAACATATCCAAAGAATCTAAAGTTATGTAAGTACATTTTTTTTTAAATATCTTATTTTGAAAACAGAATGCCGATGGCTTCATTCAATAATCCTTGAAGTATACACGGTAATTAAGTGCATACGTTTGTGTTTTTCTCGTAGGCCTATTTAATTGAGCGCTCCAAATTAAAGATATACACACAAAATGTGGAAAATTTTTGCTCCATGAATGTACAACAAGGCATGATTTGAAAGTCGATAAAGGCTGTCTGCAAAGTTCTACATTTAGTAAATAGAATAATAGGCTAATATAAGATTTGGAGTGTTTTACTTCTCATTGACTTTCAAGTTTTATCGTCAAATGTAAGTCATATAAATATATTCGATCAGGAAACCCCTTTGAAACTTTGTAATTTCTTCGTTGACAAAGGAACTCGCATTAAATTTAGGCAGAAAAAAACTTTTTATGTGCATGGAAAAATGTTAAATTTGGACAAAATACTCTAAGTTTTCATAATTTACGTAGGTCCTTGATCGCTTGAGTCGTCACATCACCATATTTTTTTAAGCAAATAACGATCAAAATAAGTATTTCGAAAAGCTCCCACCGGGAAAAGAAGTTTAAAGGAGCCGTGTTCAATTATTTCTTTAAGAATACGTTCAGTTTCTTGCCAGCATGAAAAAATAGAATTATGGAAGCAGTGGGAGAGCGAAAATTTTAAGTAGCGAAAATTCCAGGTTTTGGCCACGCTTTAAATTCCGAACGAGTCGGGAAATTTTGAGAAAACATTTGAAAATAACACGCTAGTAAATACTGCGAGTTATTGATCAAACATAACTGCATGAAACAAAAACAGGATTTTAAAATAGAAAATAATTATAATATGGATTATGATGATTATCATATAGTCAGGAAGAGGATATAATCTAGTATCTATTCTGCAATGAGCAACCTCGTCTTGCAAACAAACAATATTTTCTTATTTGCATTTTGTAGCATTGAACTCATGACCTTGCTAAAAATACAAGTCCTTGTGTTTGACTGAGGCGCCTTCTACCTACTGTATAATTTATATAGCTAGACAAAAAGATGAATGAGGCTTTAGATAAACAATGGAACAATCTCCTATCAATTGCCATCTACGTTAGCGGCATTGAATACGTACGTATAAAAAATTATAAACATGTTTTACGATATCAAAATAATATTGAATTTTCGGACAGAGGTGAATTTAGTTTTGTAAACAGGTAAGCATCATGCATGTATAGTAAAGTTGAAAAAATGTTTAGGGGAACACACCACTTGCCCAACAATAAATAAATTTAAACCATTAATGAATATTCCAATGAAATACTAATGGAGCACTTCACCAATGAGTTCATTATTACAGGTACACGATTCAACTTACCAACAAAACGCAACGCCATCTTCGTATGCAAAGTTCAGCAAATCAATAACAAACAACTCAGTTTATTATTGGACGGTTCGGAGAAAGAGAAAAGTTAAAAATTTGTATATTCTAATATCGTCACGTCCTTACATAGGTAGGTAAAAGGCGTAAAAACCGCTCAGCAAACGGAGTTTAGAAATGGTCGATTTCAGGCGCCAAAGTGGTTTTAGTTTATTTTCGTAACAATTTCAGAAGAGAGGAAGAAATTTAATCCAAGAAAACTATCAGAATTATCTTAACCATATTTTAAAAGTTGTTTTTTGTATGCGTTAATTGAAAAATATTGTTTTAGTAATTTACGTTTATATATTTTGTAAAAAAATTATTTTTTTATTATTTTAGTTTTACTCAAGCGAAACGATAGAAAAAACTTCAATTTATACAAAGCATATTATTTTGGGATTCGTCCTACAAACCGAATAGTAAAGTGGTAAACCGAGTGGTAAAGATTAATCAAAAATAGTGATTTATAAATAAGAATATTTTAACAATGGAATACGCGGCTGCACACCAATCAAATTCAACGAACGTCTGGTTGAACTCAAGATGCCCTCCAGCACACGAATACACTTCGTCGACGTAGAGACTCATGTGGTTCATATTTACACAAAATACGCAGAATCGATAAACTTTGTATAGATTTGTAAGGGATATGTCCTCGGGTATGTTCTGAATTTGTTCTAGGGCTTCAGCAATATGAAAATACTAAATAACTTCGCCCGAGGAGAAAACTTCGATGTATGACGATTCTGGACGACATAGGCCAATAATGCAATAGATATTAAATATAGATTTCATTTTACTGTTTTCACAAAGCATCATTGCATTTTATTAAAAATTTTTATAGATGCATAGAAAAAAAATACAATATTATTTTTACAAACACGTACTTTTTTAATACATATGAAAAAAAGCCAATTTATGGATAGCTTTTATATTCTGCGCTTATATAATGTTTGTGCAAAGTGTGTACGTGCAAAGCAATACACACTTCAAAGCAGTAATAAACTACCATATGATACCAGCTGTTGAAAAACGACGCACATAAAAATAAAATTGTATGTATTTTTTTTTTTAAATGTGAATATCGCACGTGTCTCGAATGCTCCCAACCACCTGGAGCCTATGAGACTATGGCATCCCCAATTAGGGTATGTTTTAGAATGAAAGTAAGTAGGGAGGAGAAGGAGGTGGTGAAGCGGAAGACTTCGATATCTGGCTATTCAAATCTAGTTACCCAAACATGGCTAAAGCTATGTCAAGCAACGTTTCAAGTGTAAATAGTGGTCTTCCACCGGGGCGATCTACTCATCTTTCTACACGTTCCAGAATATCTGCCGCAAATATAACTTATATATTTAATTTAATAAAATGTTTTTTTAAGACAAACATTCCTGGATTGCGAATAACCAAGCAATATTTGAAAACCTTTTACCACCACCACAGCAAGCAGAAAATGACCAGATGGAGGACTTGGCTAGCCGAGGAACACGCGACGGCCCGGTGGGACCCAAACCTGGTGTAAGACATGGCTTTAGCCGCATTTGGTGACCAGATCTGAATAGCCAGATACTTCCCCACCTCTCTCTTTCCCATATCCTTCCCCTCCCCACTAACTTCAGCCTCACAACATACCCCAATTGGGGATGCCATAGTCTCACTGGCTCCAGACGGGAGCAGTTGGGACTCTTGTGCGGTATTCATATAAAAAAATTATAAAAAAACGCAATGCCAACTCAGCCACTGACCGCTCAATATAACACAAATCAATCAAATGAAATTTACTCGCGCACGCCGGGATTTGAACCTGGGATAGTCAAGAGCTTTACCTCTGAATCATTCTAACCTAAATAACAAGCACGTATTCGAATTTCAAAATAAATGATAGTAAATGTGCTGAATTAGAATATTAAACTTCAATCATAATTAAACGTTGTTACAAAAACCATTAAACGAGTAAACATAAATTATTATAACGAGTTTGAATATCGCAGATTTAGACGGTCAAGCTTACGAGTATGTGTTGTACAATAAAATGAGGTTTCTTACTGCAATAAAGATAGGCAATAAAATAATAGTAATAATGATCCAATCAACGGTCGCGCAGTTAAACTGGCCAAGGTAAGCAAGAAACTACTCCGATCATCGATAGATGGATGCTGGTTACAGATTTGTGGCCCGTTTATCGCTAACAGCCTGTTCTGTTTAGCAATACGACTAATTTGGACTTGACTGTTACTTTACCCCGATCTTGAACCAAATGTGTGAGGATTGCCGATGCACTACGCGCTCCAATATCCACTTGTCTGGCTGATGAATCTGTTATCTTAATAACATCATTTTATAGGCATTCGTGCATTTACCAGCTGTTTAAGTCACGTTCAAAATGTAAACACGGGAAACAGGTAATCAACCGAGATTTCAAAGGATGTTGTGGAGAATTTAAGAGGAATATAAACGCTAGAAATATTTCGATTCTCCTGCCATACAAAATTTAAAATCGCGAGTGGTATTTGCACGAGGCGAGTAAGCGAAAAAGTGATTTTTATTTATTTTGTGCGTAATTTTATAAGAATGAAAAAAAGTTAGAACATACAAAAACTCAAAAATAAAATTAACCATAAAGGGATATTTTTAATTTTTTTCTTTCTTATATTATTACTTCATAGTTAAGTCATGAAAAAACATTTTTTTTAGTGGTTTTGGCTTATATTTTTTGTTATGTAAATAATAATTTTACTGGAATTTTGATGTTAATACTGTAAACCGATTCGTCGTAAAGATGAATCTTAATAATATCTAAATAGAATTTCACGTATAACTTCATCTTAAATCATAATCCAATTTGGGAGGCGAGTATGGGTACTGCCACCCCGGGAACCATTTACTCGATAACCAATACTTCTGCCATAGGTCACCCCAAGTGGTTCGCTACGTTTGGTGACTTAGCAGGGGGGCCCGGGGTCATGGGGTGAGGTTCGTTTGGATCTAGGCGAATGAATGCGACTGCCTACGACTGCGGGGCAGGCCGGATCGGGAGAGATCGGTTGAGGGGAACCATTTGACCTCTTCAGCAGGACACTCTCGGAACATCGCTTAAAACCGAAGTGGGAGGGATAGATTTATACGTTATTCACCCCTGGACACATGACCCCCAGATTCCTACGCATCCCTCAAACTTTTTCCTTCCCAGAATTTCCTCTCCTCCTTTTCCATAAGACTCTCCACACATGACATAGGCCCTAAGGGATTTTTTTTCCTTGGAACTTATGAAAGAAAGAAAGCTAACAAACAGAAAGAAAGAGGTCGAATATAGGATTCGTATCGCGTAGAGTAGAATATAAAGACGCAACTTCAGATGGAAGGAAAACAAAAAGGCCGAGGAGTGCGAGGAGAACCTTTTCTCGTTTGTGCTACAAAATAACATGATACTGTCCAAAAGATTGTCGCCTATCTTGCTAGGATAAGCTCAGTTTACAAGCTATTTATTGCTGTGGTAATAAAGCTACGCTTTGAGAAGTTGATGAAAACCAAGGCCCTACTGTTGGAACAAACGCACCGTCTCTGATGAATACTTAATACGTATTGCCGTTTACTAACATTTTCAGTTTTACGCGGAATTGTATTTAAGGCAAGGGGGATTTATCGCGTTCACTGTTACAGATTGGTGATTAAAACACACGGATCACGATACTAAAATGTTCTACAAATAGCACGCAATCGTAAAGCTTGTTTAAAAACGTATTTACATCCCTGATAGGTAAAAACATCTACACCAGGCGGGTATATTTCGAAATAAAACATGTAAACATGGTTGTTGTGATATTAATATCGTAAGAATATGTTGAATGCATGGCCATTTTAGACAAGAAAACTTATATAGTTATTTAGTAACATTACAAATTGGATTTGTGAATCGAAATACTCATGTTGGTATGGGAGTATTAATAATTTATTCGTCACGTTCGTCTACTGGATGGTTTTTGGAAAAAAAGGTTCATCGTGAACTTGTTTAACTCGTGGCTTCATCTTAATTATAATGAAATAACAAGATCGGTAGTAATAATACACGTAGATTATTGCCTAAGGCGAATCATGTGCAGGTATCATTTGTGGTGACCTCACGAGAGTACCAACTATGGGATTCGTGGGAATATGGGGCACACTAACATCATGACCAAGGGTTAGGATAAGAAGAAAGGTTGTAAGAATCTTTTAACGCTTGGATATTTATTACTAATGGTGTGGATTTAGCCAGGTCAGGTAGCGCTAATTATTGAAATAATTAGGTGCGAGGTGTTAAAAGCCTGTTAAAGTCCGTAAAGCCCTGTATTAAATCGATTGTTTACAAATGAAACAGACCAAGATTCCTCGAGGTGATGTTTACTTCACGCGATAAAGAAATGTAAACACAGTGCATAAGAAAACTTCATAAAAATATCGATGGCAGTCGTGCGATTACTTCAATAAATATTTATCCAAGAGAACGTTTGTATGTTGAAAGGCGACGAAACACAGAAAAATATATTTTTCCCACTGAGTCAACAGATTGACGGTAGCGTTCGCAGCACAAATCACAGGTCTTTCATAATTCGCCACGGTTTACAGATGTTAATTCTGAAGGACGAGAAAATTTAAAAGTACACAAGAACTGTGTACTTTGTTTGAGCTGCAAATGCAAGAAAGAAACGCAAAAGTAAAGAAGAATCGAGACGTGATAAAAAGTACAGCCTTGAAGGATGTACTTTCACACGAAACGGCAGGTAGTTTTTTGTACATAAATCGAACTCTGCGAAAAACGAGGCGATGCGTTTCACTGTCACCAACATCAACAAGAAATGTCGCCAACAGACTCCAAAGAAACAAGTTGGCGAAATTTCCTGCAAACTGTCTGTACGTCACATACATATGAAATGGTTTATTACGCCCTTGGTATTCTGACGGTTGAACTCTGCTTAGGGGAATAATCAAATTGCACGATATCTTGTTGAATGCTGAAACTGAGAACCGGTCGATTAAACATCTTCAGTCGTGACATTTCAATATTTACATCTCGTGATGTTTTAATGCAAATTCGCTAATGAGAATAATTTATATAAACAAAATACAGCAATTTATATAAACACATTCAATTATATGAAAACAATAAGTAATATTAATAGTTATGAAGCGTTGAGTATAATTAACAGAACTATGCAGTTTCCGATTTTTTCGTAAAAAATGTCAGCATCCCGAGTGTTTCGCTAACAAACAAACAGCGTATAAAGCAGCAGCAACAACAACACAATCAAAGCCGATTTAGACGTATAAAATAAGATTTGAAAGGGACACTGTGACGGATTTTTTTTCATTGGCTCCACACAAGAGACCCTGAGAAAAACAATTTCCCTCGGGGCCTAGGTCATCTTTGCGGATGCCGTGTGGAGGATCTTTTTAGTGAAATGAAGGAGAGAAAGTTCTGGGAAGGAAAAAGGTATACGGTTGGGTAGGAGTCTGAGGATCGGAGGGTCTAAGAGTGACGACGTATGAATCCATTCCTCCCACAGCGGTAATGCAAGGTAATGGGTCGAGAGAGTCCGGCTAGAGAGGTCAAGAGATCTCTATCAACCAGTCTCTTAGTCTCTCGTTCATGCTTAGCGGTATAGGGGGGGGGGGGGGGGGAGGTGCCCGCAAAATGTGTGACGCGCAAGGGAATAGAAGTCGTACACGTCTAAGAAAGATATGGCACGGAATCAGTGACGCGTGAGTGTAACTTCTAAAGAGTCTGAGTGACGTATATATGTGAACGAAGCAAAAACTGTGTACCAGAACAAATTTGAGATGGGTTCTCTGTCTTTTGCATACCAGTGTTACATTTGCGGAGACTGATATTAATTAGATAAATGGATAACCAAAATGTTAAAACTAAGAAAAACTGTAATAATAATAAGAACGCCATAATATTATCATTTGCCCAACAAAATAAACAGAATTACAAAAATCACTTTTGTTTTCAAAATGTACTCGCTAGGATGAAGAGTAAATTGTCGCTAATTCGAACAGCACGTTCACACATCTTCGGGAAATAGAAAAGCAAAAAATATGAAATATTTAGCATCACTTTTTATCTCGTGGATGTTAATGATGACAAAACCAACATTGAACGTTGAGCATTACAAAAGAACATTGGACAGTACAAAGATGTGAAGATATCGGGAATGCACAAAACTTGTTTCTTAAAACGGCACTGTTTTAAAGGTGTGAATTTCTAAGTTGTAAGATCGATTGAGAACTACATACACATCGGCCAACTTAATAAAATACAATTCAATCGTATGATAGTCCAAGTTTAAGTCTGGTTATAAGATTCCGTGGGATGTAATAACTTGTTGTAAAAGTACATCTTTAGATACTTTAAAACATTTTTACTTTTACTTTCCAAAATAACATAAAGTGATAGTAACGAATGTAATAATAAAACGAGTATTGTGATGAAATCCAGGAAAAGAGCGCTGTATTCAACACAGAGCTGATGCATTTCAGACACATTCACATCTCTGTGAAACGTACTAAATGCTAAATTAACACCATTAATTTTGTGTCGAACGTAAACCTTGAACGTGACAATTATTTTTTTTTAGAATATTTAAAATTGAATGGTTTTTCGAGATTTGCTAGGTGTATTTTTATTATTACATACACCTAGACCGTCTGCCAGTTTATTCGAGTTCACCACACTGCGAAATTGCATTTGGGAGGCAACACACACCATACGCGACAATAATAACAAATAAAGTAAGTTCTGTAAAATAAAAACTATTTGCAGGTACCGATCATATGTGCTATTTATTTATTAGCGGCACACTAAATTCCTATAAACAAAAAATTAAAATAAACAGAAGAACATATAAAAGAAGAAATGCAAAAAATAAATACGACAAAGAAAAGAAAATTTTAAAACAGAAAAGAGATAAAAAAGTGTAATAGATTAGAGCTGAAAGGTAAAATACGAAGGTTTTAACTTGTGCCTGGCCGAAACAACAAATTTATTAAAGTAAACATAAAACATGTTATAGACTATTATAGACTTAAGATAAAATGCTAAACATTAGTAGGCACATTCACAGACACAAAAGGAAGGTTAAGGTCATTTTTGACTCACAAGGAAAGTGTTCAACAGAACTAATATGCCTTCGATAAAGTGCAAAAGCTGTACAGGTGTAATATGGAAAAAAGTAAGCCATTGATCATATCATTACTTATTACGACGTCGAATTCTCGTAGAATAGAATCGGCCATAGAAAAACTTACGTCAACATCTTAAAAGTTTGTATTTGATATTAATTCTTTTCGAATATTTCAATATATTGCACAGTTCAAAGACTCGTCTGGGACTTGAGGTCGAGGATTCAAAATCCGGTAAAATGATAATAAAATTTAACGATATGGGTTTAGTCGACATTAAATTAAAAATAATATGTTTTCGCTTCATTCCAGAGTTGAAAATTCTGCCAGCAAAAATACAACACTCACAGGTTGTTTTAGAGTTTAAAAGGTCAAAGCAATGTTAAATGACTAGACCTGAAAAGTCAGGTACTTCAAAGCATTCCTCCTTCCTTCATTATCGTCCAACCTTTCTCTTATTTTATTTCCACAAAAAGACTTCCCATAGCATCTCAGATGACATAGACCCTATGGAAATTATTTTCCTCAGGGTCTCCTGTGTGGTGATAATGTAAAAAAAAACTTACAATCCCGGAGAATTTCTGCAAATGTGCAAGGAATTGCGGTACAATGCAAGGCCGCCAAAATTCGCAAATTGCAAAAAAGAAAATTATTTTATAATCACCAAAAAAACATGCAAACAAATTTGTTAAGAAATAAATTAAATAATGTAATAGAAGACGGAAAACTATAATTTAACGATAAATAGTCATATTATAATAATGCTATCGCAGTATGAACATGTGCGCTTACATTATAAACAAGTTTCGAATCACGAATTTTTATTATCCTTAGTCGTAAATATAAACTTATCAAGGCTTCGTAGTAATAGCCACCCATTGGAAAGAGCATTTGCATACTTAAATTTGAAGCTAAATAAAGATTTAGATAACATTATTAAAAAATACAAATTGAATAAATTTATTACATAAAAATACAATAAAGATAACGTTATAACAAAAATACGAAAAAGATAGTAAGGCCATAAAAATACAATTCAAAATTACAATACATATTCATTACGCAATTTCAAGGTTATTATTTAACACTATGAAAAAATAATACATTTAAAAAATAACTTTTTTGTGAATGCAAACATTTTGTAGGGATAATTCACAGTAACTTCCAAAAGTCTTCAATCTAAGGTGTTGTAACGTGTAAATTATTTATTTGGGGATAGCTCGGTCTAAATCCAATTCATCGAATCAAAAGTCTGCTTACAGAAAACTAGCAATCATTATTCGCAAACACATCATTGTCACGTTGTCCTGAGACAAAATATACAACAATCCAATGATAAATTCAGTAAAGATCAACCTTGACCACATCAAATAATACCTCTTACCCGGATTGTTTTTTTAGGGATTGCTAATTGATACCACAAGCACTTATTTGAGGATTACAGATAATTAGAATTACTTGAGGATCACAAAGAACAATAATAAATTATGAAGATAACTTCTCTCACAGTATGTAGTCTGATATTACGCTGCTTGAAAAAGACTTTTAGATGATGGAAAGTGATGTCATATTTTGAAATTATTATAAGCAAGGATTGCGACGGATTTTGGTAATTTCCAGCCAGAAATCAAATATTATGTACCTATAAGACAATGTTTTAATTTTTTAAAGTGAAATTGGCGCTCAACGTGGGACTAGTAAAAAAAACAGTTTTGAATGATTTTTTTTATGTTGCAAAATGATATTTGTGCATTAAGACGAACGTTTAAGGTGTTTTGTCTAGTGTATAATAAATACTAAGAGATTTTTATAAAACCATTACTTATCACGATCTTATTTAACACAATTTAAAATTGTATTTGTTGCTGTTTTAGGGGTATATTATATCTTTTCGTCTTGTTACAGACTTATAAAGCATCGTGCGACGGCGCCTCAAGTTCCCGCATTCCGAACTGATTTATAACATGTTTCCCTTGAACACTTTAAGTTTTTAAGCCATTAAAAAATTATGAACGTTATTATTGAAGATAATCTCTGCACATTTGCGAGTTGAATAAGTAATTGTATGAAATTCCCTGGATAGAAAAAAATTGCAAAGAATACTCCGAAATTTATAAAAAAACACCAATAGTACTGTTATACATTACATGTTTAGGTATGAAAAAAATCCAGGATTTTTTAAAGCTACTTGAACGAGAGATATTTGCTCTATTTAAAAAAAAGTCGTGATTTATTAAATATTATCACTTACGTCTACTATTTATACTCGTTTTTTTATATTAGCACGCTCCCTCTAACATTCGTATTGAAACAACTCCCTTTCAAACCATCTTCTTCTTCTTTTTGAACGCTTAGTCCGGAGCCTTAAGCCCTGACTAGTTGCACGACAGCCTCCGTGATTTACGGCTCTAAGTTGCGTGACTCACTGGCAGATGGCCGCTCATCTTATTTAATTGATAAATCAACTAAAGTTTACAACCTCACGTTAAATAATATACCATTACGAAAGAGATGTTTGTTATGTGCGCGGAGATCATCGCGGATTCAGATACACGGATTGCGTTCATCGCACGAGGCCGAGGATGCAAATAATAACAGTTCAAAAAGTTGCAAGAACGAAGTGAAGCAATTTGCTAAATGGGTATCTAAAAAAGTGTTGAACTAATAATGTTGATTACACTCGTGTGGGCAAACGATTGTTTTCTTTTAATCAAAGTAAGTTCTTTTACAAAAGTTCAAACAATACAATCGAGGTAAGCGTGTATTAGGGCATATAAAAGAAAAACTGTAAAACGAAACGACTTCGATCACTTCGCAGTGTCATGAAGACGCAATAAAAACAAGGGGCAATAATAAGTAACGTGGCTGGAGTCTCTCTCGTGTTTACTTTGAAAAACGGATTTCAAAGAAAAGATTGCCTCCGGCCTAAATATAAGGCTATTTCCATCAACTTTCTCCGGGTTGTATAGTTCGGCACTACTTGCAATTCTCCCCATTCAACCTTATCTAAGTCTCTCTCTTCCTCGTCTTCTTGAGAGATGCGCGCTCCTTCATTATTCACTCAAATTGGAACGGTCGGGTTTAGTCATAAGTGGAGATTTATGTTTTATAAAAAGGCTTATTACTAAAACACACTGGTACATAGAGCAACTTATTAGATTAGCTTTAGACAGAAAACAATCTAGTTATAAGGTAACATTGATTTACTGTAATAAATAATTTCTACATGAATAATGAAACCAATATTAAAACATAAATATAAAAAATAAAATGGATATCATGTTTGTGTTTCATTGTTTATAGCCGCAATTGTACATAAACAGAACGGATGGACATTGAATATACATATTAAGTGGGCAACGAAGAGTTGTTTGTAATAATAAAAGTACGAAGAACTCCGGATGTCTCTAAAAGCAAAATACATAATGTTGTTCCAGGTGAGTGTTCAAATAATTAAAACAAATGGAGAGAAGGGCGTTTATTCAATGAATAAAGCCCGTCCAATCGTCAGTTGCTGTTACAATACCACGGTAATCACTAACTAACTACCTGCTTACAGGTTACAATTAAGTTAGTCGTTTCAAAGCAAATACTGATTGGACCAATAAAGAGTCGTCTCGAATAAATCCGATGCAATGAGACAATAATGGAGGTATTGACGAAAGAAAAAAAAATGGTGATACGGCCGCGCCGGGCGGCTGCGGGCAAAGGGTATTCTGCTCACCTCAGTTTAGGCCAGATTCTTGTTCATATCAGTTATGAACATTCTATACCATTTATCCGCATATATTATCCATATCCACGACATGAGATTGAACTTCGGAGGTAAAACTCAAAATAGCTAGAAATAAAAAGTCATAATACAAAGAAGAAAACAAAAAGAAAACCTCTGTCAGGCAAGAATTTTCGGAACCGCGATGAGTATTCATTAAAAAAAAAATTGAAAATTTTTCAGTACAAAACTCATTTTACCTTAATGAATTTTGTTCAAATATAAAATAGAAAATAAATAAAAAAGAGATAAAAACACGATTTTTTTTGCCAATGATTACTGTTTACCAGATAATGTAACTTATTATTTAAATTTATGTCATGTTTTTATCTCAAGACTACTATACTCCGGAATACATGACTTTTCGAAAAAAATCTCCTTTTTCGGAGACAACTATCAAAAAAATACGAACATATTAACTGGTTTAATTATTTCTAAATAAACCTAAATACATACCCTTCATGAAAATTAACAAATCAAAAGCTATTGTCAAATAAATAATTACCTTTTTACAACTTTGAAAACTGTAATATTTTGTAATGTAGCTTTAACAAATAAATTAAACAATATAACTTTGTTACGCCGACCGGTTTCGGAACGACCATTCCTTCTCGTCGACCACCTCCATGGTGTACACAAAGTGATTTATTTTTAAACTAATTTAAATTTAGTGCGGGTAATATTTTAAACAATATAAATATGGTCAAATCGATATTCCTTGACATAAAAAGAGATTAGATTCATGATTTTTTTTAAACTGACTATCGTTTGAATAACACTAAAAACGAAATTTAAATAAGTTCGAAATAAGTCCGCTAGAGGCAAGTGGTAATAAAGTTTAATACAAATATACCTACAACGTGGAGAGTTTTAAGCTAGTCACAGACGGGAGATATAACCTCAAAATGTGGGCTTGACCTATATCAGCACATTGCTCGCCATTTACTCCCATCGTCATACATGCCTGTAACGAAATAATTGTGATTGTGAATGAACTGAAATGTGAAAATGGAATGAACGTATGAATTGTGAATTACGTCAAAATTTCAGTATTAAAAATCTCGAATTCAGTACTAAACATAGATTTGTATAATACTTTTGAAGCCAATCGATAATAGGAATCCATTACCGTGGGTAGCAATGGCGCTGTTACAACGGGGAGGACAAGAGAACAGAAAATACAATAATGCCGTATTCAATATAAAGCTCACAAAACGAAATTGGGAGCGGCTTGCGGTGCGCCGCTTTGTTCGATAAAAAGGGCAAATTATGTATTTGATTGTAGCCGCGGAACAATGCGACATACCAGGCTACCAGGGTACCAGACTATCAGGGTAGGTGCAGTACCTGGTGCAGGACATCGTACGGTCTCAGGTTGAGTAACCATCTCCGACTGACAGTACCCGGTCCCCGGTCCCCGGTACCCGGTACCCGCACCCAGCGGACTTTTAAATTTCGTTCCATTCATCAAACGTTTATTATTAAAAACATAAACAACGCCTGAGCTAATGGACTGGGTTCAATTATGTTGAGCCTACAGTGAATTTTTCCGCATACATTCTGCGGGTAATTTGTTCAACGAACCTACGGGAAAATGATAAGGTAAGTTCTCTATTTTATCACAATAATTATGATCCATAGAATTTGTGAGGCGGGTATGGGTACCGCCACTTCGGGAACCATTTATTGGATAGTGGTTTGCTACGTTTGGTGACTTAGAAGAGGCGGTCGGGTTCATGGGGCGAGGGTTGCCCGGGTCTTGGCGGCGGATGCGTCTGCCCACCAACTGCGTGGCGAGCCGGATCTGGAAAGAATGGTGTAGGGAGACCTTGGTCTCTACAGCAGGAATCTCTTGGAACATCGCCTTGCACCGCAGTGGGGGGGTTGAATTGTCCGTTACTCCTGGACACACTGACCCCCAGACTCCTATGGAACCCTCATACCTATTTTCCTTCCTCGCCTTTCTTTTCTAAAAAGACTCTCCACACAGCATCCCAAAAGATGACGTAGGCCCTGAGGGGAATTATTTTCCTCAAAAGAATTAATTATTTTCCTCTTGGATGGAGCTAATATATATAAAAAAATACAATAAATAATAATAATATTTGGATGATTTGCATACCGCCGCGGCCGTTTTGGTAAAACTCAACTCGAGGGCGCTGTACATTTGTACAAATAAACATTTTTACACGCAATGGACTTTAAGGAGCATCCAATGAAAAGGTACGTACTCCCCCTAGTGCACAACTGCTTGTTGTATTCTATAAAAAAATCAAATTTTACCCTCAGTTCGATAAATTGATCGTATTGGCTTGGTCATTCCTGTCTGAGTAAGATTCACAGAGATGTCTGGTTAAAGCACAGCATTTAAACAACAGTGTACATAATTATGTTCTAACCAAAAATTGTCTCCCTTTGCTCTCTGATTTATTTCTTTAGTTAAAGGTTTATCAGTAGAACCTAAACATTGGATATTCTATTGCAAAATAAGCCGTTTGATTTGACGAGAAACAATCGACCAATCAACGCACTAAATACTTCCAACATTTTCAGACGTGCTTCAAACAAAGGAATCCTTTGCATAAAGGCAAAACAAACAAAAAAACCTGTTAGGGTACGTATAGATAACAAAGCGATGTCTGCCGCGATTTATATCTGGCTCGCTTTAAAAGACGAAGCTCAACGTTAATTATTGGGAGGTAAGAATAAAAAATCGGCTCATAATGGGTTATTGCATATCGCATATATCGAATTTTTTTAGCATCGTTCGGCCCGCGGACAAAGATATTCGGTGGGCGTGGTGCGACAGAGCCGAAATTGTACAAGCATCGAGCGGCCAATGTCCTTGATCGAAGGCTTATATCATATGCGATTTCACCGACAGAGCATCAAGTTCAAGTTGAAAGTGAGCTCTAAATTCAGATCCTTAACCTCCAGATTGAAGGTCAGACTTGCAATAAGTCAATTGTTAAAACTCAGCTTCTAACCAGATATCAAACAACGGTTTGGCTTCACGGAGAAGAGGTTCGGTAAGGTTAAATTAACCGAGCAAAAAGGTTTTACGAGCGGAGAATTATGCTAAACCTGAATTTGAGAACTTACGCGAGTATCAGTTTTGATAAAAAATTTACAAAAAAATACGTTGAGTGAAAAATATATACTCTTAAAAGCTTGGATTTAAAGTACCTCGAAGCCGTGGCATTTTACACAATTTCGCGATTTTACAAAGCAAAAAGTTTTTGGTTGGTATTTTTACCGATGAAAATATTTTTATTTCAATTTTTCACTTCTCTCGTAGAAGTACATTAAAATGTAACCGGTTCCGTGAAAAGTTTTATCTACATTTTTAATAGGGGATTAAAATTTTCATAATCAGAAACCTTTTTGTACGAAAATTTGAGTAAATTAGAAAAAAAAACCATTAGTTAAAAGCAGTTTATCTTCACAGTAATCTATTGATAAAACAGAAAAATCACTTTCGATGAATTAGCTTAATTTTAACTACCAATTTCGCAATCGATAGAGACTAGCCCGGGTTTCGAGGTCCGGGGTTTGGAGTCTGGGGTCTGTGGCATTCATCACATGATACGGGGTGTAATTACTGCGCCAAATTATTGCCGCCCCTCGCGGTCCCCCCGTGTCCTCTAGGACCTGTTATTAAGGGACTAACTATAATAACAGGGTGAACTATAATAACCATCATATTTTAATCCTCTGCGAAGAAAAATATGAAGAAAATCTAAAAGTTATTTTATCGTTTTACAGAGATTTCACGCTCATAATACGAATTTTTAGGGTGGGGGATGAGGGGGGTGAGGGGTATTCATGATAATTTAAATTCACTTCACATATAAAAGGATTTTTCAAGTTTATTGTAAAGCCAAAAAAATCAAATAAAGGGATGTAGTGTGAACATAACTTAATAAAAGATCAGCTGTTTCACAGTGTTTTTAATTTTAACAATTAAATTGGAATAAATAATAGTAATAATAGTGCTGCTTGTTTAGAATACTAAACAAGCAGCAGTTAACTTTATGTAATTGGATGTTTTATTTTATTTTTCTCTTTTTTATTCATATTTATACAAATTAGGCTTATAATATACCATGCAAACCATAGTTACCTTTATTTTTATGTTTTAATCCTTTAATGTAAATTATTTGTATCTTTTATTTTATCATTATTTAATAACTATGCTAAGCAATCGACAGCTATATTCATGTATTAATTGGTAATTTTATTTTATTCCTTCTCTTCTCTTGGTGCTTATTTACACAAATTTGTACGTAGGACTATAAAATGAAATACAAAACTAGGTATCTTTACGTTTGAATCCTTTGTTATTAATTATATATATCCTATTATTTTTGAAAATTTTGTATTTTAATAAGTACGCTGAGCAATCGACAGTTATTATGTTTTAATGTTTTTTTTTAATTCTTTCTCTTCTTTTCATTTCCTCCATTTTCTTTTGTGTGTACAAAATATGTTCCATATGTTCATACTCATCCTAATTTGACTGTCCTAAAACGGGAATCTTCTTAGTTGCGCGGTCAAAACATTTCATACAAATAAATAAAATTCATCAAATTTCATTCTGCGAGTTCTGTATCAATTCATCGATGTTAATTCTGTGAATATTCTATTCAAGTTCTGTTATAATTTCACGTGTGTGAAACAACTGGCCAATAACGCTATGATAACAAAACTTGAATTAAACTTTTATAGATCTGAAAAATTTACTTTTAAATTTGATGAATCGTTCAGATTGCATGAAACAGTATGCCCTTAATCTTATTCGCGATCCTGTTCGCTTAAAAAGAGGATTTTAATTATTTAAATGTATGTTTTTTATTTCATTTTAGCCTTTCTGGTATTTCCAAGGAACATCTTATATTTCATAGCCTGCGTGAGTGAATCAGGGCGTAAAATACAAAGTAAATAATATACATGTACCCCTAATGATACGGTAAACATTACAAAAAATTATATCAAACTATCAACGCAGTCAGATTTTAAAAATGCGGTAGACGTAAGACGCTATTTTATGAGCTGTCAGGTTTTCGCCAAATCAGATTTCAATCAAGTGTATTTTTTCCAGACACATGTGAGGCGATGGTGTGGTAAATAAAGTCAACCCTAATATTGCAGACGATAAAAGTTTTTTGCCCAATTTATAAAAGTGCCCCGAACCGAATGTGTGGGTAATTTGATTTAGAGTTTATCGTTTTATTTTGCACCACCAGAGCGAACGATAAGGCTGTGTGTGAAAGTGAATACGGCAAGGGATCTGAAAATTTGTTCAAGGGTTCACAGGATCTTACATCCCGCGTAAAATGTAAGGGAAATCCGTATTATTAATCCATTTATTCGAATCAAGAGATCGAAAATAAGGATAAGTAGACATTCGAACAACCATTAAAGTTAATATCTTATGAACTTATTCCATTTCTTACAAGCAGAAAACTAACTTTATACCCGCATCGCGAACTTATGCATTCTACAAAGGCGTTTAGGCAAGTTTAATGTGTTTATTTCAAATAGACCATGAGGGGGTACCATAACAAAAAACATAATTTCATATTTCAAAACTAAACATCAATGAAGTCGGAATATGAAAGGAAGCACCAGTAGTTAGGTAACTATACATAATAATGCTTGGGATGTAGATACCCAAATTATTTCATTTGCAACATTCCTAGCTGTCGAGTGGAATCGTGCATAAGTAAATGAGGTACATATTTCAAAATGCACAAAAAAAGTATTGACTGGACTTTCAGAAATAAAACGAATGTACATTCCAAATAGAAAGGTTTAGGCGTGCTTAGCGAAGAGCAACATGTTTATGAAATATCTTCCTAAAGATTAATTAAAAGCTGACCGGAGAAGATAATCTCGTCAATTCACGGCTGCATTTCTACCACGAAAATCAATAATCCTGTACTCAGTTGTAGGTGTATTGCTACTTCATCTAGTGCAGAGTGCGTGCCTCTGGCAATTGCGTAAGAATCGAGTAACCTAACTACACGAAACAAGTTCGTTCTTCCGACCTCTACTGTCAGAATTCACGCCAAACCAGTTTATAGTAGGAGATTCATACGCACACTAATTTAAAATTATCTTTATGGCGTTTGATTATCATAGGAGTGATTAATGCGTTAATAAATAGGTATTAAATTAAAGCTTAGAGTTATTAAAAATCTCCGAAAACCTTTTCAAACTGTTAAAAGTTATTTATACGCTGCCTACTCGACAAAAAATGAATCGGAGTTTTTTGAAAATAATAAATGGTTTTAAGTTGTCACAAGCATTCATCGGATAAAATAGAAGAGTGGCTGGGGTTGGATTTATCGTTAATTGCAAATCTAAAACGCTTTTCGAATCACGCAAGGAAAAGGTTAGTAGCTTCGCCGTAAAAAATAATGACAGAGTTGCTATCTTTTTTCCATCTAGAAGTTCAATAACTTGTCAGAAGGCAGACAAGGGTAAAATAAAAAGTTAAAATACTGCGTGAGGTTGACGAATTCCCAATACGGAATAATAATAATAATGGAATGTTAATGAACAGATCATATAAAAAATCAAAAATTAAATACATAATTAGCTCAAAATACTATTATTTTCTTATTTTATAAAACTGAAGAAGTTAAACACTAGCACAACCCCAAGATTAGCAGTGCAACTACAACAGGTAAACACTGAACAGTGAACAGGTCTCTTCACACCGAGAAGTTAACTGTTGAATGACTCTCGCTTTTCCCGAGGTGACCTGCTCCGGTTTTCTCGAGAGCGGGAACTCGGTTAAACTGTCCGCTTGTAAAATATAACATCGATATGCACCGTTCCCGGGAGGCAGACAGTGGATAGAAGATAGGTATATATGAGCACTCTCGGAATCGCCCGGATGCTTGGAAAATGAATAAATAGTTAACAATATGGTTTTAAGCTTACATACTACGTATAAACTACATTGAATGTTTATTACGTTGAACCGCGCAATTCGCATGTACAATTTCAGTTTTTCAGCATTTTAACTGATACGTAGTATCAATGAGGAAAATAATTTTAAAACCATCGATGAATAATTCAAAATAATAATTATGAAATGGATATAAAGGTAACGGTCGCAACTGACACTTGAACCCAGATCCTCCAGCCTTACCGGGACCAACACTCTACCAATTGAAGTACTGAGACCTAATTAAATTCGGTAATTTTTATCGATATCGTAATTTAGTTGAAGAATTACCACCTCTAGTTCTTAGTTCTTACCAGAATATATTTTCGACCCAGGTAGTGTCTTAGTCTTTTTCGTATTTCATTGAGAGTTAATATTATCTTCTTCATTAATTAAATATTGCAATGACGTTTATCAGCCGCAGTGAGTAATTTATAATGAATTTAATGTGTTTATTTTATTTAAAACAGTTTTTCTCCTTAATCAAACACATATGCTATCATAAATAGGCATTGAGATGACCTGTTAACCAAGTATGCTTCTATGAAAAGGTTTTCTCGGAAAATGACTAGTGCCTTGCCGTATTGTAGGGTCTGGATGATCTAAGCACTTGCCTGAAACGGCTTGTAGCCAGCACCTACTTTCTACTTATTTCTATACCATAAAGGATAAACCATGCATAGCTATAGACTTAGCTACGGACTGACGTGGTTTATCCTTTAGGGTACAAATTTAATACCTGCATTCTCTGTTCATCATATCTTCACTTGATGATGCGAGGGAAATGCGGAAAACAAATTACTAGATAACTTTTAACGCCTTTATCACGATTTCTGCATACATTTTACGAGGATTATTATAAATACTATAGGGGAATAGTGACGCTTCGCTAATGTTGCTGATGAGTGGATATTGATCGTTATACTAGTGAAAGCCATAATTGTAAGCCATTAACCAAGAACCATAGATGACCCCTTTTAATATATCGTTGGAGTTTTACTCGATTGCACACGGATGTGAAGTAACACCAAACCATAGTGGACGTGTGCGACAAAGAGGAGATTGCACAAATCTTCCAGCTAAATTAACGATAATAATAAATGACAATTTAATTGGGAACACGCAAGTAACATTCCACCAATTTAGTAACATTAAAGTTTACACTGTCTACTAGTGGAACTAATTGCGCGTTTCGTTACTTGATACATAGACCTTATCGAGTAATTTATTAACTCTAAGAAACGTCTAACAACCGTAGGGTAAATATATTATGTTTTAAATCCAAAAGATAATACATTTTAGGCAAAGCATAACAATTACACCGACAAAAATATTTTAGATAAATCAATATGAAAAAGAAAACTGTATTATTATTATTAGTGATTTTTTTTATATCATGTGTATTATCGAGGCTTCTAACTCACATAATGTTTTTTGCCTCATCTGTTATAAATTATATATTATCTCTAATTTTTATTATCTCTAATGTTCTTTAAAAGGTACTTAGTCCTTTGATATAAAAATTCACTTTCAAATATTTTCCAGTTTAACATGATCTAATAAATTTCATTATTCTCGATATGGCACGAAACTCAGTTGAGGCTATTAAATTCTATACTTCCAATGAATTTTAATTGTTATAAGTTATTTGGTGCAATAATTTTACACATATTTTAAAACATTTCTTTCGTAAAATTTAAGTCTACGTTTATCTGTTTACGAAGATTCTTGTATCTGGACAGTTTTTCAGTCCTAAGCCGAAGTCAGAAGCAAGAACTGCCCCATAGAGACACTAAAAAACATTACTCAGTCGTGATAAGAGCTAAATTGGTTCCAGCGTAATCTTTTTTGCCACATTTTGTCTTTCAAATGAATATAAGAGAAATGAAACCGAGTAATTTATTAGCCTTTTCGCCGGGGAAACGCTCGTGTAAAATTAATTAAAGTAGCTAAGTAAAACGGGGACGACCATCGTTTGACCAAAAAGCAGAATCATAGACACTTTTTTATAAAGTCTTCTCCAATAAACAAAGAAGTTTTGAGAAAACTAGAAACGTGGTGTTTAAACCTAGAATTACAGAATATTGTAAGTGGCTCACAATAATCTCATCATTAACCTCGCAACGAATCAGATAAGATGAATTTACCACCGCTTACGTATATTTCTTAACAAGTAGAAAAAGATTATAATTAATCCAATAAAGTAGTAATATTATGATTATCGGTCGCGTGATACTAATGTAAACGAAGATGGTATCAAAGTGGTTACCCTTGGGTGCTTTGTTAAATGACATCAATGTAGTAACCGGATTTGTGTTCTGTCACGCAGTCTCCAGTCTCCTCGGCCAACAATGCTATAAAAGCTGGCTTTTTACTCATACAGCCCGACAACGCCGATAAATAGCCACTTGTCATTATATCTTAGCGGATTAATTGAATACGGATAGAGCCCTCCAGATCGACAACAATGAACAATAAGATTAGTTTTCCTTTTCATTCGAGATTATCAAAACTATTAACACTGTTGACTTGTAAACGGACAAATTAAACATCAGCACATATGCACAACTCGCCGTTGGCACAATACGAGAAAATAATAATTGTTTTTAATCGGTTGTTATAAATAATTAAGCACAAAGATACTCTTACGTAACGTAAAGTCGCGCTACAAGGGAATACTACAAGGGTTTATGATGACCTCATTAATCTGAGATTCTGTCGGGCAGGCGACGAAACTGATAAATCTCATTTTATATTCAAACGAATATTCATGCCAAATGCAGGAGACCTCGTGATAAATAATTAGTGACATTGCTCTCGATTGGCAGCCAGTAGCCAATAGGAGAGGCAGATCAAACGTGTTTAACTTTTCAATGTCACATTGTGTTTTACTTTTGATTTCGTTATCGCATTATTGGATCATCAAATAGCATTCACCTTACAAAGAGAATATAAAAGCACCCGGCTAATGCTACGAAAATATTCGGGATTGTTAGGTTAAGAGGAATTCGAATCAAATTGAAAAGGGTAAAGCGCGAATACACACAAACCTTCGTTAAATCGAATGAATGGACCCGAAAATCGAATACAAATAAAGCTTACAAAGCACAATAGTGGGAATTTAAACAGTGCCACAATTCAGAACAACTATTGTTTGTAGTACTGTCGGACTACATGATTAGAACGTTTAGGTTTATAATACAAATTGTAGAACAACACAAATTCGTAGTAGATAGTCTTAAAATCAAATAACACAAAAATTAATTACTGGGAAACAAATAAAAAATGTTTTTTTTTTAATACAAACACAAATATGGAAAAATACAACTAGTTAATGGAAAATTTTTTTATGTTTTTTTGGCAAAGAAACTTTTTCAATATAAAGTCTTTTTCCGCAGGATTATTACAAAATAAAATTTACTGATACCGTTAATCGAAGCTCTAACCCTAAGGTTTTCCGAATTCAACCTATTGGTGGCTATTATTCGATGGTATATAAATGCAAATCGCCAGAGAAACATTATTATTGGGCCCCTTAAAACAGGTGAAATTGATGTAGCGTTTTTTGACCGATAACCACAAACTCTAATGACGTCAAGCAAGTTATCGATAAAGTAAGGAGATACCTTCAAGTAAATTAAGCAGGGTTGAAAATTTATACCAAATGATAAAATCAAGGGAAAATTATTTAGAAAAAATGGTACAAAAACATAATGATTTATAGAACCTTTTTTTTATAAGAAAAACTCTTTTTTAATAACTTTTATGGTTATTCCTACCGATGTTATAGATCATTGATGGGAAACTGAGACCACCTGCAACCATTGTCTTTTTCTATTTTTCTGTGTCTTGTTCTCTTATATATTTTCGTTTAGATTATTATTGCTTTCTTCTTCTTCAATGATTAATTAATACAACATTTGTAGAATATGATGGTGTCTATTTGTAGAATATGATGGTGTCGTACCACTATAACAGAATCAAACTAACTAATATGAGATCGCTAAAATTATAGCCGGCCGACAGTAAAATATTGTTATACATCTTTAATAAAATGAACTTGTACTAAGTACTTAATCCTTATATTACGAGTTATCCAAGGGTGCTTTAGTCGATAAAATAAATTAATCTCGTGTGCCCTTTACGTTCACTGATCGAAAAGTTTTAATAAAATTTACTGCTAAAAATAAACGCTAATTTATGTTTAATTATAGAATAAACACATTTTATGTTTTTCGTACAAGACCATAAACTATGACTTGGGACGGAATGCGAAGAAAACGAAAACATAAATAGAAAAATAAAACATGTGAAAATATGATGATTCCATGTGAAACACAGTATTTTTGTTATTTGTTTTTGGGGTGTTATGCCGTGTTTAAATACTTTTGGCCGTGAAAATCTGAAAACGTATCTAAAACATAGTAGTTTAATTGCTAATGCAAATTTGCACTAAATCTACCATATTTCAACAAACAGATTAATAAACTACTAGCTTTTCCCCGCGGCTTCGCTCGCATGGTATTACGGGAAATTACTGTAGCGCTTGCACTTATCAATTATCCCCCCCCACCCCTCCCCCATCCCCTCCCGCATTCCATATATTCATTCCCTTACATTCAGTTTTCAAACATCTCGCCTACCACCTAAATTTCATAATGCTATAGCTCAAAGAAAAAAAGAATTACTTATCCAATTTTGTTAATTCGTTCGGAATTTATGCGCTTACAAACATTTCGAATGTTTATTTTTATTTAAATATTTGGAAGTTCGTTAATATGATAAAAAATACTCTATTTATCATTCAGTCTTTATAATCGTTACGAATTATATTTTTAATATAGGAACTCTCATCTGACATTTATTCCAAGCTTGTCAAAAAAAAACGAATTCTAATATTTGAATTTTCTGCAGTAGTAGCTGACCAGTAGACTGAGTACCTACCAGCATAGAGCCCAAAAATATATCAACATTGTTTCCATGGAAAAGATTTTTTCTGACGTTAGCAAAAACTCACTTTTGTTAGCGACAGAAAACGTATAACAAATATAATATATTAATATTTATAATTTCACAACGCCAGAGCTTACCATCATATACAACCTGTAGTCTGCGCATATAATTTAGCTTTATATTGGTGAAAGAATTATTAAAGTCTTTATATTGTGTTATGCGTGAAAAGGTCATAAACAAACTCGAGCAGTTTCGCATCTATAATATTAGTATGGATACACTTTTATACATGAATTATAGTAGAGAACTTATTCAACAGGATGTTAAGGGTCGTGCTTGACTTACTTTAACCAGAGATAACTGACATTATTTAGAGTAAAAAATGTAAATGAAATTTTGGCAACCGGTGACTTTTTCGATGTATTTTTTTTTTCTACAAAAACAAACCAAAAGCTTCTTCCATGTCGTAAAGGTCATTAAGTCGAGTAACCACCCAACCCCTCACCCTGCCCCTAACTCTCCAAAACCTACTGATTATTTATGTTTTTAATAAAAAAAAAACAATTGCTGTTTGAAGTCAACCAAGTACGTCCCTGTATAATGAAAGAACTTGATTCTTGCACAAAATAATACGATATAAATTAATTAAAATATAAGCGTATGACGTTTGTTTATAAGTTGAAAGAGGCAATAAGAAAATATGCAAAGACGTTTGCAAACAGGAAATATATTTTCGTTTTTATTCCAATGTTTTTAAACATCATAACTAGGTAAATCTGAGATTGATAAATCAATTTGCAAAACATAACAATCAACATAGCCGTGCTCCCATAGCAGTTTTGCCCATATGATGTACAGATGGGGCCTTGGAGTCGGAGTCGGAGATGTGTGAATGCGGTGAGGTGCAGACCACCGAACATGTGGTCAACGAATGCCCGCTCCATTCATTCCCGGCGGGATTGATGAGGTCCACAGGGCAACGCCTGAGGCCCTAGTCTGGCTCGCAGACCTAGATGTCCCCCTCTGACCCCCCCCCCCCCCCACCATACGAAAGAAGAAGAAGACAATCAACATAAATGATTAAATTTATAAAATTCAGATTGTTGCCAAAATTATGAAACGTCATCAAATAGGAGTCAATATTTACTATTATGGGTTTTTTAATGTACATATTCAAATCCATTTAAACTCTCGCTTAGGTATGTATGTATACATAAAATTAATAAATAAGTTGAAATATTATATCACACAAAATATTTAACACAACGAAAAAACGATATTCCAAAGTTTTCTCGTTGTATATTTTACTAGCTAATAAAAAAACACCTGCTCAATGCAGAACTAATTGGAATTATAATGTTTATCCTCCGTCAGCCGATAATTACAATAATTTATTTTAACTATCACCGCTAATTGTTGTATTCCTCTGAGTGCATTCAAATTAGTCGTTAAGCTGGAGGAGTTCAGTGCATTTACGCTGATTTTTTAAAAAATTAACGGGTAAGTAAAAGTAATAGTTATTATTAACGAACATAACTAGAATTTCATGACAGATTTAAAGGTTAGTAATCGCGCTTGTGGACGGTAGGGACGATGGGAAAAGGTGGATGAAATCAATTCTGCATAAAACAATGATCAAATTAAGTGTAATAATTCGGATACAGTTAAAGATTCCCGAGTGCAGCAGTTTGTCCATCTCAACTAAAGCTTAATGGTAAAAAACCAAGATGTTTTTACGTACTTCGAAAGCCGCCGCTTTTTATTCTTATTGTTAAAAAATAAAACTAAAGGCAAACTTAAGATCACATAACTCCTGGAGTTGGTTGGTAGCATTCTTTCTCAGATCGAACCCTGAGAGTATCCTTTTTAGGATTTCTTTCCGATTCTTTAATTTATACAACCCAATAAGTAGGTAAGTTCATTTTGTATTCAACGACAAAAACTAAGTACTAGCAATCTCTATAGAACAAGGATGTTAATTTGTCTGATGAATTTATTGCGACTGTATAGGTCAAAAAATACCTACCATGTCTTTTCAGGATTTAAAGAGCCCAATTTAACTAATTATCTTGGTATGTGAATGCTCGGTTGCCTCAGTGACGGAATGTCCGCCTACAAAATGTCATTAAGAAAAGCAGGGACATCCATTGATTTGGAATCTGTTATATTTAACATACATCCAAGACAGAATCTCTATGTTGGTCGTTCAGTTTTTCAAGCAAAAGGAACTTTTTGGTTCCTGATTAAAGTAGTTTGGTCTTACCTTTCTCGGTGGTGTGTGTCTAAGGTGCTGTTGCGGGGGTTGCTGGGGTTGAAGGGGTGGGGGGCGGCAGGCCGGGTGCGGGGGCGGCAGATGGTGTGCCAGAAAGCCGCCCGCCAGGGACAGGGGGGCACCCAGTCCGCCCAGCCCTCCGAGCCCGCCCAGCCCGCCCAGCAGTGGCGGCA
Source organism: Glyphotaelius pellucidus (assembly GCA_936435175.1). Lineage (NCBI taxonomy): Eukaryota > Metazoa > Arthropoda > Insecta > Trichoptera > Limnephilidae > Glyphotaelius > Glyphotaelius pellucidus. The sequence goes on from OW386541.1 coordinate 361,193, forward strand.
GCAGGCGGCCTCCGCCCGCGCCGCCCGGGGGTACGGCCATCATCTTCTGCAGGGGTACACCCCACGGCAGGTACCACGTACCCCCATGGTGCTGCATGCCTACTGAGTACAGGGGCTCCATCTGGATGTGGATGCTTTTAAGTATTTCTCACTTGGGTTAACTGCAGTTCAGGGTCAATTACTTTCCACGATCTAAATTACTTCACGGGATAAATCGGAAAAGTGATATATATAGTTCGAGGATTTTAGTTATGTTTTAGATATGTTTTCAACTTCGATGTAATCTGATTTACTTGTTTCGGGTAATTTTAAGTTAAACAAAAGTAAATGATAAAGTTACTTGCGAATCAATTCACCATGGTTGAACTTTTTATAAAATGTTTATTCTTTTTTCATTGAAGATTCACTTTTAGTTTCGTTCAAAACGACAGGAAAAGCAGATTTCCCTTTCAACAAGATAATTTGATGTAAGTATGTCACATTTTTTTATTAAGTATATTCAGCATATTTATTAGCGTTGATTTACGGTGCTGTTTTAAAATAGCGGTGATTAAGATGTGCCTGCTATCGAAGTTCGTCATCTGCAGTCATCATTAGGTGTTTTTTTCACTGTATTGTCTTTGAAACACTTATTGTTTCTTAATTCACTGGAATATTATTTAACCACAAAGATAAACACCGCTTCAATCACATAGATAAGACTTCAAACAGGTACCTAGAGAAAAATAGAAAATGAATATCATTGGATATTTTTCTTAGAAAAAAAGATCCAAAATTTTTGTGATGTAATCGGGTTTTGGAGTCCACGAAGAGGCTTATTTTGTAAATCGGTTAGGTAGAGTAAGGTCGATGTTTTCTATTAAATATTGCCGAACTTTAGCTGACTAACATCAATCCACAAACTTATTTAAAATAATAACTCTACGTAGGTATGTACCTACGCGGATAAACATTAAAGATAATTGATTCTCATACCGAGTTATAAAAAACACACAATTAAAAATATCTTTCAATCGCGGGACCTTCGGATTTTTTTACAAAAAAGTTACGAGCTCCGAAATGCAAGGTTGTTTTTAATTAGATGTTTGGAAGACCGAAGCGGGCGTGGAAGATCGGCAAAGTCTATACGACTCAGGTGTGTGGAGTCGCAAAAAGCCATCATTCATTTTGACTGAAACGCGAGAAACTTGAATACAGAGAAGTGTAGATATTAAGCAGATAGATATTATGATCTTCAAATCACACAGCCACCGATAGCTAGTTTAGTGAACTAGTCGCCGAACCCGTCACCCGTCAGACCTGATCTGCAGGACCTGCTGCTGAACACAACAACACCGCAACACATATTAATACACGTAGGTACATTTTACAGCGAGACATTTTAGCACCGTCATGAGATGCCTTTGAAAAGATGTTATTAAAAGCAACATTGTTTGTTATGTTACGAATTCTGATTATTTAAGAATCAAACAGGAAAAATAATCAAATGGGAGAGAGGAAACAATCAAATATCTTAATATTAAAAAAAAGAAGATGTGATTTATCTTTAACTACAAAACTGTAAATTTGTTTTAAATTCGAGAACGGCGATCTTTAACGTCACGAAATTTGCACAGCGTTTTCCGATTGAAATTGTAAGGTCAACGCCGCTATTTTCTTCAGTGAAACATCATTTCCACCGTGAGCTACAGAGCTCTAAAAACATAAATAAAAAACTGTCAGTAAGCAAGGTTGTTCTATATTATTCAATAAGAAATATCATGAAGAGTGTTGAAAGTAGGGCGAAACTGGATAATAACTATGAAATACTTTCAATGAGGCCAGTTTCTTCTCAGCTCAATTATTTAATAATTCGGTCGTAAAACATTCTCACTTAAATACGGTAGAGGTAAACCGGCTACGAAGAACAATTATCTACGTCGGATATAATAACCGTGAATTGAAGTGAACCCCGACATATATTTCGGCTTCCGACGATTGAGCAATGAGCTGAGCATAGAGCGACTCCGCGCCGCGGTGCCTCTGTAACATATTTTACATTGACCAAGAAACTAGTTATGGTGCGATAATATTACTCAACATGGTCGGCAGTGTCGGCGTCGGCACACTGTTTATCTCGAGATAGTAGGCAGTAGGCAGCAGGCATACTTTCACCTGGACAGCCATCAGCCATCAGCCATCAGCCGGTACCCATCGGTCAAATGTACCATCTTCTTTGCTTAGGAATCGATAGTGTTGTAATAGTTAAGTGGCAATTGCGAGATTTCGGCAGGTACGAAACTCTCCGTTTATGCGAAATATCATTTAATATGTTAAATTTGAGGTGGGTATTCTAATATTATTATTTATCGTATTGCGAATGTAGAAATATAATGCTGGCTTGAAATATAAATCGAAAATTGGACGCGTTGATTGTTGAATTATAAAAACACGGATTGCGTATAATATAAATTTTCAAGAACATTAAAAATCTTTTCCAAAAAACAGAAAATCTGCACGTCAAAACATGCAAATGTTGATCTCTGGCGTCTTGATATTATTGATTAATTTTAATTTTTTAAAAGAAATACAAACATTCCCAAGTTACGAATAACCTGAAAATACTTGACAATCTCCTACTTGAAAACCACCACAGTAAACGGAAAATATGTCGTGATGTCGTGAGCCAGCCGAGGAATCGAACACACGACGACTGGATGGGACCCAAACGCGACGCAAGCTCAGCCACTGATCGCACTAATTTGCGCAGCTTTTACCATCGGGAATTTTTAGGTGAATGGAAATATTTTTTTTAGTTCATTATGTCATTTCCATAACGAGCTGTGGAGTTGCGAAACATTTTATATTAAGTGTCTAAAAATAAGCAGATAAAATGCTGGTAAAATTAAGTTTGAGAGTGGAAATAAGCTGAGAGAAATAAATCTTTGGATAAAGCCGGGTGGTAAAACTAGGACATTTAATTATAACTAGTAAATAAGGCTTGGGGGTAATACTAATTGTCTTCACATAACATGTTACTGTGTGAATAAATTATATTTAAGTACCCGTTTACCTATATTATCACAGCTCTAACGTAACATTTAAATCTACAAATGAAATTGTAAATCCTGCGAAGAATAAAGGAATTATATTAAGCGATGTTTGAATTTAATGGAATCCAAACATTTGTCAACAACTAACGTACCTAAACACAGGCTTTAAAACGAGATTATTCAATCTCACAAAGGCAGTCGCACTAAATTGACAAAGCAAAACAATATATATTTTAAGAGAGAAGCGATGCTATTTACGAACTTAACTTAAACTTTCGCGCGAAATACGGAGTGGCATGTGTGCTGACATGACATTACATTATCGCGTAATTGAAAAATAAGCACAACTAGATGAGAAACCTCGTTTGAAGAGAGATTTCCCGCGAACAATGTAACACGTAAGACGTAACACGCCGCGCTACAGACTACAGATATTTCCCAAGTGCTGCACTTTGCGGGTAGAGCTTACTGTTGAACGCCGAATTCGCGGAAAGTTCTCGCGGGAACCTATCGAGGAGGAGAGTGAGTCGGTTGCGATCGGGAGCGCGGCCGATGAGGGCGAACGTACAGTCGCGACTGATAACGGCCGCGCCGAGTGGGCGATCGTACCGCGAACCGGCACCGGCCAAACCGTGCCAATCATCACCGTTTCAAATACTTCAAATCGACAAAAAGAATCAAAGACTACCATTACCTGCTCAACCCAACTTTTTACACCAGGCCCGAAAAATCTGCGTCTCCCTGTACAACCACAAAGGTTTTGACATTGTAAGACGCCCGGACGACCTTTTTTCAGTAATATTATTTTATTTCATACCGTGTGACGTTATGCGGGTACCTGTAGCCTGTAGACATCTATACGACTCGAACTTTTGCTTAATGTTTTCATAAAGGGATATAAAAAATGACCAAATCAAAAATATGGCCGACGGGAATATGAATAAATGAGACACGAACAGCTCATCGGTTGATAAATGGCCGACATTTTAGAGGCCAATGTGAAGTTTATCAGCCGCAAAGAAACCGCAGGACTGCGTCATGTTTAATGAAACCGCAGTCTCTTCCTATTAAACGGCAATATTTTGAATGCAAATACCGATCGAGATATTAATTCAATTAAAGTTTACATAGTATTTTTTTTATTAACAAAACAAATCAAAAGGAACAAAGTGGAACAAAAGAATAATCTTCATATTATGCTATGGCTGTTAGGTTAGCTGGAATCTATTGGATATATATTATTTTTATATTATAATTAATTTATATTTATAATAATTTCGGTTGTATGGGTGCGTGATTTGAAATTCAACAAACTTTTAATTTTCAGACAAGCGATTAAGTGGGTAACAAAAAAAATTTACTAATTTATAAATCTTTATTTGAAATTAATATTTATTTTGTTTGTATGCTTTTTAAATGAATTAAAGCAGAGAATTTATGTCGCAGAGACGACGCGCGTGGTTTCATTGAACTAGGTCCAGTGGACATACTGCAGCTATTTCATACATACACACTCATTCTTTGAATGGCTATCTTTTCATAAACGATGCTACATTTTTTGTCCAATTATTATGAATATAAGGTGTCTTGATTTTCTATAATGTTATTGGATGGATATCGTAATTTTTCAAGTTCACTAACATTCGAATCATGTATTTTTTTCTTTCTTTTGAAAGGCAATGATCCAGATGCAAATATATATTTTTTATAAATACTTTCAGCTTCACAAATCCTATAATTAAAATATTCCTTTATGTGTACATAGATACACATCCCCTTATATAAAATAAAATTAAACACCAATATAGCGTTACTTATGTACATGTAATAAGTACCTGTAAGTTACAAATGAAATAAAGTTACGACATTTGCAGAACAAAAGAATGATCTTCGGAAGCCTGTACATATTAGGTAATATGACATCTGCTAGAAATAAAACCCATAATCACTGGTTCTTGAACATTTTACTCCAACAGACGCCATCATTTTTGACAATAAAACATGAATATAGACTGAAATTTACTCCGAGCAACTGGTAAATTCCATTCTACGAAGAAAAGTAGTAATAGTACAAAAGTAGTCCTGTGGTACAAGTAGGTATAAGTATGGAGTCATTGAGTGGCTTCGTTGTTAACCTCGTTGTGTACTTAATACTGGATATATTGACACAAGTTGAACCGAACAAATAAACGCATTGATAAAATAATAAATTTAAATCAATGCTTCATTCTTAATTATCAGCAATTTCTCTTTGACAGATAAGGCATGTTTTATATCGACTAGAGCAGCCAACGTGACTCAAAGAAACAACAAAGGTGCATTCAATGGGTAGGAATCGATCGTATCTTAATATGCTTGCAAAATATAACACTCCAGCACAAGTTAGACTTTTATCGTAAATGCCTGATAATAATATTTTTTAATGAGAATGAGCTATACTATACATATACGTATATTGATTCATGTATATGTATGTGTTAATAATCTATTTGATCAGCGTATTTCAAAATCAAACAATTTTACCGAAAACCTCGTAAATGGTGCTAAAAAAAGAAACCTGCCACAAAACCATATCACTCTGTATCAACTGATTACTATCAATAAGATGACATATCTAAACAACTGATAAATTTTAAATATACCTAAGCGAAACTGGTAAGTGCTTTCCACTGAAATATTAATAATACGAGTTTTATCTGAAACCATCACAATGATAAAAGGAGCGTTTTTAAATGTTGAAATTATATGAAATGCATTAACCTATTAGATTGTAAAAGCACGTGAAGGTAAGCATAGCAAATTGATAAATATGTATTAGGTATGTATTTATTTCCCCGGTTCATAATAATAAATTGATATCTTAAAGAAAGAGGGTAAACGGATAAATTATCATGGAATAAAAATGTTTACGACCGGACGGATTGACGAAATGTTCGGGAAATAAAAAAGGTTCTATCAATAAGCCGATAAATGGATATCACTCATGAATAATACTGTTTGTTATTTTGACTCAGAGTACGTGAACTTGGACCTCTCGTTTTTACGAATCATGATTTTATTAAATGATAAACTATAAATATAGTAAATACGGATAAAAAAACTATAAAAAATCTTAAAAAAACAGTCGCCAGCACGAACTGAAGTGTTTAATTGGTTATTAAGAAGCAAATTTAATACGGATTTTTGCAAAAAAAAATTGCAGGCACATGACCTAGAGGCGATTCATGGAAACGTTCAGAATAAATATTATGTAAATAACTTCTACGAATGGCAGAGTTAAATATTGGGTTCGTAACGTTAGGTAAGTCTGTCATTCAAAGTTTGAATGTTAAAATCCGGGTGAGCGTGCGAACAAGTTTCAGAGTAGTCAAGATAGGTTCGTTAGACGTTAGACAAACATCGAACAAAAGGCTACCCTCAGTTACACTAATGCCCATTCACGTACACATTCAAACGTTTGTTTGCTATAATGGCCGGCTAAATATCGGGTTAGACAAATTTGTATTGAGATTAAAATAATGGAAGTGTTTATTTGTTGACTTATTTCAATAAATCATGAAAAACGATTAATCTTTACCCGGTTGAGAACTCCGATTTGAGTAGCACCTGTAAACAATCAGGACAACTGTGTCACCATCTCACGTATTTACTTTTCACAAATAAGTGTACAGAGAAACACAAAAAACGCTGGAATAAATCATTATTTTTTACGTCAACTCGGCACATTGCAGAAGGCCCTGAGGAAAATAATTTCTTAGGAAGGTCTTCTTGATTAGAGGAAGGAGTGAGCGTGAAGACACCCGTGTTGAGCTTAGGAGGGAGGATCCATGGAGGTCGGAAAAATTCACGCATTTGGCGTGTTTCTCGTCCACGCACCGGTGCCGAAGAGACCAATGATGCTTGTTCCTCGGGGCATTCTTCCGTGAATATAAAATATATAATATTTTGAAAACATAAATCTAAAAATTGCTTGTAGAGAAATATGTTTTCGCAATTTATTGATACTCTTTATCTACTCCATCAAGTATCTCACATTTTGATAGAAAAAAATATTAAAATTGCACAAGCGGAAATAGCACCCAAAACATTTTAGTAAAGTTGATCTAGTTGATAGAGAAAAAAATACACCAAATCAATATTAAAGGCAGTTTATGGCCCTCAAGAACGGTAAATCAATATCAGCGCTACGTTTGCATCCTTGTGAAGATCATTTATAAAATGGTTGGGTCTAATGATTGTTCTCATTTTCCGGAATCTTCTGAATTATCTTCGCCGGAAGAACAAGAACGGCCGATTCACAACTGACGTCTGTGCTCTAAATCGACAATGCAATGCAATCGACCGACCGTTTCTGCCCGCAGTCAATTATTTTAGGGCTCTAGGCAACAGGTGACTGCCAAATTCAACAGTGGGGCTCACTGAATTATACAGGATCAGCAGTTGTCTAATAGCGATACACTACACATGAAATGCAATGCTTTCATATCTATTTAAAGGTAATCAATAATCGGTATTAAAATTCAATTCGCAACTCGAGTAAAATTTTTTTATTCGATTACAGATATTGTCAATCTTCATCAACTAATGGCAATAATTAAAAACGGGTACTAAACGTTGAGAGGGCCGAACAAATAAAACATTGAGATAATTGATTTGTCGGAAGTAGCATTCGACTTAACCGTTCGTTAAGAAGCGTGCAGCCACGCTTTATGAATTATGAATTCTGAACCAGAAACACGCAACAAGTTATCCCGAAAAACAAACAAAAAAGCAGTTTTTTAATCAGAAAACGATAAGTGTGTATTTTCAGGAACTGGTGATTTGATAAAATCTTGCAAAAAGATGTTTTAAAGATGAATAAAGCAATCAAGAGGATAACGTAATAAGATATCATTAATAAAGTTTCAAATGATCATGTACCACAACATACAAAATACATGATTCGTGATGATTTATTGCCATTTCAGCTGTTGACCGTGTTGTCTATATAGTGTACGCTCCGCAGCATTAGATAAAATGTAGTTCTTCTTGGTAGTACGTAGCGTCAAGGCCAAATCTTGTACTAGCTCGGTTTGAAGAAAACCTCTCATTAATTATCATATCAAATATGAATGCATGGCCAATTGGCGCAATTGTGAGAACAAAAGATTTCCTTCAAAAGGAGCGTACTGCTATTAATTTACTTAATCAATGGGGGGTATATTATATGGGTCTAGATTTGGGTATCCCACTGTTATGATACTTGTACATAACGACCGCAGCTCAAATTATGGTTGAGTCTGTTTTTTACTCGCGACGGTTAAGATAACATTTTTGGCATTGTGTGGCATAAACAATGTTAAAGCGAGGATTTGCATAAGTTATTTAGCAAACAAATGGTAACTTTAGTCAGCGGGAGGCGGGAGGGTTCTCGAGTTGCTGGTAGTCACGTGAGAATTTGGCACCTGCTTTGTAGGATAATCCTAATATCGACAATCAACAGTCGGGAAGCAGGTAAACCACAACATAAGTAAATGCGCTCGTTAGTAGTTTTAAGTAAATACAGTTAGGCGGTCCAAAATAATTTAACTGAGAGCTTAAATTGAGTTGCATGGAAAACATTAATATTCACCCACATTACATTACCTACAATGTTACTACATGAATTATTTCAGCTTCGTATAAAAACATTCTATTTTAATAAATACACCAATTTACTGACACCGTGGGTAAGTCATGAAAATTATACGCCGTTTTTGATAATCCTTGATATTTGGTTGCTGATGTAAATTATATCCATATATTGTACAACATCACCTATCCTTATCGTGTATTCCTCCTCCTCTTCCCTTTACCTTCTAATAATTCTTAAAAATACATTAAGTATAAGAAATGTTTAACCACTTATCTTTACATTATAAATAAATTATTTCATTATGGATATTTAGAAAATGATATTTTGTTAGGTCCCCGTCTCTCTTACTATCATAGTGAGAAATATGATCTAAACGGTGATAGAAAGCAAAAACACCACACTCTATATTCAAATCTAAAGTTAACAACAAAACAATTAAAATGTGCACCTTTACGAAATCAGAAATCATTTTGGAGAAAAAATTGTGAATATTTTATTGGTTATTTTTACATGAAACGACGAAAAAATGAGGTGACGACAATGTTCTTAATACATTAGTCTAATGAAGTATGTGTTGTTACGTTACAAATTCGAGAATAGACTTCTCCACGGACTGGAGAATAAGGCGCCAATATAGAGGCGCGCGCATTACCCCCTCCCGCGAGCGACAAACCGAGCCGCCGCCAGACCGAACTCTCGAGCGGCAGCCGGCAGTCTTCAGCAAGCGAGCTTACAGGGCCCACGTTCCGCACGAACATGGGCGACACCAGTTCAGTTTCGCCGTTTGTGCGCTTCCGGTCCCCGATGGACGCTGCGTAGGCTGAGAGAATCAAGCGCGTGAAGCCGCTGTTGGCCCATAAACCAAACGTGAGTCAATTACCATGTTACCCTTTGTGTGCAATTAAATGTATTAACCCTAGCCACGCGTGATAGAGAGAAGAGACGGACATTCAAACTAACTTTCAGCTAGGATCGTTCCTTTTATGTATTATTGTGTCTCCTAGAATTGAATAAACTGTTTATGTGATAACCTACCGTGTTTTGCTTGACGAGGGAGGCCCTGGGAGAATGGAGAAGCGTGAAGTTCCGAACCACAAGCACTAGCCTTGAGGTTACGAGAAAATCCTGCTTGCACCGAATCCTGAGCTAGTTTTTATTTGGGGCAGATACAGCAACTAATTGTATTAAATATGTGGGAGCTTTCTCCAACCCTGCCGATAGCATCAGCACGCCCGTTGACGCTAACACTGGCGCTAAACGTGGGGCCATTTAAATTTTTTTCTGTTCCACCACGGCCTCGTTCCCAAGCAACAATTGTAAACTCTGAAATGTTATTATGATGTATTGTTTATTCCCAATTGTCTAGCACTTCCAACAGGAATCTCGGCGCGAACGTAATTTCGAATCACAATTTAAATTATTACGGGCGCGATTTTATCATTTGTGACTCGTCACTCGACAAAATATTACCGGTATTCCAACGCAAGGTGCCCAACCTAGGAAGTTGTCGCTGCGAATAATACAGTGATTACAAAGTGCCGGCCGATTAAAATTGCTATTTTCAATACAAGTGAATAGTGGAAATAAACACAAATTAAAGAAGAATTTATTCAACAATTAAAATCATGTACATGATAAACAAATCATCCGCTTGGTCTCGAAAGTGCTAAATATTTTTAATAATATACTATATTGCAGCACGCTGGTACGTCTCTTAAACGGACACTTGCTGACACCTAGGGAACAAGTGGATTTAAATTCTTTCTGTCATTTGACAATTAAGTATTTTTGACTCTGTCGTCTGATGAAACCGGATCATGCCATGCCATGCCAAATCACATTCGAATAATGCAAAAAATACTAAATTCGCGTTGACGTGGATTCCTTGACATCTGACACTATAATACCTTGTCAATTGACAAAGAAGGTAATATCTTGTCGAAAAGACGAAGGGAATTCGCGGGTAAATACCAAAAATTGGTGCTGTTTAAAGCCAGGCTATAGGAAGCCGCGTAATGAAACCATGCCCCCAAGATATTGTTGAATTCTCAAACAAATTACTTCCACGAAAACTTGTGAAAATTTTTTCGATTTTTCCTTTTTTCGATTTTTTTTAATTTTCGAAATATTTTTTTTCCAAAACGCTTGGAGTTTTTCTTAAAAACACAGTGCCAGAGGAAAATCGCTGCCCAAATTTTCTCCAGTTTTCGGACTCTGAAAATTTTTTCGATTTTTCCTTTTTTCGATTTTTTTTTAATTTTCGAAATATTTTTTTTCCAAAACGCTTGGAGTTTTTCTTAAAAACACAGTGCCAGAGGAAAATCGCTGCCCAAATTTTCTCCAGTTTTCGGACTCTGAAAATTTTTTCGATTTTCCTTTTTTCGATTTTTTTAATTTTCGAAATATTTTTTTTCCAAAACGCTTGGAGTTTTTCTTAAAAACGCAGTGCCAGAGGAAAATCGCTGCCCAAATTTTCTCCAGTTCTCGGACTCTGAAAATTTTTCCGATTTTTCCTTTTTTCGATTTTTTTTTAATTTTCGAAATATTTTTTTTCCAAAACGCTTGGATTTTTCCTAAAAAGCACGTGGCCAGAGGCAAACCTCTGCCCAAATTTTCAAATAACCCAAACACTTACAAATACGCGTTTTTTCGCAAAAGCATTTTGTAAAAAAAAAAAAAAAAAATATATATACGTCCCCAGTGGTCAATCCCTGGCAAAAAATTTCTTTCCAATTACGGATAAAGAGTCGAGTTCTCGTTTTTCTCCCAACGTAAGGTCACCCTGACACGACCCTATACACTATGGAAGTCCCTCAAGTCACGCTGGGTATAATTCCCCACATTTCTACGTCAAAAAAGGAAGAACTACTACAGGCCCTGAGAAGTAGAAAGATTTCTCCCAGGAATAAATCCAAAAAATGCCTTATTCAATATGCTTCTTTCTACAACAAAAAGTACATCAGGAAGTTGCAGTTTCAACAGGAAGACACCTCAGAAATCATCTCTACCTCCCTCACAGTCTCCGAAGCAAAACCCTTGGTGGTACAAGCCCAGGAACAGACGAAAATATATGATTTGACAACCTGGAAGACGAAATACAACGGACTCACGGATGTGGAGGATTTCATCAACAGAATAGAAGAAACAGCCCAAGTCAGAGGAATACCCGAAAGTATTCTACACAGGAACTTCATAGACCTCATCGCTCCTGAAATGCTTACCTGGCACAGGATACATAAGAGAAAAACAAACTCATGGAGGGAACTCAAGGTGGCACTTTTATCCAGTTTCGGAGAAAAAAAGGCCCAACATAGAGTCAGGCTATCCCTACTCGCTATCAAGCAGCACTCCGGAGAGCCTGTTGCTAGATTCACACAGAGGGCAGAGGCCATCAATATAAAGCTCACCCAACCTGTCCCCGAAGCGGAACTTCTCCCGGTTTTAATCGACGGTCTTCTCCCCAGATACGAAAACATCATTACTTCTCAGAAAATTGCCACGCTGGAGCAACTGAAAGATGTCTGCCAGCTACTAGAGGCATACCAGGATCGGAAGAAAGACGAAAGATTCCCCAAAGAAAACTTTCGCCCAAGCATTTCGTCCGGCATAAAACCGGAGCACAACGAAAAGAAATGTTTTGAAACCTCTCTAGCTCTGGCACAGTGGTGTCAACTGTAGCCAAAGTCATGGAAGAAATTATAATTCTCCCTTGTGGTTTCGTTTCATTTTATTTTATTTTTGTTTGTATAAATATCTCGTCATCACCAGTCATTCGCCTCTAATTGCTGCCCCAGGTGTCAAACCTTGGAAACATCGTTTTTTTTCTAAGCATGCACACCTCTACCTGAAATTGATCACTTCGGAGAAAGGAATTCCCTGTGGCTTACTGCAAGTAGTCAGAGACTACGTGCCCAAGGTTTTGTGCATCGTCACAACTCGCAGCATCATATTTTCACATCATCATGTCATACCTCGTCACCCCTTTCTAAATGTTAGAAAAATCTTTTTGTACATTAAATATCGGGTCCTCGCCAAAGTGCATCTAACCCTTATGTCATATGTAGTTAAATTAGGTAAGCAAACCTGTGTAAACCCACGGCGGTATCAGATGTTTGCTACCCGTTCTAAGTTTTTTTTTTCTGTTTTTTAAGAAAATAGAATGGCGCTCAATAAATAACCCAAATTGCTCTAGCTCTCCCCAGAACTGAATGTGGAGTCTGGAAAGTATCGTTACAAAAGGGACAACTTTCAACGTGCCTCTTCATTAACGATAAATTTTTTTTTTACAACATTTCAGCAACATTGAGTCACCCTGGGTCTCAACTGCTCAAACTGAAATTTTGGGGTTGCCTTGTTGTGACTTATCACGTGCAAAGTACGAGGTCACAACAAGAAGCCAGGTCTCCAAGTGAACCACCCTGTGAACAACCCATCCCATTATTATAATTTTCATAACACCAAGGTGTGTCCATCGCAGTCTGTTTAAGTAAGTAAAACCTAGAAGGTCTTAAACACTCAAATCGGACCAATGTAAATAATTTGCCTTGTCAAACAACGATAAGCGCATGTCTTGTATTGTTGCTACCATCGTACGTGTAAGTACAACAAAAGTTGTACCATCACGATACGATACTCTGTGCGTAACCAAAAGGGTTGTACCACAAAGGATCTCTTTTGCGGTAAGCTTAGATGAAATTCACATTCCATCAGCACGCCAGAATTTTTCGTCCCTTAATTGTTGAAGTATAAAATCTTGGCCAGATCTTCAAATATGTTTTTGCCTTTGTGCAAGTCTTTAACGTACGCTAATATGGATTTATTATGCTACGGTATTGTTGTACTAAGTACATCAGTATGTCTCGCCGTCTGTATTGAATAGGTACCTTTATATGAACGTTAACCTTTGTTGCCACCATAGGTGGGAACCTTATAAAATCTGCCGTCATAGATGGGAATCTCAGAATATCTACTAAATGCGATACGGGGAGCCCGTTATAATTACTCTGTGGGTTTTTGTCAGAAATGTCATAAATACCTAGTCTTTTGCACCTCCCTTCAATACTGGGCAACCCAGTTGTAATTCGTTCATTGTTATCCGTGAAGACGTTATAAAACTTACTTGCAAATCCTTTGATTTTGCAATCTTGTACGCTATACGTGAAGACGTTACAATACTCACCATGAATCGTGCGAACGAAATAATATCAAACCTTTATGTGTGAACTACTCAATGTAGTCCACACCCCTTTTTTGTAATCATTAATATGCCCGTGGACTTCCTGTCACAAGAACCCAGGAACTATCTACTATCTCAAAAGGACTAATCATACGCTTCACTCATGATTATGGGGCATCGTGTCGTGGGAGTTAAGTTGATGGACACAAAAATACCTAACTCGTTGTCTGGGAGACGAACAAAGAAAATCCCCAGGTTTGTGAGATTTGAGCAAGGGTCTGTCATTTCTCGCAAACAAGTAGGAGAATAAAACGACCCCTAATCTTCTGCCCAATACACGTAGAGGATTAGACTTTTATGTCAGTGTATTCTTTTGTCCAACACTACCAAATATTATTGTAATGTGCCAGGATGACTGCTGTAGACCTTGTTTCACCTCCACCCAGAGGTCGAATTTCGGAAATAGCCGAGTCCCCAGCAGTTTTCTTCGTTCAAATGTTCCCAATTATCACCCTCCCCCTTCCTCGAAATTATCCGTGAATGGGGATATATGCGTTACGCACTTGGCGTTTCGTTTGTCAAATGGGACAATCTTCATACGCGGATCCTTTCAACTTCCTACTCCTTTCCCACTTTGTTATAACTAATCTTGTACGCAATGTTTTGTTTTTCGAAAGTAGAAAAAATGCTACCGTATAGACGTGAGCATAGGTCATGGAAGACCAACTTCTTTCGAATGGGGAATTTTGTTATACGTACAATCCCTCAACCACGTATTCTTGGAAATGTATTTGGTAAAGAAAAAAAAACCAAAAGGGGTTACACAGAACCTGTCCTTGAATACGTACCTTTGTAACATGTATTAGGAATTAGCCACATTTAGTTAGCTCTCTCTCCGTCTCTCTCTCTACACGCCAAACAAATCCAACTTTTTCTCAACATGCACACTTGTTTCTCTCCAAACTTTTTTCATCATTGGTCTACTAGGCAGGTAAACTTCAAGAATTTTGTTCTAATAATAATTTTTGCCGGATTTTAAAAAAAAAACCAGCAGCTCTGCACCCTATCTACATCTGCGCCTCTTCATGCTGCCCTCGCTACCGTCACGGAGGTCCCTTGCCTTCAATCCCTGCGTACCAAAAGCACCCGACCGCATCTAACATAACCTAGTGTGAGTCGTGCGTGTAGTTGCGAATTGTATCACCACAAAGAACCGACACTCAAAACAAACCCGAGCACGCCAGCTCTAGGTTGGTTCCTGTTCCTGTTGCCCTTGTGCAAATGCTCTGCTGCCATTATGCAAATGTTCCTGCTGCATAATGCAAATGCCCTGCTGCCATTATGCAAATATTCCTGCTGCATAATACAAATGTTCCTGTTGCCCTTGTGCAAATGTTCCTGCTGCCATTATGCAAATGTTCTTGCTGCATAATGCAAATGCTCTGCTGCCATTATGCAAATATTCCTGCTGCATAATACAAATGTTCCTGTTGCCCTTGTGCAAATGTTTCTGCTGCCATTATGCAAATATTCCTGCTGCATAATGCAAATGTTCCTGCTGCCATTATGCAAATGTTCCTGCTGCATAATGCAAATGCTCTGCTGCCATTATGCAAATATTCCTGCTGCATAATGCAAATGCCCTACTGCCATTGTGCTGATGCTCCTGTGCCCTTGCGCAAATAACAATACCAACGATTGTTCACAAAACAATCCCACTACATACAAAAACCAGTGTACCAACCACCAATTACGATTCCACTCTCCAATACTTCAATGGTTTCGTACTGGCTCACCCACAGGATCCGGAAGCAGTTACCCTTTCGACCTCTGTGACAGGTAGAACTCTCCACACCACCTAGAAGCCTCATCATGTGTTCTCTTCCTCGTATTTTCTTAAAGGCCCTAGTGTCCCTTGAGTGTAATCTCAAATGGGCCAGGTTACTGTGACAAAGTAACCTTGTAACTTCAGTGAAACGTTCAACCACCCCAGACATCCTACGCAAACCACGTTCGCAAACATTAGCTCACAGACCAATGATACAATTTTAGAGTTTTTTTTTCTATCACTGCATAACCCTTGTACCTTTCTTCAACAGATCCTTGTTCTTTGCAACTGTATTTATGTATGCCACTGCCTTTATATACATTTATTGACAATTCCTTGTTACACCATGTATCATCTCTTTTGTGTTCTGTTCATAACTATTCTCCAGCTAGGAATCTCTCTCTCTCTCTCTCTCCTCGTTTCTCTTAAATGTTTTTGGCACAAGTGCTGAAAAGGTAAGAGGATTTATTAGTCCTACAGCTCCATTACCACGTCGCTTTTATTGCGGCGAGGGGGGAAGTGTTACGTTACAAATTCGAGAATAGACTTCTCCACGGACTGGAGAATAAGGCGCCAATATAGAGGCGCGCGCATTACCCCCTCCCGCGAGCGACAAACCGAGCCGCCGCCAGACCGAACTCTCGAGCGGCAGCCGGCAGTCTTCAGCAAGCGAGCTTACAGGGCCCACGTTCCGCACGAACATGGGCGACACCAGTTCAGTTTCGCCGTTTGTGCGCTTCCGGTCCCCGATGGACGCTGCGTAGGCTGAGAGAATCAAGCGCGTGAAGCCGCTGTTGGCCCATAAACCAAACGTGAGTCAATTACCATGTTACCCTTTGTGTGCAATTAAATGTATTAACCCTAGCCACGCGTGATAGAGAGAAGAGACGGACATTCAAACTAACTTTCAGCTAGGATCGTTCCTTTTATGTATTATTGTGTCTCCTAGAATTGAATAAACTGTTTATGTGATAACCTACCGTGTTTTGCTTGACGAGGGAGGCCCTGGGAGAATGGAGAAGCGTGAAGTTCCGAACCACAAGCACTAGCCTTGAGGTTACGAGAAAATCCTGCTTGCACCGAATCCTGAGCTAGTTTTTATTTGGGGCAGATACAGCAACTAATTGTATTAAATATGTGGGAGCTTTCTCCAACCCTGCCGATAGCATCAGCACGCCCGTTGACGCTAACAGTGTGTATTCTACTTTTTTCCATATCAGTAATTTTAGTTAGAAAAAAAGTAAGGTCAGCCGTTTATAATTTTTTTTATGTTTGCATAAAAAAAATCATATTCAATAAATAAAATGATGTTCCAACAATAAAATATGAAATCGCATTTCATCACCATTCAAAGACAGTTTCTAGTTTTCGAATACATTCGGAAGTATTCCATTATATTGCAAAGCGGAAATAAACTTGACGCGTGAGGGGTTAACTCATAATGTAATAACATGTAAAAGACCAAATGGGGAGTGAATATAAAATAAATAAATAATTTTCAAAATTTTCAATCTAAAAATTTCCATATCGAATTTATTACAATTTTTCCATATCGAATTTATTACAATTCATTGAAACTAATATGGGTGAAGTATCTTACGTTTGGCAACGAGAGAGAGAGAGATATTAAATATGAACAAGGGCGAATAGCACACAAAACCTTTTAGTATAGTTGATAGAGAAAAAATATATGAAATAAATATGAAAGGCAGTTTATAGGTCCCAAAAGCGGTAAATCTTTATCGGCGCTACGTTTGCATCCTTTTGAAGATCGTTTATAAAAGGGTTAGGCCTAATGAAACGTTCTCATTTTCCGGAATCGGCTGAATTAGCAGCGCCCCCAGCGAATCGAGCATGAACGGAAAAATAAATTGAAAAACTTTCGAGAGCTCTATCGCCCAGGATCGAAGCATGAATATTTAAAATAATCTACGTAATTTCAATGTGTTTACCTAACGGCTCGGGGAAAAGCAAATGTTTATGAGATAGTTCAAATTAGCAGCACGAGCACACTTTTGAATAATGAATAGAAATAGAATCAAATGAACTTTGAAACGAAAATAATTGAATGAGTAAAAGGAAAAATAGAACGTAAAATAATTCTCTATCTTTCGGAATCTAAAGACATACCGCGGGTAGACATGTTGTGACCTCTCCTCTTACTAAAGATATACCGCGGGTAGATATGTTGTGACCTCTCCTCTTACTAAAGACATACCGCGGGTAGACATGTTGTGACCTCTCCTCTTACTAAAGATATACCGCGGGTAGATATGTTGTGACCTCTCCTCTTACTAAAGACATACCGCGGGTAGACATGTTGTGACCTCTCCTCTTACTAAAGACATACCGCGGGTAGACATGTTGTGACCTCTCCTCTTACTAAAGATATACCGCGGGTAGATATGTTGTGACCTCTCCTCTTACTAAAGACATACCGCGGGTAGACATGTTGTGACCTCTCCTCTTACTAAAGATATACCGCGGGTAGATATGTTGTGACCTCTCCTCTTACTAAAGACATACCGCGGGTAGACATGTTGTGACCTCTCCTCTTACTAAAGATATACCGCGGGTAGATATGTTGTGACCTCTCCTCTTACTAAAGACATACCGCGGGTAGATACGTTGTGACCTCTCCTCTTACTAAAGACATACAGCGGGTAGATATGTTGTGACCTCTCCTCTTACTAAAGACATACAGCGGGTAGATATGTTGTGACCTCTCCCTCTTACTTATAAACGACCATCGTCACAGAAAGTAACAGAGATTTCAGCGGAACTCTCAGTGGTAGTTTATCATAAGTACGCGAAAAATAAATAATGAAATATGAAATATTTCCAAGGTTAAAAACCCACAATGAGCTGATTTTTAATAACTTATTTGAAATAAAACCCTATTTCGAAATAGAGTAAAAAATCAAACGTATAACGAATGCGACCAAATATTGTTGTTAGAGCTGTGTATTACGGTGCACGGTCGTAAATACATATCAAAGCGTGAAACATAAAAATCGGTTAAATTTGGAGAATTAGCGGCGCTCCAGCCCTTGCGCTGTTACTAGCGTTGGTTGGTTCGTTTCCACACTCATAACATTTAGACTTGACGTACGCAAAAGGAAATAAACATAATATAACGGTCTCGTAACATGGGGCAACTTATGAATATTTTTTACATTACCTCCACACAGGAGGCTCTGAGGAAAATAATTCCCTTCGGGACCTATGTCATCTTTACTGTGTGGAGAATCTTTTTACAATAGGTAGGAGAGGAAGTTCTGGGAGGGGTAAAGATATGAGGGGTGGGTAGAAATCTTGTTGTCAGGAATAACGGACGCATGAATGCAACCCTCTCACTGTGGTGAGACGATGTTCCGAGAGAGTCTTGATGGAGAGATCAAAAGCTCTCCCTCAACCAGTCTCTCCTAGCCCAGTCTGCCACGCCGTTGGTGGGCAGACATCCGCTGCTAAGACCCGGACAATTCCCGGACTCATTCCACGAACCCGGGCACCCCTCCTTAGTCACCGAACGTAGTGAATCATTTTGGGTGACCTGTGTCAGAGGAGTTGGATATTCAAATGGATTCCGGGTCAGCGGTACCCCTATTCTAATATCTGCTAATTCTCACTATCGCTATTTCTATACTTTCCTATAAATCCAGCTAACCTATTAAGATCATTTTTAACCTCTTTTTAAATTGTAATATTATATAATAACTTTCTTCTTCCAGCGCTAAAAACACTAAAAATAGAATATAATATGCAACTTGTATAAAATGATTTGAATGCATAAAATCCTCAAACTGCTTCGACTCGCAATAACTTACTTAATTAATGGTTTGTAAAAATACCTGCATAGTTTGTTTGTAGTTTGGTTTTTAATGTTATGAATTATGACTGATAACCCTGACAAAACCCTCACAAAGGATTTTTAAATGTTAATTATAAATTTCTAATTTTAAGTCACGGGTGTGAAGGATTTTTAAATGTTAGTTATAAATTTCTAATTTTAAGTCACAGGTGTAAATATCGATGTCATTAATTCATTAGTTTTAAGTCGGCAGTAATAAGTCTTAGCCATAAGTTACTAGCTACAAGTCTTGATGTTATAACTATAAGGTATAACTATAAATCTATATAATAAGCCAGTTATTAATTCTATGATATATTTATTTGTACAGTGCCCTTGAGGTAATTTTCACGAAAACGGCGCCACATAAAAAAACCAAATAAAAAAATATTACTGTCACTCAGAACTACTCGCTTCTTTTTGAAGATTCTTTTCGGACAATGTGGATACAATAAGGATTCGAAAATAAGAATTAAGATGTTTTCTAGTGATATCAAGATTGTCGGTTAAATTGTCAAGCTGTTTTTTATTTCAAAAATATTTTCAGACATAGAAAAGTAAATAAATTTATAAATTCCGCAACAATTGTAACTGTTTTGCGCCCTTATACTGTGTAGTATTTAAGCGTCTATCGATACACATAAATACTTGAATTTTCTACAAACATATATTTTTAGAGACTGGCGTATCATTGTAATTCATAATGCCATGCCACGGGCATGTGCCTAGTATGGCGGTTGAAAAGTGTAATAAAACAATGTGGTGAATAAAAAATTTATTTAAAAAAAAGCTTATAAAAAATGAAAAATCAAGTTACCCACTCCGAGAAGTTTTTTATTTTATTTTTGACTCATTAAACGCACAAACAAGTTTTAAATCATATTTCGATAATTTAAACATGTGTAATAAATTTGACATTAAATTATTCAACACAATTGTTAAAGATGTTATTTGGTGTCAAAGTTGAAAATTTATTAGTTACCCCATTCTACTTGGACTTTTTTTTTACTTCATTTCATTAGTATTTATGTCATTGGTATAAATGTTAGTCACATACTACGATTTTTAAGCGTTTAAAATAAACTTTAATCGCCCCAAAGCAACACGTGAAGTAAGTTTAATGATAATAGATTTAAAGCATTTTGGCGACAGTTCTGAATCCCGTAAAACTATCTCGGCTGGTTCTGTGAAATGGCGGTCCACGGGGAGTTAGATAAACTCTGTTTTAATTATCAAATGCGAACATAACCTAAAAGTTGTAAATGATAAATGTTGACAGATGTGTGGTGCGGTGCGGTCAACCAATCACATATACACAAGATGGTGCGGTGCGGTCATCTTGTGTATAGAAAATATTTCAAACAGAAAATAACAATAATAATAATAAAATATTTATTCCAGTATGTGGGGAGGTTAGTGCAGTCCTACACATTCCATAAAGGTATACATAGATAAACTATTTGAAAAAAAAGGAAAAAAAGCAGGTGAATATAATTTTACATGAAAAAAGATAATAAGGTTAATAGTGAAAAAGTAAATTTATAGTAATAGGCCTTTAAGGGTACTATGACTACATTAGGAACTAGTAGTTTTCTCCAGTTAATATGTAACTTCTAAGATGAATGTTTTTCTTTCAAAGAAAAAAAAAGCGAATTTGAAAAGAGGTCACTCGGCAAGGCAAATTGAAATCCCGAGTTCAAATGCCGGTATCACCTGAAATGATGTTGCGACCTAAAAGTTAAATAACTGTTTTACAAAATATGCGCTAATTTCACGACATCAGAGCTTATCGTTTGAGACTCTTTTTATAGCTTCATGTAGGTGCCTATCACGCGGTCACATTTTTCTACATTCAAGTTAAGATAACGTGTAAAAGGTTGATAGGAAATTTATTATAATAGGGAGATGCAAAAGGTAAGGCAAAATGCAGCCACGATGAAGGTTTATCTTGAAAAACTGTTCATATAACTAATCACGGGAGCTTATCGTTAAGAAAACAGTGAGATAAAATACCTTTCTGGTTCATCAAACAGATTCATAACAACACGAGCCCTATATCAGGTGATGAGGTGATGCAGGCTGCAGGTATAAACATGATGAAATCAATCTGCAATCTGCATGACTGTTGACTGTTTGGGTCTCGCGGCAAATTATTTGTTATCCTCCATCCACAAAACCGGTTTACTGTTTGGATGTTCAGGCGACGTGTTAGCCGAACTTATAAATTGATTTAAAAATGCTAAAAGGAAAAGTGCAATACCAAACAAGATTCGTATGACATATAGAAGATGAACAGCAGGTTTGTATTGGAGCGGTCCAAAGAGTCGGGTTCGCATCAGGGCATCATTTAGTCCCCCGCAAGCCGCAAAGATCTCAATCATTTTTTTTTTTTTTTTTTTTTTTTATGTGAAATACCGCACAAGAGTCCCAACTGCTCCCGTCTGGAGCCAGTGAGACTATGGCATCCCCAAATGGGGTATGTTGTGAGGCTGAAGGTAGTGGGGAGGGGATGGAGATAGGGAAGAGGAAGATGGGGAAGTAGTACCTGGCTATTCAGATCTGGTCACTAAACACGGCTAAAGCCATTTCAAGCAACGTTTCAATTCTGAATGGTGGTCTTACACCAGGGCGATACTGATAGTATCTTCCACTCTGGAACGTGCCGCAAATATACTATATATTATTTTAAATGAATAAATTGTGAAATAACACAAATTAATCAAATAAAATTTATTTGCGCACGCCGGGTTCGAACCCGCGACCTTCGGATTGTGAGTCGAGAGTCTTGCCTCGGGACCACGGAGGCCGTCAATCATTGCAAAAACAAAAATTTCAATTTTTAATGATGGGAGTAGGATAGTTATCCAAATGTTCGTTAAATAAATTAATCACAAAAAATTAAAAAATAAATTTATTCATTAAAATAATTAAATAACAATTAAAAAAAATTAACAAAATTAAAACAAAAAAGGGAAAAAATAAAGGAAAAATAAATTTTAATCATTAAAACAAATTAAATTGGACTAAAGACACAATGTTAAATATTTAATTTATTTTTCGGCTGATAAAATATTTCAATTGTGCCTTTTCCTGGAAAATTCAAATTGGAAAACCTCCGTAAAGTGACTTAATAAATTAAGTTGAATTATTAGCAACCTAAGAAAAATCCTGAAAATTCCAGTTACGTTGTCATTTTCGCAGTAAATGCCGTGGCTAACCCACGAAAAAAGTAAATATTTTTATTCATCGAGATTAACTGTATGTTTTTACATTTTCACGACCAAAAGTATTTTCGTTATTTGTTTTTGGGGTGTTAAGCCGGTGTTAGACTAAAAGCGGAGGTAGCGCAACACGGCGTAACACCCCAAAAATAAATAACGAAAAGATTTACTGTGTTTACATTAAATTTAACATGCATAAACCAAGTAAAGTGCAGTAAATAAATTGGTGTTATTTAATTTTTTCGTTGTTATTATTATATTTCATTGTTATTACAATATTCACAAAATAATTCGTTGGTCAAAATAAAGCCAGGAATTTGCATCGCACAGGTTTCCAAAAATCTATGCTATGGACGGAAAAGGAAAGTATGTCGATCTGTGAATTAAAGAGTCAAAATAATGATATTCAATTACAAATCTAACAGGCAAAGCGGATCCAAGAGCATTTGGAAAACTGTGAAGTTTTTCACAATCTAGTTTCAGCCTTCACCCCCCTCCCCCTTCGGCCGCTCTGCTTGACAATTGCAGAAGTGTTCCCCTGTCAACTTGTTACTGAACAAGTGAACAACTGGGTTTTGGTTCAGACTGAAATGCGCAGCCGGCTGCTGCGGGGCACAATGCAAAACGGTTTTTTTGCGGGTCGTCTTCAAGGTAAAAAAAAAATATTGATCGAAGATCGTGCAATACCGGTCAAATTGGAGCTTTGAGCAAAGCTTTGTTTTTAAAATACCTATAGATTTCAATATAAATAGGGAAACTATCGAGTAGTATATACATACATAATTGAAAATGAAGCCTAGATCTACACTTGACCGACTTAACTATGCAGTCTGTGGAACGATTTGCCGGCCTCTGTGTTTCCTCCCCCCTACAACATGGGTCTCTTCAAGACCCATGTTCACTCCTTCCTCTCCTCAAAAACACTCTCCACACAGCATTTTCAAAGATGACATAGGCCCTGAGGGAAATTATTTTCCTCAGAGCCTCCTGTATGGAGTTAATATAAAAATAAAAAAAGTCGCTCGGTGGCGCCGCCACTGTAGAATGCCGGTGGAAAAGAAATCTTGAAATTTTGACTTTATTTGAACCAGTGAATTATTCTGAATAATATAATTTCATTTAGAGTCATGGAAAAAGAAATCATAATCTACTGAATTAAATTAATGTATTCATTGCACAAAATATAAAAATAAAACAAAAATTTTAAAAACACAGTGACCGTTCATGAATGAATTAAATGTTATAAACTCTGTTCATGGGAAATAATTTACCGTCAAGCTGACGAGTGAAACTGGTATCAACTTTTTATAGGTGGACAAGGACCACGAATACCAAAATCCTGAGAATAATACTTGATGCACAAGTGGTTCTTAAGGGATTTCTCATTTTAATCGATAAAAACTAATTTTAAAAAAAAAACGAAGTAATCCGAACAAACGTATTTTGACAACCGAGTATTAAGAAAAGGGCACATTTAGCTCTTCTTTTGTCAGGCCTGCAGAGAAAAATATTACAAAATGTCAAGCTACAAGAACTTGATGATCGAATTTAAAAAGATTTTTTTTTATAATAATACATTACATTCTCTAGGTTTTTACAGGCACAAATAATATTTTTTTTTACGTTCATCAAGTTTCATGTTCCAGAACTACCGGAGGTACTGCAGAAGTGCGTTTACGACGGAAAGCTGACGGCGTGCTTTATGACTCGTCACGAAGTTACAAAGTCCGGCCTCGAGTGGATCACCTCAAGGAAAACCAACTAATTAAAGTCATATAAATGGCAGGAAAAAAATTATATACGGAGCTTAACTATTTTGGCATACCTTTACGAATGCTGTATAATTGAACGGACGTATGCACGTATTTTAAGAGCAACAAAAAACAAGTTGATATGGAAAGGAAACTAGTTTTCAAGAACGCTGGAAAATGTTCGCTATTTATCCTGATAACCTGCACAAGTTTTTTTTTATCAATTGAGAAGCTTATTAGCAAGGTGGGACATAAATAAGTCACACACAAAAAATATCAGTAAAGGCGGATTTTTTGTGCACACGTTGGAAAAAAAAAGTTTTTTTAGATAAATAATATTTATGATTTATGAGTAGTACTTTACGTAGCATAAATAAGTTTTTGCTAATGAATACTTTTATTATTTAATTAAATTATGAATTAGTTTTTGCTTATGAATACGATTATTATTTAATTAAATCATTTCAAATCGGTTTTAGGCGAGTCTCAAGTTACCACTGAGAAGAGATGAGGCGCGACGAGCGGGAGGCAATGAAATGCTATTTTTACTCTAGTGTTCCAACTTGAAAGTGACAGAAATCTGAATAAATAAATAGGTACGTTAGAAAACGATTAAGATACAGCTAAAGCGATTCCATGACAACTCAACAAAGTGGCATTTCCACACCCCTAAAAACTCCAAGTTATTAAAAGTTATGAAAAAAGAACTGTAAAATAGCCCATAACCTAACATGTTCCATGCCAACTCAGAATCAAGTCAACTCAACACCTCTTTCAAAAGTCATTAAAAGCCATGAAAAAAATTATTTTAAAATAGCCCGTAACCTAACGTAACCTGTTTAACCCTTTGAGGAGTATCGCCGCACGTATGCGGTGGCACTCGGACGATTTATGCAGATAGAGTATCACCGCATACGTGCGGCCGTATGACTTTATTGAAATTTTTTTATTTGTAAAATGTTGAGTAACACTGAATTTGTCCAACTATAATTTAAAATGCAATAAGAAAAGTTTATAGTAATAAAAAAGCTCCGAAATTAGTTTGTATAGTAAAAAAGGTAAGATAATTAATTAAATCGATTGTAAAATTACGAAAAACTTGAAAAATAACTCACTCCCAAGATGTAAATGGCAGAAAAATAACTCGCTGATCAAATCTAATTTTTTCTTACCCTCTGCATGTTAAAATCGGTGACTAGACAACTCAGAATCATGCAACTTCAACTTCTACTTTGAAAAGTGATGACAAAAATGGTTATGAGTTGATCTGAGTTGTCATGGAACCGTTAAAACCATCTAAGCTTATATCTCTTAATCTTGATGGTTACATTTACATCGGCCCTCGTTTGTAATATGGTCGTACATCTCCCAAACATGTTTACATATCCTGCTTCACTAATTGGGATATTTTTTAGTCATTTTGGTATCACATAAGGACGAAAAGGGATTTAGGTAAATTCACCTATTCTTGCAAGAGTTTTTAACAGGTTGATGTCACCCTGTATCTTTGAGTGCACTTTGTGCGCTGTGGGGTTAATCCACAAAAGGTGTCCGCATTCGGATCCGCGGCCATAATACGGGCAAAGGGACTTTCCGTGCGATGCATTATTCAAGGCAGCCTAACTCCGATAGTAATATTTCCAGTGATGCATTCCCGAGCCGTAAACCGTAATAGTTGTCATAAAAATGCACTCCAGTTGCACATTGCGCCAAACTTGAACGCCGACACATCAAACCAAAATGAATATTTTACTTAAAATTTATTATGCAATGAATTTGATGTCATATGTATAGTGTACTCGTATAGTGTAGTTGGTGCAGAAGCGACGGATGTTTTAAAAACCAAAAGGCATTTTATGCAGCCGTGTGGTAACGATTTTTTTTTAAATATTAAAATATTAACTTTAATATTACGATGTTTCGTAATTTTTATCTGATTTGATGAAAAACATAATTTTAATATATAAAAATGAATGTTTCTGTGTTTGTCCTTTATGCGTTCTTAAACCGATGTGATGAAGCTTTGGTGATTTGACTTGCGCGTGCCCGGGATGGTTTCTATATACAATAATGAGCTCTGGCGTTATGAAATTTTTTCCTATACTATTCATCCGATTGCGATGAAACTTTGGCGAGTTGTTGGGTTTCCAGCGAACGTTTCTTTATATATCGGTGGGCTCTGGCTTTATGAAATTTAAAAAAAAAATTGCAATGGGTTGGCGCGCGAGTTGTTTGAAAAATTAGTATATTTAATATAGTTTTGCGGAAGGAGGAAGGGGGAGTGGAATATGTGAGGTAGGGATAATAATAACTTTAAATTTCTATAGCGCAGTTTGTGTCATTTCACTTCAAGTGATAGGGAACAAAGGAGGGGCATGCGGGAGAGGAAGGGGACGAGTGGGAAAGGACGAAGGGAGAAATAATTTCTTTATTTAAGTGACATTGCAACGCACGCCGGGAACTCGCTAGTGTAAAATAAAATTAAGCGCATATTAACTAAATTACTCCGTTTATTACTGAAAAAATCCGAAAATTCAAAACAATATTATTGGAAATAACCAAATAATATTTTTAATATAAATAAATAAATAATACGTAGAAACTATAAATAACAATCACACCTGAGAACGCCTCCATCATTAAATTGTAATACAGTTAGTCAATATGATAAGTTTTTATTAATCATAATCCAATGCTAACATAATAAATTGCTAACACTGAATATTTTATCCAAGGTTCTTTTCTAATGTGTAAATAAATTAAATATGTTTTTCTCTTTTTATCGTATAACAAATTTACATTTACCTGTGTTAGTTAATGTATGATTAATTCATACGACACCCATAATAGAAAACAGCTCGAAACTTTGCTTGAAATGGCACTAGCTATATTTAACAACTATAAAGCTGAGAAAAAATATAAAAAGTGTTTGAAAATGAACACTTTTTCATAAATTGATTTATAAGAACAACTCTTTTTTATAACTTTTGAAGGTTATTCCCATTAATGTCATAAATGGAAAAATTTGTCGAAGATAATATTGTTAATTCTAAAATTTGAAAATATGAGTTTGACAATTATGACGGTTTGATGGAAAGTGGCAATGGCTGCATTGGTAAAAGCGCACGTCCCGGTTAGATGAAAGGTTCCGAGTTCGTGTCCCTGTTGCGAAAATTATCTTTTTCTAATTTTCTGTGTCTTATTCTCTTTCATATTTTCGTTTCGACGATACTTTTTCATAATTTTATTTTCCTGCTTAATTGCTTGAGACATGCATAACTTTACAGCTGAGTGTATTTAAAATGTAATGAATATTATCTTCACCATCCCCATCTCCTTATCATTTTTTAAAGTACTCATAGTTTTTTGATAAAATGATTTTTGGAGTCTAGCGACGACCAAACTTGACGTTGCATGTCTCGTGTCCCATATCACGGTAGTCCTACCCAAGTTCCTTCTGCCACACAACATTTCTCCAGTAGGGATGCTATATGCGTTATTACAAACTAACATTAAAAAATAAATCATTTATAAACACCATTAATGTTTATCGTTCTAATTGTAATTAATGCAAATGTAGGAAACATAAACATAACATATACATATTTTTCTGAGGCATTTTAAACGCAATTGAATTATATGGACACGATAAAGGCATTTGAGTAAATTGCACGCATACTTGCTTCCGAGCCTCGGGCTGCCACTTCTAACTCAAAGAGGCTTCTAAAAGTAGGAAAATATGGTAAAGTAATGCGATATCGCAATGAACGTCACCCCGGGCGTGCAGCAAACACATAACTACCATGCAAATTATCGTATGTGTGTTTCTGAAAATAAAGGCGCATAAGAACTCACGTAATAAAAAAATATAGAGTACGTAATCTCTACTAGTTACGAGTACATCGTACTGAGAGTAGAAATCTTTATCAATGGGAAAAAAATACATAATGCTTATTACACAATGGACAGATAATGAGTGGGAATACATCAATGTGATACCTAACTAATTCAATAAGGAAAACTAGTTGATTGTCACACAGAAATCGAGCAATTCATTCTATCGATGCAAGTTTACTGATTGGTAAATTATTTTAAGAATTCAACCCGTAATAAAAAAATAAGTTTTTTCACAATAATACTAAAACTAATTTTCAAAGGTCGGGTCATCTCTCGAGTTAGAAGTCAATTTCAGAGAAATGCGTATATGTGCACCAAAAGTAGATAGGATGCATTGTCATCGACAGCGAGTCTATCTGGAGAGTTTCAGCTTGATCGGATGGCGGAAAGTGGGTTAATTTTCACGTCCAAGATTTGCATTAGTTCAAGAAAACAAAATCGACATTGAAATACATGAAAAAGTAGATCGTATTCAGTACGATTTTAATTTTAGAATAGATTGAGTACAAGTGTGTGAGAGAGGTAGAAGTGTAAAATGTCCGCTTAGTTACAGGTGCGGTTACCTAGCCTAGAAGCCCAGGTGTTACTGCATTTATAATGTTTGTGTTGGTGTTAAGTCAGCGGTGCATTCTTTTCAAACAACGTCACCCGCTTAGTTTTTAAAATAACTTACAACCAGTAGATCGTATTCAGTACGATTTTAATTTTAGAAGAGATTGAGTACAAGTGTGTGAGAGAGGTAGAAGTGTAAAATGTCCGCTTAGTTACAGGTGCAGTTACCTAGCCTAGAAGCCCAGGAGTTACTGCATTTATAATGTTTGTGTTGGTTTTAGGTTAGCGGTGCATTCTTTTCAAACAACGTCACCCGCTTAGTTTTTAAAATAACTTACAACCAGCCTACTCCGTGTGTTTTTTATCATCCGTTTATATGGCGACATTATTAATGAGGTATGCAATATTCATATTTAAGTTAAACGTGATAATTTAAAAAAAACTTAAACGGAATTTCTCCCAATAATGGAAGGAAAAATGATTAGCTTATTAGCAAGCGATAGCCATGTGCCTGATAATCTCTATTTCTGGCACAAGTTGTGAAATTTAGATAGCTTTTAGATAACTTCAGTTTATTGAGGAAAAACAGCAAAAAACCGAAGCGTTTCAATATTAAAAATTACTGTTTAGAATTTATTTACAAAGCGATGCGGTAGAAAAGTTTTTCCAAAACAAGATTATTAATTAAGCAGCCACTACAATAATTAGGGTGTTAGATAGCTCTATCAGCAGAATAACTGACAGCTACGTCCCCAGACAATAATTCTTCCGAAAGCACAGCGCTGTCAAACAGATAATGCTGTCGGCATGACGTAAAATAGCGGGTTTTGGCATCCATTAGGTTTTCTCTACTTAAAAACTTATCTAGATTTTCTAATAAGGCTCAAACATAAGTATTCCATGATTTGTTCTAATATACTAGCAATCAAAGTAAAATACCTAAAAGCTTTTAATCTAAACATCCCAATTGAATTAATAACGACTCCCGATGATTTACTACGAAAAACGGATTTCAATTACAGCACCACTCCTTCGTTATTGTGATTACCCTCAGCGAGTTCCCTTTCTTTTCAATATCTTATCGTTCGTCCCACATAAACTGAGTACAAATACACAAAAAACCAATATTGAATTAGTCTTCATCTGATAAAAATAAGAGCATGATGCACAGATCCAATCTACTGGCAACTTTACGAGACAGGAAATTCAATTAATGTCAATATATAAATTCTAAAAACACCGGCCATACACAAGGCTGATGATCGTCTAACCAAATCACTTGAGGCGGCCAGCCAGGCCATGGCGGCGATACCTTCTATAATAAAACAACATTACGAGTATATATGAGTCCCATTCAGAAACACATGGCCACTCGAGATGTTAGACGCGATGGATAGCGGGGGTTTCAATCACTTCGGAGGATGCCGTGAATTACAAAGATCAAGGCGCATTCACTCAAACAAATTACGTAAAAAAACGACTAGATTATTGTGTACATATTTTACGACAATAATAATTGCTAGATTCATTTAAATTACCCCTTGTGAAATTGACGAGACAATTAGACAACCCATTCAGCTACAATAAACTTATACATTTTTTTAATTAGCTCCACACAGGAGGCCCTGAGGAAAACAATTTCCCTCAGAGCCTGTGTCATTTTTGTGGAAGCTGTGTGGAGGGTCTTTTAGGGAAATGAAGGAGAAGATTGGGAAGGGAAATAAGAAGGGAAATAAGACGGTAAGAAGGGTGGGTAGGAATCTGGTTGTCAGTGTGTCCAGGAGTGACAGACATATAAATACATTCCTCTCACTAGGGTGCTAGGCGATGGGTCGAGAGAATCAGACTGAAGAGGAAAAAGCAAAATTTCTTAAGTAGTTTAAAGGAAAAATAATTTTTTTTACTCCCAACTTTGCAAATATACTTTTTGTATCATTTTTAATTAAATGAAAACAAATAACTTTGTAAAAACCACTATGTACTCAATATTATTAACATGTTTCGAAAGCTATGTTTTCTTCATCAGGATAACTAGACACTAAAACAAGGAAATTGGTCTACAACACAACTGAGCACCCCACCTGAACTATTGCACAAGTGAAATCTTTCTGAGCAATAAAACACAAGTTAAAATAATGGAAATAATTCTGAACAGAGGTCTATATTGTGTGTGGCAACGATTAGTCTACAATACCCTAGTATTTATTTATAGGTAAGTTAGAAAATAAAATGTTATCAGATTAAATATGTTGAATAATGTTAGAATTAAAGTACAGTTCATTGCTATCCTTCGGGAAACTACAACTAAACCAAATTTATCGGGAACATAGAACAATATTTATCATAAAGGTTTTAAAATGTCCAATGAACTAACTCCCTGTAAATGTTAAAGAAGCTAAAAGTCTTGCAGTTTTCATGGATTATCGCTCAATATTCTGAAGTCCAAGTAAATAATATTATAATAGTTTTAGAAAAGAGTATATTAGATATAAAATGTAAAATTTTATAACTAAATAAAAGACAAGAGTGTGTAATACGTTTTAATGCACTGCTAACGTTTAATTCAATAAAACAACACTACTGTAATTAACAGATCACATAGCTTTATCTATAACAAAAATACCTATGAATAGCTTCAAGAAGATACTTTTACGATTACGGCAGCAAGCTGCAAGTCACGTTGATTGAGTAAAAGAAGACTGTTTGTTTGCAAGATCGCTCGCAGGTAATTGATTTCATCATAAATGACGCTTATACACTAGAATACGTATTGATGTTTCGCATCACGATATTCATCCACTTTTTATCATGGTGAAATCTCAAAACCACGTGTTTCAAGAAAACTGTTCATATTTTGAAGAATTATTGAATTGAAGACGAGTAGCACTGAAAATCGTTGTATCTTCCTTAATATAATTAGAAACAAAATCCAAACAGAAAGCACCAAACTTCATTAATATAAAAGATAGCTACAAATAATTACAATGTACTCCTTTATGAAACGAAAGTTTCGAACCGCAATTTGAAAAAAATTGCGGTTCGAAACTTTCGGAATTTTTTATGAAATTACACAAAAGTGAGTGGACGACGATAACGTTTATATTAAATTTGCCTATTCAGATTTGTACATTTTAATTTTTTTCGTTATCTGTATTTTTTGTTAGAAAAACGTAACGTGAGCCATTTTCATTATTGTAGAAAATTATATGGTTATTTAGATCATAAAATTTGAGAGCGTATTTCATCACCTTTCAAAAATAGTTTTTAGTTTTCGGATGCGTTTAGAAATATTCCATATAATTGGATTTTATTGCAAAGAGAAATATTTCGATTCTCCAAAAAGCAGGCCCGAGGCTTGAGAGGTTAAAAATGTGAAAAGTGCTCAATATAGTCGTAATACTGAGTGACTTTGTTGAGCGTAAGTAAATAACTTCATTGGCGTATCTTTGCGCTCTTTACATGTACAAGAAGTATGAACGGTTCAAGTCATAAATATTGAGATTTATTGATTTGACCTTTATGACTGGGGAAGTATTTCTTTAGGTAATGCGTTTTAAGTTTATATAGACAGTTTTCAAATAAAATGTGAAATAAATTAAAAGTAATTTTATGGGAGCAGATTAGTTGTGAATTCCAGGTGGTATTTTATTTCAGTAAAATACCAAACTTTTTTTATTACAAAAGTAAATAGAATATTCTCAAACACGTTCAGAACATTTTATATATTACTATTAAAATATATACAGGAATAAATAAAAGCATTTCCAATAATATGCGTTCCCAATTGTGTCATCTGCGTACAAATATCTTAATTTCTCTAAACAATTATTAACAGTGTCGATCTCAAGTGATCTCCCAGCTAAGTATGATCTGGTACATTTTTTACCTGTACAGAACATAAATAAAACAATATATTATGTACTTTGTACAGCTCCCTACGGTGATTTTTCACAAAAACGGCGTTTTTTTTTCAGGAGGCCCTGAGGAAAATAATTTCATTATAGAAATCATCCAATTATTATTATAATTAGAACGTTTTAAAAAATGTTCAAATACCTACCTCAATACCAGTGATTTGCTTCTCGGAATCTACAGGAAAATCTGTCAAAATTCCATCAGACACCCGGTAATGACCAAATTATTGAATATTTTCGCATCCTGATTCCAGGAAATCCGTCACCCTGTAAATCCTGTTAGACACGAAATTCACCCATTTCGGGGACACTCAAATCCGCCAGATAAGATGGACTGCTCCATACACGTGTCAGACTTGAATAAATAAAAATAAAGCAGTAAAATGTTTATTTTATTCAGCGAAGAAAATATTTATAGTGTATCATGCATGTCAGGCAGCGGTCGGCATGAAAATTATATAATGATAGTGTATTTAGCGTTTCCCTTTAATTAAAACAATCAACCGGTTAAGGTAAGCGAAAAAGGTACAATCTAACCACCAAATCTCTTATCGAACTTTTAACTCTTATTAAAAGAGTTTCTGAGAACTTCAATGCTTTATATAAGAAGTGGAAAGATGTCGGGATAAGAGAGGCAAGATGAGGTTGAAGCACGAGTCTTGAAGCATTTAGGATGTACCCACTTTGTACGGCGTTGAGGTCAATTGGCTTCAGATAAATCATAATATTCTTTGGTCCAGTGATGTGTGTTTTATGGTAAAGGATAATTATCTTTATGTTTATAAGAGCAATTAAATGTAGCAACACATAAAAGGAATTAAAGTTCAATGTAAATAATGTTTATGGTATGGCGGCCACTACACAAAGCTGTTGAGCGCTGAAACAATTAAGTAAACATCTCGGTCTAGGTAATAATCTTGTTAAGTTGAGTAAATAGTTGGTATAAATCACCATTAAAGATCGTGCGGGAGCTCGCAAGCAGCAGAATAACACTACTGCGTTCAGTTTGGATGAAATATGGGCCATCGTTCCCAGAATCGGATAATAGAGCGCTGAAAAGTTGACTTGAGGCGCCCGAAAGCGCCGCATCGCGTGCACCACCGAGTACACGTAATACGCGGTAGGTTAATGGCTAATAAAATTGGAAAATAGTGGAAAGACCTCTAAGATTTATAGCGACCCGTAAAACATCCCCAAAGCAAAAACTCAACTTTTGACGGAAAACCGCGAAGCTCCGAAGAAACTTTGAACACTGACGGATGAGGGCCATAATTTTTAAAATGAGGTTTCGTAAATAAGACCTTCCAAAAAAAGGGCACGTAATACGGTGCATGTGTATTTCGATAGGTATAATTCGAAAAGCAATTTCTACGGATTGGTATTCCTCGTTTCGCCTGTATTATCATCGAGTAGATCAGGTGTTACTTCGGTAGTTACACGTAGCTATGGCAATTATTCTGTGATGGTTCAATATATCCAGCGTTGTAATAGCAGCGAGGGGTGGCCAGGTGTGGGTGTGGGTAGGCAGGGAAGGAGGAGCGCCACACCCGAGGTGTTAACACTACATAGATTACAGAGACCCACAGCCCACGGGCAAGGTCAGCAGTGGCACGGAATCCGTTTAAGATTCATCTCTCCCGTAATTAATGGGAAATGTTGGATTTCCTATTACATGAAGCTTTATGGGAATCTTATCGGTACAATACATTTATTTGAAACACTAAACAAGTTTCAACTTAATATCTGGATTTGCAAACTATTGCTCAGCGCTCGATGATTTGAGGATGGAATATGGACTGAGGTTTTCATCGAGCTGTAAAATATGCAGAACGTAACAAATTCAGAGGGGGTAAATTACAACATAAATTAATTTATTTGGATAGATCTAAAACAATTTACAACATCCAACTTCAAATACATCTCTGCAAATCAAGATGAGTTGAGGATTTAACAACTAAAAGCAGGAATCTACTTGATAAATAAATAAATACATTTTTAAAGGTGGAAAAAAGGGATTAAAATTTTTATTAAGTATTAAAAATTTTTAAACTGTGTTTGAAGGGAGCGAAAAAAATAAAGTTTATAAGATTAAATGTACGCATTTGATATCGGATTAAAACATCAAAGGAGGTAATTTTTCAATAAAAGATTTATATTGCAAGTCAATAATGAAAAATCACGTTTCTTCACTAACCCGGATTAAACGAGGAATGCGTAACGAAGGGATAGATATTGTATAAATTAATCTCGGCGTAAGTAATGCCTCGCACAACTAATGAGCGAATTCTGCGCAGACGCCATATTTTAAAGAGTATAAAGATTATCACGAAGTCAATTTAATCAGAGACGCACGCACCGGCGAAAAACTCCTCCCTTGATTGTGAGGCTTAACAGGGAAGATAAAGTGCGTTCATATCTCTTCATATTTCATCGTTAATATATACAATCTTTCCGCACATCGAACGCGTGAAAGGCTATTTAATGAGGATAGAACCTCACACAACTAGGGTAGTAATTTATTTAATTCTGCATCTCTCGGCGAAAACTCCTCGGGATCCGATACTTTTCTTGTTCACAGTTCCAATTGGCAGAGATCTGTCAACTAACTGTCGCACGCGGCTGTTGGCTGTTGGCTGTTCCCTCACTGAGTAGATGACTATGACTAGTAGCCAACCATCAACCAACATTCTAGGCCCGCGATGGTGTTTCAGCCAGAATACATGAATATCGATTTATCTGATAGCGCGGAGATCGAAGCGGCAAATTCAATATTGACAAGGATGCACCAACTGCTACCAGAACTAATTTTATCTTCAGAGACACTGGGCTTGTTATATTATTACTAGCATAAATCACACTTCTTATACACATCTGAGGAAAACTGACGGGTTATTGATCTGACAGACAGATTAATGGGATAACGAAATAAACATGATCAATTGAAAATTAAGAAAATGTTGGTAGTTCTTGATGAGAATGATACAGTTAAATATGGCCGAATAGGATAGCTCAGGTGGTAGAGCACTGACCCGACAAGTCATAGGTCCCGAGTTCGAGTCCCGGATGTGACCGTATCTTTTTCTGATTTTTTTGTTTCAGATTTTCGATTGAGTTTCGCTAATAATGTCTTAATTAATTAGATATTACAATTTGAGTTAAAAATAAAAATAAATACAATATAAGAGTTGATACAAAGTAAGTAACAATGAATATAAGTTAAGTAAATAAAGATAATCTGCCAATATCCTCCAAATCAACAAAAATATTAATAAAAATGTTTAAAATTGGTTTTCACATGAGTTTATGAGAAAGGTAGAAATAGTTGGCACATACGCATTTGAAGTTTGCCAAGTTCAAATTGTTGTCAAATACATCCACATTGTGCTTTTTTGCGTAAATACCTCACAAGAGACCCAACTGCTCCCGTCTGGAGTCAGTGAGACTGACGGTAATGGGGAGGGAATGGAGATGGAAAAGTACTTGGTGGGGAAGTACCTGGCTTTATAATTTATTTATAATATTACAGGCCGATACGGGTTTCTAAATACGCAAGATTTAATAATATACAGCAACAGTATTATCAAGGGCACTGACGGTTGACACATGGCGCACTGTTATCACTGCATATTTTAACAATGCGAGCTT
This sequence comes from Glyphotaelius pellucidus, assembly GCA_936435175.1. Classification (NCBI taxonomy): domain Eukaryota; kingdom Metazoa; phylum Arthropoda; class Insecta; order Trichoptera; family Limnephilidae; genus Glyphotaelius; species Glyphotaelius pellucidus. The sequence goes on from OW386541.1 coordinate 397,673, forward strand.
AGACACTAATTAAATAACTCAACTGCGCTTACCGGCAGGACAATATATTTATCTCGCTTAGTAAATTAAGGGCACCCTCCGCGGATTCGTATTATTACTAGTACGGATCCACCACCTTCACCACCCTTGCCGCCATTCACAGATTCCCGAGCAGATTACTGAGATAACATTAATTAAATATTTAATAACAGCGCAGCGTTAAGGGAAATGATTAAGGCTCCCGGATGCAGCGTCTAACACCCGAGAAGCCTTAACCATTGTGTATGGTTACGGAAGACCGCATTCTTACCTTAAAAAAAATGGTCAAAGCTTAGCTGCCACGGTCAAGCGTAAAAAAATAAAACGTTAATAAAATAAATTCCAAGAGCTCTCGGGTCACCGGCAAAATATTGCGACATTAAATGCGGGCATTAGACTGAACGAAAAAATATCTGCACGTTCAATGTTTAAGATTTATAAAGGGTTTCTCACCGGATGAATGTCAACGTTTTAAAACCCTTAAAGTCAAGGATCGCTGAAACCGATGATTGCAGAGTGGAACTCGTTAAGCTGAAAGACTGCCGCCTAACCTAACCTAACCATGTTTAGATAAGTTTTTAGATTTTCACTGTCAAAAGTATTTTGTTATTTGTTTATGGGGTGTTATGACGTGTTGCGCTATCTCCTTCTTTAGCCAACGTTTCGGACAGCGTTACAGTGTCCATCATCAGGGCAGATGTCCGAAACGTTGGCTAAAGAAGGAGGTAACGCAACACGGTATAACACCTCAAAAATAAATAACGAAAATAACCATATTTAGTTTAAAACAAAATCTGAATAACCGGGTTCCTTTATTCCTTTCTCCATTCTCCGCCTTCCCTGTACCGCGAAATTTCCCAACGTTGGGATGTTATAAAATTATTTGTAGAAGCCAACACTAGTCAGTTGGAGTTAACAGCCTGAAAAAATTATTAAAGGAATCTAACAGCAAACATTTATATATAGTCACCCCAAGTGGTTCGCTGCGTTTGGTGACATAGCAGGGGTGCCTGGGTTCATGGGACGAGGTTGTCTAGATTTCCGGATGAACTGGACACACTGAACCCTAGATTCCTGCCCACCCCTCTTACCTTTTTCCTTCTCAGAACTTCCTCTCCTTCGTTTCCTTAAAAAGACCCTCCACATAGCATCGCCAAAGATGAAATAGGCTCTGAGAAAAATTATTTTTCTAAGGACTCAGTGAAGAGGTAACGTAAAAAAATAAAAATTAAGCAAATAAAATTTACTCGCGCACGCAGGGATTCGATCCCATGACCTTCGAATCTTTAGTCAAGATCCTTATCCCTCGACCACGGCGGCCGTTCAAAATCCCTGGTTGTGCATTGTTCTTATGCCAAGGTCCAAGATTCACTTTTCACCTTTCCTTTAAAAACAACCCTCTACATACCATCCCTAAAGTTGACATAGGCTCTGAGATTTCCCTCAGGACCTCTTGTGTAGAGTTTACATGTTATATAGATAGTTCGTTTGTATTACGGAGGATATAGTTTGTCCTAGAGCTAGGCAGGCAGGAGCTAGAGTCGGGCACGGCAGTGAGCAGTGAGCAGTGAGCAGAGCGCACAGTTGCACAAAGACCGGGCGTCTCGTGTTACTCGGAAAGTTGGGCGTGGTGCGCGGACCGTTTCAGCAGAACGGGTTCAGTGGCGCGCGGCGTTTTGTCCCGACTCTAATTCTGCAGTCTGTCAACGAGGCACAGGGCCTTTTCCGCCCCGAATCCCGAGTTCCGATCCCGACCAGAATGCAGGATACTGCTGTCGATCACGGATACGTGATCACGTGATCACAGATACGGATCACGTGATACGCGCCCTCTCTCCTCTGTTTCCATGTTGCTAAAACGAGACGGAATGCGTATCAAGTGACCTGTGCTGGTTGCACCCATGAACTCAGTTGCGACGTGTGATGAAAAATATTTTTTTATTTATTTTTAATAAAAAAAATATCATCGGACAGCAAAATCACGTCTACATTTTTACTCCAAATATGCTTAGGAATCGCCGCCTAAAAGCTTTCGGGTACGTGCTGTTACAACCTGTATATGCACATATTATTAAGTAATAAATATTTGATCACGATACACGTATTATAATAACATTACTAAAACAATAATAGCTAAAATAAGATGTTACATATTGTTCCGAGGCAGTTGAAACGATTTGAAACTGGCTCATAAAGCCTGAACTTCCAAGAAAACCTAACACTCGGATTTGAAGTAAACACTAAACACATATCAAGCTTTAAAACGCGATCGTTAAAATAATAATGGCTATTTGAGAGCAGAAATCACTGTTACGTAACGTGATCTATTACACCAGTAAGTGGCTTCCTAGCAACAATTCGGGAAACGCAAATATCTGTTGACAGCGAGGGGTGGAGGCTTAACGAGAGTTCAAACAAACTAGGGCCTCCGATTAATTACTCTATTAGACTTACCTGTGTTTAGTTATTTTTACCTTCAGGAAACCAGTTTTAAAATAACCCGACTCAAATTATTGATTCTATTGATTATGTCGTGACTTTCTGGAATATCTTCTTCTATTCACTTACATTGTCCAGACCCTCCGTCTCCGTCCATACGCTCCATGCATACACATTACACATCACGGCAGCTTTATATTCTTTTTTGTTTATCTTCAAATTGGCCTTTACATGAATCCCCTCGGTCGTATATTATTTTTACACATGTAAGCCTCAGGGATCTTATTTCTACTGCATTATGTCTATCCTCTGATTTTTTTTTTATTTGAATACCGCACGAGAGCCTCAGCTGCTCCCAACCGCTTGGAGCAAGTGAGACTATGGCATCTCCGATTGGGGTATGTTGTGAGACTGAAGGTAGTGAGGAGATGGGAAAGAGGAAGGTGGCGAAGTACCTGGCAATTCCAATCTGGTCGCCAAACACGGCTAAAGCAATTTCAAGTAACGTTTCAATTCCGAATAGTGATCTTACACCAGGGCGATACTGAGAGTATCCTCCATTCTGGCAATTCTGAGCTTCACTCTCAGACCGCTAGTTTAATTTTGGTACAATCGGGAACTGCTTACAGCAGGTGTTGCCAATAATCAGTCGAACATAAACAAATCCACTGGCTGTAAAATAAACTAATGAAAAAATACCAGTTAGCAAAGTTTAAACCTATTTGGAAACCCAACTTCAAATCAATAATTATTTAATAAAACAAAATTGTAAGGTAAGAATTCAAAGGCTTATCATTAAACTATTAATGAAAATATCTATTTATTGTCAATATTAGACTGTTAATAATCGTTGAGCAATTTTATTATTTCTTTCTGTAATATTAATGTCAACATTCTATTTAATAATTATTGAAGTATTTGTTAACTCTTCTCCATGAAATCTTCGTTAGCATGAAATGAGTTTAAATATTTCATTACAACCTTTCTAAGTAAAAAAAGTAAAGTTAACAATGGTGGTAATAGATGCCCGTACTCACATAAAAAATAAATTAGGGAATTAATTAAAAACATGCATCTAAAGACCCGTACCACGGATTTTTTACTGTTAGGCCCTGCGGGCGGCTTTTAATTCGTCTTCGCCTAGTTTGAGTGTTGGTGACTAACTTATAAATCCGATGGAAACTGGTTCCAAAAGTAGCCAGTGCCTCGGATCCAGTGACAGCTAGTCAACGGGACAAAGTAACCGCGACAGACACGCGTCTATATATATATATCATATATAATAAATATATAGACGATTAGAGACCATTTCAGAGAAATTTCAAAACTTTTATAATGAATATTTGTAACAAAATGATCTAATCATTCTTTTAAACTTCGTCACTGCAGACACGGTTTGCTTTTATCAAAACAAAAGCTTCGAATGACGCGGGTTGAAAAAAATACGAGTTCCCCGAAGAAAACAGTGGAATCTATTGTTAGTTTATTATAGCGGACCTTTGTTTCTGGGATTTAAAAGAGTGAATAGTGGCTGTGTGGATTGTGGATGTGGAAGGGCTGAGAGAGACGGCAGCTCATTGGTATGAATTCCGCGATACCGACTACTGACGACCTTTCTTCAGCGAAGGTTGACTTTTTCTTTATAAGAATCCTAGGATTTTTATTCCGATGCCCACAAAGCAAGACCCAATTTGGATAACTAACTATTTCCAGTGTAATCTCGCCATGAATGAATGTTAATTTTGAAAGCTCGGTATTTTTTTATTACCCCATTTAGGAATTCAAAAACCTTGAATAAAGTTTTAAGATAATAAATGAATTACAAGAAAACACGTATTTTATCTTGAAAAGTTCACTTTGATGGCAAAAAGCTGATCTGATTTGGTCTGCTGAGGCCATTAATTGTTTTTACTATTAAACATTCGCCGCGTTCACTTACATGTCATGTTTTATTAATCTTCTTACTAAGGACGGGTTTGCTGCTGTCATTCACGACTTTAAATACGTATAAATATGTCTTCTGGAATTCTGCTAGTTAGCTAAAGACGCAGTCTGGAATCCCTTATACTCCAGGTACTGTAGGCAATAATAATTATTATATAGGATGCCAGAAGCATGTGAAGTATGCGCTGTGGATGCAGAAGGTATAATATAGGTACTAGATTCCCGAGAGGATCTCTTCTTATTCTGGAAAAGCCATAACCCACGTTGCTGTTAAAGGGTGATTTATTGCCGATAAAATACTTAATGCATCGATCGAAAATGAAGCCAATCGGATGTTCGCCACAGAAACGATACACACATTATTCTTAAAACGTCGCGGCCGTAATCAATTTAGTGAGTAATTGATATCGAATGAATAATGTTACGCATTCTGAATTTCTTAGAAGATAGGTGTCTCGAGAGAAAACTGCGACAAAAATAACGAGATTATTTACTGAACCAGGAAGAATGTGGAAGAAATATACAAAGAAATATACACTTAAAAAATCAACTATAACTCCGATTCTAAAAAAAACAAATCTTGATGCTGACAGTACGGATAATTACAGGCCTATATCCAACCTACCATTCCTATCAAAACTGCTTGAGAAAATCGTTGCCAAACAATTGGTGGGGTACTTGAACTCCGCCGGTCTATTTGCCAAAAATCAATCTGCTTATCGACAGTTTCATTCATCGGAAACTGTTCTTTTGCGGGTAATTTCAGACTTGATCATCGGGATGGAAGCAGGTAAGGTGGGTTTGGTATCTGTTCTTGACATGAGTGCGGCATTTGACACGATATCCCAAAGACAACGAGGATCACGAAAATTACTAAACAGAATAAAGGCAAACATTGAAGTTCATCATAAGCTTCCAGACTTTTCAATTATAATATCCAGTCGATTCTGCTTGCTAGCGGTGGTGCTATAGCTAAGAGATTCCTTACTATCCGTAGTCTGTCCGGAGGAGGTAACGGTATTGAGACGAAAATTTTCATTAAACATACCGGGAAGCAGCAGGAGAAGCTACAAGACTTCTCACACGACGTTACGAGGATCCTTTGTCAAAGGATAGGATCGTATTTATCTTTTTCAACTAACTTAAAAATAACGTAGAACAAAACCTTCACAAACTTTCAAAGTACGTGTTTGCGTAAATATTCTTCAATAAATTGAGAAATTTACCAAGCGTTTCTCATTATTTTTTTTCCCTTTATTTTTCCCAAGTTTTACATTTGATATATACAATATTTTGAAAATAAAAAGAATAATGGGAACCCACAAAGGCGCAGCCTGTGCGTGGGGAGTAAGTTAAATATATTTTAATATTGTACCAAGAAAGAACAAACAGTGGGCATATAAAGCAAAAACATCAATAATTTTTTTTTCTAAACTACTTGCACAAAATGTGCGTACAACAGTGTAACAACAGTAAGTGAATCGTGTAATAATAAGTGTAATAGTAAGTGAATAATGGAATAATAAGTGAATAGTGTAATAATAAGTGTAATGTTTGTGAGAAACATAAAGCAAATTAAACAAACAACGTTCCAAAATCTACATTGTCAAGCCACTTCAATTCCTTTATGTATGGAGGTATTTCAGTTGTCACTTGAATATTTTTCGGTAAAAGATTGAATGTACGAGGTCCAATGAAACTGCTGTGAGTTTGCATTTGTTTGGTATTCGTTTGGGGGTATAAAAAAAATTATTATTTCTAATGTTTATTCTGTTTTCATTTTTTTTAAAATTTGTTTTGGTTTTTAAAGATATATTTCATAGTTTGTATGATAAATAATTTTTAGTTTCTTTGTATAACGCATCTGTCGAAAATGTTCTATTTCTATTTTACAAAACTTGAATAATATAATTTTGAGATATTTGTGAAGGTTTTATAAATGCATCAAGCGCATCCTTCCTATTATTCCGTACATGAGTGAAGATTGCACCAGAGAAAAATAAATCATTTTCAATTTGTCAATATTAAGTACTTCTTTAAGTCTGTAAAATATGTACGAAAGATATCTTAATTTAGAAACCGTATTATTAATTTGTGATTAAACCTAAAGTTTCTGCGATTTGAAACTGATGATTTGTTTTATTAAAAGACAAATAACTTTTTCAAACACAGCAAACTTATTTTGTGGCACCATTTTAATTCAAAATTAATAAATTACTTAGTTTTTACACCTTTTATTGTTTACAAAACCAACATGTTTCGTGAGCTAGGCTCACTTTTTCAGGGTTTACCTTTAGTAAACCCTGAAAAAGTGAGCCTAGCTCACGAAAGAGCCACACGAGCCTAGCTAGCTGAAGAAGTGAGCATAGCACGAAACATGTTGGTTTTGTAAACAACAAATGTGGTAAAAACTAAGTAATTTATTAATTTTGAACAAATAACTTTGTTCACATCACTTTATTTTATTCACTCTCTACATGTTTTATGAACATGTTCACATCCCCAGGAGTAAACATTTATACATTTATGTAAATGGGTGTGTAAATGTAGAATGTGTAAAAAATAAAGGGATGTTAACAAAGTTAATTGTCTTTTTATAAAATAAATAATGCCACCACAAAGTGAAAACCTTCCAGAAGACGTTTTCTTAGAAAAATTGATGATTTGTATTTCTTTTAGATGAAAAAATTTCGTAACATTTACATGTCAAAAATGAATGTTAATATTTTCATCCTTTTTACAAAATATGAATTTATCAGAGCAACTAAATTTTATAAATCTGATGTTTATTTTTGGAATGGTTTGACAACAATAAAATATTACACAATTACACTTTGAGGCTCCGTAGTAAGCATATACAATAACGTGATACAAATGTGAGAGAGAGCGCGCTTATACTAAAAACCGATAATAATTAAGCGGAAATAGTGAAAGTATTAAAACGATAAAGTGGAATTAAAACAAAGTTATATCATTTTGTTTATTTTATTAAAACGATACTGATCTAGAATAGAGCCAAAATCTCTCGACAAATGTCTAGGCATTTAAAGATATATTGTGATTTTTTTATACCTATAAAATGTAAAATAATAAGTAAATTTTTTTCTATGGAGGGAATTTAATACAATTACCGTTTCGACTCTACAAATTTATAAAAATTATCTTCAAAAATAATATATATATTTTTAGGAACTTAAAATATTCAAGAGAAATATGTTGTAAATCTGCAGAAATCAGGAATGCGTAATAAGTTGCACTTTACGTTCGACTTCATAATAATATATACATAGACGTTTACTTAGACTTTAGATAAAACTTATGAAAGCCGACATCGTAATACCTGAAACCTATACCTACACCAAAGAGGTAGGTGCAACTCCACAAGGGTGAATTCAGGTGTGGGCGGGTGGTATGACACGAGAGAGACTATATACAGAGAGAATATTACAAGGGTGAAGTATCAAATCTGGCAGGATTATCCATAATATTCCAGGTAAGCTCTGGTATTTGGAGCATTTAAAGTGGCTTCTGCAATAAATTGGAATCCGTGAAAAAATACCCACTTTATTTTAACGGCATATCGGCAGTTGTGTCGGCGATATCGTTATGTTTGAAAGAGTATTCGTCGAGGCTATCAACGCTAAAACGCAAAGGGGAATAACATAGAGTTCTCGACAAAATCGATGTATATTACTACTCCATGAAAAAAAAACACAACCCAAAGGCAAAATGCCATGCAATTAGACGTTTAAAAATAAAACATTGTCTTTTTCATAAAAAAAAGTGGTAGTTAGGCGGAAGGATTTAACCGCTGAAAGCGGCTTTTTAATGCGCATTTTACGGTGAAAAGGTGCTAAGATATTTTTCACAAATTCTATGGTAAACTAATTGTTGAACGCACTTTTCCTTTACCGAAAGGAAGTTCTGAACCAGGTGCCGAAATAATAGAAAATATAAATACCTACCGCCCGACTTCAATGGTTTTTGAAATAATTAATTATTTGAAGACAACTTTCAACTCGAAAACCCTAATTTGTAAAAACATCGTTAAAGTTTTTGTAAAATGTCTGAAAAGGTAATACTTACCTAAATCTAGAATTTAATCTGAAGAATTTTGCTAACAAAGGGTTTTCATTCTGTTTTGCTTTTCAGATACGATATTATGATTAGTGTCTAATCATTAGTAGGTTTACTTATTTCGATAATATTTTTACAGCGGCCTCCGAGTGATTAAGTTTCATCTGGTTTGAACAATTTCCCCTCAAAAATAAGCGTCCAATGTAAAAAAATGTAAAAGAAAACTTAAAGGTTTTTGAAGTATCTAAATTTATAAAGTAATATCAATTTCGAAAGAAATATTTTACGACCAGCGCAAAAAAGACTAAACGAAAGAGTTGCATCAAATATACTGGAAACCTAATAGTAGGTTTGCTTGGAGAAGTCAGAAGGAATTCTTCCTACGGTCTTGTTAGGATATTCCCGACCGGGACGATCAAAGGGCGCCCGATATGACGCGATGTTGCATCTTGCAAAGGAGATGGATTGTCGGAGGAGGCTGTATTGCGCCAACCTGAACTTCCAATAAACGAATAATCTACCTTCCTTCAATGGGCAAAACTCTCATAGGCATCCGCCACCCTACTGGTGTAACTGGTACTTCCACACTGGCGGCTTTCATTGAGATGATTGGAGCTCGTCAGGCCTTCTGTCGCCTGTGTGCTGCGTGCTGCGGCGTGCTGCGTGCCTACGAAACAGCCGATTTAAGTGACGATGTCAACTTATTAGGTTCAACTCTGTAAGGAAAAGGTGGAATATAAATAATTCAACGACACATCTGCTGTTACTTTCAACACTAAGACGCCCTTCGTTTACCCTTTACACCACACAATATTATAAAAAATAATTACGATCTTACTTTTAGAAGATCTTATGTTTCGATTGTTAAATATTTTCCCATCAGCCACGGCAAAAATAATCAACAAGTGGCAATTTGTTTAACATTTTTATTTTGCTGGCAAAATACATAAATCGCTATTGCGGAATAGCATTTCGAACGGCTACGAAGACATAAAAAAGAAAAGAAGAAAAGTATCCCGAACGAAGGATACTAAAGTTGTCGCCACCTGTCAGTCGATCCGCGGAAAAAGAACTAACCAGCGCAGCGCCAGCTTCTCGGAAATATCCCTCTGCAGAATCAACCAGCTTTTTGAAATACGTCAAAAAATAAACCAAACCAGAGAGAAAACTTCCAAATCTTGCAGACTGCAGGTATACCAAAGTAAATAAACATCCCGCTGACTACAGAATGGAGTGCACAGCCTTCTGAAACGCACGGCGAGGTGAGAACGCGACAGAATACAGAACACGCTGAAAACTTTTGCAATTAAATACTAACTTTCAAAAACCAATCCGTGAGAAATACGTACACTTAAAGACAAAAGGAGTTGGCTCAATATAATATAATAATAGTTGGATTCCTTGAGGAGGTTTAAGAAAATTGTGTTTGGAATATAAATTGAAATTTCATACACTTAAGAAAAAGAGTCTGTCAACACGGCAGAGCAGTGTATCATCAGTGTATAAAAACGCTTCTCACGGAAAAGCAAGCGCGGAGTGGAGCTGGAGATACTTCTCCGGGATATAATGATGGTAGTGCAAACACAGAGGCTAAAAGGGGCTATAAATCATGTATATTACACCGATAGTTCACAGCTTGTAATAAATCCATAACGTGAAATATCTATAATTCAATCACAGGCTGTCACACTATATTACATTTTTGGCTCAGAAGGCGAAACCCCCGAGAGCCTAAGCCATATTGTGCGTAATAAATTTAGAATCAAGGAGTAATGTTCCTTCAAAGCGGACATTTTCCATTTTTTTGCAACGTAATGTAGAAAATGTAGCGCACGGATTTTGTGAATATTTCAAAATAATGAAAAGTGACATTATTTGACTACAAATACTCGCATGCGTGTGTCATATCGGAATTAATTCATTTCAAACTTTAACAACTAATTTGAATATCAAATACGCTCAAAGATTCTGCCCTTTAAAATACTCGTACTTAAGTATCCTTAAGATGTTTTAACAGAATAAAACAAGCTACGTATGGGATTTTATCCAGAATTTATCATAAATATATTATGTAAATGGAACATGTAATGAATTTGAGCAGAAAATAACAAAAATAAAGTTTTTTTAAGTTATTCAAGCGGACTCTTTGAAAAGATACGGTGCATTTTGGAAAATGTCTATATTTTTTTTCTGAAGCAGTAATAAATATTAATTACAAAACTTCGTCTGAAAGGGCTTCGTTTCGAATATGTTTGGTGTAAATGCTTCAAGAAACCTTGCAACTTACCCAGGTATGATAACAAACATTAGTTCGAAGGATACTACAATTTTGATTGACACGCTCCTGGCGTAATTGATGGTAGTATGTTTTTACAAGTTAAATTGGCAGGTTTTATCGTTGTATAAGTGTGTTTGAAAGAGGATTCAGATGAGGAGCAACTCATTTATTAAATTTTTTACATGAATACCGCATAAGAGTTCCAACTGCCCCCGTCTGTAGCCAGTGAGACTATGGCATCCTCAATTGGGGTATTTTGTGAGGCTGAAGGTAGTGGGGAGGAGAAGGAGATGGGAAGAGGAAGGTGAGGAAGTACCTGGCTATTCAGATCTGTTCACCAAACACGGTCTAAAGCCATTTCAAGCATGGTTTCAATTCTGAATGGCGGTCTTACACCAGGGCGATACTGAGAGTATCTTTCACTCTGGAACGTGCCGCAAATATGCTAAATATTATTTTAAATGAATTAATTGTAAAATAAGACAAATTAATCAAATAAAATTTATTTGCCACGCCGGGATTCGATTCCGCGACCTTCGGATTACGAGGCAAGAGCCTTAGCGCTCGACCACGCCTGCCGCCATTACAGATTTGTCGATAGTAATGAACCAAAAACTGAAATGTTTCTAGTTAGTTCAATTCACAAATCACAGTGGCATTAAATAATTTGATGTTCCTTCAGTACAGTGGATTTTCCGCTCGTCCCTCGACAGCCTGTATGAAGTGTTGTCTCTACGGAGCAGAGGTCATTAATCATCCCTCGAATACAAGCAGCGCAACGATACAGCCAGACATTTGATTAAGTGGTTAAGTTGGCTAGGACCATATTGACAGATACTTTGTAGGAGATTATTGAGGTTCCAGTCACTAGCCACTAGCCACTAGCTGCTCTAGCAGGCCGGCATTAAATCATCCACTCATTTAGGTCGGAAGTCAAACGGTACTGAGAGAAAAATAATGGTAGTTTTTGTGCTTTATACCTATAAACAATTAGGCTTTTGTCGGGAACCGAAACAATGCTATTTAAATGCTATGGAAATCTAATGAAGTACTTTACACGTTTATGACTTTGGTTTATCTACTTTATGTTTGAATTTCTAATAATAATTAACAATACCTACGTACAATCATTATGACACGCTTTAGAAAAAAAGTTTTTAAAAAAAGCTTAAAAAATTAGCAGGTTCAATTTCTGTAGCAGCAGCAAGCAAATAGATTACATAGTTACATGTCCATTAATATATTATTTTCTTTCTTGGAGTTAGAAACGTTTATTTTAATGTTCTATGAACCTTCAAAATCGATTTAACAATCAACGTCAGCGTTTTAAATTTTTTTCAAACTCTGAAAATAATCGTTTTTATCGAGTTTACGTTTTGCTGAATACGGTTCTACGATAGACATTTGACAAATGTGCCAGTTGGTATTCAGCAATAACGGGTGACGACACAAACTCAAATTGAAGTGACAACCATAAAGATGCATAAATACCGAGCTAGGACAAAGTGGCGCTCCAACTTTAGGACGTGGAGAGTGACGGAGAATGACGGAGAATGACGGAGAGCGGGCGGCGTGCATCGGGTGAGTCTAGCCACGTGGATTGATGAAGTTGCCAGACGTAAGGCATCGGGCGCTACAGTAGAACTGGCTGAGAAACACTAAAATAAATCATCGCGTATGGAAGACCTACCAGACCGGTGTGGACTCGGCAAAACACTGCGATTACATCACAATATCACATTATTATCGGTCCATTTTCACTGAAAACCGATTGAAGATTGTCTTACATAGACGTCAGTAGTTCAAAAGTACATAAACACGCGAAACTTCAAAAAGAAAAATAATATTTTACTTCAAAAATATTCAGCTGAAAGATTGTTCAAGAGCAAAACTGAAATGTTTTCATGGAATTAGAGAAAATGTCTCGGAAAAAGATTCGGTGAATTCGAATCGGATTGTTCGCGCGAATTTGAAGTTCGACCGACGGAGGTTGCGATGTTTCGCGATGTGTGCGCGCTCTCTGAGAACGGAATGACAACTGGCGGGAAACACCTGCGCGCTGCGACGCCGCGAAGGGGACTGACGACGCCCGCGCCGCGACGCCTCCGCCCCGCACCTCACTCCTCGCACCTCCCGCCGCACACGGTTCCTTGCGAGGGTTGCTCAGGTAGAAGCGGAAACCAACCCTCTGGCTGACCGTAGCCTCTAACCCTGCAGGTAATGCGCGATGCGACGTGCAAAAAATGCATTGCACCTACGCAACTCACAAAGATGAACAAGTTGGCTTCAAAGATATTGTAATATAATTTCTAAGGAACTACATAAATCGATTTTAAAATTTTAAAATTATTAAAAAGTCATTCACGATATGGCGTGGATTCTTAAATGACCAGTTATCAATATATTTCGGCGAGCAAACATTTATTAAGTATGTGGTGTATAAATAAATAAATGGTATTTAAATAAATATGTAAATCTAAATAAAATACGTGGTGTATAAATATATAAATAAATTTATATAAATTAATAAGTTGTGAATAAATAAATAAGTGGTATTTAAATAAATATGTATATCTAAATAAATAAATAAGTGGTGTATAAATAAAGAAGTAAATCAATATAAATAAATCAGCAGTGTATAAATAAATATGTAAATATATATAAATAAATACACGATGTATAAATAAATATGTAAATCAATATAAATAAATAAGCAGTGCATAAATAAATAAGTAAAGCTATGTAAATAAATAAGTGGTGTTTAAATAAATATGTAAATCTATATAAATAAATAAGTGGTGTATAAAAATTAATTGTTTTCATTTAATTAAAATGACGGCACAAAATGAATTTGGGAATATTGAAGAAAATATAATTTTTATTCGGTGCGCATTTTCAGAAAAGCATTTAATTGAAAAATTCTTCTTAAACTACAACTTTTGCTTTGTATTTTTAATATTATATTTATTTATTTAACGTAGGTTTTCTTTTGAAAGAAAAAAAATTCTAACACGCAAATGATACCGTAACACTATTATTACGTTTTTCTGAAAACCCATAAAACTTGAAATCTATCGTTAATGCTCTCTCCAATTTCCGTTCTCCCTCACGCAATCCTGCGATAGGATGGTGCGATAGTTGGTCACAACGTTCCGTGAAGGCCTAATCTGGGTTTAATATTTCAATGGTAACTAAATATAATAACTGTAACTTTATCAACTTGTTATTCGCAAGATACAAATCTTTGTTAAATAGCGCCGTCTTACAAGCAACTAAACTCAGATTTAGCGAATTCAACACGGTGTTTGTTCCACGCGCTTTATCGAGCGCCGCATTCGTGATGTGTTGGAAATATTTGAACGATATGATATTCAAATAACTGCCTGGCGTCGACTACCAATGGAAATAAAGTATGGAAACATACAACCAAGGCAAAGTAGTAAGCTTCATCGGAGAAAATGTCTTTGTCATTGCTTTCTAACACAAACTCTTTCTTTGAAAAATAAAGGCCTTCGATAAGAGCGCTTACAATATAGGTTAGGTATGTCTAGAATGAAACCATATTAATATAATTAAAGAAACGTTTAAACATTTTAAAATTTAATTTTATTAAAAGATGGAAACATTATCTATGCACGAAAATATATACTAACCATCATATTCATACTTTCAGGATGAAACTCTTTAATAAAAATACAATTTCACCTAAAGTTAACAACCCCCCGAGAAGTTTAATCCTTTAGGACGAGCGCAAGGGCCGCTTTACGAATCTCCCGAGAATTAAGTGGGAACTTTACAAAAAAATACGAGCGCGCATACGGAAACTGGCAGGCGGCAATATAAACAAGGCAGATATAAATGATTGCAAAGGCTTCAGTGATAAGTTGTTTATAAATCAGTAGTCGGTTATTAAAAACCTGAAATGATAATCATAAAACCAAGTAAGGAATCATTTACTCAGAACGCACAGCATTTTAAGGAGGAAATCACTTAAGTAATAAAGAATCGCTTCGTTGTAAATAGTGAAATAAAACAGATGTATAGCAGATCCCAGCCGATAAGAAATATAATTTTAACGAGAACTAAAGGGGCACTAGTAACATAAAAGGATCTTAATACAAAATGAGGCCGACTGAAGTCATAAAGCTATTTTATGGTGAATAATTTGAAATCCCTGAAATGTCATTTAATGAAACGGACTTCAGGGAAAGAAACACAATTTCCTTTACGGAAATAGCAGCGAGATTGTCATTGTCGATAAAATGTCTTGATTGGTAGCTAATGCAGAGACGGAATAATTCGTGTCACGGGTGAAATCCCACAACATTCAGAAAGATTTCATTCGATAAAACCAAATCGATTTATCAGATTGACGGATTTGATAATGTAATCTAAAAGTTTAGAAAATTTATAATTCGAAAAAATCACCAAGACAGATCAAAGAGCGCTTTTAATGGAACTCAATCAAATGATTAAATTTTGGCCACCATCGGATGGTGGGGAGGGGGTTAGAAAACTCTAGTTAGCTCCACGGAGAGAGTTGGTCGAAGAGGGGGTAGAAAAAATTAAACCATAAAACATATTGATCTGTACAAAATACGAGTGTGAAGCTGATTTAGGCAAACATTTGATAATTGGATTTCCTTATTAAGATTTTTTAATCTGGCATTACCAATCCGACAAAGATAAAAAAAACATACAAAGTTCTAAGCGACAAAAAATGTTGTTTCAACGCAATCATAGTTATTACGTCGTTTTTAAGTCACATTTATTAAAATAAACTCAGTACAATGAAGATGCGGTTTTGTTGTGGTTATTGATGTGGCGAGGTGAATCTTTACAGTCCTTTTTTTATTTATTTATTGGCTCGCCAACAAAATACATAAGACAATTATTACATAATTTACACTTTCAACATAGTTGTAGTGATGATTCCAATCTCACGTGAGCACACCATTCATTTTAATATTCGTTGTGTGACGATAAGCTATAAGTCGTGTAATGCAGTCCTTTGCTTTAAACTTTTATCTCTGGACCATTCAGTAGGCGCTTTTAATATTCCCAGGTTTACGAAATGGCGACGGTACAAAAAGGTAATAACATAACGTACATTCCTTTTCACAATAATGCTTTATCTCTTTCCTACACATTAAACAATGGTGAGTAAAAAGATGAGACACACAATGCACGTATGTCTATTTCCTGAAAAGGAAAAATGTAGTACTTTGGAAGAAACAGACATACTTACATTGTGTGTCTCATCTTTTGTTTCTTCATTATTTAATATGTAAGGAAGAAGTTCGACATTTTTGTAATAAGGCATGTACTTTTATTGCATTTTTTGTACCGTCACCGTTTCATTAACGTGGAAATATTAAAAGCGCCTATTAAATTATTTAAGGAAAATACAAATTAATCGATTTTTTTAAAGATAAATATTCATGGCGTTGGTGTGGAAAAATATCGAATCGCTAAAATACAAATAATTTCTAAAATAACAAATATGTAAGTGGCCCATTGAGAAAGAGTTAGTGCACAAGTCCTAAGTTATTCCACTCCATTTACATATTACGAGAAAATTTTCGGTCAGCTGTAGCCAATGTTGCCGGGGCATCCCTTGTTCACAAAGCCGAGTGTTTAGTTAGAAAATTAATATATCATTTGCAAGGAATGCGTGACCAGCTTAGGATGTAACTAACCCTGAGCTAGTCATTTGGAAACGCAAATAAACATGACTATTTTAATTCGGAAAATGAATCCTTTTAAATAAATATTATTTCTCATGTCGGTGTATAAATAAATATATCAGTGTAAATCGGAGTATAAAGCTGTTTTATTTTCGTTCAACCTGTTTTGGAAAGCTTTCAACTTTCTATGTTTCTTCAAGGGGCAATAAAAGTTTAAGATGTAAAGATCTAAAACCGAAGTTTTCCCGCCAGTTCTATATCGGGGACTGGGCAGAGGTGAGAGTGGACTGAAATCCTTAAGTGGAACGTTTGCGCGGCCCTTTTCGGCCCGTTTCACACAAATCTTAATTTTAGATTTGAGATCAGAATATCAACCAAAAAATTATTTTTGTAATTAAAAAAAAGTTGTATCAAATATCTAGTACGCATGTGAGCTATTTTATTTATTTTTGCTTTAAATTATAAGATACACGCCATTAAACATTTATTTGATCGCCATTACATTGATTTTAGAGGCAACTTGGGCAATTATTTGTGAGTAAATGAAAAGCAATAAAAAATTATTTTACTGTATTTATTTTAAAAATACATTGAAAAATAAAATAAAATATCGTTAAAAATGCATTTTTTGGGTAGTAATTTAAATAATATATAACGGACAGATTTTTGTTCCGCCTTAAATAGCAAATTTGTATTTTAACTTAACACCCTTCAAAATGATTTTTTTTATTAATTTTTTATTTCGTCATACTTTATGATTAATATAGAAAAATTATTTTTCAATTGTTTTTCATTTATTTACTCACAAATAATTGCCCAAATTGTCTCTAAATCATTAAACTTTAAAATCTTTAACGGTCTAAATCTTATAATTTAAAGAAAGAAAAAATAAAGTATCTCACATCTGTACTTGATATTTGATATATCCTTTGATTACAAAAACAATTTTTCAGTTTGTTTAGTTATTTTGATATCTAATTCAGAATTAAGATTTGAAATAGGCCGCGCATACGTTTCTCTTGAGGACAGGCAAAAAGATAGTATACAAGAGGGCCGCAGGTATCTCAAATAATGACAATGAATAATAAAGTAAGGGAGCTACACACACACACACACGAGGTAAGAGCTCCGTTTGGGGCAATGCCATCCCGCCCAAAGAAACGTTTATTTAACAAGATTTTGGTGTGTGCTATTTTAATTATTCATTAAATTGCTTTGAAGTCCGCAGCTACTGATTTCGGAGAAAACCATATCCAATTTTTTACGAGAAAAACTCTCTTTTTATAACTTTTGAAGGTTATTCCCATCAACGTAATATATCATTGAAGAAGAAGATAACACTTTTAAATCTAAATGAAAATATGAAAGAAAACAAGACACAGAAAAACAGAAAAAGACAATGGTCGCAACTGGGACACGAACCCAGACCTCTCGTCTAACCGGGACGGCGCGTTTTCCAATTTCGCTATTGCCACCTTCTGTCAAACCGTCATATTTGTCAATCTCATATTTCAAATATTTAGAATCATTAATATTATCTTCAACTAGTTCTTTTTCCATATTATAGGCAAATACTCTTTTTATTGGAAACAATCATTCAAAGAATTGGTTTGTAACCTGAATAGCGTCTCGGATAAATGTATCCGAATTTATTCATATGGAACTATTGACTTTATGAAAGTCTAAATGAATATTCAATTTTTTACGAGAAAAACTCTCTTTTTATAACTTTTGAAGGTTATTCCCATCAACGTAATATATCATTGGTCCCAGTTGCGACCATTGTCTTTTTCTGTTTTTCTGTGTCATGTTTTCTTTCATATTTTCATTTAGATTTAAAAGTGTTATCTTCTTCTTCAATGATAAAAAACCATATCCAATTATATTAATCTTATCTGATGAAGAAACCTCTGGTTTCCAAATGTCTTGATATTTTTGATTAAATAGTGGTGTTTTACAAAGATGGTTTGTATTTGTTTTCATTTAATAAAAAATGAAGACACAAAGTGCATTTCCAAAATTTGAACAATTCTTCAAATATTTGAAGTTATTTTCACGTTTTGTGTTAAGTTCTGTTATTATATCATTAAAAGCCAGTTGCTTCATAAAACTGAAATAAACACAGAACTTCGATAGAACTTTCACAGAACGTGAAAACAACCCATATTTAGTATTAAGATTCGAATATTCACAAGTAACGATTAATAAGTAAAACATTAATTAACTTCAGTCAAGTATTTCTCGGTAGATTCTTCAAGCAAATTGGAATCAAGTGAGTCCATAACGTAACGCAACAAAGTAATACAACAACCAAATCCCCTACTCAAACAATATAAATAAAAGTCACATTTACGTACCTAGTAAGATATGCAAAAAAAATAAGAGACGGTTAACCTTACAATCCGAAGAAAACATATTTTTGATAAACAATGATTCCATTGCACAGTGATCGGGGAAATATAAGCCGCAGAGCAGAGCAGAGTCGGGAGCAGAAAGGGGTCTCCCAGTTCCCAGTTCCCAGGTCCCAGCTCGCAGCTCCCAGGGGACGGAGAAAGGCGGTCGTATCGCAAATTGCAAAGGATGTAATGTTGTTTGGAGACTAAGGTTTGGGATAGGACATAATCTTACTCGAAAGACGTCTTACCTTCCGCCTTATTGGAAATGTTATGGCTGTTCTTGTTTGTACGATGGCGGAATCTTTAATATTTCCTACTAAAATAAAATTTATTATACGAAGGCATGAAGGAACTGGGATATTTTAAAAGTTATATTTAGAGTAACCACAAGGTGTACGCTTCTATTAGGACTTTCCCAAAAGGGTCTCCTAAAGGTATAGCAAAGTACATAACATGACAGGGTGCAAATGGATTACATACCAATAAATATCCCGATATTTGAAAAGAAAGACAATATTTTTTACATGTTGAATATATCACACAATAACATGAAACTGTGCTGGTACACTTTAATAATATGTATATAAAAATAAAAATGTAAGCCTAAGTAGGATATCAATAAAGGAGAGTTCCGTAATATGTACGTAACATTACTTTCCAGTTCTAATAAGAACAATTAAAAATTCGACCAGCAAAAAGTTGGATTTTTTTCGAGTTACAAAAAACTGTCTTACCATTATTATTGCACGAAAAACGAATCACACATCTTTCCCAGCAGGACGATTCAATTTAACAAACTTACCTTTCCGTGAACTTTTCGCAACTTGTTTATTTGTAAAACTTCAGTTTACCTGCGGACAAAGAAAGACACAATTAATTCAGAATAAACACACTTGAACATGTCATGCAGAAGTGGAAACATTCGCCATCGCGTCGGGGAGCAGATTTAGAATTTACGTTATTAATATTCAGCGGGCTGCTCTAGCGTGCAAGATCCCCTTGATAAAGTTTATCGTACAATTAGCATACAATTTCCTGGGAAAAGCTCTATCGGATATGTAGGCGAGCTGGAAACCCCTTGTTCATATTCTCCCTTGCGGTTGATGTCCGCGAGTGCCTCGGCGGGGTATGCAGGAATTCAATTGATTAAAGTGTTGCCGGTCAGGGGTAGAGTGATTTAATGCTATATTGATGGAATGGGTTAGAAATACATTAGGGGTTTCAAAACTACACGTACTATACTAAGCAGAAGGGGAGAACGCCGCTCTCGCACTACATATGTCCAATGATAAGATCAATTTATTATTATAACTAACTGTGGCTGTGGAACGATTCGCCTGCCTCTGTGTTTCCTCCTTCCTACAACATGGGTCTATTCAAGACCAATGTTCATTCCTTCCTATCCTCAAAAGGACCCTCCAAATCAGCATCTCAAATGACATAGGCCCTGAGGGAAATTACTCTCATCAAGGCCTCCTGTGTGGAGTTAATGTAAAAAAAAACTAACTAACCATCATGCCGTTTCCGTGCAGGAGTAGGCAGAGAGGATGGACCGCCAAACAACTCAGTCCTGGCACACACTTTTTGCCTCACTCACATTCATACATCGTCTCATACATACTTTTTAAATTTTTTTAAATTATTTTTTTATTTGTTTATCTTAAAAATGGTACATATTAAAGTAGTACTGGTCTTCCATTAAAAGAATTTGCTTGTGGATGGAAGAAGAGTTTACATTTTATTTATACATTTAAAATTAGTGCAGTTAATACAAACACATCGCAATCTTTAACTAAAAGACATCCATGTATTACGTAAGAGCAAAAACAAGTATAATTTTTAGTGTTACATTCATGTGGAAATAGGGGAAGCAGTCTTCCCGTTGCTAATTTCTTTAAAATGATTTTTGATAAAGTTCGATAATTGTATTTTGTTATTAATGATTCTGATTTCTATTGGTAGGTTGTTAAAGAAGTATTTTCCCTGGTATGAAAAATGATGTTGGGCAAAAGAAGTGTTTAATTTCGAGCATACAAATACATGTTTGAGTCTGGTACGATTTTCCGTTACGAATGAGTGTTTTTATTTTTCTTTTACAATTTGTAAGATTGAATTTTTTATAAATAGGTTTTTGAATGTTGGGACTTTAAATTCTTCACTCTACTCTTCTATTATTCTGACTTTTGACATGGCCCACTCAAGTATCTGATTCACTTGATCGTGCCATGTCTTTCTCGGGCGTCCCCGACTTCTACCATTCACATTTGCTTCATATATTCTTCTTACACAATTTTTTTCGTTCATTCACTCTACATGCCCAAACCATCTGAGGGTTCCTTTCTTAATCTTACACCAGCCTTACATTCTTTGCGGATCTCCGCATTTCTCACACGATCATACATGTTTTTACCACACATACGCCTCAGGGATCTCATTTCAACAGCATTCAGTTTACTTTCATCCTTCCTCTGCCAGTTCCATGCCTCACTGCCATACATCAGGGTAGGTACCAGGACTCCATTGTGGACTGCTAGCTTTGCTTCTTTTGACAGTTTATTATCAGCGCCAACGGCATTCAGTCCTAATGTCAATTCATATAAACTTCAAACTTCCATATTCATAAGAGCTTGCTAATTCATTTTCTTTTCCAAGTACAATACCGACTATCCCACCAAACCTCTAGTTAGATGGTCTTGGATCATGCCTCCGATAATCCAATAATTACACGAAAGATATTTCTCGCTTATAGTGATGTAAGAAGGAGGAATTTAAATATTAAAAGATTATTATTAATTTGTACCCGGCAATGCTTGTCCTTCTAATGTGAGATAAACTCACCGAGTGTTTTACATTTTTAAACCAATTAAAATAGTATTCAATTCTCAATAAAAATACGGAACAATAAGCATGAAAGTTGAAAGACAACGGAAAAAAGGATAATGGTCGCGACATGCCCTCAAACCAACGCTCTTGACTAGATGATCTGGGATTAAAAATTTTCAATGAGAGTTATTAACATTATATTCATTGAGTAAATATTACTATTAGAGATTTATAAAAATCAAGTTCATTCATAAAACATTTGAGTAAGAGTTACTTATGAACCGACGAAATTTTACACGACTGTTTTAAGGACCAATTCAATGTAATCGCATTTCGCACGACTCCTGGCGCTCGGACTCTCGGAATGAAAATTCCATGAATGAGCGCGGCCAGCAGAAGTGTCGGCAACTACAAATAACAGATTCTGTTGCACTGGTTCCAGTTCCGCGCGGGAAAGCGAAAACATTTAAGCCCCGCGGAAACCGAGATGAATACACAATGACCCGATTCGGGACAACTATGGGACCCCGTTTGTCGCGCTTTTGCCAAAACCAAGCAGCACTTTATATAGTCGAACGAATTAATTCATGCATTTTGTTCGGCAGAAAATTTCTAACTAACTAACTAACTAACCATCACGCCGTTTCCCCGCAGGGGTAGGCAGAGAGGACGGACCGCCAAACAACTCGGTCCTGGCACACACTCTTTGCTTCACTCACATTCATACATCGTTTCATACATACTCTTCTATTATTCTGGCTTTTGACATGGCCCGACTCAAGTATCTGATTCACTTGATCGTGCCATGTCTTCCTCGGGCGTCCCCGACTTCTTCTACCATTCACATTTGCGTCATATATTCTTCTTACACTACTTTCTTCGTTCATTCGCTCTTAATGTACTTAAGCATTTAATGTACTTAAGTAATTTTAAAACAAAATTAGGAAGTGCAAAGGTGTCATAATGGATTGATTAAGTGGTTTCCCAAAGTACCAAATTTTAATGTTTGGTTTAAAACTTCTACTCGAGTTTTTTTTCTTTTTTTCAACTTCATTCTGAATCACTTATCCTCTAAAACGATAATGAATTCCTTAAGAAGAATATAAAGGCTAGAAATATTTCGATTCTCATGCCTACAAAATTTAAAATCGCGCGTCGTATTTGCACGAGGCAAGTAAGTGAAAAATTGGTTTTTATTTATTTTATGCATAATTTTATAAGAATGAAAAAAAGTTAGAACATACAAAACCTCAAAAATAGTCTTGATCATAAAGGGGTATTTAAAAAAAAAGTTTCTCATATTACTTCATAGTAAAGTCATGAAAAAACATTTTTTTAATGGTTTACGCTTATATTTTTTGTTATGTAAATAATAATTTTATTGTAATTCCAATACATAGAAAAGCTTATAAAAGCTTTTATTTATCCATAGCATATTTTTTTGATTTATTTATTTATTTATTTATTTATAAATAAACGCCCTTTTTCGGGGCTATTGATGTTATTTTGATGTTCATATTGTAAACCGATTCGTCGTAAAGATGAATCTAAATAGTATCTAAACAGGAGTTCACGTATAACTTCATCTTAATGTTATGTTTAATTCTAAATAATAAAGATGTGATAAAAATTGCCATTTTACCCACGCACCGACATTGCCTTTGTGAGATTTTTCCGTTTCATTTTATCTTGTTTTATTTCTTATTTCTTACGACTGTTCCAATTAATGTATCAATAACTTTCAATAAAAAAAGCAGGCACGAGAACGTTCTGAATTTGTACACAGTGGATGTCATAAAAGGATTTATGTAAAAGACTCCAATAATGTAATATCAATTACTATAATATTATATTATATAAGTGAAATATTACAGTAAGGTGCAACAACATTGGCAAATTTTCATATTATAAACTGGAAACCGTTTGTGAAAAACGCACCTCCATCGGATCGGACAACTGAATAACAAAAGTTTGGCGCACTCTGTAGGGATTTCCCCTGATATATTTTATTTCAGCCATTTTCCTTTTACACGGCGCGGCAGTTGTGCATTTGTACTTTGCACTATTCCGGGAATGAACTAATGGGGAAATAAGCGCTAAAGTGTGCTCGGTACTTAAGAGCACTTGGTGAAACAATGAAAATATAGAACAATAATTTTTACCTTTAAAATCGTGCAGTTAAACACGTTTTAATAATATTACTTAAAGCACGTTACCCAATTGAAGAAACTCAAACAATTTGTACAATTGACGAGCAGCACTCTGCTTTTATTGGAGTTTTGCCCAATTTTGTGTAAAGTGGATGTTTTTTTGCGCTGCATGAAAAGCCTTTACGTCAAATTTAGTGCATGCAGAGGATTTTCAGAACATGGGAAGCGAGCGCTGTATTTCCCTAGTAAATCACGCAAGGTAATGTTTTCCGATTTCAATCAGTTAGTCTCGGTAATAAAATAAATACATACATGTGTGACGTTGCACAATGGAACAGTTGTTTAAAATATTACGCTTGTAATGTAAATTAAAAGGAAAACAAAAAAAAAAAACAGTTACTCGCCCCACCGCTAACAAAGCCTGGATAAATGACAATAATGATATAATAACAAATCATTTACAAAGATGCATAAAACAGACTGGTAGAGTTCTTTAGAATTCATGTAACAATGTGAACAAAAAGTAGTGACAATATTTAACGTACCTATTGAGCCCATAAATTAATCATACATAGAATTCGCTGCGATGATCTAATATTCTCAAACGTCTTCAAAATATCATTTTTATAAAATATCATATGTATAGAGAAAGTAACAATGCCAAATGAAAACTATGAAAATCGTGAAAACCATGAAAATGAATTGAAATCATCAACACCATGGAAATCGTATATCATCATAATATCGTCATAACAGTGCAGCGGTGTAAAGAAGTAAAAGAATGGCAAATAAAGATATATTTCGACCCAAGCATGATTTATTCTAATAGCGCGAGAGTTACCATTATTAACCCAAGAAGACTAATCTCAGTCGTTTTTACTAACACTGTCGTAACGAATGTGTCACGCTAGTTCTCCGTGCTAACTCAGCCGCCGATGGGGGCTTGCAGGAAGTGACATGACGGTTGAATAGTGCGGTTATGTATTGTATTCGTAGAAGGCACCCCCTTTTAGTCCACTCTGCGGAGGACACAAGTAGGTAAATAAATGTGTCAATTTCACCAAAGGTTAATATATTATTATATTTTACAAGAGAATGAACTTTTTAAAGTTAGTCATAACAAAACTTTTATTGTCGTTAATTTTCTTGTATGTCGCCGCTGATTTTGGCCTAGAAAAGCTTTTCTTTTTTAAAATATTAATTTTTAAAAAGATAGATTAACCTTTAGGCTGTAACTTTTTGAGTTCAAAATTAACGGTGACATTCAAGAAAATTAACGAAAATAAGATTTTCTCGTTCTCTGTAAATAACTTTAAAAGTTCATAATCTTGTAGAATGTAAAAATATATTAATCTTTGGTAAAATGACACATTTATGTACCTACCTCATTTCTCCGCAGACTACATATATGTAGTCTAGAAGTCTAGTCTAGTCTAGTTCTATAGAACATTAAGAATTCATATTAGAAACATGTTTTTATTTTTTATACTGTATATAAAGTTGTGCTATTTTTTATCCTGCATATAAAATAATATACATATTCGAAACGTTCGTAAGCAACAAATTTATTTCATGAAGGTTTACAGTAGTATTAGTCAAATTGACAAATGATTAGTATTAGTGACACAACACGGACATGTGCCAAGCATGGTGGTCGAAAAATCCCCAATTCATGTAACAAACAGTTCAACGAATAAAGAAAACTTAAAAAAAATAATTACGCATAGAAAATAAATTTATTCTTCCAGGGTTAAACATATTGACCAAACACACCATAAAAGCAACCCAATTGTACAATAGGCTTAGTAATTCATGTATGTAATAAGGTTCAACAATTTGCAAACCCAGCCCAAGATTTTATAAAAAATAAACATATACACAATAAATATCTTCGACAAGTTACACCCCGGATAGGATAGTATCGCAATTATTATCTTCACCAGCAAGTCGTCCTTCGAACTTATGCCAATTAATATCCATCAAGAAGGTGAATCTTGTAGGAATCGGTATATTTATTCAGTCTATGAGCCTAAGAGATTTCAGAATTGACGTCAGCGTAGAAAGGCATCGAGTAAATAGTTCACAATATTAGAAATTTAATATAAAGTTCTTCTTTGGCCATGTTTTCGGCACATAAACAGAAACAAATAAGACTTTGCCATTCATTTTCGAAGGAATGAAGACATCTTTTCCTAAGTGTATGATTATTGTGAGCTTTCAAAATAAGATATAGAATAACAAATCTTGCGATCATGTGTTAGAGCTTGCGAGTGTGACAACAGGGTAAGACTAATACATGTAATAAATTTATAGCGTTATGGTAAGTTTAGAAAATTAGATATTCGTTGGCACATCTCTACGCAACTATTGGCGAGTGTTGCGAGTGAGGTACAGTGAGAAATGAAATAATATTATTAAAATAATAGATGGCGCGTTATCCCGGAGCATACATGACATAAATCAACACTGACACATCGATTGAGTATCTGACGACGTTCATTGTAGGAGGATTGCCACCGCAACCAGCCAAATTGTTACAGAAAGTTATAGCTTTGTTTTAATACATCGGGTTATTCGAATTTTGTGTGTTGAAATTTTTGGAAACAGTTGTGAAGTTATTCTGGGAAATATAAATGCTTTACAAGACATTCTGATAATACGTCTGGCAGGCAAACCAGCTGTTGTGTTTTTCTCATAAAACTGACAGTGATTTGTAGGTATGTCGTTACTAAATCATTTTAACTTTTCATAATCGTAAATGAATATTTACTTATATAAGACTTCCAACTTTAATAAAAACAGTACCTCGGTGGTAATATAAGCGAGCTTAATCTTGTGAGTAAGCAAAAGTTCCATGTTCGTGGAAAAGCTCGTATTTCGCGGAAAACCACGGACGGTGAATTTATTTTAATCGTCCCTTATTCAACAGTTTCAGGAGTTTCTATAAAATATAATGAAGAATCGTATATTATACTCATATTCGCAGCCAACATTTCATTTCATAAGATAAGAGATAGAGCTTTGGAAAACGTGAAAAAACAAACATCTTAATAATATTTATGATCGAAATTTCAATATACTTCCTGAAAGATGAAGAGCAAAGCTACCGCGTGATAGGGTATTAACACTAACGTGTGTTCATATCGCCGCAACATAATCGAATCGAACCGTTCACCCGCTGCAAACAAACTTGACGAGACGTTTGAATAACTGAATGTGATTTTATGTATTTCGGGACTGCAGACCTGCAGACCTGCAGACCGAGGGCGAGAGACAGGCAGTAGGGTGAGCTTGAGATTCCGAGCCCGCAGAATAACAAACTGTATCCAAGACAAAACTTGTGCACTTCGTCAATACCGTTCGGCAGTCAAAGAATGCCGTAGAGTTTTTTAACCGTCAAGGAAGACGAAAATCTTCTATTATCTAAAATCAGAGTAATAAATTATGCGGGCGTTTTATTTTGGTTGCGACGAGAGAAGAGAGAGTCTTGACGGCTGACAGCGCCGCGCAGGTCCGGTATACGCATACAGCACTAGTCTATAGATAGAGCGGATCCCAGAGCAGTAATATCGGGCGAAGACAATCGGCCAGGACAACAGGACAATAGGAATAGCGGGGAGCGTATTTGGGATTCCGACACCACATACGTCGGGATACGGTAGCCGGGTAGCCGGGTAGCCGGGCAGCCGGGCAGCCGGGCAGGCGGGAGCGGTAGGTGACCAAATGCTAAATCCGTGCAGGGTACGCGTCACTAAATAATTAAACTGAAACTTTCATAGCTCATTTAACTTTGATAAGGTATTATATAACTCTGGACATATGGTCACACATCGCGGTATCATCATAGTCGAACATTACTTCAAAATGTTGACGCTCAAAGTTAATACCAACATTTCGTAGCGGGCGGATTAGAGATAATTTTCTATTGCTGGATGAATATGTAATTTATAATCAGGAGAAACACCGAGTCACGATCGATCTCACCCCTAATCCCGCTCCACCGCTTCACGGCCCTCGACCCACACAGCCGGCTGCTCTTTTGTGTCATAGTCTCGGAGTAATGTAAGTCCTCCTAACCATTGACTTACCGCTACCCTCGCCGTGCCACCGACACCGCAGTACCGCAGTACCCCAGTACCTCAGTACCTCAGTACCGCAACGAAGGTTTTCGCACGAAGATTTGCGGTGTCTTTATTTCATCGCAGCCGCATTCATTCCAAAAGCCAGATTTCGTTGAGACGATTACGAAGGATTTAATTTTCAGAGAATAGAAGACGTCGGAGTGCCGTTCCGCGGACAATCGCTGCTTGAGATTCGGAGGAAATCGCTGTTTTCGAGTGTTCTAAAGCCGACTAAGTACCCAGCTTCAGCCACCCGCTGTTCAACAACCGTGAATAAGAATTTGAAACAATCATTTCCAGACATTACAATAATGTTTCCATAATATAGCTATAAAACATTCAAATACCAAACGTAACTGAAAACTTCTAGTATTTGGCGGACATACTTTTCCTCAATCCCAAGTTAAATTCAAAAAAAGCCACACCGAAATAGAGCTTCAGATTTCAGAAACTAGATTATTAAATATTATTACCAAATCGAAAATCACAAGAAAGGTGATTTTTTGTAGAAAAACAACAACTTGGAAACTGCCCCTTTTCCCCTTTGAGGAGTAAAATTATTCCTCATTCAAAAATGGCCATTTCGGGGAAATCTGAGCGCATTCGAGAATATTGAATAACAGGCGCTTTATATTTACGAAGAGGTTTTAATAGGTTGGTTGAAGAGAGGTGGAGAGTAGAGAGGCGGGGGAGAGGGAGAGGAGGCTAGATTGGCGAGCCGACTAATTGCATCTGTCGTCGGAAAACATTGCACCGGGTAGCGGTAGCGGGGAAAACATTTAACATGTTAAAAAACAGATTGTTAAACGAGCAGATGCCGCGATACTGTTTTTAAACTGTTTATGGTTTTAGAATTGAATTAACAGCGCTGTAAAATTTTTCGCTAATTTAAAACAAAATGAGTGAAGATTTTTAGAAACGAAATATTCGTACTTTGGTTTTAGTAGTGAAATATGAAATGGATACCTAATACAAATTATATTTTCGAATCACACACACACACCAATGGAGTTATCTATTAATTAACAACTTTGCCTGTGTTAGGCCAGTAAAATAATAATGCCTAGTTATATTTTGCAAATAAAAAACTAATTTTAATAATTATAATAAGACGTAGAGAAGTTTCTGAAAAATAGTAGAAGGAAGCGGTGTTTTTATAAAGGTATTTCAAATTTTATTTTCATCATTTATTTTAAAAAAAAGAATTCTATGCATTAAGGGTACCGTCACCCCAGGAACCATTTATTGGATAACCAACACCTCTGCCATAGGTCACCTCAAGTGGTTCACCACTTGTTCAGGTCTTGGCGGCCGATGCGTCTGCCCACCTGCTGCGTGGCGAAATGGATCGAGAAAGATTGGTTGAGGGTGGTCTCTTGAACTCTCCAGCTTTTTCCTTTATTAACACAGTAGATAAGACAAGATGTTTTAAAAATAAATATAATTATTTCACAAAAAGAATCCAAAGTTGCCTCGATAATTTTAAGCGAAATTGAATTCTTCACTTATCTATACCACCATTTAAAGCATAAACAAAATAGCACATATCCATATTAAGAATTATTTTTTAATAGAGATTTTCATTAAAAGAAATTCGGCCTTACCAAAAAAAACACTTCAGGACCGTTAAACGGTGTTTTTGTTGCGCGTTGTACAAAGACTGTACATCTGTACATGTACGTTATTGCACAATAATCGTATTTTATAGATTGAGCTGTTAGAAAATGGTTTTATAGAATAAATAGGTAATCGAATTGTATTTTAGGGTCTTTATTTTATAATAATTTCTCGAAAAAGATTTTTTGAGCATGCAATGCATTAAATTGTCAGTTTTTTTAAATTTTTTATTTTTGTGAATTAAAATCAAACGTCAAAAAAAAAAAATATTGTATGAACGAGAAATAAGCTCTCTTCCAAATTAATTAAATAAAAAGGTTGTGTTTTATTGAATTTTCTTTTTTTTTAATTTCTGTACATTTTGGTTGAAAATATTTGTGAAAAGCTTTTTTTTTCGTGTTTGAAGGCAATTTATATGGCAATTTTTAAACGCTTAAGTATATTTAAAATACACAAATCTAATAAAATAAAGGTAATTTTATCTTGTTTCTAAAATGGCACTTGTTTTTACGACATCTTCAAAAATAAGAAATATACAAGACTTTTAAAAAAGTTTGGAAATTCCAAAATTCGTTTAGAAATTATTAATAAAATAAGCGTAAACAATAGATAAACAACCTCCTCTGGCTGTGTAAGCAATGTATATATCTTTCCATGAACATTTTTTTCAGTTTTTTAATTAGTAATGTTTTCACATCCGCGGTCGTACATCAATTGAATAAAATTTTCACGAGGTTTATTAGTAAAGTTGTTATTTTTTTTTGTTTGGTTGGGTATTTTGGCCTCAAATCCAAAATGAAGTTTTGTATGTAAAAAGCCGCGCAGTACTTTCTCTAGCACGAATCTGGTAGTCTTGTGCGGCTTTTTCAATTATGAAATCATATTTCTGTAATGATTTTTATGTACAAAAAGTAGAGGGTTTTAGATTTAAGAGTTTGGAATTCTTTTTTGTCTGGTGGTCCTGAAATTTTCTCAGAAAAATATTAATGATCGGCTTTTTTGCTACTTTTCGACTAGTGTGATAGCATATTGTAAACTAACGCAAACGCAATAAATTTTGTAAATACTAATAATTTGGCAGAGTTTTTTATTATTATTTTCGACCCCGAGCTTAACCATTGCACCAAAGCAATGTAAGCTGTCAACCAGTTCCGTAACACCCATAAACTAAATTCAGAATACTTTGAATTATTTGTAAAATTAATTTAAGAAAATATCTTTTTACGTGATTTTTTTAAGCAGCATGGTGCTCGAAGTTGACAATAAAAATGTTATAAATTACTGTACTGACCGGTTAAGATAGGGCTTCACATAAGAGAAGTTAGTGTCTATTTATAATACCTATAAAGATACGTTACAGAATGCATGGCAGCTCAAATTGTGGAGTCAGTGGAAATAATCTGGTGAGACAGGTCCCAGACGACAGCAAATTAGCAAACAGCTGTTTGTGTGGGCTGGATCAGCCATCAGCCTCACATCCTTCAACATACATGCCTCAAATGCAGTTCAACGTCGATGTGACATTTACGACAGAGAATATTATTGCCAGTTTAAAATCGAAGCGATTTTTGTTAACAAACAGAGGAAATGGTATTTAAATTGAAATATGAAACAGAGATATTATAGAACGGTGCTTAATGTGAATACGAACCAATGTAGAGATGACAATAAAATTACACCGAAATGAGTAGAACGAAAAAATCCTCTGGGATCGCTTCTAAAAAAGCAGTGTCGCGGGCAGGGTAACGATTAGTGAGGGTAACGAGGATCTCAGTGTGGCGGGCAGGGTAACGATTTATGAGGGTAACGAGGATCTCAGTGTCGCGGGCAGGATAAAAATTAATGAGGCGACCGAGGATCTCAGTGTCGCGGACAGGGTAACGATTAATGAGGGTATCGAGAATCTCAGTGTCGCGGGCAGAGTAACGATTAATGAGGGTAACGAGGATCTCAGTGTCGCGGGCAGGATTACGATTAATGCGGGTAACGAGGATCTCAGTGTCGCGGGCAGGATAGCGATTAATGAGGGGAACGAGGATCTCAGTGTCGCGGGCAGGATAAAAATTAATGAGGCGAACGAGGATCTCAGTGTCGCGGACAGGATAACGATTAATGAGGGTAACGAGAATCTCAGTGTCGCGGGCAGGATAAAAATTAATGAGGCGAACGAGGATGTCAGTGTCGCGGGCAGGATAAAAATTAATGAGGCGAATGAGGATGTCAGTGTCGCGGCAGGGTAACGATTAATGAGGGTAACGAGGATCTAACGATTGCAGAAATGTTAAAAAGCGAAAGAAAACAATCTTAAAAATAATATGTTAAAATCGGGTAGATAACGAAATAATCCGACGCGGTAGAAAAAGCGACGTCGGGTATGGGATCTTTTGATACGCATATGCGAGTTGGGAGTGTCTTTCTCAATTAATAATACACATTCGTAATGCCATACTTACAATAGTACTTCTTTGAGTTGGCTATTTATAATTTTGAAAACAATATGCGCACACCTATTTGAAAGAAGTCACCGAGAGTGTATTTGGCATTGGTATTTTGTAGGCGGGGCCATCAACACAGAACATTTAGCTAGTTGAGACTCAACACCATGATCATATGTGTTGCTTGTACAGACAATCTATTCTCTATTACACTCTTCAACATAATCAAAATTCGTCACCCAAGGTCACCCTGTATAAAGCGCACTATTTTCGTACGTTTTTTTTTAAAATCAACTTTGTCAGAATGGAGGCTATAAGGTGACCATAACGAAAAGTTTCACTGCATTTGAAAATAAATTAAATCATCTAAGAAAAAGATAAAACTAATTCATCCGAACGAGATGTGAAAAAAAACAAAAATAAATGTAACGGTCGTGGGAATCGAACCAAGGATCTCTGTCTTCACGGTGCAATACTTTTAACCACTCGGACATTCCGACTTGATAATAAAAAGTGGTCGAAACTAAGTATTTTATTAATTTTGAATTAAAATGGAGCTACTAAATAAGTTTGCTGTTATTTGACGATAAGATTAAGGTTGGCTTCCCTCTCATCGTGACTTAACTAGACGTCGGGCCTAATAAATGTAAGGCTAGAAGAAAAACTGAAATAGTTCACAGATACACACACTATAAAAGCTGGATCTGCATCGCTAATCAGCTGAGATGACGGTCCGTAATTTCACAACCATGTTTCGCAGATTACGTTAATTAACAGCCACGCTTGTTGTCCGCCTACTGTCACTGAAGAGGTGACAGAAACAGAAGATTCTTCTAAATCTCGTATTCAAAATAGATGCTTTTAAAAAGCTCGCAGATTATTCAAATGTATTTTATTCCGGCGTCTATTTTGAACAATATGAGAATGAGATACGCGAGAAGTCTAGAATTGAGTTGTTGCTTCTTTTGTTGGGATGGATTTTATCTGAGTATAAGCGTTTTTGGTATTTTGCGGCATGCGGGTGTGTGGTTGTTGCGGTCGGCATTGAATTTGGTGAAAAGCCACATTAACTCTTCATTTCATAAAGAATAATAAAACGAAGTAAAAAAAATGTAGCATCAGGAAAATTCAATAAAATCTCTGTAAAAATATACAATTATTTTTCTTTGTAACTCGCATCATATATCTTCTATATTTATAAAAAAATCAATGTTTGATTGCTTGCAGGTATGTATGTTTATTCCTTATGCGTTGCTAAACCGGTCATTCGATTGCGATGAAACTTTGGGGATTTGATGTGCGCATGTCCGCGACGGTTTCTATATATAAAAGTGAGCTCTGGCGTCATGAAATTATGCGTTGCTAAAACCATTCATCCGGTTTCGATGAAATTTTGGAGATTTGATGTGCGCATGCCCGCGATGGTTTCTATATATAATAGTGAGCTCTTGCATCATCAAATTATTTTCTACACCATTCATCCGATTGCGATGAAACTTTGGAGAGTTGCTGTGAACATGCCCGCGAAGGTTTCTATATATATATACTGGTGAGCTCTGGTGAAATTTGTATAAAAAAATTGCAATAGGTGGAATGCGAGCTGTTTGAAAATTGAATTTATCGGGACTGAATGTATGGAACGCGGGAGGGGGGAGGGGAACGCGGGAGGAGGGTTCGCGGGATGGGGAAAGCGTGAGAGGGGAGTGGGGAGAGGGAAGGCGGAGTGGGAACGCGTGGAATAAAAGTACCTTTTTCTTTTTTTTTTAAAAGAAAGACAAACATTCCCGGGCTACGAATAAACCAACAGTGTTTGAAAATCTCCTACTACCACCACATAAAGCCGTAAATGTTACTTGTGTTGTTGATGGAGGACTTAGCCAGCCGAGGAATCGAACACGGGACGTCCGGGTGGGACCCAAACGCGATGCCCACTCAACCACTGACCGGTCGAACCTATCAATGATAATCAAATACCAACTTGAGTTTTAGCCTGAGACTCTCGATAACCTTCTTTACCCTTGCCGCTCTCCTACCGCCATCACAACTTTTGCTTGTCTCTTGCACTGCCCGTTTTACAACCTATTTAAGGTTAACAACGTCACTCGGTTTCCTCTTTGGATTTTAAGACCAGTGCAAACATTTTAATACAATGTAGATATTTATCGACTAGTCGGTCGTTACTTGTCGGTACGTTTTTCTTTTTTTTGATAAGTTACTTAGTTTGAGGAGTTAGAACTCTCCCAAAATCGTTAAAATTGCCTGGCTTCAACGCCATCAACAGACGTTCAGTGTACAAACTAGACAATATATTTTAAAAAAGCAAAACCTAGACATAGAATATTTTCTTCCAATACAGATTGTAAAAAATCTTTAAAATTGATCCAGTTTTGGAGGAGAAAAATGGGGAATACAAAATCTCGATTTTGACAATTTTATGTAGGTATTATCAGCCTGGGGTGCGGTCGCCTCTTTCGCTAAATATTCAGGGGGGAGGGTAACAGCGACAGGGATAGCAACAGTTTGGTAAAATACTGATTATCCAAATTTATTGGCGACCTTGTTTCCTCTTAATCACATTTTTGTATCTAAAACTCAACAACAAATATGATTGTATTATATCGAATATCATAAATGATTTACAATTGCCCTAACGAAGGAGTGGTTGTGTCGAAACCGATTGACGTGTTGTTATTAAGTAAAGTGATGCGCACAAAGTTCCATTCAAAGAAATATTAATTAATTTACTAAAAATTACAGCAACGTTGTTATTTTGCCAGTAAAATTGAATAAAAAAACCAAAATAGTAATCAAAAGCCAAGCTTTATGGTAAGGGAGGCGCACGCTCCCAAACAAAGCAGGGGCGGTATATAAATACATATATACACACTTAGGTAAATATTAACCACGGAGAATTCAGTGAAGTTGTGTTGCGGCGGGGTGCACTTAGTAGATTTCGTCTGTGGAACAGGCCATCGGAATTAATACGCCGCGAATTCTTGTTCAAATATTAGTGTAATACCAAACTTATCCAGCGCAAAACTATTAAACTTGTATTAATTACATTGTACATTTCGTCAGTTTGTCTTTAATGATTTTATAATCACGTAAATTAATATTAAAATTTTGGCTACAATTCACGGAATTCAACATTTTACAAGCTTTCATCTGTATATATTATTGATTACGAAAACATAAGTCGAAAGTGAAATAATATGGATTTCAGAATTAATCTCAGCAAATCCCCGAAGTAAAGATCCATTAAAGGTTTCCTAATTAACAGGATTAACTGAAATTTAAATGCCTATTGGGGGTTACAATTTTACGAGATTTATGAATTCTGCTTACGAATATTTCGTGAATAAATTATTATCTCTCCCGAGGTTCGATGAAGGGTAGGTGTTTGATAATAATAATTTTGTGTTTTTGTGAAAAGTCACCTCAAGGTCGCTGTACAATTTATTACAAATTTTTAGGCTCTATCTAAGTTTATTATTTACAAAGAGATACAGAAACACGCTTACCTGGCAAGTCCTGCCGATATGGACATTGCACGATGTTACATTTGCTATCACCATCACTTTGGTATTACGTTTACAAGAAGATAAATGCCAAAGTTGAGAATTTTCATAAAGTAACCTTAAAATCCTACAAATAGGAATTTGATTATATTTTTACACAGTTTACAATTTACAATGTCACGGGCATGAAGGGGAAGGCAAAAGGTTTTGATTTTATGGATACGACTGTCTGAAAAGTGAAGTGAGTTTAAAGTCTGGCTCTTACTTCGATATCATTTTTTACTTCTATTACGCCACAACAATAAGGAATGAAGGTGCTATTTTGTAAACACAGTCACTTCCTGATTCCCGAAAAGTTGAAAAACAAGAAGGCTATTCAATAAACGTAACACATTATTATGGGGATAAGCCATAAATTGCGGTGGTATAAACACACTTAAGCGCACTCGCAGTAATGGGAGAGGAGTGTTCGTGTGTGGCTGGTTGGCCGCTAATCTTCCGATGAATAGAAGTTTGGCTCTCCTATCACGGTGGTTTCTTCAATCTGCATGGAAGAGTAAACGGATACAAACCAGTAAGATGTATTTAATTAAGTTAGTCTTTTAACTATGCTTTAGTCCTAGGTAATAAATCACGGGCACGCGTTTGAACAACTTTATCGGGAATAGCAAAGTGAAGAAATAAACGTTACGTGCGTATTCATTGTTACGAACACTAACGCTATTCTACACATAAATGTGAAGGAGCCAAAGTGTTATTCTTTGCACTTTTTTATAGCATAGTTGTAGTTGTACCATAAATTGTGTAGTGGCTGAGTTCGCCCATTACCAATAACCCTTTCACTCCATTATACCCTTCACGGTGATAGTTTTCTTTTCAATCGTGTACAGAAAAAGGACTCGAGACATGCGTCAACGAATTGAACGTTCTACTACTCAAGCACTCTCGGAAAGTCTCGTTAAGGCTGTAGACAGTGCACACTGTAAAAAACATAACAAAATAATTACGACATCTTTCACAAACCCGATGTAAAACGTATTTTCCCAAATGACGCACATACATTCATCATCCATTATTACAAATGTGCCTTTACAAAAAAAAGCCGAAGAGTAGCCCGGTCTACCACAATTAAAAATAACAATGCATTCGGAAAGGTTATTCGTTTGCGGTTCGGGCTGCCTTTGGCGATAGCAGTGGAACAGGGAACAGTGAACAGGGAACAAGCTCAGTGCAGATTATAACAGAATGATGCACTTCAAAGAAAGTGTCCAGCGCCGTGACGGTAACAATATTAACGGCCGGTCGTTGCAAAAAGTCAGCAAAGAATCCGCAATCTGTTTGTCTCGTAATTTGGTCAATTTTAGTCGCTGTTATTGCATTGCGGAGCTTCGGTTAAAAAAGCACCACAAAGGCCGCGACATTCTAAACTAAACTAAGCCCAGCAGAGCCGGATTAGATAACAAACATTTATTTTAATACAACTCTCGAAAACTTCAGTATTTACGAACTGTAGATACGAAAATATTTATTTCCGATCAGCGTTTATAATACATCAAAAACGCATTGTGATGATGAAGTTATTTGATTCCAGCGTTTTGATGAAACTTGGACGCAAACCTCTACAGAATGATCACAAGCTTACCACAAACCCCACAACAATGCATTGCACTATGTAGTTGTAGTAAGAAGTAATACATGATATTCACATATCTTGTTAATGTTATCATAATGTATATTACACAGGTATTCCATTTATTAATAAATAAAAAATTTCCATCATTTGTTTTTGGGATATACTCGTATATACAAAAAATAAATAACGAAAATACTTTTGGCCGTGAAAATTTTAAATCATACCTTAATAAATAAACATGTATAAAATATCAAAGCGTTCGTCTTGTTTTCTTGCACGATATATTTCACGATATTAGCTAAAGCATAGAAAAATACGATAAAGCACATAAAGTAAAAAAAATCGGATTCACAAATAAAGAAATTGATACAAATTGAAATAAAATAATCTAAATGATATCTAAATATACAATTTTTTCAATGTTTATTCAGCATAATAATTGGCTCGAAAAGTGCGTTAACTTCATTTGTGATTTAGGAAGCTATTAATTTTGTTTTGTGTTTTGTGTAAAACACTTTGTTATTCGTACGATACGCAAGTTGCATGTAAAAAATTAAAACGTAATATGCGAAATATAAATAAATTCCTACCTACCATTGTTATAACGATTTCACAATATTATCCGTAGAATTGCGTAGGTATTATGCGAACAAAACAGAGTGATTATTCATAAGACTGTCATTTTGCAAGAACATCATCCTAACTCCAGTCTGTTGATAATACTAAACATCCACAAAAATGATAATTTAAAATGCCAAAACTAATTCATTTTAGTTTTAGATGTTTTGTATTCAATGCATTTATAGAAATTATTCAGGTACACAATTTTCACAATATCAACAAATTTACAAAAAATGTCATTAATCAAAAGCCTGGTATGACAATCTTAACCGTCCATCCCCTGCAATACTAATCATTACCCCTAATGACTACATTCAAAGCGCTTCTCATCATTTTTCCCCTCTTCCATAGCTTTTAAAACATGTGATGGCCAATCAAACTTCATAATTCCGGTTTTGAACCAAATCGGTAGAGAAATCGAGAAACTCAAGATGGATGTTGAAATTTTGAATTTTGATATTAGATTCCAGTTCAATGCACCTCCGAACTTCTCAATCCCGATTTTTAACCAAATCGACCGAGAACTTAATAAATTCAAGATGGATGCCGAAATTTCAAACTTTGATATTAGATTCGAAAACAGTGCACCTCCGAACTTCTCAATCTCGATTTTGAACCAAATCGGTCGAGAACTTAAGAAATTCCAGATGGATGCCGAATTTATACATTTTGACATAAGATCCAAGATCAGTGCACGTCCAAACTCCCTAATACAGATTTTGAACTAAATCGGTAGATGATTCGAGAAAATCAAGATAGATGCCGAAATTATACATTTGGTTGCTAGATTCGACAGTGCCTTTCCGAACTCTCTAATAAACGATTTTGAACCAAATCAGTAGAGAATTCAAAAAATCCGAGATGGATGTTGAAAACATTCAAGTATAGTGCACCTCCAAACATCCTAATTCCTATATCGACTGCGATAGGAATTGATTAAAAACTATAAAATTATTGTGCGCGTCGAAATAATGTATTTTGAAATTATTCGTTGTTTTGCCAATGGGTGGTTGGGTCTCACTTTTATGGCCTACGCACAATGTCAATAAAGTTTTAAAATTGGAGACTGTAAGACAGATCACAATTTATTTATTATCTAATAATTATTATTTAATTTCCATTAGCTGGTTTGTTGTATAACACCTCTCTCCCCAAGCACTTTACTAGAAAATAACTCAGTTTGATATTTTCGTTGCAACGCATACTATCGAAACGAAATTGACGTGCGTCCCGCTCGAAAGACACCTCAAGACAGGCTATCGTGAAATAATACCGCGTTTGGCGAAGTAATATTTTTCTCATGCAATTTTATATGGTGGAAAAGAATAAAAATATTCATAATGTTTGTCGAATTATGATAAAAATCTAGATACGTTAAAGTATTTTTTTATTCATTTACAAGAATTTGAATCATGTTTACTTTGAGACGAAGGAAGGATTTTAAAAATGAATGTCTGTAATTGGCCATACTATGATTCCAGCGGAGGCATTTTCGAACGTTTTACGTAAAATTCCAGTATGTATTTCACGAAGAATTAAAAAATTTACAATCAAAAAATTTCATTCACATGTAACATTAGTCATTTTTCTTACTACCCCTATAGAATTTTTATATAAATTATTTGTAATATTGCTTGTACTACGATAATACAAACTGATGTTTAGCGTTATTTTATTACTTGGCCCTTAATTTGATATACTCGTAGAACGTAAGCAAAAGCAAGCAATAAATACTTCAGCATTTACCCATGTCGTATTAATTTCCAAGAAATAAGATAAGTAGTTGGCTATTAATCTAAAAGCCAACTAAATTCATTGAAACATTATTAAGGACCGATTAAACTATTTTACAAGTTAGCGAGGTTAAATACGGAGTGATTGACAAAATTACGAATTCTTCGGATAAAACATCGCAAAAGTCAACATTTCATAAGCAATCGGCAGACTTCTAAAGATGTTTAAATGGCAATTTGCACGTCAATGGCTTAAAAGCCCCGAACAAGATGCCGAACATCAAAAGTGTTTAATTCGAGACGGCTGCACTTTAAATGGCTCGCTATAAACGACTGTTCATGATGATGCACATCAGCAAGAGCAGTCGTTTTGAGGATCTCGCGTTAAGACTTCATAAGATAATACTGTGCTTAGAAACTGCAGGAAAACGGTGCATACATTTCTGCATGTGTTTACCTAGCAAATATAGAATACGTACGAATCAAACGACGAAGATTTCTCAGACACCAAAGTTTTTTTACGTAGTAGTATAAAAAAAACACAGAAATAAAACATCGGACATAATTTTATTATTCCGTATTACGAAATATGAAATGGTTACGAATAACTAGGATTAAGACGTTCACGTCAGTCATCAGGCACGTGAAAACTTTTTTAACCAAAATAATTTCTAACAGATGTACATAAATGAATCCAAAACACTTACCAATTACCAAACGCATGAAACAAAATATTCAATTGATTTGTGCCGAAGGTTTGACGTTAAAATATAAAAAAAATTATTGTTTAACGTAAATAATAATACATAGACATACAAATCTCAATGCTTCATTTCGTGGTTCAATCTAAAGAGGTACAAATTGTGAAAACGATTACTGCATAAAACCATGCGCCTACATAAAGAATATCACTTTCATACTTAAACACCAAAGGGATCTAAAGAAACAGTATAAATCTTCATAAAAATCATAATACTTGGCTCAATAGCAAAGGGAACGGAGTAAGTGCGTCCCTATTAATAGATCCATTAAT
Source organism: Glyphotaelius pellucidus (assembly GCA_936435175.1). Lineage (NCBI taxonomy): Eukaryota > Metazoa > Arthropoda > Insecta > Trichoptera > Limnephilidae > Glyphotaelius > Glyphotaelius pellucidus. Next base: position 438,196 of record OW386541.1, read on the forward strand.
AGGAATGTATTTCAATATATTTATGGAATAAAATAATATTCAAACGCAACAGAAAACCATTTCAAGGAGAGCGTACTTGCATTTCATGGAAGCCTTATTAAGTACCCACCTACACCTTGAAGGGAAAATTAAAAGGTATTCAAACGAGAAGCATTCAATTATTATTATGGCGTTTCATGCCATAATAAGTAATTTAATTAGAAATAAGAAATCCGAGGTAAGTGGTAAATAGGCAAGTGTAAATCCAATTCATCTGAAAATTTGAGGAAATTATTGTGGAATCAAATATGACTTGGAACAGTTTCAAAGTTTCGCCGAGATTTATGATGTCAATAATATCATAATTGATCAAATCCAAACCAGATTGCTGACTGCCGAGACATCACCTGAGATTACGAGGTCCTAAATACCTCAGAGACATATTCATTTTTAATAAATCAAATCAAATGGTCAAAACTGACGTAAACATTACGGCTTTACACTTAATATTTTTTACACGTAATATCTTCACCGGATCAAAGAAAACGAAAATTCGTATGAAATGGAAATTATGACTTGCATTACTTTAAAGTAAATATGGTGAAGTATAGGAAACACACGGTGTAACACTTCTAGGAAATGGTCATTCAAAAAAAAATTGTTTATAAATATTTCAACCAAGTTTTACCACATTTTGTATTTCCCACTATTTTTTCTAATTTCTTAAGACTTCCTGCCTGTGTAATGTCAATAGCAGTTGCTCTGGGAACCTATGTATCTACATTTGAATCGCTTATACACATCGATTGCCCGCAATTCATATAATGAAGGAAGAAAACAATGTAAAAAAAGATCCGAAGTCTTTCTGGAAATACATTTCATACAAAAAATGTGACAAAGATTTTTAAAGTCATATTAACTTGAATGATTGCACACACAAAGGCGACGTATCGGAAACTTTCGCAAAGTATTTTCAATCTGTCCATAATCAGGAAAGGGTCGATTTTTAATCTTATGCGTTAGGACTATTTGAATCAACAATAATTACTCAAGATATTTCTATTGAAAACGTCGAGACCGGGGATTTCAGTTTAACAGTAAAAAAATAACCCTAGACCTTGAAAGACTTACTACGTTAATTAATTAAGGAATATTTTCCACACGTCATTCGACAAGTTTAAACGCAAAATATCCTTAAACTGGTGACCAAACAACACAGAATGAATTCAAATCAACACCTTTTTTGAAAAGTCATTAAAAGCGATGAAAAAAATGGTTAAATAGGTTACGTTAGATTAGATTATGGGCTAATTTAAAAAAAAATCGTAGCTTTTAATCACTTTTCAAAGGGATGTTGAGTGAGTTGATTCTGAGATTTCATGGAACCCCTTCAACTTATAACTATTTGTTCCTACACGTAACTTTTTTATCCTGCTTATTACCTTATAAATATATAATATTATGTTAACTACATTTTTGTATTTTTTAATTAATTTATTGTTACCAAATATTTTGTAAAATAAAATAAATAAATGAGGCAAAAGGGCTCACTGGGCATTGAGCAAAGAGCGCGAGGCTGCTTTGACTAGAAAGGAGTACAAATTACGTCGTATATTATTATTTCGACAGTTTTTTTTTTTTTAAATATGTTTATTCAGTTTTAATTTTACAATATTTTATTTTACAAATCTTACGAAACTGATCGATCAGTTTGATTGTAAGAAATCTCTCATTTTTTTCTAATTATTTAATACAGTATACTTTTCAGTTTTACATAGTAAATATAATAACTAAATATAATACTTAATTTAATTAATTAATTAATTTAAGTTAATTACTTATTCGACAAAATTTACGGCCAGTCGCAACAAAACAAGATACTAAATGAAATAACAGTGGCATACCGTTAGTTTTGCAAGATTTACGAAGTGCGAAAAAAATGGTCCACATTTGTATGAACCAATTTTTTTCCAAATATCAAACTTTTTAGTAAAAGGAAGAAATAATTTTTATACATCCACACGTCATTGGCGCTAGAACAATTGACCGCATTCTGAAATCTCTCAACTCTTGCCGGTCTTTGCTGTTTTCATCTGGTTCCTTATTATACTGATCTGATCTTTAAAAACTGCCAAGAACTATAACCCTTATAAAAATCGATTATTCTTATGAATTAACTTTATTCCTAGGGACCTGCAAATTTCGCGTTATTTTTTGGCCAAAGGCCATTATTTTTGCCATATTCGTGTTATCTTTGGCTTTTGTGGATTTTTTGTGAGAAACTGTAATATTTAGCAACAATAATAATGTTATATTAACTATTTAGTATTTGAAAGCAAAGGATAGTGGCGTAAAACGATTTTATTTTTCAAGATCAAAAAATAATAATAACATAATGTCGGTAGCTTTTAGACGCAAAGTTAGCTGCAATCTTGGCTAATAGCCATTAAACAGAATGCAGCTAACAAAAGAAAAACAAAAGTACAGATAATTAAATATTTTGATTATTTTCTTTCTTACTTTGAAATATCAAAATTTCGTGTGAAGAAATGAAAATTCACAATACTTGCCCGAAATTACTGAATTTAGTTATTCTCGAAAACATAGCTGAATAGTGATTTTCGCATAAGCATAGCGAAAATCGCGTCGTCACAAACGCGAATTTTCAAGTTCTTTGAATGCCTATGACGGGGCAGGGAGGATCTACATAGTCACGGCAGACTCGACCTTTCCTCTCAGTCAGTATTGTAGGAACGAATACCAAAAAGAAAGAAGCAGGAAACGAGAAGGAACGGGAGCGGAAGCGTTAGCCAAAAGCAGCAAGAAACGTGAATTGAAAAGTAGAGGGAAGCTGGAAACGCTAAGTGGGAAGCAGGTAGCAACGAATTTAAGTAAGAAGTAGCGGGAAGCAAAAAACCAGGAAATGGGTAGCGAGAAGCAATGAAGCGAAAATCATGAAGCCAAGGGAAATGCGAAGGAAGAAGCCGAGGGAAGCTGGAAGCGTGTAACGAAAAGCCTAAAATAACAGGAAGCTGGAAGCGAGAAGCAAGAAGCAGAGAGAACAACCAAACAATACCACACGGGAAGCTGGAAGCTTGAGGATGGAAGCTGGAAGCGGGAAGATAGAAGCGGGAAATTGGAAGCGGGAAGCGAGAAGAAACGGGAAGCAAAAATGAGCGAAAGCAAATGAAAAGCAAGGCTCATTCCATTCCTTTATTCCTGCCCATCCTATATTCCAATATTGGCTTATTAGGTTGCCATGTATGTATACGTTCCAGTCCTAACAAATCAGTGCCCCCTGGTGTACCGGTCTCACCGGGACGGGAGTGCTCCAGGCTGGGGTGGTACAATCGTATCGTATCGTATTCTTTGAATCCGTATGAAAACGGTATTGAACTTCACAGCCACCTAAAATAAGGTTCCCAACATTCTTTCTTCCTGCAGGTTTGTTAAATAGGAGTCTCTTCGGTGGCCAGCTACGTAGACATTCCTTTTACAAAATTTGCATTTTGAAGTGAAAACTTCTTTAGCTTGATTTGGAACTCCATGAAACGGAAGCGAGCGACACTAAAAAAACAAACACAGGATTTAGCCTGCGAGAGAATGAGATAGCGATAAAACATTTATTTTATTCACGGGTACTCGGTTTCAATATATTACGATAAATCAACTGTCCCACGCAGGTCCCCCTAGTGTAGTGGTTGGTATAAAATAAAGCGCCTGACGAATCATTGGAGACATTCAGCCGACCATGGGTCGAATCCTACGATATCCAAAATAAAAAAGTATTTTTATTTTGTAAAATCAATATCCAATCTTCAAACCTCTCCAAAATGAACACACAAAAAAACGGCAAAGAGGCAACGGCAGCTCCAAAGAATAAACCACGAATACGAATAAGATGACCAAATGTATAGGAAAAGGTGCACTGGAATTCGACGACAGAAATATAAAAAAAGTGCTTCGTAGTCTCCCCACTCTTGTCTATTTTAGTTTTCTGAGGGTTTATTTTCAACCGCGTGTGAATTACACACTCTGATTTTTTTTAAATTAAGTAAAATTAAATTTTTCGAAAATAAAAGTGATATTTAATATTAATTGTTTTATTTAAAATAAAAATATAGTTTTTTTTAATAAAAATAATGACATGAAAATAGATCAAGAAAATCAAGATAATTTTAAAAAATACGCACGCCCATGGTGGATCTACCTGTGTGTACGAAATAAACATGGACTTAGCTATGCTTCGCAGGAGTTTGACGTTGAAAATTTAGTTCTTGCTGGTAAAAAATCTGTGCAGTATTATTTTGCGGCTGTCATATAAATCTGCGTCTGGAGTGGGCCCCTAACGACGCATTGTTCGGCGCACGAAACCCGAACAGAGAATAAGTTCCGATTCCCATTCCCTTTGGAAGGTATTTTGTCGACAACAAAGTCCACTCGTGTAGGGCGGCCTAATTATTGTAAGTGGGGATACAAAGGTGCTAATTTAGAAGAAAAAAAAACACAATAAAACTGCGGGGAAATGCTTTAATTTAAATGCTCTAATTGGCAATGGTGGGGGAGGTGGGTTAACTTCCCTTCCGTTTTCAAATGTCGCATTTGAAATAGATAAATTATAATAAGAAACGATTTTATTGAAAAAAAAATAAGAGTACACTTACCTAAAATAAGATTTTAAAATGCGTGCGCTCTGTAATAATATTTAACATTGAAATAATTTTACAAATCAATTGGGATCAACACACTAAAATAAAAAAAAATCATATAAAAAACTAAACGTAACCTCAGCACTGATAACCTTCAATGTATTATTCTTCAATGATGATTACATTATTAATATTGTCGGCTGTACCTTAAACTTCAATGATGTACATTAAATTAATATTGGCGGCAGTACCTTTTTTCTATATTATTTTTAAAGTGTAGATTACTAATAGTTCTGTGAACAGTAGAACGACTATTCTGATTTGAAAGCCCGTAACGCTCATGCCAACTCTAACGGAGTAAAAAGGTGCTATCCAAGATGACTACCATCTTGATAAGATTGGCACACAAATTTACAGATAGACGAAGTGCAAAGTGCTAGCTAAACCAATCAATTGATACGTTAACGTTGGCTATATTAAGCACCTCATTCGGAATTTTTCAATAAAATGCAGAATTAGATAAGTACGACAAAAAAATCTTACATCATTACACTCCAGCAAAGTTAATACCTCATCGTAGAAGCCTGAAAAACCTTTCCTAATGAAGAATGACACACATTTATTACATTCAAGCACGTGCTTAAATAAAATTTTATATATTATATTGCGTACGATATTTCATGACGAAAGTTCAACATTAAACAGCCATGCGGGTGGTTGTTAATGGAACCTGAAAGATAAGGGAATAAAGGGGATAGGTATCTACCCAATGTATTATAATAAAACCAGCCTTGTAGACACGGCCATGTTTGGCTTTCACGCGTTTTAATATAAAAATGTAATTCCAGCCACGTATGCGTTTTATAGATACAATATATAACAAGCCTGGAGGAGATATATAGGTACTATAATAAGTTTATAGGCAATTCAATTTCAGTAACATCGAAAAAGACGTATTTTTTAAGAATAAAAATCGCCATAACATTTTTATAATTATAGCAAAGTTACTGCTTTGCAGGAGTTTCAAAAATTCTTATCAAATAATCAATCGGTTAGTTGGCCGAGCAGTTCAAAGCGCCGTGGAAGTCTTTTTAAGTCCTAAATCATTGTACAAGCAATATTTTAAGACGCTAATATACGAGGAATTCAAAGTTGTGAGGTCATTCGCAACAATAATATATATGTTGGAGAGAAACAGTATGCCGTCTATATTTCAATGTTCCGGAGCTCATGATTAAAAATATGGGAGAGATAAACATAGATGCATTAACCTAAAAACAATCAGAAAAAAAGCGGTACCAATTAAACGCCTCGCCGCACTGTGTACCATCCATATAAGCCAGACGAAAATAGATCACTTTAGAATTCTTGGACGATGACGTCATGGTAGTTTTACCAGGTAGTCAGTGTAACAAATACATTTTAAATTGGTTTAATTAATCCACCGGTCAGTGGCCGAGTTGGCATCGCGTTTGGTTCCCAACCGTGTATCGCGTGTTCGATTCCTCGGCTGGCTGAGTCCTCCATCACGAAACATTTTCCGCTTACTGTGATGGTAGTAGGAGATTTTCAAACATTTTTGCGTTATTCGTAAGCCGGGAATGCTTGCCTTTCTTTAAAAACAAAAATTTAAATGCACGGGTTGACCAGTACCAGAGCCCACAAGTCAGATAAATTAGTTAATAAATTGATCAATTGCTTTTATTAGTTTCTCGCCGCGCACTCTTTTATTATTGTTTATGAGTTAAGTGCTTTAGCTCGGGTATGATTTCAGATTTTCACGGCAAAAAGTATTTTTGGGATTTTATGCCGTGTTGTGCTACCTTCTTTTTGAGCCAGCGTTCGGAAACCGCTACAGTGTCCTTCATCAAGGCAGATGTGTTTTAGTTCGGTTTAAAAAAAGATGATTCGGTTTAATAAAACTCTTCAAAAAACAAAATAAAAAAATGAAGCTACTTTGGAAAGTACGTAGTACGATTTTTTTCTAAGACAATGCGAATCAACTCAGATATAAAAAAAATAATATTTAACATGCACGTTTGGTTTAAACTACTTGATTTCTAACTTTTCGAGAATTTATTTCGGAGAGTATCAAAATCGCACGATAATTTTCTTTTTTTAAATAGAGCAATTAATTTTCTGTCCAAAACAGATTCGATTTCTTTCAATAAAATGGAACTTACTTTGGAAGGTACGCAGTACAGTTTTTTTTTAAATTTTTTTTATGTTAACCATGTAAATTTTTTTAATAATAATTTAAAACTGTCGTGTTTTTATGTGAACCAAAAAATACTATAATTCTAACTTACCTAGAATTTATTTTCGAGAGTATATAAAAATCGCTATTGACTTTCATTTGTTTAAATAAAGCAACAATTTTTTTATTCAAATCAGTTTCATTACCGGCACCACAAACGAGATTTTAAGGCGGGAAGTTCGTAACATGGAGGAGTTTGCGCAGTTTGTTGAAGAAAGAAAGGCTTCTAAAAATGTATAATAATATTTGAATTTTAAAAGCTAGGTATAAGTGGTGAAAAATAGATGAAAAACAGGAGTGGGCTTAATTTAAGCCTAAAATGAGTATGTTTTTGATAACTGTAGGTGCATTACTAAAATGTGCGTTAATAAATAGTTTTGTAAAACATTTGTACAAAAAGTAATTTAGATGTACGCGTGTTAATTTCAAACATCTAGAGCTCACGGGAATATCCCATAAGTGGAGATAATTGATTCTCGATTTTGAAGCGATTTAAACATCCACGTTAATTATAACATTTTATAATCACGCTTGAAGAATGTTTTGATTCTCGATGTTTGCAAGCGATTTAAATAACCAAACTTATATCTATTGTCAAACATAAGCATTCGATACTAAATTTGTACTTTAAGATATTATTTTTTTCTCTTCGCTTTTCTTTTTCTTATACGTACAAAATTATATATTTAAGATGAAGCCATAGTAAATAATGCAAAATCACACAAAATCATGTGTTTTTGTTTTGAAAATTTGATCGCTTAGAAATATTATAAATGCTTCAATTAAATAATGCGTGTAGAACATATCTTGGCCCTTAAAAATATCGGTCATTTTTTTTATAAGTCTTTTAATAAGCCTAGAAAAAAATAAAGTAACAGGTCTTTAAAAAAAACACTTTCAAGTGCAAACTCTCCTACTTACGAACATCTTTTCGGATATGGTTTTATTCCTTATTGTAGCAAATTTAGTTTCTTTTATGATAATCGCAAAAAAATATGATATTTACGCCCGATATTCACAAAATAAAATAAAATATGCATATTTGCGTTGTTATTTCACAATACGGCTGGCAGCCGACGAATGCGGGTTTTCAAATTGACCCTTATGTCGTTCACCGAAGGACTACTGGCTTGCCACACCCTACTTTCTTTCAAAACTCCCCTGGCCGGAGCAGGGAGCGGACGTGTGACTCCACGTCGCTCGGTTCCGTGAAATCAATTTTAAATTTCCTTGTTATTACAATAAACAATGTGTAAAAAAGGAGTTAATGTTTTTTTTAGGTCTTTACGAAATCAACATGTAAAAAAAAATTCTCAAATACCTTTTTCAACCGTTCCAAAAGCTTTTTCTCAAATATTTTTAAACTCCTCCCACAATGGGCGTGAATTCCGACTTCGATTTTTCCCTGGACTATTGGATCCCCTTAACTAAAGTTTCTATGAGGAATCCAATCGCAACACTTTTTCCTTCTATAAATAATATGTTATATAAATAAACAATGTAATATGAAATTATGATATGAACTAAAATTGTTAATTTGATTGACCTAAAACAGGATCCATTCCTAGTTGGCTAGTCAAAGTTTCCGCATGTGTTTTATTGCATAATTTTATGTGAAATAAATAATAATAATTATTATTAATTCATTAGAATTGATCTATTTCGGTGGCCCACTTAAAAACACCCTCATCTGCAAGTTCGAGCACCGGCAAATACAAACTGAGTGATTGAAATGAATTCGAGCCAACGCAGTCACCACGCCAAGCGCACTGCGCCGTACAAACTGTTCACTTGAGGGGGATTTCCTCCAGAATAAGATTAAGCCGGAATAACAGGACTCAAATGCCCTTAAGTATCCCGTAATGAGATTTCTTCAGACAAACTCCAGCTTCCTTGAAATGTCCCATCTCGGTGTCCTGTAATGGCACACTTTGCCCGGTGCGGAGACCGTCCACGAGTAAAGAGCGAATCTACTTTTAATGATGCCTAAAAGGTTTAAATACTTGATGGAAAAAACTGTCTGTGGCGGAATTGTGCTGTAAATAAATGCACTCGGGAATATTTAACGAACGGTGCGAGCATCGGGAAATGAAAATGGACCAAATATTAAATGGCACACCATTGATTTGCAATGTTGGCGTTTAAGATATAAAGCTCGAACACTTTTTAAAGTGAAACTTCTTTAGCACCTTTGTGATTTGAAACTCAATGAAACGGAAACGAAACTAAAAAGAGATTTATCTATAGGATTTAGCCTGTAAGAGAATGAGATAGAATGAGATAGATGCCTTACAGCATTGGTCACTTTGATTATGAGCTCACTTTTCAAGGCTTCTATTGGTTGAGATTGTGTAGATTAAGTTTCACTTCTACCGCGTGTAAACTGCACTCGATTTGTTTTAAATGAAAGACTAACATTCCCATTACATTACGAATAATACCTATAGGATGTAGCCTGCGAGAGAATGAGATGGAATTATCGGTCTCCTCTTTGTGTGGTGCTTCCCCACTCTTGTCTACTTTGTCTAGTCTTCTGAAGGTATAACTTCTATCGCGTGTGAAGTGCACACATTTTTTTTTACATTAGCGCTAAACAGGAGGCCCTTTGTCATCTTTGAGGATGCTGTGTGGAGATTTTGTTTAGGAAAGGAAGGAGGTATGAGGGGAGGGTAGGAATCAGGGGTCAGTGTGTCCAGGTGTGACGGACGTACAAATCTACCCCTCTCTACTGCAGTGCAAGGCGATGTTCCGATGTTCTGCCGGAGATGTCAAAAGGTTTCTCTCAACTATTCTTTCTCCAGCGAGCTTGCCACGCAATTGGTGAGCAGACGCATCCACCACCAAGATCCGGACAAACCTCACCCCACCTGGGCACTGGGCACTGGGCACCCTCATCCACCTGGTGCTAGTACCAGAGGTGCTGGTTATTCAATAACTGGTTCCGCCTTCCGAATTGAGTTTTAGATTGTTTCGTAAGTAATGCAAATCAATTGGTAATAATGTCCCCACACAGAATATATCAAACTGTGATGACGTCACTGAGAAATGATCTATTTGTGTAAAGTCTGTAGGCAAACATTTAAAATAATTATTTCTCTATTTTGTGTACATTGCATTAGGTTTTGCAATCGGTGGCGGTGCCAGTGAAAGTGTACTTTGAAAGAAGTTCGTTTGTTCATTTTTAGACGTCTGCAAAGTTAAGAATGCCAAGCTGTATTAGGTTATTTTTTTAAAACTATTTTTCAAAAGATTCCCGGGTTACGAATAATCTGATAATATTTAAAAAATGTGTATTAACAACGTGTTTATTATTATTAATAATAGTGGTTTTAACATTTTTAAGGGGGGTAAAAAGAAAGGATCGGCTTTACCGCAGTTCGACAATACGAAGAGCGAAACAACTTTAATGCATAAAATAAGTATACCTTGGGAGACATTTAATAAAAATAAACGCGAGCGAATGAATTATGAAGCTAGTCGCCAGTTTAAGTGAGAGATCAAAGTCAGCTGGCGGCGAGTATTCATTAAGTTGATTAATGCGTTAACAAACGACCGGAGACTGAAGTATTGACTTCAGGCACGTGGTTAGAGCTTAGTTAAGCTGTGGCTTTAGGAAACGCTTCGTCCATTGCAACTTGCTTGCAAAAGGAACGCGATAATAAGTCAGCGAAAGCTGCTGGTACGGATGACATCTACGTTCGTTCTCTTCCTTTTCACGCGTCTTGTTTGAAAACGAAAAAGACAAAAAATACTAAAACGATGACGCTACGTACGATCTCTCACTGGGACTACTAATACAGACACTCACGTTATGCCATAAACACAGGAACACCAATAAAAAAGCGAATATTTTTGTTAATTTTGATCCTCAAGAAATTTTAATCAAATTTCAAATAACAAGATAAAAGTTAATTAAAAAACCTTTAATGAGGAAGAAACATCTTCCAGAATTCAAAAAGAAGTGGCTAATTTCTAATAATTAATTATCAAAATTTTAAGGTGGGCGAAAATATTGAAGGCGGAAAATGTTCGATGATGGCCTCAAAGGAAGCGATGAAATATGCAAGCTTGATAAGCTTTAAAACGTCGGAAAAATTAAAAAAGGGAGGAGAGCTGGGCAAAACAAAAGAACCCCCTGGGAAGATCTAGAAAGATCCGTATGCGGCAGCGAGGCAGGATTTTTCATCAAACCAGGAGACCGTCAAAACGGTGCTCCCAACCTGAATTCTTAATTGGCGGCAAATTGCAAATTGAATGCGGCCTTCAAGTGAACAACATGCCAACACAAATCATTTACACGGAAATAAAAATATGTAAGCAGTGAACGAAATATTAAGGGAGTAATAGCCTTACTAAAGAAACGTCGGGAATATTTTATAAAATTGATAAACACCGTGTGCATGAGAACCTTACTAATACGGAAACCGACAAAACATGATTCATGGAAAGATATACATTGCTTATAGAGGGCTTTTATCTGTTATTAATAATATTTTTTTATCGAATTTCGGAATTTATCCGAGGTATTTTAAATGTCCTATACATTCTTATTTTTAAGGATATTGTAAAAAAGAATACCAGTTTAAAAACATTATAAAATTACCTTTCAGATTTTTGTATTTGAAATATATTTTAATATTTCATTGCTGCCCAAAATAAACGTGGATTTTTTGAGTTTGTATTTAGTTATACATACATAAAACATTTACGTTATTAAAACAACATCACTATTTTGGAAGTATTATTAAATTCGCGCGGTAAAAGATTTGCTTTAGAAAAACCTTACTTTTTCTGACAACAAAACTAAATTTATAACATGACAATATTAATTAAAACTGACGAAAAACAACACAAATAATAGTAAATATGTTAAATTTTACTAATATAATAGTGATTTGGTCATTATAATAGAAATTATGAACAAAAAAATGATATGAGTCACACATCACAAATCAGAAATCAAAACTCCCAAAATGCAATGTTGCCAGTTTTATCATATTTTAACCGTAGTTAAACACATTTTGATTAGTAATAATTCGAAATAGAAAATGAACAGTATTAATTCAATGTGTAACCAAAGCATTTTTAACGGTTGGGAAGTATTATTTTCTAAGCACGACTGTAAGTAAAAGTATAAAAAAGTTAAAATTTTTGTTAACAATAGAATTCACGAAAGTTTCAGGGAGATTTTACCTAGAGAGAAGAAAAAAACTTGAATTGAAAGACTCCAAATAAATACCAATCTTAAAATACATCAATCATCAATCATACACATCCCGTCAACGACTAAAAGGAAAGTAAGAATTCTCAGCTGTACCTACGTAGGTACCTACTATTAGGAATGAAAAAACTTTTTCCAAACTGTACGCCCCATTCCACTTCATTGGTTGCCTTTATATTACTATCAAACGCTTGATCAAATATATCCCGAACAAATTATAAAACCAGCTTTTTCAACTCCAAAAATTGAATGGAATTAGAAATTATACACTCAAAACCATAATACGTCGGATGTAAATTTGTAAAATGTAATTTCTTAGTGTATATTAAATCGGCACATGCCGAGAGCTCATGTCAGTTTACGTATATTTACAGCATATATTCGTATTACGCGTGTGACAATATGAATTAGATAGTTTAAAAAACACTTTCCGTGTAGACTTTTAGGAATGAAATTAGATTCCCTCAGAGATATGACGGAATGCTGGTGCTGGTGTTGGTGCCGGTGCCGGTGCCGGTGAAATAAATGCGTTGAGTAGCCGCCACGCGTCGGTGCGACTCTAAAGCCGAAGGAGACGAGCCAGTCCGAGTCAAAGAGAGTCAGAGACAGAGTCAGAGGACAGTAGTATTAGCTGGCTGGCTGCCACGAGGAAGTAATTACTAGTCACAATGCCAACCCAGGTCTGGGAGTCTGGGCAATATGAACACGGATAATGGACTGCCAAACACTTGTTACAGAATGTCATCTTATGAGACCTGCTCCTTGATCAAATGGAATGGACATCTACAACAAATACGATGAGTCATACCCACACACGCAAATAAAATATCATTACCATCTTTAGTTCCCTCAATCTGTTCTTTAATTATATTTTATTAAAAATACATATTGCTAAATTAGTTATTAAAATAATTCAATAATTGCAAAATGATTATTATTAATTTATTATTTTTAAATAGTTGAAGATAAGCTGAAATGCGTAGAGCGCATACTGCTGAAAGCTTTATCGCTATCCCTCCCTATTTCCGATAAACGATCACGAAAAAGAGGTCACAACGGAGTTTTCAGAGGCAGAAGCAAAAGTTAATTTTATTATGAAACAAATATTAGAAAAACATCGGGGAAATAAAAGGTTATAGTCACTACCGACCGACTGAGCTCCGAGCTATCGCAATGACCTTAAGGATTATGCTTAGGGCATACCTAAGTCGTCCTTACCTGTGTCGGCCGGGGTCTGAAGACCCGTGCTTTTCTAATGTGTAGATATTATGTACGTATTGTTTAATATTTTTGGGTTCCGATATAAATGAAACTTTTTTCGGGATAGTCGCTCCAATAATATGAAAGTTGGTAGAAACCAACATTTTCCTGAAATATACCTATGGTTCTCACAAACCATCCCTTTCAAGACGCCACTCCTTTAGAGGTGCTTTTAAATCTTCCCTTGTCCGTACCCAGCGGAGTGAATCAACAAGTTTCCACGAATCCAACTTCTTTGTGATGGAACAAAACAAAATATTATTACGAATTGAGAGATACTTGGCCAAGAGTATTGATCAGTGTTAGATGAAAGGGATGTTATGTAAAGCGTTGTATGAATAGTTATAAGAGATTATATTAGTTATATTATCAATTCCTCAGAGCACGAATTCCCAAAGATTTTTTTTGTAATGGTATTGTCAGACTACGCTATAAAGTAGCAAGGGTTTTCGTCTTGACCTATTTCAACATATCACCCGTCGTACATTCCTAATGGTGGTCTAACAAGAGCATAAACGGCAAATAAAAATTGTTAAAAAGAATGGGTAAAAAAACTGAGAATTTGTATTTTCATTTCTTCAAAATTCGCAAATTCACTTTGTGGCGTTATTATTAATTTAATGAAAACAAATAACTTTGTGTGCCCCACTATTTAATTAACAATATCAACATGTTTCGAAAACTATGTTTTCTTCGTCAGGATAATAAAAAATAACAAAAGACAAACAAGTATAGATAAATTAGAACATAGACAAAATATTAGAAAGGAGAGGTGATTAATTACTTAAAATATCATAAATATCTGTTAAAAATGTATTAATGTGTACAAAACTGCATAAATTTAATGGTATATTGTGGAACCACTTATATTTTGTACTACCTCCTGTTGTAATTATGTAATTTCTTTTAATTATTGTAAGATTACTGTTTATTTTATAGATACATAATATAATATTACAATGAGGAAATCTATAATTGGTTTTGCAGATAGGTATATAAAACATGTATAAATTAATCAAGTTGTAAACTGTTGATTTCCCTAAAATAAAATAAATAAATAAATAAAAAACAATTACATAAAATGAAATATAAAAATTATTTTAGGATGGGTAAAAAATTACATCAACATAATAAAAAATCTTTTAAAATAAAACAGGGAGTCTAAATAACAAAATTAATTATTATAAATAATTATTATATATAGTATTAATACGAAAATAAATTTAAAAGATGGCTTTTTTTAAAAAACGTTTGGTTATTTATAATATTTAATTTACTATTAATCACCACTCCTTTCTAATATTTTGTCTATGTTCTAATTTGTCTATACTTGTTTGTCTTTTGTTGTTTTTTATTAACTTATTATCCTGACGAAGAAAACATAGTTTTCGAAACATGTTGATATTGTCAATAAAATAGTGGTGTACACAAAGTTATTTGTTTTCATTTTTTTTTTTTTTTTTTTTTATTTATTGAAAAATAAAGTATGACATGGAAATATAAGCTGCACATCTCACTAGGGCATTCCTGTATCGAGATGTGCAGTTTTTACAAAAATGTATTAAAAAAAAAAAAAAAACATACGTACAAACTTAATGAAATATAATAATAATCCTACAAAAAAAATAAATAGAATTATGAGTTAATAATAATAACAATTATGTAGTTATAGTAAGTAAATAATAATAATGCGAAAGTTAAGTAAGTTAATGTTAAGGCAGTATTTATAAACAGTAAGTAAAAAGTGTAGGTAAGTTATTAGATTATATATGTAAAAAAATAAAAATGTAGTTAAACATTTTTAAAAAATCTATACATTTTAACAATAAATATGCATAACCTATGACAACAAAAAATCACACACAGGCATAGCCAGTGCGTGGGTATACTTAAGATTTTTAAATGCAGTTGAAATCAAATAAAAGATTTAATGAGTTTTTACATGAGGCATTTCACAATAATAAAAGTGCCTAGGTATAAAGAATACCAATAATTACGTGGTACAGGTACATATATGCATTTTTAGGTATTAACCTTCATCTTAGGTGGGAAGGCAAATTTTCGATACTGTGAAAAACAAACAAAAAAATTTAACAAAAAACAAAATAATTTACAAACTAAAATACCATAAAACATAATTTCGACAGATTCAAGAGCTAGAAACAGTTTAAAAGGGGGAAAAATAGAGTCCTAATCAACCATATTTTATAACAAACTGAATACTAGAAATACTCTATTATTATTAATAATAAAAAAAAAGTATCTCACAGATTTAGAAAAAAAGGAAACTATAATATTTTTTGAAAATTGTTGTTCTGTATGGTTACATATTTACAGCAGTGGTATATCGTTTTTATTTTGTATGCGAATTATTGGAGAATCGTCGCTTTTCCTTAGTAAGACGTGCCCGTCCTTCGACCAAATGTATTTATATCCAATAGATTTTGTAGATTTGGCTAGCCAAAGAAGTTCCTTGTTTGATGGTGTTAGTTTTTCATTAATGTAAATATTCTCTGTGGAGTCCGAATACTTAATGTCTTTTGGGCTTAATACTCCTTTAGTTTTTTTTTTATTAATAACCCTGTCCTTTGATTCTTTTGAATTGAATTGTACACTTATTATATTTTTAGCTGGGTTGTTGTAATAATTCACTATGGAGTTGTTTTTTACCAAATCACTGCAGTCTATTGTATTTAACAGAAGTTCTATAGGATTTTTAATGTCTTCATTTTTCTTCACGGCAATTCCTTGGATTTCGATAGATGTCTCTAGCGTGCGCTGTTGAATGTTGTTGACAGAGGATTTAAGATATTTAATTTCTTGTTGCATTTCTTCCATTTTTGTGTCATTATTTTTAAGGTAATCTTTAGTTTTTTTTAGTTCGCTTTCAAAATCATCGATTTTATTTGAGCAGGATTCCACATTCTTGACCAGATCTCTAATTTCTTTCATGATGTCCGAAAAAATTTTATTAAAATCATTTGTTAGAAATTTTTTTAGCTGAGCGTCTATTCTTTCACTCATTGTTTGAAGTAACTGTTCTTTGAAACGATCAAATTTTTGTTCGATTAAAGTATCACTTTTATCCATTTTTGGACGCATTTTTATTCTTTAAAAAAAAAAAAAGATTTATTTATGATTTTTATTTGAACAGAGGTGACATCTATCGACGAAATCTTCTTTAGAAATAACTGTGCTCGGTAGGCAACTGCTGAAATGTTCCTGTAAGTCGCTAGTTGTGGCAGATATATAAAAAAACTTGAAATTATTGATTTTATTTTATTATTAAAGCATCGTATTAAAAAGGCACCGATGACTTGAGCACTCGAAAATGATTTGAATGTCACTTTAAATCACTTTACACTTTTTATTTGAAGCACAGAAAGTTTTGTCAAAAAACCAATTGAGGTCGGGGAGAAAAAATGATGTTTTGTTGAAGAACTACGTTTTAACAGCATAACAACATGAAGATGCACTAGCGTATCATCCTGGGACTAAGCCTTTCTGAAGTTACTGCTTTATATCATCCCATAACTAATAAAACTTTATAAAAATAACAGAGATGTTTTGACAGCTGTTCACTGCTCTAGTAGGTGATAATAACTGTTATAAATAAATATAAATTAAATTTGTATTTTCGATTATAATCTGTCAGTGACGGGTAACTAACGACTGAAGCATAATAATATGACACTCAAAACCATAATTGCTCGTTGAAACAAAAAAAAGCATAAATGATTGATGCTATGATGTTTTATTATGAAATATTGAATAAAGAAATAATTAATTGAGAATAAATAAAATGAAAACACGATAATGTACAACCAAATAAGTACATAATAACTTTCAGGCAAAAAGTAAATACGTAATTAACAAAATGCCTAAACTGGGTAGTATTTCTAGTATCCAGTGAGAGCATTAAAATTACAATAATTGTTAAATGTTACAGAGGCTGTAAACTTTAGCTAAATACCTACAGGATAAGAGCTTTTACGAGCCATTCCAGTGCGTCCCTATCATTAGCGTACCGAAGCTATATGTAATACAGCGTAAATAAAGCTCGTATCAAAACTATGTAGATAATAATAATAACAAACATTTCGATAGCGTAGGAAATTTGTGAGATCCAATGAAATTAAAGCGAGAATTTGTACATATTTGAGAGGCGCTCTCGGAGAACCAAACTGCTTATAACCATAACACCCGGAGTTACGGCAGTAGGTACTCGTAGTACCAAAACAAACACCATTACAGATTTTACGAAGCGCTAGCAATATATTGCAGGAGGAAGAAAAGCATAGAGCTTTTCCTTATCACTCCGGAAATGCTGACATACAATAAAACTGAGTTTTGTACTGGTGGGCGTGTTTTAGCATGCTTTTCTTGGAAAGGGATATTTGCTGCACGAAGCAAAATACATTGGGATAAACTCACGAGGGACTGAGATCGAGAATAAATGGATCGATAAAGAGATTGCACCTCACTGTTTACATATGCGAGTGAAATTACACGTGACACCAAAGGGTAGATGGAACCAGTGGGTAAAATAATAACATATATAAGAAAAATAATGTGGCATATCTACATATACGCATAGGTAAGTTGCCGAACAACACATAGAAAAGTGTTACGAACCACAAATCTAACACCGAATCTTTTCTGATTTTTCATTTGAGAGTTGTTAATATTATCTTCAATGATTAAAAATTATAAAAGCCATTTGTGAGTTATGGTTTTCTTTTGAAGATATTTCCCGCGATGGATTCCGCAAATGAATGTGTATCTCGTATAAGCGATTTTCACGAGTAATAACACGCTAAACGATAATAAACCAAAACTGCTGACGTGCAGGATTTCATTTTGTTATTCATTTTAGACCACGAGGGTGTAAAGCTTAAAGGAGAATTTATGGTCAAACAATCAGTTGGCACGTCCCTGGCGTGGCCGGAAACCTCACATTCCTTTAAAATTGTGAAAATTCCGGAAAATAGGGAGAAAAAATAATGAATGGTATACATTATAGGTTGTAAGTGATAAACATGACGAGAATCAATGGAGCGAAAGCTGTCAAATTATTAAGTTTAATTGCTCTCCGCGGTAGAGCACTACGATCCTTTGGTTTGCGCAGATAGGTACAATAAATAAATAAATATATTAATTTTCAGCGGGTTTTTCACACAGCGAATTGAAATTAACGGTGGCTTTAAATGAATGCCTATGTTTAATTATCAGATTTGTACAGCCAGATACTTTCTATCATACGTCTAAATATTTTATCATTGTACCAATTCCACTCAGCCTCACAACATTCCGCGAAATGGGGATTCTATAGCCCCCACTGGCTCCGGGATGTTGATGCCTAGTTCGGTGATGAAAGCACAGAAAATTCAAAATCCTAATGGTACTCATTTATTTATTAGATTCTAATACCACTTGACATTCGAAGAATATGACGTCAATCTAATTTGATGAGAGTTTACGTAAATGCAATGAAAAACTATTATACAAGAACTAGCCAAGATTCCGAGCTACGGTTACTTCGACTTTTAGCGAGCTCTTTTAAACCTTCCTTCCTACGACTACGGACAGCGTTTTGGGTCCCATTAATACAAATAACATAAATAAGCCCGGCGGTCCTGCCATTGTGTCGGCGGAGGAACAATAAAAACAGACAAGAATGAATTGTATCGAGACGGGACGATCTATTTTGGAGATTCAGCTAGCGAGAGGAGAGAGGACAGACGAGACAGCGGACCGGAGGAGCATCACAGCACCCGAGCACCGGGCACCGGGCTCGAAGTACGAGGATTCCTGAGCCACATGTCTTGTCCGACGAACTAGACGCCATTAAAATACTAATAAAAATTAACATTTCACAGATCCAACAACACCTTTAATATGTAATCTATTAATTAGAGACGTGCTTTGATGTCCCCATGATGTCGTTAAACACAAATATTTCTATCTGGTTTATTTGATTAAGCATGTCATGGTGCTACTCGTATATGCTAATATCTTATGTTCCCTGGTAACTTCTCTCTCAGTATCAAGCGTTGGCGTCATTAAGAAAGAATGAGATGTTATAATGGATCTATCAGCGGAATGTCTATTTTATGTTGTTCGTGCGTCTTATTAATCGTCATTTAAACTTTTCCGATACTATAACAGTATAAGTAGTACGGAGATTCGTTGGGCACTATAAAAGGGTGGTGCAAAAAACACGACGACTTAATGGCTAAAAGACGGAGCCTGTTTGAAAGGTTAATTACTACTTATTAATGTATACTCTCTAGGTGAAGACACATCTAATATCTACTCTTGAGAGGATATTGATGTAACCCTATGCTAATTCGAGATTACTGCCACTTCACAGATGGGTGAATATATTTCACTCGCTACAATTCCGGTGAAGAAGTGTTTCGGCGTTAACTATACGGCGCAATTTATTGCAGGAATCAATGTTTAGATTTGTACTTGTAGAGAATCGATAACTCTCATCTCGTGTAACGCAGGAATCGGGGAGATCTGTTAGATATTGGGCACTAAAAATCATCACCCGCTTCTGTTTAACCTTTCATATAATTTCTGATTTGAGTTCTTACGTAAAATTTAAAGCTAGTTTTTACCTGTAATAATTTTACTAGTTCATGAAAATGCTTTTGTTTCGTTTCAAATCAATCATTTCGAAAACCTGACTAAATTTCCACAAGTATTTTTAATTTTAAGAAAGATTCACGCATCAAGTAGCTGGCATCTTGTATTGTTCTCGGAATGTCTTTGTAATCTGCCTCAATGGCGACAACGGTCTATTTTTTCAGGATTGATTAAGATGAAGCAGGTCTCAGAGTAGCAGTCCATTAAAATACACGTCACGTTGAATGGCGTAAGTCAACAACCTACTTTTTTCTTAATTTTAATTTCAGTCGAGGTTACGTCAATATATCTAAACAACTGAAAAGCTAAAACCCTGAAAATCAGAGTGAACTCCGCGTTTATTTTAATAATAGAAGTTAACATGTGTTTTGGTGTGACGGACCAACGTGAACAAAATATTTCACGTTGATTGACATTTCCCGAAGAATCATCTGTTGTTAATGCTTGCTCCGCAATGGGATAGGGAGGTGACTTCGATTTCAAAGGATTTGAATTTCAAAACGAATCTTAGCTAATATATTATTTTATTAAATTTCACAGCGGCTTCACGAGGAACAATATTAGTTATGCGGCACATGTTGCTAAAGCTCACGTAGTTATAGAAAACTATTGCGTACCTTATGTGGCCCTACAGTACGCAACCAATATAACCACGAGCTTCAAAGCAAATCAATACTGAAAGCCGCAGGTGGTATTCCACGAGGACCGAACAAAGAAAAAAAAACTAAAGAAAACTCATTAATTGATGAGAAAATTCAGCCCGTGAAAATCATATTTTACGTGAAGAACTATCGAAAAGCTTCTAAACGCAAACTCTTAAAGGATAGAAAAGACTAGAAGAATCTGAGTACTGGGTACTGGGGAATACATTCGCGAAATAAGGTTTCCCCGTCAGACGTAGCAGATGCCAAGTATTTCTCTCTGGCGAAGCAAGTAATCCATTGTCGCTGTATTGATATTCAGGCCATATTTCATGGTTAACGGCGCCGGAGCACATACAAAAATACTAAAAGGAAAACACACACAGACCCAGAGAAATATTCTAAGGGAAGCAACAGATGTATAGACATCTCAAAGTTTACGATACAGACACGTTACATCGACAAATATTAGTATGTTGTCATTAGGAGGAACAAACAAGGAAGAGTTCATTTCGTATTTTTAGAGATGAATAGAATTAATCTGGGATGCCAGCGGGTCTGAAATAATACGTCGTTAAATTATATTAAAAATAATATTTCTAACATAAATTTTCTTGATACTCGCACATGCCAACCAAAGAGGTGTGCGAATGTCGTACACGGGCTAATCAATGCGTTTGGAATAGTATGAACGCGAATGACATTGAAAAATGCGTTTCTTTTTCATTACCTTTATTTATTTATTAATAAACGCCCTTTTTCGGGGCTTTTACATATATAGCATAGTTAGAAAAATACATTTTATTGTACATAACTGAACTGCCTCAATAACAATATTTTATATTTATTCAAAGATAAATTGAAGATGTCCACTGACTTGGTATAATTGCATATTATATATGCATATTTCACATAGCCCTTATAGGTATTGTAATTAGTAAACGAACTTATGTGTATAACTTTGAAAGGAATTTTAGTTCAAAAGCTCAAACATGTAGTCTTCAAGCAAGCTGCTAAAACAACAAACAAATTTAAAATAAATAAAAAAACAAAATTATTAAAAAATCAAAAACAAAGCAAAATTCAAACTACCTCAAAACTGAGAGTCTAAGCTTGTAAACCGATGTCTTCGGGATATCTATAAAACCGAGATGATACTACGGTCTACGGCATCTTAATAACGAGAATGAAAAGATTCCGAAAACTGAAAATTTCAATTTCAACACAAAGTATAAAGTATTTGATTTCATATCACGAGACCGCAGTGACCCAAAAGCTTTATTTCGACGTCTTATGGCCCCTAAATATCCGCGGCAAGTGCAAATGATGTCTTTACTGCTACCATTACTGGAGCGGTCAAGCAAGAAATATAAATAAATTCATTTTAGTTTATTTCTACACCTATTAAATATCCTTCAATTAATTTCATTTCCGAATAGAAATTTACAACCTATTAAAGGTATTTTAATTTTATAGCGAGCGCATGAATAAATATACCTACTTTTTTTTAATGAAAACAAATAACTTTGTGTACACCACTATTTAATTAACAATATCAACAAGTTTCGAAAACCATGTTTTCTTCGTCAGGATAATAAGTTAATAAAAAATAACAAAAGACAAACAAGTATAGAAAAATTAGACATAGACAAAATATTAGAAAGGAGAGGTGATTAATTACTTAAAATATCATAAAAAAACAATTACATAAAATAAAATATAAAAATTATTTTAGGATGGGTAAAAAATTACATTAACATAATAAAAAATCTTTTAAAAACAAAACAGAAAGTCCTAAATAACAAAATAAATTATTATAAATATAAGTATTAATACGAAAATAAATTTAAAAGATGGCTATTTTTAAAAAACGTTTGGTTATTTATAATATTAAATTTACTATAAGCACTTTTCCTAATTTCTAAATTATCTAATTGTATACCCGTTGTGTTAGTGTGTAAAATTTTTAAACCTTTATATCAAAAGAATGACCTGTTTCTAAAATGTGGTTGGCAAATTCTGAATAATAATTATTATTTAAACATCTTAGATGTTCCTTAACTCTAATGTTAAAATTTCTAGAAGTCTTCGCAATATAAAAAAAGTTACAAGTTAGTTTATAGTGGTGTACACAAAGTTATTTGTTTTCATTAAATTAATAATGACGCCACAAAGTGAATTTGCGAGGATTGAAGAAATAAACATACCTACTTTCATAATATGTTTTCGAGAAGTATAAAAATTATGCATTGTATCATGCATACTTCGACCAAGTATATCTAGGTCAATGCATGCATACCTAAAATATAAAAATCAAAATAGGTTTGTTTCTGGGTTTGTATATATACCTGTAAATATATATGTATGTATGCTATGCATTGCTAACCATTCATCCGATTGCGATGAAACTTTGGGGATTTGATGCGTGCATGCCCGCGATGGTTTCTATATACAATAGTGAGTTCTGGCATCATGAAATTATGCATTGCTAACCATTCATCCGATTGCGATGAAACTTTGGGGATTTGATGTGCGAATGCCTGCGATGGTTTCTAAGTGTTGTATTGTGGTGGATATTATCACACCACATCTGACACCGTGTTGTGTTGTGGTGGATATTATAACACGATTGTATTTGGAATCTCATTTATAAAACCAGCCATGCTGATAATCAGTTTACAAGTGCTTGACAGGAAACGGTTATGAAGTCAAGACAATCTTATAAAAGTAGTCATAGACAATAATATGAGATCACAGATAATAATACCAACTCTATGTACAACTATATAAATCATAAATATCGAGCTAGAGAGTGAGTGAGTGCATGAGTAGGTGAGTGAGTGAGTGAGTGAGTGAGTGACCTAACACCATGCGAGTGAAACCGCGGGTAAAAGCTAGTATATATAACAGGTGAGTTAAAAAACTTCTTTGTAACTCATTTTTCCCATGCCTCCTACGCTACAAAACTAATCAAATTAATTAAATTACCAATTTCTTATATCGGTCGATTCTTGGATTTGTTTTTTTTCTTCTTTATTTTTACCAAATTTTACATTTGATGTATACAATATCATGAAATAATAAGAATAATGGGAACCCACTAAGGCGCAGCCTGTGCGTGGGTAATATAGTTTAATATATTTTATTATTGTACCTAGAAAGAACAATGGGCATATAAATCAAAAACATGATTAAATTTTTTTTAGTTAATGTCATCCTTCCTTAATTGAGTAACCGATAAATTAAAATGGAGGAAGTAAAAAAAATACGCACACGTCTAGCATTATTACGTCAATATTTCCTACAATTTCTTTTCTCACACTAAAACTAGAAAATCATTATTATTTGAACACCAGAAATTTTTTTCTTGGATATCCTTTCCTCGGTATCGTTGATTGTTTCAATGGAATGTATTTAATTTATTATGTAAAACTAAGGGTCTCAGCACGGTTAAGCCACCCAGTGAAGCCAACATTATTCAATCATTATGTAAAATGTAAATTAATAAAAAAGAATAAAAAAAATGTTGAAATAACAATGATTTAATTTCTGGAGTCAAACTGCCATGAAATTAATAAAATTAAAATAACAATAAAATGTGATTTCTGGGCAGAGAGACGTGTTTTTGTTTTTCAATTTTATTATTTGGATGTATTAGAAGTTATTTGTATCGATGCCAAGCAAAATATGCGTGGCGGTTCTAGACATTATGTTGCAGTAAACAGTAAACAGAACGTTCAGAATTAATATTTTTTAAACAATAATATTATACAATAGTATTTAATACAAGGATGTAAGAAGAAATTGTGTGCCAATAAATTGTTGTCATAAGCCAATGAATAGGAGTAGATCTCGAGTTAGGTTTAGGAATAAAAAATAATATTATGGAGAGTACAAAGCAAGTATATAAAAATGGTTTGATACAAAATTACTGAATTTTGATCATGATGTTAAGAGTCATTAAAACGGGAAGACCACTAAAATATGTTATGTCTTATATTATTATTATGCATTTTTATGAAGAAAATAGAGGGGTTTGGATGTTAAACTCGTATTTATGTCAAAATGATGAATTTTTGAAAGTTTTAATTGTTTCAGTGTCTTTGAATATTTGTGATATTGAGTCTTTTTTACTGAAGTCTTCATTTGTGGGAAATTGGAATTTTTTTAACATGTTACTGAATGGAATGTAGATTGTTTTTCAACTTAATTAGTCTTTGGACCACCTTTAGAGGCTTACGGTTTTTTCATGTGCACCTCCCCATCCAATCTTGGAGGCGGATATGTCGTCTGTCGCCCTGGGAACCATTTATATTAACAAACACCTCCGCCATAGGTCATCCCAAACTCGACGTTTGGTGACTTAGGAGAGGTGCCCGGGTTCAGGTTTGTCCAGTTGCACCTGTCCACCTATTGAGTAGCGGGCCGGATCGGGAGAAACAGGTTGAGGGTGAAGTTTCTCGCTGAATATCGCCTCGCACCGCATGGGATGGTCAATACACCAGATTCCGACCCACCCCTCATACCTTTTTACTTACCAGAACTTCCTATTCTCCCTTTCTCAAAAAGATCCTCTAAACAACATTCCCGAAGATGACACAGTTCCTGAATGGAATTATTTTCCTCAGGGCCTCCGGTGTAAAACTAATGCAAAACACACCCATTAATTCCATACTGAATTACCTACTGGACTAGCCCATAATAGACTTAACTAAACTCTGCAAAGCAATGTTTTTCTGATAAATTTACATAATTTATAATAATTTACAGAATCATTACGAAAAGATGCTGTCCTTTTATTCAATCGCCACATACGAAAGGTTTTGAATTCAGTTTGTAATAGGTTATGTTATTATCTTAGCTATACGCAGTGAGCTATTTTCCAATTTGTGTGATTATCAAAGCAATATGATATTGATTATAATTTCTTATATGTTATCTTTGTGAAGCATCAACTGAAAATATTAAAATAAACTTGAAACTAAAACTAACTATTAAAATAAAGTTTACAGACTAATAACAATTATTTTAAAGTTACAATTAATTTGTATTTCAAACTATGCATGTTGCTTCGGACAAAATCTTGTCTTGGTCACGATAATTAACGTATCATAAACTTAAATGGTATATAAAGTAATAAGATGCATTAAAATGAATAAAATATAACTGTTAAACCAACTTTAACTGTAGCGAACGTTAAAAAGCAAATCTTCCATAAGAGTACATAATCAAAGAGTGGTATTTACAGTATTTTATGTCACGGTTGTCATTCTGTGCGATGGTTCAGAAGGTTTACACGTGATACAAGATACGTGCACATTATAAAAAAAGGATTGTGAGTATTTGCGTGAATTATAAATAAATTCCAGAGTAAAATTCTAGTTCTAAGACTTCCTCGAGAAAATAGTGAAAATCGTAGAAAAATCATTAGGTACCTAGTAATACGGTATCCTGTGTTCATTCCACGAGCATGTTTTTTTTTTTAAATAATTTCTACATGCGTGTAGCAGCTTAATGTGCGGTTTTTCTTTCCCAAGAAAACTTTACCGCATGCAAAAATATTAGAAATAGATGGTACTCACATAAAATGTATGGAAGAATAAATCAGCAAAAACATTATTGCCAGTAATTTCAAGATGATTACCAACAATTTATTGTTATGAAATTCTTATATCAGATGTACCTAAAAACAAAGGTAAAACAATACTATCAATTGAATGTTTGTATGGAATAGTAAATCAACAAAAAAGATGGACAGTAATTTAAAATTGATTGCCTACAATTTAATATAAATAACAACTGCAGCCATGAAACTAGGAATGAGGTTGACGCCCAAGATTGATTTGTTCGGCGCCCAAAACCACAAGCCATCGTGAGATTGGCCTTGAAATAGAAATATGATAGAAGAGTCGTGATACGAGGTTGACGATCCAACATAAATCGTGAAGTTGTTTACAGTAACCATAAAACAACTATAATAAGTTTGAGGTCACCTAAAGGATTTCCGAACTTGCGAAAAAAAGGTTGGTTGCATCAGCAAAAACTTGAACAGTTAACATTTCATAAAAATTGCCAAGCTTTTCTGTCTATAATATCATTTAAATCATTAAAGATATACATATTTACAATCACAAGAAAAATAATGCCTGTATTGTACGCGACAACATTTCCAAAATAAATAAATAAATAAAGCATTTAAACTAATGCGGAAACGGTTAATAAAGCTTAAAGCTAAAATTGTTCAGTTAAATTGATTAAAAAAAGTGTGCTGTTTCGTGTAGATCAGAATAAATCCATCGATGAACAACAATGTTGAGATTGAACGAAAATATTTATTTAAAAATAGATACATATTCCCTATCAAAAAACGACCATTCAATTAATTTACATCCATTACGAAAAGTGTTGCCAGAAATGTTATTTATGTAAATAAGATACGTTAAGTTGTAACATAAGTCAGCCTTCGGGAATCGCATTGGAAAATGGTACAATATTTCGAAGCAAATAAATAAATAAATACCAACAGGCAATTATTTGATACCTACTCCGCTAATGAGCAACTAAATTTAACAGGTTCTAGGGATTTAATGTTACAAACAGGACTGTGTGAGTAAGGTACAAATTCTTGCAAAGGTCTCTAAAAGATTTTATTAACTTATAATTACGTTTTAGATTTGCAATATTTCATTTTAATGTCTTCCTCACCGGATGTCCCATACTGTGAAAAATGTTTAAAATCTAGAAACATTTAATTTCAATTGAACTGTGGGTTTCTCGAATGAATTTCTTTATTTATTTATGTCTATTCTTGAATACACAATTTTACAATTGATTACAGAGGTTTACATAGGAGTACAAAACGTTAATATTCAGTAGCAGCAAGCAAAAAGATTTTTTTTTTTTTAGTATTATGTTGGGTGTAAGGTAGGTTTGAGAAGGTAAAACTGTGTGTGGGTAATATTGTATGTTTCGTGAACACCTCACTAGGAGAACCCGTGCTGAGGTGTTGACGTGCTTATGATTAAGTGTGACAATTATTTATGTGTTGTAGAAAATTATTTATTTAATTATTATTTTTTTTTATACATTTTATTATCGCATACACTGATTATTTAGAGTGAAAAAATATGTATAAAATACAAATCCATATATGCACATGTTTATATTTATAGACATACATACATACATATAAAGTTACACACACCTACACATGTAATGTAAGTGTGTGTGTAGTAGGAAAATTCATGAAAGACTTTAATTGTTTTCTTTTACTTTTTGTAGTTTGGTTATGTTTGGTTAGGATTTATGATTTTTTGAATAAAGTGAATATCTTGATTTTTTATCCAGGCCGTAATATTTTTTTTGTGAATGTTTGTAGATGCATTTGCAGTTAGTAATTGTTTCAGAGTAATGGGCATACAATTAAAAAGTTTGGTTGCGTAATATAGAAAGTGTCTTTGTCCGTGATTGGTGGAATCAGTGATTGGTTTAATTTCTGTATATTCTGTATTTCTCATATTAAAATTACAAACTTTTATGCCGACGTATCAGAAGTTTCTTTTTTCAAATGTTAAACTTTATTTCGCTACTGTAATGTACTTTTGATTTTTGGGCGTAGTAATTCCATCTGTTAAGTTTATCGATGATTCGTAATGCGCTTCGTTTTATGAAGATGAAGGAAAATTATGAAGAATAAAATAATGTAGGTGACAAGATTAGTATAGTGAAGGGGTTTAAGAAACAGAGAAGCATATTTCCTTTTGTATTCTGATTTGAAGATTGTTTGCACTGTCGATGGATTGAATCTGTCGATGCTGTCTTCGGGTGAAGAAAAGATTCAACTGAAAAACACTGGGAGAACAGAAATTACTTACAGAGACTTAACTTTACTTTGTCTTGTCTTACAGCAGGACTCTATCGACACACCGCAGTCAGAAGGATAGATTCATACGCCCGTCACTCCTAGACACACTGCCTTCTAGATTCCTACCCACTCGTCTTCCTTTATCCTTCCCAGATCTTCCCCTCTTTCCTTTCCTTAAAAATACCCTACACCTGTGCATCTCCACAGATGACATAGGCCTTGAGAGAAATTAGTTTTCTCAAGGCCTTTTGTGTGGGGTTAGTGTAAAAAATAAAAGAGGGACATTAAAAGACAAAATTTAAAAAAAAAATCAAACACTTAGGACGGGTTGTTTCAAAAAATTTGACGGATTCATCAAATATTTGAAGTTAATTTTCACGTTCTGTGTAAGTTCTGTTAAAGTTCTGTGGTAATTTCAGTTTTATGAAGCAACTGGCCTATAATGATATAATAACAGAACTTAAATATAACTTACACAGAACGAGAAAATTAACTTCAAATATTAGATGAATTCGTCAATTTTTTTGAAACAACCCAACCTTAGCACGTATACCTGAAATTTGATTCTTCTTAATTTATTAAATACTTAGGATACTGATTTTGGATATGAAAATTGAAAACACTTTTCTGATATTTTTTTAATGCGAATACCGCACAATTAGTTATGTCAACTGCTCTGCTAACCGGGGCCAGTTAGACTATGGCATCCCCACTGTCTAACTGGGGGTGATCCGACAATTGGTACGGCGACAATTGATCCTGCGACAGTTGGTCCGCCGACAGCCGATCCTTTCGACACTTGATCCTTCCGACAATAGGTTCGGCCAGCAGTTGGTCCGGCGAACAATTGATCCTTCCGACAGTTGATCCTTTAGAAGATTTTTTCTTTAAGTAAATATGCAAAGAGGATATATGGCCGTACAAACAAAGTCGATATACTTATATCTGAAGGCATCTTGAGTGAAAATCTATTATCTAAAATATTTTTACTAACAATTATTTCGACTCTCCGAAGAAGCATGCGGCAATAACAAAATACGACATGGAGATGGAAGAGAGGAAAGTGGGGAGGGATTTGAGTTTAAAATGTGGACTAACACAAATCGATTAAATAAAATTTATATGTGCACGCCGGGATTCGAACCCGCGACCACCAAATCGTAGTCGAGGACTGAACCCTCGCCCAAGTCCATTTATTTTATTTTCGAAGGCGCTTAATAAATAATTAATCCCAGGATCTCGTCTTGTTCAGAAAAAACGGTTTCGAGTCCCAGTTGCAACCGTTACCCTTTTATTTTTTGCGTTTTGTTCTTTTTTAATTTTCATTTGAATTTTCTATAATAAAAGAATACAACCATGCAGGTTCCTTTTACATTGCCCCAATATTAAAAGGCAAAATAATAAGAACGCAATAGAATAGGTAAACAAACAAAATATAGATAATGAACAAGAAATAATAATAATAATAATTGGATAATTTGCGTAGCATCGTTTCTGTAAAACAATCTCCTCAAGGGCGCTGTAAACAGCAGTAAAAAAACTAAAAACAGCACGCGATACCTGATACGCCGAAAATAATTATTATTCCACCTTAAAATATTTCACCACAAAGATATTAAGTTTATTTTTGCTTTGGGGAGATATTCAGAACATCAATAAATATTATTCCATAGGTACTATAACCGAGATGTTCTCTTGAATGTAAAATAAACGTATACCTTTGAAAGCACGTTGTCACCTCTCCTCCTCTCTCCTAAACGAAGCACGTAACAGAAAGAGAGGTTACAGCGGAGCTATCAACGGCAGTACCATAACCCGAATAAGGTTCAGCGAGCGGGTGATGGTACAAGGCCGCGCTGTGCCGGCTTTTATGCTGATTAGTTAAATGATCTACATTTGACACGAGGAAACCCTCTTCTTCTCTCCCTCCGAAGTGTCATGATAAACGAGTCTCGCATAATGTATCGGCCGGTCAGCCAGTCAGCCAGTCAGCCAGCCAGCTTGGCGATAAGGGAATATGAACCACGGACCTCAAAGCAGTCTTCACTCAGATTACGCATTCGATAATAATGTTTTAAGCCTCGATTCCATTGAGCGAATTAACAAGTTACTAGCCGGTTAATTTTAAAAGCGGGTGAATCAGCGAGTGAGATTGTCATGATGACACACAACACTGTCTACTCGCTCAGTAGCGATAGTAGCAGCTAAAATAACGACTCTCGCGCGAACCAATTCGGTCGACATTTTGTAAAAAACTTGGTCTCGCATTAAAAATTACGGCTCCCGCGCGAACTAATTCTGACAGTTACGAAATTAGCTGTTGGTAGGCCGCCATCTTGAGCGAGTAGCGAGTAAAGTTGACCACCTTTCAACTATTTTCGTAGATTGTCCGCAATCTGCTAGTTAGCAAGTAATACGATGACAATGAGCGAGTTTACTAACATGTAGTGAATTTCCCAGATAGTAGCCTGTAAACTCGCTCAATGTCATCGAGGCTTAAGGAACTTGCTTACTGCTTACAAACTTCTTATTATGGGTATAAAAATGGATTCATTAAAATAAGCATTCATATTTTAGTGTTATTTTTCTTTAAAAATCATAACAACTTCCACGTACGTAATGAGAAAAGATGTAAAAAAAACTAACATGTTAAAGGAACTAAATTCGTTAACAGTGAAACAGAAGCGCAATGATATTAATACATAAAATAATAAACAAACTGTTACCAAAATGCTTTTTAAACAAAATTATACACAACAAGGACTTTCACAGACATAACACAAAGACTTGCAATGATATCAGATTACAAAAAAGGACAAAACCAATACATAACAGTTTACTCAAAAAGAAACGTTTAAACAGGAAACTAACAGGACTGTACCAATTGGTGGATTGTAGGAGACATATTTAGCAAGAGAAATGTAATAGTACTTACAAAAGTTAAAATAATTTAGTCATTCGTAAATTAGTCATTTTGATCAAAAAACTAAAAATAAAATTAATAAGTAGAATTTCCTCCAGAAATACTGAGGCCAGCTACTTCTAGCACGATTTTTTTTTCTTTGTGAGCAAAAAATAGATTTAAATATACAAAAAAAAACAAGAGTGGATGGACTAGATCAGCGGTATTCCTTTTTGCTACAAATTTTTGTACCTCGTACCCTATATCTATCTTGTGTACACTTGTAACGAAAGACATTTTTTATTTGTAATGTTTTACTACTCTCATTATTACATGAGTCAATTAAGTCGCACAAAACAATTAATAAAATTTTATAAAGAGTATAACAAGACTTCGGGCATTTATAACCAGTGCGACATTGAACAAATTTTATTCCATGTCTTTTTATTTCGACGGAAGAAAAATCATGTTCTGCATACACAACTCCAAAACCACAAAGTGATTGAATGATGAACAAAGGGGATGAATTTTATAACCAAAAAATTTTGATAAAATTTTTTTAATTATTAAATTTTGTAGAAAAAAAGTTTCTCATGTGGCAGTGGTAAAAATAAAAGCTCGATATCATGTTACACCCTGTATATAATGTTAACGTACAGTCAATGTGACCCTTGAGTTTGCTTTGCAGAGCAAAGTTTAACACAGTTTGGCTCAATTTCACATAGAGCTGAGTTTTAAAACTTACATTCGGGCCACGATATTGCGTACCCAACCCTACGCGTACCACAGGTTGAAAACCGCTGGACTAGATAGATTTCAATTTGGGAGGCGGTTATAGGTACCGCCGCCCCGAGAACCATTTATTGAATTACCAACATCTTTCCCATACGTCACCCCAAGTGGTTCGCTACGTTTGGTGTCTCAGCAGGGTTGCCTGGGTTCATGGGGTGAGTTTGTCCGCGGAATCTTGGCGGCGAATGCGTCGGCCCATCAACTGTGAGGCAGGCCGGATCGGTAGAGGCTGGTTGATGGAGACTTTTTGATTGATTTGTACGTCCGGAACTCCTGGACACACTGACTCCCAGAAATAAAGACCCTCCATACAGCATCCCCAAAGATAACATAGGCCCTGACGGGAATTATTTTTCTCACGGTCTCCTGTGTGGAGCTAGTATAAAAAAAATAAAAAAGTATTTTCTAATATTTTCCAATATGGCGTGTTGGAAAATAATTGAAAACTGTTTGATAAAAATATGAGCGATGAAATAATGGCAATGCCGGGTATAATATAATAATATCTTCCAAGATTTAAAATTGTTATTATTAAATAAATGCTAATGAGAAGGAGGAGTCTCATACATACCTAATTAAAATTTTTAAATTGTCATAATTTAATAATGGACAACCACTACAAATAGCCTTATCGTCACATCTGTGGCTTGCTTCTAAAATAACATTGACCTAATGTAACATTGGACTCAGAAAATCAAAAAAACATTTGTCGAAATAGAAAGGCTTTTTAGAATTCGGAAGATAACCCGCACTTCAAGTGAAGTGACACAAAACTGCGCTATACAAATGTAATGTTATTATTATTATTATTTAACCCAATTTTGAAACGAAATCGCAAAAATATATACATAGCATAAAAAAACTGAAACTGACATTGGTTTTAGAAGCAAGCTAGACATATCACTGCTTTATTTTAATTTCGGGTGATAAATAGCGAACCCGACGTCTTGAGAAAATTCACGTCGCATAACACGCACACTTTTTTTATAAAACAAAACGAAATAATAGAGTCCCACTAATAACACGTGTACATAAGAAATAGCATGTAAATTACGCGTGGCCGCTTACGCTGAATTAAAACTTTGTATTTTCCCCCCGTCGGTAGTAGTAATGTACACGACAAAGATAAGTCGCACCGTTTTCAATTTATTTTACAGCTTTTAAATTTTAAATCCTCCACCTTCATAAATATGTATCTTGTGATTTATGGTGGAACTGTGTTATCAAACGAAACAAATTTAAACAAATAATATTTTAAACAGTCTTGAGGTTTTACAAGGTAGGTAGTCGACAAATGTCACATCAAAATAACTTTACAAAGACATAAAATGATGTAAGACTCTAGTTAAATTTCGTTAAAATTTCGTAAAAATTTCGTTAGCAAAAATTTATGATTTTAAACAAAGTATTATTTACAAATGTAAAGTTAATATGTAATATCTTGCTAACTATTTTGCCGTGAAAGGGTTAAATTTAAAAATAAACTGACAAATATTGTACCTAAAAATAAAAAAGATCTCTACAATAGTAAAAACCAAAATATAACGTTACATTCTTAGGATTAAAGCCGCTATTAGAACCGATGCGTTATTACTGCACGAACCAGAAAATGGTAACATTTTGTTCTTTTATTAGGTACTGCGTCGGTCCGAACACTTTAAATTAGCGAGGAGCGAAACTAAGACCCAAAAGCTCTATAGGCAACAAAATATGTAAATTAAGTTTGAGCTGTTGTTAGATCCGTGGCACAATAGCCCCGCGACAAAATGTCTATCCCAACAAATCTACATACGAGTACTTAAAGTTAATTTATTGATTTATATTTTTTGCTTTGTTGTGCTGCATTTGCGTACATTATTGTATGCATAATGCTACAAACGCGTGGCGCACAACAGCACCGTACTAAAGGAGCAGCGTAATAACAAAAACAAGTTATTAAAGTGATCGTTCGATTGTCAAATTTTGAAAATTAGTAACATCAAATAAGATGAAACAACGCTTTAAAACATAGGCGTAACATTTATCAGGCTGCGTGGGATAAAGACACAATGAGAAAGAAGCATTGCCTTTCTAAAAGCTTTGAAGAGTCAATTGAGCGCATCTCTCTCATTAATTCGCAATAAAATATCCCCGGAGACCACCGCTCCCCGGGCCCTGCAATAGACGCACTCTTATAAATTAATGGCGCATCCCAACATCGCTGCTTTTCAGAAGTAGTCATTAGACTTGGCGCGCCCTGGTCGTGTGCAACAACTGCTAATAGTGATAATCGATTTTTTGTATGAAAACAGAACGTAAAGTTGCGTGTTGACAAAGCGAAGTTTATTTATAAAGCTTGGACAGAAATAATGGAAAACTAGCATGTTTTTACACGTTATTTGCTTACCGCAGTACCACAGACAATGAAATTTTAATTGCAATCGAATGGGTACGAATCGTATTATACAACACATTAATCACTTCCATTATTTCTCAAAATAAAACAAAAAATTATAAAAAAAACTAGTATTGTCGATAGGAATTTGAACGAAGAGATCTTCACACTGCCCCACCGTGATTTATACGTACAAGTACTTTTAGTCATGTGAAAAAAGGTTATAATAAACTTTTTTCACATTATCGCCACAAATGATGCCATGAGGAAAATAAATTCCCTCAGGGCTTAGTTCATCTTCGGGGATGCTGTGTGGAGGGTTTTTTTAGAGAAAGAAAGGAGAGGAAGTTGTGGGAAGGAAAAAGGTATGAAGGGTGGGTATCTGGTGGTCAATGCGTCCAAAAGTGACGGATGATTGAATCCGTTCCTCCCATTGCGGTACTAGGCGATGGGTCGAAAGAGTTCGACTGGAGAAGTCTCCTTCAACCTGTCTCCTGATCCGGCCCGTCACACCGTAGGTGGACAAACGCATTTGCCATCGAGTCCTAGACAAATCTCCCGCACACTCCTGCTAAGTCACCAAACGCTGCGAGCCGTTTGGGGTGACCTGCGGTAGGAGTGTTGATTGTCCAAAAAATGGTTCCTGGAGCAGCGGCACCCATACCCGCCTCCCAAATTAACTGATCTTCCCTTATAAAGCTGGAGGTTCTATTCATTCGATGAAACATAAGACATGTATCGTTTTGGAGCTCTGAGTGAAACAAAGTAATTGAAATGTATGCTAAACAAAATATTTGGACCTGCAGTTCAAGCTATAGTACTTTCATGTTCTGTGAATAATAGATCTGACATCTAAAAAGTATGTACGAAAATTTGACTTTAAAGAAAGAAGCATTCCCGGCTTACGAATAACCCAAAAATGTTTGAAAATCTCCTACAACCACTACAGAAAGCGGAAAATGTTGCTTGTATCGTGATGGTGGACTTAGCCAGCCAAAAAATCGAACACGCGACGCCCAGGTGAGACCCAAACGCAATGCCTATTCAGCTACTGACCGGTCGAATTTAATAAATCAATACCTACATTCCCCTGAAATAAAAAGATTTGTAAGTAGGTACTTATTAAATACATGCATACTTATTATAAACCATTTTAAGAAACCAACCAACTTTACCAAAAAAACTTCAAATAAGGAATTATACGATTTATCCAAAGAAGCGTCATTACAGCAATGGCAATTCTTTTTTCAATTTTTTTTTCAGGTGTGTAGGTTCCACAATACTGAAAAAATGCGAATAAGAAAGTCCAAATCAACATGACAATTTCACAATGTGAAAAAGAATCTTTACTAAACCATTATAATGGCCACCATCTTGATACAGAAACGTACAAACAAATTTACAGACAGACGAAATGCAAATGGATCGCGTCAAAACAGGACTTCGCTACGTTTAGTTAATTATAAATTATTATATTACATAAACTTCTCGACAAAAATTTCCAGTGAAACAACGAGGTAAAACTCAATACACAAAAGTGTACAGCAGAGCAGACTGCATTCAACCTTTGATCGCATTCACTGGACTTCCTATTCATGTTGGTCTATCCTCTATCCATTGGTGGTCGAGTAACGCTCAGGGGAGCTTCGTTCAGGACTTCGGAGCTTTGAGCTTTTGTCACAGAGTAAATCGAGAAACAATTAACGGCTCGTTATCCGGGATATAATGGCGCACTGAGATTTGCATGCAAACAGCAGTTAAAAGTAAGCAATAATAACAGATTCGAAACGTCTTGTTTCTAGTCACTGCGGAATGGTAGACACAAACCTACATTAAAATCGATATTCTGGTAACAAAGAGAACATTCATTTCGAAAATGAAATTTATTGGATTGAATTATATTTGAAACAACGCGACACGACGATTGAATTATTACCGTGACGGTCTCTTATTATTACCGTGACTATCCACGATTACGGTACCGTGACGGCACAAAAAAGCGTAAAACGTACGTTCTTTATTCCAATAATTCTGCAGTTGTTTCTTGCATACTAAATAACAAAAGCAAAACCATCAGCCATTGACATTTGACGTTTTTGAATTTTGGGAATTCACTCACTCTTCAATACTAACCTTATAAACTATATTCCATACTTTCAAAATATCGTCACGGCTAGTGGTATTGTAGTGGTCCCGTGCGGTGCGTGAGAGAGATGCAATAAAAGATTACTTTTTTCCTTTGGAGGAAAAACAGACCTACGTATAGGTACTTTGTATTTCATCTTTTGAAAGATCTGCAGAATTATTGTGGTAAGAAACGAATGTTTTTTGCCTTTTGGTGCCGTCACAGTACCGTAATCGTGGATCGTCACGGTAATAATAAAACCGCTCAATGACTTTGCAGATACGATACGATACTTCCTGTCATGCAACTGCAGTGGGCAGACGCATCCGCTTCCAAGACCCGGATAAACCTCACCCCATGAACCCGGGTACCCCTGCTAAGTCACCAAACGTAGCAAACCACTTGTGGTGACCTATGGATGGCAGAGGTGTTGGTTATCCAATAAATGGCTTCCGGGGCGGTGGTACCCATACCTGCCTCCCAAATTGTATTTAAATAAATTCGCTATACAATCGTGTTTCTTTTCTTCCACTCTGAATCACTTTTACTTACTTACCATTTATCACTCGTAACTTATTTCATTTAATTATACTTATATGATTTTGGTTGATTTATATTAAAAAGAAGAAAAAAAATCATTCAAAATATTGAGGAATAAGACTTTATTTTCTTGCCTCCATAGTGGTGGCACTCGAGTAATACGGCAAACCACGCAAGCCGCCTTTATGGCGGCACTCGAGTGCAAAGGGTTAAGATACAAAACTGTATTCGTTGTTTTTTTTATTGAAAGTTAATTATTCAAGTGGTCAATATCTGCATTGATTCAATTGTCAAGTTCGCATAGCCAATATGACAGCCAAAGTCCGTTGAACGGACAGGGAACGAGAAGAAAAAGAATAAGAATATATGCATGATGAGTTTAAAAATCGTTGGACTTTTCAGATATTTAGTTTTTCTATTAAAATCATCAATAGTTGGTAAATACACATAAAAAGATGGTAGACATGGGTACGAATTTTTAAGAAGTGACTCTTAGGTAGTTTCATCCAGGGTTGCCGATCAAGTCACCTACCCATGTATACGGTAGCAACTAGCAACAGAGATTTTTACTCACATTAAAAAGAAAATTTAAAAGTACGCTACAACCCACAAAACGTGAAACAAAACCTTTCGATCATGGAGATGAGCATTAAAATATGAAATGCTTTTGCGTCCAATCTGTGGACTTTTATTTATTTTTTATTTAAGGATGGTTGGTGGTAAAAAATAATCGATTGGGATGTTGGGAAACACATTGGTCCGACTCATAGATATTGAGTAAGTACTCGGCTTAATCTAATAAGTTAAAATAATTTATGAAACGTAAGGTTTTTTAAATAATGTGTTTTATGGGAGACTTCATATTTTTTTTAGGGAGAAAGACAAATATTTAAAAGAAAGACAAATATTTCCAGGTTACGAACAACCCGATAATATTTATAAATTTCCTACTACCACCACAGTAAGCGGAAAATGTTGCTGATGGAGGATTTAACCAGCTGAGGAATCGAACACGGGAGGCCCGTGTCAATATTTTGAAATTAAACAATTACAAGATCGCCTATAGCGGGAGTAGTTTAGATGGATAGTTTATTCGCGACAAAATTAAACAGCCATTACAAAATATCAAACATTCCTGAATGTTATTTTCAAATAATTAAATTTAAAAAAAATTCAAACTTATCTAAGCACTCCGGATAAAAACACCATATTGAGGATAAATACAAATCTGTGAATCAAAATTATAGTTTGGTGTTCCGTTATTTCCACTTTAAACCACCTACACGAATAACTTTGTAGATATGTAGGTGGAGTTACAGAGTATTAGGGATTTTACCTATTTGTATTTCAAAAATTAATTTCCAAATGGACTCTTAGGCCAAGTTGTTTCGTAGAAACTCAGATGTAGCTTTACCATTAAATGGCCATTCAGTGCCATTTTTTTTTTGACATTTGAAAGGTTCCCGATAAACCCACCAATTCCAGATGAGTTTCAGCTTCAGTTGTCCTCTTCTGCTGATCACAATTTGTTCAAAAGCTGAAGCGAACTTAGAATCGGCATTTAACGGAAACCTTTCAACTGCCAAAAAACAACGCTGAATGGCCGTTTGATGACTTTGTCACACGTGAATTTCTATGAAACAATTGGGCTTTAATTTTTTAGAACAATCCTTCGTTAGGTTGGTAAATAAACCCGTAATTTACAGACAAACTGATTTGTTTAGTCAATCGTAATGTCGAAAAAATGGGTAATAAAAACAAACAATTAAAATAAATAAAATTCTTTTTGAATGCTAAAGGTTTTATGTTGATAATATAATGATAACATGGTTTATATTGATGGATGTATACATGGACAGAAAAAACAAGCAGATAAAGCTTTTGGCGATCGCGATTAATCGTTGTATATTTTCATCAGATGGGATTTGAGCAGAAATGAAGAAAAAACGTCCACGAAACTATTGCGATTGAAAAATAAAAAAGGGACCATAAATCTTAGCCGGTGTTGTCAGTTCTTGGATAATATAAATACCCGTTTAGGACTCGACGGGAAGCTTACATTAAAAAAGGTATCGACCGGAATCCTAATCCTAATCAGATTAGTTTCGGATCGATTATTATTGTAGGTCTGACATCTTGCGGCGACTTTGCGCAGCTCAGCGTGAAGGTTACAAAATCCAAATGCCCCCTGGCACTGGCCGGCAATAAATGTCAAAAATTCATAACCGCAAAAAGTAAACAAAAATCTCGAAGCCACATCGTAAAAAAAAGCCAAGATGAAGAAATATTTTCGCTGAAATTAAAAGTACCTACGCAACCGGGTCAGGCGGAGAAGGATGGGAAAGGTGGCGGGTGCGGGGGAGGGGGAGGGCGAACCTTTTGAATAGCTTGGGCTCTGTTTGATGCGTAGAGGGTCGACAGGGCCTATCGAACATGATCGATGGGATACTTAATTAAATCAATTTGAACTTAATATACCTTCGGTAGGTATATTTTCTAAATCAATACACACTCCACTGGGTTTTAAAAGATTTGGTTAAGTTTAGTAAGATGAGTAATCGGTGGGTTAGAGGAGATAATTCGTTAGTATCCCGTCGAAACAGGCTTTAAGAAATTTAATTCATTTTTTTAGTTGCCCTTGTATTCATTTCGCTCGGTCCAATTTTTGTAGGATCGATACAACATATTGTGATATGTAACTTTAGTGGTCTTAGGTCAATACTCATGACGAGTGAATAAACGCAAAATAATTACAAGAACCTATTGTAGGTAATAAACCTGTGAACCTGCCACTTCATCAAGTTTTGCGAACTCCTTCGATTGATGCAATATTGGTAACTTTAAAAATATACACAAACTAAACCAAACAAATCAGAGAAATCTCAATTTTACAAATTACAGTCACAATTTATTAAAAGTTTCAAATCTTTCTCAAGAGCAATTTCATTTTCGTTGTCATTATCATTTCTTGCATAAGGCAAATATGCAAGGGATAATCAAATGAGAGAGGAGCTAAATTGGATTCCGATAAAAAAGAGACTGCTGTTCAATGTATTAATTTTTTGCATTAAGTAATGAAAAACCAAATGCCAAAATACTTTAAGGATGAAATTACGAAACAAGAAATATAAATAGAGTTAGATTGCCACATATGAAAAAATCAAAATCACAGAACTGCCTAATGTATAGAGTACTAAAGATGTATGATGAAATGCCTGAAAGTATGAAGAATGAATTAATGTATTTAAAAATAATGTTTTGCTTACTGTAAAAATATTTAAATTTATCTAATGAAATGTTACACTGTGCTTATTTGTTTGTATTCTTGTAAAATAAACTAACTCAATAAATAAAAAAAATAAATAAATAAATGTGTCAAATATATTATAACGTAGTAAGTAAGGATGCTGAGAATTATATTTTTTATTTGACGGACCTAACATAAATGAGTAGTTATCTAACTTTCAGCTAAATAAATTATTGATGAATAGGACATTGAAGAATAGGTAAAGTAATTTGACAGAATAGTTTATTCGACAGCCGTTGTTGAAAAACGCCTGCTAAATAATCCATCGCTGACCCTTCAAAATTTATTTTACATAAAAAAAATTATAATAGAAACACAACAAAGAAATCATATTTTCAAAAACTTCCGACAAATCACCTGCAAGTGGGTACTGCCAAATTATCTAAATTTAATTATTGCTTAATTTGTGTAATTGAAATGGGCTGGTGAAGTGACATCCAATACTTATTTCAGTAACGAAAGATGTTCATCACCGCATTCATCAAATTTCCC
Source organism: Glyphotaelius pellucidus (assembly GCA_936435175.1). Classification (NCBI taxonomy): domain Eukaryota; kingdom Metazoa; phylum Arthropoda; class Insecta; order Trichoptera; family Limnephilidae; genus Glyphotaelius; species Glyphotaelius pellucidus. The sequence goes on from OW386541.1 coordinate 479,253, forward strand.
CAGTAGGGCCGGCGACCCATTACTTTGACAAAGCGAGTCCAGGCATACCTATCTCGCGCTATTTCGGAGCGTCGCGCGACGGGTCATTGTAGATCCAGTCTCTCCTCGCCCAAAGTCTTTCCATTTGTTTTCATTAGCTTTGTCTGGGGACGACCAACTTTCTTACGGATTAGCCGGTTTCTGTAAGACAGAAGATCTGATGAACCAGATTATTTGATTGTTAACTCACCTAAAAAATTATAACATCTACGTACATACAATTAACGTACGTACATACAATTAACATTCACAAATAAAAATCCACAATGTATTTTTCCATGATATTCACGGTTGGCCCCCAACTTTCTGGCAATCGCGTAATTTCACGGACGAAGAGATTCGGTGGTATCGGGGTGTAGAGGTTGCCAGCCTACTTTGATGAACACCATTGACCGCTGTTAAAAAAGAAGATTCCTCCAAGATTATTGGGAAAAAAATCCTTGTTTTTTTTAAATGCGACTTTAACCCTTATGTCTAAGGAAACTATATGAAATACAAGGTCAATCTGGATGCTACTTTTTATTCGATGTAGCTTTTCTGAATGCTTTCAAATGAATATTCTATTATGCCAATATGCAGCCTAAACAATGTGCAAACATATTTAATTTTTGCTAATGCTGGAAAAAATCTTGCGATATATATATCCATAAACCTTCAACCCGCAAAACTATAAAAATGAAAGCAGGAACGTAATATGCTCTCAATGTTTGAAACAACAACAGAACGTGAAATCATAAAAATAGTAGAGGTGAAAGAGAGTTCGTCTCCCGGTTTTGATTATATTACGACTCACATGTTAAAATCTATGAAACTTTATTTAATTAAACCCTTCACATTTAATAAACTTAAGTTTAACATAAGGAATATTTCCAATGAACCACAAAAACACAATAAACTCACCTATTGACAAATCTGGAGATCCAAATCAAGTAACAAATTATCGCCCAATCTGCCTGATTTCTAATACAGGAAAAATCTTTGAAAAAATAGTAACAAAACAATTAGTAAATTTCCTAGATAGTAATAAAATACCACACAAAAACCAACTTGGTTTTATAAAATCACTTAACACACAAGATGCAATTGCTAACGTAACATCACACATTTACGAATCATTAGATAATGGTAAAAAAAGTGCGGATATATTTATTGACTTCAGAAAGGCATTCGATAGCATATCCCATAAGATACAAATGAAAAAAAAATATTGGCACAAAAAGCAACGCGGTTAAATGGATTACCAACAACTTAAAAAATCGCCCTCAAGTGGTGAAAATAAATCGTGTTAGTAGTGATCAAGAGATTTCAAGCTTTGGAATCTCCCAAGGTACAGTGCTTGGACCAATCCTATTTACCGTATGTGTAAGCGATATTTTTAACATGGACGAATTACTTCATACGCCGACGAAACAGTATTATTAATAAGTTAAAAGGCTTAGGAAAATGAAGAATTAAAGGCCATAGAAGACATTAACACGCTTAAGAATTTTTTCGACACTTCTTCTTCTTCTTTCGTACGGCGGGGGGGACAGAGGGGGACATCTAGGTCTGCGAGCCAGTCTAGGGCCTCAGGCGTTGCCCTGTGGACCACATCAATCCCGCCGGGGAATGAATGGAGCAGGCATTCGTTGACCACATGTTCAGTGGTCTGCACCTCACCGCATTCACACATCTCCGACTCTTGGCCCCATTTATACATCATATGGGCACAACGGCTATGGGAGCACCTTATTCTATTGATGGCGGACCAGAGTTTGCGACGCTATGAGAACCCGGGCTGTCTCTCAGTGGGGTCTTGTACGAGATGGGCATTTTTCACCTTGGCCGATTCCCACTCAAGCTTCCACCTGTCTTCTGGGGTGAGAAGTGAATGGAGGAGTCTTTCTCCTTCTGTCCAGAAGGGTTTTCAGGACTTTAAGCGGCATGCCGGGTGAGAGACGACATCATCGTGCAAAGGTATTGCGCTTTTTTGCAGCGCCTTCTTGTACTCCCTTAGTGTTGCAATCTCTCGCCTGATATTTGGCGGGGTTATATTTGCAAGTACGGGGAGCCAATCAAGATCTTTCCAATCATCTCAGATAAGTCATTTAGAGTGATAAAAAAATATATATATAAAAAATGATTAAATAGGTTACGTTAGGTTAGGGTTATCGGCTAATTTAAAATTATTTGTTTCATAGCTTTTAATAAATTTTCAAGGAGGTGTTGAGTTGACTTTATCCTCAGTTGGCATGGAACCATGTAAAACATATTGTTAAAAATATAAATTATTAAAAACTTTTTGAAGCTCTCAATGACAGAAAAACAAAATTTTACCTTTTTAAGGCCGTTATTTCTTTGTAAACTCCTTTGGATTGTTTTTTTTTTCATGAGTTTTATAGAAATAATAAAGTCAGTTTACATTTGTATGCATATATTTTTTAACTATTGTTTCAAAATGGGAGTTTTTTTTTTAAGTTAGCTATTCTGGGAAAACTTCTTACGATATTATCATGTTAACGTACATGAATATTAAGATATATTATCTGGTAAACAGAAAACAATCGCAAAAAAAACAATTTCTTTGTTTTTATACCGATCTTTGATTAGAATTCATCAATTTTTAGCGTAAATAAAAGAAAAACTAATTTTTATTTTTTGTTTTTTTTTACCCTATTTTATTTTTTTATTGAAAAAAAAAAACAATTGAAACCCTGGATATGCATTCAATAAAACAATACTACACGAAATTGGAAATGAAATTGACACTTCTTTCTAAAGCATTGTTGGCTAGTAAACCAAAAATTCTACGAACTTTTGCATTAAAAACTATTATACGAACATTTTAACACCGTCTGAAACCTTTTCAAAAGTTCTAGCTCTAATATCGTTCATTATCAACACTTCAAGTAATGAGGCAGGTACTTGCTAGCAGGTGTAGGATCGCTATCAAAATGTGAAGGCTTAAGAAATTTCCAAGCTAAGACTTTTTGGTAGTTCATTTTAAGGAAATTTAATGTGCATTGCTTCAACAATATATGACAATAATTATTACCTCAGGAAATTATTTACACCTTATTTAATAAATCAATGTGTATTTAGTTATTTTTATAAAGCGTATTTCAAAAGAGTTGATAATAATTAATATCTTCTTAAATTTAAAAATCAATATTTGTTGGTTTGTTCGTATTTTATGCGCTGCCATACCGTTCATCCAATTGCGATGAAACTTTGGCGATTTGTTGTGCGCACGCCCGCAAAGGTTATAAGCTATATAATGGTAAGCTCTGGTGTTATGAAATTTGTATAAAAAATTACTACAGGTGGTGCGCGAGTTGTTTGAAAATGTGTGTACTTCATATATTTTAGTGGCAGGGTGGGAAGACAGGAGGGGGAGGATAATGAAGGAGGCAGTGTTCGCAAGAGGCGACGGGGGAGGGGAAGGTCGGGAAGGTGGGGCACGTGGCAGGGGAACGCGGGAGGGGAAGGAGTAACAATTTATTTCTTTGAATGGCATTGCAACGCATGCTGGGTACCCGCTAGTATATTATAAAAGAAAGTACTTATACTATAATTTGCGTGCCGCTTAAACACAGAAACGAGTCCCGGTACAATCGAGGAAGTTATCTGGTGTTGTAGCCCTCTACCCCCATCCATGAAGAAGGTTCCTTTTTTTACATGAAGAGCTGGAAGTTTCACCCTCTAGAAATTTTTAGAACAGTTCAGAACATTTTTTAGAGTATTCGAAAGCATTCCACAACATTCCAAAGCATCCCAGAACATTCTGGAATGTTCGGGAATAGTCTGGAACGTTCGGGAACATCCCGGAACATCCCAGATCATTGTGGAACATTCCTGAACACTCTCAAATTTTGTGGAATATTCTGGAGTATTGTGGACCATTCAAAGTGCATAAAATGCAATATGCTCAGCAGAAGATTTCGGCTCTGCAGCCCACGGGTAAAAAGGACGCTCTTCCTAGCCTTTTGTACCACCCTGTACACGTGCGAGCTCTGGGCAAATTTCAAAAAAAGGACCATGGAAAGGCTTCGGGTGCAATATAATAATGCATACCGTCTAATGTTCGGACTTCCCAGGTACTGTAGTGCCTCTTCAATGTTCACAGAAGGGAGAGTTCCAGGATTCGAAGGTCTATTAAGAACAAGGATTGCAGGACTGAGGGGAAGGATGAACCACTCCAGTAATATCCTCATCATGGAAGCCCGTCTGATTCCAGGATCGAGCATAGATGAATATTGGAGAAAAACACTGGCTCCTACAATCTGAGATCCGATGGAACAACAAGAACCTGATTTAAAGACCTAACTATATTTTTTTGTGAATAGTGTATCTAATGATGCTTCTCTTTTTAAATTTTTTATTTTGTTAATTTTTATCTTTTTATTTATTCATATGTAATTAATATTCATATATAATAACATATGTAATTATACCCTATATGGGATGTGTGGGATTGCACTCCCCTCCCCACATCCTGGAATAAAGACCTTATTATTATTATTATTATTATTAAAGCCTTTTTTGTATGGGCTAACCATTGGTAGGGATACATAAAGCAAGATCCGTCGTAGGTTCCAACTTCAGGTCAATCTCATATCAACTCCCTGAGTGAAGCCGGATATCCCAGTTAGTTTTTAATAATAAACTGAAATATCACAATGTTTTACGCTACTTTTGATATCAAACCTTCAACAATTCAATTTACAGATAGATACAGGATACAGAGATTCAGAATTGTAGGTAGAAAAATGCATGACAGCTCGAGAAACTTTTCCATTCTTTCCAAATTGAATACATCTAGTTATATCTAAAAGTCGACGATTGAATAAGTCGGTTCATCGGGAAACTATCAGTTACCCACTGGGTTCAGTCGCCCCCGGTCTCAGTCGATAGATAGAAAAATAATAATAATCCGTTTGTGAATTCGTTTTATCACCGAAGTGGACTTTGGATTGAAAAGTTAACGAAAAGCTTGGAGAATATATACCAGCATATAGTTAATGAACAAACTTTAGCAAATGAATAAAATAGTGTTATTAAAGTAAATGAAGAAACTTTCCACACTTTCAGGACGCAGTAAAGCCGAGTCTTTCATATACAACAGAATAAGAAGATTAACCGATACTGCCGGATTAGCAAACTGATAAATAATTCGCGCTTATTGAGTAAACCCCTTCGTACGAAACATATTCAGTAAAATTTGTATGCAGTGGTTGCCGGCAATAACAAATGGATGTAAAAACGACGTCTAGGACCGACATCGATAGAACAATGTTGTGGGAAGCTTAAACTGCTCCCGAAGCTCTCGGTGCATGGGAAACTTTTTAGATTGAAGTAATTGTTTATGCAGGTGGTTGTACGTGATTCGCAGCTTACTTGTTCCACCGGGAGGCTTGTTCTAGACCACAGAGTAACAAGGGACTAACTAAGTCAGCCGATCTAGTGCGGGCCCATGAATAGGCGCGCAATAGTTCGCACCTTGTTCCAAGTTCGTGGAGAACACTTCGAATAGGGATTGGGCATCGACACGGTGTTCGTAGAGTAAAAATCCATTGTGTCGATTTACGAACAAATAAAACGTTAGAAAAGTTCGACGCTCGCACATCACTTCCGACTTCCTAAGATTTCCTTCCTCTACCAACAAGTGCAGATTTATTGAAACGAGAAGAGGAAGCACGTGGAATTTTAAATAAAGATCAATAAGAGCATACCTTATAGTTTTAAGACAGTTGAAGCTATTGAATGTTAAGTGATGAATTGGTATGGTCACTATGGAATGGTCCGGAAAAAGAACGTCTCATAAATCAAAAAGAAAGAGAATTTTTTTCAGATATAGGTACCTACCAAAAGCGGCTTTAATAAGATAAATGATTGATAAATTTTTATCCATTCGAAATATTTTTTTTTGTTCTTTTGTATATATAAAATAATGTCAAAGTACGGGTTCAGGCTGAAATATTTAACTGAATCAAAATGTGAGAATTTCATGGTACAAATTGAAAACATTTTGCAAGCATATAAACGGCATGTTATATATCACCGCAAAGATTATTTTTTAAGCTTTAATAATATGTATTTTTAATATTTTAGTTTTAAATAATAGTGATTTATAAGCTCCCTTTAAGCAAATGATACCTAAACCAGACTAATTGCAGGGTTTATCTCTGTGGATATTAAAACACCATTTTATAATAGAATCAGTTTTGTAATGCATTCATTAAAAAAAAATTGAGGATTATTTGCGCAACAGCATCAAAAACTGTTGTTCCGCTGCTCTTTTTTTATCAGAAAATTAACTTGTCGCAGTACTACAAAAGGATAAACTGTTTTCGAAATGACATGTTTAATATCAAAAGAATAACAATTCACTAAATGAAAATAAATATAAAGATGGTTTTAATTTTAATCTGCATACTAAGTTTTATTTTTTACGATAAGAAACAAGGAAGTTACAGATTTATGAAACGACTGCGCTACGTATAGATATCCTTGTTTAAGGGTTACGTTTAATGTGCATTTCAGGCATCATTAAAAAAAATGAAATGATTACTGCGACATAACTTCAGCAAAATATTACAATTGATTTTGTTATTATTACCAGAAAACCTTTTTTTTCATCATACAATAAACATGAAATAAGAAAACTTACCGTGGATACCTGGATTCATTTTGTAATTATTTGCCGTTGAAATTTACCTGCAAAAAAAGAAAATAGTCATTAGATATACGGTACAAGACAAAACTTAAATTAAATATTACACGTAGTAAAAATTTATAACTGGAGACACATTTTAAATACAAAATGTTTAGAGATATTAGTTTAGAAAGTCTTATAACAATCAAATGATTTTAGTAATTTTATTTCCTGATATTGAAATAATAAAAAACAAAAAATTCTGTGTGATTTAATGCTCAAAGAACCCACCCAATGAATTACCGAAACCGAAACGGCTTTACACATGACCTCATAAATCTCAATATTAGCATTGTTGCCATGTGTGATGCGTCAGCTCACCAATTGCATGGCAGGCCGGATCGGGAGAGACTGGTTGAGGGAGACCTTTTAATCTCTCCAGCAGGGCTGTCTCGGAACATCGCCTTGCACCGCGGTGGGATGTTTGGATTAATACATCTGTTACTCCTGGACACACCGACCCCCAGATTCCTACCCACCCCCAAATCTTTTTCCGTCTCATAACGTCCTCTCGTTCTTTTTCTAAAAATAACCTCCATTTTTTTTTCCAGGGCCTCCTGCATGGAGCTAGTTTTAAAAAATAATCTATTCGTTCGAATCGCGTAAACTTTTGGGGTTTGGTTCTTTAACCCTTTGACTACCAGTGTTAATTTAAATTAAGCGTTAAAACTTTGTGATTTTTCCAGTAAATACAAAGATTTTTAAAAGTTTTCGTGTTCTATTAGTTGGAAATCTTCTCAATGACGTATTTTTTTCTGCTAGGCTGAAATCCTTATTCCCGCGGGAAATATGTATATACTGTAAATGAATCTATTTTTTATTTGGTGTTAGATTTTTCAAAAACTTAAAACAACAAAAATTACTCGTTAAGGCCTAAAAAGAATTAAACAAATTAGAAAAAAAGCAAAAACCGTTTATATTTTTTTGATTTTTATGTAAGATAGGGAACAATAATGCGGGCTGAAAAGGTCAAGGACAAAAGATACTTTCGTGAGAATTTTGGTTATCTTCACTCAATAGTGAAAAAATGACATCAGTACTTTTAACAGCAGGCCAAGGAAGTTATAAAGGAAGTGCCGCGTAACTCTTATTAACGACGCAAACATTAATTACGCCCCTCCAAAGCACAATAATTCAGCTGATTATTTTCTCCTCGTATTAATCATAAAATACGTGACTACAAAAATAAAATTACTCACTAACCGGCTTGGCCCGAATTCACCACCTGAAACACTTTTTTTTTAAATCTGAAAATGAACAAATAAAATTGAATATCTTACAACTTTATTGGTCACTAGTTCATGTCCCCGGCACTACTTTGAACGTCGAGTATGCAAAAATTTTCGAAAAGTATCAAAATTCTGCTGAAGGGGTGGTTTTAAGGAAATAATAATTTAATCAAGAGAGACATTTATTAATAAAATCCTTTTCTCCGAGCTTTCTGCTCTGCCAAAGTATCAATAAAGTCATCAAAGTTTAAAGATCGGACCATAGAATTTTCAATAGACAGAATAGCCAAGTTACGTAGCCTGTCTTGTCCCATTGAGTTTCTTGAATAGGTTTTTATTAATTTTAATTTGGAAAATGCTCTTTCAGCACAAGCTGTAAGCACAGGAATTGTAACAAATAACATTAATACTGTACATACTTTAGAAAAGCAGCACGACATAAAATTATTCTTTATTAATAATAAATTAGCAAATTTATAATTTTTACTAAATTTTGTTAAAAACGTTAGGTTACTTCTGAGCTCGCGGCCTCTCGGGCCGGGGCCCCAGCCCTGGCGGGGCCCGTGGCATTTTGCCAGCTCTGCCACCCTTTAGTTACGCCACTGCATCGAGAGTACCTAATGTGACGTACACAAAGGTTTTATATATTAAAGCTTACAAAAGAAATTAATCTATTATGCGATAAACACCCAGATTCCTAACAAGGATATCAGGGTTAACCATATTAGCATATTTATAGTGATAACACACGTGCTGAAGGGTTATCGTCACCTAAATAGACAGTTTGTTTTAGGGCGGACATCGTATCGCCACCGCTAACTTATAATGAAAGCTATAAATAATTAAAATCGTAACCTTAGGGACACACGCTCATCCGCCCGCCGCCCGCACCGCCCCGCCCCGCCCCCGCCCTGGTCCCGCCCGCTTCCAGCATTCATGACTTCATTAATATTACAGTCTCGATTTTGAAGTCCTACAGCCGCAGACTGCGACGTCTTAAAATTAATGCCGGCTTTGTTTTGTCTCCACACAACTAGCACACTCCATGCACGATGGCCTGGCTCAATTTGGACATATGAATGAGACCACAAATAAAACGCACCCCTATTTGACGCTTTTGATTAAGTCCGCTAATAAATTTGATGTATTTTATGCAAACATTAAAACTAAACAATTTTAAAAATAAGATTCATGGTGCACAGATTGAACTTTCCTAAAATTTTTATTAAGAAATTTAAAAAGTGTTTTTCAATCTTAGCGCTCAATATGCTAATAAGCCGCCGGTAGGAGCTTTTAATATTCTCACCTTAACGGAACGACGACGGTACAACAGAGCAATAAACATACGTACCTTATCACAATAATGCTGTAGCTCTCTTACACATTAAATAATGGTGAAACAAAAGATATTCACGCGTGATATCTTCTGGGTGAAATCTGGATCAACGCACTCAGATTTGCTTCGGATTAAAGTGAAGTTTTCAAAATTCGAACTGTTTGTGTGAAGAATAATTCAAATAAGCGATCAAATAAGTACCAAACTATTTATAATATTTCACAGAAAATTAATTTAATTTAATTATTTTTTATGGAATTATAATATTCCGTGATTTTTTACGGGTATGCAAGTACCAAACTATTTATAATATTTCACAGAAAATTATTTTAATTTAATTATTTTTTATGGAATTATAATATTCCGTGATTTTTTACGGGTATGCACATGTCTTTTTTAAAAATGGAATTATAAAATCCCGTGATTTTTCACGGGTCTGCGATAGTAACTTTATAAATCAGAACGCCAAAGTCACACCAGCTGTGGTAACCAGTAAAAAGAATATAAAAGTTTTTAAAATAACCTTTGGAATACGTAAAATTATTTCAATACCTATAAAAAAAACTAGGACGCCATAATTACAAGAATTTATTTAATACAAAAAACATTCTAATAATCATTATGCCCACCGTAAAAAAATTACCGCTGTTGAGAAGAATTAATTAAAAAAATGTATTATTTCTTCAAAATAATTATAATGTATAATAATTACGTAATTATGTTTCTACATTATAATTTTTTATAATTTACCCTAATATGTTTTGTCTGTCTCAAATTATCTCAAAACTTCACGTTTTAATTTGTGTTGGTAATACAACATGCAACACAATAATATATGTTACCTTGATGAAGTATGCCAAAAAACAGGAAACCGTAATATACACATAGCCACAAACAATAATCAACAAAATTTTACAGTTTCATCGAAAGGCTACTTTTGCCGAAAATATGCAACTGGCTTTTGAGCGAATTTTAAATAATAAGGTACTCCAGTCCAATTTTCTTTTTCCAACCTTCTAACTTAAATAACTACATATTTGGTATGTTTTTAGGTTTTCACGGCCAAAAAGTATTTTTGTTATGATTTTTGGGGTGTTATGCCGTGTTTCGCTACCTCCTTCTTTAGCCAACGTTTCGGACAGCGTTACAGTGTCCAACTATTGAGACTTTATACAGACTTTATACAGAATTAACAGAGACGACGGAGCTAAGCTCAATAGTTCTTGGTATCCAGTAATTGACGGCTACACCAAAGCTAAACGCAAAAAACCATGCTGAATTTTTTCTAACACCAGCTCGCATAGAAATGGAGCTGGCAGCACGATATCGCTTCGACACACATAAGTAAACACTCTCACCAATATCATTTACTCATCTGCCCTGATGATGGACACTGTAACGCTGTCCGAAACGTTGACTAAAGAAGGAGGTAGCGAAACACGGCAAAACCGTATTTATTTATTTATTTTTATAGTTAGTTTTAATAGTTAAAATAATTATCAAAGTTTTAATTTTTCAAGATCCTCCGAAAATCACCGTGTCTAGTGTGAATCGTGTGACGTCATCATGACCAAAAATTTTTGTTATCTTCAACAGGTGTTGTCATTTGGTATGGAAAATCAATGGAGGTGTCAGAAGTCGAGGCGTTTTTTATTCAAGATTATCTACTTTTAAAATAGAAAAACATTAGGTAAAATAAAAACACCTCATCGCTACTGTTATTGTATTTTACCAAATTCCATAATACATCTGTGACCGCACCTGATAAACATTTTACTAATATTCCACGGTCTGCATTATTTATTTATATGTAGTCATATAGACTTGCTTACAGTAGAGTTCGGAGAGGGACGTCACTTCAGGCCGCCGCGCAGAAAAGTCTCACAGTGAAGTGCGCTGTAAACCGTTTTCTTACTTTCGTTTTTACTTTTCTGCGCGACGGCCTATAGTGGCTGAACAGCTGTTCGTCGTCCACCATTTTGAAATTCAGAATTGGAGCGTTGCGTGAAGCATCACGATTGTTTTGTGCAGTTTAAAGTTTTTGAATATTTTAAATAATATAGAGATACTCTATTTTTGATACTGAATTATTTAGGCCTAAATAATATTTCAATAAAAACAACAACTATTATATGTCTAAATCTCTATAAACCAATAACACGGAATGTTGAATAGCTTGTCATACATTTCGATACACACGTGACCAGGTGATTGGAGAATTATGGACGCGGTGACGTCACGCCTGAAAAATCCAATAATACCAACTTGACAGGGTGTTTTAAGGACTTGTTTCAAAATGGACTTTTTAATATATTTTTTTAAAACTCTAAGTTTAATATTATTTAATAAAACTTATATATATTCAGAATCAGCGTTTATTGGTCTATATAAACATATTTTTTTAAAGCTGAGGGAACGGACTCCGGGTGTCGATAGAGACGGAGAGAGAAATAAAAGGCATCCGAGTTGGTTGCGAGTCCAGTCGTTTATTGAAGCATGAGCTACGTAGCTGAGGTCGGTGCGATGTAACAGGAAGTATGTCGAAGTGCCGTAGAGTGAGGTGTTGCGGGTGCACGGTCATGATGAGTGATGAAGGTCGGTGATGCTGTGGTGGAGCAGGCCACGGGCCTGCAGGTCACAAGAGTGTTGCTCGACGCCGTGGCGGCGGAGATGACCTGACGTCCAGGCCGTTGCTCGACGCGGTGAGTTGCGGAGATGAACGGCGGTGACTCGGTGAGTGGAGCCACCAGCGTGATGCTCGACACCGTGGCGGTGGAGAATGACCTTGTCTTCCAGGCCGTTGCTCGACGCGGTGAGTTGCGGAGATGAACAGCGGTGACTCAGTGAGTGGAGCCACCGGCAGGTAGTCCTTGTGATGGCCACGAAAGAAGCTGCCCTGGAGGAGAGTACAGATGTACCGGGCACTCGATGTTACACTGGTTCGCTGTATAGAGGCGATTGTAAAGGCGACCATTGGATAGAGACTGACTACTCTGAAGTTAAGTGCGCCGCCTTATATAAGAGCGACCGGCCAAGTAACTTTCCGTTCGCTGGCAATATGTGCGCTGGAAGGTGCTAGAATTAACTCGTCACTGTGTTCGTGGATGCACGCTCGAGTCTCGACCTTTCGCGAAGGTGGCGAAATTATTATTCACACGAGAAGGTACCTCGTACTGGTAGTAGCATACCGGCGTAGGTAAATAAGTAGGTACTGCGCGCAGTGCGAATTGCAAGTACTTTGCGGCTGTAGATCTTTCTCGCGATTTCTTTGAGTGGCGGAAAAATAGTTGTATGAACGCCACAAAGCCATAATATTTTTCACTGGAGTTCCTTATTGTTACGTAAAAAGCATTCAATACGTATTTTTCGGGGAATAATAATATTTGATTCCCAACATCGTTATTTCTACGTAATTACAATTTGGGAGGATATTCTAGGAAACTCGTACATAATGTAAAATATTTATATCAAACAGATTTACGGGTAAGCTTTCCTAAGTGGATTTTCAATAATTGAATGGGGAAACGAATGACATCATGTTTGCGGAGCTTAATCAAAACTTTTTACAGACTAAAATTAAATAAATTCTAGTAAATTGCAGAAGGAAATTACTTAACGTAATATGGTCAAATTCAATATGATTATATACGGTGATTACCGTTTTATGATAAAATCACCTTAGGCGTTACAAAATCGTGTAACAATCCGATGCCCACTTTAAAAAAAGGCTCTCTTGCAACCAACTAAGATTAATATTGTACATCTAGCAACAATTGTTTATGAAAATTTTGGAGCAAACATAGTTAAGACCCCGAGAAATACTGAGTCGAAATTGAACCCTTGTACCTAATTATGTAAAATAATACCAAAGCAATCTTGAATAAAAACGGTAACTAGATCAAGATATAATGTAGGTTTAGCTGGTACAAATCAATATCCCGGCAAATTACTGGAGATGAAAGTAGAACTTCCTACATAATGAACTAATCCGAAATGTATTTTTATCATTTCGCGGAAATAAAACCGTTTTTAGGACTTTCGTAGGCTACCCTGTTCATTATATTTTTTTAGTTATATTAAATGTCTAATTTTTTTGATCAGATAAGCTGCTATTTTAAGCTCATCCATTTAAAAACTTTCATAATACTAGATGCGTTAATTTCTATAAATAAACGAAAAATGTATTATTCACTTTCTAATATTCTGAAGATACACACATATTATACAAATGATGATTCTAGAACTCTAGACCCTAGAGATACCGATTTTCTAAGGACACTACATTACGAAGATGTCTTAGAGATTCATAAAATTTGTTATTGTTTATTTTTCGTATTTATTGAACTTCGTTAAAGTGTGATATGATATTAGATTTTCACGGCCAAAAGTATTATAGTGATTTATTTTTGAGATATTATGTCGCATTGTGCTACATCCTTCTTTAACCAACGTTTTGGGCGTGTCCATCATCATGGCATGATGACGCATCTGACCTGATGATGGACATTGTAACGTAGTACGAAACGTTGGCTAAAGAAGGAGCGGGCATACAACAACTGCGATTGTCAATACAACAACAATACAATTCGTCAATACGTTATACGATTCGTCAATACAACAACTGCGATTTCACCGCAGGCAAAACACAGCGGTAAATCAGATAGGCTTAGTAAAATCGAATTCTTTTCATTAGAGCAGGTCTATATATTTTTTTAGTTAGCATTAAAAAAATTGCCGGAAACCGCCGTAAAAACACATCGCATATTCAAGTAGCGAACTAAAAGCACAATCCACTATGGCAGCTACAATTAAAAAAACACAAATAAATTGAACACAAGATTAACAGTAATGTTCTGAAGCTGATCAAGAGGAATGCCCTTTGTATTAGTCAAGGCGATGCTTTTGTAATAAAATAAGTTTTAAACGGCCCCAGCTGTTGCTCTTAAATTAATTTAATAGACCAAACTATTTTCTCCTCCGGGCCGAGATTTTAATTGTTTCGATAGACTGTTTTCTTTTCCGTCGCAACCGTTCGGATGTTCGGAGTTCGGATGTTTCCAAGGCTACCCTAAAAAGCATTTTTCTTATATATTTTTGTATTCATGTCATAATGTCATGGGAGCGAGTATTTATAATGTCCCTATAATATCACACAGCACTTTGTTTGAACGCGATGATTTTCGAAAAGCAGTTTGTTCCGGATTAATATACTTGCTACAAGTACCTACTATATACTCGTTGACAAATCTTCGTAAATAAACAACAAGCACTTACTTGTTTACTTTACAGCTCGAGAATTATCATTTGTTTATTTTTTTAAAGTTGATCAAAATTGTCAAAATAAAGAATCTTGGCACTCTTGTAATACTTGATTTTGCAAAAGCTCTTTCAGTATTTATTTTATTGTATTTGAATACTACACAAGAAACTTAAGAATTCAGGTCGATTGTCACTATAACACCCTCGAGAAATTGTGGAATTGTGTGATGCAAGAATTTTTTTTAAAGAAAGATAATCTTCCCGGGTTACGAATACCCTCACAATACGTGTAAGCAGAAAATATTTCTTGGTTCGTGATGAAGGGCTTAGGCAGTCGAGGAATTGAACTCGCGACGCCTGGGTGGGCCTAGGACGCGAGGACAGCTACTGACCGGTTCTAAATGGTTCACCATTCCGCATAAAGTGGGCAAGTTCCAAATGGATAAGAGAAAATCAAAAAGTTTGTCTAAGTCTGAATATTTAATAAAACAGATATGATGCAATTTCATCAACATTTTCAATATGTAAAGGTGTCTCTCGCTAGAAAGATCACAGAGAAACTTTTATTCTGGATATATAATACCCATATTCTATTTATAGTGATTGTGATTTTGTAATTTTGAACTACAGCTGTTTAAAATTTCGTTTCTGCGTTTAACTATTATTGAGATCAAGAAATATAGTGTTTTGTTTCATTTCATTAAAAATTCCGAAAATGCAGACTTTTAAATCAACAAAATACGCCAATTTTCGCTTTTTATCAGATCCGACAGTATTATTTTTCAGGACCGTTGATTTTGATCTTTACGTAAGGCAAGGAGTTGGTTTGACAATGGGATTATTATTAAGAAGTGCAAGAAAACAAATGAAAAAAAAACTCGATCAAAAATGTACTAAATGAGTACCAAAACTGTATTAAATGTAATGATGTGTAATGACCTATATTATAACTAGTAATTCCAAAACTGTATTAAATGTAATATAACTGTATTAAACGAAACGTAATGTAAGAGTACCAAAACTGTATTAAATGTAATGATGTGTAATGACCTATATTATAACTAGTAACTCCAGTTATATACATATTTATGATAAATCTGTTAGTTGTTTTAAGTATACTGTTTAACTTTTAAATACACGCACACATTAGTATAATAAGAAAATCTATAATTAGTTTCTCAGTTACGTGAATTACACATGTACAAATTAACCATATTGTAAATTGTTGATTTTCTTAAAATGAAATAAATAAAACAAAATATTAAAATAAAGATACGAGATTTGGTTAGGAATCAGAGTAATAAAAATGAGAATGAGAATATGTAAAATTGTAGTTTTAATAAAAAATGATAAAAAGGATAAAAAAATCTTTAAATAAAAACAGAAAAGTAGTGAAAATACTAAATACGAAATATATAAGTTTCTCGTTTGACGCACATTACGTAAAGTATTTACTATTGAAATAGCATTTTTACCGTAAACTGGCACTTGACGCACATCTGATGGTATTAAGTTAAGTATTTACTATTGAAATAGCATTTTAACCGTAAACTGGCACTTGACGCACATCTGATGGTATTAAGTTAAGTATTTACTATTGAAATAGCCTTTTTACCGTAAACTGGCACTTGACGCACATCTGATGGTATTAAGTTAAGTATTTACTATTGAAATAGCCTTTTTACCGTAAACTGGCACTTGACGCACGATGGTATTAAGTTAAGTATTTACTATTGAAATTGTTTTTTTTACCTTAAGATGAAGCCATACTGTATAAGCCATACTGTAATAATGCAAAATCGTACAAAATCTTTTTTTTTTGGTTTGAAAATTTGATCGCTTAGAAGTATAATAGATGCTTCAATTAAATACTGCGTATAGAAAATATCTCAGCCCTTAAAAATATCGGTCATTTTTTTTATAAGTCTTTTAATAAGCCTAGAAAAAATAAAGAATTAGGTCTATAAAAAACACTTTCAAGTGCAAACTCTCATAATAAACCCGTTTTCGGATACGGTTTTATTGTATAATGTGGCGAATTCAGTTTCTTTTATGATAATCGCAAAAAAAATGATATTTACGCCCAAACTTCACAAAATAAAATAAAATATGCATTTTCACGTTGTTATTTCACAATACGGTCGGCAGTCCACGAACTTGGCTGTACAAAGTGAACTCTATGCCGTCCACCGAAGAACTACTGTATTGCCCCACCCATATTCTGTCATTCCGTCCTCGGCTGGAGCGAGGAATAGACGTTAGGCTCCGCGTCGCTTGGTTCCATGATATCAATTTTAAATTTCTGTTTTATTACAATAAACAATGCGCATAAAAGGAGTTAATGTTTTTTTCAGGACTTTACGAAATCAACCTGTAATAAAAAATTCTCAAATACCTTTTTCAAACTCTCCAAAAGCTTTTTCTCAATTATTTTTAAACTCCTCTCATAAAGGGGCGTGAATTTCGATTTCAATTTTTTCCTGGACGATTGGATCGCCTTAAGCTCAATGGAGATCTTTATTAATCATTACATAAAGAATAAATCTTAAATAATGATAGATTTGCAGTTGATTGAGGGTTTTGAAAAAACCATTAATAGACAACAGATTACATTGAAATTAAAATACTTATCTTGATATAATTTTACAATAATAAAAATGTAGAAAATTCTTTAGAAATACGTACAGGATTTTTCAGGATGGTTTTGATGCATTACTAAACGCGATTATTTTGGAAGTATTGTTCTTAATACCCGAGACCAAACCACCATTTTCCCTTTTCCAAAAGTCTCTCCTAAATTAAACCATCCAAAAGCATAATTATTTTGGGCAAAAAAACCTGCTCCATTCAGCTTCCTATCACAGTTCACTTGCTTTCTATCAAAACAATTTGAAAGAGATGAATACAAATAAAAGCTTTTGTCAGATCAACACCTCTCTTCCCGGGAGACACAAGAGTAGATTCACGGAGAAGTGTTCTTTTATATGGAAAATAAAAATAAGATTTTAGGGTAAAACAGAAATATGATTTATGTCTTTAGTAGAAGCAGTTCGCTCCAAAAAAAACATTCTAATATTACGAATTATTTAAAACATACTTTTGTTGAAATTCGCTTTAAAACTTTAAATTTTTTAAATTACCTTCACATGGCCTCCCTGGGGGAGGGTAGGAATCTGAAGAGGTTAGGAATCGGGTAAGAGTGTTCAGGAGTGACGCAAGTATGAATCCATCCCTCCCACTGCGGAGCGATTGGTGGGCAGAAACATTTGCTGCAAAGACTAAGGTCAAATGAATCACTCCATGAGCCCGGGCACCCTTCCTAAGTCACCAAACGTAGCGAACCACTTGGAGTAACCTATGGCAGAATTGTCTGTTATCCGATGTATGGTTCATGGAGCGGGGATACCCATATCTCCTCCCAAATTGAACAGAGAAAATAGAACTGATTAGAAAATGGTTTGAAGATACTAAACCCATTATTTAACATTACAAAAGCATATCATAGGTACACAGTTTATCTGTATGACAACTTTGTCAAGAGTTAGCGAATTGTTTTCTCACTTAAAGTAAAGTGCAAGTGTGCATTCAAATATTAAAGGAATAAGTAAGGGACCAGCGGGAAATAATATGAAATAGTGATAATCATCTTACTAACTAATTGAAGCTGTCTAAGTAATCCGTTGAATCGTTCATTTAAGACGTGAATTATTGGCTCGGGTTTCTCGGGGCGGAGAGTCATGTAATAAGTCGCCCTCCGCAAGTGATCAGGCTGGCGCTGGCGTCACAATCCGCAAATAAATAAATCCGCAAACGCTAGTTTCATTTATTAAAACCACGCCAAATATTACGCGTTCTGAATAAACTGGCAGCCGCTCAATTCTCAAGTCTGGACACGTGGTCCGTCGCCGAGTTATACGTACTCCATTCAAAATACAGACATCGAAAAATGATAGGTATTTTCTAAATCGCGCGAAGCGTTGACAGGGTTTGAATAATCGACTGAAAATATTTACACGTGCGATTAATAATAAGCGTTGCTGGAAATCAAAGGAAGTGTCTACGACCGAAAACTTAAAATAAAAGCGGGTCAAGCTAAGATGTACCCACGCTAATTAACGTTGCGAGTGATATAATTAATTACTCGGAACAAATTAACATCTGGTTATCCCTACTGTTTTCGTAGGAGTTGATAATCTGTCAATAAAAGCGAAACAGTACCAAAATAGCACATCGCGCTGGACTTAAAACTATTTGGCAACGGCAATTTGATTACATCAGCCTCGCACAGCTGGAGTCAACCGAATAATCAGTCTTTTTTAATGGAAATTCTTTTTTCCGTGGCGTTTCCTACGCACGATATTATGTTGCGAGTATCTAATGAATGCTTCCTGCAAAAGTTACACAATTCACACAATCACACGAAAATTTCGCAGTCACAAACCTTTGTGAACATTTTTATTAATTTGTGAAACATTTTTAACGAAAGGTAGTTTTTGACGCATTGCTTGAAAATGTGTCGCATTATATCATACTTGGAAATTTTTGTAATCAATTAAAATATTTTTTATGCATGTTTCTTTGAAGATGAAGCTTGAAGACTTCAAATAAGATGAGGCGGTGTCTACTTTACGACGTGATGTGACAATCTACTAGTAGTCTACTAAAACACCTCAAGCTCTGATTCCGATCCAAACAGAATTTGAACAGAAATTCAATGACAAACTGTCCGAGATATGCCAAGATATATATCTAAAAATATGATTTCTGCTGACAGCTTAATACTCGCGGGGATGTCGCTGAAGGAAAATTCAATTTAAAGTTTGTTCAACTTCACCATACTAGATTAACGCCACGATACTACGTTCCTAATCGCAAACAAACCTACTGGCAAATTGAAGGTTTCGCAATAGTGGTAGAGAGTCTCTAATAATCTAAATGTAAAATGTATATCCTTTAACCGGTTAAACTTTGAAATCGGAAAATACGAAGACGCAATCATTTGTGATGACATACATATATGGTATATATTTACTACCACCAACAGACTAGGCATCTGTGTATAATACACTGAACCAGAGCAGAGGTTGAATGAATAAATTCAGAGAAAGCCAACAACACATTACATGAAGCATAAACTCATAAAACCAAACCAACTATAAGCAAACGTTTATTAAACATTTGAGCGTGTGGTGGGGAGAAAAGGGGCAATAAAAATCTTCGATGGCTCAATAAGACTGCAGAAAAATGATTATTAAATAATATTTTCTTTTTTATTCGCCTTCCGATCGGGCTACGCTGCTAAGAGAAAGAGAATAAAAGTATGCCTGGAAGTCCAGAGAATTCGACAAATAGGTCGATTTTATTTATTCGAAGAAATATAATTTAACCTGTGGCTTGATACAATTAGGTATTATGTATACACGTTCCTCTGTTTGAAACCACTGTATGGTTCCATGCCAACTCAGAATCAAGTCACTCAACACCTTTTTTTTGTTATTGTTTTTGGGGTGTTATGCCGTGTTTCGCTACCTTCTTCTTTAGCCAACGTTTCGGACAGCGTTACAGTGTCCATCATCAGGGCAGATGACCAAGGACCTTGGTCATCTGCCCTGATGATGGACACTGTAACGCTGTCCGAAACGTTGGCTAAAGAAGGAGGTAGCGAAACACGGCATAACACCCCAAAAACAATAACAAAAATACTTTTTGGCCGTGAAAACCTAAAAACATACCTCACTCAACACCTCTTTAAAAAGTCATCAAAAGCAACGAAAAAATATTAATTATAGCCCTTAACCCTAACACAACGTAACATATTTAACAATTATTTTATCATCACTGTTAATGACTTTTCTGAAGAGGTTCTGAGTTGTCCGGTCACCTTATAAAATCAAAGAACGGTGGGGGTGCCCTGAAAAATTAAATCTTTCATTGTAACTCATTTAAATATTTTCATTATATATTTATTTTCATTTTATGTTTTAGTTAGGTATCTACCTAATATGTAATCACATTTGTTTTCCTCTATTATAGTTTATAGTTGTTGATGTAGTATGGCAGACTGGGATTGCACTACCCTCCCAGTCCTGCTGGAATAAAAACTTAAATAAAAATAAAACAGACGCAGCACGCCTTTGTTTTATTTGTAGATGGCGACTGACCTCAAAATAAAAGATTTTAAATAAGACAAAACAATATATTCATGAGTTCAGCGGGTTAATCAAGTGTTTGAGACTGGAGCCCAGATGCGGCAACCAGATTCAACAGTTGGGCGAACTTGAGATCTGTAAAGGGTCAGCAACTATTTAGAATCTGCTTAGCCCAAGACAGAACGCCAAGTTTTTTGGGAGTCTCGGGCTACAATGCAGATCCGTCTGGTCTGAGATACTCTTTACAAGCATCTCAACGGAGTATTTGCTGGCGAGGATTGCTCTATTGTAGGGTCATTGTTTTCCTCTTTGTCAATACCAGGTTTATAGACATTAAAGCATTACTTCAGGCACGAAACTTTGAGGCCGTAGGCTACCTTTTGTCCAAGCTACGAGTATTGCATTTCATCTGTCTGTGAATTTGTTTGCGTGTTGCGCGTCCGGTCAATCCTATCAAGATGGTGGCCGTGTTGGTTAGTACCTTTTGACTTCACCAGAGTTAGCTTGAGCATTACGATATGTCAAATCTGAATAATCAACGTTTCGCTAGATCTATTTAGAGGTGGTCTACTGTTTACAGAACTGCTAGCGTATGAAGGTATTTATGGCTATTTGATTTGTTAAAATATGACCTTATGGTAAATAACATTAATATCTGCTTTTGAAAGACAGTGATCCTGGGACCAATATTTTATATCAATCACACTCACTTACCAATAGGATGCATGATTTAGGCAACAAGTTTGGTGATATTGTAGATATATTCGCTGATTCCCTTTATAATCTAAAATGCAATTTAAACCAACACCTAGTGAGGTGTTCACAAAACACTACGACTAACCTATTTACATACAGTTACGGATCTTTAACATTTTTTTTCTTATTACTAAACCTATTATCTATGTAAACTATGTAATTATTTGTAAAGTGTATGTACAAGAATAGAAATAAATAAATAAATCCTACAATATATTTGACGATTTGATGTGTTATTGTAATGTTTTATATTATATTTTATTCTATGTTATTGTCAAATATTATATTATTTAAAATATTTCTCGGTTTTACGCTATATTCTTTAAAAACTACTTGTATATTTTAAAAATGTTTTTACTTTTATAACTTTTGATTTAAATTCTATGTATGTGTAATCCTCGATATCTTAAATATTATTTTATAATCTATGTAAAGCCCCTATGGGCGTATAACAACAATAAATAAATATATTTTTTCAGCTTCACAAATAGCTAGTTTTAAATAATGCATTAATTCTTCTTCCCTTTTCATACTTACAGTCACCTCACCATACTCACCAGGCATTTTCAGTTAGTTTTGTAGGAATGCATCAAGCAATCCTGCGACTATGTTTCATGAGGAGTTAGAAGCAATTATAATAATTTTACGGCAAAACTGCTCGAAATTTTGCCTAAAAATAATGAATGAAGAGCCGTTTTTAAATACATTTTTTTTGACACGGTGGCATCAAAACTTCCGAATAAAGATTAAAAACCAGGTAATATACAATTTGGCATATTCATGAAAGCGACAACTTGGAAGAAGAAAATTCACTGGCTTAACACGAGTGTCGAGTTCATCGGATGAAGTGTTTCCGTTAAAAAATTCCCCGTTTTTCATCTGCGTTCGGGTTTATCAAAAGAGTAAAGAACCAATTTAACGATGGTAGAGCCTGGCCCTGGGCCAACGTTTGCGCTTCGGTATTGTTTGAAATTTAATTTACTGCGTTCGAGATCTCATCTGAAGTCAGAAATCTGAACGCACCGGACACCGGGCGCGGGGTGCGGTGGCGTTTGTTTACGTTTACTGAGATATTTCTGTCCATTTTCTAGTGAATTACGAGTTACGTAAATTAAATCATAAAAGTGATCTTATTTGACAAGCGCGTATATTTCTGAGGGATTTTTACACATTGAAATCGTTCGCGATAATTTGAAATAGTTCTTCATATTTACAAATTTTTACTGAGCTATTCAATGTTGACAAATAGTATTACACTGACGGGATGTTTCAGTTTATAAATGCTTGATGCATACCGCATGGCCGAATATCATAAAAATAAAAACCTTGAATAAAAAACAAGCTTATTAGATGTCCATTGACATACATCAACTCATCAGAGTGAAATGATTGTATTCGTACACTAGCTTCACTAGCTGGTTTCGCCGAGGAATTTATTTTTTCTCTAGGTAGATTTCAAAACCGTATTTTGTTTTATAGAAAAAACAAAACGACAATTTTTTTAACAGTAACATTTTAACACGGAAAGCTCCGCTATAAGATCTCTTTCAAACATGCGTCTATGAAAACATGGGAATGATTACAGATTACAGGGAAAAAGAATTCAGCTTTAGCGCGTTACGTGGAATATTCCACAGAACGTGTTGTGGATTATTACACAGAACACGTTGTGGATTATTGCACAGAACGCGTTGTGGAATATTACACAGAACGTGTTGTGGATTATTACACAGAACACGTTGTGGATTATTGCACAGAACGCGTTGTGGAATATTACACAGAACGTGTTGTGGATTATTACACAGAACACGTTGTGGATTATTGCACAGAACGCGTTGTGGAATATTACACAGAACGCATTGTGGAATATTACTCAGAACGCATTGTGGAATATTACACAAAACGTGTTGTGGAATATTACACAGAACGTGTTGTGGATTATTACACAGAACACGTTGTGGATTATTGCACAGAACGCGTTGTGGAATATTACACAGAACGCATTGTGGAATATTACACAGAACGCATTGTGGAATATTACACAAAACGTGTTGTGGAATATTACACAGAACGCGTTGTGGAATATTACACAGAAAAATCGATTCTAAACTTGTCATTGTTATTCACATAAAATAAAGTTTTTAACAAATAAATAAACAATAATTTTTATAATATGTTTTATAAAGAAAAAATATTATACCTAGATATAGTTTTTACTCAATAATGTGAAAAGTTTAATTTAATTTGATGAGGGCATTTAAAAACAACGCAAAAACGATTTTTTAATTTTTTTTTGTGAATGTCTGGAGCCAGTGAGACCATGGCATCACCAACAGGGGTATGTTTAGAGGCTAAGTTAGTAGGTAGGGAAAGGAGATGAAAAAGAGAAAGTGGGGAAGTATCTGGCTATTCAGATCTGGTCACCAAACACGGCTACAGCCAATTGATTCTGATTGGTGGACTCACACCGGGACGATGCGATACTGAAAGTATCTTCCACTCTGGAACGTGTCACAAATATACTATGTTTACATTATTTTTAATGAATTGTGAAATAATAATAAATTAATCAAATAAAATTTATCTGCCCACCGCTTACCCCACGGCCACGGAGGCCGTCATGGACATGCAGCCGTGAAAAACACAAAGCATTTTTTTAAAATTAGTTACAGTAATGCATATAAGTAACTAAAGGAAACGCAAGATTTGTGGTAACCAGAAAAGTTTGAAAAAAAAATAATATCAAGGGATTTACGTTGGTTTCAGGTATTTTTTTAAATTTGAGGTGATCCTGAAAAGAATTCATAATCTACTTTTTTGCAGACGGCGCGAGTTTAATTGTTTTAGGAATAAACACTTTTAGCAGGTTATGCTTTAAAATATTAAAATGATTTTATTAAAGTAACGAATACGAAAAAATAGTTTTGTCCATAAACAAACTTTCAAGAAAGGCTTAAAAATACAATGTTGGATTGAATCACCGCAGCATTTTGTATGTCTATCCCTTTCTTGAAAGAATTAAGTTGGTTTATGGACAAAACTATTTATTTCTATTCATATTGCGTATGCAGTATGCACGGGCGAACACAAATAGTTCATCTTAATATTCTAAAGCATAACTTGGAAAAAGTGTTATTCCCTAAAATAATTAAATTAACGCCATCTATAAAGAGCAGATGGGTATTTCTCATCAAATTTCGAAATTTGAGTCCCGAGGCATTGATGCTGAGTCACATGCATTAACTATGTATGTATTCTTTTTATATCAATGCACGCTGTCTATACTACTATTTTTGTTTAAAAATAAAACGTAACTTCTAAAGAAAAAAAAAATATGATCAGTTTGTTACCGTAAAAGTCATTCCCTCACCTTGTCCCTTGGTCCAATAATATTTACTAAAAAACCTGTTCATCTCAAATTAAAAAAATATATTCTTATGATAAATATTGCGAATATATTAAAAAAGATAGTGTTATTGAATATCAAAGCTTTCATTGCACAACGACGCATTTATAAAAAAAGAAAATTAGATTTTAAATATGTCCCGCCAAATAAAATCATTCCCTCACCGTATTACAGATATTCGATTTCCGAACGTATCGAACGATATTTAAGAACGCAACCTTAAGTTTTTAGAACCTGGCAACACTCTCATCTGTTTCAATATGGCGGTTGCTTCTTAACTGTAGGTGGGTTTGTGCAAAAAAATATTACGTTGAAAATAGTTAAGAGTTACATTTATGGCGGTCATTACCTCACGTTACGTAAATGTACAAGGTATTTTAGTATACATGTATATTTTTTGTTTTTTTTTATGCTTTTTTGGGAGTAAAATGCATATTCGAAATGTTAAAAGCAAATTGAGGTTATGTGCCGGTGTTTTTGTAGCTTTAGCTAAAATACATCATTCCCTCACTGCATTTAGGAGCTAGAGAATGACGGTTGTATTGTATACATACAGATATGTATGTATGTATTATATACAAAAATATGGAAGACCAATACTCCTAAATAAATCTTTTAAAGCTACATTTTTGATTTCCGCAAAAAATATCAATTTTTTTTTAAATAAAAAAATTTTATAATATCAGAAATTTTGAAATTTTATGAGAAATACCCAGATAATGAATTAATTTATCGTTACCCTTAAGCAGAAATTCCTGAATGTTTTCGCTGAGTTTTAAATTTAATGGTATGATTTTAAAATAAATTATTTCTAGAAAGGTTTAATTTTGGGAAACTAAACTAACTCTCTACATTGAATATTGTAAAAACAGTTTCAGTAATTTATTATTTCTATCAATGATTAGCCTTTGTAATCGTAGTTTTAGTTGATATTTTCTTTTCTCATATTCAAACTTATTACGTATCATGTTAAATATGTACTGCATTATGTGCGTTAAATATATAAATAAAATTAACTACAAAACTAACTCAAAGCAATCAGAACCAATAAGGCCAAAGAACAACACTTTACTTTGAACATTAAATCACTGAAACCCTTACTAGAAGTTTTACGCAAACTTCATCCGATTATGATAACTGATAAGTGATTATTACAGTACTACAACTCTGCTGCGGGGAGCGATACCATCCGCAATCCGCAGTCCGTAACCCGCAATCCGCAATCCGCTACCCGTTACCCGCTACCAGTTACCCGCCAGTAAGCTATTCGTTCACCGCGCGGATCCAGGTTGACTTGTGAACAAATGAGGGGAATCAACGCAACGGAAGATTGATGGCCTCTACGCTAACATCGGGTTGTTAATTGTATTTTTCCGTGTTCCGTTGCGGGAATAAGACTTGGGTTGACCCCGTTAAAAGCGGTTTAGTCTAATTTTTGCATCAACAAGGTAAATTATTGATCAGAAACTATCAAGTTTTTACCTTCATTTATATGTAATATTATAGTAGTAACCATTAATCGTCCACGGAAACATTTTGAGAAATCTTCAACTTATTAAATTAATTTTATAAAAGAGGCCCTAAGGAAAATAATTTCTCTCAGGGCCTAAGTCATCTTAGGGGATGCGGTGTGGCGAGAAGTGTCAGTAGGAATCAAGGGTAAATGTGTTCAGCAGTGTCGTACGAATGAAACCATCCCTTTAACTGCGGTGCAAAGCGATAGATCGAGAGAGCAGTTGGAGTGCTTAAAGGGTCTCCCTAAACCGACCTCTACTGATCCGGCCCGCCACTCCGCTGGTGAACAGCTCCGCTGGTGAAGACCTGAACACATCTTACCCGATGAGCTTTGGCACCCCTGCCAGTCGCCAAACGTAGCGAACCACTCTGAGGTGACCTACGGCAGAGGTATTGATTATCCAATAATCGGTTCCCGGGGCGGCGGCACCCATATCCGCCTCCCAAACTTATGCATGTTTTACAAAAAGAAACTTTTGTAAAACGTGGAAGGTCGTGGCAATATAAGTAGACATTTCAAAGCTCCATTGACGTTTATCTGAAATATTTGGATTAACCCAGTAAAAATATTAAGAATATCATCGTAACAGGGATCACGTTCGAAATTTCTGCTGCTAATAAACAGAGTCCCGACTAAAAGTCGAGAATTATTCACATTTTTTTTTGGAACGGGTACAGGTTAATTTTTAAGTGAACACAAGAAAAACGCACTGAAATATGACACATTGAATAAAAACCACCCACGCCTTTAAAAATAAGAGAACCGAAAAAAAAACACTTCCTAAAGACGACTTTTATTTACGAGGAACGACAAATATAAAGGCATTTCTGTGAGCTGTGTAGGACATCATCATTAACTTTAATAGTAGTAGAATTTAAGTTCAAGTAAGAGAGGCCGGATAATTCAAATAAATGCTACAATTTACACAAATAAAATGCCAACATATTTTTGTTTTTGTCCATTAGTATCTACTTATGTTTCTTACTCATAGCCCCACCGCGCCGATGAAACATCTCAATTATGTAACTGAATTTAACTTAAGGGGGTATTCTAGTCTAAAAAAAAAAATTTTTTTCTCCATACTTCCAGTTTAAATATTCAAAAATATCTTGATTTTTCGAAATTCGCATTATTTTAAAAGTTATAACCATTTCAATGTCGCGGTTAAGACGGAATCTAACCAGAATCTAAATATTACAAAATTTTAACGCATTTTCAAAAATACTTTTTACGAGACGGTTGACAGGTTATCTCAAGTTCTACGGAACCAATTTGCTTGAAATTTGGTGTGAGCTTTCTCTACACATAACTTTATCGCCCCTAAGTGAAGTGGTAAAAAAAGTCTTTTTATTTCAGATAGCCGCCATTTTGCAAATTTTTTTTTTTTTAGTTATCTGGATTAAGAATTATTTTTTTTTTCGGATTACCAGGAGGGTCGCAATCGTGTCAACCAGGGTGCGCCATTTTTTTGAGACCCCCACTTCAACACTCTGTAACTTTTTGAATTTTTAATTTAACGTTTGATTTTATTTTTATGTATTCTTTAATGTTTAATAAATATTTGGTAAAATAATGGCTGGTAAAAATATTGTGTTTTTTTTAATTGCACATGAAAAAACACCTACAATTCATGCTTCTAGACTGGAATACCTCCTTAAGTAAATAACGGTAACTGGATAAAAACAGAATAGTGACAAATAAGAAGGTAAAATAAAAGGATAGGTTAATTTGAGTTAGATTTGTAGTCAGTTTTTTTCTTCACTTCCTTCAATATTTCGTTTCGTCACTGGTCTATTTTCTCATAGAATAATATCCAACGAAATAAACTCGTTCTTTCATTGTTTTGTGCTTCCTTTTCTCAAATAAAGTTAATGACCTCCCACTTCATCTTATCCACAGACAGAAGAAGAATAGCTCCAGTAGATCCATCGGTGAAATCGCAACAATAAAGCATTATCAAAGATCTGTTAGCACGCGAAACAGATGCATTATGTTATGCCTTTAATATAGTAGGTATTTGAAATGCTAAATTAAAATGCACCGGTTAATATTTCATGAGTCATTCATTTATGTCTCAATGCCGTTATTTATGTAAAGAGACAGATATTCATTTTGTAAAGAAAATGTCTAGAGAATTTATTCAAGCGTCCGGAACATTCTGCTGCAGAATTCAAACGAAAAGTTAAAACAATCATTTGTAAAGGATAGAAGATTTGGAAGAACGATGAAAGTAATAAATCCATGAGAAGTAATTAAAGATTCCTATTTCCCAAATTTTCATGTGGGAGGCTCCCACGGTATGGAACCTCAAATACTAGAAAAACCCTGGGCTCTCCGCGTACACGATTTTCCTATCTTAATAAACAGATTGCAATCTTTAGACCACAGGCGTCGGATGGTAATGTTCTTCTCGTTCTACCGGTATTTCAATGGAAGATGCTCCGAGGAACAAGCGTCATTGATCCCTTCGGCATCGGTGCATAGTCGAGAAACACACAAAACGCGAGCCTAACTTAATTACTAAGCTAATTTGTGCATTACTTGTCGCATGAATTGTCGCACACAAGACCGAATTTTCAATTTACGGCACCAAAAATATTTTTATTTGAATTTCTGATCAGAAATGCGTATGACAAAATCATCTAAGAAAACCTTAAAAAAAATACCTTGTTAGGGTTAGTTTGGGGCAGGTGGTCGAAATATTCTAATTAAAAAATATAAATTAATTCGTATTGAATTATTTCTCTATTTTGAATTAGTGATACGGTAGGGAAAGCATTTAAATACGATTAAAAGTAAAATGACGATAACTCGTAAAATTGATAATTTTTTGACATTACGTAAAAATATGTAGTTTTTTTTTCTCTTAATCCTCGTTTTCTTTAGAGCGGGGTCACCATGACTACCTGAAAAGAATGCGCTCGATTTAAGAAAGGGGGAAAAAGGCGGACATACATTTTACGTTTTATATAACTTATAAGGCAAATTTTTGAACTAGGTAGTAATATAATATCGTGGAACTGGGTGCAACTTTTTACTCAACTCTAGTTGAAGTAAACCTTCAATTTATCTTTTAAACAAAAATAGTATTTCATAAAACACATATTATATCTTTATTACGTTAAATCTGTTATGTTAAAAATAATTACACATTAAAGTACATAGGTACCTGAAGCTTTAATGTGTAAGCTGATAACTTCTGATTTTTAAAAAGGAAAAACGGGACGAGCTTAGCTACCCTGTCAACGAATCAGGCGCAAATGAAACATATTGGCAACGAGATACATAGTATATACTTTGCGCGCATGCGCAGGCTGTTGGGTTTCATTCACAAAATAAATTCGTGCGGTTCATTTTGAACTGATTTATGGAAAACGTTTAAAAAATATTTATGATTAGTTTGAAGACAATGCTTTTTCCTATTTTTGGCGCCGTAATTGCCTTTGGCAGTCCTTGTGTGCGTCGTCGTGAGACGTCACAATCGTTTCTACGACTCGTTCTTGAGTTCAACAGCTCGACTCCGGAACGATTTTCCGACATCTGTGTTTCCTCCCTGCTAGAACGTGGGTCTCTTCAACGCCTGATGATTGCTACAGAAAATGTCACACACAGAAAATCTGCCTTTCCTAATAGTGTTTCGATAAAAATTAAAACAAATTTAACCCCTCAAGCCTGATAATGGAATATCCTTCGGAAAACTAAAAACTGTTTTTGAAAGGTGATAAACACGCTTACAAATTTTATAATTCGAAACAAACATTTAATTTTCGAAAGATACAAGTTTTGAATGCAACTTTTTTTTTTATAAATGGCTCACCTTACGTTTTTCTAAATAAAAATTACTGATGACGAAAAAAATTGAAAACACAAAAATATTTTATTAGTCAAACGTATTATAATCGTTATTGTAAACTCACTTTTTGTCGTTTCATATAAAAACAATTAATAAAAAATTCGCAATGTTTAATTTTTTTTTTCAAACTGGAACCTTTGGTTTCATAAAGGTGTGTTATGTTTTAGATACCAATATGAAGCGCGGTGTTTTCTTTTTATAACACAGTTTAGATCATATTTCTAACTTTCATGGTAAGAGAGGACGATTTCTATGAGACCTATGTGAGTTGTTCCGAAAAGTGGACAAATTATTGAAATCGAAAGCCTTAAACTTCAAATGGGAAAAAATACACAAAATAACATGGAAGGAATTTATCTGCAACAATGAACACGTCTAGTAGCTCAAAAATGAAAATGGCCTCATACACACAATACACTTTCTCAAGCACTTGAAAAGAAAAAGAAAATATAGACCAAAAATTATAAATTGAGCCTTGTCAAAATAGGGTAGGTACTAAAGACTTTAGAACTAAGGTGTAAAAAATATCTGGATAAATAATTAATCTTTTATTTATTTATTTATGGATAGATACAAATGAAAGTACAAATTACATATTAGGAGTTTTGCCTGTCCAACTAGGAAAGTTTCCCGTTCCAGGACAGACAAATTGACATGTTTAGTTCATATTATTCCTGAAATGTACATAATTTCATAACAAAAACAAAAACAAAAAAAGTTTCATTTTTCTCTGAAACTAAGTTGTGTAATAAAGAAAATGTATATAATATATATAAATATAAGTACACATACATTTTTTGTGACAAAGTAGAAAAGGTAATCTGGTAGCATATATTATAATCGGATTTACCGTATTAACCTGGTAACATATAATATATTAAGATTTACAGAGTATGAGATAAGTAGGTATGTTAGTAGCATTGAGAGGTGTAACATGTACCTGATAACAAGATGGAGAAATTACAATAAGATTTACAAAATATAGATAAGAAATTATGTTAGGTTATGTGTTTAGAAGTTTGAACTTTTAATACATAGTACACTTATAGGAGAAACTATATTAAAATTTACAATATTAGATATAATTTATGTACGAAATTATCCATTTGATTTTTTTAAGCATTGTAACTATAATGTATAATAAATTATGTCAAACATGATATTATCACTGAATTAAAATTATCAAGAATTAAATTACATCAAACATCAGCCCGAAACTATTTAGCCTACTATATAGATACAACAAATAGAGTTCTGTGACAGTAGATCTCGAAATAAAAAGTAATTTTATGATTTTCTCTTATTTATTATAATAAATGATAACCAAAAATTCCTTAAATCAAAAGATTTGTAAGTAGGTAATTAAATACCTTCCTGCGTAATTGTAAACCATATATTAAATGTACTTAACATTTTTGTTTTATTTCAAATAAGGAATGATATAATTTGTTCAAAGAAACGTCACTTTCTTCTAGACAATTCTTTTTTAAACTTTCTTCAGGCAGATATGTACCAAAATATTGAAAAGATGCGAATAAGAAAGTCCAAATAAATACGATCGACGATTTCACATGATTTCACAAAAAATAATCTTTACTTTACCATTAAAACGGCCTCCATCTTGAAACGAAAATGGAACGTAGAAAAAATTACAGACGGACGAAACGAAAAACTGTTGAGTTAAAACTGGACTTTTCTACGCTCCGTTAAGAAAATGTACAAACTGGCTTACGTAGTAATAAAATTACCTCGAATCTATCAATGAAGTTACAATATAGAGTACGCCATGATCGAGGGGTAAGACTCGCAATCCGGAGGTCATGGGATTGAGTTCCGGCGTGCGCAAATAAATTTTATTTGATTAATAACAGTAAATTTGCGGCACGTTACAGAGTGGAAGATGCTCTCAATATCGCTCTGGCGTGAGACCACCATTCAGATTTGAAACGTTGCTTGAAATAGCTTTAGCCGTGCCAGATCTGAATTGCCAGGTACTTCTCCACTTTCCTCCTCCCTATATTCTTCCCCTCCACCTTCAGCCGCACCACATATCCCAATTTGGGGATGTCATAGTCTCACTGGCTCCAGACGGTAGCGGTTGGGATTCTTGTGAGCTATTTAAAAAAAAAACTTACCACCTAAAAAAGTTAAGGTTAAACACATAAGCATTAAAATTTCAGAAAACTGATGATATTTAAAAAAATATCACCTTAAAATTTTATACCATATCTTCTGAAGTTATTGCGCTTTCGGGAAAACACCAAACTACAGAAACGTCTCTTTTTCAACCCCGCGGAACAGAATACGCCATCGTCATACGATTTCAGTATAAATTACACCAGCCTGAACTAAATGCACAGCAGAATGAAAGTTAGAGTGCGAGGAGAGTACAAGGAGAGTACAAGGAGAGTACAAGGAGAGTACAAGGAGAG
This sequence comes from Glyphotaelius pellucidus, assembly GCA_936435175.1. Lineage (NCBI taxonomy): Eukaryota > Metazoa > Arthropoda > Insecta > Trichoptera > Limnephilidae > Glyphotaelius > Glyphotaelius pellucidus. Next base: position 511,922 of record OW386541.1, read on the forward strand.
TACAAGGAGACGGGGGCTTGCATTGTTTGCTCAGAAAACTGCGACCGCTGGGAAAACCCAAACACAACCTGCAAGACGTTAAAAGATGGGCAATATGATATATCCACACAACCCTTAGGGAAACACACTGCATCACGCGCTTAAAAAAATACATACACATTTAGCGCGTCTAGGAGAAAAGTACGTTTATTTTACTGAAAATTTTACATTAAAGCCCCCCTTTTTTTTTTTTATAAAAGGCGGAGACGGTTTACAAGTATATGTTCCCGTGAGCACTTAGGCCATAGGCCCATTGTGCTATCTCCCATTTTACCTCAATCATTTAGTAACAACCCAGTCCCTTTAATAAAGTTCACCAGGGTTGTCACCGGATATGTGGCTATGTCTTCTGGTTCTACTGTGTGTCTCCCCAGGTATCTGAGCCTGGTTCCCACCAAGGCAGGACATTGGCACCATAAGTGAATTGGAGTTTCTTCGTCCTCTTCACATTTCCTGCATCTATTGGTGTTTTCCACTCCCAATATCTGCATGTGTCTCCTGAGATGGCAGTGTCCCGTTAGTAGTCCTACCAGTTCCCTCAGCGAGTTTCTGTCCATATTGAGTAGTTTCCTGGTTCGTCTAGGGTCTGGTCCTTTTATGAGTACTTTAGATTGTCTCATTCCAGGTGCCCTCTCCCATTCTTTGCAGTGCTGGGATTCGACCCACCTATCAATATGTAGTTTTGTGTGGCAAGCTGCTACTCCTACAGCCGGCTCGGATCCCACAAGTGGTGCTTTCGCCCCTTTCCTTAATAATTTCCTTAAGCCCCCTTAATAATAATAATTTTTGGATGATTTCTATAGCGCCATTTTTGTGAGAAAATCACCTCAAGGGCGCTTTATAAATTCATTTATACATTTAACCTATTTATCTTACAAGAGTCTTATAACTAAGATTGATAAAGGACTTACAACTACTAAGACTTATATAACTAGTGACTTAAAACTATACTTATTTTTATTATCAGTACAACACTGAATTACTCGTTTATGACTAACATGTGTCTTAAGGTGATATGATATATACCCTTGAGGTGATATTTTACAAAAGAGTTTAAACGAACAATCGAGAGATTTTAAAAAAGATCCACACTACAGAGTTACGAATAACCTGACTATATTTGAAAAAACTCCTGCTACCATCATCACAAGCAGAAAATGTTGCGTGTGTAATGATAATCGAACTCACACCGCCTGGTCGATTAAATCGTTATTTCATCTTCCGGGGATTTTATGTACAGATTTATATATACAGGGTAGCGCAAAATGACATTAATGGTTTAAGTTTTGTTTTTAAATTTCAATTCTCATGTTTGTTTCGGTATTTTGCAAATGAGACGGTCGATATTTAAAAAAAAAATCATTTTGTTATATGTGTGTTAATATTATTATTATTTTATATTGTGCATGTATGCGTACGTCACGATGTTTTTGTATAAATGGCATAATATGTGTGTGTACATGTACGTGTAAGTTATATATACATACATGCACAATATGTACATATTTCCCTTAAACTAAGTAAAATAATTGTTATTTTTATTTTCAAAGTTAAAAGCTCGCATTGACAAACTACTTAAAAGTAGTTTATTGGGACTTTTTTCTCTTTTTCTGTATTATTTTTTTTTTAATGCGACAAGAAGGGTCGGTAAAAAAAACTCCCTGGTATCGGAAGATCACATGCGGCGCACACCGCTGAAAATATTCAACGTATGCGGAAGCACCAACAAGCCGACGTTCGGCTTAAAACCAACCAAAACTGTGCTTTCAACAGGATGGAGCCACAGCGCATACTTCCAGAGACACAATGGATACGCTCTTCGACAAGTGCATTATTTTGCGCAGTTGCAACTTTAATTGGCCGCCGCGTTCACCAGATTCAGCCGCTCCCAATTTTTTTGGGGCTTTTTTGAAAGAATGAGTGTTCACCAATAAGCCAGGGACCATCCCCCAACTGAAAACCAATATTCATAATGAAATGATGATTATTTTGGGGGATGGTCGCTGTAGCGCTAGCCGTGCCATAACAACTGAAACCTTTTGAGAAAGGTGATAGAATGTGGTTTAAAGAGCACGAACGAGCAAAATGACCACCACTTGCAAGACGTAATCTTTTCCGTTTAGGTCAATAAAATTCCCAATTAAAAAAAATTATTGAAGCAAAACGACACAGAAAAATAAAAAGGTAACGGCCGCAACTAGAGTCGAACCCAGGATCTTAACCAACTCGGCCATTGGGTTATTTATATTAACGTCATTTTTGTCGGTCTCATATTTTAAATTCAGAGCTTCAACTAATTTTACCCGTATTTTTGGGTAATTTTTCAAATGATTACAAAGTTCTAATGAATTCATATATATCCTAGGCAGCGTCTCGAATAAACAGGATTTATTTATGTGGGAAACCTATTGACTTTTCCTAAAAGTTTAAATGAATATTTTATTGGAATAACTTTTCATATCATTGAAGAAGATAATACCAATATGTATGTAGGTATGTGTGTATATCTACGTGTGTATATGTCGCACCCGAGGGATAACAGTGGCACAAGTCGAAAAAATGCGTTTTTGAGTTAAGTATCCAGAAATGTTTCTGGATATCTATTCTATCTTCGATGAAAACGGCAAAATTCTTAAAAATGTTTGTGTGGCCTTAAAAGCGAATATGGCGTTTTTATATAAAAAAGTTTTATTTTAATTCAAGCAAAAATAGTGGCACAATGATCATTATAATATTAGACCAAATAAACACTAACATATTGCTTTTCAACTTTTGTAAAATAATGTTTTTTTATTGGTTAAAAAACCGATTTAATACATTCAAACCAAATATTCAAACAGTTCTCCTGAAAAAAGATGTTTTTGGAGTAGTGCCATTGTTATCCCCCGGGTGCGATGTGTATATTTACATATATGACTTTTTTCTGTTTCACTGTTAAAAAAAAACCTATCTTTTGTTTTACACATCAAAAAAATTACTATTTTTTCTTGGTTAAATTGTGCTTTACAATCGTTTTCTCCGCCTTTCTAACTCGAGCTCTGCTCTAAAAAAAGGTTTAATACGTATTAATTAATGTATTTTTTAAAGAAAAACTTTATTTAATTTATAAAAAACATGTAACCTTTGTACCATTATATTTAATAAAAAAAATATATATTTATATATATATATATATAAACAAAATATGAAATAGAAAAACAAAAGCGTAACGGTCGCAACTGGCAACCGAACTCAGGATCTCTTGTTTTACCGGGACAGTGTCTTAACTAACTTTATCTTCAGTGATATATTACATTAACGGGTTATTATTACATTAATCAAAAGATTTTTCAGTAAAATTAAAGGTTATTTTCACTTCTTCAAAGGTTATTTTCATTTCATTAAAATGAAAACACAAAGAGAATATGCTATTATTGAAGAAGTCAGAATAATTTACTGAGATAAATAAGAAGTTATAACGAATTCAAACCATAAAGGTCATTTTGCGTCACCGTAAGTCTAACTCCTCGGGTAAATTTGTTGGGTTTTAGGAATAACTCAAATAGGTCTCATAGAAACCGCTATGTCTCCTTTACTATAATGGTTAGAAATACGATCTAAATGGTGTTAGAATGAGAAAATACCACGCTTTATATTAAAATGTAAAAGTTATACACAAAATAATTCAAATGTACACCTTTATGAATCCAAAGTTTCCCGCCGCAATTTGAAAAAAAAAATGAAACTTTGGGAATTTTTTATTAATTATTTTTACATGAAACGACAAAAAATGAGTTGATAATAACGTTTTTAATACATTTGACAAATAAAAGATGTGTGTGTATTTTTTTTTCGTTTTCAGCAATTTTAGTTGGAAAAAACGTAAGGTGAGCCAGTTTTAATAATAATAATAATAATATTAATTTTTATTCTGTACGTAAGTAAAAATAAATAATCCGTTATTACTATTTTAAACTTTTTAATGTTTGCATTAAAAAAATTATTTTTCAAAAATTATGTGTTTATTTCGAATTATTAAATTTGAAAGCTTATTTCATCATATTTCAAATAACAGTTTTTAGTTTTCGAATGCGTTCAGAAATATTTCATTTATTTGAATTTTATTGCAAGGCTGAAATATTTTGACCTTCCGACAAATTTGGTCGAGGTCTGAGTGGTTAATACTTATTACGAAGCGCTCTCGTTTTAATATATTTATCTTTTGTAAGGGTGGATTCTGTACTTGGAGAGTGTTCTTTGCACCTTATGACTAGTTCTGAATGAGATTTTCCAGTAAGTCTGTTAAGAAAAACTCAAGGGAGCCGTGTTATTTAAAAGACATTGTCTAATTCACTTCGTATGAACTACAACATTTGTATGACAAACTCGTTAAACCTAAACTTACTCGGCAGTTTATTACCATCATGACAAAACCTTAGGTAATATCTAATCTAAAGGCAAATACATTAATCGAATGCGCGGTTTATACGTAGTGAGTTTAATTACATAATTTATTGAATAACAAAAGTGATTGCTTTTCACGAAAATACCTAAACACATTACATTATTATTTAATAAATAAAAAAAAAGTAAATACGTTATTGCTGGAATGAGGGAACTTTCCACAGCATTGATTTTCACAGGCCAAAATTGCGATTTTTCATTTCCTTTCTGTGCTTATGTACATTTAAAATGAACTCCAACATCTACCAAATATTTTTAAAAGGAGAAACAGTTTTAAATTGATTGTGGCACCTGCGGCTAATTCAACTGTTGCTGACTTGTTTTAAAAATAGTGTGGGCGCGCGTTTAGCACATCATTTGTCAACCTGCTGGATTCAGTTTGTCATTTAGTTCTACAGTCCACAAAGAAATGTTCTGTACAACACAATTATTGATACTACAATATTTTACTGAGAACAGAAAATATTATGTTTGCGATAACGAGAATTTGTCAAAATTTGCTATTTTCACGAAAACAACGCGAATTCAATGCAATTCGCATTTGGCGGGTGCGTTTTTTTAACACGATTTTCAACACAATTTTTTCACATGTTTTAATGGTTTTTTTGTTATTGTTTTTGGGGTGTTATGCCGGGTTTCGCTACCTCCTTCTTTAGCCAACGTTTCGGACAGCGTTACAGTGTCCATCATCAGGGCAGATGAGACTGATGAGACTGTAACGCTGTCCGAAACGTTGGCTAAAGAAGGAGGTAGCGAAACACGGCATAACACCCCAAAAACAATAATAAAAATACTTTTTGGCCGTGAAAACCTTAAAACATACCATGTTTTAATGGTGTTTAAAAATAAAAAAAGTTATATTACACGTTAAACACTTACACCCTTTCTAATAAACGCATTTAAATTTTACACAGCTGATAAACAACCATTATGTAAAAAAAAAACTCATGTTATATGAGACCAAACTGTGAACGATATACTGAACGATGTTTTCATCTTGTTTATGGAGTTGGTAGAAAAACTGGATAGTTGTTGGGAAGTTACACATTGCTTACACAGCTGAAGAGGTTTGCTTATCTGTGTTTTAGCATTGACAGTTCATAAGGACTTCGGGCAGTCTCAAAATATTTTAGGGATCGATGTATTTTCGTACTTGTTATTAAAAGTTGGAGATTTGATTTGATGAAAATAAACGATTTTTTTACATTTGGACCTTAATGATATCGATCACTGAAATTTGAAATGCTGCAAAGGACAAAATGTTAATTATTCAGGTGAGAGAAAAGAATGTTTTTTTTATATTTTTTCAAAAAATCATACCTCCTACTTTTGCAGACTCATAATTATGAATTTTTATTATAAAATAACATTGAATAGATGACATTTTTTGTCAATTTCTTTGATAACAGTATCTAATGTATTTTTAATTTTTCAGAAAATAAATCCTTTTAAAACGCACATCGTAAAAGAAGCATTTTTTTACTAGAAATATTTCGACGATGCAGATCGAAAGAACAAAAAACGGAGAAAAATTACATAGCTAACCTATTTTTGGATTTATTGTCCATTTACAGGGTTTACAATTTCCGCTATCGATATAATGGTATTGAAATTACGCATAAAAAAAATCCAGTGCTCGATAGATTCTAGTGGTCATTAAATTGGATGAAAACATATTTTAGAATCTGTAGATTAACGAGTGTGAGACTTGAATCATACAGATTTAAGCGATCTTAAGATAATTCTCAGTTGTTGATTTGTGCTTTTCATGTCCTATGAAAGCTGTGCACAAATCAAGTTTTTTCACTTTAAAGTCACTCATTTTGAACGACAAAATAGTGTAATTAAACAGAGGCAATAAATATCAAACTGTGGTTAGGCCAATTACAGAAGATATATTAATATTATTTCTGTAAAGGTACTTATAATATTACTATAATAGGTAGTGCGGTGTTTCCAAAGAGGCTCAGAGGTTTATTTTTCCCAGCATAATTAAGTTTGTTCGTCTCGGCTTGGCTCAAACATATTTAGTAGTGGCGAGAGAATTTTTTTGGTACTTTAATCAAACTAGCTTTCGGGTTATTAGAGTTTCTAACCTTTAGTAGATTACTGATCAAAAAATGAAAATATCTGATTAAAAAAAAAAAAACGTTTTAAATATTTGGATACTAAACATTTCTGAACAAAAATAATTTTTCCTGTTTGGGTACTGCGACAAGTTAATTTTCTGATAAAAAAAGAGCAGCGGCTAAACCGTTTTTTGATGCCGTTGCGCAAAAAATCCGCAGATTTTTAAAAGTAAATACATTTTTTTTTAAAATTATAACTTGGTATTTTAATATACATAGGGCTAAACGCGCGACCAGTGAATGTTTATCAGAACTGTGTCAAAATCTGGTTTAGATATCATTTGCTTAAAGTAAATCACTATTATTTCAAACAAAAATGTTAAAAATGCATACAATGAAAGCTTAAAAAAGAACGATTGCGGTGATAGATATATAACATGCCATATATATGCTAGCCCAAATGTTTTAATTTGTACCACGAAATTCCCACATTTTGATTCAGTTAAATATTTCAGCTTGAACCCGTACTTTGATTTTTTTTTTTACATACAAAACAAAAACAAAAATTCCTGTCCAACGGATAAAAATTTAACGATCAAAAAAGGTTATTTTTTTCGAATTATGAGATGGTCTTGTTTCAGGCCGTTCAAAAAAAAATTCGGTTTACCCAAAAAATTCAAAAACAATAACATGAATTACACCAAAAATAATGTGAATTTCTCGGTAAATAACAGGAAATTCAATTTCGAATAAAAGCACGAAATTTTCATGTCCCAACGTTTTAGTCAGGGGAAATTTTATTTGAATTAAAAATGTTTTAAGGATAAGATAGACGCATCCGACCTTATAGTAAAAAAAAATAATATATGTAACGGAGATTTCGTGACACCATCTCATTGGTATAAACACAAAGAATTAGGTACTCTTTCCGTGGATATGTAAAATATTGTGTTACGTAAACACTTATGCAATATTATACCTTTGTCTAAGTACCTACCTATAAAATATAAACTATTTTCGCTGGTAAATATAACTACTTGTGGAAGGTGTAACTATGAATAATAAGTTCTTAAGGCGTCGTATCCCCGCTCAAAAAGAAGAAGATGGAGAGATATGTTATTACGAATGTTGGAGAGAGCGCGCTTATATTTAAAACGATTAAATTGAAGCGAAAATTGTGTAGATGTTTAACATTCACACGACTCGTTTAAAATAGAGCAAAAATCTCGAGGGGAACATCTAAGAAACCCTGTGAATTTTTCATACATATAACTTCTAAAGCAAGTGAAATGAACGTGTTTATAATAGATTCGGCGAAATAGATTCTCAAAAGTAAATAAAATGTTAAAGGAACTAAATTGGCTAAACGTGAAACAGATGTTGACCCTGCACACGATGATATTTATCCATAAAATGTGAACAACATGTTACCAAAATACTTCTCAAACAAAATTATATACAACAAGGACATTCACAGACACAAGTACTTGCATCAGACTACAAAAAAGGACAAAACAAATACGCAGAACAGTTTACTATACAAAGGGATGAAGTTATACAACACTCTACCAGAAACTTTAAAGGCCGCACCAATTGGAAAGTTCAAAATGTATTGTAGGAGATACATAAAATAAGAAAAAATATAGTTTGAAATATGATATGATATAATTAATTAGGAAATTGTAAACTTAAATGTACAATTTACTAAAATAAAACAAATAAAAAATTTTAGGAGCATTCTTTGCGATTTTTTTCCATCGAGGGAATTTCATATAATTTACGTTTCGGCGTGGAACACATCTAGATATAATCTTCAAAAATAATATTTTTTTTAGAAGCTTAAAAACTTCATATGTTTAAGAGAGATATGTAAAAAATCGGTAGAAATTCGGGTAGCGGCGCGGCGGTTGATACAGCTGCTGCATGGTCCGTTGAAAGGTTCAACGTCACATAAACAGTTTAACGACTATCTTTTGACGCACGTCTGAAAACTGTCGCTCAACTCTCCATGACTCCATCCTTGTTCCTTGTCAATTATCGTTCAATTAATTCGGTTTTCACATTCTGTTAACCTACTCGTACATTAACATTAATTTACGAAGTGTTGAAAAAATATAACATTTTACATAACAATTTAACATTTTTAAATTTATAAAGAAAGTATTATTAAAGAAAGAAAATTAAAAAAAAATAAATAAATAAAAAATTGTAAAGCTCCCTTGAGGTGATTTTTCACAAAAACGGCGCTCTACAAATTGTCCAATTATTATTATTATTATTATTAAAAAAAACATTAGGTCTGACCAACTAGAAATATCTTCGCTTTGTTGACAGTGTTATCACAATATTTAAAACGTGATAAAAGTGTATTTTATTTTACTACAGGCCAGTTCATACGTTTTTTCTCTTTTTTATATTAATTTTTTTTTGGTTGATAGACAACATCTACAAGCCAAACGCGTTGAAATCTATAAGCTGAATGCGTCAATAATAAAAACGAAATATGAAGTTAATCGAAAATAATATAAACAACATTATGTTGAATAATTTACGAAAAAAATAAATTCTTAAACCTTACTAACAAAAAACAATTCCCAGCCATTAAACGGTGTTTTAGTTACACATTGTACAATTAAAGTGCAATTATAGAGTCGATTTGTTATTAAAAAAAAAAAAAATCTCCCACTATATTATTCAAACGGGGCAACACCGAATCGCGCATGCGCAGTTGTGATTATTTTGGTGCCCGGCGCAGGATCGGGTTGTAGTCGTTTATGTTTGTAATCTCTGAATAGTGTTTTTGTTTCATAAAACGGTCAATTTATTGTTATATTCGCAAAATTCAATATATTTACAATTTATTTTTCGTTAGTTTTAGTCAAGAAATTATACAGTAACTGCGCATTGTAAATTGAACTTTCGTGTTGTCAAAAATTGGGGTTATACCATTACATCAATAATCAAATTGAATATGTTTCTTAATTCACAAATATTTTTTGAAAATGATGTTTTTTTATAACATAAATGTCTAAAACATGGGTGAGTAAAGTATCAAAAAAATGAACATTTTAAGATGTGCAAGCAATGCATTCAAATGTCGGCTTTTAATTGTTAATTTTTGGGAATTAAAATCAAACTTCAAAAATTTTTTTTATTAAGAACGAGGAATAAGTGAAGTATAAGTTTCTTGCAAATTCTTCAAATAATAGGACTCTGTTTTTATAATTATCTTTTTTTTAAATTTCACTACATTTTGATTAAAAACGTTTTTTTCAACTTTTTTCGTGCTTGAAGATACCTAGAAAAATAAGAAAAACGAGTAAATATAAGATTTAAAATACCTCGAAAAATTCCGAAATTCGATGATGAATTATTTTTAATTACACTGTATATCTACAACAGAAACAACCCTCTTTGGCTGGATAAGCAATGTATAATATGTCTTTCCATGAACCAATTTTTGTCAGTCTCTAATTAGTAAGATTTTACACTGTCGTTTATCAATTGAATAACATATTCTCGACGTTTTTAGTGTTAAGGTTTAAGCACCACGTTATATTTTGTTACATTTGCAGTATTAGAATTTTTCTTTACATACAAAATAATACACGACCGTTAAAGCAGCAGTGAAACTCCATCACGACAGCATTAGATGTCTTCAATTATTTTAAACGCCCTCTGTGAAGGAAACGATAATAAAAACAACGTCATTCAACAAGATGTTGACTTTTGTTTGACGTTCAAATCCTCTTCATAGAGAAACACAGTGTCATGCGTCTGTGATAAAGGAGGTAGGTATTCAAATTAAAATTCTAGTCAAAATACACTTTACGATAATATTTGGCGCCTGTGTTGAAAGTACGGTCAGTTTATGAGATCTGTATTTTTTTCTGAGGTAGTGCGCACAAACGAAAATTATTTAGGTAGGCCTACGCATTTAACGTGAGTGTATATATTGAGAATAATACATATTAAATGGAAGTAAATTCAGTTAGAATTGATTTTTCTGACAGTGAAAATAATATTTATTTTATTGGATTAAACAAATATTTGGTTTTGGGCGGACAAGCTGATCTGCCAGTTTCAAATATTTAGATGAGTAGGAATAGTCAAGAATCGGCAAAACTACAAATATTGAGGGAGGCCTACTGCAGAAAGATTAGGAAGGAACGTTTTAATATAACTGAACCAGGGACAATCGTAATAAAATTATAAAAATAAAAATCTGAAGTTATGTGATTTAGGAATGATTTTAAACGGAAATATAGATTTGAAATTAAAAAGTGCCTTGAGATCCTCTAAGTCAAAAGGATGAGAAAAATAGACAAGAATTCATTACTGCCTAATGGAGGGGAGATATTTCAACCAACAGTTAAGAGTGAAATATAATAATATAATCCGGTTTCCAGAATGAGAAATTTTCTTAAATAGCGTCGCGGTTATACAATGGGACATTTCCCGGTGAAATGGAAGTCTGACAGAGTCTGCGGACGAATGATGGATCGGGGTATGTCGGTGTTCGGGTTGATGTAGCGTGTAATGTGCGCAGTCTCCTCTGTGAACTATTAATCATCAGCTGAAACAATATTTAGTTTGAACGTTATCGCAATCTGCAGACTTCAGACACCATACACCATGCGCCGAGACAACTTCCAACGGAACTGCTCCGATTTAAACACTGTCCCGTTCTTTTAAAAATAACACGTCTTTAAAACAACACGGAGGGGGGGTACGCGTTGGATTTTTAACTAGAACTCGGGAACATTTGCATTGTAGGCGTTGTAATGTTCGTTAAAATATTCAGATTCTACAAAAGGGCAATTAAGATTAAAAAATGAAACTGAATTAAACAACTTTTTGGAAATTAGTAACTTTGTGAGAATATTGTGACATTAACTAAGAGTCATAAAGTTATACTTACTAATAAACAAAATTTTGTGCGTGTTACTAAGTCAGAGGCAATTAACAAAATTCAGTTCCACTGGGGGCGTTATAATAAAACATAATAATTTGAACCGTAATAATGACACGCAATTGGGTACATCATCATTATTATATTCTGGAAACAAAACTATATGACCTTAAAAGGACGCGTATGATCGTTGCAAAAATCTGAATACAAATTACAGATAATAAACTTTACAAAGGGTTGGGTGATAACTATTATTAATTAACAAAAACACAATGAAAAGTTGAAAAATCAATTTCGTTCAATTCCTCATAACACTATCCGAAAATACGAAGTCTTTCTTCACCGGAAAATAATATGAGGAAATTTAACGCCTCCGCACCGACTCCATTATCAAAGGAAAGGCTGACAGAAAAGCGCTACTGTCTTTTGTTCGGGCAAAGCGGTAGAAGCGATACGCAAGCCGGCGGGCTGGGGGAGATTATTGGCAGTCACGCAACGCAACGCATTTACATGATTCAATAAACCACCATCAACTCTTCAATGTGCGCTAATATTCACCGCATTGCCTTAAACGATATAAGAACACTTACTGTGACCCTCGCAAATGGAATTCTTCAACGCGAAAACACAAAATCGTTCTTTCATTCCTACGTGCACAATCAATCAACTCGAATATTGAACATGTGTGCGAGATCAGATAAGAGAAATTGTCACCAGTCAACGTAAAATATTCATTATTATTTATTATTTTAACTTTATGAGTAAAACCTCAAACTGTAATATTTAATTAAATGAAGACATTATGAGCGAAACTCAATCGAAAATCTGGAAACAGAAAAATCAGAAAAAGATATTGGCACCTCTGGGACTCGAACCCAGGACCTCCCTACTTTCCGGGTTGGGCGCTCTTATCCACTGAGCTAAGGTGTCGATATCCAATTCGGTCACTTTTAACTGTACCATACTTCGACTAAGAACCACCCATATTATATTACAGTTTGAGGTTTTACTCATAAAGTTAAAATAATAAATAATAATATTCATCCCAGACTTGCAGAAGAGTCAATAGATGTCGCACATGAAATAAAATGGATAATAATTTATCCAGACACCATCTAGATTGCATTTAGTTCGAGTTGAATCTTGCAATCATTCATAAAGATGGCAGCCAATAAAAATATGCGTTAAGAAAAATGAAGATAATATGGGTGGTTCTTAGTCGAAGTATGGTAAAAAAAGGTGAAAACAAATAAAAATGGTGGAGGTCGTGACCTCTTGTGAAAACTCATATGAAAATTAAAGGTCATAATCTAGCCAAAAGAAAATGAAAGAACACTGCAAGTGCCCATTTAAATGTATATGATAAAATTAGCTGTCCTGGAAGGAAGACCTGGTCCAATCCGCATGGCATTGTGTTTGTCCTAAAATTAAATGTTTAATAATTGTAGAACTTATTGATTTTTAATGTTAATCGTTAACTTAATCTTTAACTTTAATGTTTAACTGGAGCATGTAAAATATGAAATGGTTAGTTAATTTAATCTGGTGTGAAGCAGTTAAAATTGTCTGAGTTATCTTTAGTAGTATAAGTGAGATATTTTAATTATTATATTCTATTTTTGTATTAAAAAAAAAACTCTGGCCTTTACCGTTTTTTGGGCGGGAATATGTATAATTTAATTTAATTAGCTAGGGCTCACACCTCTCCAGACATTTCGATTTGTTGGTGTAAAGTTAATTAATTAATAGAAGAAATTATCCATAGATGTCAGGAGACGCAAACTCCCTTCAGACAAGCCCGCTATAAAAGACCTAGGTTTAGGTTTTATCTCTCTCTTCTCACCAGCCAACCTTCTTAATAAGTAAAAGTAAAATCCTTGGTCTGTCTTGGGTAGTTTGGGTCTCCGAAATTATTCACAATGTAATTGGGAATAAAGCAAAATAAAATGTCACTTAAAAGTTTCCTGAAGCTGCCTTTATTATTTACGAAGTTCCTTCCTCCAAAACAAAACAGGTGCCAATATCTTTTTCTGATTTTTCTGTTTCCAGATTTTCGATTGAGTTTCGCTCATAATGTCTTCATTTAATTAAATATTACAGTTTGAGGTTTTACTCATAAAGTTAAAATAATAAATAATAATATTCATCCCAGACTTGCAGAAGAGTCAATAGATGTCACACATTAAATAAAATGGATAATAATTTATCCAGACACCATCTAGATTGCATTTAGTTCGAGTTAAATCTTGCAATCATTCATAAAGATGGCAGCCAATAAAAATATGCGTTAAGAAAAATGAAGATAATATGGGTGGTTCTTAGTCGAAGTATGGTACAGTTAAAAGTGACCGAATTGGATATCGACACCTTAGCTCAGTGGATAAGAGCGCCCAACCCGGAAAGTAGGGAGGTCCTGGGTTCGAGTCCCAGAGGTGCCAATATCTTTTTCTGATTTTTCTGTTTCCAGATTTTCGATTGAGTTTCGTTCATAATGTCTTCATTTAATTAAATATTACAGTTTGAGGTTTTACTCATAAAGTTAAAATAATAAATAATAATATTCATCCCAGAATTGCAGAAGAGTCAATAGATGTCGCACATTAAATAAAATGGATAATAATTTATCCAGACACCATCTAGATTGCATTTAGTTCGAGTTGAATCTTGCAATCATTCATAAAGATGGCAGCCAATAAAAATATGCGTTAAGAAAAATGAAGATAATATGGGTGGTTCTTAGTCGAAGTATGGTACAGTTAAAAGTGACCGAATTGGATATCGACACCTTAGCTCAGTGGATAAGAGCGCCCAACCCGGAAAGTAGGGAGGTCCTGGGTTCGAGTCCCAGAGGTGCCAATATCTTTTTCTGATTTTTCTGTTTCCAGATTTTCGATTGAGTTTCGCTCATAATGTCTTCATTTAATTAAAAAAAAAAAGTAAAATATTCAACTCATCCATGCCTCGCATTCGTCATTGAATCGGAACGAAATTCCTACGTGTTGAATGCTTTAGACGCTTCCGAAGATTAGTTTTTATTTTATTTTTTTTTTTAATTTGAAATGTTTACTTACCACGTTGGTAGAGGGCCAAATACTAAATCGATCATAATATTATCATAAAAGCTAGCTCATCAAATTAAGCTTACCCTGAAAGAAGACGAAGAATTTAAAATTTGAAAGACAGATGGGCTCTGAAAGCTTGGCTATATTTTTTCTACATTAAATGAAATATTATGTATGAATTATTAGACATAAGATTAATCGACAAGTAAAAATATTGCTTATTTTATACCTACTGATTCAATTTTGATAACATAAGGGTCATAAAAGCACTTAAGACTTTTTTATTGAAGAAATCATTTGTTGGGGTGGGAAGATAAAGCCTCATTGTGAGCGTTAAACCGTCTCAAGGCCCCGGCCGCGGAAAGTTTGGGAGAAGTGTCTAACGGGCCTGGAGCACGATTGCCTTTCCATTTCAAACTCATTATACATTAACCCACCGCTAAAGGTGAACAAAATCCCATCAAGTTCATACATTAGAAGGTTTCACAGTGCGTATTAGATAATTAACACAGATCAGGAAAGTTTGTACGGAATAAAGCCCTTCAGAAATAATTTCATTACGTGAAACAACGCTTTCAAATTGTAATGGCTGCTCTACACTCTACACTCTGTCATTCAGCGAGCTTATCCCTAAATACGTATTACACCGATATCTGTTCGATGGTCACCGCTATCTCTTCACTCTCGTATTGCGCAGTTGTTGCATGGATAGCCATTAATGATGAAGCGGTTGAATTTCTCAATTACCGATACCCCACAACAGCCCACAGCATTATCGTCAACATGGTAACGATTTGACAAGGGCACAACCAACGGCAAGGAACGGAGCACAGCGATGCGAGACGCAGAACAGAGAGGTGTAGAGAGGCTGTCAACCACGATCTTGCGCTAAGGCTTCCCTCATTAGCCTAGCCGAGAGAGCTAATAACGCATTCAAATCTAAAACATTGCAGTGTTCTCCATAACGCCCACTGTGATTTTTTTATAATAAATACAAAGGAATTCGTAGAGTTTCGACTTGCAATTTATACACGGCCCAAGTATTTCGATTGAAGATGATACCAAGCTTGAAAGATATTCGGCACAGTGCAAATTGTAAATATTCTGTTATTTTTGTGAAATCAATATTTTCACCTCCGGCAAAGCAATTCAAATTAGGTAGTAAAAGTCACGAGCAAACATTAAAAGAAATTTCGCACGAATTAAAAGCTGAAAATGAAAGAATCAAAAAGACTTGAACACAATAAAAGCTTTTACGTGTTATTTTATAAAACTAGTGAGGTCGACTGAATTGCTGTGATTCGTTCGCAGGTCGTAGGTTCACAGGTCGACTGAATTGCTGTGAAACGTTCATAAAATTATTTACATAATTATGAGTGGATTAATGAACAGATAACAAGATTTGGACGCATAAACGACAAGTGCATTATTTGGTAGGTACTATCGCCATTCAGGGTTAATTTATTAAAATATTGTAAAGTTTCTTTAAAACCCCGTTTAACTTAAGTGATTAGGGAAAAGACGGCTTTTATCTCGACTATATGGGATATGCTCGATCAGCCATCAACCGAACATAATTGATTACAAAATGACGACAGCGAAACTTTTCGTGTGATTCAACTGTTTAAAATTCCTACTATTTTCGGGATTTTCAGGCCGTGGTTGTAATACAATGGGACTGTTTGTTAACTATTTCATGGTGTGAGGGAAATTGGCTTTGAAATTTCTAAACAAGTTTGAACAGTAAACAATAAGTTTTCTGAAAATATCGTAATTAACAAAGTCAATACCAAGTACCAAAATATATTAACAGAAAATTATAACTATGTACGTCCTTTGAATAAACATAGCATCAAAATTAAAATCTTAATTTTAAAATGGGTATTCCAGCAATTATGTTGAACTACAACACTATTTTAAACGATATGAATATGCTCATACTGTCAGACAAAAGAATTTTCACTGACTTGGTATTTCTATATAAAATTCTAAATGATTTAGTTGATAGTCCGGTATTGCTTGAATTGATAAGCTTCCAAATTCCACTTCGTAATACTAGAATTCAGGATTTATTTCAGTGCAGAAATTCTGGGATTAACAACCATATGTATTCCTCTTTGCCCAGAATACGAATGGAGAGAAACAATTATACCAAGTCAGTGGACATCTTCAATTTATCTTTAAATAAATATAAAATATTGTTATTGAGGCAGTTCAGTTATGTACAATAAATATGTATTTTTCTAACTTTGCTTCATATTTAAAAGTCCCGAAAAAGGGCGTTTATTAACAAATAAATAAATTATTAAAACTTCAATAAATGCATAAATTTGTTTATAATCTAACTACATAAATAATGAGCAAACAAAAAACAGTCCACAACACACCAAATGCAGATTTTATAAACAAATATATAAATTTTTCGAAGAATACTTCTTCATTAAGGTTTTTACTTTGTGATGGCATTATTTGTTTTATTAAAACAAATATCTTTGTAAACATCACTTTTATTTAATAAATAAAAGTGATAGTTAAATAATAAAAGTGATGTGTACAAAGATATTTGTGTTTTAATAAAACAAATATATAACTTGATGTTTTCAAATGCGTAATTTATGATTTATAAAAATAAATTTTTCGTCGTTTCAAAATCTAACAATAACTATCATTCAGGAATGGTCTGTTGCTCCGTAGGCAAATCGCTTGAACAGAGCGGATATAAAATGTGCGAATAAAGAAACATTTTAAAGAGTTTTATTTTATAGAATGTGTAAACTTGGTAATTGTTTTTACATTTAGAATTTTTACATTCGTGAATTTTTACAAATTATAAAAAAATAAGGCCAGGTTTTGAACTCGTGTCCTCTTGCTCTCGGGCCAAGGATTGAACCGCTTTGCTAAGGAAGTTTTAATTTAGTTTTCTACGTAATTCCTCAATATTTGCATGAAACAACGACGCAGTACAAGAACGTGACGGAATTAAACATTGAATACATTAGCCATTTTTTATGTGATTACTTCAAAAGAGTCCCAGCTGCTACCGTATGGAGCCAGTGAGACTATGACATCCCCAATTGGAGTATTTTGTGAAGGTGAAGGTAATGGGAAGGGGATGGAGAAGAGGAAGGTGGGGAGGTACTTGGCTATTTAGATCTGGTCACCAAACAAGGCTAAAACCTTTCCAAGAAACGTTTCAAATCTGAATGGTGGTCTTACACCAGAGCGATACTGAGAGTATCTTCTTCTCTGAAAAGTGCCGCAAGTAAACCCTCTATTATTTTTAATGAATTTATTGTAAAATAACATAAATTAATCAAATAAATTTTATTTGCGCAAGCCAGGATTCGATCTAGCGACCTAAGGCTCTTGACCCGGATTGAGAGTCAAGAGCCCTGCCCCTCGACCACGGAGGCCGACAATGTGTTTTATATATTGTAGCGTCGTACAATAAAATCATCACATAGTGCTATAAGCATACATATGTTATTATAAATTATCTGACAATTATGACTTTGAACCAAAATACAACACTGAAAACAAGGATGTGCAAAGAAACATGCCGTAAAGATACGGAGAGCAACAGCACCAGGGATGGGCAACTCCACGAAACCACTTTATCGGAAGGCAACACATCGTGTAGGTACTCGGACTTATTCTACTGACAAACAGAACTTAGGGAGGAAAGGGTCGTATTATATTCTGTTGCTATTTTCGTTTTTTCACCTTTTAATTTAGTCGGCATCTAATATTGTAGGTTTTGTGAATTTCACTACTACATAGTATTTTTCAGCAATTATATTGTTCCTACTTTTATTATTTTAAAGTATGTATTAGTAAATAGACCCGAAAATATTTCACTACTAACTGGGTAATTTAAATTAGTAAATTATTAATGTTATGTAACATATTAAAAAACCTAAAAGGGTTTTATAAACATTTCGAATATGCGTTAAGAAAAATGAAGATAGTATGGGTGGTTCTTACTCGAAGTACGATACAGTTAAAAATGACCGAATTGGATATCGACACCGTGGCGCAGTGGTTAGCGCGTTCACCCGGAAAGCGAGAGGTCCTGGTTTGGAGTCCCAGAGGTGTCAATATCTTTTTCTGATTTTTCTGTTTTCAGATTTTCGATTGAGTTTCGCTTCTATTGTCTTCATTTAATTAAATATTACAATTTGAGGTTTTACTCATAAAGTTAAAATAAGAATTAAACATTTTAATTTTATTTTTTGCCTTTCATAAAGCATTCGTGGGCCACAGTTTGTTTACCCCTAACCTGCCCAGACAAATGACACAATGTGACACTCAGAACATACAATCACATAAAGTGTGACACGTGAATGTGCATAAAACTGGCAACGCTAACAATCCTGTTGTAATTTGTAGTGCCATTCTAAAATTCAAGTAGTGATCTTGATACTCCAAACACACTTCGGCAAGGAAAACGGGGAAAGTGGGGTAAGTGAGGTAAACGAGGGGAGCGAGGAAAGTGGGGAAATCGAGGTAGGCGAGGTAAGCGAGGAAAGCGATGGCGACAAGGCCGAATCGCCGAGTTGAAGTTGCCGGTCTCATCGCTCTCATCGGTCGGGCGGACAAGGCGAAGAAAGGCGCGCGTTAATGAGGACCCGGCTGCAGAGGATTATTACAGATTTATGGGGCAGCTCCTAAGTTCACACGGCACAGTTTAAATTCCCGAATAAATAATAATGGAATTTTATATGCCGACAGTCACCGCGAATTTTATGGTGGATAAATTTGTTATCTTTTATTTTGTAAACCTTTGAAGATAAAAGAGAACTATAAAATCTTGATTGAGATCTCAAGAATTAGTAATTTTATGATGGAAAATGATTTGAATTGTGACGTTTATTATAAGTTTTTATGCGACGCAGATGGATGCAATGAATAAAACTTGCGAGACAAAACGCACAATATTAATAAAAAAAACGTCGTATTAATATTGGTAATCGGATAAAACTGAACAGTGACCTTAAATAATGCTTTAGATTAGGTTAACTTTGGTTTTAGGTTAACAAAACTCGAAGATAAGATCTGTTTTGCTATTTTTCTATTTTGCCACTGTTTGTTCCGCCATAAAACCATTAATATAATATAGTTAGATTAATAATTTGAAAACCCAGGAACGTGATCAATAATCAGTTGAGCCACAGCCTTCTGGATACTCAAGCCGTGGTGTTAGACTTGGCAACATTGCATTTTGTTTATGGTGTGAACCAATGTTATATTTGACAGATGAAGGACTATTATTGTATTTCATACATTTGTACTAGGATTTTTGAAAAGGAAACATGGAGTTAATGCTAGAAGTGCATGTAATGGCAGTTTTGGTATTTTGATTTAGGTACTCTAAAACCTACCTCTTTTGAATGCTCTAAATACCCATAGTAGGTGCTCTAGATCTAGATTAACGAAATTGTGGCCTATCTAATGTAGGAGTCAAAATATTGATTCAGTATTTTTTGAGCCACAAAATGGATAAATAATTAGGGATTTGGGGCGATTCAGAGGCATTTCTAGCATTAGGCCCCACATGCATTTTACACATTGAACATTAATATTTATTCATTGTAATCAGAAACAGTTGTTTTTTAAAACAGCAAAGTTATCAAATGGATCAGGTAATAGTGTAGAATCTTTTTCCTGCACATCATGATGCTAGATTTCAGCACCATTTCATTTAAATAAATACCAAAAAGATTTGTTAAAATTTAAAAATAAACTTCTTCAAATTTTGTAAATTCACTTTGTGGCACCATTTTATTAATGAAATGTCCCTCTTGCGCGGGCTCTAATCAAATGATATTTTATCTTACATGTGATAAACACAAAGTTACAGTTACCTAATTAATTTTAAAATATTATTATTAACATGCTGGGTAAAATTTTATCGTCAAATACATAATAATAAATAAGCAATGCGCATAATTATTGGTATAATGGTCTTCGGCATGAAACCGTGGGGTCTTCGAACTCGACCCACCATTCCCCTTCAATATTACCTAAGTTACAATCTGACCTGTCAAAAGACTATCCTTATTATTGGCCTGCTGTTAATAGCATTGTAAAACTCAATGTGTCATATTACATACAATTTCATACTCATTAATCAACTATAATGCATATACAAGGTGGGGCAGAATGGAGTCCGTAGTTTCAAAAAAATCACTGAAGGCCCCCCAGACCGAGCAAAGGGGTGGGGCAGGTGCAGTTCGGTCGGGGGAATAGAACCGTTTATGGTAGTGACCATGCCGTGGTCAGATAAATACCGGGCTTTATTGTAGAGACGTTCTTTAAAAACAGCGAAAGCGTTTTCACTCCTCGCTCTCCTGATTCAACCACGAGTGACTTTTTTCTGTGGGGATATGTCAAGGCTGAGGTGTACAAACTTCGACCTTGAAGCTCTGAAAGAGGCGATTGAGGACTTCACCGCTGGAATTCCGCAAGTTATGCTGAGAAGAGTGGCTGATAACTTTTTTGAGAGGCTCACTGTATTGCTCGCCAAGGCCGACACGCCAGACGATATCATTTTCAAAAATTATGACAAAAAACGGCATCGTGGGTACTTTTGAGAAATAAAAATCTTTTTTATTTATTTATTTTGAAGCGTTTTTTTCAATTCACCCTTCAAATCAGAAACTGCATTCTGCCCCACCCTGTATATGTAGATAGTAAATTTTCTATTGTTAACTGATAGTTAGTAATAAGTAGTGACATATGTTTTCAATAGATATGCATTGAGAAAAGGCATAATACATAATAAAAGACTATTTTTATGTTCTTGTTAGATTTATATAAACACGGTTAGGGATTGCAATCCGGAAAACCGGATCAGGTATTCCGGCGGATCCGGCATCACTAAACGTTTACCGGAACCGGTAGCAATATACCTGATCTGGTGATGCCATGGGAGTTCTGAAAAAAAAGTTATACGATTAGAAACGAAAAAAAAATTAGAAAGACTTTTTCAAGATGATAACTCTAAGAAAAACGTGGACAAAATAGTAGAGAAGAACTTAAATTCACCATCTCTGAAAAAAAAATTGATATTACAGGAAGTATTACAATTAATTCAGCAAGAAGGGACGTCCTATACATAATAAAAAAGAGAAAGATTTTGAGAATATACTAAAAAAGGAAATGAGTGCATTTGAAAGTGAAGAATTTCGAGGGGAATACTTGTGCGCCATTCATGTTTACTTGTTGACAATAAAGCCAACAAGCCAACAAGCTGAAAGGGCTCTTCGGTCGCTGGCTATATTTGTAGCTCTATTTGAAGTCGATGGCAATTAACACTATTTGTTTTCTACAATCATTTTTCCAAAACCAAAATTGATTTTTTGGTAACGTATGGTTAAAATAACTATTTATAGCATTTTGATTAAACTAAGGAGTTAAAAACTCATTATTGTGATAATTGTGCCATTCATCATGATGTCTGTCATAAATATAAGAAAGAGCATACTTGTTGGCTTGTTAGCATACTAAAATACCTAATTATTATGAATTCAGTAGATTAAGTAAGGTTTTAAAAGTAAATATTAAAATTGATCTATCTGTGAAATCTAGGGGGACTGAATCAGCAGTTACGTTAAAATTAAACTAATTACCTACACTGTACTAGGAAAATTATCCTGATTTTCAATCCCTAAACACGGTCCATGTTTTAATTTGTACACTGTAGAGCGCCGTTTGTCGTTGTTGATATTTGAGGAAAACAGCGCTTTACAAAATGATCCCACGGTTAATATCAATTATATATTTTATTAAAACGATATATATTATGCTAAGTAAGGTACAGGTACAAGACAATTTAGCATATACGTTAGGAGTTTAACGGAAAATATTTATGTAATAAACAATAACGTTCTAGGAAAAGGTAAACATAATGAAATAATATAATCTTAAAATTATCAAACCATGTTTTCCGTAAGAAAAATATCTGATACAAAGCGAAAAAATATTAAGACACAAGAAAAAGCTAAATGAAACAAAGAAAACGTTTAGGTTACATGAAAGTAACTGCACCCAAGTGGGTAACGACTGTACTCGCACCAATTGTGGTTGACGATAATTCATTTCATTTTGATTCCGGTGTCATCAGAAGCAAACTGCTTAACCAAAGTTGTGAAAAAATGTGGTATCTAACCCAAAATTAAGAAACCAAATTAACAACCATTGACGGTAAAACACCCTAGAAAATGCACAGTAGTCCTACCCTACCCTAGAAAATACATCCTACCGAAATAAAATGTCTAATTAAGGATCAAACCAATGTATGATTTTGTAGGATCCAAGCAAAGATTTTTCAATGGACAGGCAGAGTGATATTTTTATTTTTTATAATTTCGGCTCAGGTTCACGGGGGTAGGGTTTGTGTAGGTTTTGGCGACGGATGTGACAAATCTGACTGGTTGAGCGAGGCCATTTTGCCTCTTGCACTGCACTGGGAGGGTTGGATTCATACCTCCGTGGGAAATTATTTTCCTTAGGTTCTCCTGTACGGAGCTATTGCAAAAAAAATTGTAACAAAGCAGAAAACCGAAAATCATAAACATAAGTGGTTGCTCCAGTGGGAGCGACCCAGAGTCAGTCCAAGAAAGAAGTGGAAGAAGACTGAAGGCCTGTGGACTAGAGAAGAACGACTAGGAAGAGTAAGAACCAGTAGGAACCAAAAACGTTCGAGAACATTGCTGGAGGATAAATTTTACGATGGGATGTAGCTCAGTTGTAAAGACCGCTACACTATCTCACTAGTATATGCCAAAGATAAAATGAGGATATAGGTATATTTCTCAGCTAAGGTTAAATAATGAAAATCCGCCTCCAGAGGACCAGACAAGCAACACTCATAATAGAAAAAAAATCGTATTAATTTATCTATCCGTATCTAAGTCAATTGCGACTATAACGTAGTGGAGGCCCCAATCAAGGAAACCACTTTCCCGTCATAACGAAACTAATTGAAATTTGCACAAAACACACCTTCGTTAAAATGTAACCACACTGTGCAGTAAACATTGAAACGATTAAAATACCACACGGTTCGAAAACCATTAAAACTCGGGCCCTATGAATATTCATTAGGGATTAACACGGGGACTAAAGCAGGTCGCTGCTGATTTTTCAGGCAACGCCAATTACAAAAGTTGTATTGAAAAACCCGTTGAATAGGGAACGTGGTACAGTCATAATGTCATTGCCTCCTTTCGCGTTATCGAGGGGAGGGAGGGGGGGGGGTAAGGCTAGTGTTCTGAACAACGGACTGGGGCGGGGGAGGACGGTCGAGCAGTAAAGTGTGTAGGCGTGTTCAAGAACACGTTAAAAATATTGAAAGTAAGTGAAAAAAATACAAGACATTTTTGGTTTCATATTTTCATTCACAACCAGGCCCAGTCTGAGTAGGGGCAATAATAAAATGCTGCTAAGGATAGAACATTGCTGTGGCGCTTTACCTATTCGTCTCTCTATCCCGTTAGCGCGCTGGCGCCCGTAGTGTGAACAGAACAAAATTCGTGTTAATACGAGTATTGTACAAAATCAAACCCGCAGCTCCTGACTAAACGTCGAAATAGATAGACCACTACGCACTGGTATGACCGATAATGCGACGACACTAGCCAGCGTCTTAGCGCTTCTTGTATATACCTACCTAATTCAGTGACGCTCCACGCAATCTTATATATAAAAATCAATATTTTTTGTTTTTTGTATTTTATGCGCTGCCATACCGTTCATCCGATTGCGATGAAACTTTGGTGATTTTTTGTGCGCACGCCCGTGAAGGTTATAGGCTATACATAAAAATAAGCTCTGGCGTTATGAAATTTGTATAAATGAAAATGTGTGTAGACGTCCAGTGGGCTGTCCCAAACACAGGTAACTCGTAACACCAGAGGCAACTCCAGAAACTATGTGAGGAGAGGATGGGACTGCTATGGACGGAAGCCGAACAATCAGCACAAGACAGGGACGTATGGAGGAGCCTTGTCGATGCAGTGGGTCCCCGACCCGAATACGATAAGGGGTTGAAGATGATGATGATGATGAAAATGTGTGTATTTAATACATTAGCGGCAGGGGGCAGAAAGGCATGATGGGGAGAGAAATGGGGGAGGTGGGGTTCGCGGGAGGGCTGACAAGGGCGGGGAAGGATGGGAAGATGGAAGGGGAACGCGGGAGGGGAAGGAGAGAATCAATTTATTTCTTTGAATGGCATTGTAACGCATGCCGGGTATCAGCTAGTATGGAATAAAGGGTTGGCACAGTTTTTCGATACCATTAGTACCTAAAAGTTATTACTTGGTATCTCATGGGGTCCACACGGACACATGGGGATGTGAGATGCTAAAACAGGATTTATTTATTCATTAGGAAATAGAAAAGAATACATAATAATGGTATGATTGACTTCGATAAAAAAGCGCCGCGGCCCGTCCATTAACGATACAAGAAACCTTGTCATAGTAATATGTTGGAGCCCTAAAGGAAAATGACGCATTTCCGTCAGTCGGGAAAATCCCACATAAGGCGTATAACGCAGGCCTTATAATCCATAAATACTGCATTGAATTGACACCAATTCAATTAAATATTTAAAATCCGGTTCAGGGTCCAGTTACATTTTTTTTTTATATTAACTTATAAAAGCTTGGTTATACGTAAAGTAAATCCACGGATGATCGTGTGAAAAATGTGGAGATTCGCAAGAATGGCTGAGAAATGAGGAATTGTATATACAAGATGTAAAAGAGACAAAAAAAAATTGGTTACATTTTGAGAAACTACAAGAAAGATATTATCCACCACATAAAACAAAGAAAGATTGATATAAAACGCAAAAGAGGAAGACGCTGATTGGTACTAGCGCAGTTCCGCAGAGCTGATGGAAGATGAAGTCAATCGTCGAGAGGAGAGAGCATCTAAAGTAGATGAAATCTTGAATCATTCTAAGACATCTAAAATAATTTAGATTATTTTGCTTAAGGTGATCCAATAGTCCAGGAAAAAATCAAAATCGGAATTCACGCCCCTTTGGGAGGAGTTTAAAAATACATAAGAAAAAGCTTTTAGATAGGTTGGAAAAGGTATTTGAACATTTTTTTTACAGGTTGATTTTGTAAAAACCTGTAAAAAAACATTAACTTCTTTTTTATGTCTTGTTTATTGTAATAACAAGGAAATTTAAAATTAATTTCACGGAACCAAGCGACGCGGAGCATACAAGTCTATTCCCCACTCCGGCCAGGGCCAAACTGATGCAAAATGGGGGTGGCAAGGCAGGGTGGACTGCATAAGGTTCATTTTGAAAATTCAAATTCGTCGACTGTCGGCCGTATTGTGAAACAACAACGCAAAAATGCATATTTTATTTTATTTTGTGAATATCGGGCGTAAATATCAATTTTTTTTTTGTAAATATTATAAAAGAAACTGAATTTCCTACACTAAAGAATAAAACCATCCGAAAATGTGTTTATAAGTAGGAGAGTTTGCACTTCAGTGTTTTTTTATAGACCTAATACTTTATTTTTTTCTTGGCTTATTAAAAGACTTAATAAAAATTGACCGATATTTTTAAGGGCCAAGATATGTTCTACACGCAGTATTTAATTTAAGCATCAATAATACTTCTAAGCGATTAAATTTTCAAAACAAAAACATATGATTTTTTATGATTTTGCATTATTTTGCATCGCTTCATCTTAAGGGTGCGGATGGATGGTTTACTTTCAGGGGAAAAACAATTTTTCCATCGGTAGGCATCCGTTCACTTACTGTTAAAAGATGACTAACTACACCGAGTGATCCAAACATCAAAAGCGCCGAATTATAAGTATAATAATTCAAGGCATAACAAACAACTTCTAGTAAATTCTGTAACAACAGTAGCACATCATTGTTTGACAGAACTCAATCAAATATAAAACGATTTACATTGCCTTAACATCAAAGTGATTTTTTACCCACAAAATAAATAATGTACAAATTTAACTACACTTCAGATGTAAGCTTGTAAAAATGCTCTAACAATGAGCTCTAGCAATATTAAAGTAGTAAAAAATATGCTCCTTTTATTTATAGGTCCACACAAATAATTTTTATATGAAACAACGTCATATTTGTCATGCGCTATGACATTTTGAAATATCCATTTGTTAAAAAATAAGACAAGAAAACTATACTGTTTTACAAGACTTTTTTATTTTATTAAAAATGGTGTTGAAATCTAGTGCGAAGCTTTAAAATATCTATACTAATTTATAATTGCGAAAGTGAGTGTGTTTGTTTGTTACGCTTTCACGCCTAAACCACTAAACCGATTTTAAAAATTCTTTCGCCAGTAGAAAGCTAATATATAATGCTATGAAATGAAGATTTCGTTATGAAATTTGTTTAAATGAAAATGTGTGTATTTCATGTATTTTGGCGGCGAGAGGAAAGGCAGGGGGAAGGTGGGGTTCGAGGAGAGGGAAGACTCGAGGGGGAGGGAAGGCGGGGAAGGTGGAAGGGAACGGGGATGCACTGGAAAGGACATGCAGGGAGAATCAATTTATTTCTTTGAATGGCATTGCAACGCCTGTCGGGTACCAGCTAGATGAGATGCCTATATTGCCTATGCGTTGGTAAACCATTCGAATGAATGAATGAATAAATGAATAAATGAGTGAGTGAGGAATGAGCGAATGAATGAATGAATGAATGAATCAGTGGTATTGCTACTTAAAACCATGCGAGCGAAGCCGCGTGTAAAAGCAAGTAGTATATAAATAATAAATGTTCCCTTTGCCTCTACCCAATAATAACTATAGGTACAAATAATATATTTTCGAATAAAAATGGCCGTAAGAAATATTTACCTAGGAGCTGTGGAATTGTAAATACGAAATGTTTTATCCCGTCTGGTCGGTGATGAATTTGGTGAATAAGAAACGAGACGCTTAGAAATATGTGCTGCGAATTTAATATTTAATACAAAGGTAAGCAGATTGAATAAAACTGTCTGATTTTGGGGGAAAAAATGTTCTTCCTTTCGAGAATTTTTTTAAAGTCACATAACATTTTTCGTTTTGCTGGAATTATATAAATATTAATGTTCACAAATCGTTTTGATTGTTATGTTTAATTTACGAGTTTTGTGTACACAAATAATGTAATTCCACAAAATCCAATTAAATCACTACAGTGATGGCAGTAAAATAGTATTATTTGTACAAGAGTAATACATCATTAATCGAGCCCATGATGAAATCTAATTAACAGAATCTACCTAAATGTACACATGAAAACAGTTATTTACCCACTTTATTTAATCAAGAACGACAAGTGCAAAAAGGGTAAAATCATAGAGATTTTTGAAAATTGAGTGGTAAAGTGCTATATACGTATCTCCGTTAGAGGCCATGCAGATATTTTGTGGAAACATTATTCAAATTATCTTAAGGCCGAGTTTTTTCGCAGAAAATCAATGTAATAATGTATCGTCAAATGACCATCTAGCGTCATTTTATTTTTGATACCTGAAAAGTCCCCGTTAAACGCCGATTCTAGCTTTGTTTCTTCTTTCTAAAGATTTATTTTTGGGGTACATACAATACAATAGTTTGAGATAATTTGGGGTAAGATAATATATAATCAGTTGAGATTTTCACAGTTAACATTTATATAATTGATCGGTCAGTGGCTGAGTGGGCATTGCGGTTTGGGTCCAACCGAGCGTCGCGTGTTTGATTCCTCGGCTGGCTAAGTCCTCCATCACGTCACAAGCTAAATTTTTCGCTTACTGTGGTGGTAGTATGAGATTTTCAAACATTGTTTGGTTATTCTTAACCGGGGAATGTTTATCTTTCTTTAAAAAAAAAATGTGATTTATTTTTGGGGTACTAGGCCATGTTGTGTACCTCTTTCTTAGTCAACGTTTCGAACAGCATTGTAGTGTCCATCATCAGGGCAGATGCTTAATCAGTAGAAGAGCACATTGGCCAAGTTGTTAAGCTTGTCAGCTTATTAAAATTTGATAGAAAAGGTATAAATTAAAACATACTACGGGCATGTGCCTAGTGTGGTAGTCGAAAAACCTGTAAAAACCTGTACACCGAAATTATTTTTATGAATAGAGAATAATATAGACATATATTTTAATTTGAGATTTTCACGGCCAAAAATTTTATCGTCATTTATTTTTGGGAGACCATGCCATGTTGAGCTACCTCCGTCTTTAGTTAACGTTTTGGATAGCATTGCAGTGGCATCATCATACTGATAACAATTCGTTCAAAAGCGAAAGGGACTTAGAATCGGCATTTAACGGGAACCTTTTAACTGACAAAAAAATGGTGCTGAATGGCCATTTAACGACTTTGTCAAACATAAATTTGTTGAACGTGAATTTCTGTGAAATAAGTGGGTCTTGGTTTGGTTCTTCTAAGTTTTGTTGTCTGATCAAAAGGAAAGGAACGCCGGCAGCCGAAGCGGTGCGGCGGAGCCAATGAAAATTATGCGTTTGGTGTGTACGTAGAAACAAAGACGGGGTACGGCTACGATGTTGGCGACACTATTGTGCGCACGGTTTCATCCCAATAATGGTTCGTGGTCCATCTCCCTTGTTTGCATTATTTTGGTATGTAAAAAACAGATAGATCCATTATGAAAATCGAATGAATCGGTAGGAGCATGTTTTTGAAGATAAAATTGAAGTAAATTTTCGGTGTATATTGGTGATGGCGATGTTTGGTTACGCAAAGCAGACAGCAAACTGGAGCAGCACGAGAGGAGACCAGCACGAGATAAAGGGAGAAGTGAACTTGTCCATTCTGTGTATCTTGGTCCCAGTCCAGTTTAGTTCTGCCGGCCGCGGCGGCTCTTGGTGCGGATCCAGTTTATGTTCCATCACTGTTACGACAACACTGCCAACACCCTTGGGATTGTGGAACGGAATAGGATGCAGACACGACATGCACTTTCTGGAGCCAGTGAGACTATGGCATCCCCAATTGGGGTATGTTGTGAGGGTGAAGGTAGTGGGGGGAGGAAGGGGATGAGGAAGAGGAAGGTGGGAAGTACCTGGCTACCAAACATGGCTAAAGCCATTTCAAGCAACGTTTCAATTCTGAACGGTGGTCTTACACCAGGGCGATACTGAAAGTATCTTCCACTCTGGAATGTGCCGCAAATATGCTATACACTATTTTAAATGAATAAATGGTGAAATAACACAAATTAATCAGATAAAATATATTTGCCACGGCGGGATTCGATCCCGCGACCTTCGGAATGCGAGTCAAGAGCCTTACCGCTGGACTACGCCGGCCGTCACACCGTGACACAAAACTGCGCTGTACAAGTTTAACGTTATTATTATTATCGATTTTTATACGATAATTTTAATATAATAATTTGAGAGGCGGGTATCGGTGATGGTGATGGTAATAGGCCGCCCCGGAACCATTTAATGGATAACCAACACCTCTGCCGTGTCACTCCAAGTGGTTCTACGTTCGGTGACTTAGTAGGATGTCCGGGTTAATTGAATGAAATTAGTCTAGGTCTTGGCGGCACATGCTTTTGTCCACTTACTGCGTGGCGAATCGGGAGAGACTGGTTGAGGGTGACCTTTTTACCTCTCCAGCCGAACTCTCCCGACCCATCGCCTTGTACCGCAGTGGGGGGGATAGATTCATACGTTAACTCCAACTCCTCATTTATTTTTCCTACGCAGAACTTTCCCTCCTTCCTTTCCCTAAAAAGACCAACCACACAGCTTCCTCAAAGATGATAAAGGCCCAGAATTATTTTTCCTCCTGCATGGAGCTAATGTAAAAAAGCCAATCATTTTACGTAATTTATTTTTTATTTGAATAGGTACCGCGTAAGACCCACGACCACTTCTAACCGTCTGGAACCAGTGAAACTATGGCATACCCAATCGGGGTATGTTTTGAAGCTGAAGGTAGAGTGGGGAGAGGAAAGAGGTTGGAAAGAGGACGACTGGATTCAGATCTGGTCAACAAATACGGCTAAAACCATTTCAAGCAACATTTTAATTCAGGCCCGCAAATTTATTGATTAAATAAATAAATTAAATACAGTTTCCCATGAAATCTTAATTTGGAAATTAGGAAAGCTTGGTATACGCGGCAATATATTAGCCTGGTTTAAAAGCTATCTTACTGGAAGACAACAAATAGTTAGAATTAAATCCTCCCTGTCAGAAAAAATTAATGCAACAAGTGGAGTTCCACAGGGTTCACACCTTGGCCCAATCTTATTTATCTTGTTTATAAATGATCTTACAAAAATATTTCATGATGTATCTATCTTACTTTTTGCTGATGACCTCAAAATTTTTAAAATTATTGAAAATATTTATCATTGCAACATTCTTCAAGATAATATCAACAAATTGTTAATTTGGTGTATGGAAAATAGATTTTATTTAAATATCTCAAAATGTCAAATTGTTAGATTTTCTAGAATAAAAAATCCAGTGATATTTAATTACAACATTGATAACAATGCTCTTCAGACATTAATGCAAATTAAAGACTTGGGCATCACTTTTCAATCAAATCTTTCATTTGTTAACCACATAACAGAAATCTGTAATAAGGGATTAAAAATGTTGGGGTTTATAACAAGGCTTACTAGAAACTTTAACAATATAAAGTGTATTAAAATGTTATATTTTGCTTTTGTTAGAAGCCAACTTGAGTACAATTCTCCTGTCTGGAATCCTCATTATAATATGCACGTACAAGCTGTTGAAAGAATACAAAACAAATTCTTACGTTTTCTAAATTTTAAAATGGGTATTCCAGCAATTATGTTGAACTACAACACTATTTTAAACGATATGAATATGCTCATACTGTCAGACAAAAGAATTTTCACTGACTTGGTATTTCTATATAAAATTCTAAATGATTTAGTTGATAGTCCGGTATTGCTTGAATTGATAAGCCGAATTCGACTTCGTAATACTAGAAGTCAGGATTTATTTCAGTGCAGAAATTCTGGGATTAACAACCATATGTATTCCTCTTTGCCCAGAATACTAATGGAGGGAAACAATTATACCAAGTCAGTGGACATCTTCAATTTATCTTTGAATAAATATAAAATATTGTTATCGAGGCAGTTCAGTTATGTACAATAAAATGTTTTTTCTATGCTATATATGTAAAAGCCCCGAAAAAGGGCGTTTATTTATAAATAAATAAATAAATTAGCGCAATCTGTTTATGAGTTAATGTAGGTTCCTACGTTATAATCTACTCATAATAATTTTCTGATAATTTAATAATTTTCTGCGTCAGATCTAAACCATCCACTCCGAAAAGCGGCAAATATAATGTGACCAGAAGCAACAGTTTCCCAAAATGCCAATATCTCGTACACATCCCCTTTAGTTGTTTGATCATTGCAATAACTAGCTAGGAATATGCCTTTCCCAAAATAACTGTATCCATTCTTAATTGAATTTCGCTGATGGAAAAATAAAGCGTGGTGTTACTTTTAGTAATATTGAACGAAAATAAATTTTAACGCAAATTGGTTTTGAATAAGCTTTTTATGTTATGGAATGAATTTACCCTATACAAAATTTGCCTTTGTAAGAGTACAGTTTGTGTTTGAAAACGTTTTAGCTTGATTACGTGTTTTGTCATAAATAAAAATCGTTGTACATTATAAATAAGGGGTATTGTTATTATTTCCTGTGCTGTTAATTTTAAAGGAATAGTATCTAATTAATTAATGTCTCATAGTCTATTTTGGTTTGAGAATCTGATAATTAAATTAATTTGTTTAATGGTTTCCGCAGCATTTTTGTCAATAATTCTACATTTTTAGGCGGTTTCTTACAAAGTTTTATAATTTGACATTCTCATTGTCTATTACTTATGTATGTAAAGATAACCTCAATTTACGCGGATGTATGTAAAGATAACCTCAATTTACGCGGATCGGATTTCTCCTCGGAATATCTATACGAATTGTTGAATAATATATTATAGGTACCTACCTAAGGAATTTTAATCCCAGAAAATAACTGGTAGTTACAAGTTACTACTTCAAGGATGCTTCCTTTTACCAATGTCATGTAATATATGTGGTGAATACGTATTGCGTGAGGATGTTGGAAAGCGCAATAAGCATTGGTGGCCAAAAAATTTCAAGTCTCCGATATGCAGATGACACCACCCTATCGTCTCTTCTGAAGAAGAAATGAAACAGCTCCTTACTATAATAGAGAAATAAAGCCGTAATCTAGGTCTACTGATCAAAAAAGCCAAAACAAAACTAATGGTGATCGACTGAGCAAATACCTTGGTAAGAACAAATAAGCTCACAGAGTTACAAACGGTAAACGACTTCAAATATCTAGGCTGGTTGAGAAACAGAAAGAAGAATTTGCATTACAAAAGACCCCATGAGTACAATGTAAAAAATATGGAGTAACAGAGGCGTAAAGAAGACCACTAAGTTGAGACCCGTCCAGGCGTTGATTGTCCCCATATTTCTATACAGTTTGGAAACAAGGACACTTAGAGCCAACGAAAGAAAACAGAAAGACGGCCTAGAAATGTGGTAAAGGAAAAAAGTTCAGGATTCCTTGGATAGCCAGACGCCTAAATGTGCCCATTCTGGAAGATCTAGAGATTCACAACAGGCCTTCAACTATCTGCCTACAACGTATTTTAATATTCTTTGGAAACGTTGCTCGCCAAACTGAGGACTTCAACTCATTGTCACTGGCCGCAGTGTTTGGCAGAAAAAGCAGAGGAAGGTTACTGACTTGGTACTAGGATGTTCGCACTTCTCAACGCAATGCAGAACCGCGAGGAGTGGAGGAGTCTTGTCCACCATGAAAAATAAGAAAATCGGAGTGGGAGTCACGATCCTCAGCAATAAGGAACTGATTGAAGAAAGAAAGACTAATTATTGGATACTACTCAGCTGCACTGGGACTCCAGCATGCTTTTCTTTAATTAAACAATTATTAGAAAATATGAATATTGGTATTATTTATTTACAGTTCAAAGGATGTTATTTCAAGGGTTACATAAATGATGGCGGTAATTAAGTGGTTTAAAACTGTGAGCTGTAAATGTTGCGCTGACCCCAATTTGAGACGGAAAAAGTTGTACAATTTCATGACGACAGAGCTCACCATTCAAGAGGTTTTTCCTGCATTCTGCAATCTGTTTATTGTGTTGTCTTATTCCCTTTGTCAGTATCACTACGGTCAAGACGAGAAAATTTGTTATTTGATTTTTCAAAAGTAAAAAAAATTCAAATTAATTTAAAACATTAAAAACGATTAATTTTTAAAAGAAGACCCGATGGCAGGATTAGAAAAGACTATCCATAACAAAACATCAATAATATAAAAATTGAATATTTTATGAATAAGTTTTGCTAGGAGCTTATTCATGAAACTGCCATATCTTCAAAAATCAGCCATAATTCCAAAAATCAACCCTAATATTTAAAAATCAGGACTTGCTGACCAATGGTATGGATAGGCTTATAAAAAAAGATAAACTTGACTCGCGTCAAAATACACGTCAACAAATTGTGAGTTTCTCGTAAAGTGGTTTGGGCGTTATTACACATAAGAAAGAAAAAAAAATCCAACCATGTGGAATTTGCGACCATCGTCTGGGGTTATATTAGGCCGTCCCGTGGTGCGTCGGCTGTGACGTCACCAACGATGGATATAGAAACCGTCGATTAGAGTAAGCACACATACACACACTCAAATACACTTACGTACAGCACATGCAGACATTAACACAATCAAACACAAATACACACATTCATACCTCTCAACACAATCCAGACTCTAATGCTAGATAGATAGAAGCATAAGCACACCGTTCGAAAAATGAGCTTTAATCGTACAAAAATCTTAAAAACACCACCAATAATAAGAAAAGCGAAAACTTTCTTAGGTATATTTAATTTAACTTTTTTCTCAGACATGAATTAGGGGCCATACATAAATTACGTCACACCTTAAAGGGGGGGGGGGGGGTAGTAGAGAAGTGTGACAAGGGGTATGGGGGGGTCAAAAAATCATGAAATTCTAGGGGGGAGGGGTCTCACAAATGTGACAGGGGGGGGGCAAAAAGTCATGAAATTCGTGTGAGGTAATTTATGGATGGCCCCTTAAGAGGAAAATATCACTTTAAAACTATTTTTCTGGTTGTCTGGAGCAAAAGAAAACAAAAAAAAAAAACTAAAAACATCACGGAGGCACAAAGATTGCATGATACAAGTTTTCACAAACTTTTTTTACTAGCAATTGACACTGGCATATTTTTTTATCATAAAACTTTCCGTTAAGCAGGTTTTATTTTAATACAATGACGATAAGTCCAAGATACGACGCCGTTTATGCTTACAGATGCTCGTAAATGAGCCCCAAATTACGATCAAGATTCCCAAATCGTCCGATTGAGCTATAGAAGATAAATCCCAAGATTCCGTTAGTGATAAAGATTTGTTCGGGTTTATTGGATGGCGCGGTGTTTGTGGTTGTGCCAATTAGATATTTCGGTCGCGCGTTATACAGATATTTCAGCCGATTGTTCTGGACAGAGCTTTGCGGAAAATCAACCGATGGAAGACAATACTTCGAACGATACTTCGCACGATTGAACAAAAATCAACTCGCTTATAGTTCTTACATTTCACAAATATTTTTCAGACATTAGAGACTCAAAACAGCTCTTAAAATAACCCGCTTTTCAAAGCGATGATATCGAAGAAAAATATGTTTTTCAAATTCCTTTCCTAACTACTCGAGGATTAAACCAAAAGTTTTATGAGATCTTCCCCCATAAAACGTCTCAGTAAACTGACAGCGTAAAACATCTCCTGGGCGCAAAAAATATTTATGGTCCATATTGCTAGATGAGGCGGCAATTCCACGTCGTAAAAAGCACATCGAGTAAACAGGGATTACATGTAGATTTGTTTATCTTTGAAACAAGGATACTATAGCTTTTCTGCACATAAATTTAAAAGCTTCATGTAAGAGAACTGTAATGACACGATTAATATGAGAATCGCATGTTTCACGATAAAAGCTCGAACTAGGCATATATAAATGCCACGGTAAGCTCTCGAGTTAAAGCTAGGCAAAATGGATTTGTTTTTTTTTTTTTTCGTAAGAAGCAATTACTTTGTGGTTAGACATTATATTTAAAAGAATTAAAACACTTTGTATTTAAACCACGAATTTATTATTTTGTATATCTACCGGTTTATTATTATATTATATCCTGATGAAGCTTGGTCGAAGCGAAACCGGTAGATATACAAAATAATAAATTCGTGGTTTAAATACAAAGTGTTTTAATTCTTTTAAAAAAAAAAAAAAAAATGGATTTGTACCATAACTGAGGCGGAATTATTTTAATATATAATTAACAATTCAGAAGCCTCCGCTGACATTTGCATTTCGTAGTTCATATTGTGAACGGGAATATATTATGGAGCACACTAAAAAGATATTACTTCGGTGCTCTAAGTTGATGTTTCTCCTTTCGCATTACGGAGGTTTAAAACGTCTGTTATTTTACAAGTAACGCCTTAGAAATACACATTAATCAAACATTTATAATTGCGTACATACCGATTGACTTAAATAAATACAAGTATGTAAAAGGGTATTAATTGAGAGGACGCGTATTAATGAATTGCATTTTTTTTTATTTTTTTTTTTTATTTATTTATTTATTTTATAAATCAACAATCCAGTCCCGCTAAGCCAATTGCAATTGGCTTGACAGCAGGTGCTTATAATTACTTACAAATACATTTAAAGTTATAATTTACATCTTTTATCTACAGTTTAAACATTTTTTCATAAATTTTATCATAAGTATCAAAACAAATATTCTTTTTCCAATAACCAATTTTTCACCATATATTTAACCTTATTCATAGAATTATGTTGCTTTATATTGTCAGGTAATAAATTAAATATCTTGGGTATGTTGTATTCAAACGTTCTCTGTCCGTACTTATTATTAAATTTCGGAACTATTAACCCGTCGTTACGCGTGAATCTAGTGCTATATTTATGATCTAGTTTCTCTTTATGCTGCGGGGTAAACATATGCTGAATTATAATTTTATACCATAGTATTGCCTTCACAGGTAAAATTTTTGCACTCTGAAACAGCAACGGAGTATTGTGTCTTTGTTTGAAAATGTTAGGGACAACTAATGTAAATAATAAAGATTAAAAGATTGGTTGTGTGTGAAGTCGGCTTACGGACGATAATTTTACGTGATGACATCATATAATAACGATGGAGTGGAAGAGAGATAGATAGATGCGTCACAAGCCGTACGCTTAGGCCGAACGCTTGTTCCGCGCTTTCGCGTGCACGCTCGGCTCAGGCGGAACGTGATAATGAGTCGTGCTTTTTCGTGAGTGCAGCCGGCGTTCATCGATTTAAAAGACGTTATCACGTCAACAAATGTGTGGAGTTCACACGCGGTAGAAGTGAAACCTTCAGAAAACTAAAAAAGGCAAGAGTGGGGAGGCTACGAAGCACTCAAAGAGGCGACCGATAGGCTATAAGCTCTGCACAAAGGGTTAAATCCTAAAGATGTATGTGTTTGCCTGTCGCTTTTCCGTTTAATCGAGTTTCAAATCACAATGGTGTTAAAGAAGTTTTCACTTCAATAAAACAAGGTAAAACAATCAAAATTTAATAACACAAAAACTAATAGATACATCCTATCATCCTGCACACTTCAACCGTTCAGTTTCAAACAGGCCGCCAATCGGACTCATATCTTAAAAATATAACAATGATACTTCCATTGGCTTGCCGCCAACGCTAGTCTTCCAGATGAACAAACTTCAGTAATATCTGGATTCAGATCATCCAATCTCCATAGATTTATTGGAGCGATGAAGAGTATTGTAACTTGTAACCCCTCACTCAACCGGTATTCCCCGAGGTTTGCTTGCTCCGTGCCATGTGCCATTCAACCTCGACATCTACATTTATCTAAAGGAATTATTAATAGGCGTGAAGTTGGGATTGCAGCTGAGGAAATGGAATGTAACTTTTTACTGGGTGGAAAAATGTGGATTTTTTGGCAAACGGGTTGGATGGCGATCGGGAACCACGTGTTGATGACGTAGAAACCTTGGAAAGTGCCCCACTTAAAGCAGCGCTCCCTGTTAACTTGTCCAATGTGGGGTTGGCTGCTCCGTTTCTTGGCACAGACGCAAAGCAGAATGTCCATCGAATCACTGGTTCGTGGTCGTTCCGATGCTGGGTATTTCACGTCTGGGTTACGATAAAAGCGAAACACATTTCAAAGTTCCTTTGTCATGTTAAATGAAACCTGGCACTTTGTATAATTAAAAGCGAGCTGGCGCAAGAATCTCAGATTCGGCAGCACGAGATAATCTTCAAACAGCGACCTAAATAAACTGGTAATCATTATGTTTAACTTTTAAAGACACTTTTATAATTAAGAATGGCTTTATTAATTACTCTGATCCTACGCTTATATTCTAAGAATAATGTATTAAAAAAAAAAGTTATTTTAATAGAATAATAAAAAAATTTGTAGAAATAAACTGTGCCTGTTTGTGCGTGATTATCGTTTTTACGTTCAATGGGAAACCTATTCTAGATGGAAAAAAAATGTATTACTTTCCGTAAAGTAATTACTAGTTTATCAGTTTACTCAAATGTCGTACAAACATACGACAAAGAAATATTGGGCCCTAACCAATAATCCAATAGATTATTAATCTTGATAAGAATTATATTCAAGAATGAAAGAATTCTATAAAAATCATACGCACATAAAAAGTCCACTTAACGCTATTGCCAAGTCGGCCGAGCCAAAAGCAATTCATCATATAACACTGCTGATATGTCATCGGGACGGCCGAAAAAAATTATCAATATTTGCCGAATGAATCCCGTAACATAAATTCAATAAAGGTGATACGAAATACATTTTTTCATAACAATTTCATTTTGATTTTCATTTCCGTTGATTAATTCCGCTATCATGAAAGGCGAGTGAGACAAAATTCAAACCGAAGTCTTTTTTTTTGTATTTATTTTTGGGGTATTATGCCGTGTACCTCCTTCTTTAGCCAAAGAGGGCTAAAGAAGGAGACAGCGCAACACGGCATAACACCCCAAAAATAAATAACGAAAATACTTTTGGCCTAAAACCATACCCGAAGTAAAGTCATTTAAAACCATTTAATTGGCAACAACATGACGGTTTAAAGGAAAAATACTGTAATCAAAAAAACACTTATGATCCAAGAAAATATTTTTCAACAACAAATGGTGTTTAGAAATTAATGGTTATTCAAAGGAATAGAATCTACATCATATTCTAAGGAAAGACAACATTCGAACTAGGTGTTATTTTTTAAAACTTCTTCCTCTTAAGTCGGATCCTCATTGCTGAGTATCGTTACTCTAAATTACCTACTCCAATTTTCACGGAGGACAGGGCTCCCCCACTCCACGTGGTTCTGCGGTACACGGAGATCTGCGTACATCAATGTACCGGGCGGCAGTGATTCTGTTTCTTCTTACTTCCACTTCGCCAGTCCTATAAGTTTCTCCAAGTTAGAGTCCTCACTTCAGCGAGCAACATTAGCGAGTGCCTACCTTGTGGGCGGATAGTTAAAAGCATATTGTGGATGCCTAACTCTTCCAAAAGGAACACATTTGTGAGTCTGGTTGTCCATGGAATCCTGAGCAATTTTCTCCAGCACCACATTTCGAATCATCTATACGCTTTCTTTCACTGGCTCTCGTGTCAATGCTTTAACACAATACAGAAACGTGGAGGAGTCTCATCTTGGTGTTCGCTCCATATCTTTTGAGTCCAGCTTAGGTATATGAAATCGTTCACCGTTTCTAAGTATGCGAGAGCAAGGTGTTTGCCGGTCGTTTACCAGTTTTGTGTTGGCCTTGTTGGTCAGTAGACTTAGATTGGATGGCTTTATTCTTCTATTTTCGCAAAGAGGGATTTCAATTTGGGAGGCGGGAATGAGTACCACCGCCCCGGGAACCTTTATTGGATAACCAACACCTGCCATAGGTCACCCCAAGTGGTTCACTACGTTTGGTGATTTAGCAGGGGTGCCCGGGTTCATGTGGTGAACTTGGGGTAGGTCTTGGAGGCGGATGACCAGGACACTCTGAACCCCAGATTCCTACCCACCCCTAAACCCTTTTCCTTCCCAGAACTCTCCTTTCCTTCCTTTCCTGGAAAAAAAAACCCTCCACACAGCATCCCCAAAGATGACATAGGCCCTGAGGGAAATTATTTTCCTTACTTTTTCAGAAGAGGCGATAAGGGTAGTCTCATCTGCATATCGAAGATTTAATTTCCGGTCAACATTGTTTATTCCATCTCTTCATCCGTCTATATATATTCACCATATAAATTTAATAACATTGGTGAAGGGATGCACCCTTGACGTACCTCTTTTTTCACTTTAAATGTGTCCGATTTGTGGTTGTAAATTTTTCTTTTTTTTAATAGGCAATTCACCCTAAAAAGAGTGCTGTGTGCCAAAGTAATAAAGTTAAGAAAGATAGTTATAATTTAAGGATAATCTATAAGGGGACAGGACAAATCAAATATTGAAATTATTTAAGTCCACGGACTTACATAGAACTGAAAAAATGCGAGAATTGTTGAGAGAGGGGATAATGGTGGGTGATTTTAATAAGCAAACAATATATGCTTTTGAAGGAAGAATGATTTTCACAATTTAAGAAGACATGGTCAAGAGTCTCTTCCACACCGCACTGGAAGATTGGACTCGGATTTTAAACAAATCACCTGCAATAGAGTAGTGACTAATTCTCATTCTCGAAATGCAGGAAATAAATCTTATGGAATTTTTTTTGCCATGGAACTATGGTGTACTTGTTTATTTTGAATTCCGACGTCGAAAGATCTGGTTAGGTTTTCATGTCCGTCCAATTTTCTTCTCAGGAAGGAGAAATATTGGATTTAAGAACAGATAAGACGTCAGAAATAGGAATGCTAAAATCTAAAAGAGCTGTCAATCTTGATACACGCATGTTCTTTGCCGACCACCACAACACGAACATTTCATGGACCATCACAACAGGGCATGTGCCTAGCATGGTGGTCGAAAAATCCTCCAATTATGTTATTAACAATGCAATGAATAAAAAATTTTTTTTTTTTTTTTTCAATTTAGTGTACAGGTTTCTAAGGCTTTTTAATACTAACGGATATATTTTTTTTAATTAGCTCCACACAGGAGACCCTGAGGAAAATAATTCCCCTCAGGGCCTATGACATCTTTGGGGATGCTGTGCGGAGGGTCGTTTTAGAAAAGAAAGGGGAGGAAGTTCTGGGAAGGAAAAGGGTACGAGGGGTGGGTAGGAATCTGGGGTTCATTGTGTCCAGGAGTGAATGAATGAATGCATCTCTTCCACTGCATTGCATAGCGATGTTCCGAGAGAGTAAGGCTGGAGAAGTCAAAGGGACTCCCTCAACTATTCTCTCCCGATCCGGGAGAGAATAGTTGAGGGATCTCTCCCGATCTCTCTTGCCATGCAGCTGGTGGGCAGACGCATCCGCCGCCAAGACCCGGACAAACCTCACCCCATAAATCTGCTAAGGGCATCCCTGCTAAGCCAAATATTATTACTTAAAAAATATTTCCTAAAATTTTTGAAATGTACTTGACATGAAAGAAACCAATTAAATGTCAAATCAAAATAGTAATAAAAAATACGTGGAAGAAAGGCGCACTTTCAGAAATAAAAAAAATTTGAGTTGCCATTTTTCCTGTCAAAGTCAATTTGTTAGATTCGGAATTCAAATAAAATCTCACATTTGAATCTACTATTATTTGTTCTAAAATCGGTATTCCAGTCGAAATGAAAAATTTAAGTTCAAATTTATTAAATGGACTGTTGAGAGACCAGAGACCGTAGTAAAAGAAGGTGACATTGGACAAGGAACATTTTATGTCCCAAGAAGAATTGACAGACCTCAGATCCAAGACCTGTTTTGCGGTGACCTGGCGACGTCAAGTGTCACTCCGGTTAGCAGCCAAAGTAGGTTCAAGCGGCACACGTTCACAAGTCTTAGTGCGTCACGACGGGACATGACGGCTAAAATAACATGTCGACCAGATTCAGAATTAATGGCTTTTAAATTTGACACTGTTTTCATTGGTACAAATTTTTAATATATTGTCTTAAAAACCGTCTATGGTAATTAGGAAAATATGTATGAAATTAATAAACATTTTCCGACCATCATGCTCCTTTATATACATTAACAGGAATAAGATTGTTTTAATAAATAATATTATGTTTATATTAAATGCGTACACCTAACACAATCTAGAAGAAATAATATAAAGAAACCTACATTTTTTATTTGAAAAACCGTTGTCAAAATATATGTAATAATGAAGAAGTACGATCATCGGTGGCTGTCACAATTAATATAAAAAAGAATGACGGCTTATTGTTATTGATTTTGTTGTTTTATTAATTTTTAAATGATAAAAAGTGCTTTCTTGAATTTTGATTTGTACTTAAAAACTTAATAAAAATTACACATTGTCTACGACGGCGAAGTTCAATTAGGTATCTATTTTCTATATTAAAAAGTTTTATCTCGTTAGCAAAAAAAATACCTTACCAAGTTCTTTATCCAAAACACTTTCTCTACGGAAAATTTATTTATGATATTAATGAAGTTAGTAGTTTAACCATTGAAAATATGTTTTTAAATGTCCTTAATATACGGAACAATAATTTTAGAAAGCATTCCTAGATCACGCGGAAAACTAGGTCCGAATTTTGCCAAGTTAGTAAGTCCAAAGAAAAGTAGATAATAATATCAGTTACTTTCTTCAAACCTAATTGAATACAAGTATTTTTTTATTGTAACGGTTCCTAGAATATTTTGAGAACATCTTGGTACACTCTTCAAGCCTACAGATACAAATATATATATTTTTTTTTAAAGAAAGACAAACATTCCCGGGTTACGAATAACCCAACAATGTTTGAAAATCTCCTACTACCACCAGAAAGCCGAAAATGTTTCTTGTGTTGTGATGGAGGACTTAGCCGGCCGAGGAATCGAACACGGGACGCCCGGGTGGGACCCAAACGCGATGCCCACTCAACCACCGACCAGTCAATTTACAATTGTATCTGCGCAGATGCCAAAAAAAGAAACTAACAAGTAATTTATAAAGTATTTATATTTAGGAATCCACAATACATACAATAACAATGCCATCGATTGCACCCAGAGTATTGCAGATCTTTATCGCATTTAAAAACTAAATGTAGACGTCTACAGATTTAATTAACAGCGTTAATTAAAAAAAATGTGCAGACTCCCAAAAACAGAAAAAACGAAGTGATTACTTAAACATTCATTTACAAAATAAACGTAGGTACTAAAGCCAGTTGGATAAACATTTTAGATGCCAAGATTGCGAATTATTATATTATTAGTGCCAGAATTTAAATAATGTGTCCGCATTATCAAATCACAAGTTAGCTTCAAATTGACATTTAAGAATTCTGTTTATAATTAATTCGAGCTTCAGTGGACAGAAAATCCCACAATATTATAATTTGAATATTTTATCTAAATAATATGGTTCCATAGAAAAACTGATCGCGATAACATGGAACAATGAAAAAACTAAACAGTGAAAAAAGTAACCGAACCTAAGCTAACATTTTGTACAGGTTTATTTTAGTTTTGTAAATAGAATTAGGTAATTAATTATTATGATTGTAGAGACAAAAAAGGTTTGTTATTTCACTGCTCCATTTTATCATTACGCTTCTTCATTGTTCTATTTAATAGCATGTTCTGTTTTGTTATGTTCTATTTGTTCAGGCGACCGCGCTTTCCACCCTCACCAATGAGCTGCCAATGATGTAATTATGAGCAAGCGAATCTATGTTCGAGTCAACTGCAAGTGTGCATCTGAATTTTACACAATAATGCACTCCTCGATCTGCGAGCATGTACAGAGGAACAATAGTCAGTAAGCTCAGACCGGATTGGCTGAGTTTTCCGAATTATATTGATTTCTGTAGGCTTATCGACACACGTATCGAAAAAATGCTGATACTTAGCAAGGGATATAAAACTGTTTCAAAAACTCGATTAATGAGAGTGCTTGCAGTGTTTTTTACAATGAACCACTCAAATAAGAATATACATGAAAATATGGGAAGCGATGAGCAGAAAATCACTTTCCCAATATCAATAAATAATGGGCATTTGCAAATACTATTCATTTTCAATAAATGATCGAATGCACGAAGTTTATGAGAAAACCAAAAAAAATATTGTGACGTTCATGAAGGACATTTTGGAAAAGGAATGTACCATTCGAATACATTTTTTTTTACAAACATTTCCGGTGACTTGATGGGGATGATGTAAGAATATTTGAATCCTCTCTACAACTACCATCCAAATCTGTAATTTATTGTAGCTTTTGTAATAAAATAAATATACTTGCAGATAAATAAACTTATAATTGTAACGATGCGACGGCTATAAGAATATTCCAAACCGAAACGTCGCGGCGTTGGCGTCGCTTTGAGCTGATCAAACCGGTCAAAAACTAGTTCGCTATTAGGTTACCTACTTCAAACTATTTTATTATTTACATTATTAGGGGAACGAGTTCGTAATACGTTAAAAAAAAACTATTCGATTTTTTTAGACCAAACATTTTATGGATTCAAAATCTTTATATTTTCAGCTTTTATTAGACAAGTTAGAAAAAATCTGTACCTTCCCATCACATTATTCGTAAGTAAAAGGAACAAGTTATTCGTAATGTTTTTACGACACTCCAATCTTTTACTTTTTATAAGTTCCGTTTGATATTTTTCAACTTTTATAAGAATAGTTGGAAAAAGTCTGTAAGTACAACGGAGTATGCGTAAAAAG
Organism: Glyphotaelius pellucidus; assembly: GCA_936435175.1. Lineage (NCBI taxonomy): Eukaryota > Metazoa > Arthropoda > Insecta > Trichoptera > Limnephilidae > Glyphotaelius > Glyphotaelius pellucidus. The sequence goes on from OW386541.1 coordinate 556,480, forward strand.
AAAGTTTCCAGTATATTATCAGAGAGACGTGATTAGCATGTGATATGCGGAGAAGTATGTTGGTTTGTCACGGCCAGTGACGGGCCACGGGCCACGGGCAACGGGCCGCTGGCCACGTGTGGCGGGAATCTGGGAATATCTGAAAATTTCTGACTGGCAACCCAGCGGCGATTGCGTCATCTCTTTTTTCAATAAAAGAAACGTCCCGCGAGAAGATTAAATGAATAAATTTCAGAGAACCGTAGAAAGTAAGTGTGTTTAAATCTCTAGATCCCGTGTGAAATAAATTGGTTTAGAAAAAATAAATATTTCTTTCATTTTCTTATGTACACCAAAACTATTATATCAATAAGTAAAATAAATTATTTCCGCCCACGCTCGAATTGCTACATCAAGGTGGCTTAAGATGCTGATTTGCCGTGAATTATTAAACAATTTACACACTTTCTTAATTCATTTTTCAACCAAAAATAAAACGATGAAATCATTAAAAATGTTAACGAGACGCCGCTCATTGTATTTAGCTCTAGGTCTAAAACGTTAAGATAATTTATTTCAGTCAGAATAGTAAATTCAATATTCAATAGAATGGTAAAATTGCGGGGGACTAAGAATTCGAAACGCGAGGAAAGCAGGTTGAAGGAAAGCGGACGTAAAATAAATCCAAGGAAACTGGTTGGAAACACCGTCAATAGTCAAAGAAAAGATATCGCAAGAAGGGAGCTTCCAAACTACTCAAAGATAAAAGGATTAACGTAAAACTACGTATAAATGTTCTAATAAATACAGCAATAAAATTTTATGTAAGTGTTAGTATTGAGTGTTCTTTGTATTGTATTAATGTTCATATTATGTAAGATGACCCAGATTAGCCAAAACCCTAGAAACTTTTTATGATTCATAAATGCTCCAATAAACCAATAGGCCAGAAATGTGTTTATTTACTGTTCAAAATAATCACGTCCATATTGAAACCATTAAAGTAAACCTATAAACCTTTATAGTAAACATGTAAACAATAGCTGGCATATCAACAAATTTAATGAACTGCTGTTTGGTGAAAGGCGCGTCTATCTTGTTTAGATTAAACCTAAAAGATAAATCATTTAAAGAAGATGCCTACCTATCGGCTGGATTTTAATAATATCAGAAGTTTTTAATTATCAACATCCTTTAGAAATCTTTATTAATAACTATATGTGTTTGACGAAACCTTGATACAGAATAAAATCCTTCACGTCAGTATTCAACAAAGTATCAAGGAATTTTGGGCAAGTGAAAAAATAATAAAATTTTGTTAGAACAAATAAGTAAACAATACAGTCCACTTTTCATGCAAGCGGCTAGTTAAATAAACATTGTGGCAAATGGCCCAAACAAGACGGCTGTATTCGGATTATATCCGAATTAATTAGAGTTTTAAAAAAGCGCGATGGCTAAAATGTAGCGGGCAATCCAACAATCCGTCTACGCAACAACTCTCCCGGTTACTTGTCAGTGAAAAACTACCTACTTCAAACATAAACGACTTGAGGCCTCTGCGGAAAAAAACCCAAAAAAGCTTTTTCCCAAGCAAAATTGTTCCAAGTAGTCCAGAAAAAAAGCGTGAATTGGAATTAATCCCAGTATACGAGAGTTAGTAAGGAAAACTACTGAAAATCGTACTTCAATCGCAATTGAAAAGGTTTACAATGTAATCACCATTTATTTAGATAAATAATTGTAATTTTAAAATGGAGAAATGGAAAATCAATCTGCATTATTTCAAATACATACATATTTTGATTGGACCTTTGAAAGTAATATTAAATATTTTCTAACATTCACGGATTATATATAAACTTTCACGTAATTATCTGGCATGATTGTTATTTGTGTAAAGGTGTACTGTATCGTGGAGAAAATGTGGGTTAGGATGGGACTGGGGGCGGGTGTTCCAAAGAAATTTGAACCAGTTGGACGCTTGATCGCGATACTACCGGTGTGTAGAAATCCCTTAATTAAAACGTGCGCTCATAGTTTTTTGGGATTTTTTTAAATAAAAATCACATCGCACATCTTTAGAAAAGGGTCGTCAGTAAAAATTTTCTGTTTATAAAGTTTTATTTTTATCTTTGAATGGTAAAGTGATTTGTGATTTTATATGCCCCACGAAAACCGTATTTCAGTTAGATCACTCTATCTCCACGAGATGTCTCCAGTGTCTCTTTACGACCGGACCGCTTGTTTCAACAATCATTTGTTTTCGCTCTCCTGATGTGCGGTATGGGTAATAGTGTTGTTTTTGCGTATTTTTTCTTCGATTATTAATCTGTAAAACAAATCATTACAAAGGTTATCGCTGTGCCTGTCTTACTGGGAGAAGTTCCCGTATCGAGAATACAGATGTCACTCTGGAAAATTACATTTATCATTTTGATGAAATAAACAATAACTTATATTATTATTATGTACTTATATGATTATTTAGTAATTAATAAAATTAAGTCATGAAATTGAATAATACTGTTATGTAATGTATTTACGTGAAATGTTATGTAAAATGCATTTATTTTAGTTATTTTTAATTAAATTAGTAAAAAAAATTTTTTTTTGGGAGTAAAAACTTAAAAAAAAAAAAATCCCGATAATATTATCAAATAGTCAAAAAAGATAATTTAATGTCTATGGGGTGATTCTTTACCAAACATGTCGTTAGAAGTAAATAATGAACAATCTAATACATACTTTTATTTAGCCACAATTGGTTGCCGGATTGAGCCCAATGCCAGATGGGTTATTTCCTGAACATTTGCACAAGTAGCTAGATACACGTTTACACGGTGTACACATTCGGCGCTTTGTGACAAAACAACGCACACGCGTTCTTCAAGATCAAAAGAACAGAACATCTTACTCTCAAGAAACAGGAAACTGTTACAACCATCATCAATTTTGTTTGTCATCTTCTTAACCTCTCGACTAATCTGTTCGCTTTTGGAAACAATTCAAATCGTTGTTTCTCTTACTATCATGTCTCTTACTATGATCTAAACGGTGAAAAACTACCTACTTAAAATGTAAATGACTTGAGGCCTCTGCGGAAAAAAAACAAAAAAAGCTTTTTCCCACGCAAAATTGTTCCAAGTAGGCCAGAATAAAAACCTGAGTTGGAATTAATCCCAGTATACGAAAGTTAGTAAGGAAAACTAGTGAAAATCGTACTTCAATCCGTATTGAAACGGTTTACAATGTAATCATCATTTATTTAGATAAATAATAATAATAAAGAAAGAGAAAACATCACACTTAACATTAAATCTAAAAGATAACCAAAAAATAATTTAAATGGACATCTTTATGAAACGAATGTTTTCGACCGCAACTTGAAAAAAAAAATTGTGAATTTTTCATTAACTATTTTTACATGAAACGAAAAAAAAGTGAGAAACTTGACGTTTAAAAATGACGTTTATAATTATTTTTTCTAATAAAATATGATTGCCTTTTTTCGTTATCAGTAGGTAATGTATTTACAAAAAACGTAAGAGCCATTTTTAAAACTTTAAAAAAAAATTACTAATTCTAATAATACCATTTGAGAGCACATTGCATCACCTTTCATAAACAGTTTTTAGTTTTCGGATACGTTCATAAACATTCGATATATTTGGATTTAATTGCATAGCGGAAATATTTTCACCTACTGACAAATATGGTCGAGGCCTGAAGGGTTAAACAAAACCAAAGGTCATGTATCATTTAAATTCAAGTTTAAAGGGAATTTGAAACCTAACTAAAATGTCTTGTCTGCACAGAAAGTATTAAACAAAACAAAAAAAACTAGGCTTCGTTCGTAATAATAACAACACAATAAAATATTTAGATTTTCATCATAGTGCTTTAACGCAAGTCCATGCGGGCAGGGTAGGGAAGGGGGGGGGGCGGAGAACGGGCAGTAGACGACCACAATATCCCGCGTTTTAAATGTTATATCATCTATTCCCGTCCGCAGAGCTTCCCCGGACGCCCAAAATAACTCCCACACAACACAAAACAATCGGTACATATTCAAAAAAATAACTCGCGTATCAACATAATACTTATAGACCCGGAAGAATTAATCTTTTTTGCACGATAAAAAAAGACGAGTCATTTATTGAGGGCAAAAAAAACTCATGATGATAAAATAGTCACGTGCGTAATTTGCACACTGAGTACTAAAATGCAGTAAAAGCTTTTAAAAACAAAAACTTTTTCCCGACCTCTTTAATGTAAGAAAGATAAATAGTAGTATTAAGCTGATTTATAATTTTTTTCAAAAAGAGCCCAATTATAATTGCATTCTTAAAACTTGTGAATGTGCGTAATAAAAGTTGCTCATTAATTACCTGTGCATGCGATGGACCTTCTAGACTTTTCAAATACTTTTTTACAGCCTTCAGCGATTATTTGCAATTTATTGCATTTTTATGGGCCCAAAAAAGATAGGATTTATCTTGACAGATGCTCGGCGCATGGACTGTGTTTCGAACTGCATGTTTTAAAATGCATAAATAAATTAGTTTATGTTTCAGTTGCGACGGGGTCCATTAAAGCGTTTTTGCGGATTCAACCTTGCCTAAAAGAAATACAATGCTATCTTAATAGTTCCCAACGAAAAATATCTACAGCGTTGTTTAAAAATAAGGCTTTTACAGCCAATTAGTTGTTGATCGGGTTTATAAAAATAAATCCAAAAGTCAATCAGCAACGGGGACGTTGTTTATGATTAAGGCATCGTAATAAAGATTTTTTTCTTTATCCTGACTGAAAAAGAAAATAAACTTTCGAAATGAGATTAACAATAAACTCGCCGATGGCTTACCACAAGAAAAATATAAATAATTGTTCAAAGCCATTTATTGTAAGGCAAATAAAATACAGATGGAATATATCAAAACCCGAATCAGTTCCTACGAACCCCGGATTTGAAAATACATAATTCAGTGCCCAATCCTTCGAGATAACTTATAGTTTTCTAGGATATTTACAATGAAAGCAAAATAAATTAAAAAAGGAAAATAAAATACCAAACGTGTATTCGTTTTGAATCCTAAACTTATAAACATTCTACACTTATTGACGTACCTATTACTTTAGACGTAGATATATAAAAACAATTCATTATTTATCATTTGCTATGTATTTAATGCCTAAATGACCGAATTACGAATACATTATTGTGTGTTGTGGGCAAGACATCGATTTAAATTTTTTCCGATGTTATGAAACGATAAAAATATAAAATACAAAATGTGTCATTCAATTTTTTTAAATTAATAACTTTAAACACAGCCACACCAACAATAAATAGTGTTATTTGATTCAAAACTGCACAACAAAAAATAGCGACTCAAGACGTTTCTAAACTAGGAATTAGACAGTGTATACTATGCTCTCAGCTTCATACTGCATCTCGAGTAGATAAAGATTCAGTGAACGCCGGTTGAGAACACAGGTGTAGTTAGTTTTAACTACACCTGTGTCTGTGGTAAGAATAGCACACGAAGAACTTTGCTACAGTGAATGAACTTGAAGCCGAGATCAACTCCTACTTTAGCTCCGTCGGTGACAATATTCTCAAGATAAATCCGACAGAAACAGTCAAACAGTCAAACAGGCAACTGAAGCAACTTATATAAGTTAGTGTGGATGAGTCGCACGAACGGTCTCGTTACGCGCTCGTTACACATTCTGTAGTGGTAACAAAAAACGTAGTACAACCAGCTGATACGTCATCAGTCATCATGCACCAGATGGTGTACGTAAATAATATACAACCGCATGAAAAAGCTCAATTTTACTCCAACGAAGAAATTTTATGAATGAATGCTTATGACACGATGAATTTACTCGGAACTGTCGCCATTTATTTTCCTCTCGTCTTGTTTTAGTACATGTTTGAGTACTGTGATGGTTTAAGTAAAACATTATTCATCGTAAGTTATTTGTAAGGGATAAACTGTAAATCATACGTTGTAAAACATGGTTTTTTTGAAATATTTCTGTAAAGATCACTTTAATCGTCTTTAAAACTTAAAGCCAACCAGACAGCAGTAAACAAATTAATCACGGACAATAAATAATTGATATTTGTTTATAAATAAACGCCCTTTTTCGGGGCTTTTACATATATAGCATAGAAAAAACATTTTATTGTACATAACTGAACTGCCTCAATAACAATATTTTATATTTATTCAAAGATAAATTGAAGATGTCCACTGACTTGGTATAATTGTTTCCCTCCATTAGTATTCTGGGCAAAGAGGAATACATATGGTAGTTAGTCCCAGAATTTCTGCACTGAAATAAATCCTGACTTCTAGAATTACGAAGTGGAATTCGGAAGCTTATCAATTCAAGTAATACCGGACTATCAACTAAATCATTTAGAATTTTATATAAAAATACCAAGTCAGTGAAAATTCTTCTGTCTGACAATTTAAGCATATTCATATCGTTTAAAATTGTGTTGTAGTTTAACATATTTGCTGGAATACCCATTTTAAAATTTAGAAAACGTAAGAATTTGTTTTGTATTCTTTCAACAGCTTGTACGTGCATATTATAATGAGGATTCCAGACATGAGAATTGTACTCGAGTTGGCTTCTAACATAAGCAAAATATAACATTTTAATACACTTTATATTGTATTAAAATGTATATTGAGTATGAATGAGAAGTTAAATGAATGTGAATGAAGCAAGGAGTGTACGCCAAGACAGAGATGTTTGGCGATCTATCATCGCCTGTACCCATCGAAAAAAACAGTGTGATTGTTAATTATTTAAACAGAAACAGAGATAATAAATGAAAACAAATAACCTTGTGTACACCACTATTTAATTAACAATATTTTTCAAGCATTTCAAAAAACTTGTCTCAGGATTTATATAAAATTTTTAATGTTATTCTTAAACAAAATTGTTTTCAATTTGATATTATTTACAAGCAAAAAGATGGTTTAGCAATGGGTTCAAGTGCTAGTCCCCTAGACGCAGATATATATTTTTAAACAATTTTGAAGATAAAATTTTTAATAGCCGTGCTTTATTATTCAAATATGTTTATTTTTAGAAAAGATACGTTGATGACGTTTTTTGTATATAGACTGGCACTAATAGACAATTAAATATTTTCTTAAATTTCATTAAAAAACTTCACAAAAAAAAAAATTTACCCTACAAAATTGGAAAAAAATGCAGTTTAAATTTTTTGGATTTGAGTATTTCTATTGTCAATAATAAATTTGAATTTAACATTTTTCGTAAAGATACACATACAGATATCGTTAGACATGAAACTTCTTATCATCCATTTTCATAAAATTTAGCAGCTTTTCATACCTTGCTAAGTAGATTAATTAATGTTCCCTTATCTTTAAGTAATTTTAAAACAGAATTAAATACTATAAAACAAATTGCAATCAATAACGGTTATACTTAACAATTAATAGATAATATGTTAAACAAAAAATACAAGAAAAAGTTTTTATGTCTTTTGTTTATCCACACGTAGTTGACAAGGATATTAAATAACAAGGACAAAGGTGTTTAATTGAATAAATCCGGGGTTTATAAATTAATTTGTAATGATTGTAACTTTTTTATATTGGGAAGACTTCTAGAAATTATAACATTAGAGTTAAGGAACATCTAAGATGTTTAAATAATAATTATTATTCAGAATTTGCCAACCACATTTTAGAAACAAGTCATTCATTTGATATTAATACAGGTTTAAAAATTTTACACACTAACACAGCGAATATACAATAAGATAATTTAGAAATTTTAGAAATTAGGAAAAATGTTAATAGTAAATTAAATATTATAAATAACCAAAAGTTTTTTAAAAATAGCCATCTTTTAAATTTATTTTCGTATTAATACTTATATTAATAATTATTATTTTGTTATTTAGACTTCTTGTTTTGTTTTCAAAAGATTTTTTATTATGTTAATGTAATTTTTTACCTATCCTAAAATAATTTTTATATTTTATTTTATATAATTGTTTTTTATGATGTTTTAAGTAATTAATCAACTCTCCTTTCTAATATTTTGTCTTTGTTCTTATTTGTCGATACTTGTTTGTCTTTTGTTATTTTTTATTAACTTATTATCCTGACGAAGAAAACATAGTTTTCGAAACATGTCGATATTGTTAATTAAATAGTGGTGTACACAAGGTTATTTGTTTTCATTTATTAATAATGACGCCACAAAGTGAATTTGCAAAGTTTGAAGAAGAAACAGAGATATTTAAGGATCACAACTAGTTGGTTTTATATTGAAATAAAGTATCATATATATTTTTTAAACTGTAATAAAAACAAAAAGTTTCAATAGCTGAACATAGAAAGCCCCGCGGAAAAAAATCCCTCAAGGCCCATGTGATTTTTGGGGATGCTGTGTGGAGGATCTTTTTGGGGAAAATAAGAAAATGAAGTTCTGAGAAGGAAAAAGGTACGAGGATTGTTATGAATCTAGGGATCAAGATGTCCAATAATGACAGACGTATGAATCCATCCCTCCCACTGCAGTGCAAGGAGATGGGTCGAAAGTTCGGCTGGAGGTTAGGTTAGGTCTCCCTCATCTGTTTCTTCCGATTCGGCCCGCCACTCAATAAGTGGGCAAACGCATTCGCCACCAAGACCTAGACAAACGGTCACCCTTGCTAAGTCAAAAAATTTAGAGAACCACTAAGGGTGACCTACGGCAGGGGTGTTGGTTATTCAATAAATGGTTCCCGGGGCGGCGGTACCTATGTTCGCCTTCCAAATTGATTCCCTCACATGTTGAAACCCTGGCGCAGCCGGCGGCTAAACTTGCTAAAATTATTTCCAAAGTAAAATATCAACAGTAATACAATTAAATGAAATGAACAAGTGAAAATATTACAGGTTTATTATTATTTATGGGTAATTAACTTGTAATGAATTACCTGCAATAGTTAACGCCCACGCCAGTCTTTGAATCATCACACTTGCATGTCATAATGCAGTTAGATTGTCGGCTACGTCGGCCAAAAATAACAATATTAAGAGGTAAAACGAGCTTTCGCATACAATATTATTATTTCGGCAATAAGTTCCATCAGCCGTTTACACGTTCGATCAAACGTCCATCGAAACGTGTTTATTAATAAACACACACTGGATGTAAAATTAAAGAAAATTAATAAACTGTCTGACTGCCCAATGAACATAAATATACAAACACTGGATGTACGTACAGTGTACAGATAATAAAAATAATAAACTTGACTGTGTATTTGTAGTGTGCGTTCTGCCTGTGCCTTGACGCCCTGTGCTTTATAATCCCGCAAATAGCGGCACGGCGAAAGTGACAACAACTGTTTGTTCTGTTCTCATAAGTAGTAATCATTGTCAAGAAGTCTAGACGAAATACGAGTAAGAAACATAATGCGATGCGCTGTTTCTTCAAAGATACGCGGAGTTATATAAATGTAAAACAAAAAAGAAAAAACAAAATCAGGAAAATTTCTATTTTCGATAAAACCATTCGTGGTGAAATTCCATTATAATAATATAAAAACAAAACCATCCAAATATAAACCTTCCCTATGCTAAGAACGACCACGGCTCAGCACCACTATTTGTATTCAAGTGTGAGATGGTACAGTATATTATTTATTATCCAAAAACAAAATTAGTATAACAGAAACATTGAAATATGAACAATTCAAAAAGCAAATTAAGTCCATGAAATTGGATAGTTGAATTGAAATTGTATCCTTAATTTACCCTTACTTAATCTGTAATATTTAATATTTATAAAAAAAATTATTGTTATTGTCTTAAAATAACTATTTTTTTCAACATTATGAACCCATATCAAATAATTTTTGTAATAATTTCGTAAGTCTTTTATAATTGTTTACATATTTCATTAGAAAATTACATTTTTTTGCATGTAAATACTCTTCCCATAAACATGAGCTCCTAGAGCTCAACTTAAGGAGTAGTAGAATAATAATGAATTTTTGTATAACTTTGCAAATGTAATCACTTGTAATGTTAAAAAAAGCTTGAAAATAAATAAAATAAAACTTATTTCCACCTAATTTAATTTTGACCGTAACCAGTTTCAGCCTGTTAAAGCCATCTTCAGACTGGTACAAATGTTAATCTTAATCTACCGTTATAATATATGGGAGAGAGGGAGGGGGTAGTCTACAAGGATTCTTCTATTTACATTTATATTTTCTAGTCGATTCAATTTATATGGGTTTCACATATTTGCTGTTATGTCATCTTTGACGATTGGATTTCCAGTTGTTTGGTTATTAGCGGTGGAGATAATTACCTACGGTTGTAGATTACTGTTGACTGGAGAAGTAAGTACTACGAAATATTAACAACCCATTTCATTAATATCATGTCTATTGTCCATAAAATTCATAATCATCCATATAAAAATATTTTATATGAATATATTTTTTATGACAAGAATAAAATTAATAAGTAAGGTTTTTCCAACAACCTTAAAGTAATCTAAATAAATAAAAAGTAATAAATAGTAATCTAAAAATTACCCGTCGGTAATGAATATTTTAAATACTCTAACTTTAGAAAACAGACGAAAAATTAACGACCTAACCTTTTCATTAAAATTATTAAATTTTAAATTCAACTGTTGTGAACTCCTGCAATTGATAAATCTACATGTACCTACACGATCGACTAGACAAATATTAACATTTCATATACACACATCTCATTCCAACTATTCATTCACAATACAACGTTTGCATTCTCCAATACAACGTTTACACAGCCTTGGGAACCAATATTTAAACAATATGGATTTTTTTGATAATAAATTAAATTTATCAAATTTTAAACCTCGTATGTTCAACTATTTATTCAATTATTTATTCAACTATTTATTCCTACTTCGTAAACCATCTTTACCTCTATTTTTAATTACCATATGTTCTATGTTACCTGCTTTGTGTCAACTCTTATATTTTGTGTTATCTATATTTTGTTTCTTATATTTTATGTTATTTCCTATATTTTGTCAAAAACATGTACTGCACTATATGTAAAAGCCCTATGGGCGTTTAAATAAATAAATAAAATAAATAAATATATAAAAATGAGGTAATTAGTTCCACCGCTAATAACCAAATAACTAGAAAACCAATTATTGTCAAATACGACTTAACAACAAATATGGGAACCCCTTATAAATTGAATAAAATCCTTGTAGACTACCACCCTCTCTCTCCCCCCCCCCCCCCCACATGTTACGTATATAAACTGTAAATTAAGAAACATTTGTTCCAGTATAAGGATGGCTTTAATAGGCTAAAACCGGTTACCGTCACAAATAAATTCAGGAAAATTTATACCTAATAGTTTTATTGTATTATCATTAAATTTCAAGAATAATGTAAGGTTGCACGTTTCTTACAGCATTTCATTAATTAATTATTATTAACAGCCTGAAGCGCATAGACTTAGGACGGGTTGTTTCAAAAAATTTGATGGATGTTGATTTTCACGTTCAATGTAAGTTCTATTCAAGTTTTGTGATTATTTCAGTTTTGTGAAGCAGCTTTTCTATCACGATGTAATAACAAAACTTGAATAGAACCTACACAGAACGTGAAAATCAACTTGAAATATTTGATGAATCCATCAATTTTTTTGAAACAACCCATCCTTAGTGCCTGATACAGGAAAAAAGCAAACAAGTTTTTAAATTGTAACATGATGTTAGTGCATTTATACAGAGATTTTTTTTAGATAAATAGAGAGGCACCTAAATAATATTTGCTGTGTTATAGAAAAATGTAACTCAAGTATCTTTCTAACTCTTAAAGTGTGTAAACTTACATTGAAAGGTGTTTTATTTTTACATTAACTCCACACAGGAGGCCCTGAGGAAAAAAAATTCCCTCAGGACCTATGTTATCTGAGATGCTGTGTGGAGGGTCTTTTTGAGGAGAGGAAGGAATGAACATTGGTCTTGAAGAGACCCATGTTGTAGGAGGGAAGAAACACAGAAGCCGGCGAATCTTTCTACAGCCGAGCTGTTGAACACAAGAACGAGTCGAACAAGCGACCCATTCTCATGTGACAAATGTTAACCGTGTACATATGTTGGGTGCGCGTTTGGCGTGTTTCCCGACTATGTACCGGTGCCGAAGGGTTCTATGACGCTAGTTCTTGAGAGCATCTTCCATTGAAATACCGGTAGAACAAGGATAGCATTCCCATCCGACGCCTGTGCTCTAAAGATTGCAATCCGTTTATTAAAATGGAAGCAAAAGGACAACTTTCACTTCCCGTCTCCTTCCCCTTCCCACTACCTTCAGCCTCATAAATACCTCAATTTGGGATGCCATAATCTCATTGGCTCCAGACGATTGGGAGCAGTTGGGACTTATGTGCGGTATTCACTTTTTTTTTTTAATTCATGTAAACCACATCTGATTTTCCATAAACATATTTAGTAGATAAAAACTTATTTATAAATTCCGATTGTAAAATCTTCCAACAAAAGATACAATGAAGCTGTCATCGGAAGACCGAAAAAGATTATTTATGAAAATTCATTCACTAACAAATAAAACTACAGCTTAAAAAAAGTGAAAAAAAAAATTTAAACAAAAAAAAAAAATAAAAAATGTAAATAAATTACAACAAACGTAAAATAGATATTTTATAAGTACAATATGACGAAAAACTTATAAAACAGTAGGTTAGATAAACCTACACTAAATTATTTTAATAAGACGGATAATATAATTTTTCAATCAATGTGAGCATAACTCACTCACAACAAACTGCGGCCATGAAATACTGAAATGCCACACGAATATTCGAGGGTGGTTTAAATTCAAATAATAAGATTTTATTTTACTTCATCTCATTGCCAACAAATTTGTACACGCTTAGGTAAAAGTACATAATTCACGACGGAAGATTTAAAAGAAAAGCTGGTTTAAAAACTTTTTTATAGTCACCTACTTACAAATACCTACGTAAAAAAGTGCTCTATTAAAGTATGTCTAAGTTTCGTGAACGTGAGTTTAAAATAAATCTGTATTAATACTATTTATTTTCGCTGAATTGTTTATAACAGGTCTTTCGACTGGAATGTTATCGGTTTATATTGAAACCGGATAACAAAAGAACCATATACCACGCCGTTTCGGGTTAGGAGAGATGATGGCCCGCCACTTCTCCTGCTTCATCCACCTTCAAACACGCTAATGTTATTGGTGAATGACCAGATTCAAGATTTGATTAATTTGATTGTGCCATGTCTTCCTCAAGCGTTCCCGACTTCTTCCAGGTACAATAATCTTTCCAGTCCAATAGGTATTCTACTTACACTCCATTCTTAGTCAATCCGCTCCACGTGTCTAAACTATCCACGAACCCCTTTCTTTCGTTCATTCGCTCCGATTGTCCTTATCATTTAAGAATCCCTTTCTTAATCACTCTTTCACCAGAACACCGGTGTATGTATATTACGACGTATATAATGGTGTGTGTGAACATGTAAATAAAATAATAAATATAATGAATAGTGTATATGAACTTGTTTTTGAATTAGGATTATTAAAAAATATTGAAATGTAAATTTTTGGCATCTTGTTGAACATTTTTTCGTTAATTTTGGTGTTTTATTTTATATTCAAGATGCCAAAACCTTACCTTTGAATATTTTTTTATAATAAGGAACTCCAGCGAAAAATAAAAAATATGTTCATATAGACCAATAAACGCTGATTCTGAATATTTAAGTTTTATTAAATAATATTAAAGTTTTAAAAAAAATATTAAAAAGTCCATTTTAAAACGTGTCATTAAAAGACCCTGTCAAGTTGGTATTGCTGGATTTTGGCGGCGTGACGTCACCGCGCCGCGTCACCTGGGTCAAAGTTGTATAGAAATGTAAGACGCAAGCCGTTCGACATTCCGTGTTATTGGTATAAACCTCTATAAAGAGATTTGGACATATAATAGTTTTTGTTTTTATTGAAACATTATTTAGGCCTTAATAATTCAGTATCAAAAATAAAGTATCTCTATTATTTTATCTATATTATTTAAAATATTCAAAAACTCTAACTGTACCAAAAACGACCATAATGCCCAGTAAAACGCTCCAATGCTGAAATTCGAAATGGCGGGAGTCGAACAGCTGATTCCAGTTCTATACAAAATTCATACTTCGGTTGATCATGATGACGTCACACTAGAATCAGTGGTTTTCGGGGATCTTGAAAATTTAAAACTTTGAAATTTATTTTAACTATTAAAACTAACTATAAAAATAAAAATGCAGTTATTTAAGTTAGAAGGTCATTATTTATAAAAAAAAAATAAAAAAAAATTGGACTGGAGTTCTCTATTACAACTATTTCGTACCCCATATATTAAAATGCCGTTTATTTTTTTTGTTGTAGATAAGCAGAACGCCCGCAATCGTGGTCATCGCAATTTTGAAGATGAGTGGTTAAGTTGCCGTGTATTTCAGGAAAAAATTGTCAAGTCTGCTCAAAATATTAATAAATATGTGGTGAAAAGTTCAGCTGTATCTTACTTTGCCCAATTTGGAAGTTGCAAATTTGTTCATAACGTAGCAAGCAATTCGTACGCCATTCTAAAGAGGACTGGTAATTCATAAGTAGATTTTATTTTCAAGAACTGATTGGTGATATTACAGTGTGAATTGCTTATATACTGTCAGATTTATTTATTGACGAATCACAGGAAGGGAGATGGTCCCGCCGCCTTCCGTGCCTAGCCATAGTTGGTTTCTTTCCCTTTCCCTGATCTTGTACTAATATTTATGTCTATGGTCTTACCACATACCGCGTCACGATCTCAACAAAATTACGCGGCAGGAAAAAATGTAAATTAATGTTCAACATTGAACCACCTAGGTACAACACGTGTCAAATTAAATGATGAAATGAAAAAGTATTTGCGTAAGATACAAAAATATTCGCACAGTTTTGATAATTTTCCCAAGAAAAATAAATGCATGGTCGGGAGACACGCCAAACGTGCGCCCAACATATGTACACGATTGACATTTGTCAAATGAGAACGGGTCGTTTTTCGAATCATTCTTGAGTTCAACAGCTCGGCTATGGAACGATTTGCCGGCTTCTGTGTTTCCTCCCTCCTACAACATGGGTCTATTCAAGACCAATGTTCATTCCTTCCTCTCCTCAAAAAGACCCTCCACACAGCATCTCAGATGATATAGGCCCTGAGGGAAATTATTTTCCTCAGGGCCTCCTGTGTGGAGTTAATATAAAAAATAGATGACCGGTCATATTTTTTTCTTTAACACATTTATTAAAAACTAGCTTTTCCCCGCGGCTTCGCTCGCATGGTATTACGGGAAATTACTGTAGCGGTTGAACTTATCAATTATCCCTCCTTCTCCCCACCCCCACCCCCTACCGCATTCCATACATTCATTCCCTTACAATCAGTTTTCAAACATCTCGCCTGCCACCTAAATTTCATAAAAAAATAAATTATTATCCAATTTTGTTCATTCGTTCGGAATTTATGGGCCTACAAACATTTCGGATGTTTATTTTTAATTAAATATTTGGGATTTCTTAAAAAATTACACTATTTATTATTCAGTCTTTATAATCGTTGCGAATTATATTTTTAATGTAGGAATTCTTATCTGACATTTATTTCAAACCAGAAGCTTGTCCAAAAAAAACAAATCATATTCTAATATTTGAATTTTCTGGAGCAGTAGCTGACCAGGGGGCTGAGTACCTACCAGCTTAGAGCCCACAAATATGTATATCAACATCGTTTCCATGGAAACGATTTTTTCTGACGTTAGCAAAAACTCGCTTTTGTTAGCGACAGAAAACGTATAACAAATAAAATATATTAATATTTTTAATTTCATAACGCCAGAGCTTGCCATCATATACAGAATATAGTCTTCGCATATAATTTAGCTTTCTATTGGTGAATGAATTTTTAAAGTCTTTTTATTGGTTAATGCGTGAAAGCGTCATAAACAAACTCGAGCAGTTTCGCATTTATAATATTAGTATGGATAGTACCCAATGTTAAATAATTTTTAAAAAAAGTCATATGCTTTTATCATATAGTAAGTAACAAAGCAATAATAAAATACACCATTTCGGATGTCGATGCGTGCATGAAGTGACGTGCAATAATCCTGCTTATTCCTGTTGACTTTCAAAATTGAAACTGGTTGTAGGAAACAAGCGGTAAAGGTACTTAATTTATTTGAATAATAATTCTGCACCTATTTGAAAAGGTATTTCTTATGTTTAATTGTTTTTATGTATCGTTATTTTTCACAAGTTTACCAGCAGTAAATTTCCGAAGAAAATAAAATTTGTCAAAAAAATACACTTGTTTTTGAAAAGCGATTATCTTGAGGCAAATATTTTATAAAAACTTTCAGCTTCACAAATCCTACAATTATAATGAATCACCAGTGATTTTTCAGTCAAGTTTAGTCCTCAAGTGTGAAGCGCCTAGATATAGGCAATTTCGCATACGTCGTGCCGAGTATTAGTGCCCATTTGATTGCTCGTGTGCGGTTAGGATTTGGTAGCTTTTGGGATTTGGTGATGCATAAATAGTCTCTAAACGTAATCATGTAAATAATATGAACATGCAATGAGCATTGTGCACCGCACCATCCGGTTGCTGCCAAACGAACAAGGTTATTGTATTACTGTCAAAGATATTATTATTTTACATATTATGTAGTACGCTGTCATTTGACAATAGTTGGCCGACAAAGATTTTGAACGAATCAGTAGCAAGCATATGAACCGAGAAGTATCGATAAAACATTTGTATTTTTAAGAAGCTTTACTGTATTTATACAGTAGGCTGTCATTTGACAGTAGTTGGTAGACAAAGATTTTGAATGAGCCAATAGCTAGCATACGAACTGGGTATTTCGATAACGGATTTGTACTTTTTAAGAAGCATTACTGTACGTATATAGTACATTGACATTTGACAAACAATATTAAATTTCTTGCAAAAACTTTACTAATCTGCAATGAGTGTAATTTATTCCAGCATTATTTCATACAATAATTATTGTTAATTAAGTGTTTTTTGTTAACAACTACGTATTACATCATAATTTTAGTTTGCGCACGGTATTTATGATTTTAAGGTTTTATTTTTTTGGCGAAATTATGAAAGGGCCGGTTAACTCAACATTGAAGGAACTGGCAAACTACTTGCAACGAAAGGTAACTACAGCAGGCTCAGGCTTAAAAAATAAAATTAGAGTTATTCCAATAAAAATTGAATATTCATTTAAACTTTTAGAAATGGTCAATAGGTGTCCCATATAAATAAATTCCGATATGTTTACCTGTATCTTCTATTTAGATTACAAACCAATTCTTTAGATCTTTGTGATCATTCAAAAAGATAGCAGCCAAAAAAAAATTGTCGAATATAATATTTAATTAAATGAAGACATTATGAGCGAAACTCAATCGAAAATCTGGAAACAGAAAAATCAGAAAAAGATATTTATTTACACCTCTGGGACTCGACCCGGAAAGTCGACCTCTGGGACTCGACCCGGAAAGTCGACCTCTGGGACCCGACCCCAACCCGAAAAGTAGGGAGGTCCTGGGTTCGAGTCCCAGAGGTGTAAATATCTTTTTCTGATTTTTCTGTTTCCAGATTTTCGATTGAGTTTCGCTCATAATGTCTTCATTTAATTAAATATTACAGTTTGAGGTTTTACTCATAAAAAGTTAAAATAAAAAATAAGAATATAATATTGTTAATTCTCAAATATGAGATCGACAAAAATAATTTTAAAGCATGAGGTCCCGATGGCCGAGTTGGCTAAGGCGTTTTACCCAAGACAAGAGATTCTGGGGTAGAGTCTCAGTTGATACCGTTACCTTTTAATTTTCTGTGTCTCGTTCTATTCCATATTTTCTTTTAGATTTGTTAGAATTATCTTCTTCTTCAATGAAATAAATAGTCACCCTTACGACAAATTTACTTATTTCTCTGATGTGTTAGATGCGGACTGACTGCATTCTGAATAACTACCCTCAATGCCTAACTGCCTGTGCCCTGCGCCCTGTGCCCTGCGCCCTGTGCCCTGTGCCCACCACTTGCTACGGAGACCAAACAACCAAGTCCCCGCGGTCTCTAATTAGGTGAGTTGGCAGCAAGAGTTAGCCGGCGAGCGCTGTCGGCTTGAGAGCGCCCCTGAGGTGATTGTCTTTGGAAACAGCCACGAACAGTGGGCACTGAAGGGATAAACCCGAATGTATTATGAGCGTGTCCGTGTGCTCTAGTAAGCTCAATATATTTGCTTTGTGAGAAAAAAATATGATTTATTTACGAAGGTACTTACGAAAATTATTTTAGTTACTTTAAAATACTAATTTATCAATTTTTTATAAGAAAAACTCTCTTTTTATAACTTTTGAAGGTTATTCCCATCAACGTAATATATCATTGAAGAAGAAGATAACACTTATAATCAAAATGAAAATATGAAAGAAAACAAGACACAGAAAAATAGAAAAAGACAATGGTCGCAACTGGGACTCGAACCCAGACCTCACGTCCCGGTTAGACGAGATTATACTAATTTATCTTTATTTTTTAAATTGTATTTTTTTTAAACATTTTTATTTTGTATTTGAGGTATTTTTTTTTCTAAATGTACGAAAAAACGTAGCATACATCCAAATAAGGATTTTTAAAAGACAAAGAAAAAAAAATCAGAGAAAAAAACGACTACTATAAAAAATCTTTTTCGCATAACCATTTTTTCAGCAAGAATAAAGTATTTTTCTTTAGAAAATTGGTTCACAATTAAGTCAAGTAGTTAATTAAGTTTACTTCAATTACAATTATTTTTAAATAAGTACAATAGTTTAATATTTTTTTTTTACATAGTTAAAAATATGTTTACAGAGAACATAATAGTAAGTACGTTTATCAAAAAAATGTTTATCCTACAATTTTATCAAAAAAATTAAAATATGCTAGTACTTTTATGTTTTGTCACGTCGATATTACTTTAGAGCCAGATAGATTGCCTGTTGCACAAACCAAATGCACCAGTAATTGAACTTAAATCTACCACTAGTAGCTGTGATATTACAGTAAGTAGGTAAGGTTTAGATTATATTTTTCAGCACTCTCCCCAAGCCAATTAACCATTTGGTTATTATTGGTCTAATATTTGACTAATAATGACTGATTTCCATTTAATTAATTTTATTGAACTGATAATATCACTGCCTGTCGGTGAAGTCAAAAAATCCCAACTATGTAAATTGGCGACTTTCTTTCGAATCGATATAAATCATGCTTCTATGGATTTTCTGTTCAGTGAGCACGGCTAATCCGGGACAAATCATCAAAGGGGCCACTGAACTATTGTTGTTTGTGTGTGTAGGACTGTAGGCTTAGTTAGCTAATTATATTAGTATGTAAATAACACAAAAAGCGTATTTAAGGTCATTGTGATACATTTTAGTAACATGCAATCGTAACTCACACAGCATCTTCAAAGATGACATAGGCCCTGAGGAAAATTATTTTTCTCAGGGCCTTCTGCGTGGAGTCAATGTAAAAACAAACTAATTAAACACTACGAATAAAGAGAACGAAACCACGTAAAACTATTTGCTTCAATCACATTCATATATATTATTCCGTTACACCGGTTCTTAAAAAACCAGACTTACATATTTGATTCAATTGACAGTGATTTTCACAGACTTGTATTATTTTTGGGCGTAAGATCTTTCTCTTCAACACCACTTTCTAAGTCCCTACGCTCAGCACGTCATAATCTTCCCAACTGGGGTGTATTGTGAGGCTGAAGGGAGTCGGAAGGAAAGGATGTGGGAAAGAGGAAGATAGGAAAGTACTTAAGGTTATTAAAGCAACGTGTCAATTCTCAATGGTGGTCTTTCACCAGGGGCTTAATCCTCCGCGATCTCCGCGGCCTCTGTTGAGGTTAAAATGGTTCGTTATTCTCGAGTCTTATCGAAGGTACATACTTAGACGTCAAACGTTATACCACTCGAACAACGAAAGGGTCGAACAAGTAGACACCGACAAACTCTAGTACATAGCAACCTAATCAAAGATTGTTTCCCGCTCGCTCTTCGAAGGACATGCGTCGTTATTTTCACAAAATTGTTTTAAGGTTCTAAATAATGGTTGATTTACCGGCGGTGTTGGCTGCAATACATTATGTAGATGTAGAGCAAGCTAAAACAGATACTTTGAAAACAACAAGATTGTTTCGCCGAAGGGTAGATAGTTTTCACTTGAACATTTAAAAAAGTAAATTTTATTTGATTGGTGAAGAAGAAGATAACAATAATAATCTAAAGAAAATATGAAAGAGAACAAGATACAGAAAAATAAAAAAGACAATGGTCGCATCTGGGAATCAAACCCAGACCTCTCGTCTAACCGGGACGTGCACGTTAACCAATTTCCTCTATTGCCACATTCCGTCAGAATACCCAGGTACTTCATCACCTTACTTACACCACTTCACGTACTTCCTCATCCCCATCTCCTTCCCCTCCCCACTACCTTCAACCTCACAACACACCCCAATTGTGATGCGGTAGTCTCATTGTTTCAAGGTGGTTGGGAGGTGTTTCGTTGCGTTTTGCAGATGTTAGTCGTTTTGTTTTGTTAGCAACAATAAATTTCAATTACGCTGTTTTGGTTTTGCGTAATATCCCCGCCAGCCATTTCGAAGAAAGTTCTCTCGTAATTTCAAATTCACACCATAGAAACGTCATAAATATCAGGAACATAGACAATATTCATAGCTGCCAATGTTATCAATTCTTCGACATTCAAGAACATATACCTAGATGAAACATTCGACAAAGTTCGTCCAGTTGACGGGTAACTCATGATCGCTATTGGAGAAGTGAGCCCCTGAGCGATCCAAGATCATCTACCAACCTTATCATCCTCATGAAAATTAACTTGGATTTTTTAAAGTCAGTAAATGGTCTATAAAATCACGCTAAAAAAATATTCTTCCATTATAATTAGCCGAGTATTTATTTGAAAAACCTTTTGAAAATCGTGAAAACTCTAAAAGCCAGTAGAAAATTTCATGCGTGAAGCGATCAAACAAAATTTTCTATTAACGGTGAATAATACCCCCGATGTATGAAGCAGAACCCTGCAAACTGCTGCGGCCAAGCGGCTAACAGCGCGACCGCACCGACCCTCGAGGGAAAAACCTCCCTGACAATAATATTTCAACCGAACACACAATTTTGGTTACTATCCGATAATATCCGAGCAGTGCACGACACCGAGCGATAAATTTGCCATCGGTCGAAAGTATTGTTGCGCCATCAAAGAGCGAAACCGAAAAGTGCATTAATTTTATTGGTTCACAAATCCGCGGAAACTCCTATTGCTGGCTGCGGGATTATCAAATTACTGTTTGGTCCCGGAAACAACAAATCAGCTTTAAAAGCGAACTATTGCGGTATTGTCCTGCGCTAATACAACTGGTCACGTACGTACTAGGAACATCATAGACCGAGAATTAATTTCCATTCAACAATAGACATAGAAGTCTAAGAGGATGGTACTATTAAAATACTAAACTTTTATGATTTATTTCATTCAATTTTCGTTGCTTTTAAGAGTACCAACTGCTCGGAGCTAGCGTGACCGTGGTATCCTCTAGCCCCTTGAATGGCAGGAGACCATATTTGTCCCAGCTCACATGCGTCACATATAAATCGCCGTAACTCCCTTGTTATTTGAGTTAGAATTATGTTCTAAACAGTTTTAGAAAGGAAAAACACTACGTTTTATAGTCTAATCTAAAAAATAACGACCATGAAAGTAAAATATACATCTTTATGAAACCAAAGTTTTGAATCGCAATTTGAAAAAAAAAATTGAAACTTTGATAATTTTTAATAATTATTTTCATATCAAACCATAAAAAAGTGAGGTGACAATAACATTTAAAATACATTTGTATAATAGAATATTTATGTTTTTTTTATTTTTTTTTCGTTATCACTGTTTTAAGTTAGAAAAACTGTGAGGTGAGCCATTTTTAAAACTTTTTTATGTTTGCACGAAAAAATTTTATATTTTGAAAACAATATGTTTATTTTGAATTATTGAATTAGAATTTGAAAGCGTATTGTATCACCTTTCAAAATTTTTTTTTAGTTTTGGGATATGATCAGAAATATTCCATATATTTGCATTTTATTGTAAAGCGGAAATATTTTGACCATCTGAAAAATACGCCGAAATTTTGAAGGGCTAGTGAAGTGTGGTGAGGATGAAGGCAGATGAAAAGGCACAGAGATGTGAAGAGGAAGATGAACTTTGTTCTGGGAGAAATTGAGAGCATCCACCACTGTGGAAGGTGTAATACATATATTTACATATAAATAAACATGTTAAATACGTGTACGTACTATTTATTGTGGTATATCGAACACAAATTTAAAAATAAATAAATATACATTTATGTATATATTGATATTTGCGAACCCGGTTTTCTAACCCGCGACTTCTATATTCTGCAGAATATTTACTGCACGGCCACGGAGGGCGTCAATAACGGTGCTTTTTAGCAAGATTAAACGATTTAAAAAGGTGTAATGAATAAATTGTTAACGTCGAAATCTCCACTGAGTAAAATGATTATTCGAAAACACCAGAGGAAAAGCCAATCGGGAAAGGTATTAAGTGAAAAGTTTGTAAACAATTTTAAAAAAATGCGGAGCGGTTGAAAGCCACAGGGGTAAAAAAAGAACAAATTGGAGGAAAGCCTTTTATATTCGAACGAATCCAAGCGGATTATTCAATTCCAAATCGCAAAGAAACTTTACATTACGTAGAAGGAAACAATGTTAGATGATCAGTGATCATGGTGGGACCCGTGAATACAGTAACATTAGACGAGGGAAATGTAGCTTTCTGTAATTGTTCCTTAATGAAATTAAATAAAACCCCAAATCTCCTTGAGATAAAGACGTGATTTTTAATGCATGTTATTTTATGATTAGGTACTTGTTTTTAATAATAATGGACTGCTCCTAAAACCACATTAAATAAGAATATTAAAGATTTTTTTATGAGAAATTTTACTTTATTTTTATGCGAGTACCGTGTAAGAGAGGGCTGTTCCCAACCCCCCTACAACCGTGTGGAGCCAGTGTATATGGTATCCCCAATTGAAATTCATGTTTTGCAACCTACAACCTACCGCAAATATATTTTCGGACACTGTAACGCTATCCGAAACGTTGGCTAAAAAGGTAGGTGGCGCAACACGGCGTAGCACCCCAAAAATACGTAACAATAATATTTTTGGCAGTGAAAATCTAAAATCATGTAATACTATGTTGTATTTTTAATGAATAAATTGAGAAATAACGAAAATTAACTGAACTAATTGAACCTGCGATCTCCGGGTTCGCAGTAAAGGATCATAACCACTCAACCACTCAACAAAGCGGCAAAAAAATGGCGGATTAGTGATGAAAGCATCTGACTGTCAGCGGATAGAATAAAAACAAGTGATTACGATATACTTGTACTAAAACACAAGTATTGGAGTCTGAACGTTGCCTAATACCCCAGAAGATAGAGTAGTCGCCCAGATAACTAAAGATCCCTAATTAACAACCCGGTTACGTTCCATATTTATTGATGATGCTTCAATATGCTCGTAAGCACAACACAAAGCAGAATCTGTTTTGGCTATGATGATTTTCTTAAGGTGGATAATATTTAATTACTCTATTTATTCATTACAAAACAAAGCGGTACTAAATCTAATAAGAAGTTCCGTAATGCAAGTAGTACGTACCGAGTAGCCGAGTACTGAATGAAGGGGGAACTGACTCGGAGAATTTATATTTGACACAAGATGTTTAGCTCGGGGTGTAAGGTGGACCCGGACCCGGACCCTAACGACTCTGCAAACACTCGGGGGCCAACTTTCGCGGATAACAAAACTTCTCAAAATTAATTGCCCGAGATAATTTGCGAGATGACGGAATGAAAGGCTGAGGAAAGAACGATTTTAGGAACATGCCAACAGCGGAATGCGACGAATAGTTAGACACTAATTCGGCAGTCTCTGCATAAAAATGTTTGCAAAGTTCTGGAAGCAGTTTACAATTCTAAATGCTTCAACTTCCTACATAAATTCAGGTTTCGTCACAATTCTATTAGTTCTAACATGTTCTACGAGTACTGTTTTAGTAAAATATGAATAACTAATATTATCTATGAAAAGTGATATTTTTAAACGCCTTTATAAAAGCTTTTGAACGGTGGCGTCATAAAATCTGCAGCTTATTTCTATTGAAATTCTAGGTCAAATTTTCAGTTCGAAACCTCGTTCGTATCAAAATCAATTTAGAATTGAAATATCGATTTAACTGTCAAAAAATAGCACAAGCCGCCGTATTGTTTGTTCCATATCATCAATTTATTGTTCAAAAAATATTAATATTATCACGACCAAAGCAATGAAAATACTCGGTTTTATAATAAGAAATGCCAAAGACTTTCGTAATATATCTACTTTAAACATTTTGTATTTGCAAGAGTTCGGTTATATCGAATTAAAAGGATCCCTCAGATTCTATTGAAAAAATAAAGAACTATTTTTTAAGACATATATTAAAAAAATTGAAAATATAAACATAACTGTCTAATGAGAAACCTAAAATCAATAAAACTGTCCAACAGAAAATTGGTTATCTGATGTCATGTTCCTATTTAAAATCATTCATTCCCTGATTTTATTTCGTGTTCCGAATAGTCACGTCAACTAAAAATATCTTTCACTGCATCAATCGTGTCAATACCAATTCGTTTATGAACTCCCTTATAAAAATCCTACACAGCATAGACCTTTTTCAGTAGGGGCGAATCGTTACGCGCGTATACGCGCGTACGTTTGCGACCAGAAGGAGCGTGGTGGAACACGCGAGCATTTGGAGACAACCAACAATTCCGTACCAAAATTTTGCCGCTCCACTACCCTCGGTAATACGCGCGTATTTTTAACATGCACGATGCTTCTGGACGCAATGTATTGGCGCCCAGCTTAACGATTCGCGGCGAATTCGCCCCTTCTAAACAATATTATTTTCAATAGCACCGAAAGAACAACAAAAAAACATTTCAAATATTTTTTTAAAGAAATATTAGTTTACATTTTGTTTCCAAAATTGTAAATTTTAGTCAATTTAAATCATATGTTAATACCGTATAATTTATTTTTGTAATCCATTTTTATGTGTTAGAAGGTATTTGTACCGTAAAAAAATAAATATGAAAAAAATTATTGCAGGTTTTAAACTAGTATCTAATAAACGATGACAGTTTTTAAACTAACCATCACGTCATTTCCATGCAGGGGTAGGCAGAGACGGACCGCCAAACAACTAGGTCTTGGCACACACTCTTTGCCTCATTCGCATTCATATATCATATATACTCCTCCATTATTCTGACTTTTGACATGGCTCGACTCAAGTATCTAATTCACTTGATCTTGCCATGTCTTCCTCGGGAGTCCCCGACTTCTACTATTCATATTTGCGTCATATATTCTCCATGCACATCTTTCTTCGTTCATTCGCTCTAACCATTTTATCAGAGTCCCTTTCTTAATCTTAGTCAGTACGCTTACGTCAGCCTTGCATTATTTGCGGATCTCCACATTTTTCACACGATCACACATGATTTTTCCACAAATGCGCCTCAGGATCTCATTTCCACAGTCTACTTTCTACTACTTTCATCCTTCTAGTCTACTTCATCCTTCCTCTACTAGTTGCATGCCTCACTGCCGTACATCAGTTTAGGTCCCAGCACTCCACCGTGGACTGCTAGCTTCGCTCCCTTGGACTGTTTTTTATTAGCGCCGACCATTAATGGAGTTATCCGCATTTACCCTTCTTTCAATATCTCTATCGTAAACATCTCTCGTCCGTATCATATCCCATATCTCGTAAACATACATCCCAGATTCACAAACTCATCCGCCTGCTCCAAATATTCATCACTCACAACTATATTGCGCTACAGTAACAGTTTTAGTGTGACAGTTTTTTCAAATGCAAAATTTTCGTAAATTGTTTTGTTTGCAACACGGAGGAATTCCTCAATGGTTGGCAAGCATCAACTAACCACAGCATAACATGTGTGCAAGTTGGGATGAAGTTATACGTGAAATCCTATTTAGATACTATTTAGATTCATCTTTACGACGAATCAGTTTACATTAAGGACATCAAAAAATGTGCTACCGATAAATTGAAGCTTTTCTATGTATTGGAATTACAATAAAATTATTATTTACATAACAATAAACTACTAAAAAAATGTTTTTGCATGATTTCACTATGAAGCAATTTAAGAAAACTTTTTTTTTTAAATACCCCTTTATGGCTAAGAATATTTTTGAGGTTTTGCATGTTCTAACTTTTTTCATTCATATAAAATTATGCAAAAAATAAATAAAAACCACTTTTTTGCTTACCTGCCTCGCACAAATAAGACGCTCGATTTTAAATTTTGAAGGCACGAGAATCAAAATATTTCTAGCGTTTATATTCCTCTGGGCAACATAAACAATATGATATGACTAAGGATTTAATGGAGATCCAACTCATCCCGATTGCTAAAACAGTTTTACAATTTGCATAAAAGTACATTTTCCAATATTTTTCTGAAAAGAAGCCACTGAGAAAATATCTGGTTAACATTTTTGTGTAGATTTCAATATTATCGGAAAATAAACGCTTTATCGACGTAAACCGGAGTGATATCAATTTCCTTTGAGGGAGAACGCCGAGATTCACATTTTCTGCGATTTTGAGTTAAAGAATGTAATAAAAGTGAGATGATGCCTTCGCTACGGAGTTGATTGCGTATTGGGATGAGATGTGGGAGGGGAAGGCTGATGTGTTATGGAATATGCTACACTAAAAGTCATGTAAGAACTTGCCCTGCATATCGTTAAATAATATCTAGGACCAAGAAAATGAACCAAGTTTGATTTTATTATTAAAAGAGACAAAAGTCAGCAAATGATTTTCATTTCAGCTTACCCCTCAAATTTGAAATGCTTAGATTTAGTTTTTTTTTCGGTTAAAGTCATTTGTGCCATATAAGTAAATAAAAAATATCTTTTTTGTAATGTAAACACTTTTTTATTCTTTGAGGTATTCGTGTTGTATGATTACGTATAAGTATTATAATTTATTAGGAGAATCCATAGACAAATGAATTACCTAGACCTGCCCTAAGTGATAAAAAGCGTATTATTTCCCCCTCCCTATACCAGTTTCATTTGGAATTTGGAACGAATGGCCTCGAGCGAATCTAAAAAATGTGACGTCATCATTCTTGTGCGAACCGGCGTCGAGCTTTCATCGGAACATTTTACGAAATAACACGGCAAAAAAGGTGGCTTGTTCTTTGAAAACGGGTAAAAATGGAAATGAAAAAGAGAATAAACCCAATTGTCATATTACATTCCATAGGAAAGCTTTACTTTACTTTATTTTAAGCTTATTCAGATCATATACTATGATCCGCTTTAATAACCATCTATCCACCATAACAAATTTAGGCGTTTCTCAAGTGTGCTCGTCGCTGTTTACTGGGGTAAGTTAATTAAGAATCATTTGTAAAAGTGTCTTAATTAAACAATGGAAACAAAATATTCGACTCTGAAAACAGGTGAACTTTACTTTGCCGTATTTGGACTTCGCAAATTTGTTCATAACGTGGCGAGCAATTCGCGCTCCCATGTAAAAAGGTCTATTCATTCAAAAGCAGATTTTACTTTTAAGAACTAAATGATGATATTGTAATGCGAGAGGCCTATATAGTGCCAGATTGATTTATTGACGAATCACATATCTCACAGTCATCTTCACCCCTTCGCGTCCATCCGTAGTAGGTTTGTACCCCTCACCTCTCTGTTCTCGTCTAGGTATATTCATATGGGAGAATCGAATCTTAGAACACAAATCTAATAATATCACAAAGTACTAACTACAAACTATAAGCAAACTTTAAAGCGCGTACTATAAACTTCAGCATTTCCATATTTTGTGTTCATAATCTTTAACATATTTTCGTTTCCAGTTGGTTTATTATTTTATCCGGAGTCTTTAATGTACACAATATTATGTAAATTATGCTGTACCTACTATTTGATTAATATTAATAACAAATATGTTGGGATGTTCATATTACAATGTAAATGCCACTATAGAGCACCCTTGAACGGATTGTCAAAAGAAATCAATTCGAGGAGAACCGCCGCTTCGAGAACCATTTATTGGATAACTAACACCCCTGCCATAGATCACCTAAAGTGGTTCGCAACTTTTGGTAACTTAGCAGGGGTTTACGGGTTCATAAGGAGAGGGTTATCTAACGACTTCGTGGCGGGTCGGATCGGGAGACTAGTAGAGGGGGAACTTTTGACCTCTCCAGCTGGACTCTCTCAACCCATCGCCTTGTACCGCAGTGTGAGGGTTTGGATTCGTACGTCCGTCACTCCTGGACATGTTGACCGCCAGATTCCTATTCACCTCTCATTCATTTTCCTTCCCAGAACTTCTTCTCCGTCTTTTCCATAAAAAAATATCTTCCAAAGATGCCATAGGCCCTGAAGGATTTTTCCCTTTGTACACCCCGTGTAGATAAAGTAAAAATGTAAAAAAAAAGTTTATTGTTGGTAGATTAGTACGCTGGAAAATGACGATAAGACGGATTAAAATATCACTAAATTTTACTACGTAAAGTTAAGTAATTATAATTATGTAATGTAAGTATAATTATGTAAAATTATTATTAAGTTTGAAAGCATTTATCTGACAGATTATTGGCATCGTTGGTCGTAAGTCTGTCGAGAAATCTCAATAGAAATGAAGAAAATCTTAATTTCATAGTCCGAGAATAAATTAAGGGTTTTAAGGAACATGTTTAAGATTCAAAAGCAATCTAAAGGTTTAAGTGTACCTCCAAATGGGTTTCCCGAGAAAAAATAAAAGATTACAAAAAAGATTTTTTCGTTATTCACTGCAACTTAATACAGAAGCAATCTGTGTAATTCAAGGGATTGAGTGGTAAATTCCAAAACCGCAATATTTTTCTAGCTCGGCCATTATAACATGGTTTTTTTATAACTCTGCTATCTGTATTAGTAATAATAAAAAAGAAAACGAGACATGAAACCTTAAAACAACATTGTTGTCACGTGGTTTGTCTCCAGCTCGTCGAAATTATTTCCAGATTTCATGGTAGGATAAGTCTTTTTCGTCTGACGTCAATAAATAAAATCAATTTAAAAATATGCATATTTTTCCACAGCGGGATTACAACCCGCGACCTCTGGTTTCTTAGCCGAGGATCTTAACCGCTCGACAATGGAGGACTTGAAACCAACCCCAGGAATGATATCTACGTCTGTGATAATAATCTGGATTTTGGGTAAGTATGAATTAAGGAAAAGTGTGAAAAAGTTTAATAAAAAAATGTAAATAAATCAAATCGGTAAGGTTTATTTTCTTTCATCGTTAAGTCGATTGAACAAAATAATTTCAAATCTGGGATTAATAAATTAATTTGTAACGATTGCAACTTTTTTTATATAGGGAAGACCAGAAATTTTAATACCAGAGTTAAGGACATTTAAGGTGTTTGCCAACCACATTTTGGAAACAAATCATTCTTTTGATATAAAATAAAGGGTTAAAATTTAAGCATACAAACACAAATGGGTTTAAAATTAAATAACTTGAAATTTTAGAAATTATAAAAGTATTAATAGTCAATTAAATATTATTAATTAAGGATAATTAATGAAACATTATTTTTTAAGAAAAGCCATCTCTCAAATTTATTTTCATTTTAATACTTACATTAACAATTATTTATTTTTGTTATTTAAATTTTTTGGTAATTATTGTTTTAAAAGTTTTTATTACAGATATAATTGCAATTTTTACATATTCTAAAATAATTTTAATATTTCATTTTATAAAATTGCCTTTTGTGATACTCTTAAGTAATTAATCACCTCTCCCTATAATATTTTTGTCTAAAGTTCTGATGTGTCTATACTTATTTGTCTTTTTTTATTTTTATTAATGTTATTATCCCGACGAAGAAACCTTTGGTTTCGAAACATGGTGATAATTTTGAATAAATAGTGATGTTTTACAAAATTATTTGTTTTCATTTAATTAAAATGACTCCACAAAGCGAATTTGCAATAATTCAAAAAGAAAATAATTTTCACATACACAGCAGCTCTTGAACTGCACGTAGACTAAACAATTTCTCGTGGAGTTTCACGGGAACAAATATTTGCATGTAATTTAATAAACTATGGAGGTACCAGGCGCACTGAGCACATTTAATGATTACAAACATTCAAAAGCTTCGTTAATTATCGGACGCGACCAAGATCAAAGCACGGCATCTGTATCATTAGCAGCAATAGGCGTTATCAAAGGCTTGGTGCGGTATAATCCTTTGCCAAAATCATGTAAACAGTCACGGGTACGGGGAGTACATTTGATTAAAGCGCGAAATGCCTCCGCAATAAGCGAGCCAAGCGAAATGCACAAGTTCTCGGGGACAAGAGATGGATCTGTGGCTCTTATGATTAATTCATAAATACAGAATTGACACCACTCTGGCAGGGCGGTCGGAAATGAAAATCTCGCCAGATAATTACATCTGCATGGGAACATAGTGTCGGATGAAATTCAACGCTTTGTTTAAGCAGAGGGCAATTCATTTATCATATAATAACCTTAGCTTGACATTAGATTCAATGTACGGAGAAAACTTTTATATGGTTATATTAAAATATAATTTGTCGTTTTCTTGGTTTCTGTGATTAGTATGGTAATGGTAGAGACTTTGCAAGTCGTACGGCCTTTGATCTCAATCCTACTGATCAACCGTTGAGGCAAAATTTTGGCTCCTCCGATGCACAAATACGCTCATCGCTCGTCTGACTATCTGTAATAAGGGCTTATAAATGCTGGGATTTATAACTAGGCTAACTAGAAATTTTAGCAATTAAAGTGTATTAAACTGTTATATTTTGCTTACGTTAGAAGTCAGCTTGAGTACAATTCTTCCGTCTGGAATCCACATTATAATACTCATGTACAAGCTGTTGAAATAATACAAAACGAAGTCTTACGTTTTCTCAATTTTAAAATGGGTATTCCAGCAATTATGTTGAACTATAAAACTCTGTTAAATTATATGAATATGCTCAAATTACCAGACAGAAGACGTTTCACTGACTATATATAAAATTCTAAATGATTTAGTTGATAGTCCGGTATTGCTTGAACTGATAAGCTTCCGGATACCGCAACGTAATAATAATTATATTCTTACACCATTACAAATTTGGGTTTATAACGTAAGAAATACTGCCATATACATATTTTTCAAAAAATTAATTACAAATATTTATACATAAATATACGTAATACTAGAAGTCAGGATTTATTTCAGTGCGGAAATTCTGGGACTAACTACCATATAGGGATGTGCTCATTTTAACACATTTCTTCAGACGGGTTCGTGGACGATTCGAAAACTCGGCTATCATGGAGAGCATTAGTTTCTATTTTCCCGATGGTTATCTCCGTCACCGACAGCATAGACTGTTTTATCTCCCGGCTTACAGAACTAACTTGCCAATGGTTATGCCAATCGGGAGAGAAGTCTTGTTAAATAGAATCACTTTTAATGTCGATGTGTTTAACCTCAATGAAGCACAATTTAGACAGCAAGCTTTATTGCTGTTAGTCTGATTGTGCTTCATTGATATTTAAATTGTTTAAATTGCTTAAATATGCTTGAATCTTAATATTTTCTCTACTTTAAAAACGATTTGAAATTTTAATTTTCTTATGTTTTTAAAGTGAATAAATTGAATTGAATTGAATGTATTCCTCTTTGCCCAGAATATTAATGGAGAGAAATAATTATACCAAGTCAGTGTAAAAGGCCCGACAAAGGGCGTTTAATAAATAAATTCCAACAACTTTCCAACCAACAGGCGAATCGAGCGTTACTAAACAAATCACTCAGCTGATCAGAGACTCAGATTGATCGATTGAAAACTTGGGAACAACGGCCGTTAGTCGTAAATCACTAATTATACATCTTAGTTGTAAGTGACCAGTGATAAATTTGAGCTATTTAATTGAATCAAATTTGATAATGTTTTGTTAAGTACTCCAAGTATGTTAGTTTTTTATTATTTCGGCTTACGAGGCCATTTTCAAACTGTGGTTAGACCACTTTGAGACGACTTATTTATAGGATTGGACGGGGATAAATCGAATCAAATACATAAGTCGCCTCAAAATAGTCTAACCACAATTTTAAAATGGCATTCGAAACAGTCGAAACAGCTGTCAAAATAATTTAAAAAATATCTATTTTTAGACATTAAAACAACGTTATTAAATTTGATTTAAATAAAAATTTTAAAATAATAAATTGAGATCTACGAATTAAACACAAAAGCAATTGATAGATTTTAGCCGTAAGTTATTAGTTAAGTCTGAGTTATAAGTTATACCTTAAATTAAAAAAAAGCTGAAAAGCGCCACCGCGCTGTAATAAAGAAATTTGTAGAAGTAATCGAATAATTATTGTTATTAAATACTTAAGCATAGAAATGTGGACCTAGCACCTTCAATGCTCTGTCTCCAAACGTCGCAACAATTATAGGAGAGGGTTCAATCAACCTGTTTGATGCGTCAGATTTAACTAAATATAATTACTTGAAAAAACGTATGACCCAGATCTACAAATCAACTCAAAAAAATAAAATAGTTGGTCCTTGGGTACCACATCTCTGCAAACTAAAAAACTAAAAAAAACATGGATTCCACCTTATTTCGTCGTTTCGTATTCTCTAATTTTCTTATAACAATATTGAATCTATCAAAATCGAGAAAATTCATCGAAATCTATTCAATGTTAGAGGGAAAAGAATAATCCAATAATTCAACGGAATGACGACCGACAGATTTTGACGAATAATGAATAGTCGGAATAACTGGACCTTATTCAAGAGTTATTCAACATTGCTTTCACAAAGGAAAAGTAATTTGTATTCATCACCGTCATATCGCAATGTTAACATAAATCAATTGATTTACCTAATAGAAATCATTACTCGGCTTGTAATCTAAATATTATTTTTAATTAAATTAACGTTTTATAGCTTCAGGCTTCGTTAACAAAATATATTTTTTTAATGTAAATACCGCACAAGAGTCCCAACTGTGGTGACGGGAGGGAGGCGGAGAAGACAAAAGTATCTGAGAAGTATCTGGCTTATCAGATATGGTCAACAAACAAGGCTAACGCCGTTTTTTTTTTTTTACCATGAGCTTCACACAGGAGGCCCTGACGAAAATAATTTACCTCAGGGCCTATATCATTCTTGGGGATGCTGTGTGGAGGGGTTTTTTTTAGGAAAAGGAGGAGAGGAGAGTTCTGGGAAGGAAAAGGGTTTAAGGGGTGGGTAGGAATCTGGGGTTCGGTGTGTCCTGGTCATCCGCCTCCAAGACCCAGACAAACCTCACCCCATGAACCCGGGCACCCCTGCTAAATCCCCAAACGTAGCAAACCACTTGGTGTGACCTATAGCAGAGGTGTTGGTTATCCAATAAAGGTTCCCGAGGCGGCGGTACCCATTCCTGCCTCCCAAATTGTTTCAATTAAAGTCACGATATTGAATTGGGGTCTTTCTCCTGGACGATACTTGGATCGTAACCACTCGACGGATACCGTCTTAATGAGATGAATGCACTGTGAATGAGAAAACATATAGAAAAGAGCTTATGTTATTTTAATTTTGTTTCGGTTCCAACATAATAATGTAGTATATTGAATATTTTCATAAGTATATTTCAAAGCTCTGCAGATCATTATGGAAACGACGTTGAAAGATGAAAATAGTTGCGATAAAATTCTCCATAAAACGTGTTGTTTTTTTTTTTAAGGATGGCCGAGTTTATCATATTATACAGTTACGGTTAATTTAATTTTTTGCTACATAATATGTACAACGGTCTTGCCACTGAAAAACTCTGTTGTAAGTTGTAACGTCTCTGTAGCACGCGTCGTTAGGCTGGCTTTACATTCGTAAGTTTTTTCCCGTAATTCGCTCGTGTAAGCGAATTATGGCCAAATTACCAATGTAAACGACACCAAAAGTCACTTAACGTAATTTAAAGCATGTTACAGAACTTCTTCTTCCGGAAGTTTTTTGACAGGTCTAATCGCGTCCGCGCGAAATTACAGCCTTCTCACAGCTTATAAAATCAGTTTGATAAGCTGAGGGACTTTTTGTAAGAAATAGTACCAAAATGCGCCGTTGCGAAATGTCAACAATCAAAAGACATTTGTTTTTATTGGATTTTTTTTCCTATAAAACTAGTATTTATTTCCACTCATTTGAGTTTTCTGAAAATGAGCATCCTTCTATTCAATTATCGGTTCAAACCTTTCTAATCTCAATGTTTCTGTT
Source organism: Glyphotaelius pellucidus (assembly GCA_936435175.1). Classification (NCBI taxonomy): domain Eukaryota; kingdom Metazoa; phylum Arthropoda; class Insecta; order Trichoptera; family Limnephilidae; genus Glyphotaelius; species Glyphotaelius pellucidus. The sequence continues at coordinate 591,169 of OW386541.1, forward strand.
TTTAAAATTACGTATTTGAATACGAAGTCGGTTGCAGTCGGCAGCTGTCAGGTAGCTGTCATTCGAATAAAATGAAAGAAATCCATTAATTTTCGCCTCTGACGGCACAAAAGTGCGTGGAGAATTGTTTAATTAAAGCCAAAATCTATTTCAGCACTTTATTTGGTCCTTTTCGTCTTTATTGACAAAATCGCGTAAATTTGACAGTAGCAGGTCGTTGTTGAAAGGAAGCCATCTTACCGCAAATACATTTACAGATGTAAACGGTCACATGAGCAGTTACACAGGTCGAACTTCCGAAAAACATCCGTGATCATTAATTGCCACAAGTCAGATTCATATGTAAACGCTCCTGGGAGTAACCTGTCAAAATCTTAAGTAATCCGTAATTTTTAATTACGAGTGTAAAGCTAGCCTTATAATTGAGGTACTCGTAATATAGATTACAACAGAGCTATTAACGGTTTACCTCTAGTTAAGAAGATATTCAATGGCAAGAGCAAGGATCGAATCCCGGCGTGGCAAATAAATTTTATTTGATTAATTCGTGTTATTTCACAATTAATTAATTAAAAATAGTGTATAGAATATTTGCGGCCCTGGGTATAGTATACAATATATTAAAAATAATGTTTAGTATACTTGCGGTATCTGAGTGGAAGATACATTCAGTATCGCCCTGGTGTATAAAACCACCATTCAGAATTGAAACTGACGAAATTGAAATGGCTTTAGCCGTGTTTGGTGACCAAATCTAAATAGCCAGGTACTCATCTTCCTCTTCCCCATCTCCTTTCCCTCCCCACTACATTCAGTCTCATAACAAACCCCAATTGGGGATGCAATAGTCTCACTGACTCCAGACGTAGCAGTTGGGATTCTTGTGCGGTATTCACATAAAAATTTAAAAAAAAAAACAGTATTATGGAAAATGCAGATTACAGGTAGGCATTACACTTTACTTAGTTATTTTTTAGTTCAAAATATCTTGTAGGTATACATTTATATGAGGTTTTCTTTTTCTACTTTGTGTCACTTCAACATGTACTTTTTAATTTTTTGGTATATGAATATTTTTTCTTAACTATGCATATTCTGTATTCATTTCAAATTGTTGTTATTCCTATGTAAAAGCCGTTAATCGGCGTTAATTCATAATAAATAAATAATTCTTCAACAATTGCAAAATTACTTTACCATTTTTTATAAATAACTAGGGCAAACCGGTGAAAAAAAAAAAACTAACATACCATCAGCCGTTTCCCGCAGGGGTAGGCAGAAAGGACGGACTGCCAAACTACTCGGTCTTGGCACACAATATTTACCTCACTCACATTCGTACATCTTCTCATACATACTCTTCTATTAGTCTGACTTTTGACATGGACCGACTCAAGAATCTGATTAACTTGATCGTGCAATGTCTTTCTCGGGCGTCCCCGACTTCTATCATTCACATTTGCGTCATATATTCTTCTTACACTACTTTCTTCGTTCATTCGCTATACGTGTCCAGATCATCTGAGGGTCCCTTTCATAATCTTACTCATTATGCTTACATCAGCCTTGCATTCTTTGCGTAACCAACACATTTCTCACACGATCATACATGGATTTACCACACATGCACCTCAGGGATCTCATTTAAACAGCATTCAGTGTACCCGTGAAAATCACTAAAGAAAACCAATAGAAGTATTTAAAAAAAAATGGTTTCCTCGTTATAATTATTCAACAAATGTTTATAATAGTAACCAAATGGAAATTCAAAATCAAATTTCTGTGCTCCTGGATTTTGTTCTTGTCGGCAGGTTCGCGTTTCGACGTTTATTAAATTTTGTATGTTTTTTTTAATACATGTAATTGTGACTTTAGCGACACTGCGTAACACAACACAAATCACCCATGACATTTCTGTGCTCCTTGTATATTGTTCCTGTCGACAAGTAAATGTTGACGTTTATATTGTTTATAAAATACCTAGAGTAGACCCGTGAAAATCGCGGGATATTATAATTACAATTAAAAATAAAAACATTAAAGAAAATTCAGTTAAAATATTACTTTATTACATTTTTCACACAATTAGTTCCTATTTTGAAAATGACACTTAAAATAAAAGCAAATCCGAGTTCTTGAATTGAACCACAGTTATAGGCACACTAACGAAATTAGTATTTTCTATAATAAAATACTTGGCAAGCGGTAGTTAAGGGTTCAAGTCAAAGTGGCTCCTACAACGTTTTCCAGTCGTGTGTATTTCCTCTTCATTGTTTGAGAGTTATTAGTTATTAGTTTGCGAGGACAATGAAATATTTCACACCATGAGTAATATTGTTTTGAACGCATTTCGAGTACAAATCTAGCAATCTGCAACAGATCACGTTCTGTCAATTTCACGCGCCAGTATTGAGTTCTGCAGCAATATCAAAACAAATATTTGCTCAGGGCTCGGGACGGTTTGCTCTGTAACCCGGCAATGATTGCGTCCACCGGACAACCCGCGCAACCCCCGCAACCCCCGCAACCCCCGGGGATTAAATATACAAACAGTTTGTCAACAAAATCCAGAAATTTAATAAAATTAAACCAAAAAATTTCATTACTATTATTTAGATTTTAGTACAAAATATTTATAGATATGATTTAAGATTTTTACCGCCAAAATAATTATCGTGATTTATTTTCGAGTTAAAGAAGGAAGCTAGAGAAGTACAACCCAAAAATAAAGCGCCACAAAATATATTATAGTAGGTTCAGATGTGAGTTTATGTTATGCAAATAAAAATAAAAATGGCAGAAAACCAATTTTCCCAACGTCTTTTTTATTATTTTTTGTATTTCTTGGGCATTTACTATGTAACAGTTTCTAGAAATTTTGTTTTGAAGAGTTTTAATTTTCAATGTACCTTTGTTACTTTTAATAATAATGATGTTTCTAATAAATTGGAAAACTGCGGGATATACACTTTGGAATGTAATTATTGTGACGTACAGTATGTAGGAATGACTACTAGAAATTTTTAAACTAGAATCAGGGAACATGAACTTTGTTGACGAAATAATAACTACTCCGAGTTTGCTAACCATTTAATAGAGATAAGCCTTAGCTTCAACAAAGAAAAACAAGTTTAAACATTGCAATGTATATTCAAATTTTAATTTGTGCGCTTTAGAAACCTTAGAAATGAACAAAAATATTAAATCAAAAATTAATTTAGTTAATAAAATAATAGCACCCTGCAAATCACCCTTACTAACTAACGACGTTACCATGTAATGTTGATTCCTCCCACCGCTCTCCCTCTCCCCCAAAATCACCTCTCCCACCACCCCCACCTAATTAAATCTAATTCATTTTTGCACTTGTATAGAATTTTTATGTTAGTTTTAAGTTTGCTAGCGAATGACACAGATGTGTCGAAACCGGTAGCAGAAAATTTAAAAATATAAAATAACAATTGCTTAAAGTGCGTGTTTCTTCCACATACTGTTTTTCTGATTACATATGTTATGTGTACACTACTGTCCGCTGTAGGGGCACTGTGTCGGGATTCGCGACACCGATGTCAGATGTCACTGAAGTCAGTGTCGCACTGCTCGCTGTGTGTGCTTGTTCGCTCACACATCTCCCGCCGTAAAAGAAAAAGAAAAATACACTTTCAGCTAGACTTACTATGTGGATCATGTCGGAACCGTGTAGAATCATCTTCTTTCAAGAAGTGCCACGAACTTCTGAACACCGTTTGATTTTGATGTGGAAAATATTCACTTGAACCGTAATAAAATTTTACATTCCTTTCAACCATCATTTAAAACGATTTAAACGATCGCAGCGTCCTCCATTTTTGTCTACAATTTGTTGGCAGACTGTATAGGCATACCAAATACCAGATATTATTTATGTAGATGTTAGTAGATATACAAGGGATGCGTGAATATATAAGATATTGGGGAAAAATCCCTCGAAAGGGAAACGTAACTCTGCATTTCGAGTTTGAGTAAACAAAGCGTCAGGTTTCACAGCGTTCAATAGATTATCTATAGTTTAAGAAAGATCAGATACAGGAAGGGGTATTTGTAGGAAAACTTTTGACTAGCGTTTTGTTTTAAATGGCTAGATTTTTGTAGATCATATCAATAGGTAATACTTATAAACAAATATCAAAAAAACTTTTTCATACACAGAAAACTTATTTCGTGGCTTTATTTTAATTCAAAATTAAGAGAATTCTTATTTTTAACCACGTTTACTTTTTACAAAACTAACATGTTTCGTAGCCAATGCTTATAACACTATAACTTCAACATAAAATAGTTTGGAGTAGGTAAACAAGTTATTAGATGGACCAAGGCTGTAAATAAATGTGATGGACTCAATCGTTCACAGGTCATATAAAATGCTTGGTTTTGTTCTTCGTATAAGTAAGGTATTCAGTAACCCGCGTACAGCAGTAATGTTATATTTTGCATTAGTCAGAAGTACACTGGAATATGCTTCACCAATTTGGAACCCGCAGTAAAAATTGTATATTGATAGCATAGAAAACATTCAATAAAAATTTATAAAATATCTCACCTTCAAATTCGACAATAACTTTGAACGCACATTTCAAACTTTGCAACAACGGCGAGAATTAGCTGATTTAACATTTATGCACAAAATTTTAAATAATACTTCGACTATAACGAACTTCTTTCCCTAATTAATTTTAACATACCCTTAAGACAAACATGCCATACGGAACTATTCTACACGCTTAATTACAAAACAAATGCAGCAATTAATTCGCAATTAAACGTGCTTTTCATACATTCAATAATACTGTGTAAATTCTAACTTCGACATTTTCTCCGATTCACTGCTCAAATTTAAAAAGAGCATCATGTCAATAACATAAATTATTCGTATACATATCCTTTCACACATCACCACTTCTCACATTTACAAACATACTTACATATTTACACACATCTATCCACTACGCACATCATCCGGTAATTACTAAATATACATACCATAAGACAATACAAAGAAACATATCGTAGGTACCCACCACAACTATTACTAACTGCAAATTGTTCTCACCAATGTAACTAAAGTACTGTTTTTTCTGTTTGTAAATAAATAAATAAATAAAAAACCATCGATGACTGTAGTATTATTAATATGGAGATTCGGAAACAATTCAAGGCTGATGTAAGCGTAATCGACAAGATTGAAAGGCATAAAGGTTTAGACACGCAGCGTCAGAAGAATATATAACGCGAAAGTGAATAGTGGAAAAAGTCGGGGAGGCTCTTGAGAGACATACCACCATCAAGCGAATCAAGTATTTGAGTCTTGAAATTTTTTCAATTAATTTCGTTCATTATTTAAAAAAACATTAAGAACATTTGAGTGCACCTTTCAATATATTTGTAAAAGAGAATTACATAAAAATAAACAGTGGGTTTATCAATTGTAATTGAAAAAACAGAGCTTGCCTTTTAAAGGTAGCATCATTTGTGCTAAAAATGACGATACCCGAAAAGATTTTGACGTAGAACAGCAAGAATCGGAAAACCAGAAGAGTATTTTAGAGACACTGTATGGATGTGAATGAATTAAGAAGTTTGTGCCAAGACAGGGACATGTGCCGTTCAATCCTTGCTGCTTAATTCTTCGGAGAATCGGCGTGGTGTTTAAACAGATGACTTAGGCTCTGAGAAGAAATGTTTTCTTGAGAGCCTCCTGCCTCCTGTGTGGAGCCAATGTAAAAAAATATATATAAGTTATTACCGTTATTAGTTTTCATCAAGCAAATCCAAGTAGATCTAATATTCAATCATTTTTAAGGTGCTTTTTATAGACGCATAAAAACTTCCAACTCCTAGAATATGGGTAGTTACGACCTACCAGTACTTATATAATATAGAATACAGGTACTTTTATTTTTACACACAGTCCTTCAATAAAATCAAACAGGTTTATTTGTAACTTTAAGGCCTTTAAACAATGTTGATGTTCCACTGGGCTGTCCGTGGAAAATGGATAAGATCGAGGCTGTAGATATGCGAAGGGTTTCTTAGAGGGAAATGCAAGAAAGATCAGTCGTTAAATCGAACTGAAAGGGTCATGGTGAATATTTAATGTCGGTAAGGAATTAACCCACAGCTTTTTATTCGAGATGCCTTTCACGTGAAAGGCATCTCGAATATCCTCAACTAAACCAGCAACAAAACGTCGTAAAAGCTCAGATTAGTTTTTTTATGTTTGACCTGAAAAGTTTTTTTACTCTCGATGGCGGGACCATGATGGCGTCTCGTCGGTTGAATCGCGAAAACCATCGATCATAATTTGAAATATTATATTTTCACATTTCGGGAAATGCGTTCGCCAAAACATCATCAATCAGCTATTTCAGAAACGTGAAATGTTCGTCAATTTTAATAAACGTGCAAATACAAACATATAGATTTACTATGAAAATCTGAAGGATGGAATAATAATGCGTCCAATTATGAGAACATAATGGGAAGCTTCCTAGCAGCGGTGGAATAATGAAGACAAACTATGCCTCTGTTCTTCGGTGCGTGTCCAGTGCTTAGTGTGTTCGAGCGTTAATTGTTCGAACTGATAATATACCCTCCGCGGATTAGGTCAACTTACCCTACCCCTGTTCCTACCCGTCCAGCGTCCCATTCATGATATTATTAATACTAAGACGGTATGTTTAAGTTTATTTAGAGGAAAATTTTCACATGTAGCAAACACTTTGTGGGAATACATAATTATAATAAACACAATAATATAACTTTGTTTTAATTCGACTTTATTATTTCTTTATCCAACCGGTTTCGGTTCGAAATGAACCTTCATTAGATAAATGGATAAAGAAATAATAAAGTGTGTTTATTTTATTTAGAGGCTTTCAAACAAGCAATCATTAAGAGTCCACACTTATTCACAACTATTATTTCACTCACATACAACCTGTCACCGTAAAACGTCATTCGTCATTCAGAAAAGAGATTTTCAATTGATAATTTGCCTTTTGCCACTTTCTTTGGAGCATAATTTCAATTTTTTTATTATGCTGTTTAATCAGAGGTAAAGTCACAAAGAGGAAATCCATAATTGGTTTTATTTTGGCTATACAAACATGTACAAACTGAAAAAATGTAAACTGTCGATTTCCCGATAATAAATACATATTGTGTACAAAGCCGTGCGATTAAAAATTCTACTTGTTGCTAATAATAAAAAAATTTAATAAATTTTTCAAAGGGGTGTACAAAGACCGTGCGACTAAAAATTCTACCTGTTACTAATAAAATAAAAAAAATATATATATTTTTCAAAGAGGGCAAATAGTGTTCGCACATGCACAGTTTAATATATTTAAAACTTATTTTGTGCTTTTTTTCGTTAGTTTCGATCAAGAAATTATACAGTAAATGCGTGATATAAATTGAAATTTCGTGCTGTCAAAAATTGATGATAGATCGTTATAATTTTTAATTTTATGTGCTATTTATCAGAGCATTTCTTGAAAGAGATGTTTTTTTATAACATAAATGTCTAAAACATGTGTGAGAGATGAATGCAATCCGTTCAAAATGTCAGTTTGTTTTTAGGTTTTTTTTTTGGAATAAGCAAATTCATTTTTTAAATATTTTCATGCAAATTGCTAAAATAAAAAGACTGTGTTTTTTGAATAGCGATTTTTTTTTTTAATTTTCGACGTTTTTATTAAAAATGTTTGTGGTGAGTTATTTTTCTCAATTTTTTTCGTGTTTGAAGCTTAAATATTTCAAATACAAAAATCTAATAGATTATTTTATCTAGTTTCTTCAATGGTATTTACTTTTACGACATCTTCAAAAATGAGGAATACATAGGAAGAGCATTTAAAATACGTTGGAAAAATTCCGAAATTCGTTAAAAAATTATTAATAAAACAAATACATACAGCAAATAAACCCCCACTTCAGCTGGAAAAGCAATGTATACATTTTTAAACTAATAATGTTTCACATCCATGGTCGTTTATCAATTGAATAAAATTTTCATGACTTTTTTAGTAAGGCTTATTTTCGTATACGTATATCAAGCGAAGATATTATTGTTTCGTTTTGTTATAAGCACTTTATGAGTAACCAAAATTTCATGACAAATTTTAAATTTAAAATGATTTAAATGAATGAAGATTGAGCAAGGGCTACGTTAGCTAGGCAGCTGGAAGCATGCAACGTAAGCGTTTCATGTTGACTCACCTTGCTTGAGTAACTCCTTAGTCAGTAATTATTCACGGACCCAAACCAGAAATTTGGCAGATTGTAACAAGGCTTCATACAGAAGCTACTGAAAAGGGCCTAAAAAGATATCAATTACATAAGATAAGATTCATATAACAGTTTATACAACATTTTAGATAATATTATGGTTTAATCGCATACTTGTTAAGTGATAAATCTATATAATATATTTTAAAAAAAACTACCGATACCAAGTGGAATTTTTCAACAAAATATTAAAAATGTTGGTCATCACAAATAGGAATTTAATTACCATTTGATTGACGGGGGATATTAAAATGTAGCCAGCAGAAATTCCGATATATCTCCCCCACACGTCCTATGAAGGCCGTCAAGCCGAAGCGGCGTCGCACATTTCTGATGAAATAATTCAACATTATTTGGTGTAAGGGAATTCTCCATCTATTTCATTGCATCCTTTGTCTAAACATCGCGCTAATTTGACAACACCGTGTCCACCACTACACACTACACATGTGCGAATTTCCACTCGAAATGTCACTAGTCATCAATTTAGTAGACATACCGAGGAATTACGGCCAAACGTCAGGGTTCATAAAATATTTTATGATATAATCGAACATATACAGTTTGGCCTGCTCTATAGTCAGTCTTACTGAAAACGTGTTCATGTTTTATTGCATGTCTTGTAAAAAAAATGGGGCACATTTTATTTATTATGTAAACATACATTTTTTTTACATTAGCTCCACACAGGAGGCACTGAGGAAAAAAAATTCTCCTCAAGGTCTATGTCATCTTTGGAGATGCTGTGTTGAGGGGCTTTTTAGGAAAGGAAGGAGAGGAAGTTCTGGGAAGGAAAAGGGTATTAGGGGTGAGTAGGAATCTAGGATCAGTGTGTCCAGCAGTGACGGACGTATGAATCCATCTCTCCTACTACGGTGCAAGGCGATATTCCCAGAGAGTACGGCTGGAGAAGTCAAAGGGACTGCCTCAACCATTCTCTCCCGATCCGGCCTGCCATGCAGCTGGTGGACAGACGCATTCGCCGCCAAGACCCGGACAAACCTCACCCTATGAAACCCGGAACCCCGACTAAGTCACCAAACGTAGCGAACCACTTGGGGTAACCTATTGCAGAGGTGTTGGTTATCCAATAAATGGCTTTCGGGCGGCGGTACCTATACCCGCCTCTCAAATTGAATATAAAAATACATACCTACTTACTAGCTTAAAAAATGCCTTGGGATCAGAGGATTTACAAACGTGTACTAGATTTTTTTTTTCTTTTCTATTTATTACATTACATTAGATACAATTAAATAGCAAATATAACATAATAATAATATTTCAAGATAACTGTAAATATTAATTAATTAGATAACTGTAATTATTAAAAATGTGTACAAGTGTTACTATGTCTTGTAGGTTGATATTAGTTCCTAGCTAGGCAGATTGCCCGTTCTAAGGAACCAATTGCTGGTGAAAAAGCCAGACTTGTATTTTGTAATAAAATTTTGTTATTATTATTTTTTTTTAAATTTAAATATGTATTAAATTTTTATTTATTTTGCCATTTATAGGTAACCATGTAAAACTTTAAGTGACATTATTTAATAGTTTTTCAGACTCCATTCCACACAAGTCAATCAACCATTTAGTTATTAATGATGTATATAATTATTCGTATAAGGGTGCACAATTCATTGCGAACTCTATTTTCTTTTTTTACTCGCTAAATTTTGACGAAAAATTGGTTAATCCTATTAATCAAAAAAAGAAAAACTATATAAATGATTATAATTTTTCCCAAACAAGAGAAATGAACATCTTTTCTATCAAAGGGACTGCCGATTTCGGAAAGGAAAAGCAAAGTCATGAACAGTAGATAGACCCATTCGCTGTACCTATTGTCGAATAACTTTTGAAACAGATATCAAGAAGTTCGGTAACTGAAAATCATTCGTCTTTTCCCTATAAGCTTATACAAATTAACCGCCCGATATTCCGGAATGGTGTCCCCGTTTCGATGTTGATTTTCGAGAATGATATTATATACGGATGTTCACACATCGGGTGTTCCGCAAGGCTCGGACACCAGCCCTGATGTCACAATCTAATTTGCATATCGGAGCACAATGCTCCCCATTCCCGGGGAGGGTACTTCGGCCACTTCGGCGCAATGTTCAAATTGGTCTTCACATTTGTCATTTCACAAAACGTTACGGTACATTATGCTTGACTCCGGCAAAATGTTTCAAAGTACGCCTAGCTCAACTTTTAACTTTTAATATCAGTCAAAAAGGGCAAACTCTTTGAACTAGACAAAACAAATTAATATTTCCAGTGAAAATTCTAGTACAATAACAAGCAAGAATATATCATTTTGTTATTATTCTGAGAATGGAAGTTTCATTTGTTAGATATATTTTGATGAAATGCGGACAATTTGAAACAGTTTCCGCATACCAACTGCAGTAACTACCGTATGAGAATGTAGAGAAGCCCGGGAGAGTCAAAGCGTATTCAATTAATGATATTCAGATGAAATAAGCATAATATTATGTTAGAGATATGCAAATATTCAACGGAATCAGAATACAAAGCAATCTACACCTTATTAGATGGAAATTATTGTTAATTCAAAGTCAATCAACTTATTCAAGCTATTCGCCTTTATAAGCCTAATACAAACATGCCATGGAAATTTTCCTCCAAAAATGACTTCATCATTTTATTTTCATTAAAGAATAACATGTTTTAGAAATTTTCATACCTCCAGTGTAATTTATGAATAAATATACCCACTATAAAATAAACAGCATATTTATATAACAGCGAGTCAGGAAAAATAAAATTTAAAAAAGTTCAAAAGTAAAATTACAAATATACAATATGGTCTGCTAAAAACCTGTTTACCTTTTCTGAAAATGTGCGACAAATAGCGAGGAACAACTGGTACAAACCTGAAAAAAATAAAATGTCAAATTAGAAAAGAATTCAAGCTGAGTTAAGTAAACAGATATTTTGAAAATGGCCTTGAGAGACGAAGACGTCTAGTTTGGCCGTGCCCCGAGGCCTCGGATTTAAATTTATCTTAATCAAAGAATGGAATTTTCACAAATAACTTTGTTGTGTTTTCAACAACAACTAAATTCTACATATTTTTTAAAGAACGAGGAACATACCCGGGTTACGAATAACCTGACAATATTCGGAAAGCTCCTACTACCACCACACCGAGTGGAAATGTTGTCTGCATCATGATGGAGGACTTAGACAATCGAGGAATTGAACTTACAACGCCTGCGTGGGAACCCGATGCGATGACAACTCAGCCATTGACCGTATGGATACAAATATAAAAATATGTTTTTATTTAATGAAAACAAATAACTTTGTGTATATATTTTTAATTTAAATTCTATGCTATTTAGGAAAATTAGCAACGTGCATTAGTAAAACGTATTTTTATTTATGGTTGGCAATAAAAATTTAATATATTGGGTGTAAATCAAAATATAATAAATGTCACTAAAGTTGAGTTTTTATTGCTTCTTTCAAGCTATTCGGGCAAGCCTCGTAAAGTTTAGTTTGTGCTTGAAGACATAGAATTTGAGTGAATCGAACAGTTCTTCGTGTACACAGTGGCCCAAAAACTGCACATATTTTAAAACATCATTTGAGTGTATGAAAATTTAAATATAATATGATTTTGTATGCCTGATTATGAATATTGCTAGGCTGACGAGATGCTAGCTCAAAAACACAGAGGAAGTTCAACGCTCTAAAACAAACTTTTGCATTGATCGTGAAAATCTTTTTTCGTACACAACGTAAATCGTTGATAAAACGAAGAAAAGAATAAAATATTTTGTTTAACTGTAGAGAAGAGACAGCAAAGGACGCGGGCCAGGCGACAGAGAGCCAGGCGACAGAGAGCCAGGCGACAGAGAGCCAGGCGACAGAGAGCCAGACGACAGAGAGCCAGGCGACATCTGACGAGCCTGGGTCGAGTATGGATATGGATTTCGTTGCTGATGAGACGGAAAGCGCAATATCAATATTATTTAAAAGGTATTCAAATAATTAGTAAGCCACACGTGTCCACTACCATGTAACCACTACCCTGTTTCGTATACTGAATATGAATAAATATAAGTTTCAAATTAATTAAATAATTCAAATCAAATATTTAACATGTTTTCAATATACTTTACAAAACGACCTGGCCCTCTAGCACGGTTGATCGATAAGGATTAATGGGATATCTTTCGGTAACTTCTTATCGTTCTCTAGCATGATTGCAGAACGCCAACGAATTAGTAACAGTTCATAATGACTAAGTGTTCTTAATATACTCGACATCAAGTTGTTTGTACGTTAGCGATCCTCAGTTGTCCTAGGGGATGATGATAAGTTACCGAAATTTATCCTACCATCCTTATCGATCGACCACGCTAAGACCCCTGGACTATAAACGATAGGCGTTTTCACGAAAATAACTGCTACGCGGTGGTGTCCGACACAGCATATCTACAATTTTTCACGAAAATAACTGCTATGCGGTGGTGTCCGACACAGCATATCTACAATTTTTCACGAAAATAACTGCTATGCGGTGGTGTCCGACACAGCATATCTACAATTTTTCACGAAAATAACTGCTATGCGGTGGTGTCCGACACAGCATATCTACAATTTTTCACGAAAATAACTGCTATGCGGTGGTGTCCGACACAGCATATCTACAATTTTTCACGAAAATAACTGCTATGCGGTGGTGTCCGACACAGCATATCTACAATTTTTTCGCTAAGATACACAGGAAAAATAACATTAAATTATTTCTTCGACGACGTAAAGTAATAAAAACAGAACATGTTCATAATATTATAACCACATCGGATAACAAGCATTAAAAATACCACAATATGAATGCACTGCAATAAAAATGCCCAGTCACTCAACACAGAAAAAATTTCATGATTATTTTTGCAAAATAAAAAGTTTTTGAAAAGACATCGGTCAATAGTTTTTCTATAAGATCTAGTGTTTCTAATACATATGCGTAAGGAATACGTTTTCGTTTTTCGATTTTCGAACTCTGGGGGTCGAATACCGTACAATATTAATTAAACAAATTAAAATAGCTAGAATACTAAAATTGCAAAATTGCTTCATGTATATTATGCCAATGCATTATAATCTGATGAAAATTAAAACATCGATGGATTGTCAGAGTTCCTCCACAAACAAACAATAACTCCTGAAAAGCGGTGAAGATTTTATTGGGTTACAATGTATAATAATGACATTAAGTGTTTGAACGACAAAGAACTGAAATAGTTCTGGAGAGAAGTATTCGAATCGTTAATATAAATCAAAGGCCACATAAAATTACACCAAAGAGGTGATGAAATAAATGGATGTTTTATAGTGACATATCATATTTACGTGACATTCACTTTTTTTAAATAATCCGTGACTTAAATAAAATACCGTTAAGTAAAAAATATATTATGTTAAGAAAATTTGTTCTCGTTTGCGGTATCTGCAACTTCCAATTTAATAATTGATTGGGGAACTATTATAACAATAGTAAAAATTTCATAGAGCAAATTTTCGAATCAGAATAGAAATGTTATATAATTTGATATTATGTAGGTGATAAAGCAAAATGTTTTAAAAACATTTGAAATAGCAACAAAAAACACAATGACGGAAAAGGAAAAAGGAAGGACACAAGGTAATATGCGTTAGCAATCCATTAGAGGTGATTTTCATTGGAATATATAGCTTCATTTATCGCTAACGTTTCATATTACAATTTGTAAGGGAAACAAAGAAACTGAGCATACAATAAGAGACAAGGAATAATAGACGTATGGATTCACAATAACTCCTCGCCGCTACCCGCTACTGGCACCAAACCGTTTTAAACCGTTAGAGAAACGCCTTCGCAGAGAATATTATGTCGCGGGGAGTGATTGCTGTGGTTTTGCAGTGCCATGCAAACCACTCCACAATACACGGAACATAGATTAATTATTTGATCAATACTACTTAGGAACTTCTGTCACAATCTCAATCATAGGTTTTCGTCAACAGATCAATAACCTTTTTAATAGCTTCGCAAGACGTTTCCTACGATGTGGGTATTATTAATTTTACCGTTATTCAGTTTATACGTTGTTTATATACAGTTTATATAATACCACGCTTGATCAACAAGCCAGTTATTTATTTTTAGTGTCTTGTGTTTACTCGATTTTATGACAGCATTATAGAAATGATGGGTGGAAGGCAGGTACTAACTTATATAAATATAAAAGCTCGCAGCTTTTGTCCCACATAACCTAGCTAGTTATAGGATTACGAAAGAATCCATAAAATCAAAAAAAATCCACATAACCGAACGTTTGCGAGAGTGCGCTCGTATTAATGATAACTTAATTTTTATAGATATAATATGAAAACCTTGTTGTAACCTAAACGCGAGTGTCTTAGTTGTAACCTAAGCGCGAGACTTGCTTGTCTGAGGGGGCGAATTGAAATCAACGTGTTCCAAGTGTGTACCCTAATAACATAAATGATAGAGATTTTGATTCAATGACACACTTAAAATAATCGTATATCATATAATATATTCTGTTAATATATTATTTACTCTTATAAAAAAATTATGTTTTATAAATTAATTAAATTACCATCACTTGGTATTAAAAAAATTTTGTCAGAAAATTGTTAAATACATTTAAAGTAATGTACACATTGAAAAAAAAGAGATATTGAAGGTTTGAATTCTCAATATTACACCAGAAAATAATCATCCCCTACCAATTAGATAATCAATGTGCTTTGTTTTGGAAAATAAAAATCTAAAATGAATATATTTGGATAAAAGTCTAGTTTGAAAGATGAATCTCATAAAGAAATTTTCACTCTAAGTAAAAATATTCACTCCCTTTCTTTGAATAAAGAAAAGGATACAAAACGTGGAAAATTTACAAACGTTTCAGTTATATTGGTGATGCAAATATGGAACATATATTCATGGACGAAATTCGTACAACATTTTATTCTCTTTGACGGCGAAAAAACATCTAAATAGATGGGTATTTCCAGCGGCATTCTGAAACCTTTTCGCCTAATAACGGCACCACGCGGATTGTCACAAATTTGTCGCGTATTTTTTTTTCTTTTTGTGGTGCACCTTTACTAAAAATCTAGGAATAGGAATCTTTTTTTACAGTTAGAGAATTTATATATCAAATTGGAAAAAATGGCTGTATATTTTTAGCCGACTGCTCACTTTTTGATTTTCTAACAAGCATGAATTTGAAACTGCAAATATAATAAATACTTACATACATTTTATCAATTTAACTAACTAATTACTACGCAATTTCTCCACTGAGTTGGGTAAAGATAATGGAATGCAATCCTCACTGAGTTGGGTAAAGATAATGGAATGCAATCCTCACTGAGTTGGGTAAAGGTAATGGAATGCAATCTTCACTGAGTTGGGCAAAGATGACAGAATGCAATCCTCACTGAGTTGAGTAAAGATAATGGAATGAAATCTTTACTTCTTCAAATCTTCAGTTGGGTAAACATAATGGAATGCAATCCTCACTGAGTTGAGTAAACACAATGGAATGCAATCCTCACTGAGTTGACTAAAGATGATGGAATGCAATCCTCACTGAGTTGGGTAAAGATAATGGAATCCAATCCTCGTTTCATTCTCAACTATAACTTATACCTATATACTCTTCTGCTTTTCTACTCTCGACATGATCTAAGTCAAGTAATAGATAACTTAATGGTGCCATAATAGCGTTCGTACTTCTTCTATCCGTTTATATATTTTTTTTATTTTTTTATTGTTTAAATTATAACATTGTTACAGTGATAAACATAATACTATGGCAAAAAATAAAATAGTGAAATAAACATTTTCAAGGATTTCTACGCCAATGAAGAGCGCTAGCTCTTAGCTTAGTTTTGGAGTTATTTGATAAATAATATAATAGAGTGTACAATAAATATAATGTTAAGTATGAGGATGTTGAAACGCTAAAAATAATAATATGGTATGAAATGAAATTACAGCATTTCGGCTGATGATGTTATGGTTGTTAATTCTTTAAGAATAATTTGACATTTTTCTTGAAAGATACCAAATCCATTCGCCTTTACCTTACTTTCCATTGATATAATTACCTTCTATTGATACGCTTGGTGTAACTCTGAGTGACCGTAAGTAGCTACATTTTTATTTTTTTTAAATTATAAAATTAGGTTTGCCAACAATTTGTGTTTTTTATTTAATTAAAACCCTTTACCGGGTATTCAGTTCGCGTAATACATCTCCGTCCATCCACTCTATGGTTTTTTGGATCTCAACGGTAACATGTTGAATTTTGCCTGACATATTTTTAAGGATATCATTTGTGGTGCAGTCAGTCGTATATACAATGAAATATAACTATGATAACCGTTACCTGAATTGCGTAAGCAGTGTTTATAAATAAACAATAACACTGCCACACAGACTTGACGCGAAGACGAACGTAAATAAAGAAGAGATACCACATTTATGAGAAGAACAACAAAAAAAGTTCGGAGAACACATTGTAAAAGCAAAGTAGCGATAAAATTCACAATGCGGGTATTACAAATTAAATGAGTGGCAACATTTGGACTGCGGACAGAGGAATTATTACCGCTTGAGGCTTTGCACCTGGCCGGTGGTTGGCAAGACTCCAGGACATGCTAGTGGGCAACCCTGTACAGTGTATACCAGGGGCGCATCCACGATTTTTGGAGGTAAATTTGTCGTAGTTTAAGAGTGTGGGATAAGAAATAATGTAATTTATGGAAATAGGGTAAAATGCGCTGCAGCCGAATATTGTGCAATTTCTGCATTTCTTGTCCACATTCAACCTAATAAATGCTATTAATCTATCATTCGCAACATACCGCAATTAAGTAGCTACACTGAAAGGTGTGGTTTATGATTATATCATTCACGAAGACAGTATAAAATGCGTCGCAGATAAAAAGTTTGCAATTTCTGTATTTCTTGTCCACAAACTGATTTTTTTATCACGCGGAAAGTCATAAAGCCACGAAGCCAGTTTTATTTTTTTGCTGACGCATACAGAAAATTGATTACTGCAAGAAATATCAAAAAGTTAGGTAGTCAGGAGATGAAAAATATTTAGCTGAACTATTTTTTGATCGAGCGATTTATGCATAAATAAAGAATATATTTTTTGGCTTTTTTGTGTCGTTTGAATTTGAATCTAATGTCAAATCAATATCGATTTGCAAATTCAATTTAATTTTGTATATTCCGACTAATTAATGTTGGTAGCGTTTTAGGCAGAATGTTTAAAATGGTCACTTCTTTGAATAAAAACCATCACAAGCAATACGCTTACATCAAACGCAAGAAAAAGGCTTAATTCTTTAGTTATTTTTTAGTTTGCTTTATATTTGGGGGGTGGGGTGCCTCCCTCTGGGTGCGCCACTGCTGTATACACTGACATGTTAACCTTAGCATAGCAGTTGCCGTATTATACTCCATATCATTAAGACACATGGCAGTTTTCAATCAAGGAAGGCATTTAAAATAAATAAGATAATTAAATAACATTCTTATAGCGTTGATATTAGTGAAAATTCAATTCGTAAAGGACGCTTTTCAATTAATAGATTCAGTAAAAAAGAGACCTTATACACCGGTACACGGCATAAAGAATGTAAATTATATTACCATACTGGTAACACTAACTGTTTAAAACCTAAAATAACAAATTATAACTAACAAATTCCAACGGACAATCAGATATAGATATATGTTTGTATAATTATTTAAACGGTTGTTAACTAAAAAAACTGTTGCTCAACTTTTCGGCAAATTTTTGGTTGCAAAATCCAAATTTCGGGCATCATATTATTGGCTACAAATTAATGTTGTGATGCTCGGTTAAATATAATCCAATATCATTTTATTACTAATTTGAAATATATTAATCATCATTTTAATTTGATCATGTGTGTATGTAAATAGTGTACTGATTAGATCAAAAAATTTTCATCATTTAATAATTTTGTTTTTTTCTCTAAAAAGCTGAACAATGAACATAACACTATTAAAGAACATTGTCGAATTAAATCGCGAGTTCAAAGTTGAGCGGAATTGGTAAGCGTTGCTACGCACCCAGAATCTTTGGACATTTGTGTGGTAAGGGGGTACTTTTTTTGCATTAACACCACACAGGAGGCCGTGAGGAAAATAAATACTATCTTTGTCATCTTAGGGAATGCTGCGTGGAGGGTTTTTTTAGGAAACAAAGGAGAGGAGGTTCTGAGAAGGAAAAAGATATGGGGATCGATGTGTCCAGGAGTGACGGATCCGGCCCGCCGTGCGGTAAGTGAGCAAAAGCATTCGCCGCCAAAACCTAGACAAACCTCACCCCATATACCGGACATTCCTGCTAAGTCACCATACGTAGCGAACCACTTGGAGTGACTTATGGCAGAGGTATTGGTTATCCAAAAGATGGTTCTCGGGGCGACTATACCCACCCATACCCATACTCACACCATTGTGGATAATAAAATCATACACGTCCTCTTTAAAATGATTTGCCTATAGATTAATTGAAATAATTAATCCCAAATTTGGAAAAACGCTGATAGAATTTACAAAATAAGGGTGTTATACTCGTATTTCCAATATTCCGCAGCGTCGCGGCGGCGTAGTCCGATACTCGGCACGTACAAAATATCTGTAAAGGTAATTAGATTTTTATTCGTTGCGGAGATAGGATCGTTGAAAATTCAATGTTATTAAAGCAGAATAATTTATACTTAGACTTTTAAGTTAGGTCAAATTTCCCGAAGGAAGTCCGAAAAATAATTCTTTCTTTTTACGTAGCATCGTCGCGAAAAGTTTGATATACTTTCTTAATTAATCCAAACTTCGGTTCTAATTACACATTAGAGATTGGATGTTTCTTCAACAACTTCTGATTTTTTTTAACAGATTTTAGTGTAAGACAGGTGCTTCTACCCTATTAAAAAATAAACATATAACACATACATATATACACATATGTACACACACACAAATATACATGTGTGGGTGTGTGTATATCTCAAAGGATCACTTTTGTAGAAATTTGGTAAGGACTCGGTTAATTTTTTTAACCTCTGATTATCATTTTTTATTTAATATTTGTAATACATTTTTTTTTAAATGTTATAAAGGAATTTTAAAAAGCCTTTCCTCACCATAAAGAGACAAAGCTCTTGTGTTTGGTGAGGGAATTCATGCTCAATTCAATGAAATCAAAAATAATAATTATAGATATGAACTCTTATAGTAGTTTCAGGAAATTTTTCAATTTAAGCTGGAATTCATGATAATTTTCGACATATTTTTGAACTTATATATTTAATGGGAGGTTGTTGAAATAAGTTATACCTAAATAGAGATAGGTATTTTAAATGTGCTTGGTATTAAATTTTGGGATTTTAATATTTTTTTGACATCTTGTTGATATATTGAATTTATTTATTTATAAATAAACGCCCTTTTTCGGGGATTTTACATATATAGCATAGAAAAAACATTTTATTGTACATAACTGAACTGCCTCAATAACAATATTTTAAATTTATTCAAAGATAAATTGAAGATGTCCACTGACTTGGTATAATTGTTTCCCTCCATTAGTATTCTGGACAAAGAGGAATACATATGGTAGTTAGTCCCAGAATTTCAGCACTGAAATAAATCCTGACTTCTAGTATTACGAAGTGGAATTCGGAAGCTTATCAATTCAAGAAATACCGGACTATCAATTAAATCATTTAGAATTTTATATAAAAATACCAAGTCAGTGAAAATTCTTCTGCCTGACAATTTAAGCATATTCATATCGTTTAAAAGTGTGTTGTAGTTTAACATATTTGCTGAAATACCCATTTTAAAATTTAGAAAACGTAAAAATTTGTTTTGTATTCTTTCAACAGCTTGTACGTGCATATTATAATGAGGATTCCAGACAGGAGAATTGTACTCAAGTTGGCTTCTAACATAAGCAAAATATAACATTTTAATACACTTTATATTGTTAAAGTTTCTAGTTAGTCTAGTTATAAACCCCAACATTTTTAAGCCCTTATTACAGATTGTTAGTTATTGAGCTGTATTTCTTTTTAATGTTTGTAGAATTGAATAGTTTTTTTTTTTACAATTTTGTCTATTGTAGGTCATTGAATTTTGAAACGATTTTTTCAGAAGAAAATGTAGATGGTTTTTTCAAGGTAGCCTTAATTATCAATCTTAAATGACCTTTAAGTTATAAGAAAGCGTGGCACGTAGTAAACCTATCCACATGTTTATGAACCAAATTTTTTTTTATTTAACAGCAATTATTTTTTATTGTATGTAATTTGGTTAGTAGATTTTCTTCAACTCATAAGGAATTATTAAATCGGTTCAAATTTACTATTTTTAAATTTTATTTAATTTTTGTTTATTTTTTACAAAAAGTACACATTTTTACATGTTATAAATAAAAATAAAAATAACCTTTCCTCACCATAAAGAGACAAGGCTCTTGAGTTTGGTGAGGGAATTCTAGATAAAAAATTAAGTAAGTAAGTAAATAATAAAATATTGCAGATAATAAAAAAAAATAATTAGAAAAACGTAAGCATGTTATAAATAAATAAGCATGTCATAAACGTAAGATATATATTTTGGTTTCCAAAGCGAGATGCCCCGGAAGAAGTGACTTAAATTTTCGCAAAAATGGAAATATAAATATAATTCAAAAATAAATATTATTATTTTGTAAGTTTTACAAGCTTTGTATAAAACGTTGGACATAAACCCATACGAACCGTCCACACTCTACAGTAAAACGCGTATGGATTGCCATAAAACCTAACCAATAATGAAGAGCGCATATCGATTTAAAAAAAATCATTTTACTCATTCTTTCTTACCAACATTTTATAGACTGTGTGTTTTCGTAAATAAATTGAATTTTCAGTTCTATTTTTAAGGTTCACCAAAATGGTCCAATTTTAGGCGCGCATCAGCGGGAAAGAAGCACCACAAGTGTCCAAATCAGACGTCATTATCAATGTCTAATGCATCAGATGTCTCCCGGAGCGTTTTGGTCATTCAATCTTTTTTCAAAAATGATTTGCTAATTCTACCATATTTAGATTATAAATACGAATTTGTTGATCTATCCGTGAACAACAAACAAATAAAAATGCAAACAAAACAGATATTACAAAGAGGTTACAATTCAAATATAGTCAACAACATGCTAAATAAAAATTATCCACAAGTACATTTTTATTCAACACCACCCCTCATAATAATAATAATAAAAAACAATTAATAATTATCAACCTTATCAATGGGGAAGAATCTTCTCCTTCGAAATTTTTTCTCAAAAAAAACATAAATAATCTCCCATCAGATATCAAATCAGCATTTTACACGAATAATAATAAAGATAAGCTTTTAATGAACGGTATGGATAAAGATGATAGTTTAGGCCACTCGGGTATTTATTCTCTTTAATGCAGTGACTGTCCCGCGTTTTATGTAGGCAAAACGGCACGTAACATTAACACCCCTGTCAAAGAACACCTACGATGTTTACATAATAATGGTTTCTCCGAACTTGCGAACCATCTTTTTGAAACAGAACATAAATTAAATAAAAACACAGGCGTCACCTTAATGCATAAAAGTGAACTTAGAAGCATTAGAGCTAAGAAAAGCTAAAAACATTAATAGCAAAGCAATTAACAATCAAATAAATCTATATAAAATTCCAATACTTAAGTTGTTCCCCATTGATAAAGAACATTCCCTTTCCAATTCTCCATCTCCTTCTCTGGAGAAACTCAGCCCACTTTGTTTTAAACCCACTGTGAAAACAGAATGTATTATTTAAAACACATGTAACTTAACTTTCGTAGAGTATTATTCTGCCCTGAAGAAGTTACGGTTGTAGCGAAACCCGAGACTTTATAAAAAAAGTGGTGTTTACAAAGCTTTTTTTTTTAATGGATAATAAAGATAATACTTTTGATCGGAATCTTACTGGAACGGGCTAAGAAAGCTTTACTGAAAGGAACATTGCGAAAATTTAAGTCCATTATTACCCGGAGGCTTAATTTCCCCGGTCTGCCCACCGACAACCCTTGTAATGTTAATTTACGAGCTCCGCAGAAGGGGAGAGGTGGGTAGCTCGTGTCACTTTACTAATTGCACCACCATAAAACACTTGTAATTATGTAGGAAAGTAGCGTATGTACGCCGTTTTGAAATAATAACAACTGTAATCGTAGGCAACAATTAAACGCTGCCGAGTGTATTTCGCAATAGGTACATTATTTAAAGGACTCACTAGCGGCTCGAAATTTTTTAGTGTGCTGTGTCACAGGAAAAATAGGATATTATTGATATTGTTGAAGCTGAGGATGTTTTTTTTCTACGAATATTTTCAGAATTTTCAAGATATTTACTCATTTATTTATTACACGCCCTAATGGGCTTTTACATTCTAATTTATAAGTTGAGTACACATTTATTTTAAGTACTTGAAAATAAAAACAATAAAGAAAATATAATACAATGAAAAAAAAAACTGTAAACAACACAAGCTTATATACGCATAATAAAAATAAAATACATTTGTAGAAATGATATAAGACAAAAACATTCGGTTTTCCACTCTCCTAGTATTTTTCTAATTATATTTTTCAAACATTCAAAACAATTGATAGCAAAATCTTCGCACTGAAACAACAATACTTCGGGTATGTTTTAAATTTTTTTTGAAAAAAAAAAAAAAAACAACGTTACTTCGCTTAGTAAAAGCATTTACACTCAGCAAACATTCCAGAGTGAAATATGGATCCTAAAATGGCCAATTATCTCTTAAAAATCTGACGACAAAAAGCGGACATCGGACGCCCTGTTAACACTACCGTTTAAAAAAAGAACGCTTTGTTCACACTTCCGTTTGAAAAACGGAACGATAAAAAATGAGATGATCACGCAGACGCTGCGTGCGTGCTTCTTTGCGACTGGGGCGGACGGGTGGAGGGGTCGGGGTGTAGTGGGGCTCTTGCCGGAACGACAAGACGGCAAGTGTAAACAGCTTCATACAAACCTATTCCTATTGGTTGAAAATCGAGTTCCGACACGATTTTCAAACGGACGCGCTGCGCTGGAGATCCGACAATACATGCCGGATCCGACTTTTAATCGTGTCGGACAAGTGTGAATAGCTCCACGGATCCTCTACAACCACTAGAGCATCCGATTTCAAAATGCAAGTCGGAACAGGCTAGAATTTATTTATTAATTATAACATCTAGTTAAAACGGTAATGTCAAATATTTTATAAAATGAAAAAAATTATAATAGCAAAAAATGTGTGATTATAAAGCGTCACTTTACGTTTCCATTGCGATGTGTAAAGTGCACAATGCCAGAATATCACGTCCGCGCCGCATAAGTGGGTGCATGGACCAATAACAATGAATAAATTATACTTCTGTTGGTTTACCGACGAAACGAAAAGCTGCAACATTAAATTACCAATGAGCAGTATGGCCGATTTATGGACTGCGCCACGCGTTCATTTCATAATTCGGAAAACAGTGACCGCACGTCATTGATACATTAATCCGCAATTTATATATTTTTATTTTCAATAAGGACTTTTAAAAAAAAAAAAACGAAGTAAAGTAATTTATTCACAGTCCTCCTCACTAGGGATTCCTGTTCCAAGGCTGACTGTAGCCTTTAGGTACATAGTTGTATTAGGAAATAATGATTTCCTCATCTTCATGTATGTTGACTGTTTTTATTAAATTCCTCATCTTCATGTTTATTGATTTCCTCATCTTCATGTTTGTTAACGGTAGGTTGTGTTACTTCATAATTTTTATGATTTTCTCAACTTAGTTTTTACTTATATTTTGATGTCTTTTGAAAACTTGTGTACCTCAATGGTGTTTTTATTTTCATTTGGAAGGATGTATAATTTTGTAGCACGGAATTTATGAATTTCTAGACATAAGAGTTGTACAACAGTCCGGATCCAATGCAAATATGAAAATTCATGCTGAAGGAAATGGGCGAGGCTAAGGAAAGGGGTAAGAAGAAGGTGAAAGTCTGATTACTTCATAGCTAAAGTCATCTGAAAGTTTCGAATCTGAGTATGTATCTCTCTCCAGGGGGAGACTGTGAGTACCTTCTACCGGGGAACGAGACACGAATATGCTTAAATTAATTTATTTAACTTGTATAAGGCACAATGTTACCGTGGGATTAAGTGACA
The DNA here is from genome assembly GCA_936435175.1 of Glyphotaelius pellucidus. Lineage (NCBI taxonomy): Eukaryota > Metazoa > Arthropoda > Insecta > Trichoptera > Limnephilidae > Glyphotaelius > Glyphotaelius pellucidus. The sequence goes on from OW386541.1 coordinate 615,837, forward strand.
TTAATGTACATTATTGTACATTATTGAAATGCTTATTGTTATAAGCAAGGTGGACTCAACATGGCAAATGCAAGGATTAAGTTCTGGTTTAAAATGAAAAGAAGATTATTATTATTTCATTTAACTTTTATGAGTAAAACCTCGAATTGTAATATTTAATTAAACGAAGACAATATGAGCGAAACTCAATCGAAAATCTGGAAACAGAAAAATCAGAAAAAGATATTGGCACCTCTGGGACTCGAACCCAGGACCTCTCTCTTTCCGGGCGAGTGCTCTGTATAAATATATCAGTGGTCAGAGCAATCTCCAGGAAAGAGAGAGGTCCTGGGTTCGAATGAGAGGTGCCAGTATCTACATATAGATATTGGAACCTCTGGTGATACCGTGATAAGTAGTGGTGGCATAATAGTAGCTTGTTGAAAATTTCTCGTTTTGAAGAAAGAATCCGTGAAAACGTGAGAATGGCAGGGCTGCAGATCATTGGCTAGAAGCCAAAAGGGTCTTCCAGAAGCAGGACAGGCTGATGACTTCAGATGCTAATCATCCTTTCAGGATGATTTCCAGTCAACTTTGAAGATGGCGAGAATTACTTCCAAGATCCATTATCACAATCGTAGCAATTTTTAGGTGAATCGTCGTATTTAAGTCCAGAGGATTGCCCAGTGCTCTGGGCTGCCGCACAAAGAATGACCCGCTTCCTTTTCAAATCTTCTCATTTGAATAATACTTGCAGGACTGACAACAGTTCCATTCCAAAATATTCTAGGGCAGGCAACCTGACCAATGCCCAACTGTCAATGAGCAAGTACTAGAGGTGCCACACACCGAGACCATAAATAATATAGTGTATATGAAAGGGTGCACTCACCTTGTTAAATTCTTTTATGTAACAACAACCAGCGTAAGACCGCCGTAAGTCTAAATGATATACTAAAAAAACGCTGAACATTTTCTTTCGATTGGGAACCTCTGGCCCCAGAACCAATAAGCTTAACGTTCTGCTACGGGGGTCATCGAATATAGGTTGATTTACATGTAGACCAGAACAAACCACACGGGTTAAAGCAATTTAGAACCACAACACAAAAGATTTGCCTCGTTCCTTTTAACGTGATTAAAAAGGAAGGATTCTCGGGAACTGAAAAAGCGTGCCTAAGCGTACCAGGCTACATTTTACTGCAACACTTTCATTGAGAACAAAGCTGATTAAATTGAACGATTTAATTCTTTTTAAATACATAACGTGTGGTGATTCGGTAATTTAATATAATGTGCGATTAGATTATTCGGAAATTATTGGAAACGCAAATCAAATTACAACGAACCATTTTACCTTTGTCATTCCATGATTGATTTGCTATAAATTATTCAAAATCACAAGTGCGCGAACTACAGTGATTTTGGGTAGTAATTATCAGTTAGTTATATAATCGTATACATACCTATAGAAAAGAAAAAATCTATTTTAATTTAACTCACTAAGGGTGGGTTGTTTCAAAAAAATTTACAATTCATCAAATTTTTAAAGTTAATTTTCAAGTTCTGTGAAAGTTCCATTTAAGTTTTGTGATTATTTAGTTTTTTAAAGCAACTGGCCTAAAACGATATAACAACAGAACCTGAACATTCATCCTTAAAGTTATAATCAGAGCGTGTTGATGTTATTATATTTAAATAAGCGTAATGGGAATACGCAAGCAAGCGAATATTATACCGAGGAATAAAACAGGATACAAAATAAGTTTTCAATAATCAAGGTGTCGAAAATATTATACGATAAGCACATCCATTTTTTTCGAAAGAATGCAAAATACGAAATTATGAAAATTCCAACAACGGCAACAAAAACCTTTCAAATATTCAATGGAAATGTAGGAGATGATGTTCGGCGAATAAACATTTTCTTATGGTGTACTTTAAAATCATACTTTTGTGTCGGTATTTTTACAATTTCTAACTCGCATCGGAAGTTTTTTTTAATCTGTCCGCGATGATTTGTTGCAAAAAATGTTATAACATTACGAAATTTTTCCACGTTTTAAAACAGGGGTTTCTGGGTATAATCCCAAAATGTATTCATTAGTGCACGACGCGCGACACGACGCAATATGCTACTTGAAAGTGAGGAAAATTGTATGCAAATTATTTTTTTAAAACTTATCAGAAAACCAACTAATAACGTGCAATCAAAATAGAAGGTAAATTTAATCTTTTATTATTATTTGTTCTACGCAATAATGATTACAGCTTTGCTAGTTTTTTTTTTTTTTTTTTTTTAATATGTTTATTCAGTTTTAATTTTACAATATTTTATTTTACAAATCTTACGAAACTGATCAATCAGTTTGATTGTAAGAAATCTCTCATTTTTTTCTAATTATTTAATACAGTATACTTTTCAGTTTTACATAGTATATACTAAATATAATACTTAATATTAAAATACTAATTATTACGACAAACTAATTACTATAATGTTTTAATGTTTATGAATTGCGTTGTAGTAAAAATATTTTACACAGTACAAACATACGGTGAGAAAATAAATAGATAGGAACTATTTTATTTGATTTCATGTTCTTCGGAGGTAGAAAGATTTAACTTTTGTTTTGATTTTTGAATAAGATGTATTATGTATAATAATAATAAGATGTATATTAAATAATATTTTGTAAGCGATACACGGGCGCCGGAGATTTTTTCATTTTTGCCTCCATTTTGGATATTTCCGATCCCTAAAGGCAGAACATGACCTTTACTATTGGCATTTCGAGTAATTCTCGGAATCCATATTTCCTCTAATGTCAAATTACGCACCGATCATTAAACAACTGAATAATAGAGGCAAACAACAATATCGAGGGAATTGGGTTTGCTTTTGAGTGATATATTCTATTAGTAGGTACCTTCGTCCGAGTATAAGCACCATTTTTACGAAATATTTTTTTCTTAATGAAAATATTTAAAAATGTATAAAATACTTGCAGTTAAATGGATATCTGATCTGCCAATCGTGGCATAACTGATGACAAAAATTACTTTGACAGCAGAACACATCAATTTGCGTCAACCTTGAAATTCTAGCAAATTAAATTACTACAGTCTTCGCTGCTACAGGAAACAGATTTTCTGCTTTATAGTCAAGATTAATGTGGAGTAGGGTGGTATTATTCAAAATAAAAATGCTCACCTCGGAGAAAAGTATGCAAAAACCAATTCTTTAGACCAGGATTACAATAAGAGAGTTTTGTACAGATTAAAGTGAATTTCGATGCGTAGAAAAAAACCACAAAAGAAAACATCTGAAGGCGGCCGCGAGCAGGTGTACAAATACCTGATGATCGCTGATAAATAAAGTAATTCGTGATTTATTAATATTAGATACTTTCTACTTAGGTGTATATACTCGAACAACTTTCAGCAACACAAAAAAAAAAATTATATTGCCGATCAAAAGTTTATCCTTTACAAAAAATGCCGTCCCTTTAGGTGGCACCTTCTCGCTGATATCCCCTCAATATGATACCGTTTATATTTTACGGACCACTACAGCCAATGCCATCAACATTTTTACCAGAGTCCGATTCGAGCCGCGGTCAACAGTGGTTGTGTGTACCTTACCTATTGCTTAGTGCCGTTCGCCCGTTCCCGTGCCTCATACAGATAAGAGATTATTGTTACATTTTATTTAATTCTGTTTATCGTATACTTATTTGTTTGCATTCCTACTTACGGCTAATCCGTTTTTGTTTGTACAGTCAATGAAATAGACTGCTTATTATTTTTTCAGTTTAATTTTTAAAAGTTAAGTTTTTTTTTTATATAATGGAGGAAGACGAAGATAGACCTCCCGACCCAGGATCGATATTAGATTTTTCTGATTCGGAATCTAACACTAGCCAGGCTTCTATTACGCTTCCATCTCGTAAACGACGACCATCGCATAGCCTTCACATCCCATCGAAAGTTAAATCTATACCGCCGATTCAACAAACCTCGACCTCTAACGACCTTAACCCCAATAGTAACACCCAGACAAGTACTTTAGCTAGCGATAATACAAAAAGTACTGACTTACTTTATCCTGCTTCCGCTTCCGGTCCTTTTATCGTAATTGTTCAGAGAACTGAACAAGGAAAACTTATTCATCCTTTAGATTTTGGAAAATTCTTATTTGACTCAAAAAATAATAACCTTGGTATTGTTAACGGTTCAATTAAACCGGAAGGGCGATATAAATTATCTATCGAGTTTAATACTGCCGCTTCCGCAAATGGATTTGTAAAAAAAATTGACTCGCTCTCAAAACATAAATATAAATCGTTCATCCCGTCATTTAACCTTACGAGAATGGGTCTTGTTCGAGGAATTCCCACGGATATCCCAGAGGCTGAAATTGTTGATGCTTTGAATAATTCCCAAGGAACCCCGAAAGTAATAAAAGCACGTCGACTGAACTACAAGGATTCTACTGATGGAAACAAGATCTGGAAACCTTCCCAATCTGTTGTTGTTACATTTGAGGGACAATCCCTTCCGTCTCGTGTGTTTATTTATTATACCTCGCTTCCCGTCGAAGTTTATAAATTTCCAACTGTTCAATGCTTCAATTGCTGCCGGTTTGGACATACAAAATCCGTATGCCGCTCCCCTCCACGTTGTTACTTTTGCGGAGAAAATCACCCATTTGATCAATGTCCAAAATCTTCCAATAATCCCATTTGCATTAACTGTTCGGGTGCACATACCGCGGTCAGTCTAGCCTGTCCGGAATTGACAAGACAGAGGAACATAAAACATAAAATGGCTACCGACAACATTTCGTACTTCCAGGCCTCAAAGTTATTCTCTCCTGCGAAAAAATCTTTCGCAGAGATGACATCGTCCTCAGCTCCTTTCCAATCAACCACCTTTTTAAATTCAACGTCATCTTCTCACAGAGAAACCATTCTCAAGCCAGTCAAACCCAACCCAAAATATACTCCTTACCTTGATAAAAAACAATTGAATAATATTTTGACCAGCCCGAATGGGAATGCCAAATCTCGGACCCCCAATGGGTGTGCCATTAATAGTAATACATCCCCTCCTGCTCTCCCCGAAATATTGAAAAATAATTCTTTTATACAAACTTTAATTACCCTTTTAATTTCTATCCTTACAAACAACAATACTGTACCGTCCAACGCTGCCGATTACATTAAATCTTTATTATCTTGCCTCCCCAATGACTTCGAAACTGAACAAAATTCTTCAGTGGAACAGTAGAAGCCTCTTCGCTAACAAATCTGACCTAATTCAATTACTCGACGAACACGACGTTTCAGTGGCCGCCATTTCTGAAACGTGGTTAAAACCCTCCTTTCACTTAAGAATTCCGGGTTATTATTGTCTCAGACACGACAGACCGGATGGTAAAGGCGGCACGGCTCTGATAATCCATAATTCTATCCCGTTTAAACAAATTAATATACATACTCCCTCCGACGATATCCAGATAATAGCAGCTGTCTTATCTGATATCACAATATTATCAATATATATTCCTCCCTCTACCACTTTTATTGAAAATGAATGGGCACCAATCTTAACCCAGATTTGTTCCCCTTTTATGATCTTAGGAGATTTTAATGCACATTCCCCTTCTTGGGGTAGCAAAATAACAAATCGTTCTGGCCGCAATCTTTTAGATTTTATTGATACCCATAACCTATGTTTTTTAAATGACGGATCTCCAACCAGATTCACCCCCCCTCATCAACGGAAAAGTGCTGTTGATTTATCTCTTTGTTCATATTCGTTAGCATCTAAATGCTCTTGGGACATCCTAAACGATCCCCTCTCTAGTGATCATTTTCCAATTATAATCCGATTCCAACATCAATCTAACACTTATCCTCCACCAGTTAAAAATAATCTCAAATTTAGAATAAATGATGCGAATTGGAGCACTTTCTCTTCTGAACTAGATAACCTTATTAATTTAAAAAAAAAATCGTCCCCGGGAGACATCAGATTGCAATGTGAGACGTTTCCCTCTATGGTTATAAATGCAGCAGAAAAATCCATCCCGAAACGCAATGCGAACATTAAAATAAAACACTCTAATCCGTGGTGGGACGAGGAATGCACTCGCTCCGTCAACTCTCGTAAAAAAGCAATTTCCTCTTTTCGTAAGTGTATGACACTAGAAAATTTTTTATCAGTTAAAAAAGCCCAGGCAGAAACCAAACGAATTTTGAAAAATAAAAAACGCGCTGGATGGCGGAAGTTCTGTGAGAACCTGTCTCCGGAAACTCCCCAATCTTCAGTTTGGTCTAGCTTAAAAAAATTCGGATCATCGTATTCTCCGCCGAGTACCAAGCATATATCAGAAGAAATTCTTATAGGATTTGCGGATAAAATAGCCCCCCCATCAGTGGCCGGATGTGAAGAAATGCCTTCTATTAAGCCATATCCATCTCACTCTAACTGGCTAGATGCTCCTTTCTCCATTGATGAGATGAAACTAGTAATAAGAACCCTTTCTGACTCTGCTCCGGGTCCCGATGGAATACTTAATAGTTTCATTAAATCATTTTCTGATATGGCGGTTGAATATTTCTTATCTCTTATTAATAATATGTTTGAAACAGGACTAATTCCGGATGATTGGAAAACTCAAAAAATCATTCCCATTTTAAAACCTGGAAAAAATCCATCTGAAATTTCGTCTTATCGGCCTATTGCTCTTTCATCATGTTTGATGAAAGTAGCGGAGCGTTTGATGAAGAACAGATTAGAGTGGTTTGTTGAAAGTCAAGATATTATCTCACCAAATCAGTATGGTTTTCGGAAAAAGAAATCTACAATGGATAATTTAAGTTTGTTCACAACTGATATCCGAGTTTCCCAATCCCTAAATTCTTATACATTGGCCACATTCCTTGACCTTTCATCAGCTTACGATGATGTTTTACTGAATGTTTTGAAAGAAAAGCTAATTAAAAAACAAATCCCCCCGAAATTAGTCCAATTTATTATTAATTTACTCTCAGATAGGTCCATTATTATTGAGTCTTCCTCTAAATGCTTAAGGCGCAAACTATGGAGAGGTTTGCCCCAAGGTTCTGTTATTAGTCCTCTGTTGTTTAATATTTATATAAGCGACCTAGACTCAGTAATTCCTTTTTCTATCAAGCGTCTTTACTTTGCGGATGATATCCTTATATATTTGTTACATAAAAATATTATTCTTGCAGCTAAGGAAATGAATTTGGCTTTACAATATATTAAAAGCTGGTTGTCAATAAATGGGATGAATCTGGCGGCATCTAAAACAAGGGTCGTGGCTTTCACGCGCAAAAGAAAAATTCCCCAATTCTCAATTTCTTTTGATAATGTGCCTCTACAAACCGCTACTCAAATCAAATTCCTTGGTCTTCTTTTGAACCATAAACTTTCCTGGCTTCCACACATTCAGATAATTTCTACAAAGTGTGAAAAGGGACTTAATATGATGCGAGCAGTTTCCAGAGTATGGTGGGGATCTCACCCTACCACTCTTAAATTAATGTATAATTCCCTAGTTCGGAGCCACTTGGATTATGGCTCATTCCTTTTTGACCCACTCCCTAAATATCTAGATAAGAAAATGGAAAGAATTCAATCAAAAGCCCTCAGAATGATTATTGGAGCTATGAAGTCTTCTCCAATTAATGCTCTTCAGGTGGAATGTGTGGAGCCTCCATTATATTTCAGAAGGCAATTCCTTGCCAATAAATATATTTTCAAGGCTTTATCGTTATCACATCATCCTATTAAACAAAGTCTTAATAGGTTAAGTGTTAATTTGAATTCTAACAAAAGATTGAGAGAAAAACAATGTTTTCCTCTCTTAATTAAAAGTTTTCATCTCTATAATTCTCTATCATCTTCCCTCCAATATCTTCAAGAAGTTCCCAATCTTCCTATATACAATATTCCATTTAAGGCAATCACTTTTATGCCAAACACAATAACATCAGTCTTTCAGAAGAATATTTTATCTTCCCCAAATAAATTTCAAAATGTGGATGATTGTTTTAAAAGCATAGTGGCTTCGAAATTCCCTGGATTTTCCATCCTTTTCACGGATGGTTCCAAATTTGAAAATAAAAGATGTGGAGCATCTATATATAGTCCAGAATTCAACATCAATCTCACTTATAAATTACCGAAAGAAGCTTCCATATTTACAGCCGAATGCTTTGCAATTGAACAAGCGCTAAATCAAATCCAGGTTCTCAACATTCATCGAACCTTACTATGTACTGATTCGCTAAGTGCTCTAACTAAAATTAGGTCAAATATTTTACGTTATCCGGAAGACAATATTATATGTAAAATAAAAAATCTTCTCAATTCTCTTAGTGAATCTGGGTTTGAGACGATATTGGCCTGGGTCCCTGCCCATTTGGGTATCGAGGGTAATGAGATGGCCGATTTTCTCGCCAAATCTGGTTCAGATTCCGGAACTATCCCACTAAATTTTAGAATTCCTATATCCGATGTCTTTCCGATTCTTAAATCTAATATGACTCGTGCCTGGGAAGAAAATTGGGCAGTCTCCAAAATAAGAACTGGATCTTTCTATGCGGGAATTCAAAACCATATCCCTGCTAAGCCATGGTTCCACGGTAAAAAACTTTCAAAACGATTCATTTCATGTATCTCGAGAATGAGAATTGGCCACTGTTCAATTGCATCTCACTTGTCTAGAATTAGAGTTTTAGATGATCCGTTCTGCCAGTGCGGTGTGGAAGAGGAAACCCTCGACCACGTTTTCTTTAACTGTAAAAACCATTCATCTTTCAAGAACATATACCGCCGGCTTATTAAAATCACACACCAGTCCCCGCTTAACATTTCATACCTTTTATCTCTTAACAATTCTCGTGTTCATACAGCTTTATGTAAGTTTATTAACCTGAATGAATTCAATATTTAATTTGTTTTAGTGATCTAAATGAGTCCAATATTTAATTTGTTTTATTATTTTCCCATTAGATTAACCGAAATTTCTTATCCATTTTAAATATTACCGGCACAAAGCACTCTCTCCAGGGTGAATTGCCTTAAACCAAAAAAAAAAAAAAAAAACCTTTTTACCATTGTGTGAAGTGGGTCATTGTGCGGGAAGGTCGGTAAGGTGGTCCGGTGTTAGGACGCCGTTTCGGAAACGGACTCCCTTCACGACTGAACTATTTGAAGTTATACAATGGAACTTATACGTAATAAATCTTCCAGTATTTTGTATTGTGGCTTAGCACGCTCACACGTTCGGAAGTTGGGGCACAAAAATCATTCTCGTATTTTGAAAGATAGAGTTTCATATTTACGAAGAAAATTTATACTATTATCATTTTATCGCATGTTTTATTGTAGTTGCATGGCGTTCCGTCCTCTCTGACTATCCTGCGGAGAAATGGCGAACTCCAGGACAATCAAAGTAAATTACGTCGTCAAAAACAGGTAAAAATAGTTGTCTTCAAACTAATTGAAAATAACTTTAAAATGTTCTCTACAAACTAGTTCAAAATGAGCCGTAAGAGTTTATTTTGTAAACGCAACCCTATTGCTTGCACACGTGCCCAAAGTTGTGTTATTTTTCGCGCTCCCAATACTGTTTGGTTTCGCCTGAATTGTTGACAGAGTTACTACGCTCGTCCTATGTTCCCTATTTGAAAATCATTTTTTAAATGGATATTGAAGCGTTAGGTTTATATCTTAATCTACAATTATTGTGTAAATAACAGTTGTACTTAATGTAGATATAACATATTATGATTTATGAAATACTCTATTTTAGTTCAAAAATGCATTGAATTTTACTACTCTCTTTTGCAAGTTCAAAAAAATATCTCATAACTAATTTTAAAACGTTCAATATGTGTGTGTCCCTTTCCCCCTTGCCCGGTCTCGAGGAAATGAGGATTGGGAGAAAAGAACATAGTATGTATTATATTAAAAATGAACAGTTACAGTTATCGTCATTTAACAGTTTAATCATAATTATTACTTGTTATGTGCACCTATAATACTTATTCAAAATACGAAAATATTAAATAATTTCTATTTTTTAATTAGAATACTACGACCACCTGACCCCAAATAACCCTAAAAAGGTATTTTTTGAAAGATTTTCTTGGGCAGTCTCCTCGTAAGCATTTCTGACCCCAGAGTATGAAATAAAAGTATTTTTGGCGTCATAAATTGATAACTCGGTCTTGTGTGCGGCTGATGCTTGGTTGTTAGTTGAACGTCATGATAAGCTCAAATTGATAAATTAAAATCACCTCCTTGCGCAACTACCACACGGAAAAGTGATTTTATTGAAATGGCTTCAATAATATTTGAGTAAATTTTCCATCCTTCCTCTAACTATCTCTTTTCTTTTCTCGTTTTCATTAAGGCACCGTTACAAACGTACAAAAATAAGAAGAAGCGGACTGAAAACGGTTTGAAAGGGAAAATGTAAATATAAATGATCGAAGAATCGCACAAACATAACAAAAAGGATTATAATTAACGGGCGTAAGCGACTCTTGATAAAATATTTAATAAAAACGTCTAATTTAAAAAAGAGCGAAAATCTCCACATCTGAGTAAAGTGCATTTATCATAGCACGTTGTAGCATATTTATAACTGTTTTATTAATAACTTTTTCAACTCGGCATCTGAATAGATATCTCAAAGAAGAGTATATTTAAGGAAAATATGTTATACGTTGGTAGAATTTAGAAATAGGGGGCTTAACACCAAAACAATGATATTATTTCGCAAAAGTGGGTTTCAGAATTGATATACTGTAACTAATGATTGGCATAAAAAATGTCAAGTTTTACACGAGATAAAAGACACGTAGCACACACGTGGATGATGATGACAGAGTAATGATTAAAAGACAATTATTTAAAAGGGCAAGGACTAAATGAAGCAGTCTTTACATAAACATTCCCCTCAGCAACGGCTGTATTTCACATGCCACCGATAAATTCGCTAAACGGTACGTAAGAAGACTAGTACTAGTAAGAAAGTACCTACATATAAATAAAAATTATACATAATATCGATCATGAAGTATAAACTGTTACCTTTAGGCGGGCTGCTAAAACAAAATATGCATTGCGTTACGTTACGTAAATATATTCGTAAGTATTATATCAATTATATCCAAGTGTTATTTTCAACGAATAGTTACAAATGTCGATAGAGTACTACACCGCCTAATACGTTGCCTCTCGGCTACTGAGAGCTCGCCTTAAAAAGAATTTAGGAAAATTCCCCGAGAGATATCACTTTGCCTGTGATGAGCCTTGCCCTCGTAAGCGCTTGATTACACTTCGCTCAAATTGACCGACGACAAGAAGAAAATAAGAAATATAAATTTCAAAAGAAGGAGCGGTTGAGCGAATTTATTTTCTCGGGGCAAAGTGTTTTGTCATCATATAATATTCATTAAAACTGTGCGTAAAATTGAAAACTTTCTGTTCCACGGAGCCTCAAAACGCTCGACCTTTACATATAACTTAATAATATAAAATATAATTTAATAACTTGAGTTTACTTTTGATAAACTTAAGTTGTTGCTTTATTTACAATATCCCCCAATTTGAATTGTTCGTGTTCAAAAGCGTTACAAATTTTGTAAGGAAATAAACAATAATCATAAAAGCCCATTAAATTCTATTTTTTTGTTACATTAACTCCTCCCAGGAGGTTCTGAGGAAAATAATTTCCCTCAGGGTCTATGTCATCTTTGGGGATGCTGTGTGAAGGGTCTTTAAATGGAAAGAAGGAGTGAGTGGGTCTTGAAGAGACCCGCGTCGTAGGAGGGAGGAAACAAAGAGGCCGGCAAATCGTTCAACGCCTGTTCTCATGTGACAAATGTCAACCGTGCAGAAATGTTGGGCGCGCTTTTGGCACGTTTCCCGACTGTACACCTGTGTCCAAGGTATGAATTACGCCAGTTCTTCGGAGCATCTTTCATTGAAATACCGGTAGAACAAAGACAGCATTCCCACCGGACGCCTGTGCTCTAAAGATTGCAATCCGTTTATTAAGGTATGAGATTCTATCAAGCGTACCGACCGTTTTGCAGAGGTTTATTTTAGATATTTTAAAGCTTCAGAATAGAGGTCTGTCCATCTGTTGCGTGGCGGGCCGGATCGAGAGAGACTGATTGAGGAACTCTCCAGCCAGAATCTCTCAACCTATCGCCTTGCACCGCAGTTGAAGGGATGGATTCATACGTCTTTCACTACTGGATACACTGACCCCAAGATTCCTATCCACCCTTTCCTTAAAAAAACCCTTCCCCAGGGAAATTGTTTTCCACGGGGCCTCCTGTGTGGAGCTAATGTAAAAAAAAATGACATATTTTTAAATATTTAAATGAACTCAACTCAACACCTCTGAAAAATCATTAAAAGTGATGAAAAAAATTGGTTAAATAAGTCACGTTAAGTTAGGTTATGGGCTATTTTTCAATGACTTTTCGAAGAAGTGTTGAGTTGACTTGATTCTGAGTTGGTATGGAACCACTAATCCATACTGAATCACCACTAAGCTTTTCCTCAAAAAGTTGCACTGGCCTAATTGTAAGTGATTTTTGTAATATTATTCACATTTTCTGTTTGTCAAAATCACACAAGTATCTTCACAATTGTAATAAATAGTGTTCATGCTCGTGATATGTTGCGCTTATTATTTGCATTGCTTTATTCTGTATTATTTGTAGTTTATGTATTAACTGATCGTTGCATAAAACATGATATTATGTGTAACGTCTAGGGAGTACGATGCACAATCTGTTTACGAAGGTTTTCAAACTGTAATGTTTGTCTCCGCCACACTGAAAATTTCACAGACATGCGACTGTGAAAATGAAGGATCGTAAATAATGCACATAAAAAATGCCAACACGACATGTCTTTTTAACTCGGAAGACATAACAAAGCTACATGACGTTGCAAATAAAATTTATAATTTAAAAAGAACATCGTGCGAGTCACATGCACAAAAGCATTACACTGTAGAATGTACACGCCAAAAGATATGACAATGATAATGCAACCGATGTTTTTAACACCCAGAAACATGACGTGTACATCTTTCAAGATTAGCACTACCCTAAGCGCATATTATATGACAGGTGAAAGGGTAGTCAATTCTTTATAATTGAATGGCTTTGAATTTATCGAGAAACATTTTTAATACCACGAGGTGAGGTTTGTCTAGGTCTTGGCAGCGAATCAGCCCACTAACCGGATCGGGAGGGACTGGTTGAAAGAAAAAGGACACATGCAGGATTTTCTCGACCAATAGGAGGGATGATTCATTCGTCCTTGACCCAACTTCACCAAGATTCCTGCCCAAACTTGGTACCTTTTTCCTCCCCAAAAATGATATAGGTCCCGAGGGAAATTATTTTGCTCAGGGCTTGTGTGGAATTATTGTAAAAAATATATTTTAAATCTTCGAATTCTGAATTGTATGAAATATAATAAGTTTTAACAAGAATTTGAAATTTAAATTAAGGTTTAATAAGATTTTTTAACAAACATAACTAAAACACAAACATTTACTGCGATTAGAGGACAATTAATTGTGGTCGCCAAACTGTTTTTTGATATAATGATTTGCGGCCTTACTAATAAACGTGGTGCAAATTTTATACAATTGATAAACCATGACGTAAGAACCTTACTAATAGAAACGTCAAACAGAAAATGAAAAAAAGTTTTTCACGAAAAAAAAATCACATGTACTTTTACTTTTACTCCAAACGACGAAAACACGAAATTTTAAAAACTTTCACAATTTCGATTATTTATTTATTAATTTATTTATATACGCCTATTTAGGCTTTAACATATATATATACATAACAATATTTATGAAATTATACTTATAAATAGTGCAGGAAACAACTGTTTAAGACACTTGCACAAAAATAATTATAAAGTAAAAACATTACTGAATTAGATCCACACAGTATGTAGGTACCAAATATTTAAAATATAAAAATCCAAAATAGCTTTTTTCTTTATGCAGACAAAATACAAATAAATAGCTTTATCACGGTATTCCCATACTTGATAAAAAAAACTTCAATAAAGTATGCTTATATATTGAAATTGATGTACTAAATATATCAACAACATCGGAGTATTTGTTTCCTAGCTGTTGAATCCGTCGCATAGGAGTGTAATATTGCGATGTTGAAGTAGAATTGTCACAATAATAAGGTAGGTACTGTCTTGTAACTGACCTGCCTGGAAAGAGATTACGTACAATAAATCAGGGGTATCAAACATTGAATTTACGATTTTATATAAACAGGTTAAATCGGAAATGATTCTACGATCAGATAATTTTATTTAATTTAATGAACAAAGTACGTTATCGTAATTTAGGCATTCTCTCAGAATGCCCATTTTAAAATTTACATATCTTAAAAATTTATTTTGGATTCTTTCAATCGCATATGAATGAACCTCATAATTTGGGGACCAAACCGTGGAATTATATTCTATTTGACTCCTTACTAGTGACATCCATAATGTTTTTACAGTATTGACATTATTGAAATCGCTAGATACCCTTAAAATAAATCCCAACATTTTCAAAGCTTTATTGGTTATTATTTCTATATGCTTGATAAAGTTGAGTTTCATGTCAAACCAAATACCTAAGTCATTAATTTCCGAGACAGATACTAACGACATATTGTTAATGGAATAATCGAAAAATATTGGATTCTTTATTCGATAAAACCTCCTGACATATGCTTATGTTAAGTTGCGAACGGTTATCATGACACCATATAATAAATCTCAACAAGTTATTCGACAATATATGGCAATCATCAATGTTTCTGATTGCTTTGAATAATTTCAGGTCGTCTGCAAACATTAATACTTGAACATCATTGAAAATATATAACACATCATTAACAAATAATAAAAACAGAATTGGACCTAAATGTGACCCCTGGGGAACACCAATCGTAGCAGTGAAATTGTATGAAAATGTACCATCAATTTTAACAGCCAGCAACAGATTACTGTTGATCAAGTAACTGTTAATCTCGTACAAAACCCCACTGAGAGACAACCTGGGTTCTCATTATCTCGCAAACTCTAGTCCGCCATCAAAAGGATAAGGTGATCCCGTAGCCGTTGTGCCCATATGATGTATATGTAGATGGGGCCTTAAAGAATCGGAGATGTGTGAATGCGGTGAGGTGCAAACCACCGAACGTATGGTCAACGAGTGCCCGCTCCATTTATTCCCCGGAGGGATTGATGAGGTCCACAGGGCAACGCTTGAGGCCCTAGACTGGCTCGCAGACCTAGATGTCCCCCTCTGACCCCCCAACCATACGAAAGGAGAATAAATAGTAAGAATTTAAATTTTAAGAAGGCCTTTGTTCATTAGTACGAATTCAAAACAGAGATTGTATAGTCTTTATTCAATGTGTAACTAGAAGCCCATTTAACGGTTTAAACTATTAAATTCAAAGCTTTAGTATAAATTCCATTTTGGGGGCGGCTATGGGTACCGCCGCCCGGGAACCATTTATTGAATAACCAACATCTTTGCCTTAGGTTACCCCAAGTAGTTCGCTCCTTTTGGTGATTTAGCAGGGGTGTCCGGGTTCACGGAGTCAAGTTAGTCTGGATTTTGGCGGCAGATTTGTCTGCCCGCCAACAGCGTGGCAAGCCGGATCGCGAGAGACTGGTTGAGGGAGATCTTTAGACCTCTCCAGCAGGACTCTCTCGGAACATTGCCTTGCACCGAAGTGGAAAGGATAGATTCATTCATCCGTCACTCCTGGTCACGCTGACCCCACGATTTCTACCCACCTCACATACCATTTTCCTTCCCAGAACTTCCTCAAGTAATTGGAAGTAATGTCCTTCCTCTAAAAATACCCTTCATACAGCATCCCCAAAGACAACATAGGCCCTGAGTGAAATTACTTTCCTTAGGCGGCCCACCCCGGGCCTCTGGTCCTGGGGGACCTCCAAACGTCTCCATGTTCCCTTGATCAAATCCTAAACAAGGCTTTAAGGCACCAAAACACTTTAAAAAAATTGTCATTTTTTTAATTTAATTTTCTGAAAGATGCATTGTTAAGAATGCCCTCACCAATGTTTTAAAGAAATTCAAAAATTTGACGGAGATACAGCATTATATGTGAAACCGTTTGAAATAGTTTGTATATTTAAAACGGTTTCATATAAAATGCTGTATCTTCGTCAATTTTACGAATTTCCTAAAAACGTTTGATGAGAGCATTATTAACAAATGCATCTTACAGAAAATGAAATTTAAAAAAAAAACTATTTAAGTTTCCTGGTGCCTTAAAGCCTTGTTTAGGATTTGATCATGGGAACGTGAAGGCATTTGGAGGTCCCCCAGGACCAGAGGCCCGTATGAACTGAATAAAAAGCTTATAAAATTACATCAACTTCTCAAACAAGGGGAGGGGCTCATTCAACTTTGCCGCCCCGGGCCTCTGACGGGCTTAGTCCGCCACTGACCTCCTGTGTGGCGCTAACGTGAAAAAATAATAATCTTACATCAATAAAAGCAGTAACAATTTGAGACCGAGAGCAGAAAAAAAATTACCGAGAAACGACACTGAATCGAGATGAATCGTCCACTAAATCTAAATACTATCCAAAATCTGAAAATTAGATGGATACCCACCAGTAATTAAAAAAGATACCCTTTTAACAGTAATTTAATTTAAATTAATCGTTTGAAGAAAAAAGTGTTTAAAGGGAAAAGTCCGTCCTTGAATATTGTGAACAGTTAATTCACTTTTCAACAACAAAGACGTAAGAGGCGTCCTCCCACATACATTTTCGCATAAATTAAGTACGTACATTGTGTATTTTACAACCTTCTCGTAATTTAGGTGTTATTTAAATGTCTAACGTCAATTGGAAATGTAAAGGAGAACATAATGTAAAACTCGTTTATGAGTTGGCAGCCGTCGGCAGTTGAAGATAGAGCGGAACGGCTAATGACGAACAATATTTGGAGGACTGCGGAGGTATCGCAAGCATCTAAGGAGCTCACCACATTTTTAGGAAGATTATACGTTCTATAAAGCACAAAATATTGGAAAATATTAAAGTGAAAACTTCTTTAGCACCGTTGTGATTTAAAACTCGAAAAATAGCGACAATAAAAAGAGACAAACACATACATATATAGAATAATCGGTCTTCTCTGTGAGGCGCTTCGTAGCCTCCCCACTCTTCTTTACTCGTGTCTACTTAAGTTTTCTGAAGGTTTCACTTCTACCGCGTGTGAATTGCACACTGATTTTGTTTACTTCGGCCACCTAATATATACAAAATATTGTGCTTACTACCTCTCCGCTTTTTTATTAAAATTCGTTAGAAAATCATAAAAAAAAATCTTCAATGATATTTATTTACGTCCAGCTGAAACTACGATAATTATTATTACACGAAAATTATGAAATAATAATGAACGCGCACAACATAAACAAAAGAATTGACAGTAGATTCAGAAAGTGTAGAAAAATGCTAATAAAAGGCACCTACTTGTATTATAATATTATATTTTGGTGTTTAATATAGGGATTGAAATGGTATACAAACATTCTGAAGAGGTGTTCGAGATGTTCCTGCATCCCACATCTTTAATCTTGGAGAGAGAGCACAGCATCAGCGGCGGTCGTAAAGTTTTATGGACGAGAGTTTTCCCGCCTAGTTAAAGAGTTGCCAAAAAGAGCGGAATTTGAGTCGCAATTATTCTCCCTGATAATTTTATTCCTTTCGTTCCATTATGGTAATAACTCCGAGAGATAAATGGACAACTCCCAGAGCTATTCTACGGCGAATGGGCCGATAATATAAAGAAAGGCCAGCTTCAAAGATGGTTTGCATGATTCAGTGGAAGCATTTTAGAGTCGACTTACTAATAGCTTTTCCGGAATGAAAGATAACACCTCGGTAATCTTCAGGCAGTATGCTGGCGCTGGCTTTGGAACATTGGGACTACATACACCACGTGTGGGTTTGTTCTGTAGGGGGATGGGGGAGTTTACTAATCTGGAAGAGTACTCTTGTAAGGGAATCTAAAACATCCTAAAATTGCACACAATAAATGCTTACTACAGAATATAAGAGTTATTTATTTAGTAAAATAATTTATATTAATAACATAATTTCATAATGTTTGCCTAATCGGGTGGCTTACCCGTGCTGGGGCCCCATTTTATAAAACAAAGTTCCATTAGATGAAGTATATGTAAATTTTAATAAAATAAATCTTTTAAATAATTTTTTTTTTCAAATCGGTAGATTATGAGTTGTGTGTGTGAGTGATGTGTGTTTTATAATAAGTTTTGTGTGTTACGCGTTATGTTATACTCTTTTATGCCATAGAAGTTTTGTAATATTGTTTTTTTTTTTAACTTAAATCCAACTTTTAATTTTATATCTTAATTAATTTTTGTTTTTTTTTCAAGTTTTGTATCAAATGGAAGATTGTTGAATGCTATTATTGCATGGTATTT
Source organism: Glyphotaelius pellucidus (assembly GCA_936435175.1). Lineage (NCBI taxonomy): Eukaryota > Metazoa > Arthropoda > Insecta > Trichoptera > Limnephilidae > Glyphotaelius > Glyphotaelius pellucidus. Next base: position 634,427 of record OW386541.1, read on the forward strand.
ATGGTGCCTTTGTCCAAAGCTTGTGTTTACCATCGGAGTTTATGTTTTCTTTGTACGCTTTGTCTAACTGGTCTGTTAGCAAAAGTTCGTGTTTGTTGAAATTTGTTTTTTGTTCCAAAATTGTGTTTAGTTTTTAGTAGTTTTAACATATAATTGCCCCTCCATACAACATCTCATCTCTTCTAAGTCTGAACTCGACTCCAATCTTCCATATAATTCTGAAAGTTGCACATTTAAATAATATTGATATATAAAGATAGGAAACTAAATAATGTGATATAAATGTTTGTAGATATCTCATTTTTTAAATGTAAATATCTAATTTAATTAATAGTTATAACAGTATAAATTATTCCTAAAAATCCAAAGGATTTCTTTTTACCTCTTTCTTGAGTAATAACTTGAGAAATTATTCCAAATCCAGGTAAAATAAGAAACCTTTCCTTTCTCTGTAATTTGAAATGATGGCCTAGAACACCCTTGAAGGGTGAAAGCCAGAAATAATTGAAATAAAAAACATATAATTGGCGTATATCTAGTTACTTTAAACATGTTAAATAATTTGTCTTTCAGTCAATCTATGTTTTTTAAACAAGTATTACCTTTAAGGGGATCCAATAGTCCAGGGAAAAATCGAAATCGGATTTCACGCCCTTTGTGGGAGGAGTTAAAAAATATTTGAGAAAAAGCTTTTGAAACGGTTGAAAAAGGTATTTGAGAATTTTTTTTACAGGTTGATTTCGTAAAGGCCTAAAAAAAACATTAACTCCTTTTTGACACGTTGTTTATTGTAATAACAAGGAAATTTAAAATTGATTTCACGGAACCGAGCGACGTGGAGCCTACACGTCTGTTCCCTGCTCCGGCCAGGGCGGTTCTGAAAGGAAGTGGGGTGTGGCAAGCCAGTAGTCCTTCGGTGAACGACATAAGGGTCACTTTGAAAATCCACATTCGTCGGCTGCCAGCCGTATTGTGAAATAACAACGCAAAAATGCATATTTTATTTTATTTTGTGAATATCGGGCGTAAATATCATTTTTTTTGCGATTATCATAAAAGTAACTAAATTTGCTACAATAAACAATAAAACCATATCCGAAAAGATGTTCATAAGTAGGAGAGTTTGCACTTGAAAGTGTTTTTTTATAGACCTGTTACTTTATTTTTTCCAGGCTTATTAAAAGACTTATAAAAAAAATGACCGATATTTTTAAGGGCCAAATTATGTTCTACACGCAGTATTTAATTGAAGCATCTTTAATATTTTTAAGCGATCAAATTTTCAAAACAAAAACACATGATTTTGTGTGATTTTGCATTATTTACTATGGCTTCATCTAAAGATATTTTTCTGTGCAATTTCTACATGATCGATAGCTGAGTTTGTTGCTCCTCCCCAAACAATAATTATTCCACATGTTATTATTGATTGACAAAGCGCAAAGTGTTTTCATTTCGTTATTATTCATTATCGACCACCATAACAATGGCATGTGCCCTAGCACGGTGGTGGAAAAATCCACAAATCATGTAACCATGAAAGCAGTAAATAAAGAATTGTTTTATATTTTACTAGCGAGTTCCCGGCATGCGTTGCTATGCCACTTAATAAAGAAAAAAATTCTCCGTGCGTGTCCTTTCCCGTTCGTCCCGTTCCCCTTCCGCCTCCCCTTCTTCTCCTGCGTCCCCTTCCCCTCTCGCGCTCTCACTCCCCCTTCTCCACCTTCCCTCTCCCAACTCCCCTCGCCCGCTTCCCTCTTCTCGCGAACCCCCTCCCGAGTTCCCTCCCCTTCCCGAGATCTCCTCCACCCTCCCGAGTTCCCCTCCCCTTCCCGAGATCCCCTCCACCCTCCTGGGTTCCCCTCCCCCCTCCCGCGAACCCCCCACTACAGTTCTCCTCCCCCTCCCGCATTCTATACATTCAGTCCCGGTACATTCAGTTTTCAAACAACTCGCGTGCCACCTTTTGCAATTTTTATACGAAACCTTCGCGTGCGTGTTCACTACAACTCGCCAAAGTTTCCTTGCAATCGGTTGAACGGTTAAGTAACGCATTTCATGACGCCAGAGCTCGCTGTTATATATAGAAACCATCGCGGGGGTATCACACATCAAATCCCCAAAGTTTCATCGCAATCGGATTAACGTATAGCAACGCATAATTTCATTATTCCAGTACTCACTATATATAATCACGGGGAAACCTACAATAAACAACGGAAATCATATTTAATTAATTATAATTAATAAATTTCGGAACGTATTTTAAATATTATTATTCTTGGAGTTGAAGTTTCTAAATAGGTACATGTAATTACGCTTAGTTATGGTTTGCTTTTAATTTAAAATTATGGACGGAAAAGTTAACCTTTCATCTAAAATTTGAGATAATTACCTCAAAAAATCACATTTAGAATACGGAAAATTTTAATCGAGTAAGGCAATGATTGAAATTTTACACTTTGGTATACTGCAAAAATAATATTGATGAGATGCTGACGTTTACCTTTTCTTCAATTAAAATCAGTTAAATTTAAGAAAAAAAAGGCATAGAATTCGTCATAAAAAATCAACACTGAGGGTATCTACAAAGGAAAAAAATATTATCAAACCCTTCGTACATATTTGAAAAAAATGATAAAATATATTTCCAAAGCACTATTCCCCCGGAAACCATAAGTGTCAAGAACTTATGCATCGACCCATTACATACCGATGTACTCAATTTGAACACCACGGGGAAGAATGTAGAAATAAAATGCGTGTCAAAGGCTCGGGAAAGTTCCAGCCCCTTTGCCGCAACTCGCAACCCGCAACCATCGCCGGTTCAGTCGAGGAGAGAACGACATTTATTTTTAACACTCTAATCTACTACAAAAAGCTTTTATGTCTTCGCTAAGCGAAAACTTCGCAGCAACTTAAATTATGATAAAATATTAAAATGCTACCGTCTCCGAAATGGAACTGTAATGGTATTGTCAATCTCAGCCAAATTTAAGGCATGTTACATAAACCTGGAAACGTTTTAAACACTGAAAAGTTAATGATGTTGATGACGAAGCCCCCCGAGGTATGAAGGACGCCTCATTCTAACTTAAACCAATTCGATAACACCTATCTGTCTACCTCTGGGGGGAAAAAGTACTTTGAATCTAAATATTTCTATTTTTGATTTACTGACGATTCGTGGTGGGATTCCATTATAATAATATAATAAAAAGAATCAAACCTTATTTTCTCTTAATTTATTTTTGAACGTTTATAGTTTCTAAGTAATTAGTTTAAGCCATTTTCAGCTGGCTATAACATATGAGGAAGAGGAAGGGGAGTAGTTTACAAGGATTTTATTCTATTTATATGGTTTTTTATTGCTTTTGAAAGAGTCCAGTTGGAGAAGTAAAAAAGTCTCCCTCAACCAGTCTCTCCGCCACAAAGTAGGTAGACAATCCTCACCCCATGAACCCGGGCACCCATGTTAAGTCACAAAACGTAGCGAACCACTTGGGGTATTGGTGATCGTGAATAATGCGTGGAACCCACCCAGACCCGCCTCCCAAATAGAATATTATATCACTTTTAATGTATAAAAAACTAAAACGTGCATGGTTGGTTACATTACATTATTTATAAAATTACATTTTTACAGAAAGCGTAACAATTATTTTTAAATTCATTAATTCTTCAAACTTTCGGGCATCTCATAACAATTTTTTAGTTTCTCTATGGTACATAAAACATGTATAAATTAATCAAGATGTTAACTGTTGATTTCCCTAAAAAAAAAAATTTTTTACATTTCTGGTTTCATAATTATGTATATTTTCAAACATTTTCATCCACATTTTCATCCACATTTTCAACTGTTTTTCATAATTTCTTATATAAAAATTAACACACCTACCTAATAACCCTCTCATTCTTCTTGAAATACAATTTAGCTCTTCTCTCGTTTGATTATTTTTTGCATATTTACCATTCCTTGGTTTTACACTCACGTAGAAAAATTTGAACTTTTTTTACGTAAATGATTTTACTTTTAGATTGCTGTAGTACCACGGGATCTTCAGGTGGCAAAATATGGAACCTAGCTTTTGCGAAGGGCGTAATAGCATATCACGGTGACCTGAAAGACAAGAAACCGCCAATACCCAAGAACCCTTGCTCGACTACGACATGTCTACCCTTCCTTATCCATTCTGTAGTCGCTATCCTCACAACCCGATGTCTCAATCAAGAACCCTTGCTCGACTACGACATGTCTACCCTTCCATATCCATTCTGTAGTCGCTATCCTCACAACCCGAACTCAATCAATTGGCTTTCCCGAGTGTCAACCTCGCGTCACACTCCTGGCGCATTACGCTATTGTTTCAAATTAATTTACAGCTGTACGAAATAATATCTCAGTTTAATCTGAAGCATTTATAAGGCCTCGCTCAAACTTGAGTGTATAATTAAATCACTTTCAAGTCTCTGTTTTAGTGCTTTCTTGTGGGAATCTTAAATCTTGGGTCATATAAAATAACACATCAATTGTTTGAATATACATTAACCCCTCGGGCTAATTTGTTCGCCTTTGGGAAAAAACTCCTGTAGGTCTCGTAGAAATCGTTGTGTGTCCCTTACTATCACGATGAAAAATATGATCGTGAACGGTGTTAGAAAGAGAAAAACCCACGTTTTATGTTCAAATCGAAAAATTAACCACAAAATAATTAAAATTTACACCTTTACGAAACCAAAGCTTCTGACTGCAATTTGAAAAAAAAAATTAAACTTCGGGAATTTTAAAAAAAATTATTTTCGCATTAAACTTCTAAAACGCAGTAACGATAACGTTTAAAATACATTTGTCTAATAAAATATGTGTGTTTGTTTATTTTTCGTTATCAGTAACTTTAGTTATAAAAAAACTAAGGTGAGCCATTTTCAAAACTTTTTTTTTGTTTTGTATTCAAAATATTTTTAATTCAAACGTAAAAGTTTATTTTGAATTACAACATTTTAATGCGTAACAGTTTTTAGTTTTCGAATATGTTCAGAAATATTCCATATATTTGGATTTTTGCCGCAAAGCGTGCTAACAAAAGGTCTGCCGTAACCTCTAGAACTCCAAATATTCTATATTATCTTGTAATCCAGTAATTCCACCCCTCTTGTCATTTCTCTCGGACAGAAAGCCTTATTGCATTGTTTTCAGTTGTCCCACACTTTATTTTCTCGGTTGGTATCTGTAATTTTTTGTGTTAATCCTCTGCTGTATATAAAATAAAAATGAAATAAAATATTTAATGTATAAATCTTGAAAGAAATATGGAAATTTTAATCGCATCAAACATTTCTGCAAAAGTCGGATAACATAATAGATTATAGCCGGTAAATATAATGACATCGTAATAATATTTCTTCGAAATATTGTCAGGCGAAATAATTTTCAAGACCCACGTATTTTATTTGATCATATTTATACCCCCTTCGAAATTCGTGTGGAATATCATGCTCATTTCGGATATCTATATAATAGTAGGTTGATGACCTCAGTGGCAGACCGAAAACCACCTTGAGTCTTGGCCCAGAGGTCAAAGGTTCAAAACCCGGTGACAAAAAACAAAAATGCATTACATTTTAAACAGTTTTTTTCCCTATTTATGTGCAAATTAAATTAATTCAGAATGAAAACTAATTTCCAATATCTCGCAGACGGAGAAACACTTCATGAATATTAGTAAGGCCGAGTGTCTACAAGATTTTTTTACACATAATGAAACCGGCTGGAGATTAATTTGCATATGTATATATATTTTAAAAGGGAATTAAATTCTTTACAACTTCTTGCCGATGAATTTCTTTCTCTGATGAATATTTTAGACGAAATGAAAGTAAGAAGTTAAGTTTAAGTTGAAGGACAGCTAAAGAAGGAGGTAGCTGGCGCAACACGGCATAACACCCCAAAAACAAATAACGAAAATACTTTTCTAAAATCTAAAATCGTATCTGATTTGAAGGAAGTTTGATAAAAATGTGAAGTAAAATGATTTTTTTTTGAAAATATCTATTATTATATTAAATAAAAATCTATTATATATATTAATTTAAATTTCGACACATTTAAAGCCAAATTAGTCTACCACTTTTTAGATGTAAATAATGAATGAGAAATCATTTTATTTTATTTCGATTTTCTTTTGTTTGTTTTTTATATATGTTAAAGCCCAATAGGTCATCAATAAATAAATAAATAAATTTAATTTAACACCGGGAGGATAAACGGTTCGGTACATTAGTATGACATTTTAAAATATCCTGCCAGTGACCCAGAAAATATCAACATTTTGTTTAATAAGTTTTACAAGTTTTTCTGCGTCGTAATAGATTTGGTGGTCTTTATGAGTAATCTGAGTATTGTACTAGATAGATGTTACACTTTTACTTATAACTGCATAATCAACTCAAATTTCGACTTTTCGGAGATGTCTCACTAATCAACCGAACAATCGATATGTTTAGTAACTAGATATCAACAGGCAGCTCTCCTAACCCACCTGTTTCCTTTGAAAACAACGCATTATTGAAAGTGTTGGGGTCCTACTGATTTCGAACGGTTAGACTCTTGGGTGGCATATCGTAAAAAAAGCCACTATAAGTAATGATTTATGCGTCGTAAAATAAGATTCTGAATAAATAAGAATCCGCAACATAAACGCGTCCCGTAATTAGATAAATAATGTTTGGGGAATAAAATGATCGATGCGCGCATGAAAGCAATTTGCGGTGGGACATCTACCCAATTAGTTTTATTGCTCCAGACGAATTCAATGAAGATTGCCAAGCAATTTATTTTCCTCCACGAGCATAGTCACTACATTATATCCACGGTACGATAATCCAATCGCGCCTGGAGCAACGACTGGTTAATATCATCAAAACATCGGGATGCTTCGACGCTTATGAAAATTGAACACCCTCGCTGCAGTCGACTTTTAACACTACAGTTAGGCCGGGCCGTCAATGTTTGGATGATTTTTTGGGAGATATTATCATTCTCTGTGACTCAAAAGGGTAAGACATAACCTCAGTTAAAATTTTCGAATTTAGCGGGTATTTTACCGCCTCTGAGTAAACTGTTCAGTTACCCTTCAATTTACTTTAACCACAGGATGAAGAGGAAACCCGGCGGTATTTCGTCCATACAAACGTATTCCCTAATTTCCTCTCTGGATTTAGACACTTCTGCAAATATTTTTTTTAATATGTATCGACTAGATAATACTATTAGCGTGTCGGTACATTTGCTTTTTTCACAAGTTACTTCACTTCATACAGGAATTAGGACACCCAAAATTCGTTAAAAAAGCCTGGTTTAAACGCCATCAACAGACTTTCAGTATACAAACTAGACAATGCATTTAAACAAAAACAAATGCACGGACATAGAGTATTTTTATTCTAATACAGATTGTAAAAAAATCTTAAAATTCGGTGCAGTTTTGGAGGAAAAATGGGGAATAATTTTATTTAGGTATTATCAGCCTGAAGTGAACAGTTCGCTCAGTATTCGCAGGCTTAAGAGCGACAATTAGAGCAACATGATGATGGACACTGTAACGCTGTCCGAAACGTTGGCTAAAGAAGGAGGTAGCGAAACACGGCATAACACCCGAAAAACAATAACAAAAATACTTTTTGGCCGTGAAAACCTAAAAACATTAGAGCAACAGTTTGGGAGAAAACTTATTTTTCAAATTTCTCGGCGATCTTAACGCGGCGGCGGCATTAAAACAGGCCAATTAAATATTATTAACTTCCAGAAGCTGCCGTTCTCCCAATATGGTTTTGCTGAATGGTGTCGGTTTTCTTAATTTCCTTTAACTAATCATGTAATGAGGTATCAAGTCACACTCGAATCTGTTGCTTTAGAAGTAGATATAGTGAATATTATTTTTATTCCTGTGTGTTTCTGTTTCTTCTGTAGGTGTATGTATACTTTCTGAAAAGGTAAATCTGTGGGCCGACGAAGAAATATCACTCAAATGGAGAACTCTGACGTTACTCAACTTGAATCGCGTATTCTGTTATCGAACTATCAACTGTTTTCAGTGCAATTCACCGTCCTTTCAATAATAAGCTTTGGAGTTAAATGTAAAACTAGATTAATATTAATAAAGTATTTTGTTTGTATAATGTGTATTTTTCGGTTGTTTAATAAGGAAAAATTTTAAAAAGATGCAAAACCGGGGACTAATTAATTATTTTGTATAGTTCAAATCCTGATCCCAACGATTTTTTAAGGTATAATTATTTTTTCAAAGAATCTTGCAAGTAATTAATTTATTTTTATTTTTTATTAAACGTATAACATTATGTTATATCTACATTTTAATAGTTGCTGCTTACGGTAACTTCCAATCCCCCCTTCTACCATATTGATAACAGGCGACTTTTTCGAAATTTTATCATAAATTCGGGTCATTTAATAAAATTATTTTTCCCGCGTCAACTTGACAGGCATTGCTGGTGAAACAGACTATCTACTCGAGGAGCAGCGCTAATCGGAAGTTAACTCAGAGTTGGTGAAATCCCACACTAATAATATATACTTTTGGCTTAATGAAGAACTCCAGACAACTTTCTTGTTTAGCAATAATAACTGAATAACGTAAATGCCGGCAAGTTTTTAAGCTCGATTAAATACAACAATTAAATACCTAAATATGACATCATAAAACATATCTTGCCCGATTTTATTTGGAATATGAACGATGAGAATCAGTGTCTCTACGTGTGAGTATTTTTATCGCAAAGGTTTTTACGATCGACAAAGGATGACGTTAGAGGCGTTTAGTTCTACTGGTTTTTTTTCTTCATAAATTTTGGAAATAATTTTTTCAGAATCAACATCTATTTTTCCATGAAAACATTTAAAACCTTAATCTTGTGTTTTACTGAGGTTGAGTTCCTAATTAAGGTGATTACGCAAAAAAAATCATTAATAAAAAAAATGTTGGATGGATATTCATGTTCCAGCTGTGACTCGAGTGTGACAAACTATCGGTTTTCCACTTTATATTTTCTACTAAAAAATAAACGTTCAACGTGGGGTAGCAAATATATATTTTGGCTTCTAGTGCGTAGCCAAAACAAGTAAGGTATCGTCATCAATGTTCGAATATGCTACTTTTGTGAGCCTCGATGAAAATCTTTGACAACCCACCCTACTTCACTGCACTTGATTTTTAACACTCCGCTAGGGTTTAAGTCGCCAGTCAGGCCACCGTGTAATTAAATTGTCGTGTGTCCTTTATGGAGACATTAATGAGATTTAGTAACGCAAAGACGGTTGTTATTTCCCCCAAATTAATGTAAACAAGAAGTACTTTAAAACTGCGTACAATAATAAAACTCAGCCGGTAAAATAATTGTAAAACATTTCCAAAAACTTGTGCCGCAATATTTATTTTGTTCTCGGCGCGTTAAAAACTCGTTATATTTTTTAGACGCTGACGCGGGAAAAATAATTTTATTAAATGACCCGAATTTATGATAAAATTTCGAAAAAGTCGCCTGTTATCAAAACGGTAGAAGGGGAGTTGGAAGTTGCCGTAAGCAGCAACTATTAAAATTATAGAAGAAACGGAAAAACGAAGGAATAAAAATAATATTTCACTATATCTATTTCTAAAGCAACAGATTCGAGTGTCACTTCATACCTCATTACATGATTAGTTAAAGAAAATTAAGAAAACCGCCACCACCAAGCATAACTATTTTCGTAGAACGGCAGCTTCTGAAATCAAAATCTCATCGTATCTCCCGCGGTAATGACTCAAGAAAACCATTTCACGCGCTATTAAAACGGCCTTATGGGGGGCAGAGCTTCATCGGGACTGTTTTGAGTCGCAATTGTCGCAAGTCGCTAGTTCAATCCAAACGGGAATGGCATACAATAAACGTCAAGACGAGCGTGGGTGCTTCGAGGAAACCCCATCGAGGGGCACCTGACCTTTTAACTTTCGCGGAATCGACAACCTTCACCTGCTTTAACAAACACGATGTATATTCAATGCACTTATTCCACGCAGTTGCACGAAAGACTGTCGTAACAAAAACATATATTTGGACTAACTGTTAACCTTTTAATTTTCTTCTCTGAGCAATAATTAACGAAAATTCTTTAAATCTTTAAAAACGCAATCCCCAAGTTATACAGCGTAATAAAATATACATAATGAAGCTAAAATAATGAAGTATGCAATAACAATTTGAGGATACAACACTTGAAATATCAGCTTTCCGGCGCTCGGTGGGTGTAATCTCCGACATTTTATGTGCGGTGGCGGGCGGGGGGCGGCGGGTGGCGTTTGTGGGTGGCGTATCTTTGACATCTGGAGCGTGTTGAGTGCTAATGAGCGCAATCTCGGCTCACCACTTTTGGAATCAACCAGCAGACTTGATAAATTTGATTGATTTCGGCATAACCGCACAGAAATGGGAGAAGTTTTAATAACATTCCGGAGGGGGATGGTATTATAAAACTGCGTGTAAACAGTTCGGTGAAGGCTGGAAACTTGGCTTTATTATCTTGGCTTTACTTTTGATTACTTGTTTCAGGAATGCCATGGGATTAATCCGTTCGGGGGAAATAATTACCGGAACGATACAAAATACACAAAGTTGAGAATTATAAGTTCTCGTGCATGTCTGTCAGAAAGTGTGTCCGAGTATTTACGTGTTCGTTTTGAAATGTACGCAGACAGGCAATTATTACACGCGATGTTCAATCTCTCAGTCAACAGCCTGAATGAAAATTTATTAAAAATTCACAAGCTCAACGTTCATATTAGGTCTCATCTCGTGTTTCACGCAACGGGGACCCCTGGAAGGCGAGGGGTGACCGCAACGAGCGAGGACTCTGTTGCTAAAGGCCCCAAAAGTGTTTGCCATCTGTCGTCATGAAAATGTCACGTTAAACACGTGTAAAACCCTTCTATCCGCGTGGCCACGACAAAATGGGATCGAGGCCACAGATAAGATCCGTGCATATAATATTCCGGGTCATTTAGTCAAATTCAAAGCACCGAGGGTAAGACTGGTGAATGGAGAAAATATTCCCGCTGTGGCTTCGCAAGAGACATTCCGATCCGAACGTGTTCACGGGACTATAGAAGATTTCCTTTATCTCTTCCACAATTATTTGGTTCCACAACTATGTGGGCAGAAGCAAAACCAAATAAGAATGACATAGTTTTATCAAGCCTCCTACGTATTCACATACCCACGTAAAATTATGTTGTTTTTCCAAAAATCTTTTATACGTTAATATTAGAGATTTAATTTTTTTATATTTAATTAAAATTAAATTTGAAAGTTTTATTATCAAGTTCTCCAAGCATTTCAGAATGTATTTTTGTTACAGCTGTTTCGGTTTACAAGACCATTTTCAAACTGTGGCCCACCCTTGTGATTACAGGTTTATCTTGGTTGGTTTGCAGACATATTCGTGCACGACCATACACGAAGTTTCGAAAATAATACGATTACGCGGAAAATAAAACGTGAACTTTTAGCTCAATTAATTCAAAGACACGAATTTACTTATTTATGTCCGTAAGTTCGCGGTACAGAAAAAAAATAAAGAAAAATTTCGAGAAGGTACATGAATCACTCCTGTCGGGGAGTAGGTTCCCACCTTACGTGAAATTCTTTATTGTATAAGGGAAAAACGAAATAAGAAAAAGAGTGAATAAAAAACCTTAACATTCGCGAAGAATAGGCCGATAAATCACAAGAGCCAAATATAAACTGGTGTTATGCCAAGGGAAGAAAAAATCTCATCACCATTTATCCAAAACATATTGACGGTTAGCCAGCGCTAAGGGAAACGGCAGATTTGTTTGGAAGAGCCGAGGAACTATTCGCGAGGTTTACTGCGTAGTTGCTTCAAATTGCCATTTCCCCGGTTTAAGTTTGTCGGTCCGTGGGGCGAGCTCAACTGGCACTGGCAGTGAGCCGTGAACCGTGAGGTGAGTGACTCAATTATTACCTTTCTCAGAAAATATATTGGACATCGGGTCCCGAGTGTTATTGTTGGGGACCCTCCGGATCTAATGTTAAGTGTTCCAAAGTCAACATTTGATTTACAGATGTAGCGAATTATTGTATTATAGACCGTGACTCGGGGTCGAAGTGGACTTCTCAATATACCACACATTTACCTAATCACGCGACATCCGTTAAAAATTGCAAATTATTTGAGTGCATACGCTCTATGCCTCGCCCGTAATTAACCTATTTTTGTCGGTTTGGTAAACAACATAATTTGAAAGATGGCAAAGCAATGGTTACAGACAAAATGATAATTTAGTAGGAACTTGAAAAGCTTTCTCAGTGCGCTATTAGAATATGAATAAAATACGGCAAAATTAAGCAAATAATTTTGAAACACTGGTTCAATGTACTCAAGAACTCAGATTTGTTTTGAATTTAAGTTTCAACTGATTGTAATAAAGCGATAATTCGATTAAGTACCTACCAATAATATAATACGTTTTACTAGAATTCTTCTGTGTAATTAATTAATTAATTAATTAATTTCTTTACTACTTAAAGTATTTACCCGTAGTAATAAAAAATATATTAAAAACCCTCCAGACTTCCCCATGAACGCTTATTGGAAAAATTCAACGTTCCAACATTGAAAAAATTATTTTTTTTAAATTCAACTATATCTACAAATTATAAAAGAAAAGAATAAATTCATTACTGAATCGTATTAGACTTAACCGAACCGTAAGCACGGGCTTCTTTCAATTAAGGCAAATTAAAGCAGTAAAGCGAAACCTACCAACGGAGGCGACTAAATTACTAGTCAATTCGTATGTCATTTCACGTCTAGATTATTGCAACGGAATATATGCCAGTCTTCCGAAATATCAAATCAATAAACTACAATCCGTTTTCAACGCTGCGGCAAGACTTATCACCGGCGTATCTAAATATTCCCACATTTCAGAGCATCTCAAAAATCTTCATTGGCTCAAATGTCCTGAAAGAATCCAGTTTAAGCTCTGTTGGATGGTATTTAAGTCCCTCAACGGAATGGCCCCGACTTACTTATCGGAATTGTGTATTCCAGAAAATTCCAATTCTCGACAGTTAACCCTGAGATCAGCAGCGTCATCAGCTTTCGGAAGGTTAAAGGAACCAAAGCGTGCACCAGATACTAAGTTCGGTGAGCGCGCTTTCGGAGTGTCAGGACCCAAAGCCTGGAATGGACTGCCACACGACTTAAGGATGATCACAAATTCAGCGAAATTTAGAACTTAACTTAAAACCCACCTTTTCAAACAGTCGTACCCTTAAATTCAAAAACCTTTCACCTTAACCTTCAATGCCCGCGACATTGTAAAAATAACTCATTTGTTAAAAAAAAAAAAAAAAAAAATAAATAAATAAAAAATAAATAAATAAAAAAAAATAAAAAATAAAAAAATCAGTTATAAGCTTTATGTAAGGGTCATTTCATGAAGATTCCCTAAAGACTCCTAAATTCTCCAGTCTCTCAAAATAAATACAACTATACTTTTGCCACTAATCTTTTAATGTAAATTCATGCAAAGTCCAGTGTTTTAAATATAATGCCCTCCGCGTGCAAGACCGTATCTTCTGCAACTATCTTAACGTATCTATTAACTTTCTAATTTCTCGGAAGTGACCTGCCAGGTAAGTATGTTTCTGTGTCTGTTTGTAAATAGTTAAATTAGATAGAACCTAGGAATTAATAATAAGCTGTACAGCGCCCTTGAGGTGATTTTTCACAAAAACGGCGCTCTACAAATTATCCAATTATTATTATTATTAAGCATATATTCGCACGCCCCATACTAAATATTTATTTTGCCCAATACCATTATACACACCAAGGAAAATGTTTCTTTAATAAATGATCGGAAGATATCAGGAGCATTAATGACAAAATACAATTATTGAACTCTATCAAAAAATATTTTAGGGAAATCATTAATAAAAAACTGCTTCCTCTATTTCCACCTGCAAATCTCACTAATAATCCTGTAATGCTCTGTTTCTATCGTCCGTAATATTTAGAAAAAAATGTAATTGTTTTTCTTTTTAGTAAATACATAAAGATCTTTTAATTTCATAATCATGATTACACTAAATTAACTATACATATATCTTAGTTATAATAACAGAAATGTTAAACTATATCGTAAGATCGTACCGTATATTGTTAATCTTTCATCTGTTTTCAAATGTACACTCTTCTTCCATCCACAAGGAAATGCATCTAATGGAAGAGTAGTATAAACTAGAACATACAAAATTGTAAGATCCGCCAAAAAATACATAAAAAAATACATTGCTTTTCATTTTTATTGCTTTTCATTTTTAAGGGTTTATCTTGACAAAAAAAGTTGAATTTCGTTTTATCAAGGGTCTACGCTTTTTAGCTGATATGCAATTATCTACGTTTTTAATGCCCTGAGTTTAATGTTACTGAAACAAATGTATAAAAAAAATGTTATAATTTATGCGTTCAAAAACCAGGATAACTTTACACAGACAAACTCAGGTCGATTTACTAGATCCACATTACAACATATCTTCCACCAACCTACAACTAAAACTACTTTTGGACAAAGAACTGCAATATTTCTCTATAAAATTATTTAATATACAATAATATATTTTTTGGTAGAAAGCAGTAACTTTGTGGTTTGACATATTATAAATTGAAATAACACAATAATTTTGTTTGTAACCATGATTTATTTAATAACTAATTTAGAAGCACTCGAAATAAAGAAGCTGTTAAATCAAAAACCCAAATCCTTAATAATCAATTAAATGTGTCGAAAAATCCCATACTAGCAATATTCCCCTTAAACTAGTAAAAACCTTCAATCACCATATCCCTTAATTACCTATTCAAGTGATGTTTTGTCCCTGTAATATTGTAAGACATTAGATATCACCCGTCTCTTTCTCTCCATCACTATGTACATAAGATGTTGATTTTACCCTCTCACTCTTTCCTTATATTATGTTTTGTCCTTTTCTATATGTATATAAACTCACACAATGTATATTTTAGATCAGTTTAATTTTTATACCCTGAAGATGCTTATGTAAAGCGAAACCGGTCGGTAGTGAAAAAAATTAAATAAATCGTGGTTACAAAAAAAATTTATAGTGTTATTTCAATTTACAATAATATATATTTAATATACTTGCAATACCATTAACAAAAATAACCGACTTCAAAAGAAGCATTAAGATATGGATTATGGACACGGGAAGGAAGAATAAAGATACTATTTTGCGACCTATTAAAGATTGATTGATTGTATTGTGTTTTCTTCGAGACGTTTCTTTATAATTTTCCTCACGTAATATTTGACAGGTTACCTTAGAACGGATTACCCCAGTAGGGACACATACTTTTCCAAAAAAAATAGTAAAAAAAAATAAAATCAATCCCACAATTACAACATTCCGTGATTTTTCACGGGTACGCGCTAGTTCATAGTAGTAACAGGTTCCATCATAGTTGATCCGCCGACAACTGCCCGCCCAGCGTACTTAAATACAATGTGCAGTCGGATTAGGGAAAATACGGTATACCTATTACAAGAAATAACTAAATATTCCCGAAGGGTTGTGTAGGGAAGATGTACCGCCGAATAACTTAAGTATAAAACACATTTTCATTCAAATGCATAAAAACTGATTACTGTGTATACCAGCGCATAAGTACAAAAAATCGACACTGTGTATAAATTCGTTTGATATTCATACCAACATTTTTGAAGTCGATTTTACGTTATGTCATTTCGTGGGGCCAACTGTCGGCGGGTCCCGGTTATAGTTATAATAATAATAATAATAATTGGATAATTTGTAGAGCGCCGTTTTTGTGAAAAATCACCTCAAGGGCGCTGCTTTCGTTTTTCGTTTATAGTTACTTTCACTGTGGTCACCGTAGTAACAGTATATCAACTACTACCAACATATCTAAAAAAACTTTTCCTTTAAAAATATTGTTTTACAAAAATAATAATTCATTAATTAATTTTTTAAACAGTTTAAACCGCTTGAAGTCCTCATCAGAATACTGCCACTCACCATCTGCCGGTAGATAACTTTCCTAAAACCTCAATTAATTAGGGCATCTTCGACACCCTCATTAACAATTTCTATAGCCCCTTCGTCGACCCGCCTGAAATTGTCGCCCCCTAGAAAAGCCCTTGGAATAAACTATTCATTTCCAAGGCCCCACTTAAAGTTTGCGTATTTGTAATAAACCAAAAAAAATGTATCAGTTTTGCCAGAAAATGCATCAACAAAGCCGTATCCACAATTATATAACCCTTAATCGTCTGGTTCAGACTAACGAAGCCGAGAGATCAATTTAAGAGATGAAGGTGAAGGTATTTAACAGAGATCATTAATCATTCAGGAATTCGGAGGAGCTTCTGACATCTGATTGTCTCTCAAACAAACTGAATTGAACAGCCGAGCGTGTAACGATGATGGAAGGCCCAAAGAGGATGTGAAACAGCGATTATCGTGTTAACTACTTCAAGTCGATCATTTTTGTAAAAAAACTTTTTTTGGGCTTTTCTTTTTTACGTTAGCTCCACAAAGGAGGCCCTGGGGAAAATAATTCCCTTCAGGGCCTGTGTTATCCTCGGGGATGCTGTGTGGAGTCTTTTTATGGAAGGAAGGAGAGGAATGTACGAATCCATCACTTCTGAACTCCTGGACCGCTAGAGGAAAGCCTTTTGACCTCTCTATCCGGACTCTCTCGACCCTTCACCTATCACCGTGGTTGGAGAGACGGATTCGTACGTCCGTCACTCCTGGACACACTAACCCACCTACGTCTCATACCTTTTTTCCTTCCCAGACCTTCATCTCCTTCCTCTCCTTAAAAACCTACCACACAGCATCCCCTAAGTACATATAGGCGCTGTGTGCGATGATACGGATGTATCTGAACTTTTGGCGAAATGTTAAAAAAAAAATAACAAGTAGGTACACATTTAGAAATAAAACTCTTAAGTATATTATAATTCTAAAATAAGTCTATAAATTGCTTCATAGTTAATGCCGAAGAAATACAAAATAATGTATCCCGTTTGAAAGCATTATGTTAGATATCCGATTGGCAGGTATGTATTTTTGGTTACGCAATCATTGACGCTGTAATTTACGAAAACATTGAAAATGCCACCATACTGAAAGGTACTCGATATATTTTTAAAATTAAAATTAAGGCTTTCTTGAGGATCATTTTTTGCTAAGATAATCTCATCTTCGTGCTAAACCCTCGACATGTCTGCATTCTAAGGGATATAACGCAAACCGAGAGGCAAACAGATAGAAATTCTATCGACTGTTACAGGAGAACGATGCCGGTTATGACTGGAAGAAGTATATTATTAATATTTTACCAAGATAGCCCCATTGCCGAATGAGGAAAATCATAAAAAAATATTTGTCTAGTTAGGAACAAGAATTACGAAGAGCATCCTTTGCCACCCAGTACCTCCAAAGATGGCATAGGCAATGAGTGGAATTATTTTCCTTATGGCCTCCTGGGAGCTGACGTAAAAAAAACATAAGAGAATTTTAAATTTAAATTTAACCTTTAAAAGTGTTTATTTTTACGTGAAAATATATTAAAAATACTTCTCAAAGGTTGGAGGCTTTAAAAATAGGCCCAAGGGAATACCTACGACCTACTCAATACATTACATCATATTCTGTTTTTCCTGCGGGGATTACTATCAAGCATTAAATTGATATTTTTTGCGAAGCAAACTGAATTTTTTGGTGGAGTTTCTAAGCGTGTGTATTTCTTTCCAAACATAAAGAAAAAATATATTTTTGAAGTAAAGAAGATTAATCCGGTGTCAATTAACTTGTAAACGGAAATTAAAGAATCTAAAAATGAAAGTCAGATTTAAAAAAAACGTCGTAATGTTTTTGATTTGAACGATAAGACAGAAATTAATGAAGTTACATAAAAGTTGGTTCCCTTTGTGATTCTGGACTATTGGACTACTGGGCTAAGTCGATTACCGTCGAGCTGACTAATGCTGGTTTTCTTTCGGTATCCGGTGCGGCCGCCCTTTAACAAAGCCAGATTATGGTAATGGCCCCGACTAACTGACAGGCCACCCTCCGCTGTCACGCGAGCGACCCGGGCAACCCCGGGCGCCTCTATTGACGGATGCAAAGCGATCGGGAATATTGAGATCATGCCGGAAATCACTGTTGCTACAGTAACGCCACCGCGGCAGCCTTCTGATATCCGGATACCGCGACTCGTCGGAAGGACGAGAGATAATATTAAAATTTATTTCATTCTGTCATATTTCTTTTTGAAAGATATTATTCTACAAGTATAAATGACGACCAATACGGCACAGGGGGAACAGCTTTGAATGTGGTTCGGGCCTACCTATACCTGGATCGATATCAATAAAACGGTAACTACACAAACTGTTTGCAAATTATTAAAGTAGATACCTAAAAGTAAAAAAAAATTATGGGAATTTTTTATTAATTACTAGCGAGTTTCCGGAAGATATAAAAAAATACAGAAAATTGTTTCTCCCTGCGTGTCCTTTCCTATTCCTCCCGTTCTCCTTCCGCTTCCCCTTCCTCTCCCGCGTCCCCTTCCCCTCACGCGTCGCTACTCCAATTGCAATTTTTTTATACAAATCCCATAACGCCATAGCCCACCAGTATATATAGAAACCTTTGCGGGCATACTCACAACAACTCCTCAAAGTTTCATTGCAATCGATGAACGGTTTAGCAACGAATAGACATCATATACTTATATAAACAAAAGCAAACATATTTTGATTTATATACACAAATTTTACTACCTTCCTCCCCCAAATACCTTTTTCCGTCCCGGAACTTCCTCCCATGCCTTTCTTAAAAAGACCCTCCATACAGCATCCCCAAAGATGACATGACATAGGCCCTGAGGGGAATTATTTTCCTCAGGGCCTCCTGTGTTAAGCTAATATAAAAAAGTGAGTCATTTTTAAAGCCTTTTTTAGTTTTGCAAATTCAAAATTTTTATTTAAAAAAAAAATACATGTTCTGAAAGAGTATTTTATCACCTTTCAAAAAAGTTCTGAGTTTTCGGATATAATAATAATAATAAATATTAAATATAATAAATAAATTTGACCAGGAATTATTAGATTCCTGGTCAAATAAAATTATTCACGCCAAACACTTCAATTATCTCAACCAAACGTATGTTGACAAACTTTCGTCAAACAAATGGTTGAGTATTGGAGAATTGAGCGCAGAAATAGAAGGATTTATGCTTGCCATTCAGGATAGAGTCATTAATACTAAAAATTATAGGAAGTATATAATCAAAGATAGAAATCAAATTGATGATTTATGTAGAAAATGTTTGGCTTTTCCGGAAACTATAGAACATATTATATCGGGATGTTCTATATTAGCGCCTTCCGAATATACTTTTAGACACAATCAGGTTTTAAAAATAATTCATCAAAGTTTGGTAATTAAACATAAATTGATTGATTGCCGTAATGTAGTACCATATTATGAATACGAACCAAATTCGTTTTTAGAAAATGAATTTTATAAAATATATTATGATAAAACTATACTAACAGACAGAACGATTCGTCATAATAGACCCTATATAGTTTTACATGACAAAATTAAAAAAATAACTTATATCATTGATGTCGCTATTCCAAATTCCTGTAATATTCAAAAATCTGTTTCTGAAAAAAATAGAAAATATACAGATTTAGGAAATGAGATTAAAAGAATTTGGCATTCTCGGACTATAAAAATATTACCATTTGTTATTTCGGCTACTGGCATTATACCTAGCTCTCTAATTAAAAATTTAGGCTTATTAGATTTGTCAAAGAATCTTTATATAAAAATGCAAAAATCAGTCATATTAAATACATGTAGGATTACGAGAGATTTTTTAAATATTTATATTGAGGGATCGGTAGGATTTATCGGTTCAGTTAGGAGTTCTATCGAGCCGAACCCTCTGATATGAAAATATCTGGAGTCGGTGAAGTATTTTCCCATATGGTCTCTGGTAGGTTGACGTGTTGTTCTTGTATAGTTTTGTATTTAGTATACATACAATGCAATTACATCGCGTGAATCGACTAGATTAGCATTTGTGGAAAAGTGTGTGGAAGGATTAAGTTTTTCCTGCGAGGAAGATTTAACCCGGACATAAAATCTAGAGAACAATTAATAAATAATAATAGCCTTTATTCAGACAGTAAATTACATAACATTATTTATAATAAACTTTTCACTTATCATGCATCGACTCCCTGTCTGTATGTCACTAGTTGACAAAGGCCTCCTCCAACTGTCGCCATTTCTCTCTATCATTAGCTGTTCTTGTCCATGTACCACCTGCCACGGCTTTGATGTCGTCAACCCACCGTCTAAATGGTCTACCTCGTTTTCTCTTCTTGTCACTTGTGAACCAATTCATGACTAATTTTGACCATTTTTCACTTCCTCTAATTGTGTGGCCTGACCACTTCCACTTTGTCTTTTTATTGTTTTTATGGCATCTTTTGTTGAGTTTTCGGATACGTTCAGAAATATTCCATTTATTTGGATTTTATTGCAAAGCGAAAATATTTCAACTCTGTGACAAAATATGGTCGATGTCTGAGGGGTTAAATGATCGGTGATTGAACTCCGATTCAGCATACCTCGCACCATGAGAAGGACACCTCGATTCACGCCACCTACCAGCACCACCAGCTGAATCTGTAGGTAGTAAACATTCGAGATTCCTCAATTCCGATTATTCCGATGCAGAAAAAACACGTTAAGTATGAGTTATTGATAAGGAATTCACGTTGCCAGGTTCTAAACATTTCTCATAACTATCTTGTTGTGTATTTGGTGGAAACAGAATATTTTCGTGAGTGCCCACGGCCTACGTAAACAAATGTTATCATAAAACGGTCGAAGTATTTCAATTGATCTATTTTCCCAAAATAAATTATTGTTTTTTCGTTAACGACCGGAAATCGGTGAACCCTCGATGCTTGTCGCGTCTTAACGCGTCAGTACTAGTACGTGCCCCGAGTATCAAAAACCTAATTCCAAAACCGACCTTTAAAGTTACATCAATTTATTCACCACGTAGGCAAAAGATGAAAGGAAGAACTCAGATTACGAATATTATTAAGATAATGGTTAGGACTTTTTAAGCAGGTGCACGGTGTGCTATTCCCTATTAGGCACCGCGGGTGGCGTCAGAATAATTATTTCAGTACTTGCGCCTTACGCCTTTTCGCGTCGTGCCTCGGGGAACGCGCGGTTTTATTCGGGAAATTGATTAAATTATTTTGAGAACATTTGAGACCGGGGAATAACGCCTACGAAACGAATCTCGTTACAAAAACGACCAAAATAAAAATCAATTCTTACCGTCACGTCACCATGTGAAGACAGAAAATTAAAGTAGGTAATGTAAGGACGTAAGGAATATTGGATTTCTTCAGAAATTTAATTTGAACGAGATAGAGAAGATACTTTCAGTGTAAGCAAAATTCTCATTTCTTAACAAGTTTAAGTTCGTTAGTTGAAAAGAGAGATAAACCGAAAATGTGTTGAAACTAAAAACGCATTCGTCTTCAGAAGCGGTTGGAAAGCTTATTCTCACCTACATACAATGTAATAATAAACTTCCGCAGAAACTGTCGATGAAAAGACGGGAAAAGTATGAAACGAGTTCCAGGAAAATCGGGGGAAAGTGTGAAGTGTTCGGGGCAAGTGGAGTTTAAGTTAAATGTTCAGGATTGACGTAAATATGTAAATCTATTAAAAATATTTTGCACTTTCGAATAATTGTTCGATTGAGTGTCAAATTGGATAAATTTGATTAAATTTTGCACGTTGAAATTTTCAGTTTAGTCATAGAATAATATAAGAAATATATCTAAAAATTCTCATAATTTCTGAAAGTTTCCCAAAATTTCTAAAAATTCGACATAATTTCTCTTAAATGAAAATAATATCCATCAATATTAAGTAATAATATCCATCAAAAAATCTAAAAATATACACGATTGTTTTAAAAAAATGTATGCATTAAAATCCATAAATATCCGTTAATATTTTTAAGTAACCATAAAAAAATTCCGCCAGTTTTCGCTGAAGCTTTGTACTTTTATTGTCCAATAGGACGAAGAATTGTCCAAATGCACACATTCTATGTTATATTGCACATCGGAAATGTCTAAGAATTGACTAAGAATTGTCCAAATGGATAAATTTAACGGGGTTTTAGGCCTCGGAATTGTCCGATTGGACCATAACAGTCCGATTACACAAAGAATTGTCCGATTGGACAAAGAATTGTGCAAATTGACAAATACAATAGGAATACGATAGAATTGTCCAAATTGACAAATACAATAGGATTGTCCAATTGAACAAATCATTTTACAATTTAATGAAAACAAATAATTTTTTATACACCACTATATAATTAATTATCCAATTGTACAAATAATTTTCAACTGATCAAATTTTACGATACATATACATATATATATATATTTTTTTTACATTAGCTCCACACAGGAAAATAAATTTCCTCAGGGCCTATGTCATCTTTGGGGATGCTGAGTAGGGGGTCTTTCTAGGAAAAGAAGGAGAGGAAGTTCTGGGAAGGAAAAGGGTATGGGGGGTGGGTAGGAATCCGGGGGTTGGCGAATCCAGGAGTGAGAAACGTATGAATCCATCCCTTGCGATGATATTCCGAGAGTACGGCTGGAGAATTTAAGGGAAAACCATTCTCAACCATTCTCTCTCGATCTGGCCTGCCACGCAGCTGGTGGGCAGACGTATCTGTCGCCAAGAACCGGACCTCATCCCATGAACCCGGGCACCCCTGCTAAGTCACCAACGTAGCGAACCACTTGGGGTGACATGACAGAGGTGTTGGATCATTGCGAACCAAAGAAGCACAACTCTACTAACGGACCTTCACTGAACACTCAGCGAACCCAAAAAAAGTTGCCTGCAGCAAAAATCCGATAGTTGAAATACCACACGTACTGTGCACGAACGATTATACAAGGTGAATAAATGAAATGTGAAAAAAAAAACAAAAAGTAATAATAAAAATAATCCCGTAAGTACCTGTAAGATTTCCTCCATCAAAAGAAATGTTTAGAAACTTTTCGTTTCAGTATTATAAAATCTTCACAGTACCCAAATAAAATTAAAAAAAAACGAGTACCTTACTGACTAACACACCTAAACTGCAAGGATGAAAACCACAAATCTACTGAACAACATAAATACATCTTTGGGCCAGAAAACTCAAAATTTTCATGACACAAAATTATATAATGCTTTTCCAAATGAAATTAAAAACGCAATGGAGATAAAAAAAGTTTAGAAACAAAATAAAAATTTGGCTAACAGACATAAAGATGAGGAAATCATTCAAATTATGAAGTAACACCAATACCTTAAGCCGAAGAAATTTTTAATTTATTAAATCTTTATTTTGTGGAAATCAACATAGGTACATGAAGAGGAAACCACTGATGTATGGATGATGGGATATTGATTTTACAAAAATTACGAGAGTAGGCTGAAAAGTAATGCACACATACATACAGCGCGAACAAAATGACCTTCAGAAACGCGCTAGGTGGGATGCGCAGGTATTTTGAGACGCGGAAGTATGGAGACGTGTTCTAGTGCTAGGTCAATGCGAGTTAAACAGTGTGCTTTTATAGAATTTTTACTGCTGAAAAGTGACTCCTACTAAGATTCATCGTCTTTTAAAGGATGCTTATGGTAATTATGCTATTTATAGGTCTACTGTTAAACGATGGGTAATAAAATTTCATGATTGCGAGCCTGGAAAAGCTATTTAAGCTAAGTTAATTAGACATGCAGCAGACGTCTGATCACTGCCACGGACGATAAACATCGCAAACTCGTCGACGATTTGATTCAAAATGATCGGCGTATCACTCAAAAGCGTATAACAAACCGTATTAGAATATCCAAGGAACGTGTTGGCTTATGGCTACACTATTGAACATTTGGGATACCGTTAAATCTGTGAACGATGGGTTGCAACACGACATCGCTCACACAACTTGCAACTGCAGAGGCTTTGCGAAGTTTGAACCGATTCCACGTCCTCCTTACTCCCCCGATCTTGCGCCTTGATATTTTTTTTATTTTTTTCCTCTACTCAAGAGAGAACTCAAGGGTAATCATAACATCTCGGACGATGAGGTGAAGGCAGCTGTCAAGTCCTGGATTCAAGAAAAGTCTGAAGAATTTTTGACGGAATGAAAAAACTTGTTACATGTTGGGAGAAATATGTTAGCTTTAACGGTGACCATGTTGAAAAATAAATATACGATTTTGAAGCTTAAGAATTGTACTTCAATGTACTTTTTGCCCAATCTTGCTATTTGTTTTTGTTTTACAAGTATGTGTGCATTACTTTTCAGCCTACCTTCGTTAATTTTTTTTTTTGGATTTCGTAGGATTCGAACCTTGATCCGCTAATTGTCTGCAGAGGTTCGTCAGGCGCTTTAGACCACTACACCAAAGGATACTTGCGTGGGACTGTGGATTTATCGTATTATATTGGAACTGAGTACCCGTGAATTAAATAAATAATTTATTGCTATCTCATACTCTCGCGAGCCAAATCCTATAGATGTATGTGTTTTCACTTCAAAAATAAAAAATAAATTAAGAAAGGAGCGTGTCAAAATAAGCGTACTCCCTCTGGCTAATTCTTACATATAGCCTACTTGTTTTTCTTAGATAAGATTTTAAAGCAACGAAATAACGTATACTACAAGAAAACTAAATGAAAACTGCTAAAATGTACACACTTACCTTAGGGTGGGTCCACATATATTTGCGGTGGATCTGTAGTACACTTTGTGGTTACCTGTAAAAAAGAGACACCTTGAATTATTTCCTCCTTTGGCATTATATATTAATATTGTAATTTTGTAAAACTGACAGTATGTGGGGATGAAATACCAAATTTTCAAAACTTCTAAATTCGGAGCTCGACTGTTGCAAACTCCTGAATCTAGTTAATGTAAGACTAACTACTCGATAAACCAGGCATGAGGAACAATTTCACTGTTCATAAACAAATCGTCGCCTTAGTTGTTATTTGTCCAATAGACCATTAGAAAATTTTACAGGAGGAGAAGGTTTTCTTACATTATTTCAATGAAACATATTATGTTAGATGTTTAAGATAAAGCTATTTACGTAAAGGTAAAGGTCTCATTAGTTTAAATAACTCTTATTTTTAATAAATACAATAAAATAACTTTGTTTTAATTCCACTTTATTATTTCCTTATCCAACCGGTTTCGGTTCGACCTGAACCTTCCTTCAGGTAGGATCGATACTTACCGTATTAATACAAGTTTTTTCAAACCAAGCTCAAGAATGATATGAAGATTTGGATGTATTTTCAAATTCAATTACTGCCCTCAGAAGGAACCTATACTTACATATTCGTGACGATCTCATCACTTAGAGCTATATTATGTGTATAAATGTATATGTATGTGCGTGTGTGTATGTACATGTAATATAATTTATTATTATATATTACAACATATTAACAATAATAGAAGAGCATGTATGAGAAGATGTATGAATGTGAACGAGGCAGGGAGTGTGTGCCAAGATCGAGTTGTTTGGCGGTCCGTCCTCTCTGCTTACCTTTTTTTTGGAAACGGCTTGATGGTTAGTTAGTTACAACATATTAAGAATGTTGAGATGAATGGTGCGCTTACCTTCAATTTGAATTGTCACTGTAACCATATTCAAATTGTAAAGTAAAAAAAAAAATATTGACATTTTTCACATAAAAAATTCGATGTCTAAAATATACTGAAACAAATATTTAATGTCAAAATATTATTTCTGAAAATGTTAAGATTATATATTTTTTAATTTTAACCAATTGTAAACCAACTGAAATCAAAGTTTATTACTACATTTTTTAGCTCCATCGAGGTCAAAATCAAATTAACCTCTTGGAAGCTGGGCGTAGTGTACAGGGCTTGCAGATACTTTAATAATACACAACTGCTAATTCTGTACAAACCGTAATTACGCCTCACTGTTGAATTGGCAACCACCTCTGGTCTGGAGCCCCGAAAAACCTAAAAACAACCCTTCACTATATGCAGAAACGATCAGGGCGATCCGATTGATACGATTCTCCTATCTTAACAAACGGATTGCAATTAGAGCACAGACGTCAGGTAGGTATGCTGTCTTGGTATCACAATGGAAGATGCTCGGAGGAACTAGCGTCATTAATCCCTTCGGCACCCGTGCATATCGGAAAACACGTCAAACGCGCCCAACAAACAACACGGTTGAAATTTGTCATAGGAGAACAGGTCGCTTCTACTTATTGAGTTCAACAACTCGGCTGTGGAACGATTTGCCAGCCTCTTTGTTTCCTCCCTCCTAGTTAATCTAAAAAAAATACTAACCCCTAAATAATTTTTTTTAACCTTATGTACCTAATGTAAAAGCCCTATGAGCTTATTAAAGGATAATAAATAAATAATTAAAAATATATCTAAAAAATACTTTAAACTATTAGAACATTTATAATTATTTACGAACTTACATTTTTTTTACTAACCACTGATTCTTTCACGGGTTACGGCTAAGGGTAAAAATATCTCTCAGAATGTCCATAAAAATGATGAACGGGTGGTATAGGAGAAACGTGCTTCTCCACTACACTCCATCTAAGAAAGCCTAACAGATACGCCAAAGGGTTTACACCACGCTCTACTTCGCAGTACATACTTATCAACACAGCCGTATTATGCACGTTCCGCGTACAAAGTACCAACGGATTTACGGGCGACCTCCCACCGCCGCCCTCTTTTTATAGTCACACCCGACCAGCCAGCCAGCCTACCAGCCAACCTGGATTCAAACAGGTAGTCGCCGTGTGAACTTGTTAGCAGTAAAGCGAGAGCGGGCTGGAAGGAGGCGGTGATAATGGCATATAAAATACACGTAATTAAGATAAATCTTGGAATTCTTCGATATTTGTCTACTTTGTTTTGGCAGACTGGTAGATAACTCGGAACAGCCATGGTTAGAGACGACAACTCGACAATCGAAGCCTTGATTAAAACTCCTAACGAGTTTAATGAATAAATTTGAATCTTCCCTTTCATTCTCTTCAGTCTTACAACATATTATAGTCCCATTGGATTCAGGGGATTCAGGGATATATTTTCCAATGTTCTTATTTTTTTTTATTTATTTTTTTTTCTTCAAAATTCGCAAATTCACTTTGTGGCGTCATTATTAATTTAATGAAAACAAATAACTTTGTGTACACCACTATTTAATTAACAATATCAACATGTTTCGAAAACTATGTTTTCTTCGTCAGGATAATAAGTTAATAAAAAATAACAAAAGACAAACAAGTATAGACAAAATAGAACATAGACAAAATATTAGAAAGGAGAGGTGATTAATTACTTAAAATATCATAAAAAACAATTATATAAAATAAAATATAAAAATTATCTTAGGATGGGTAAAAAATTACATTAACATAATAAAAAAATCTATTAAAACAAAATAGGAAGTCTAAATAACAAAATAAATTATTATAAATATAAGTATTAATTCGAAAATAAATTTAAAAGATGGCTATTTTTAAAAAACGTTTGGTTATTTATAATTTTTAATTTACTAATTTCTAAAATTTCCAAATTATCTAATTTTATACCCGTTGTATTAGTGTGTAAAAATTTTAAACCTTTATTAATATCAAAAGAATGACCTGTTTCCAATATGTGGTTGGCAAATTCTGAATAATTATTATTTTTTAAACATCTTAGATGTTCCTTAACTCTAATGCTAAAATTTCTAGAAGTCTTCCCAATATAAAAAAGTTACAATCATTACAAATTAATTTATAAACCCCAGTTCAAAAAAACACCTTTGTCCTTGTTATTTAATATATAATTTTTAAAAAAATTTTATTGGCGTAAAAAGCTGGTTATGATATAAATTGTGCATTGAATCAAAAAGATAGTTCATATCAATATAAATTTGGTGAAATTATTAAAAACATAAAGTCTAATAATTATAATGAAAATAATAAACAATGTGAAGAAAAAAAAGCTTGCCGTCAATATTTCAAAAGTTACACACGACAAAAAGCTAATCATAACAAACTGGTAGATAGGCGTTTTACAATCATGAAGTCCTTAGTACGTAGATTGACGGCTGTACAATTCATTAAAATACTCATTTTCCATAGTTTAAACTCCACGCACGATGTGACTAGGAAATAGCTAATAAGGAATAAGAAAAATTCTCCATTGAAAATATAATTTTAAGAGAAATTATTGTAGAAAGGCGATACATTCCATACTGCTGCAGACCGAAGATATACCATACCATCACTAAAAATTCGGAATCTAGACTAAACACTCCGATTTAAAGCATTCAAATTAACTCCTCAAACCTCGGGCT
Source organism: Glyphotaelius pellucidus (assembly GCA_936435175.1). Classification (NCBI taxonomy): domain Eukaryota; kingdom Metazoa; phylum Arthropoda; class Insecta; order Trichoptera; family Limnephilidae; genus Glyphotaelius; species Glyphotaelius pellucidus. The sequence goes on from OW386541.1 coordinate 663,056, forward strand.
TATTTTATCGGAAGGTAAAAATATTTTCGTTTTGCAATAAAATCCAAATAAATTGAATATTTCTGAATGCAACCGAACACTTAAAATTCTTTTTGAAAATATGCTTTAAAATTTTATAATTCGAAATAAACAAATAATTATTGAAATATAAATTTTTTGAATGAAAACATAAAAAAGTTTGAAAAATGGCGCCTCACTTTTTTTCTGTTTACTGATAACAAAAAAAAATAAAAACATACATATTTTATTAGGCAAATATTGTTTAAACGTTATTGTCGACTTGACTTTTGTCGTTTCGTGTAAAAATAATTAATAAAGAAACTCCCAAAGTTTGATAAATATTTTTCAAATTGCGATTGGAAACTTTGGTTTCATAAAGATTTACAATCGAATTATTTTATAGTTAACTTTTAGATTTGAATATAAAGCGTGGTTTTTCTCTTTCTCACACCGTTTAGATCATATATCTAACCATGATGATAAGGGAGATACAACGATTTCTATCAGACAAGTTAGCCTAAAGGGTTGTAGGTTTTGTTACTTTAGACAGGGGTTCAAAATATGACGTTTTTCCTAGAATTTTTCCACAAATTTGAACAACTGCTTTTATATTATAAAACGTCAATCAATAAATGTAAAGAAAAAAGAAGAAAGCTACTTTTATAATGATCCTTTTTGTTAAGAGACATGTGCCTGTCGCAAAATGTCAAGAAAACTTTAAAGTTCATAACAGTAATGAATGAAAAGTTTGACAGCTATTATAAAAATTGTCAGGATGAAATACAAAATGTCAAAGAAAAAACCAGGAGACTAAAATAAATCCCATAAAATAGCTCGTGTTTTGCGAAACATTTTGTTTACAAGCAGGAAAAGTTTTTACAACCTTGCATGTAAATGAGGCAAGATCCCGCGGCTGGCAAACTTTTAAACTAATTCTGCCCGAACAGCAATTGCAATGGCAGTATTTTATCCGAAATTTGTATACCCCGCGTGTGTTTTACGTCTTTTGTCTGTGTGTTGGCCGCCCTGATACATTGGTTTGAGCTTTTAACCGCCCATAAACATGGACACTTTACATCCGTACCGTACAGACGCTGTTACTGCTGCATGGTGGCATGGTGGCATGGTGGCATGGTGGCATGGTGGCATGGTGGGGCGGACCAGAAAGCGACCAGAGCGCCCGCAACATTCATCTTCGATTGACTGCAATCTACATTTGTAATCTGCGTACGCAATCTGCATCTGCCATACATGCGCAAGTGAGGGAACCTTCTTCGCCGGAAAACTTAGTTGGCGGCTCAAGAAAACCACGTGCGTATAATTTTAAGTAATCGAACAGTATTAATAGGGTAGCGTCTGCGTGGTTGAATTTCAGAACCCGGCTTCGAGTGCATGTCTGACGCCACGCTGTACGCGCCGTGCCACAAATAACATCTGTGTACGTGAAATTTTAAACAAAGCAACCATTATAATTCGGTTTCGAATTCAAGAATTCGTCAAAAGATATCGCTACTTCCGTTAGCAGGTCGCATGGGGACGTGCGACTAGTAATACGAATTTGTGAAGTTTGAGTATCTCTCCGGATATGGAAAGATTGACTCTAATACTCAGTTGTGAATAATAGTATCAAGAGGCTATATATTACACATGACGTCATTGCCTATCCCAATTACTTTGTTCCGGTGACTAGCTATCACTGGATGACAGTGGATCCGAGGAACGAGATACTTTTGGAAACAGTTCTTATCGGATTTATAAAATGGTCACCAACACTAACTGGGCGAAGCCGAACCAAAAGCCACCCACTAAGGCAAATATCTACGGCAAATAAAAGTCAATAGATGTCGCATATTAAATAAATATGGGTATATTCATTTAAGACACTATCTAGGCAACATTTAGTTCGAGTATAATAATAAATCTTTTTTTTTTACATTTACTACACATAGGAGGAAAATAATTTCCTTCAAGGCATATGTCATCTTTGAAGATGCTGTGTAGAGGGTGTTTTTGAGAGGAAGGAGAGAACATGGGTCTTGAAGAGGCCCATGTTGTGGGAGGGAGGAAACACAGAGGCCGGCAAATCGTTCCACAGCCGAGCTGTTGAACTCAAGAACGGGTCGTAGAAACGACCCGTTCTCATATGACTAATGTCAACCGTGTACAAATATTGAGCGCGTGTTTAGCGTGTTTCCCGACTATGCACCAGTGCCGAGGGGATCAATGACGCTAGTTCCTTGGAGCATCTACAATAATTGTAATACCGGTAGAACAAGGACAGCATTCCCACCTGACGCCTGTGCTCTAAAGATTGCAATCCGTTTGTTAAGTTAGGAGAATCTATCAAACGGACCGCCCGTTTCTGCACAGAGTCGAGGGTTTTTTTCAGGTATTTTGGGGCTCCAGACCAGAGGTGGCTGCCAAATTCAACCGTGGGGCGCACTTGCGATTCGTACAGGGTTAGCAGTTGTATACTATTAAAGTATCTGCGGGCCCTGTACAGCACGTCCAGTTTCTGAGAGGCTAACTTAACTCTGGCCTCGACGGAGCCCCCGTACCTGAGCTGGTCACTTAGAGTTACACCAAGCATATCAATGGAAGGCCTGTTCGGGAGATTGCTTCCGTTGAAGGAGACTAGATTATCATATCGATCCCTTCTAGACGTAATCAGACATGATTGGGTCTTTGAAACATTAAATTCGACGAGGTTAGTATTACCCCAAGAGAAAACACTTTCGAGGTAATCGTCCATTCTTTGCTTCAAAGCCCTCCGAGCCATTGGTGTTTGAGTGCCCTTTGGGGGATTGTCAAACAAAAAGCTATCATGGCCTGTACTGTCTGTAAATCTTGAATATGCATAAAGACAGCAGCCATTTAATTAGCCAGAAAATTAAAATAACGCTGGTAGTACTTAGTCGAAGTATGATACAGTTAAGTATGACCGAAGGGGGTAGGGTTCCATTAGCTCAGTGGCAGAGGCAAGGCCTGAGAGTCCTATGTTCAATTCCTAGAATTATAGTATCTTTTTCTGTTTTAAATTTTCGAATGAGAGTCGCTAATATTGTCTTAAGTAATTAAATATTTATATACAGCGGAGAGAACGTCTTCCGGCAGTTATGAGTCGGTATTATTCACGTTTCATTGGCAACGCGAACAGGAGTTACAAGTAATTAAGGTTTAATTAAGAAGGAGCGCAATCTTGGCAGGAAATACCGCCCGGGAGACTTGCAATCCAAATTGCGGAACAGCTCTGGAAGTTTGCCTGCTGAAAATTTCAGGGATTCGATCGTTCGGACACTAACGTTTCATTATAAGATATCGTTTCAACGGATTACTCCCCACTTTTAATATTAATTCAATGGGTACCGCCGTCCCGGGAACCTTTATTGGATAACCAACAGCTCTGCCATAGGTGTTATTGTATAAGGTAAACTTATACAATAACACCTATACACGATAGAACAGTATTTCAATTTATAAATAAAAAAATACTTACCTTTACGAGAGTGTAACCACTCGCTTGTAAAAGGGAAATAAAAATTATAACTTAACATACGAGTAGATATTTAAAGAACAAAAAATATATAAATATTTATAAACGTAATTAGTCATTCATATTTATTTGTTTATCTGTAAGAGACAAACAGCTTATACATAAAATATAAAGATACGTATACAAGTCAAGCCAAAAAGGTATCCTATGTTAAGGTAACCTTGAGATGGAGATTTATTTTTATCTAAAAATTAATTTTAGGTGAGGAGAGGAAGAGAAATATAGGATAAGAATAGGAGATGCTCCCGATACATTCCACACTCTTATATTAATTTTCTATCTTACGCGTCACTTCTATTCGGTATTTATGAAGGGTATTATTACAAATGTCTATATTATAAAATTTTGTATTATACTGCGCACATATACGGGGAATTGGGGAATTTTTTCTAATGTTAGTTCTGCATATGGGCAAATGAAATAAATTGGATTGTCCTGACGGAATATGAATTTATAATTAATTTTATAAGCTCTGGTGAGTCCGAGCCACTATTTAGAATTAAAATTACAACGTTTGGTCAAAAATTAAAGTTGTGTATAAAGGAAAGTTAACAATACATTCGGTGTAATTTGAAAAGTTTAAGTTTTGTTTATAATTTACTAGCTTTTTCCCGCGGCTTCGCTCGCATGGTATTACGGGAAATTACTGTAGCGCTTGCACTTATCAATTATCTCCCCACCCCCCACCCCACCCCATCCCCTCCCGCATTCCATATATTCATTCTCTTACATTCAGTTTTCAAACATCTCGCCTACCACCTAAATTTCATAATGCTATAGCTCAAAGAAAAAAAGAATTACTTATCCAATTTTATTCATTCGCTTAATTTATGCGCTTACAAACATTTCGGATGTTTATTTTTATTTAAATATTTGGAAGTTCGTTAATATAATAAAAAAATACTCTATTTATCATTCAGTCTTTATAATCGTTAGGAATTATATTTTTAATATAGGAACTCTCATTTGACATTTATTCCAAGCTTGTTAAAAAAAAAACGAATTCTAATATTTGAATTTTCTGCAGTAGTAGCTGACCAGTAGACTGAGTACCTACCAGCATAGAGCCCAAAAATATGTCAACATTGTTTCCATGGAAAAGATTTTTTTCTGACATTAGCAAAAACTCGCTTTTGTTAGCGACAGAAAACGTATAACAAATATAATATATTGATATTTATAATTTCATAACGCCAGAGCTTACCATCATTTACAACCTGTAGTCTGCGCATATAATTTAGCTTTATATTGGTGAAAGAATTATTAAAGTCTTTATATTGTGTTATGCGTGAAAAGGTCATAAACAAACTCGAGCAGTTTCGCATTTATAATATTATAAGTATATAAGTATAAGTATAAGTAAGTATGGATGTGCTAAAAAGTTGTTTTTTTAATTCTTTCGATTCTTTCGACATGGGCTTGGTAGAAAGGAGTCCAGATCAGTGTGCAGTGTTCTAAGTTCATATACCTAAAGTGGAGTGAAAGAAAAGAAAACGAATACAATATAAGACTGTTGAAAGTAGTTTTTGAGCGTCGGGATTACCAAGGTTGAAAGAATTGGTTCCAGAGGCTGAGGAGCTGGTGGAGGATGTTTGACCTGTGCTCCGTCTTCTCATCAGACGAGTGTATATTAATACTCAACCATGAGGAATAGTCAGGCTCCTGGGGGTCACGGTACTTTTAGGCCGCGCCCTGTGTTCAATGATTATACTGGATGATGATTGATAACACTGTACTCTTATTTGAGTGATTTAACATTTATTTAAGATTTTAATAATTTACACAATTAGTGTTCACGTATGAAACGGGTAGAGAGGTACAAAACGCGAACGGGCGGTTGGATCGAGTGCTCGGAACGGAATAATTTGCACGGTCATTCTCGGAGCGGTGCCGAGATATTTTTCGGAGAGGTGACGGTGATGCCACACGTAAAAATGAATGTAAGTGATGCCCATAAGACTAATTACTCCGAATAATAAAATTAAAAGAAAACTAATGTCATATGAAGTGATGCAAATAATTAAATGAATTATTTAAGAAAAAAAATATGTATTATATTTTAAAATTTATTATAATCAGTTATAATCTCAGCTCCATCGCTAGTTGATTAATCCACACCTTTCCAGGGTAAGAGTGTTTTGCCTACTGCTCTCATCGTAGACAGACTTCTTTGAAATATCGTACCTAATTTTTTTACCTTCTTTATATCTAACTTAATAGTATATTTTACCGGTGGGACTTGAAAGTCTTGAAAAGGTTGTCAGGTTGTATAATCTGATGATTCTTTAAATTATAATTTTGATAATTACGTAGGCGAGTAATTTCCAGAGGCAAAATTGAAGTTTTGTAGGCTCCCCCCATTCAACGATACCATAATGTATTATTGAATGGGCAAGAGCTTAGTAAATACTTTTATATTTAGGCCGACTAACCAGCGGCCGAAAATTCGAATTTCGTCGAAAGGTGGCCGAACTCTCGGAACTGTACAGGGCGGTTCCGATGAGAAAGATTGATTTTTCTTTTATATTCTATAATAAATACTAAGTTTCCTCACACAGCCGTTGGGAAAGTGGTTTCTCTCCAATATATTCATTATCATATATACTCATTATCCATTTTATTTCATTCAAAATTTGCTTTAATATATGCCTACATTCAAGAAAGCAATAAAAGTGCTGAAACGCGAGATGATAAAATTATGTATTATTTGTAATTATTTTTTTGATTATAAGTATTTATAATTTGTCAAAGACAAAAGCAAGCAAAATAAGTCTAAAAAATCTGAAATACATTATTTTATAAGACCGTAAATAAATAGACAAACTGAATTTTTTTTTGTCGCAAAACAAGTGCGCGGATTTTTTTTAATGATTTTTTTTAACTAACATTAAAATTCTGAAAAATAGCTTTACTTGATAATTTATTGATTTATTTTAGTACATGATTAAATTATTTGAAACGTTTGGTCATATAAAACGATATTTTGTTTGAAAATTTAAAAAATCTGTTAATGACCGACGGTATAACCGTACTATAATAAAAATAAACATTTTTATCAAATTTAATACATTCTAAATCAATAAATATTTTTTTGTAGAAAAGAGTCGATATTTGATGTCTAGAAATTGATTAAAAAATTACATTTTTCCGGTTGAGTCTGGTTATTTCATCTAGTATATTCCTTAAATTAATAATATAGAAGTTTTTTTTAATCTATTTAGAATATTGATAATTTTTGTTTTGCACTTAAGGTTACAATATATTATTACACATAAATATTAAATATAATTTTTATTTGTTATGCTTCAGTCGTTATTTTGGCATGTTAATATTTTTTTACTACATTTTTTTGTACGATGAACATCAATGGGGATAAGTTTTTAGATTTTCACAGCCAAAAGTATTTTCGTTATTTGTTTTTGGGGTGTTATGCCGTGTTGCGCTACCTCTTTCTTTAGCCAACGTTTCGGACAGCGTTACAGTGTCCATCATCAGGGCAGATGTGTAATTGTGTACTTGTTAAGTACATAAGCACACATAGTTCTTATCTATTTATTTTCTCACCGTATGTTTGTACTGTGTAAAATATTTTTACTACAACGCAATTCATAAACATTAAAACATTGAGATAATTAGTTTGTCGTAATAATTAGTATTTTAATATTAAGTATTATATTTAGTATATACTATGTAAAACTGAAAAGTATACTGTATTAAATAATTAGAAAAAAATGAGAGATTTCTTACAATCAAACTGATTGATCAGTTTCGTAAGATTTGTAAAATAAAATATTGTAAAATTAAAACTGAATAAACATATTTAAAAAAAAAAAAAAAAACATTTCACCACTAACAAGTACACAATTACACATCTGCCCTGATGATGGACACTGTAACGCTGTCCGAAACGTTGGCTAAAGAAGGAGGTAGCGCAACACGGCATAACACCCAAAAAACAATTAACTAAAATCAATGGGGATAGTCTGAATTAACATAACAACGTTAATATTAGTAATAAGACAAAAATACAGTTCATAAATTAACATCCGATTGTAATTTGTCAGTTTTTATCGCAGACTTTTTCATAAAAAACGTAATTTTGGATTTGAGGTCAAAATACCCAACCAAACCGATTTTTTTTATTATTTTTTTTTTATTTTAACTTTTATGATTAAAAACTCAAATTGTAATATTTAATTTAATGAAGACACTATGAGCGAAACTCAATCGAAAATCTGGAAACAGAAATTCAGAAAAAGATATTGGCACCTCTGGGACTCGAACTCAGGACCTCTCTCTTTCCGGGCGAGTGCTCTGACCACTGAGCTAAGGTGTCGATATCCAATTCGGTCACTTTTAACTGTACCACATTTCGACTAAGAACCACCCATATTATCTTAATTTTCTTAACGCATATTTTTATTGGTTGCCAACTTTATGAATGATTGCAAGATTCAATCCCGAACTAAATGCGATCTAGATGGTGTCTGGATAAATTTTTTATGGTTTAGCAAATTCAATATATACATTCGCTCGGTGTAACTATCTGCTATTTTTTACACTTCATTAAAAATATTACAACGAAAAGAGACAGCAATAAATAAAGTTCGCTTGAGAATAAATGTTTCCTCACTTCCGGAGAAGAAAATAAGTACGTCGGTGTATTTTGAGATTTTAATGAACTTAACAAAATATCATCGTCCTAATTCAATATTGCCGGATCGTTAATGGGCTCGGAAAACTCATGGGCCAATCTCGTTTGATCTTCTTTTTCTGTGGAAATATTTGCTGAGGTAAACGGAATCGCAAGTCCTCCCCAAATGTATTTGTAGGAAGGCGGGCGAAAACACGTTCGGCCCGCCATTTTATTAGGCAACCGATACTTCGGGAGAATTTAATAACTCCAGCCGACCGATTAACATTCAAACATAAAAATTGATGACCAATGGATTATGGTGGTTATCGTATTTGTGAAAAAAGTGGGTATCGGATAAAGTGGGCGTTTAATAGAAACCATGTTTCCACGAGAATATTAATATCATAAAGGAAAATTCCGATCTTGCGGCAAAAAAAAATACATTTTTTATTTTTGTGGGGAGCCCTCAACAAATTACTTTTTGGGTTACGTTATATATTATATTCCTTTGTATGAATCCCTATTATTATATGGTTATTTTTGTTGTCTTCTTCAATTGTCCGACACTGCTCATATCTAAGCTATATCAAGGGGGTACATTTATTTGTTTATCTTGAAAAACAATTATAATATTCGATTATTGGGATATATCGTCTCACTGGGATATTCTTGTGTTGAGATTTTTTTTACATTAACTCCACAGAGGAGGCCCTGAGAAAAATAATTTCCCTTAGGGTTTATGTCATATTTGAAGATGCCATGTGGAAGGTGTTTTTGAGGAGAGGGAGGAGTGAACATGGGTCTTGAAGAGACCCATGTTGTAGGAGGGAAGAAACACAGATACCGGCAAATCGTTCCACAGCCGAGCTGTTGAACTCAAGAACGAGTCGTGGAAACGACCCGTTTTCATGTGACTAATGTCAACCGTGTACAAATGTCATTATGGTAGGAACCAAATAAAATGAAATAAAGTAAATTTCTCGCAAAATGGCGGCTACTAAAAAATGATTTTTTCAGATATTTTTTGGCTTTTCAGAATTTTTAAACAGTAAAAATTAAAATTTTTATTTTTTTGTTGGTTCTTACCACAAAGAGATATATAAAAAATTCATGCCAAATTTCAAGAAAATCAGTCAATTAGAACTTGAGATTTCGTGACATACGTTCCGAAAAAAGTAATTTTGAGAAAAACGCGGTTTAAGTTTTGCTCTATTTAGATTCTAGTTAATTTCGTATAAACGGTCGAACTAAATTGGATATAACTTTAAAAATAATTCAAATTTTGAAAAATCCTTTTAATCTTGAATATCTAAACTATTGAAATATGTTTGCATATATATATTTCTAGACTAGAAAACCCCCTTAAATAAATAAAATAAATAAAAGATAAAATAAAATAATTTACCTTTTCTTTGAATTAGTAATTACCGGGTGATGTGCGTAATGCGTATGTGTGTGTACGTATGAGTACGTTTGTAGGCGTGAGAAGTGGTGTTCCGTGAAGGGGTATGTATGCGCAGTTTAGTTATAGTTTATTTCATTAACATGATGCTCTTTTTAAATTTGGGCAGTGAATCCAGAAAACGTCGATGTTAGAGTTTAGGCAAATATTATTGAATGTTACCACAAATAATCTATTAAAATTATTTTCTACGTACATATAGCGGTTCTATGCCAACTGAGAATAAAGTCAACTCAACACTAATAAAGCTTTAAAAAAAATATTTTAAATTAGCCGATAAACCCTAACCTAACGTAACCTATTTAACCATTTTTTATATATTTTTTTATCACTCTAAATGACTTATCTGAGATGGTTCTGAGTTGGTTTCATTCCTAGCTGTCCGGTCACCATATATAGCAATATTTTTACGCTGGTTAGCAGGCACATTAGCGCCGCTCCGAACAGGCAGATGTGACAATGAAAATCAATGTATGTTTACTTCCTTGCATGCATGTATGTGTGTATGTATGTATGTATGTGTGTATGTTTGTTGTTTATGTACTGCTATATTAAGCATAGGAAATGTTTGAATCTTTCAAAATACCTTATTTCCACCCTCGCGAAGGTTTCAGGATTATTACAAATAAATGACAATACATCCGCAAAGTTTTTCAATCATTACAAAAACTCTTACGAAACTGTCAAAAATGTCACAATTGAGAATGAAATTGTGCAAAATAATATTTGTTCAATCATTCTTTTGCAACGACACAAAAATTTAAGAAAAACTTTTTTAACTAATTCCCTACAAAAAGCAATGTTTCCGAATTGGTTGAAAAGTTGTTAAAGTATATGTCCTGCGTCGGTTAAAAGCCGCGAGCTTTAAAAGGCTGCTTAGAAGCACATGGATTACGAAGCTAATGAGGATGGGCTTTCGGGCTTCGGGCCTGAACCTTTCCGAGATTAATAGGCCATTTATGAAATACAAACACAGGTAAAGATAATATCCATTAAGCTCCGTCCGTCAACACGTTACCCTTACACACCTAATAGTTCAAAACTTAGACAACTTGAATGGGAAATTATGTCAAGATAATATTGTAATCTTCTCGTCTATCAATTTGATCGCCCGCAGTAAAGTGTGATTGAGCAGCCTCGGTTAAATTTGCACCTCGGAGCGCAGAGGTCGCGAGTTCAACACAGGTTGTTGGGGGGTGAGACCGTTACTGCTTTAGGGGGTGAATCATGACTGGAAACTTTGTTTTTATCGCAGACAATTTCGAAATATGAAAGGGTTGTTAATAAAACGCTTTGAAAGAATCTTATTTGTCTACAGTAAGAATCAAATTATATTAAAATGAAATAGATACAAAATAATACGAAATAATTAATATTATAAACTTCCAAGAATTCCTAGATCGGGTGAAGGGCTCTAGCGAAAGACGTGACATTAAAATTAATATTACAAAATATGTTCGCTAGCAAAACAGCAAAGAGTGATTTCGTCTAGTCTATCCGTCGAGAGTTAGTTTCCTTTGACGTTTGACTAAACGAAAGCCGAGATCGTGAGAGCGTAGTAAGGATAAGAGTAGAAATGGCAAGAAAAGCTTTTACAAAGATGTCCTGGTTATTGCTGATTCCCGACTTTGACACAAATTGCCGAATGACATGGGGGCGGTGCCACAAATTTTTTTTTTTTTTCTGTACGCACGCAAAATATGAGCATTGAAAGAATTTTGAACAATGAAACAAGAATGAAACTTATGAAATTTGGTAAAAAGAGCTTGCAGAATATACATATCATGGATAGTCAGGGTTACAAACAAGCAGGTGCTTATGGAACTCAAAAAGGAGAAGAAGCCCCCGAAACACAAACATAGCAACAAGTTCTACCTAACCAATTTGGTCAGGAAAGAAGTAGTGGAAGCCAAAATGACAGGTGTTCGAAGTTTGGAAATGTTCCGGTTAGCAGAGAATAGAGCGAAATTAGAATGGATGGCCGCCAACTTTATTACAAAGAACACCCCGTGGAAGATGTTTGAAACGAAAGGTATAAAATTGGCATATATTTAAAAAGGGTTTAATCGATGAATTTTATAATTCACGCTTAAAAAATATAGTGAGGATAATCGTAAAGGGAGGTCTAAACGTACTACGGCGTGGATATAGTGGTAGCTATCCATTTGGTTACCGCGAGTTATCGTTTTATTTTTATTTCGATTGTGAGTTATGAAAAATTGGCAATAAAATACTTTATCGTCAAACGTAAACTTTCATGTACGATCGTAAATGTGACCGGTGGTAGAAATATGGGTGTGTACACATTATAATAATGTGTGTAGGCAGATATGAAAATTAAAAGGTGGAACGTAGTACCTTCCTAAGCAAACACTTTCGCTTTCAAATGGATGCTAAACTAAGAAAATGTTACTACAGACAAAATACTAAAGAATAATGTGTTTTAAACGATGATTTCAATATAGTTTTTAACGCACGACATAAAATAAAAGCAACTAGGAAAAAAATGTTAATAAAATAACGCCACAAATCCGCAACATGAACCGGTTTCCCGTTCGCATGGGAAACGATCCACCAATTAAACTCAATCACTTCGAGGCATGCCTACCGACGAATTCACGAATATTTGCTTCATAAAAATCAGAGCATAAAATTCTCACCTTTACAGGTAGCCCTTACGAACTACGAACGAGGCAATGTACGAGTGCTAAATCGTTCGCTTCGAGGTGCTGAGATTTATTAACAAATCCACTTTATCGGTGAAATTCGACATCGTGCGAAGGTTTCAAAAACTTTGCCGAGCGTAATCCTTGAATAACATTAGGAAAGTAGACACTTAATTCCTCCGTCATGTCAGGTGGAAGCGGCTTTCGATTGTAATAACATTTTTCCACGGGTCTATTTTCCTGAACGCTCAGAACTGGGCGCACTTGCAGTGGTTGCAGGTTGCGGGCGGAAGTAATGCAGCAGCTTTCTGGTTCCGCCGCCACCTCTGGACCTCTATCCGGCGCTGCGGGCGATGAACGGACAAGGCTTCCGTTTCCGGCGGTGGGCAGACCAGCACCGGCCGCTCAGGCCGCTCAGGGCGCGCACCGAAAAACTTTATAGATTCAATTTCCCACCGGAGCACATTCGCAAGATGTTTAATCTGGGTTAGTTTACGTCTCGGGGTAATGTGATACATTTCAGTGGGGTTTGTATTACGTAATGTGGATCGTACTTACATACGGATAGAGATACTTATATACCATTAACACTAACAGAGGTGGTGGAGGAATTTCGTGGAAAAGGGTGAATTTACGATTGTGCGAACTACTACCCGTTCGAAGACCTGCCTAATGTTGTAATCGCAATTGCAACTCAGGTGCGTTTTACCATAAAAATAGCTCCTGCAAACAACCTGATTTACACATTTCACTTTGTTCGGTTCGGAAACAGCTGTTGAACCGAAACTCATTTTCCCAAATTCCTTGCATTGTTATTTTCTCCCATTTCGTCCTTCTCCTTCCTTGAAAAGCCCTTACTTACTTACTAGAAGAAGAAGATGATGCCTACCTACTAATGCACAATATTATTCCACAAAGTCGAAAATTACCCACATTAAAATCAGTTCGAAAAGCGTCGTGAAGTTGATCACACCTCGCTCTAGAAATCTCGCTTAAAAATCGTAAAATACTAATACTATTACAAAAAGTGACTGACTTTTGCCATCGTCGTGGGAAGAACAGCTTCAACAATATTTGGATCCATGCAGTCTATGAACACAGTAAAGGTAGGGGCTTTTTTTCCACTTCCCTCATCCTGTGACTTGATTTTAAAGAACGCAATCAATTGTCTTGCATCACAAAAAAACAAAGATTTACGGTCGACCTCTCGTGTGTCACGATATCGTTCGTTGATACACTTTTGAGTCTGGAAGTTTTAGGTTCGTATCCCATGCGCCGCAAATATATATATTAAGGTGATTTTTCATTTAATTTATATGGACCCTTTCAGGTCATTAAACAAAGTGGTTAATATATATAACACCATTTTGATGATATTTTACCGCAAGGGTGAGACGTAATGTAAGTTGAAAAGGATGATAGTTAAAAGATGTAAAGGAAGATAGTTGACAAGAATGAAGTCAGTTACATGCAATCAATGCGTACTCTCATCGTACGGAAAATTGATAAGTACATTCTTCGAGAGTTTCAATTCAAATAATTTCTTTATTGGTTCGTGTCCGTAGACCAGACGCTGGGTAGACTTTTATTTCTCTCAGTTCCGAACTGAACCTGCCGAACTTTGGCGTCGGAAGTAGGTACTACAGAACGTCGCAAGACGCCGCTATTTCCGTCGTAACTAAACTTCCCATTGTTCCCGCTTGTTTCCTCGAAAGCCTTCCAGTGCACAGACTGAACATATTATACACCGGTCCATTGATGAACTCATCAAAGGCTGGTTTTTATGGTACATAAAGTAACCTCTCAAATTACGATAATTTTTGGAAGGATTAGCAGTTTTCACCGACAAGTTTTATGTTTGTTTTATTATAAAAGTACTACATAAAGCAGTTCTTATATCGACCATAATGACATAGAACGGATAAAGGTCAATAGTTGGATGTTCAAATCGTGATTCGCAGACTAGAAAAATAGAAAAGGGATAGTTTGAGAAAATATATGACGTAGGTAAATGGAAGGAGAAGTTACGTGTTTAAAGGAAAGGAAAACAAAAAATGTATTTATTTATGTATAATGCACTATCAAGTAAATCAAGCATTCGAGTATGGTCTTGCCAAGAGTCGTAATAAAAAAAAAACAGAGTGTGCAATTCACACGCGGTAGAAGTGAAACCTTCATAAAACTAAAGTAGACAAGAATGGCAGAGGGAGGCTACGAAGCACCGAACAAAGAGGAGGCCGATTATATTATTTCATTTTCTCGCAGACTAAATCCTGGAGATGTATGTGATGTCTCTTTCTAAAAATATTTCACTTCAAAATTAATAAATGTAAAATAAACGAAGAATTAATTGTGTGCCAGGAGTTACTTCGTGTTTCATAGTCCGTACTCTCTCTAGCTGGTAAAATAGCGTGAATGTTTCTTAGTTACATAAATACATATTATTTTGTCTAACTAGCACACAGAGCGACAGAAAATATTCCTAGTATTGTTATTATTTATGTACAGTTATAAGAATTATACTTTTGCGTTGGGATGCAAATACGGAGACCATGATATTAAACAGCGCCTTCGTTAGTTATCTTACATTTGTTCTAAGTTCTGGTTTTTAGAGTCAGTCCGAAGGTCACTAGGCGTACATTATGTCCTACCTAGCAAGCCTATTTCACTGCAACAGACAGATCATTTCTCACTGCGGGCGCGCAACCCAATAGAGATGTAAAGCGGTCATAATTTATCTGGACGATTTTCAACAGCGCAATATAAGTCGAATGGTCGTGTACAATGTACAATGCGCCGAGTCCTGCTAAAGGCCAAACGTGATGAGAATTAATTAGCGAGTCCTCCGAGATAAATAGGCCCGCCGGCTTATTTTTGTTGCCTTTGATATTACGGCGGTTATTATTCATGCTTTATATTGATGGTTCATTCCAGTCTTGCGTTGTAAAGGATTCATATTGTACATTGCTGAATCAAATAACATTGAGATACAGCATAAGCTAAGGGTTCTCTTTGTGCGTATGACGACCACCGTAGCGGAGTCGCAAGCTTTATGACGTTGGAATCAGAGAGCACATGTTCAAAACCTGGCAAGGACAATTATTTGTATTTATTTTACAACACTCAAATTATAAATGAGAATATTTTTAATTGATATTTTTTCTGAAACAAAGTGATGAGGTAAAACGAATAGTATTTGTGGGTTTTCAAAAATAGATAATATTAAAGTCATTTGTCCTCAACGTTTGTAACTCGTTCCAGAGTAAAACATACTCTTGATATCGACGCGATTATGAAACACATCACATTTTAACACTCAATTCAAATTTGCTTGAAAATAAACTATTTTTGATGCAAACAAAGTTTTTTTCTGAAACAAAGTGATGAGGTAAAACAAATAGTATTTGTGGGTTATCAAAAATAGATAATATTAAAGTCATTTGTCCTCAACGTTTGTAACTCGTTCGACGCGATTATGTAACACATCACATTTTAACACTCAATTCAAATTAGCTTGAAAATAAACTATTTTTGATAGTCAGACACTTCCCTTCATCATCGACCCCAACACCCTCAACATCAAAACTGAAGATTCAGAAATAAAGTTCTCCGACTGGCGACTGGTCAGTTGAAACTCGTGCGGTTCACATAAAGAAAATATTATAAAAACAATAATTCACTGAGCTAAAATCAGAAATCACTCAGCATTTATGTTTGTTTTGATTTCACGGTATCTATTTTCAAATGCGGAGTAAAACTAAATAAAATCCGTGCACCTACCACACACATCTATATTAAAATACAAAATCTTAATTTAGAAACACAATTTAAAATGCAGAAAGACAATTCAATCATTTTTGCCCGCTGAAATTTACTGCTATTAATTTACAAGCAAAAACTCTCATAAAATCTTCGTCACCACAATCACGTGTTTTATTGCAAAGCTCATAAAATTTTTCACTGAATACTCTAAAGTCAACATTTTATTGGTTTTGTGTTTTATGTTTTTTTGTTTTTTCAAGACCATGTTCACTGCTTCCTCTCCTCAAAATACCCTTCATACAGTATCTTCACAGATGACGTAGGCCCCGAGGGAAATTATTTTCCTCAGGGAAAGTTTTTTTTCAGAAATTTTTAAACTCTAAAAAACTTAACAAAACAAAGCAAATAGAAGTGGAAACTTGCTAAAGAAATGATTGTTATTTGTGCCCTAATCGAAGTATTGCTTTCCCAACCCATGATTTAGTACTTGAATTCTCGAAAGTTTCGATATTTCTTGTCTGCTTATCAAATTTTCATACAAGGGTTCCGATTAGCAATTGTACCCTAATAAATCACTAGTAAATTTATTTTGAATTTCTTCGCTTTTCACGAGCGCTGCTATAAATGATTGTATTATCGGCGGTCAAAGCATTAATATTATCTCTTAGTTAGTCTAATATAGGTATCATAAATTTTGTTGACAGCAGAAGAAATGTTACAACGTATTTGATAATTTTAGATTTTAAACTAAACTTGGAGATAATTGAACTTTTGTCTGACTTTTCGAATATTTCATAGACCCTAGATGTTTCCACTGCTCATATATTAGTCATTCTAAGCAACGCGCCATCGAGGGGTGGTATTAAAAGCTGAATGAATTTGTATAACGCCTAAAACAATCGCCTGCTTCGCAAAATCATTCCAGAAATAAATATGTTCCTTGTACTGAAAATAGACAGCTTATTACGTACAGACACGTAAAATGCCGCATTCTTTGGCCTTTGTCACGAATTTGTTCTATCTTTCCAGGTTCCAGCCTAAATCTCCATACTCGTACGTCTATTTGTCCATGTACCTACCATTGAAAATCAAACTGAAGTTAGACGGCTTCGGAAAGTTGAGCTCGCGCAGGTTCTTGTTATTGGAAAAATATAAAATATTTCAAAGTACAAATAAAAGAAAGCTTTGCTGCAACCAAAAATACATCGGTTATGTAATGAAGTTAGCAGGTTGCGGAAAACGTTTCAATATCAGAAGCAGAAATTACATAGGAAGTATAAGAAGGATTAATATAAGGGATGAGTGCAAACACTCGTAAATTAACGTTCGTAAATTATCATCAAGCTACAAATTCATGTCCTAAAATAAATTTAAATTTATTTTGTTTTCCAAACTTTTCAAAAGACAACTTTTGAATTCGGGACAATTTTCTGTCAAACTTGGTTCAAACATTCTCAATTGCTCGGGCTTTGCACACTTCTTACTCGGAATAGGTTCTCTCCCTGACAACACTGCACACTGCACACTGCGCCCTTGCGTTAACTTGGAGCACAAAAAGTATAAAAGAGCTTTTTACTTCGTTATGGAAAGGCTTCGGTCCCAAAAGTTTTGTTAACCGAATGACTGTGAATGTTGTTTTTCAGTATTTAATATCGTGATTATTTCAGTATTTAATATCGTCTTATTGTGATTTCATAACGAAGTATTTGTAGTACGTCTGCTAAACGGGATTGTTTTTAGTGACTAATCCGACAAGTACATTCTTTCAGAAATATATGTCCGCATCCTTCTGATGTTAAATGCGTAGAAAAGACACTCTCGCAAGAGACTTAATAAAAAGTTTTGGAATACATTATTAAAAATGTCTTCTTTGTCGTAGAACATAAAACTGGCAACGAAATGGTAAAAAATTCTTTCATTGTACTTAAGTTCTTAAGAATTAAGACTGTAACGAAATGGTAAAAAATTATTTCATTGTACTATCGATGTTCTTAAGAATAAGTGATTAAAAACAACTTTACTCAGCAGAAACACTAACAAGAATAACATAATGGATTTGAATTGGATCGAATTGGTACAGTTTCAATACCATTTTCTCGCCGAAAAAAAAAACTTTGTTAATATCAAATATCAATCATTAATCATTAATTTGTATAAAACGATATTTCGGGCAATAATCAGAATAAAGGCGGTCGTGAATAACTGCTGATATTTACAAGTGCCACAAGTGCGAGTCTCGCCTCCGGAAGATTTCTTTACACATTTTGGGTGCGCCAGAGCCACAAATATATGAGAATGAACGTCGCAAATTGGGTTACCGGCAACAACAATATTTCTCAAATAACAGAAAGTAGCATCTGTTATCTCTTACATTATTTATCTAAGGCGAACGAATTGTTCATTCCCTTGAACAATTCGTCAATATTCAGGGAAACACGGCGGATGAAATACGAGTCCCGTCTCCAGACAATACAGAGAGGAAAACAGAATCCAAGTAATACCTTTTCATTTACGACTCTTCCTACGCTACTTCCTACTGCCCGGAGAACCAACACACCACTTATTCATTGTTCTACTTTATGTTCCGATGTCACCACCACCACCACCACCACCACCACCACCACCACCACCACCAGGAGGTGGGAAGTAGGAGGGATCATTAAACCAAAGGAATAACCCGAGGCTTCCTTCTTAAATGATAGAAGGGATTATTCGATTCTACAAACATAGATTCAAGTGCTCATTGACAAGATGAATTACCTACTGGAAACTTGATACGAATTCTTATCAATCTTCATCGACACTAATTCCGAACTCTAACAGAGTTGAGAGTGTCTTTTCACAAACATTGTTAGGTAACCCTTAAAAAAAAATGGTGGTCTTAATTATAATATATATTTTTTTAAATGGCGAGGGTCGAAACCTTGTAGAAACCCGTGTAACTACTCTAACTATTAATGTAAGTATGAACTGGAAACGTAAATATTCCATAAATAAAATTAACAAAAATAACTAAAAACTTTTGCTAATTAGAATGGTATAAAAGTACAGACATCTACGCCAGTATAAAACTAATATATGTAAGACAAAACAATACACCCATCCAAATATTTTAAAAACCAAATGATGTACTATTAAAGACTTTAAAACTTTGAATTTTAATGAACTGTATTTTCCACTCAACATCTTACAATTGTGCGGTCGCTAAATTGATGAAAACTATAATAAAAACCTAGTGCGGTAAAATAATACGTATGTTCCGATGATGTACACTGTAACACTGTTGGCTAAACAAGGAGGAAGCGCAAGACGGCATAATACCCGAAAATACTTTTGGTTGTGAAAATCTTAACCTACATAAAAAACCTAGAGGTTCACACGAAGTAACACAAAGCTTGTTTCATTGGAAGCAATTCTTGTAAAAACTCGTATCCCATACAATACATCAAATACTTAATTAGGATTTTAGATCAATAAACATCGACCAAAGTCTCGGTAATCGGCTTTCGTTTATTGGCAAATTGCTTACGAGAGCCGCTGGGAAATCACAAACAGAACAAAAAATGACAGATATCTCTCTGATAAAATTATACAACTTTTTTTATATTTTGGGAAAAATAATATTAGCTTGAAGAGAATGACGATAATGAATCTGGAAGAGGGGAGTTAGATTTAGAGCGAAGGAAGAACCTCCGCTGATTCTCGTCAAGTACGGCTACACAAAAGTTTTCCACAATGCGTAATTGACATGACGTAAATTGCTTTTCAACTTTTAGGTCTGTTTAGGCGAACGACTCGCACATAATTACGTTCAAAGCGCTACTACAAAAAACACTGCATAAGTCTATGCGAAAGATTATAAAATCGTATTCGACTGTTCGTTTTGACTAGATGTTTCTTTGTTGGCTGATTGAATTAAGGCGGCACGCAACCCTAATAATTTTTGTTTGCTCAAAACTCACATTTTAATCATTTCCGGCGAATTCGTAACTATAATAACTTTTTTACTCTAACAGACCCCTGGGGATGTAAGTTCTTTATATTTAAAATTAATAAAAATAATACCTTACCATAAATATATTTTACGTACAACTATTTTAAAACTTTATAACCAGTTTTTCAACTTTAAAGTTAGCGGTAAGCACCAGATTTTATTTTTCTAGACGATGAATTAATAACTTCGGGAGGTATTCATTTAGAAACATCTTAAATATTTGTAACACGTTCTTCAGAATTCATTAAAATAAACGCGGAGGAAAGGTCGAATCTCCAGGCCCGCTACGGCGAATTCGACCGTACGTTCGTCTAATACGCCGTGCCGCGGGCGTATATTTGTTTACACGCTTTCTTCACTCACGTCGTTAAGATTCTCACATTATTTATCTTCTTATTTTCTTTGATAGGGCAAATTCGACAGTAGGTCGATCCAGTACACGGGTCGCAATTTGTATACACGGCTTCTTTACTTACTTCGTTAAGATTTTGAATAATTTTTAGGGAATATTGTCGTCTTAAGGTCTTATGTACTCAAATTTCTCGATTTTCTGAGGTACGTTTAAAAAAACGGTGAAAACAAGTGTTATTTTTCTTTTTCCAGGCACATAGATTGATGCCGAAGTCTTTCACAATAAACGCGTGCGTCTAGGAAAACAATTTACTTGCCTGCTTATTTATAATAATATTCAAATCAAATTGAACTTTTAATTCTGAGTCAGAAATATTATAAAAAATGCTATCTGATAATTATGTCTTACGATCGCCTTATATTTCTTTTGTTTCCCAAATGTTATTTTCTTTTCCCTTACTGTTTTTATTGTAGACTTACTTTTTAATTACTGTATTTTTTTGTTTCCCAAATGTTTATTTTCTTTTCCTTTACTGTTTTTCTTGTATACTTACTTCGAAAACACTTTATGTTGTATATTCGATGCTTAACTAATTCTAAAACCTAGTACTCTACTGCATCATATATTATAAATAGGTAAATGGAATTTGGGAATCTTACTTAACACTACATATATCAATCATCATGTACCTAATATATACGAAACCTATCAATGTGACTGTCCTAGAACGGTAGTTCTTTCTAGTTGCACAGTCAAAAGCTTCCTTGTACTGTTAATGTATTTTTATAACAAATAAATAAAAAAAATAAAAATAAAAAATTCATTCAATTTCAACATGTAAAGGATAAATCCTCAACACGGGAGATTAATGGGGTGGGGACAGCTTTATCTCAACTCGTTTAAAAAAATAAAGACAATAAAATTTATTTATTTACCGGAAAATGACTCGGCCATTTTCACAACACTTCCGTTAACAAATTGAGTAAATATTGTATTAAAAAAAATTGTCAGCACATCCGTAAATTGACGAAATCGATTAATAATAAATGTTTATTATCAGCGTTGAAGATATCATTATTTGAAATTTAGTGAATATTATTAAGAAATGAAAATATAACAAAATTTGTTTATTTAATCATTGAAGATAATATAAACAAATATTCAGTGAAACGGAAAAAAGACAGAGAAAAAAATTGGAACGTGCAATTCACACGCGATAGAAGTGAAACCTTCAGAAAACTAAAGTAGACGAGTGGGGAGACAACGAAGCACTTTTTTTTATCAATATGGATGATTTTTTCCATATTTTTGTCATCGAATTCCAATGCATCTTTTCGTATACGTTTGGTCATCTTATTAGTATTTGTGGTTTCTTCTTCTCGTCGCTAGATGTCGCTTTCTTTTGTGTTTTTTTGTCTGTTCATTTTGGAGTATTTGATATTGATTTTAGAAAAAAAATTTTTTTTTTTTGGATTTCGTGGGATTCGATACCTGGTCGGCGGAAAGTCTGAAAAGGTTCGTCAAGCGCTTTACATCACTACACTAAAGGGGACTTGCGTGGGACCGTGGATTTATGGTATTATATTGGAACCGAGCATCCGTGAATAAAATAAATATTTTATTACTATCTTATTCTCTCGTAGGCTAAATCCTACAGATGTTTGTCCCTTTCGCTCTTTTCCGTTTAATCGAGTTTCACTTCAAAAAACGATGACGGCCGCAACTGCAAATCGAACACAGAACCAATAAATTACAGGGAATATTGAGCTATTAGCTCCCAATAGCTCAATTAGCACTGCGTTGTCCTGGTAAGACACAGGTTCTGGGTTCGATTCTCAGTAGCGACTGTTACCATTTTATTTTCTATCTTTTTCTGGTTCATGTTTCATGGAAGATTTGTTTATATTATCATCTTCAGCGAGATTTATAAGCTTCAATAAGTTAATGCAATAAATTGAATTGTATTTATGTCAGGGTAGGAGAGCTGAATTTTCAATTTTCAATCAATAGCTTAGAGATTCAATTTAAACAAACTTAGAATTCGTAAAACTTTTATAAGAATGTTGTCGCTAAGATGACCTTAAAGTATGCGACCTCAATATTTTGACAAATACTGAAGTTTAACTAATTCTACACGATCCAATATGGTTTTACGTTAGTGGTAGCATTAGCCCCAACAGCATCCTTCAAAATGAGATGCCCTCAAACCTTCGCAATTAATTTATCAAAGTTAATTTCGATAAACTTATCATGACTATACAAACTCATCACACGAAGAGAATAATTAACTCAGTATCCGAGCGATCTTACCCCTAACTCTGCCGTGTGTGAGTTTAAGAGCATGTATATCTAATGTTTGATGTCTACTGCTCACTTACGCATAAGTTAGTCAAACAGTTAGACGAAAATAATGCCAACAAGTTCGGAGTGTTAATATTTAGTAACGTACGACGTTGAGCCAAGTAGAAATGAATTTTTATTAAAAAAAATCAATGATTTTTCTTTCTTTCAGGAAGCAATTAAAATGGCGCGCTTCAACGTGTGCATCGGAATTTAATTAAAACAGCGCAGAGACGCAAAGCAATGCACAATTTTTAGGCATAGGAATTCGAGCAAATCGACGGTCCCAAAGAGCAATGTCGGATGTGCAATTTTGTAGTTTTGCAAAAGTTTAAAGTTTCGTTTCTGCATTTTTACTGGTTTGAGATCAAGAAATATAATTTAATGAAATGAAAACAAATAACTTTGTGTACACCGCCATTTATTTTGCGAATTTGCGAATTTTGAAGAAACAAGAAACATAATTTTGTTTTGATATTTTGTACATCATTTCATCAAAATTTTCGAAAATATAGACTTCTAATCTTCAAAAGGAAATTAAAATAAGCCAACAAAACGATTTTCAATTTTTAACAGATCCGACATTGTTCTTCGGGATCGTCGAAATGTAAGACAAAAAGAAAATGGAAAAACTTTCCCATCTGTTTTCATGCCTCATTTTAGAGTAAAATGTAGAATATTACTAAAAAACGTGTGTTTTCGAACTGTACTTTAAACGTTGTTAAATCGTACAAACTTTGTGTGGGCTGGACAAATATGCAAACATAGAAGCTTTTGCTCAAATAAAGATCTAAACAAAGAAGTTCAAAACCACAAAAATAATCAAGAATCCGAAAGTTCATTTGAACAAATATTAACAATATTTAGTTAAACCAACAGAAACCCAAACACGATTTGTTTAAATGCCAAGACTACTACAATGTTAGTAGCTATTAGCTGGTAACTGTTAGCTTAACTGTTAGTTGCCTTGAGCGGCGCAATGCAGTGGAACATCAGAAATATACAAAAATCGAAGAATAACTCCAAAGTTTTGTAAATGGTGAATATAAACAAAGTGTAAGTGGCACGCGGCCTTTTCTACAAATCCTTCGCGGTCCCTGCTCATACAGCCCCTAATACTCTCGCCAGGGATGTATAACGAATTTATAAAAAGGGGATGAAACCCTTCCGTAGTTTATCTACATAATAATGGTTTAATACAGCACCTTTTACTCGGGCCAATGTCAACATGAAGTTGCAATAGTGAATGGCACGATATTAGAAGGAGTTGATTGTTATTGCGTCAATTCAAGTAATTTTGTTGTAATTTCAGAAATTAATGGATGCGGGATAATTGTAAAAACTCGGAAATTAGAAGAAATTAGGTAGCTTTTCCAATTTTCGTGAGAAATTTTTCCGTTCCTGTTTGAGAAAGTAATTTGTAAGTTGGAAAATTTCAATTCGCTTTACGATAATACTGCCTTCACGAAAACAAATAGTAAGCCTATTGCCTTTTAAAGTCCGACATATTTTACTTACAAATTTTTAAAAAATTCCTACATTCCTATATTTAGAACTAAGCTCGCAAATAAAAAATACCCATCATTAATTAGAAAGCGAAATTAAAAACGCCGCCTCTGACAGTATAAGCCTTATACTAAAAGGAGAATGCTTCTCTATAAATATTGTTTATTTATTTATTTCCTGCTAATAGTAAAAACATAATAATTCTATTTCTATGTATGTGTTATTTTTCTTCAAGTGCGCAACACATTCACTGCGACGTATTTTCTAAAACATCCACTGGATGCTGCAAATTAAACCTAATTTATATACAGAATAAAACTGATACAAATGCATTTTTTCCTAAAAAAAAATACTTAAAATAGTACACATTGCAGATGTTGATAAACATTCGCAAAAATTACGTGGCAAGCTGTCCGGCTTCGCTATATCCCTACGCGCTAGGCGCGTTCTCAGCCCCACGCTTCTGGCTTCGCCATATCTGTACGCGCTAGGCGCGTTCTCAGCACCACGCGAAATTACGCAATACGCGCTAGGCGCGTATTCAGCACCCAACGTGAAAATATTTTTACTTAAATTATATTATCAAAAACACTAATTTCCGTTGTTCCATAACTTCGGTTCAATGTACTCTAAAACACGGAGTTGCGTTGAATTTAAGAGTTGCGTTGAATTAATTTAATTTCACACAATTAGTTCCAATTTCAAAACTGGAACTGATTGTGTGAAAAATCTAGACAAGCGATAAAATAGATTCGACCTACAATAATATAATATTTCAACGGATTTTATTTTCCTAAATTGGATTTTTATAAATATTCCCTGATTTATTACGGGTCTGCGCTAGGTACTAAATAAAATTACATCAAAAAAAGAAACTGTCCACAGGAACAAAATACCAGGAGAACAGAATGTCCTAGGGTAATTTGTTTTATTCGTAGTGGCACTATTTGTTATAATACATACAAAAAAATAACATAATAATTTAAGTCAATTTATTTTTCATTTTAAAAACATTACAAAATTAATATTTCAAATGGTTTTTAAATATAAAGATAACAATAAGTGCCTTACAGATAAATGCGCCCCAAACCCCAAAGCAACCATTAAGCGCCTATCAGTCTTGCAAAATACAAAACAAGCCGATCAGCAAGGAACAAACGTACATGAGCATATATAAATCATTGTATGAGGAATCTACTTGGTAGCCTTTATCTAAAGATTTAGAAACATAATCCGTGAATACCAATAGATTCATGTCTATTGATCGGTCTTTTCTAACCCACGCTGTTCCGATATTAAGAACGGCTCTACTTGAAACCGCGCGTGAAAGTGATAATAAACGTCAAAACATGAACCTGCCGGCAAGAATAAAATTACAAGAGCACAGAAATATGATTTAATATTTAAATTTGGTTATTACTGCAAACATTTATTGCTCAGTGACGGTAGATAAAAATTATAAAATAAGGAAACCATTTATTTATTTTTTTAATACATTAATAGATTAATTTAATTTTACCGTAATTTTTCACAGATCTCCGCTAGTATACTCAGAAAACAACAGGTAAGTGTGACTGGTATAAATAGATATTATAAAAAATATTGTACACGAAAGAAAAAATTAAATTGAATGAAAAATAAAAAAGAATCATATAATTTGACGCTATCGAAATAACGTTCTTTTGCACCTACCTAACAATAGAAAGAACAGAAACACACAAAATGCTATATAGTAACAGCCTTTATTTATACTAATCTTGACTCAAAGAACAAAGTGATTTCAATATACCTCGGCTTATGTAAAGCTTTCGATACAATACCTCACAATATACTTTTACTCGGCATTACTGCAAACGAAATTAACTTACTGGAAAGTTTGATGTTAGAGAGAACTCAACAAGTTATTATCAACAACTTAAAAAGCGAACCCCTTTCGATCAGTTACGGAATGCCCAAGGATAGTGTTCTAGTTCCCTCAATGGTTCTTATCCACTTCAATGATCTTTGCGAACTAATTACAGAAGGCACCATTGTGACATTCGCTGATCATGCCGTAATACTCTGTCAAGCTGATATATGGCTGAAGACATTCTTTAAAACTGAGAAAAACTTTGCTATCATCAAACACTGACTCAATCAAATCTACTCTAATCTTCTGAAATTACATGACTGCTCTCTAATCTCTTCGACATGCTATTGTGAAAACATAGAAAATGTCAAACAAATAAAACATCTTGGCGTCAAAATTGAAGAAAACCTATTCTGGATTTACCACATTAACGTAATAACATCCAAACTAGAAAAAATTATGTTCTTCATAAACAAACCAAAAACATCTTCCCACGCATAATACTAAGATCTATTTATTTTTCTCTTTCCCAATCTTTAATTACGTATGGTCTACTGTCTTGGAGAAGTGCAACTAATATTTCTCAAGGAGTAAAAGCACAAAAGGCAACTATTAAACCAATTCTTCAAATAACATGCGATATAAGACTCGATAAATTTACAAGCTGTTCAAAGTTTTGTCAATTGGACAATTTTATGCTAGAGCGTCGATTCTTCACCTTTTCAAATACAAACTACATATTCCATTACAATCTCAGTGCTCAATAATAACCCGGCCTTCAAAAAACCTAATCCTTAACATCCCACCAAAGCATTCCACCCACGGGCAAAGATCCTCTAAGTACTATGAAATGTACAAATGCATGCCATCTACTTTGAAACAACTTGCTGATAATTCACAAATACACGAACTAAAAAAACAGATCACAGATTGGATAAAAATTAACGGTATACAAAAACAAACTAGACAATGGCCCCAATCAAAACAGAAACGGGACTCTTTAGAACTACTGGGATTGCTGGTGCCTTTATTGGAGAGGGCTTTATTCTTATTAAAGGCAGCTTTCAACAAATGTATTTTTATTTTAGTGCAAAAAAATAAAGTTTCAGCAACAATTGGCTGCGGGATAACGAAGTTATGTTTCACAAAGGCGGTTTCCAATGGCGGAAAGCGACTGTATTAAATAGCTGGAATTGAATGATATGGATAATTTACAGATACATCTTGCAAGAATATTTTTTACGACATCCCCAAAAAGGGAGAGATTTTGCGTTACACAAATTTAAAGGAGAAGACAGTGTTGTGTATTTTTAAAAATAATGTGAATTAAGGTGGAAAATCGTTCCCATATTATGGTCCAAGGGAACAATGATCGCAGGGTTCGGAGGTTTAATTGAGTGGTAAAACAATAAAACTGTTATTTAAAAGCCCCAGAAGGAATACAAAAGGCAAACGTGAATAATTTGTTAAGGTTCGAACACTGAACACTTTACAACAATGAGGTTTACCATTGTGTACATGAACACAGTGTACATACACAATATGGAAGAAACCTTTGAAAATATTCCATGTTTATTTAGCTCGGTTAGCGGAATTGTGGCGAGGAGATTAAATCTCAATATAAACTCTACTATCCTAATTTTGGGAATATTCATTCTGTAAGCGCTGTGTATGCGAATACAAAAAAATATTAAAAATACACATAGTCAAGATACGTAATGAAACGTCGATTTTTAAAAGAGTAAAAGAAATGATAAAAATTGATTGGTTCATGATAATGTTCATTCTAGAATGAGAACATTTTTGCGAATTCACGTATTTTCTACTGAATTGATAAATGCACTAAATGACGGAGGGAATTGCTCTTTCGGCTCTCAGTGAAGCTGAATAAAAAATGCATAAAATGGTCAAGAAAACACACACGCGAGATGGAGAATTGCCAATTTTCCGTCTGACACACAGCGAAGAAAGTAGCAGTAAAAAGCAGCCCGGAGGTTACATTCGTCTTCAGGAATTCACGAAACAAGCGCTCCGTGCTCATCGGCAATAAGTTGGGGATGTAATAACCTCTCGTTTTACTCCCGGCTCGGAGTACGGACTGGTTTTCGTCTTCATCGTGTGGAAACTTTACTTCTACCTACTACCTACTTTACCACTGAGTTAGGCAAGAACAAGAACATACATAATATTATATTATACAGAGCGGTCCAGTGCAGTGGCGTGTGGAGGCTGTGAAGGAGATGACGGAAAATGAATAGTGTAATAAGCATTTTGGTTAATAGATATTAGAAGTGTATAAAAACTTGGCGTAACGGAAAAGCGTAGGGGTCTATGCTTCGACCAAATGGCGGAGGTTGCGCGTTGATTTAGCGAAAAAATATATTGAGATGTATTTTATTGATTGGATTGGAGCGGAATATTACATAAATGTTAGCCGCCAGTCAATTATAAGGTGTGGGGATGATATAATGGATTTATATAAGCACAGTTGAATTTTCAATTGTCATAATCCAGTATTTCATAACTCATAATCATCAAATTACAATAAATGGTTAAGTATCATTAGATACACAACTGTAGGTATTCGTAAAAATACTTTATGAACAACTTTACAGCTACCCGAGAACAAGTTACCACTATCGACATAACAAAGTAGAGCATACTTTATCAAAAATTCAATGTACACCTGCTTATGTTTACACTTGAAATTAAAACCAAATGCATAATCATCTACTAATACCTTAAGATAACAAACTATTTGGCCTTTGATGCTTTAAAAACAATTTTACGTGAATTTTTTATTAAGCACATTTGTCGGCTGGCGGTAATAGGAACTGAGCTTCGTCGACTTCAGGTCGTAAAATAGGCTAATGTCGATAAAAGTGTTTGAAAAATGATACATTACTTCTTACATTGCCAAACGACTTTCTACGAAACTTAGTACTTATCAGAAGAAATCACTTGAATGTAGGTATTTTATATTAATATAAATTTAAAATTTTATTTCTCCGATTTTGAGGATCTAAATTACTTCTAAAGCTTTATTTCCCCGTTTCAGAGTTCCCGCCTGTCCAACTCAATTGAGAAAAAATAATATTAGCAGAAGGTTGGCCCACTAATTTCATAGATTGAAAAGTAATTTCCGTAGTGAGACTAAGTCACCTTCAAACGTCTGATTTAAAAAAAAAATCATTCTTGGTGTTTACTGCCGGTGCGTAATCGGGAAACTTTTGGCCATATAGATGCGGAAGATGCACTCCCACCCCGTTTTACTGTTAGTTTTACCCGATCCCCATACGGAAAATATATCTAGAAACATAAACATGTGGAAAATATTTGCTTTAAACGATCATTACCTGCATACCTGGATATCACACACATTAGCAGATTTAGTTGCCGTCAAATAAGAAGTAATATTTTGGAACACATTTAGTCAAGGAATGACAACAACTTATGCATAGAAATATCCGTAAAAAATAGGGTTAAACACAGTCTACCGATATCTCTTTAACAATATATCAAATCCTATTTTCCATACCGAATCCGTATGGACAGACCTTACGAAAAAAAAAGTATCGTGTAAAACGTCCATTAGTCCAGATTGAAGCGACAGAGATCGTATTTAATTGATTCTATTCTGATTACCAAAGGAGTAAAAAAACAACAAAGCTTTTTTATTATAAAACATCTATTTTCAAATATCTTTTAAAATAAAAATAAATAATAGTTGGTCGACTGAGTTTTGAACCTCCTACCCAATGAACAGAATCAACTGCGCTGCCAACCGGGCAAAAGCACGAATTTAAAAAAAAATGCGTATACGTCCGCGTGTGTGTGTGTGTGATTGCCACCAAAAGTTGAGAGAATGGTAACGGTAACTTACGGTACTAATGGTACGGTAACTTCGAGACTAACTTTATTTACTTTCTTGAAACTATAACAAGAAATCAGCTAAATTTTATGTTTCACTTTTTTACTACAATATTTTCACAGATGTTTCTAAGCCTTTACATTAAAATTAACATTTTTACTTATGACGTAATAAAGCATTTTTGTTTGATTACCCACGCACAAACAGTGCCTTAGTGGGTTCCCATTACCTACTTTTGTCTTGTGTATATTTACTTATTGCTAACTTTTACATTACTTTTATCTTACGTTTGCATCTAACTGTATTTAGAAATTATGTAAAAATTACTTTTGAAATGTATGTAGATATAATGGGAAAAAATAAAGATTTAAAAAAAAGCATTGTCATCGACAACGAGTCTATCTGCAGAGTATCAGCTCGATCGGACGGCAACCATTCAAACTAACCGAAGTGAAATTCAAATAGATGTTCATTTTGAAAAAGGACATCTTACTTTATAATTTTAATTTTAATAAGCCTTTTTGTGAACAATTAGGTACCGTAGGGATGTTTTACACATTTAAGTAAAACGCGAATCAATCATCACGTAACATTTTTACTAGGTTTTAGTATAAAATATGTCACATCATACTTGTGATAGAGTTTTCATACTTCTATGAACTAAACAACGCACCACTTGATTTCAATATCACTTATTGCACTCATTTCATTATTCTTACTTCTTCAAACTTTGCTAATACACTTTATGGCGTCATTTTTAATAAAATGAAAACAAATAACTTTTTAATTTACTCTTACTTACAACGTATTATAGGACCGTCATTTTTAATAAAATGAAAACAAATAACTTTTTAATTTACTCTTACAATCAACGTATTATAGGACCATTAAATAATTGTAGGTATTAATACATATTTTACTAAACTGTAATTTTAATCTGTAATCTGAATTTCTTAATTGTATTTCTAAGGGTATTATACTAAAACATCGTTACGCTGATGAACACCAAAAATTCCTCCCTTAAAAACACTTTTTGATATTTCAAATTAAGCAACGAGACGTACTGTTTTTACACAGAGAGGTGTAAATTCAACAATCGCATTTGTAAAGATCTATGGATTCAGAATACGATACTCAAATACTTTGGAAGTTCTTCAATGGTGAAGCAATTGTCGTTCTTGTACTTCTGCCTCCTAATTCAACCCTCGTCACAATATTAAAATACGAGGAAATGCCAAATTACAAAATGTTCGTTAAAAGGTACATAGGTAGTTAGGTGCTAGGAATAAATCTCAACTTCTGAGAAATGATGTATTAAATTTCAGCACGGAGGATTTCATGCGAGCGAGTTAGGTAGAAAAGATTCATTTAATATGGAAACGTTTTTCTACTGGCAGTTTTAATTATTTCTGTCCAATAATGACGGATAGTTGATATTTTCCTTTGAAGTTCCCTATAATACGATAGATGAGTAGCGAACTATTTCCTATTCCGCCACAACTCGAGCGAGATCAATCAGCTGTTGAGACGAAGGGTTATTTAAAAAATTAAATATTTAAAGACTCACTTTTAGTGACAGCCTCTCCTTCAAAAGATAAATTAGAATTTCGCCCGAGGGGGAAAGATTCTTCGAACAAATTTATTCATTACTCAGGGGTTTTCATATTTTGACATCCTTAACGATTCGCTAAATGGCGACGAATCTTTAAAGGTATTCTGGCTGCCGCAATTTATTACCAAATTAAATAGCCCTTCTCCGAATTAAACTTTAAAGGGCCAAACAGAAAATACAAATGTAGAATCTTTTGTTACCAACATATTGTTGCAAATGGAACTAATCGGATATGTTACGGAAGTTTATACGCTTTGAAGCCGCCCTAATGGCATTTTTAATACTTTAGAATTTGGGTTATCAAATTGTGATACCATTTCGCTGTCGTTTTTGTATTATTCAAAAAGATTTCCAGAATATGATGCGAATTTTAACAAGTCCAATTAATGTACTTCAGTAGAATTCGGAGCGAAAATAAAACACATCTCTTCAGAATGTTTTTCTTTTACTTTTTTTGTTTAATTTGTAGAATTCCTATTATGTTTTTTCAGAAGTCAAACACATAAAGAGATAATAGAGCAAAATACATTATTTTACAGCCACCACCAGTACCACCAAAAGACAACTATTTAGTTCACTTCAGTAACTCTTTAATTGTAACAATTTCTTCATTTCTCTTCCCCAATCCAACCAAGTCCCAACCTTTTCATAGTAATAACAATGTACATACGAATTATTTCCTATTTCATAAAGCAATAAGTCTCGTTTAATCTTAAGAGAACACCTGTAATTATTGTAAAGGTTTTTAGCTAGATATTTTAAACTATTATATTACCAACCATTATTCTTCATGTAATCTTGTACAACATATTATATTACCAGCCATTAGGTATAATATTGTTGTTAACCGATAGTTTTGTAACAAAAATCGTTACGAAGTTCATTCGACTATGAAGTCGAGATTGAATACAACACCTCGA
This sequence comes from Glyphotaelius pellucidus, assembly GCA_936435175.1. Lineage (NCBI taxonomy): Eukaryota > Metazoa > Arthropoda > Insecta > Trichoptera > Limnephilidae > Glyphotaelius > Glyphotaelius pellucidus. The sequence continues at coordinate 695,579 of OW386541.1, forward strand.
AGATTAGCTTGACGGTTGATAGTCATTATTCGGAAAAGAAGTAGATAAGAAACAATGCATATAAATCGTGAGGTTTTATTACCTACTCTTCTCCGAACGTATCATTTCACCTTCCATTATCGCCTCTTTTATACCGAATCGCGCTATTATGTATCATAAATCAAAATCCACACGTTTTCCCCCGCCGAATAGCGCGCGATTGCCTGATATTTTCCACGAATTGTGACTACAAAAATAAAACAAATTTATTTTTAGTTTCACACAAAAGCATTTCGAATACGAAAAAACTTCTATGCCATTTCAAATATGAATGCGAAATTATTCTATACAGATTTATTTAATGCGTTCTGTTTCGTTGAAGAGACTGTTTTCTATTTAATATAAAAGAGTTTTTCAAACAGGAGTTTTGCTTATTTGAGCCGACAATATATTTATGAGTTCTGGAGGAAATTAAGAAAATAAGGGATATAACAACAGGAGTAAGTTTCTTCAGCAAAAAAAAAACAGTCATAGAAAATCATCATCAGCCGAGATTACAAGTTTCTTTATATGCATTATCGTAAGGTTTACAAATAATGAACTAATGAAAGCTTACCGAAACAGACGTCCATACCATTGGAGGCTCTTAAGTTATTCTGAAGCTGGGCGCGCAAACACTCCTGGAGCCAGCAGTCTATCACAAGCTCTCGGCTATTTCCGTAACCGTTCGTGCATTAGACACGAACGACGATAGATGATAATCTTCTAAGATACTACTTAACTGACATCTGTTGAGACACCGAAAACTACTCATAACTATCCATACTAACGACATCTGTTGAAGGATGTTAAAACTGTATGCCTAATCCTATATACTACAAAAACCGTGTATACCTACATTAATTAGACTCTTTAAAATGTGAATACCTCACAAGAGTCCCAACAGCATGGAGTCATCGGGATATGCCATTCCCAATTGGGGTTTGTTGTGAGGCTGAATGAAGTGGGGAAAGGCAAAATGTTGAAAGAAAAACAAGAAGAAGATTGGGAAGCATCCAAAAAGTTAATAATTCGCGTAATAATGGTTTATTAAAATTAATGCGCCTGATTATATTTAATAATTTTATTCGCCTTAATTTTTATAATTCCTGGGGGAGTTTTTGCGATTTCTTTCAGAAGCTCACAGTTACAATAAAAGCCAAAAAATATAAAAGTATCCAATCTGCGCGCACGTAATAAATAACAATAAATCCAGGAAATACTCCTACTCAAACATAAAGCGGCACCGTTTAATTAAATGATATACTCGTACTCCTCGTACTTCGCAAAGAAGAAAGAAGAAACGGAATTCTCGAGGCGTGAAATTAAATCCCCCGGTTGCAAATATTCGCTACAATATACTCGTAGCGCCGCGGCCGGGAGAGGGATGCAGAAATGGGAAGAGTTATTTGGTACTCGGTGAAAGGGCTTATAAGGCTGGCAGAATGCATGACTAACTGGAGGCGTGTAAGTGCGGGTGTGGAGTGTACCTACACTAGTACTGGGAGTTGACGACATTTCGAAGAAACTGTCAACTGTTGAATATAACCGTTAGATATAACGCCGACGTTAATGCGAACACTAAAAATGATGGGAGCCAACTATTCTAACAGCGAATGAGCCAACAGCTATATTGATTTACTTGCATCGGCAGAATCGTCACTACGTATCGGCCGATTGGTATATTGCGATCCGAGAGTGTCTTCCACTCTGCAACGTACCGTTAATATATATTATTTAAATGAATAAATTATAAATTAGCACAAATTAGTCTAAATTTTATATGTTGTGAACTCCTGTATTTAATAAATCCACATGTAGCTACACGAACAACTAGACAAACATTAACATTTTTTATGCATACATCTAATTCCAACTATAGTTTGCATTCCCCAATACAATACAACGTTTATAAAGTCTTAGTAACAAATACTTATACAAAATGGATTTGACAACAATTGCAACTGAGCATTCACCATTGTGAGCACCAATTTTAAACATTTTCATTAATATTAATGTTGATTTATAGGATGTTGGCAGATAATCTGTTTTTACTTAACTTATATTCTTTGTTACCTACTTAGAGTCCAACTCTTTATTTTATAACCAATATTTTGTTTCTTTTATTTTTGTTCCTTGTATTTTATTTTTAATTTTAAAAAACATGTACTGCATTTATGTAAAAGCCCTGTGGGCGTTTAAGTAAAATAATCCAATTTACTCGTACGTCGGGGGATGCACCCGCGACCTCCGGATTACAAGTCGAAAATCCTACCCCTCTATCACGCAGGCCGTTATTTTTAGAGAGAAGATTATTAAAATATTTAATTCCCGAGAAAAAAAAAATGTTTTGCATTTACATAGTAATAATTTTTGGATCTTTGATATTGAATGGTGATCGCATTCATAAATTAGTTAAAACAAATTTTTAATGTCATTTTCTTTGCCGATTGGAATTATGGAAGGTTTTGTTTTGATTATATCGTTTACTTTTGGTACTTAAGTTATGATCTAATGAAATTATATTTGACCGTTAATATTCGTTATAGCGTTGAGCGTTAACAGCATTTAGCCGTTATTTCCAACGTCTAGATATATTTTGACAAGGTGTTCTTGTATAATTCTAGTATACCATGTAGATAAGATACCTCACCGTCAGCCCCGCCAAGAGTGCTTTGCAAATGATCCAGCCAGGAAACTAAGACGCGGTTTATCACAGTCGCTGCTACCAAGTGGCAGGTGAACTTTTTGTATGCAAGAGATGTCGTGGTGTAAGTGTCTCGTGGTATTCTGTACCTGTGTAATTATTATTAATAAGTAGGTATTGTGAACCTAGGTAATTGATAAGCAGAAACAATAATAATATAGCTCACTCACGATATTGTGTTTGTAATTACTGATAGTTCTGTGAACAATTAATTAATATGCCTCGGGACTAAGAGTATTTTTAATTTTCTCGTATTTTAAATCTAAACCAAGATTTCCCCCGATTTTCTAATGTTTCTAAGTAGGTAGGTACTTAAACATCTGAAATTATTATTATCGACGCATTTGTAAATTGTACTGTCTTACCAAATAATGCATGCATTTACGTTTTTAGAAAAACAGCACATAATTCACTGTACGAATTTTCCTGGGAATAGTGTATTTTAATCAGAGAAATGATTTTTTATCGTGCCTATCGACAACTGCGGCGCACGAAAGGTTTAAGCAGCCACCATCTTGAAACCGGAATCAAAACCTAACAAACAAATTTACGGACATATGAAATACCAAATGATCGAGTCAAAACTTTGTAAAGCTCAGATTTAAGAAAGTAAAAAAAAAAACTCATCTAGTTGATTCGGGACATTGCGGGAAATGGTTGGAGATGTTATTGACATTTTTGGAATTAACACATATAAAAGGGAATAGATTGCATGTTTTTTTTAATACACGAAGTACATAGGTAAATATTCTTAATGTCTTGTTAGTAACATTCTGATATATTTATTTATTGTTTTTTGTTGTTTAATTTGTGGAACTCCACATTTCTCTTGTAATAAAACTGTGTGTTAACACGTATAGAAAGTGATAATAATCAAAAATACTAATTTTGGTTGTGTGACTGTAACTCCGGTTCAATGATCTCTAGACCTCCGATTTGCTTTGAATATAAAATTATTTTTAAAATTGGAACTGACGGTGTGGAAATTCAGAGGACAGATAAAGTAGGTAACCTGGCTGTTTTATTTCTTAAATTTCTTTTTCAAAATCAGAACTATAACACTCCGTGATTTTCACGGGTCTGGGCTAGTATGATACTAATTTGAATTATTCTTAACTAGCTTTTCCCCGCGGCTTCGCTCGCATGGTATTACGGGAAATTACTGCAGCGCTTGAACTTATCAATTATCCCCCCTTCTCCTCACTCCCACCCCCTCCCGCATTCCATACATTCATTCCCTTACATTCAGTTTTCAAACATCTCGCCTGCCACCTAAATTTCATAAAGCTATAGCTCAAAGAAAAAAAGAATTATCCAATTTTGTTAATTCGTTCGGAATTTATGCGCTTACAAACATTTCGGATGTTTATTTTTAATTAAATATTTGGAAGTTTGTTAATATAATTAAAAAATTACACTATTTATTGTTCAGTCTTTATAATCGTTACGAATTATATTTTTAATGTAGGAACTCTTATCTGACATTTATTGCAAAACATAAGTTTTTGTCCAAAAAAAAAAACGAATTCTGATATTTGAATTTTCTGCAGTAGTAGCTGACCAGTAGACTGAGTATCTACCAGCATAGAGCCCAAAAATATATCAACATTGTTTCCATAGAAAAGATTTTTTTCTGACGTTAGCAAAAACTCGCTTTTGTTAGCGACAGAAAACGCATAACAAATATAATATATTAATATTTATAATTTAATAACACCAGAGCTTACCATCATACACAACCTGTAGTCTGCGCATATAATTTAGCTTTATATTGGTGAAAGAATTATTAAAGTCTTTATATTGTGTTATGCGTGAAAAGGTCATAAACGAACTCGAGCAGTTTCGCATTTATAATATTAGTATGGATAATTGAATAGTCTACGCATCCTAACCCACTAGTGGGAAAACAGAGTTTAGGAAAAAAAATATTTTTATAATATTCGTTTCTCTTTTAAAATCTATTCGTGTTTATACTTTGGGAAGTAAAAGCGAAAAAATCAGATTAATAAAATTCAAATTTTGTAAAAATAATGAAGTAATGTATTCATCTAAAAAGTTTAACCACCCCGTCTTGCCACATCACCCCCTTCCACTTATAATGTTAATAATGAAGTGTATTATTCATCAAGAAGGTTTAACCACCCCATCTTGCCACATCACCCCCTTCCATTTATAATGTTAATAATGAAGTATATTATTCACCAAGAAAGTTTAACTACCCCGTCTTGCCACATCACCCCCTTCAACTTATAATGTTAATAATAAAGTGTATTATTCATCAAGAAAGTTTAACCACCCCATCTTGCCACATCACCCCCTTCAACTTATAATGTTAATAATGAAGTGTATTATTCATCAAGAAGGTTAAACCACCCCGTCTTGCCACATCACCCCCTTCAACTTATAATGTTAATAATGAAGTGTATTATTCATCAAGAAAGTTTAACCACCCCATCTTGCCACATCACCCCCTTCCACTTATAATGTTAATAATGAAGTGTATTATTCATCAAGAAAGTTTAACCACCCCGTCTTGCCACATCACCCCCTTCAACTTATAATGTTAATAATGAAATGTATTATTCATCAACAAAGTTTAAGCACCCCATCTAGCCACATTACCCCCTTTCTACTTATAATGTTAATAAATAAGTGTTTTATTGATCAACAAAGTTTAACTACCCCGTCTTGCCAGATCACCCCCTTCTACTTATTATATATGCTACTTACTGTATTGTATAACGGCGTACTAACAACGTATTATACTTTTGTATGTCTTATAACAATGTTAATCCATACTAATACTAATACTAATACTAATATACTAATACTAATATACTAATACTAATACTAATAAATAATAAATTATAAATTATAAATGCGAAACTGCTCGAGTTTGTTTATGACCTTTTCAGGCATTAACCAATAAAAAGACTTTAAAAATTCATTCACCAATAGAAAGCTAAATTATATGCGCAGACTATATGTTGTATATGATGGTAAACTCTGGCGTTATGAAATTATAAATATTAATATATTATATTTGTTATACGTTTTCTGTCGCTAACAAAAGCGAGTTAATTGCAAATGTCAGAAAAAAATCATTCCCATGGAAACGATGTTGATATATTTGTGGGCTCTAAGCTGGTAGGTACTCAGCCCCCTGGTCAGCTACTGCCCCAGAAAATTCAAATATTAGTTTTGTTTTTTTTTTGACAAGCTGGAATAAATGTCAGATTCAGTTCCTACATTAAAAATATAATTCGTAACGAATATAAAGACTGAATAATAAACAGTGTAATTTTGTATTATATTAACAAACTTACAAATATTTAATTAAAAATAAACATCCGAAATGTTTGTAAGCGCATAAATTCCGAACGAATGAACAAAATTGGATAATTCTTTTTTTTTTGTGAAATTTAGGTGGCAGGCTAGATGTTTGAAAACTGAATGTAAGGGAATGAATGTATGGAATGCGGGAGGGGGTGGTGTGGGGGAGTGGGGGTATAATTGATAAGTTCAACCGCTACAGTAATTTCCCGTAATACCATGCGAGCGAAGCCGCGGGGAAAAGCTAGTATAATATATTACGTAAAGCGTCAAGAATAAATTATTCATACAAAAACAATAATTGTGTAACTCGTGGAAAAAGTCAGGCACATACTTACAATTAATTTAAATAAACACAGATCCAGCTTTTAATTTTCATAAGCAAATATGACATTTAATTAAATGAAGACAATATTAACGAAACTCAATCGAAAATCTGAAAACAGAAAAGTCAGAAAATGATACGGTCACATCTAGGACTCACGACCTTCGCCTCGCCGGGGCGCAACTCTACCAACTGAGTTAATGTGTCCCTATCCGATTCGGTCATATTTAACTGTATCATACTTCGACCAAGAACTACCAACATTTTCTTTTATTGGCCAGATTATATTGTTATATTATTATATTATTTTATATTATTTCATTATATTTTATTATATTATTTTATTACATCTTTATGTACGATTGTAAGATTCAAACTCGAACTAAATGCTATCTAGATAGTGCCTTTGACAAATTTTTATTTTTAATATGCGACATTTATTGACTTATTTTTAATTTTAAAATTAATTAGTAAAACCTCAAATTGTAATATTTAATTAAATGAAGACAATATGACCGAATCGGATAGCACATTAGCTCAGTTGGTAGAGTGGCGCCCCGGCAGCGTATTTTCAAAACCCATACCGGTTCAGTCGTTATTTAAATATTTAGAAATAAAATTATTGATTTCCAATATAAACATTGGAAAGATTATTTTATCTAGATTTTACAACAATTTTTTTTTGGCAAAGTGATTAAAAATAACCAACATAAAGGTGTATTTAAAATGTAAATTTTCGCTACCGCGACTGAACCGGTATAGGTTTTGGAAATATGCGCCCTGGCAAGGCGAAGGTCCTGGGTTCGTGTCCCAGATGTGACCGTTTCTTTTTTCTGTTTTTTCTATTTTCAGATTTTCGTTTTTCGATCGAGTTTCGCTAAAATTGTCTTCATTTAACTAAATATTACAATTTGAGGTTTTACTCATTAAGTTAAAAATAAAAATAAACAAATATGACTTGAGGGAAATTATTTTCCTTGGGACCTTCCTTTAAAATATGAAAAGGTGTCGTCCATAAACTCAAACTCCTTTGCCTAATCTGAAACCTTATAATAATTATGCACCGTAAAAGAGATTCACAGAATTCTTTCTTCTTTATCAACAGAAAACCAATTGCAGAAAAATTGATAACAGCTGCCTCCGGTAGACTCTAGACAGTCCTTGTATAGAATAACTGTGGGTATTTTTAAAAGGAAATTATTTTTATACGAATTTAAAAACATTCAGCGTAAATGGAAAAAGTAATTAGAGTTATTGTTATGAAGACTTTAAATTAAGAATTCTGAAGAAAAGCTAAAATTCCAACAATTATTTATTTAGAAAAAACTCTAACTTGGTCCGATTCCATTTAATCTTGAAGTAAGCCAACCAATGATAAAGTCACGCTTTTTTAAGCACTAACAAACGAAAATAATATTTTTGAGTAAATCAGAAGGCGCGGCGGTATCCGGAACAGGTGGGAAGACTTCAACTAATAATAAAGTGGTGTTTACCAGGTAAGAGTTTTTCGGTTGTTGTTTTCACTTAAATGTATCGATAAAAGCATCGATGAACCTTGTCCTATAGAGGTTTTACGGAGTAATAATATGGAACCTTACTTACTACAACAAAAGTGGCAATAATAAAGAGAGCAAAGCTCAGGCACGGGGGCTCCAACGAAGCTTAAGTTAGCCCCTCAGAAACGTGGTTATTTTAATAGTACACAACTGCTAACCTTGTACAAATCGCAAGTGCGCCTCAAGGTTGAATTTGGTAGCCACGCCTGGTTTAAGCCCCAAATAAGAGAAGAAGTTCTAAGCCCCAAAGAAGCCCAAAAATATCTGAATAACAAAATAACTGAAAAAAAACCCTCGACTCTCTGCAGAAACGGGCGGCCCGTTTGATAGATTCTCCTATCTTAATAAACAGATTGCAATCTTTAGAGCACAGGCGAAGAGTGGGAATGCTGTCCTTGTTCTACCTACTAGTATTTCAACGGAAGATGCTCCGCGGAACTAGCGTCATTGAGCCCTTCGGCACGGGTGCATAGTCGGGAAACACGCCAAAACGCTCGCCCAACATATGTACATGGTTGACATAGCTGGGCTGTGGAACGATTTGCCGGCCTCTGTGTTTCCTTCCTCCTACAATATACGTCTCTTTAAGACCCATGTTCACTCCTTCCTCTCCTCAAAAATACCCTCCACACAGCATATTCAAAGATGACACAGGCCATGGCTAGGGAAATTATTTTCCACAAGGCCTCCTGTGTGGAATTAATGTAAAAAGGAAGAATAATTTCAGATCAATATGTAACTTTATAGGTTTACCATTTTCTTACAGTTTATAGAATACCCAGCTGTTGTGGCGACTGAAATAATGTAGCGACGGAACGAAAATAATAAACCTCTCGACTATGAAATAAAACTGTTATGTTTTCATGAAAGTAGTACTTGTAGTACAACTACTACTTGTACCACAAAACGGCCAGCGTTTAAATGCTACAGGGGTGAATTACAGTACAGTAGGTGTAACAATGTTTAGTTGTACTTTATGTCACTTTGTGGGGTTGGTTTGCAGTCCACATTAACTAACCCGCATTAATATTAATTAGTCCCGGGCCCAACAGTCCACAGCTCTGGCAGAACTCTGACAGAACCGTGCATTTCATTTTGAAAAAATACTCAAGTCATATAATCTCCCGATCACATCGCACCGCAAACACACCATTATTATTCTGTATGGAATTAAATATAAATGGGTCATCGTATTTATTGCAGTTCGCGGTTTGCCACATTTAAATTTACGATCGCAATAGTATCGAGATGAAAAACGAGTTTATTGCAAATAAAAATTCAAAGTGCCTGCAAAGCTCAGAAATCCAAGGTTTAACGATTGAATTAACGATTCTCAAATACGCGGACGCCTGTTCGGTGTGAACAAATTAACTCAACGATTGGCTGAAGACGTTTCTAAACAACTTTGAGATCAAATCGATAAATATTTACTACAATATATGATTGTGGAGGAGTCTACCAAGCACAATAACTTCTTCATCGTGTATTCGACGTTTTGAAGACGCGAATGATGATAATAATAAAAAATATATATATATTGAGGGAGCAGTAGGATTTATCGGTCCAGTTAGGAGTTCTACCGAGCCGAACCCTCTGATATGAAAATATCTGGAGTCGATGAATTATTTTCCCATTTGGTCTCTGGTAGGTTGACATGTTGTTCTAGTATTGTTTTGTATTTATTATACTTAAATAGTACACTTGCATAGCGTGGATTGACTAGATGATCATTTGTGGAAAAGTGTGTGGAAGGGTTTAGTTTTTCCAGTGGGGAAGATTTAAACTGGATATAAAGTCATAGAAATTATAAAAAAATTTGAGAGTTTCTAGAACGCCGTTTTTGTGAAAAATCAGCTTAAAGGCGCTACAACTTATTGCGAATTATTAGGCTCTATTTAACTATATTATTTACAAAAAGATACAGAAAACACCCCCCCCCCCCCCCCCCCCCTGGCAGGTCACTTCAGACAAACACACTTCAATTCGAAAGTTTATGCTTATAATTTATATACATGTATCAAATTACTGGGGGTCAATGAGGATGCTGATTTTTCCCTTAAAACTTAAGTGAACAGAGCTGTAATGCGGGGTTCTTCCAATTAAGGCAAATTAAAGCAGTGCTGAGAAACCTGCCAATAGAGGCGACTAAATTACTAGTCAATACGTACGTTCACTTATAGATTATCGCTGCGGATTATAGGAAAGTCTCCGAAGATATCAAATCACCAAATTACCACCCGTTTTCAACGCAAGATATCACCGGCGCGTATCTAAATATTCCCATATTTCAGAGCATCTCAAAAATCTTCACTAGCTCAAAAGTCTTAAAATAATCTGCTGAATGGTGTTGAAGTCCCTTAACGGAATGGCTCCGGCTTACTTATCGGAAATGTATATTCCAGAAAATTCCAACTCTCGACAACCCTCGACAACCCTCAGGTCAGCAGCGTCATCAGCTATCGGAAGGTTGAAGGAACCGAAGCGCACACCAGATACTAAGTACGGTGAGAGTGATTTGGAGCGTGTCAGGACCTAAAGCCTGGAATGGACTGCCACATGATTTAAAAATGATCACAGATTCGGCGGATTTTAGAGCTAAACTTAAAACTCATCTTTTCAGACAGTCGTGTCCATAAAATCAAAAACCTTTCAAACCTTCACAGCTCGCGACATTGTAAACAACAAATTGTGTAAACATGTAAGCACATTCTTATTTGTAATCTTTTGTAAAGGTCATTTCATAAAAATTCTCCAGCCCTAAAGAGTTAAATTCTATATATATATATATAATAGCCCTAAGAGCCCTAAATTCTCCAGTCTTTCAAAATATAATAACTCTAATTTTGGCACTAATCTTTTCATAAACGAAATATCTATCAACAGTGATGGGGGGGTAGAAAATGCAAAATTATGCAATGTCCAATGTCCCCCCTCCAGTGCGAGTGTGTTTATCGGAAGTGACCTGCCGGTATGTTTTCTGTATCTATTTGTAAAGAATAAAATTAAATGGAACCTACAAATTCATAACAAACTGTACAACGCCCTTGGGTTGATTTTTCACAAAAACGGCGCTCTACAAATTATGCAATTATTATTATTATTATACTTCAATAAAAAAAAAAATCAAATGAAAATATAAACCTGAAACCACATCATTTTAAAAACCAAAGGCGTGTAGGCCTAGTAAAAAAAATATTTTAATTCATAGTAATTTCCAATAGTTCATGACAACAAAGTGTGCATTTCAACATCCCTTTGAAAAATCATTAAAAGTGATGAAAAAAGAAATACCCAATAACCTAACATAACTTATTTAACCCCATTTTTTTTCATCACTTCACCACTAACTTTTCAAAAGAGTGATGAAGTGCCACTATGTTGAGTTGTCCGGTCACTATTTTAAATATGCAAGTTTACCTACTAATTTCGTCGGATTCAAAGATTGGGCTTTATTTAATATCTCCGAAATAAAATAATTCTGAACAAAACAGAAAAAAGTTACGCCTGAATTTAACGTAACACATTCGTGAAATTAAAAATAAAACTTTGCCATGCGGCGTTAAGGTCACCGACCCATAAATATTATATCACTAGGAGAATGTATTATAAAAGGGAAAACCGTTTGTAGTGTCGGTTACAGCAGTATTGTTTCCTGTAAAGACATTTTTATAATCGTAAAAGAGACTCAAGGATATTTTATTTCCACGAAATCAAAATATAACCTTCCTTTACCCATAATATTTTTTTTTTCAGATTTTGGTAGTATGTGTCTAGGTTTCTTTTTAGTCAATTCTTACAATGTTAGAAACTTCAATAATGTTTGTATAATCTTTCGATTTAAACGTGTTATGGTGAGCGTCCATTTGTCCGCGCCGGCCGCAACGCACGCACGGCACACAACGGATTTGCCGATGGCATGCGTCCACTGGAACGCCGCGAACTAATCAGTGTGACGTCACCAGCACAAAACGCATTTTTTTGCTCACAAATGCCGGCGGTCCTGAATCCGTGTGACGTCACCGGCACGAAACGCATTTTTTGCTCATAAACGCCGGCGGTCGGTGCGGGCGGTACCGATAGTGGACGCAGTGCTGTACTAATTCATACAAAGATAAAGAAAATCGGTTGCTTGCCGTGCGTGCGTTGCGGCCGGCGCGGACAGATGGACGTCCACCTTTAAAGTTTCTTTGGTGGGCGGGCAGCGTGGGTTATATTAAACAAATCTACAGTTTTATTCTGAGATTGATGAATTTTTGCAACCTTTCAAACAAGAGGAAGGTCAATGTTTACATGAGATTTTTAAAAACCACCTATACAGGATTTTGCTTTTTATTAAATGTGAAAATTACACAAGAGTCCCAATTGATAGCCAGTGAAATATTGACATCCCCAATCGGGGTATGTTGTGACACTGACGGTAGTAGGGAGGGAAAGAAGATGGGGAAGAGTAAGGTGGAGAAATACCGGCTACTCAGATCTGATCACCAAACACGGCAAATGTCATTTCAAGCAACGTTTCAATTCTGAATGGTGGTCTCACAACAGGGCGATACTGAGAATATCTTCCACACTGGGAAGTGCCGCGAATAAACTACATTTTTTTGTATGGATAAATTGTGAAAATAATAAATAAATTAATCAAAAAAATTTACTTGCACATGCCAGGATTTAAACCCGCGACCATCAGACTGCTGGTCAAGGGCCGCACTCCTCGATGACGGAGGCTCACCCCTCGATACTTCTTGATTAAATTTTGCACACTTAAAAATTATTGTCTACATTTGATTTTGAAAAACTTTAGGTAAAGCGCGGGCAACTCCGGGGACTGCAGCTACATCTAAAAAAATGTCAAAAATAGTTTAACTTGATTGAAGAGTTAACGATAAAATTCGCTGCCATATTTGTTGGTAGATTTTGAACATCGTAATTATTTTAATGATACCATCAACATTACCTACATATCTCATTAGGAATGTCTCCATTACGAAGCCACCGAATATGATTTCGGTTCTCCGCAAAACATGACAATGCTTAATTATTGTATTTTCTCAAATATCTGAGAGTTACGCCATTTATTCGGGAAAATAGGCTCGCATTTCAAATTAAAGGAAAATTTTGGGACTGATTAATTTTAAGAAATACAATTTATAGCTTAAAGGGAACAACGTATTTTATTATGAAATTCTGACGAAATGTTAGTTAGTGTGTTTTTAATATCGTATCTACCTGATTCAAGATCCAGACATGTCGTCACCACAGATGAACAAGGTTCTAACTGAATTTTTTTTTTTCAAGAATGATCTTTGATTGCAAAATCATTTCTTTATTCATTTCAATTACCAAAATAATTTTCGGAACCATATGTTTTATGTATTTCCGTGGATAAATGTATGAAGGAGTTCGAACACCGAGCTCCATTTATTTTACAAGGTTCTACAATCGCTTACTATCTCCATTTTGTTTTGTATCTGACAGTTGATCGTTGTTACGAGGCACACTTTGGAAGATAGAATTCTTAATTCGCCCTATCATATTCTGAGGTTTCAAAGTTCGCATAGACGAATTTTAGTAAACTGTTAAATATTTTTTGATTTTGAGGTTCAATCTTATGTAAAGTATGTTATGATTATTTTGATTAGTGTTAGTAAGTACCTTACATAATATGTCTCAATTAGTTTTTCAGCAAATTGGTTTAACCGCTAATAAACCAATTTAGACCTCAAAAATTGACATTTAGATTCTTATAAATAAGCCGCCTCAAAGTGGTTTAACTACAATTTTAAAATTGCCTTGTAAGCCAAAACAGATGTAACAAAAATAAAAACTAAAATACTTACAGAACTTGATAATAACATTATTAAATTTTTTTTTTTTTTTAAATCGAGTGCAATTCACACGCAGTAGAAGCGAATCTTTACCAAAACAATCTCAACCAATAGGAGCCTTGAAAAGCGAGGTCATAATCAAAGCGACCAATGAGCGCAGTTTGATGCTTCGTCGGAAATGTAATGCGTCATTTCCGTTTCATATCTCAACCAATAGGAGCCTTGAAAAGTGACATCATAATCAAAGCGGCCAGTGAGCGCAAGTTAACGCTTTTTAGCTAATGTAATGCGTCATTTCTGTTTCATCTTAATTTCAAATCACAACGGGGCTAAAGAAGTTTCGATTAAAAAATAAAGTATTTTAATTCATCGTATTTGAATGGAAAATAGTTAAATAAGATGTGGTACTTACTGACTTGAAATTACATTTGGGAAATGTAATTAAAACTTTGTGCAATGAATTAGTATTTCTTAGCTGGTTGCAGATGTTCCTATCTGCAAGTTTAGGTATGTTCTAAAATGGTAAGTATACGTTGTATTGAAATATTTTCCTTAGAAATATATTCAATTAAAATACTTTACACAAGATTTACCCCAAAATCATAAATTTGTAAATAGACAATGAGAAATCGTCTCTGCAAACTTTGACAACTCAGAACAAAGTAAAGTGAAATTAGAACCCTGTCCAAATGAGGAGACGATTTGTGAACCGATGGATATCATAAAAATTCCGTTTTTATGACTTAAGTAATTCTTGAACAAAAGAAGGAATGCATTATGCACTTAAATGTATGCAAAACTGGCTACACTTGTGGTTTTATTATTGTTGCAAGTGCCCTCGCTAGTAGCTGGTAGCTGGAAGCTGGAAGCGGCCTCGGCCTGTACTGGGCGAATGAACGATATTCAAGCTGAAACTTTCAACCAACAAGAACTTGCGGCCGGAGAAATCAGGATTTTGAAACTTGAAAATTTATAAAAATGTACGCTGAATGCAATTCCAGTGTTCACCTTATTGGTGGGATAATAAAATGGAAGAATTTTTGGATTAACATTTTTTTATGTGACTATCACACAAGAGCCCCAACTTCTCTCAATCGTCTTGAGTCAGTGAGACAATTGCATCCCCAATTGGGATAATCACAAAACATTATAACTGTTGTAATGTTTTGAGAACACGAACACCTCAGAACAGCAAAACCTATACTAAGTTGTTCGCATGGTTTAGATATCATTAAATTATTTTCTATTTCCCTCATTTGTTTTCTTTTCTTTCATTTGTTCTTCTTTTATTTCTATTTATATATTTAAATTTATTTTTTCTTCTCGTTTGCTGTAAGATAATAAAATTACATTAAATTTCTGCCACCTCCGAACAGGCTCAGTGTAGTGGAGGAGGTTTATATAAAAAAATGGTATTTGTATGTACTCGTATACCTAATATCTATGTATACTTAGTTCATAAATAATAAAAGATGTAGTATTGCACACCCATTACGTTATAACAGTTAGGGCAGTATTCTATTGTATAAAATAACTCAATTTGTTTTTCTCTTCATATTCCCAATGTATAAATATTCAAAAATATTTCCTAAAAAGGATTTTTCGAAATTAGCATTATTCTAAAAGTTAAAACCATTTTAATGTCACGGTTTGGACGGAATCTAACCAGAATCTAAATAGAGCAAAACTTTAAACGCGTGTTTCTCGAAAGCACTTTTTTCGGGACGGTTGACGCGATATCTCAAGTTCTAAAAAAAATAAATAAATTAAAATAAATAAAAAAATTAAAAAAAAAAAAAAATTATTTATGTAAATATTTACAAAATTTACTAATTTATTTTTATCACGTCTAATGGTTTGTTTTGGCCTGCTTAGAGAAGTGGAGACCCAATTCCACATACAAAATGTGTGACCTTACGAAAGAACACAAACCTATACACGTTTTGGAAATGAGTAATTCTGTAGAGAAAATTATTAATTGAAAAGCAATTAGTTTGTTTTTCATTAAAGGTATCCAAATAATAGCGTGCCTAAAATAATTTTGAAAATCAATTACATGATGTTTGTTGTGTACAGTTCGTTGAATCATCTAGCGGAGGAAATGAAATATACAGGCAACAAAAACTGTTGCACATCAGTAAAGCAAAAGTACAAAACTATTTACCTTTAACCCGCCTATCGAAAGCTATTTGGAAATAAAAATATATTGGCAATAACAGTTAAAGTTAATTCGGGAATATACTGCAGTAAAAGTATTGAGTTTCGATAAGCACGTGAAGAGGTCGTAAGAATCAATTCAGCGAAGAAATCAGAGTATCAAATAAACGATAAAGCCAAAAGATCTTCTCTGCTTCGATGGAATCATTTAATCTAGCTTCAACACAAAATCTGCTGGTTGAACAAGGTATTTCATTAGAGAAAAGGTTCGCGGGCCATTGGTTCAAAGTGTGAAAATATATCACTAATGAGTTTTCAGGCTGGGCTGATTTATTCCACAAAAAGCTTCTGAACTCTGAATGGAATAAAAGTCTATTAAATAGGTTTTTAATCCCACCTTGAAGGAGTATTATTAAATCGCGTTCGTAATTAGATGTGCAGTCACAGTTGCTCTGAAATTTAATCAAAGTTCAATAGGTTTCCTTTTGACTTCAAAAGAAGCTTCGGTTTGTTGAGGAAGTTAGCAGTTAGCTGTTGTTTATCTTACGTGCCCCCGCGGGAGAACAGGAAGATTGGGAAGACGTGTTATCTTTGCGTGTTAAATTCGATAATGAGAGTTTTGTCAACCCCCTGTGAAACTCCCACCCCTTCCCCACATACCTTCTCTCCCGGAGTCGCGCTACAATATTCAGAGATTTACGAGCTTCCACAAAACATGAAATGGAAAATACGTCGGAATAATTTATTTGAAATGAGTGCCTCATCCCGTCCATCAGCTATTCGTAGAATGCATTTGGCAGATCCAGTGGGAAAGCATCGCGTTTCGCGCGGGAACTGAACTATTTCATGATGGCGTCGGAGAATGGCGTGACAACCTCTAATGTCAATCACGAACGCCAAACCATCCGACAGCTGACTAGACGAAACGATCAAATTTACAAAAGAAACTTCTCTTTGTCTGTTCTATTTAAATTAATATTACGACATCCTATAAATACATCTACACGTCGGCGATATTTCAAATATTGTTCCATTTCATGGTATCTGAAAATAATCAATCTTCGTAGACACAGATTAAAGAAGAGCACAAGAAATGCGATGTGGGCGTGTTTCGTGATCCAAATGTCTGACTATTCTTTGCGAAAATTTCAAATACACTGTTTTATATTCATTATGAAATTTAAATGAAACAGATGCTAGAACTGGACTAAGTCAATGGCGACATAGGTTTTCAAATATAATCAGTGTTCGTAGGGACAAAATTCAATAAAACGTTTTGTTAAAACTGCAACAAAGGTTCAAGCGGATTATCTCTTCGAATTTCAACACTGCCGGGAGAGGGATTCGGAGGTAGTTAATAGATAATTAAATTGCGTAACCGCGACAAGAATCCAAATATCAAATTAAACGCAAAACTAAACCAAATGGCTTTCGAAAAGCGTAGAGTTTTATACGCCGAAGCAAAGAGTCAAATTATTCATATTGCCTACCACCGAGATAAAAAAACTTGCTCTATTGAATTTATTCGAGGGGACCAGGAATAACGATGATCATAAAAGCCAAATGTTTTTGTTATGTAGCACAAAGATGACCTAATAGTATTTTCCGGTTGTTTTATGGAATTTATCGGGTGAATCTTCTTGATATTTCCACAATCTAAAGGTTTTGCCGAAAGTTTACAGTCAAATGCCTAAGAAGTAAAGATGTCGGAACGAACTTAGTGAAAGTGATTCTGCTAAACTTCGTTCAAAGTGTCCAAAAACAGAACTTTCACGAAATTATTACATTAAGTGAAGAAATAAGCTAGGTAACTTAGCTTTGTAACTTTAAACACAACACGCAAACCTTTCAAGCTTATTTATCAGACTTTAACCGCAGCATACCAAACTAAATGGCAACTCAAAAGCTGGGGGATTATGTTTTTCATAATGTGCATAATGGTCAGTCATTTAAATAAATTATGAAGGTATTTTCAAGATATACTTTGAAAAGTAAATTTGGTAAAAGGTATTTAAATGATATCTTTTGTGCCGAAACTCAGAGACTCACCCAGGTTTTTCGGAACAGCACCACTCTTGAGAATATTTTACGATTATTTGGTACGCAGCAAGCTGGCTGCAGACTCTCCAGAGTTTAAAAGTTTCTGAGATTTTTCTACACAGGGGAATGCGCAACTATCCGTGGTTCTAACCAATGAAATTCTTTCTGGGCATACTCGGATTTCACTATTTGCAGCATAGAAGCGAGGGGAATGCCACTGTTCACTTCTTCAGACTGCAACGGGGTTGTTTGAAGAATACTGCTATTTATTACATTCTCTTTGATTACACATTCCTGATGATCGTCAAGCCAGCGTCAAACAAGTAAATATGATTATGATACTTTTAAGTAATTAATCATCACTCTTTGTAAAGTTTTATTGTCCATAGATACATATTTGTCTTAACTTGTTTGTCTTTTGTCATTTTTGCTAATTTTAATTTTATCCTTACGGAGAAACCATTGATTTCGATAAACAGAAAATTATGATTTAAGAAGTGATGTGTACGTAGCCATTTATTTTCATTTAATATAAATAAATACTAGTTTTTCTTCTTCTCTGTAATGTGTTTACGGTTGTCAAGATATTGGTTAAAAATATGCCAGATAAATTGAATAATTTCATGGGACAATAAACGAGAAATAATATCACACGCACACAACGCGTATTCATATACCTAAGCGAAACAAAGAATTCTGAACACGAAATAATCTGAGCGGAAGAATGTTCAATCAACAAAAAAATACCAACTGTCTGTAAACTGAGAGCGGAGATAGAAAAATATGGCCTGCTCTAAATTCTTACTTATAAGTTAAGTCAAACCAATAATCTGTTCAGTTTCAGTGCCGGCAACCCCGGATTTATTTTATTTTCTTTTACCCACCTCACTAAAAGTCTGTTCCGAGGCGGGTAAATAACATATATTTATTTTAAAAGATATGTACCAAAGTAGACATGTATATAAAAAGATAACATAAACAGATAAAAGTAAAAAGATTAAAAGATTAAAATAAAATAAAATAAAGTAAAGATAAAAATATATGCATTTATGAACAAACATATTATATACAAACATACAAATATATTATAAATATATTATATGGATTTATATGTAGTACCTATGTTTACAGATATATCATCAGTGGGTATTTTCAGATTACGTATAGTGAGATGGCGAAATGTCAATAATAAGCACATGACAATAATTTATTGCCAACTTTTTTTTAACGTGAATACCGCACAAGAGTACCACCAGTTCCATCTGACTGGAGCCAGTGAGACTATGGCATCCTCAATTGGGGTATGCTGTGAGGCTGACGGAAAGTGGGGAAGGGAAGGAGATTTTTATTTATTTATTAATTAACGCCCTTTTCAGGGCTTTTACATATGCATAGTAAGAAATATGTATTTTACAGGATTTATTGTACATAACTGAACTGCCTCAGTAACAATATGTTATATTTGTTTAAAAATAAATTGAAGATGTCCACTGACTTGGTATAATTGTTTCCCTCCATTAGTATTCTAGGCAAAGAGGAATACATATGGTAGTTAGTCCCAAGATGTCTGCACTGGAATAAATCCCGACTTCTAGTATTACATTGTGGAATCCGGAAACCTGTCAATTCAAGCAATACCGGACTATCAACTAAATCATTTAGAATTTTGTATAGAAATACAAAGTCGGTGAAAATTCTTCTGTCTGACAATTTGGACATATTCATATTATTTAACAGAGTGTTGTAGTTCAACATAATTGCTGGAATACCCATTTTTAAATTTAGAAAAGATAAGAATTTGTTTTGTTTTCTTTCAACAGCTTTTTGCTTTTAACAGCTTTTTTTATGTAAATACCTCACAAGAGTCCCAGCTACTCCTGTCAATTGGGATATGTTGTGAGGTTGAATGCAGTGGGGAGGGGAAGGATTCAAGAGGAAGGTGGGGAAGTACCTGGCTGTTCACATCTAGTCACTAAACACGACTAAAGCCATTTCGAGCAACGTTTCAATTCTGAATGGTGGACTTACACCAGGGCAATACTGAGAGTATCTTCCACTCTGGAACGTGCCGCAAATATACGTCATATTATTTTAAGTGATTAGATTGTGAAATGAAATAACACTTATCAATTGATAAAAAAAAATACTTGCGCATGCCGAGAGTTGAGCCCGCGACCTCCAGATTGCTATTCAAGAGCTTTACCCCTCGACCACGGAGGCTATAACTATATTTATTTATTTTTTTTTTTATTTATTTATTTCTATTCTTGTACATACACTTTACAAATAATTACATAGTTTACATAGATAATAGGTTATTAATAAGAAAAAAAAACATGTTAAAGATCCGTAACTGTATGTAAATAGGTTAGTCGTAGTGTTTTGTGAACACCTCACTAGGCGAACCTGTGCTGAGGTGTTCCCATGTTTGGGATTAAGTGCTATTCTGTCGACCTAAGTAGAAACACTGTAACCTCCTTGATATTGTCAAGAAGGGCACTGTGGGTCGACCCATGACGGCAGTATCCTACACATAAATTAAAAGATTAGTTTCGGTGGGGATCTATATATACAGTTGTTCTTAGAATCTAGATTATGAGTAAGATTGTCTTGATAAACGGTAGATATATTTTTCTATGGACCACGCGCCAATGGTATAATCACGGATATTGTGGTAATATTTTCTGTCTCGAAACAAAGTTTATTTAATTATATTTTTTTTATATTTGGGATGGGTTATGTTTGGTTAGGTGTTATAATTTTTTGAGTAAATTGAATACCTTGTTGTTTGATCCAGTCTTTTATGTGTTTTTTGAGAACTATGGTAGATGAATTTGTAGTTAGTAGTTGCTTCAGTGTGGTGGGCATGCAGTTATATAGTTTGGTTGCGTAGTACTTAAAGTTTCTTTGCCCGTGTGAGGTATGAGCTATCGGTATATTTAGTGTTTTATTTGTAGAGGCCCTGGTTTTAATTGATAATTGGGTTTGCATTGGAACGTGGAGTTTATGTTGGAAGAAGTAAAGTAGAACAGATTTGGCATACAGTTGTCTTATTGTCATGACGTCTAGTGTTTCGTAAATTACATTTGAGCTTGTGTAGCGAGGAACTTGGAGGATAAGTTTGATTGTTGCCTTTTGAATTTTTTCTATTGGGTCAATTGTTGTATTCGTTGCACTTCCCCAAGCCAGTATGCCATAAGAGATAATGGATTGACAAAGTGAAAAGAATATGGTTCTGAGGATTGTTCTTGGAAATATGTTTTTAATTGACTTTATGAGATGCATGACTCGTTTCAGTTTGTTTGTGATGTAAGATATGTGGTCAGTCCAGCGTAAGTTGGCATCTATTATAACTCCAAGGTATTTAGTCTGATTAACCCTTTCAATTCGCTCGCATTGACATGTACGAGAAGTTTGACCACAGTTATGTAAGATAAGGTCTGTGTGCGGTGGAGGTTGGCCTCTTTGTGTGATGCTGTGTGTAATATAATTAGTTTTTGTTGTGTTAAGGGTAAGAATGTTGTTGTTTAGCCAATTTTTGACCACCGATAAATTATTTTCGGCCTTTGTATATACCTCATTCCATGTTTCTGCCTGGCAGAGAAGTACTGTATCGTCAGCAAATGTTACGATTTGACCATCGATATCAATGTCACATAGGTCGTTAATGTAAATAAGGAACATTAAGGGACCAAGAACGCTTCCCTGTGGTACTCCATATCTAGATAGAAGTGGCTCGCTTGACATGTTGTTAATTTTAACTTGTTGCATTCTACCCGACATGAAGCTTTTCAGTAAGTCTAGTTCTATGCCACTAACACCGACGTTCTTTAGTTTTTTGAAAAGTTTTTCGTGAGAAATTGTGTCAAATGCTTTACATAAGTCTAAATAAATTGATATTACTTTTTTTTTAGCATCTAGGTTATGTGTAATAAACTCGGTTACGGTGGCAATTGCGTTTTCTGTGTTCCTATTTTTTCTAAAGCCGTATTGGTTTACTGAGAGTATTTGCCTGTTTTCCAGATAATGTTGTAGCTGTACTTTTATTGCCTTTTCGAGAATTTTTGACAAAGTGTTTAATAATGTAATGGGTCTATAGTTATTAACATTATTTTTTGGTCCTGATTTATAAATTGGAATAACCATACCATTTTTTAGAATGCTCGGGAAAATTCCTTCTTTGAGACTAAGATTTATCACGTATGTTAGTGGTATAAGCAGTTGTTGGCTTAGTGTTATTATTGTTTTCGAGTCTATTCCGTCAGGTCCCGATGTAGTGTTATCCTTTAGGGATTGTATTATTTGTTTGGTGTCTTCCAGTGTTACTTTATTTAATTTGAAATGTCTATCATTGTTTATATTAGAGCACTGAGTCATATTGTTTCGAAGATCTTGATTTTCGATTCCAGTCGACATTTTTTTTATATTTTCGGCTAGGCTAGCTCCGATATTTGTGTAATGTCTGTTTATGTAATTAAGAATGAGAGTAGGATTTTTGTGAAAGTCGACTTCTTCGTCGTTGATAACTAAATTTTTGATTTTATCATCATTGTTTTTTTGTGTGTGGGTGCTTTCTCTCAGAATTGACCAAACGCTTTTCGGGTCAAAGTTTGCAGTTATCAGTTTGTTTTTGTAATATAATTCTTTGGCTTTCCGTATAATTAGAGAACAAATATTTCTGTACCTTTTATAGAAAGAGTAAAGAAAAGTATCATTTGGGTTGCGTTTGACTTGTTTGTGCAGTTTGTCCCGTTTTTTTATGCTATTTAGTATGCTTTGAGTGATCCATTTTTTAAGTCTTTTTTTACGGTGCGTGATAGAGTTGACTGTTGTAGTGGTGTTTTGAGTGATGAGCGTTTGAAGGTATGCTATAAAGTAATTCCAGGCTTCTTCTGTCGTATTAATTCTTTTTAGATGTTCCCACGTTTGATTTTCTAGACAATTTTTTAGGTTAACGTAGTCAGTAGTTTGAAATTTTGTGGTATTATTTTGAGTTGTTGGGTTCAGAGTCTGTGGGGTCAGGCCTATCATTGTTGTGTAGTGATCTGTAATGGTGGATTCGAATACTACGCTACAAAATTTGTTTTTGGATTTGATCATTAAGTGATCTAAACAAGATTCTGAGTCTCTGGTAACTCTGGTTGGAGTGTTGATGGCGCTTATTAAGCCATGTTCAAGGAGCATCAGCTGGTATTCGATGTTTTGGGGGTGGCCTTGTGGAAGTATATTTATGTTAAGATCCCCAGCAACGATGATGTTTTTGAAGTGGGAAATGTTTTTTATGTGAGTATCGAGAGCTATTATAAAGGGCGCAATGTTGTGTCTGGATGGTGATCTGTAAATAGCGAGTATGCACGTATCTGGGTCAGCAATTATTTGTAAACAGTTAGAGTTTTCTAAAGCGATTTCTGATACAGAAGCGTTAAGGCTATCTTTTATGTAAACAACAACTCCATCATTTTGATTTTGGTTTTTTGTTGTGAGATAAGTGGAATAGTTTTTTTTGTGTTTTACAGTAAAAGTTTTGGAGATCCAGCATTCCGTTAGGATAATAATTTTGAAGTCTATTTTAAAGGTGGACAAGAGCATGTCTAGTTCGTCATAGTTTTTGCTGATTGATCTTATATTTTGGTTGAGTAGAGTTAGGGTGCCCGGGTTGCTATAGATATTATCGCATAGTTTTGTATCATTTGTTGAATAATGTAAGTGAGTGCTCGTTGAGTTGATTGAGTTTAGTAATTCGGCCATATTAAATTATACACAATACATAAAATATACATAAGGGGGAATTAATAATCTACGTTTGTTTTCCCATTTTTTTCAGATCATTTTCATGTTTGATTTGGATAATTTTATCCCCAGTAGCTTTGCGGACAAGCAATTTGCTAGATTTGAACCACACAAATTGGTAGAGGGTTTCTTTAGCCGTTTGCTTTGTTTTCCAAAGAAGTTCCTTGAAATACGGTGAGAGAACTTCACTGAGAAAAATGGGAGAATTAGAGTCTAAGGATTTGGCCGCATTTTTAAGAGAGAGCATTGATTCCCGAGTTTTTTGATTATAGAAGGCAATGTGGAGTTTGTCCGGGGTATTCCTTCTTCGATCTTGAGTCCTGGTCACCATGCTTATGTCTTGTTGTTGCAGGGGTAGTCCCAGTGAGCTGGCAACCCGAAGTACAGCTTCCGTGGCTTGTTCTCCCGGCCGCAACTCCACACCCGCCATTTCCACACAGTCGGAGAGCTTCTCTTGCTCTAATTCGGCAAGTCTGCTTTCCAGGGAAGATATTCTAGTGTTTTTTTTTTCGTTCTCCTCTCTCAAGAATTTGGTTTCTTTGAGGGCCTCCTGCATTTCTTTGAAGCGTGTGAGCAGGACATCGTACTGGTTGCAAATAAAATCACTGCTTTTCTTAAGGTCGCTTATTTCTTTTTCAAACATTTTTTTCATTTCACTTATTTTATTGTCGAAATGTTTTGTGAGACGATCATATAACACATCGGCATCTGATCGTACTGGTTGCAAATAAAATCACTGCTTTTCTTAAGGTCGCTTATTTCTTCTTCAAACATTTTTTTCATTTCACTTATTTTATTGTCGAAATGTTTTGTGAGACGATCATATAACACATCGGCATCTGAACCAAATGTTGAGGCCGACGGTGCAGGAGAACTCGGCCGGCTTTTGCATTTTGGGCATTTCCAAATTTGTTTATTTTTATTCGCCATTTTTTTGAAGTTAGTATCCGAGATATTTAGGCAGTTAATGTGAAATGTAATTTTGCAGATGGCGCACGTAAGTGCTTGATCATTTTTGGATATAATGCTCAAACAGGCTTCGCAATTCATTGTAGATCGATTTAATTATTCCCGGTCACTTGCTTGATTTTGAATGAAAAAATAAAAAATCTCTGGCAGCAGTGGGGATCGTTCCGGCGTCCTTCGGATTGCGGCGTAAGAATAATACGGTCAGTTCGCCTAGCGTTCTTACCACTAGACTACGGACTGGATACGGATACTCGTCATATAACAGTAATATTAATTCCTTACAGCTCTTGCAAATTAATTACTTGGTGTGTGATGATTGTTTTTGGCAACAACACTGTCTGACACAACACAATTTAGTAATTCACTTGAAATAAGAATAAATCCGATTTTTTACAGTTCAGTCAGGTAGAAACTTCACTATACTGAATTTCAGGAACACATTTACCGATTAATTGCTTGGTATTGAGTATTGCAAGGTATAAATTTGAGCGATTACTGTGGAGCGATATTTTGGCGTGCGTTCTGATTGAGAGGTACTTGTAATTGCGTTCTGATTGAGAGGTACTTATAATATGTATCCATGCAAAAGGAAAAGGGGGCGAGTAAAACTATCGTGTTTAGTTAAACGTGCAAATCACCCCTCCTGTATTCCAAAATATTTTTGAAAAGAATTTAAATTTAAAATAAAAAAAAATTGGTTGTCTGTAAAGTCGGTTTACTGACGATAATTTTACGTGATATAATAACGATGGAGTGGAAGAGAGATAGATGCGTCACAAGCCGAACGCTTGTCCGCGCTCTCTCTTGCATGCTCGGCTGAGGCGGAACGTGACAATGAGTCATGCTTTTTCGTGAGTGCAGCTGGCGTTCATCGATTTATAAGACGTTATCACGTCAAAAAAATTATTAGTGGATTTAGGTTATAGAACTATAAATTTCAGTATTAGGGGGAGGTCCCCTAGCGCCGAACGGCGGGTAGTACCGAACGAATACGAAACCTGTAACAAATAAGCGAACGAAAATGGTCGTTTGTCGTGGTAAAGAAAGAGACAGAGCTAGTTGGCCGCGAGAGGCGCGGCAGCAGTTAGTCATGCTCGTAGCTCCCATGAGAGCCGGCGCGTTCATTTTGCGCGGGAACGTGACGTATCGTGCATACAAGGAAATACTGGTTGTTGCAAGATTTACGTGTGGTGATATTCCTATTAGTTTAATTTGTCTTAGGTAAGTATTTCTACAATTTTAGTGCTTAAAACTTGTATGAAATAAGTATGTTTAAAGTTATTCTTATGTTAATTTTGTTAAAATTAACATAAATTAAATTAAATTAACATAAACTTTTCGAAAAAACGCGAACAGCGTTTTTTCCCTTATGGCCGAACAATCATTTTTCCGCGATAATTTTATTGTAAATAACATTGAAGGTTCCATTTAATAATTTCAGATAATCTTATATCTAAAAATAATGGAGAGGGTGAAAAAAGGTCGCTGACAACCAGAAAATTTAAAAACTGTAATTGAAAAAGTAACTATGAAAAAGGTGTCCTTAAGAAAAGCTGCTTCAAGATACGGTATTCCCAATACTACTTTATATGATAAACTGAAACAAACTGAGAGAAGAAAAAGAAGTAAAATTAAAACCTATCTTAGGGAGGTTCACGAAAACCTTTTCGTCGGAATATGAGAATGTCCTTAGAAAGATAAGTCTTAGATTTTATAAGTATGTTCGGTACTAGGTGCCACAGAATAATAAACCGAAAATTGATGCCAATAATTTGCTTTTATTTTCACTTTGAATTTGTATTCTGTTGATTGTTTGTCGATTTATTTACAAATCTATTATTGTTGTTTACCCAATAATGCGTAATAAATAAATACAAATCCATTTTTTTAATGTCTTCCAAGCTTAAGTGTTCGGCACTGCGGGACTTCCCCCCATTTGAAAAAACACGGCAGGGACCACATGTTGAAGTTAGGACCTCACAGTTTTTAGAAATAAAACCAATTTTTCATATTGCATTAAGATAACTTTCAAAGCAAAATTTGAATGTTAAGTATTAAACACAAAAGTTACTGATAATTCCTAAGTAGTGCGAAAAAATAAAAATGTTAAAATGAGAGATTTCTTACAATCGAATTGAATAACACTCAGGTTTGTACAAGTCACATGTACTTATGTTAAATACTAAAAATACAACTGAATAAAAATATATAAAAAATAAATCTTTAAAGTCTATTTTGACTTCTCCCCTTCCACCATTCCCACGCAGCTTTGTCTCTGTAATTTCCGCAGGATGGGAAATAAATAAATGCAAAGTTTCTTCTTTCCGAGGAGTGGGGTTTTAACCTAAGTCCTTTGGCAAAGACGTCTCATTACGTACAAGAGATGCGGTACTGTAGTTCGTTAGGTTGGTAAAATCAAACTTGGAGAAAGAACGACGGTTCGAGTGGCCCCCGTGGTCAAGTGTAAGGGCTCTCGACTATGCATACGAAAACCGCGGGTTCAAATCCTGGCATTCACAAGTAAATTTTATTTAAATAATGTGTGTTGTTTCACAATTAATTTATTAAAAATAATATATAACAAAAATGATTTTTTTTAAATATATTTTGTATACATGTAAATATGTTTATTATTTGTTAATATTATTATACGCCTATACGGGCTTTCACAAAAGGAGAATTTGAGATTAAGATGGAGCTTCTAAACTGGAGAGAGTCTTGGAGGCGGATGACCAGGACACACTGAACCCCAGATTCCTACCCACCCCTTAAACCCTTTTCCTTCCCAGAACTCTCCTCTCCTCTTTTTCCTTAACAAACCCTCCACACAGCATCCCCAAAGATGACATAGTACCTCCTGTGTATAGCTCATGTAAAAAAAGATAGCTGGCACAAAACCAAGATGAGTGGAGGAAGACTCTTGAGGAGACCAAGACCCGCCAGAGGTTGTAGGGCCAAGAGTGATGACGATGATGATGATGGGCTTTTACAAACATGTGACACATATAACAATTTGTGGAAAATTAATCACGAAGTAAAATAACATGTTGTGCATTGGAATAATGTGAGACCCATGCAGAAGAGTATTATGCTAACATTGATTATTATTATTAAGGTATATTATCACAGCCTTCTTATAACTATGTTCCGGCAGGTGCGCATAACTACAAGTTCAGAGAATGTATTGCAAACTGCATGCAATCTATGTAAGCGAATATCTATATAACTCGGTCCTGATATTAGAGCAAGATCCTAGGGCCCCCCGACGTTACTTATTTTCTCAAGCACCAAATGTGTGGGATAAAGTAGAATGTACTTTGAGTGTTTGCATACCTACTAGCTTGGGTCGACGGCCAATCTACAGGTACCAGTACGTAAAAACATTGGTCACTTTACTTAATTCAGCAATGTTTTTATTGTACAGAATGTTGTTAAAAATTAATAATCAATACTCCCAGACACTTGCCGTCGGCGGTAACTTTCGCCAGACACTTTAAAGCTCCCAAAAAATATGAGAAAATAAGTGGGAAAATTCTGGGGCCCTGGGATCTTGGACTGTATTGATGTTGCAAATAAAAAGATTTTTAGATGCTTAGTTTTTGTTGTTATATGTAAGGTAATTAGGCTAAGTAAATCTGGGTTGCAGTTCGTTATAATCACATCTTCTATCTGAGAGTTTTAATCATTTCAATTATTTTATTAAGTGGTTGTAATTTATTGCTTCTATAGGTAGACAGATGTAATTGTTAATATAGAAGATATGGGTTCTTCATATAAGATTTATATATTTTTTTTAAAAAAAGAAAGACAAACATTCCCGGGTTACGAATAACCCAACAATGTTTGAAAATCTCCTACTACCACCACAGAAAGCCGAAAATGTTGCTTGTGTTGTGATGGAGGACTTAGCCAGCCGAGGAATCGAACACGCGACGCCCGGGTGGGACCCAAACGCGATGCCCACTCAACCACTGACCGGTCACGTATGTATACTGACGTAGAAACACAAGTAAAATGTACATCAGGGACATCACCAAAATTTCCAATTAAAGTGGGGGTACACCAAGGATCTGTCCTCAGCCCACTGCTATTCATAATGGTCATGAATAACTATTCAAGAAATGAATAGCATTCTCAAGGCTATGCTTTTTGCAGATGATGTAGTACTGATAGCAGATAATCACTTGTCATCATCATCATCACTTGTGTGACTTGCAGAATAGCCTGGAAAGGTGGAGAAAGATTCTGTAGGATAATGGCCTAAAAATTAGCAGGAAGAAGACTGAATATTTGTACTTGCCATTTGAGGACATAAGCTGTAACTCATTCGATGCAATTGGATGGAGTAACATTAGCCAACTGTGACTTATTTACATCTGGGCTCACTCATTCACAGAGACGGTGGATGTGCAGCGGATGTCGACCATAGAATAGGTGTGGGATGGATGAAATTTAGATCCGTAACAGAAATCATGTGTGACTCGAAAATGCCTATAAAACTTAAAGTAAAGATATACCAGCTTATTGTTAGACCTGCGATAATGTTTAGCTCCAAATGCTGGACTATTATTAACTCTTACTCTAGGCAACTCGAAAATGATAGGATTAGAAGTTCACGCATTCGTGGTAGTCTGGCGTCACGAACATAAACAGTAAGCTGCAGGAAAAACAGTTAAGATGGTAAGGGCACATAAGACGGAGGCACCAGACCACACACTGAAGTAGACAGTGTCTATGGAGCTTCATCGACAGTTATCTGAAGGAAGACCAAAGAACTCCTGGATGACTCAATGATCCGAAATATTACAGAGAAACGATATGATGGATGAAAGCGATACCCAAAACCGAAGAAGATATAGCCTGAGAAGGAGAAAGCCGACCCCTACAGCTTACCTAGGCAATGAGTCGAGACAGTGCAAGGAAGAAGAGTTAATTGTTAAAATGTCTTAGGAATGAATACTGATTTTTTTTCAATGGATTCGAAGTATATTTTAAAGTGAGGGGACCAAATACAAGAATTATATTCGACTTGACTTCCGAGCTGGAGAAGAATTTAAGATTTATTGTTATTTTTAATTTAATGAGTTAAAGCTCAAATTGTTATATTTAATTAATGAAGAAAATATTAGCGAAACTCTGAAACAGAAAATCAGAAAAAGATGCGGTCACATCTGGGACTAGACGTGACCGGATCTTTTTCTAATTTTTCTGTTTCAGATTTTCGATTGAGTTTCGCTAATATTGTCTTCATTAATAAAAAAGAATATAAGATTTTATTTGTTGAAATATTTTGAAAGACTGCCATTACGCGGAATGGAGTCAAGCATTTTTAACCCTTTATATTAGTAACTACATTAATGTGTGAAAGAAAATTAAATTTGTAATCGAAAATAATTCCATTTTCCTTTCCATTGATACTAGCTGTGTTACAAGGTTACTCAGGACAACATTCGAGAGTGTTCTGGAATGTTCCACAATTTATTTTATTTATTTATAGCGGACCCGACAGACGTTGTCCTGTACATAACTGTCGGGACGAACTAAAATTAAAATAGAATATTCGATACTGCGATGTTAGCGCAGTCTGCCGGATCCAATGTAAAACATTCCAAAATCAACAACTCTTTAGAAATAAAAAAAATAATTAAAAGAACATTTTCCAGTGGACCAAATTGTGAATCTAAACCATTCTCGAATGCCCTTGAACCCACACAAAAAATTTCATCAAAATCGGTCCAGCCGTTTAGGAGGAGTTCGGTGACATACACACGGACAGAAGAAATATATATATTACGATTTGAAAGGTTGATTTATTCTGAAAAATCTTATAATGTGGCATTTACTACTGTTTAGATAAAGTTTGTTAAGCTTGTACCAATCTTATAGATTATTTAAAAAAACTTTAATGTGAATGCAGTCATCTATTGTTTCTGTAAGTTTTAAATAGCTTGACTGTCGGCGAAAAGCAACACTTCAACATTATTATCAAAAACAGCAACAATATCATTTATAAAAAGTAAGAAAAGAATTGGACATATAATATGCAGCCCTTGAGGTAAGCCGCTAGTAGCCATAAATTTATGTGACAAGTAAGAATGAATTTTTTACTGGGAGAATTCTATAAGTTAAGTAGCTTTTTATCCATTCCAATAATTTACCCTCTGTTCCGAAGTTTATTGAGAATAATTTTATGGTTAAGTTTGTCAAACGCATTTACAAAGCATATATGTTGTACATTTGCGGCCCGTTCTAGAGTGGAAGACATTCTCATTACTGCATTATTGTGAACGATGATCTTTTACCCTTTATTCTTAACGCTGACCTTTTACCATTCATGATTAAAACGTTGTTTGAAAAAGCTTTAGCCTTGTTTGGTCATTGGTCTGAATAGCCATGTACTTCTCCCACTTTTTTATTCCCCATCCTTCACTTCCCTTACTGACAACCGACTGCGAATGTGGTGATGTTCGGTGAGCAAATCCGTTGCGTACATTCACACACGGATCCGCTCGTGACAGACAGACGGCCGATCTGTCCGTCGCAGGAATATACCGCCGAGCATATATGGGTATTTCTCATCAAATTTCGAAATTTGAGTCCCGAGTCATTGGTGCTGAGTCACGTGCTTTAACTACGTACGTATTTTTTTATTTCAATGCACGCTGTCTGTACTACTACTTTTGTTTAAAGAAAACGTAACCGCTAAAGAAAAAAAAATATGATCAGTTTGTACCGTAAGTCATTCCCTCACCTTGTTCCTTAGTCCAATAATATTTACTAAAAAGCATGCTCATCTCAAATTAAACAATATTCTTATTAATTAAATATTGCGAATATATTAAAAAGATAGTGTTATTGTATATCAAAACTTTCACTGCACGACGAATTTATAAAAAAGAAAATTCGATTTTAAATATGCCCCGCCAAATAAAATCATTCCCTCACTGTATTTATTACAGATATTCGATTTCTGAACGTATCGAACGATATTTAAGAACGCAACCTCAAGTTTTTAGAACCTGGCAATACTCTCAACTGTTTTAACATGGCGATTTCTTTTTAACTGTCGGTGGGTTTGTGCAAAAAAATTTTACGTTGAAAATAGTTAAGAGTGGCAGTCATTCCCTCACGTTAAGTATATGTATAAGGTACTTTAGTATACATGTATATGTTTTGTTGTTTTTATGCGTTTTTCGGAGTAAAATGCATATTCGAAACGTTAAAAGCGAATTGAGGTTATGTGCCGGTGTTTTTGTTCGGTGTGCCGGTAATTAAAATGCATCATTCCCTCACGGCATTTAGAAGATAGGGATGACGGTTGTATGAGTATATACATACAAATTTGAATGTATGTATTACATACAAAAATATGGAAGACCAATACTCCTCAATAAATCTCTTATAGCTACATTTTTGCAAAAAAATATTTTTACAAAAAAAAAAAGTTTATTATATCTGAAATTTCGAAATTTGATGAGAAATACCCACATAATGTCGCGTTTACCGCTTTGTGGGTATTCGTCCATACGACTTGCTTGTATGTTAAGTATAACAAATTATTAGTTGGATTTGAAACAGAAGGACAGAACTCAGAAATAATCCAGACAAAATTATTTTAAGTAGCGGTCACATCAAAGGATTGTAGACGGAAAGTAGTTAATACTGAGTAAGTATTTACCACTTTTTTGTTTAGTGAGTATTAAGTAAACCACAGAATTTGAATTTACTTACCATATACTACGAAAATAAATATCATTGTAGTTACAGACATTACAGTATACCGTCTTGGAACTTATTTTACATAATGGAGCAGAAAAGGTCGAGGCATAAAAAATCGTGTTGAAAAACAAAGTTTTATTGAAAATCTAGACTTGAACAAAAAAATTACAAACAGCGTCTGAGAAAACATTCTCCTTGATACAATATTTACCTTCCCGAGACACATCCGAACAATAGATAACATTATTGAAGCTCGAGAAATTGATTGAACATCTGTGTTTTCCATTTATTTTCTTTATCTCAATTCTAAATCCCATTTATTCACAGTTCCCAGATGAATAAATTCTCAATTTCTCTGGATAAATAATACCTGACACGATTTAATATTATTTATCAGAGTGAATCAATCTAATTTATCTTTGAGTTTGCACTGAAAATATTTCTTAACCACCATCGCAAAAATTTAAACGAAATTTGTAATAAAATAGCTGACAATTTTCTATTAGGTACTTTATCCCATAGAATAAAGAGTATAACGCTAAGTGCCTTCCGTTCAGATTTGAATGGAAGCAAATGTTACACTCACCTAGCGCCTTTTGGTTGTAGACCAGTTATCACGCGGTCTGTCTCTCTTACACTTGCCTGAAATTATATATCGCCATCCCATTTGAATTTCGTGATCATGGTGAAACAATTTTGTATGGAAATATAGGCCGAAATTATGCCTTTTTTTACGTTAGCTTCAGGGAAAAATGTTTGTTTTTTTGTGTTAGCTCCAGGGAAAAATGTGTGTTTTTTTGTGTTAGCTCCAGGGAAAAATGTGTGTTTTTTTTACGTTAGCTCCAGGGAAAAATGTGCGCCTTTTTTACGTTAACTTCAGGTAAAAATGTGTGCTTTCTTTCGTTAGCTCTGGGGAAAAATGTGTGCTTTTTTGTGTTAGCTCCAGGGAAAAATGTGTGTTTTTTTGTGTTAGCTCCAGGGAAAAATGTGTGTTTTTTTGTGTTAGCTCCAGGGAAAAATGTGTGTTTTTTTGTGTTAGCTCCAGGGAAAAATGTGTGTTTTTTTGTGTTAGCTCCAGGGAAAAATGTGTGTTTTTTTGTGTTAGCTCCAGGGAAAAATGTGTGTTTTTTTACGTTAGCTCCATGGAAAAATGTGCGCCTTTTTTACGTTAACTTCAGGTAAAAATGTGTGCTTTCTTTCGTTAGCTCTGGGGAAAAATGTGTGCTTTTTTAACGTTCGCTCTAGGAAAAAATGTATGTTTTTTACGTTAGCTCCGGGGAAAAATGTGTGCTTTTTTACGTTAGCTCCAGGGAAAAATGTGTGCTTTCTTTACGTTAGCTCTAAGGAAAATTGTGTTTTTTTTACGTTAGTTCCAGGAAATGATGAGTGGAGGCTCCTTTTAGGGAAAGAAAGGAGAGAAAATCTGGTAAGAAAAAAGGTATTGGGGTCTTGGGGTCAGTCAGTCTCCATATTTTTCGCAATTATATAATTTTCTAGAGACATGAAATTCGACTTTATTTGTAAGTTTCAGCTTGGGATTCAGCTTAGATTCTGGGGTAATAGTAAGATTACTAGAAATGGATTTATTGAAAATTAAATAATGTAAGTTTAATTTACAAACATATAGTAAAATATCGGCGAAGGCGAAGTAAATGAATAAGTATAACCACGAAAGTAGAGGTCCGGCGAGCCGCTCAGCCGCTCAGCCGCTCAGCCGCTCAGCCGCTCAGCCGCCCAGGCTCACACGGACCGCGCAGTGCAGACTCCAGAGGCCGTGAGAGAAGCCGAAGTAGCGCAGGACTGGGACGCCTGGAGTTGCCTTGTCAAGGCGATGCGCGATGGTCCCGACCCGAATAGAACAAGGGGAAGAAGATGATTCGACAGATGAGATGAAAAGAGATGGGTAAGAAAGTGAGATAATGATAAGGCCTTCGTAAAAAGAAGGTAGAACCTAAACGAATTATAAAATGTCTTTTTTTTCTCAAACTCAAAATCAACTGAACTCAACTTCTCTTTGAAAAGTTATTAAAAACTATGAAAAATATTATTTAAAAATAGCCCATAACCTAACCACAGGTAACCTTTACCAATTTTTAACCACCACGTTTAATAACTTTTCAAAGGAGGTGTTGAGTTGAATTCATTCTGAATTTTGAATTGTCCGGTCACTCTTTTCTCAATTAAAAACATTAAAAAAAACAATAGTACCCTTTACACACAGAGTTTGGAGAGGGACGTGCCCCGCGCCACTTCAGGCCGCCGCACGAAAAATCTAGCTAGACAAAAAGATTTCAACGATGTTTTTATTTATGTACAAAAACATACTCACAGCATAGAAAACAGTCCAAAGCATTATGTTCGCATCGATAAAAAAATTAAAACAATACGCGCTACACGTGGCAACGATATAAACATGACACTTTGAATGTGCCAGGCGGCCTCCCTGCGGCCCATCTCTTTCGGGTGTACTAGCTGTTCGGTCGTTAGTGGTGTAATTTGAAATCGGAGAGGAATTACGTCAAAAGAAAAATTAAAGTCCATAGTATGTTCTTTCACGTTTATTTAAATGTTAAATAATTTGCTTCTTCCATATTAATTTTATTAATCATTAAAAAATTGTGAAACCATTATCAATATTTACAATTATTTGCCAAAGTTTGATTAAACTTTCAAAATCGTGTACCAATTTGTACCTCCAAACTAAACAATTTTCATATACAACCATTCTTTATCTATATTTTCTTATAGAATTTGTCTGCTCTTACGTGCTCTTTTGTCTTTTACAGAGCCGCTACCCTTGATCTATATTTTTGATATTTTGGAGATGTTAGAAGAAAAAGGCGCATCAAAGTCGAGTATGCTGCAACACGGAAAAATTTTGGTTAAGAAAAACAATTTTATAGGTCTCGAGAAAAATTTACTTAAGAAAAATAGCTTCATTTCTATTAATATGTCATAGAAAATGGAAAAGAAGAATATCGCTTCATTTCTATTAATATTTCATATGAAATGGTCGAAGATATATTCTAAAATTCATATAAATAAAACAGAAATGGCTAAACAATTTTTTTTTCTTCCGGTAGTTACGTGTGATGATGGACTACGTGCTGAGCGAGAAAAATAATTTGGTTTTTGCTCGTTAAAAAGTAAAATAAGAAAAATTAAATGTTCTCTGAATTCTCGAAGACTAAAAGAACTCTTTCACGCTGTTAAGTCAGTACGAGGTCAGATGGAAAACGGGAAGCTGCAATATCCGAAATAACCACAATATCTAAAACATCCCAATGTCTTATCCAGTGATGACTCAAAATTATTGTCGATTTCGGAAGTACCAACGAAGAAACTGCAGAGATCTGTTGACAGTGCCACATAGGAAAATTATCATTTAACAAAAGTGATGATAGTGACTCGACCATAAACAAATGTCATTCGGTTTTGTTCTTATATTATGTTACAAATAATGCTTTTAACCAATTATTTAAAATAAACAGATTTTTATGACTTACTTGAATCGTTGTACTAAACGCAATTTATTTCTATTTTATTTTGAAAATTCTGTAACGGTGGTTAAAATAAAATTTTTTAATAATTTTTTTTATCATATTGTGACCCTTTTGAATCACATTCCGTGGAAAAATATTTTTGTCTAGCTAGAATGGGATTTGGGACCACTGTGCGCCGCACAGAACAGTCTCACAGTGAACTGCGCTGTAAACAGTTATCTTACTTTCGGTCTTTACTTTTCTGCGCGGCGCACAGTGGTTCCAAATACCCCAAAAGTTGGAAACAATTCACAGGGAGGATTTACGGGGGAAAAAAGTGATATTATTTTTCGGTAAGGTTATATAAAATAAAAATATTCGGTTCTAGTAAGTTTTACTTAATTTTATTAACAATTTCTGGATTTTATTAACGAAAAATATAAAAAATTAAAAATATCTTAAAATTAAAATTATTTATGTCCATATCTATGTAAAAATAAAAGCCAAGTTTTGTTGATTTTGCTTTTAAACATTCTGATGCATACGGTGAACAATCATCATCATCGTCAGTACTAAATATATTTGAAGAATGAATATCCGGAGGAATTATTAAGCCGAAAGCTTTTTTAGGAAAACGATTTAATTGTTTCTTTGGGGGTTGCCTGTAACTAGTTATGACAGGATCAGATGTAACTAACATTAAATTATAAACTAAAATTAAATTATTCATTACCTCTAAATTTCTCACGAGAACATTTTCTAAAATAGTTCTCGCGATATTTTAAAAAGTCTTTGTTTCGAGCTTCCTGAGCCTCTTCTGATAATCTTAATCAGGCGGCAATATCTGGTGGACGATGGGCAAGGATTCTGCCACATTACGTTTATATTGTTAGACTTCCCGCAAACTAATCATATAGGTACAATTGAATATATAAAAATACTAGAATAATCCGCAATCTCTCGCGTCCCAATGAACATTTGTTTGTAAGAAGAGCGATTATCATCAAATACCTTGTACACTTGTCTGATGATCGCCTGAGTTGAACGCCTAGAATAATTTCTTCTAATAATGTTGATGACCCCGATTGACCAAAAGCTCTCAAGTTTATTTTTGTAGCAAATGCCAAATGAGAAAGAGGTGCACTTTTCCGAACTTTGGTTTTCAAGCGTTTGGATCCGTCAGAACTTCAAATTCAAATTGTGTTTACAACCGCGACGTGCCGTTTTCAGGAGAAATCGCCTACAGTCTCAAGTCATTTTTTATTTTCCATCACAAATCTAGCTTCATCTCGACGAGCAATAGTCCATCTTATTTTAAAGCGAAATTTGAAGCCCGCGATCTTTTTACAGAGTTTATCTGACCCTCTTAAAGGCAATTGGTGAGGTTTATAAGTTTTTTTTTTTAATTTAAAAAAGGTTTTCCATCTGTTGGCACTTTGAGTTCGTCAGTACGTCAATTAATTCCTTTTGTCTTAAGAAAAAATCATTAGAAACCGAACCTGTGACAAAAATAATATTTATGAAGCACTTAAATTTTACAGTAAGTTAATTATGTAAAAATTGCTGGGCCGTAGAAGCGCAAATATGCGCAAATTTTTTTTTTATAATATGATATTAAAATAGTTCAGTTATAAAAGTACATGAGCACATTTACGAAATTTTAGGAAATATCAAACTAAAACCGTAACTATTCCAGAAATTGTCGTATTTTTTTTTAAATTCACGAGATGTTTTTTAAAAAAAATATCCCTAATTTGTCACATTAGGAAATGAAAAAAAAAACTTACATCTTTAGTACATACCTGAAGGTATTGAATTCACGTTGAAAAAAGTTTGCCAACAAGCGGTGTAAAAAGTTATCAGTCCCTAAATGTTATATAATAAACGATGCACTTTCACAAAAACGTCCTGACTGCTCGGGAAGTCAACCTTTGCTGACGTGTTACGCAGCGACGAAACGTTTTGCTGAGTTGGGTGGTGTGGGAAAAGATGCGCTGGTATGTGATGTCAAGATATAGAAACAAAATTTAGTGGTCCCTGCAATTTGAATTTTCGAATTGTTTCCAACGCTCCCATAATAGTAAAACCATTGTGCGGCGGTCTGAAGTGGCGCGGGGAACGTCCCGCTCCGAACTCTGTGTGTAAAGGGTACTATTGGGCAGATGGCGTCGAGGTGAGGGGTTGGGCGGTTACTAGAGTGAGTGACTTATGACGACAAGTGAAAGAATTTTTTGATTGCGTTTGAAAAAAAAACTTTAAAAAGTCACCAGAGAATCACTGGAAAAAAGACGAGTCCCTTAACACCCTACACAATTGTACAAAGAAGAGAAATATAGATGTGGTGGTAGTAGGAGATTTTCAAACATTGTTGGGTTATTCGTAACCCGGGAATGTTTGTCTTTCTTTTTTAAATAAATAAATTTAAAAAAAAATAAAAAAATAGATTGATAGCTTTTATTATTTTAAATAAGTAGTATATTATACTTTGTATCCTGATAATTGTTTACATTTTTGTTTATAATAATATTTTATTCCAGGATGCGGGGAGGATAGTGCAATCCCACACGTCCCATATTTATTATACATATTTACACAACATTTATTGAAGAAATATTATAATTTACTTTTAACTGTAAACCTAAATCTACCTAATTCCTAGCATAAAATCAATGTCATTTTTACGAAACAAAATTAAAAAATTATTTTCAAGGGTTCATCACAAATTATTTTAACGTTTGCGACATCTGGCGATAAACCCTAAAACTACTGCTTGCTGCAAACCTTTTTGAACTGAGCTACAGAAATGATTTCGGTAGCAGCGCACAGATGGCAGTAAAAGGAAACACAATAAAATAACAAAAACCGGGCGACAGCTATTAAAATATTTCGGTAGATGGCTGGCTCTAAACAAGCAAATTATTTTTAAAAAAATTCTAAAATGCGCTCTCAGAAAAGAAAATAAACTTTAAATCGAATTTAATACAAAACACATACCTGATCATCATCCAATATCTGTAATTTACTGGCAGGAAATGTCTCGATCCACACATCCACTATGTTTTCAACTTGGTCCGCTTCTTCCGTTGGTTGCGGACTTACTTGGATGTGCTTCCGTCCAAGCACCACTATCTCCCCTCCATCCAATTCGTCTCCTCTCCAGGCACCGCACTGAGTTCCAACTGTTCTTTCGGTCGACAAAGTGTCATCACTTAACTTACGCTTTCTGGCTTCCAGAAAATTAGAAACTTCCAGATCATTTAAATCAGATTCAACGAGAGATTCTTTAATTTTAGTGTCCTCTGCGATAACCACCAAATCATCAGACAAAGTATTCTTTTTGATGTTTAGGACATCCATTTTAATTTTCCCAATATCTATCTTTGAAGAAAAATTTGATACCTGTAGCAATGTTTTATTATTAATCAATTTTAGTTGAGCTGTATTATAAGTGTGAAGAAGGGTGTCTTTAGTAAATGATATTGATCTTATGTTATTTTTAACACTAAAGGGGGAACACTGTAAAAATGTTTTAACTGAATGTAGATCAAACTTCACCTGTAAACAGAAAATAAACAAGTTATATCTTCTAAGTAATACTTTTATTTGTAAATATAAATTAAACGTATTGTGAAAGTTCAATGTATACGTTATTTGCATTATTTAGCGTTTATTCAAATAAGTTTTTTAGTTTTTTGGCAGCTGCCGTTATAATTTAATTTATAATGTTATTAGAAAGAAGCGAGGCAACGCTGATGTTTACATACTCACAAAATTGCGGAAGACACGCTCACACATTACAAGAGAGAAATTTAAATAAACCAATTTGTTTAGAAGAATTTGTATTCAATCTACAAACCGGCAAAGCAAACTGATAACTAAACTCACTAACAACAAGAAAGTAAGGTTATGTTTCAAAATACGAGAGCATTAGCATCTGACAGCTGTTACCAGATTGCCATAGAGATTAATATGTTTTCCTCACATTGTATATTCTTTCCCGATAAGTTTATTGCCGGAGTAAGTACTTTTATTATTTCAACAGCTTAGAAAAATTTACATAAGGCTGATAATTATTATTTTAAAATTAGGAATACATTATACTTGTGAAATACTGGCATACAGAGCTCCGGGCCAAAAAAGGCCCATTTCTCTTTCATCATTAGTTTATAATTTAAAAAGTTATGTATGTATTGTTCCTAAGAACTATAGAATAAAGTTTTTTTCATGGTTTATTCTATGTTAATTAAAAACGTTGACCTGACAACTTAACAACATACAACTTCAAAACCTCCTTCGAAAAGTCATTAAAATTGATGAAAATAAAATCAAAATTGTTCAAATAATAATTAATTTACGGGCTATGTTTCAAAAAAAAAATTCATAACTTTTGATTACTTTTCAAAGGGGTGTTGAAATGCCACTTTGTTGAGTCATCGTGTGACGAAAAAAGGCCTTAGCGTATTATTTTTAATTTCTCATCCGTCAGTAAAGTAAAATCGTCTACAGATTTTTTTAATCGTCATGAAAATGATGACCTTATAATATACCCATTTGAAGATCCTAAGTTTTTTTTTAAATTTACATGGGAAGATTGTATTCCGCAAATTAGTGAAGTCGTTTTCCTAATTATTTTCGTAGTAAAGGAATCTACACAGCTAATTCACAGCAGGTAGCAGGTAAAATAATATTGTGGAATGTGTAGCAAAGTGCTCTCCGGGCTCGCTTTATGACGGGGAAATGATTACGTTAATACTCCATTGCTTCCCGCCGAGCGCCATCACAGTTAGTTGGGACGCTCTCTTGGACCACTCTTCTAATAAATATATTTTTTTAAATTATTTTCGAACCTTTTAATGACAAGTGCTTGCTACTAGTGACAGGTAGCGCAAAAGTCATCATCTTACGGGAATTTGCTCTAATTTTTGCAAATGGTCGTACCTACTTTACGACTTTGACATTTATTTGTGCAGTACCTGAACAGAAGCAGGATACATCATGTTGGCTATCGATGGATCGCTATGCTCCTCAAGACCGCGGAATAATTGTATTACAATAATTATTTATATTCACGAACTAAATTGCTGCCTTGTGATGTCGAGTGAGGTATCTAAGGTTGTGCAAATCACATTCCGCCACGAATTAAATTCAATTCCTAGTAAATATTTTATAAGTTGCTAGTTTTGGAGTTTAATCAGCCAAACAGCGTCTGACGCTAGTAAAAATTTTAGATGTCAGGATTTATCAGCGCCTTGGCACCTTGGTTCCTTGGCTCCTTGGCTCCTTGATTCCTTGGCCGCTTGGCCAATCGGCGCCCGGAGGGGACTGCTCCAATTGAGCCCGCATAAGGCCAACCCTTTTATATATAGTCCATAGATCTTTTTAAAAAATTGAGAGATGAAGCAGGTATATTGTATAAAGTTAATTTCCTTTTGAAACACGAACCTATTACGTCACTTCATTTGGACAGGATTCTAACTTCTGGTTCTGAGTTAGGAGGTGTCAAAGTTTGATTTCTCATTATCTATTTACCAAATCCCGATTTTGAGGTTGAATCTTGTGTAAAGTATTTTAACTGAACTTATTTTAAAGAGAAATATTTAAATATTACGTAAACTTACCATTTTAGAACGTAACTGCAAATAGAACCATATGCTACCAGCATAATAATTCATTGCAAGAGGTTTTAATTACATATCCCTTATGCTATTCCAAGCAAGAGCCACGACCTATTTAAATATTTTCTATTAAAAAATGATAACATTTATAACTTTAACTAAAATTGTTAATTAGGTTACCAAAATTCGTCTTTGCAAACTTTGAAACCATATGGTAAGACGAAGTTAGAACCCTATCCAACCAAAGTGGCGAACCATAATGCGCCTTGTAACAACGATCATCTGTCAAATACAAAATGGAGAGTATTGTAAAATTGATGATTATTTAAAATGCTTGACGTTAGAACTTTGTCTTCCATATATATAAACGAAAATACAACACAGATGGTTTCGAAAATTATTTTGGGTATAAAAATGAGCAAAAGAAATGCTTTGGCATTCAAAAGTCATTTTGGAAAAAATGCCAGTAGCCAAATGAACTAAAATATCACATTATCTAATTTAGATAATGTAATATTTTAGTTTTGAAATGTCCTCAAATGGGCTAACATAAAATTAATTCTAGATATTTTCGTTCTAAAAATGATTGCCTGGGATCATACTGATTTTGTACTCGATATTATCAAGAATATCAAGATTCGGTACCCACTAAAAGTATTATTGACTATTAAAAATAGTTTTCACTATTTATAAATGTGTAATCTTCCCTTTTTTTCCCAAGTTTTTGTGAAGGAAAAGGAGCGTGGCCAAGTCGACGGACTTTGACGCAATCGTGCAGTTGTTTTTGCCGTTTGTTTTGAGCTTTTATAATTTCGTTCCGAGATGAAGCTTTTATGTATTCATAAAAGCTAAAGCCTTCTTTCATTGCTTTTATTAGAAACTCTTTCCTACTTGCTATCCTAGACTTTAACTTCGCGTTGTAATATTTATTTTTCTTTTACTATTACGAGAATAGTTAATATTATAATTGAGTCCACACAGTATTAAGAATTCGATTCCAACTCTGGTTTACGACGAAAACCGAAATCTCTAAAATAATACATCTTGAGGTACATTCAAGCCAAAAATACTTATATTCTTAGTGTGTCTTATACAACCACGAATGTACCTACTACAGGTAATCGGCATTAAAATTGCTTGGCAAACGGAGTCTAGAAACGGTCGAGTTTAGCACAAAAGTTGTTTTTATTATTTTGTGAATAATTTTATAAGAAATTAAAAAACGTGATAGCAAATAATTTTAGCTGTAAAATCTTATTTATCTTA
The DNA here is from genome assembly GCA_936435175.1 of Glyphotaelius pellucidus. Classification (NCBI taxonomy): domain Eukaryota; kingdom Metazoa; phylum Arthropoda; class Insecta; order Trichoptera; family Limnephilidae; genus Glyphotaelius; species Glyphotaelius pellucidus. The sequence continues at coordinate 738,381 of OW386541.1, forward strand.
AGTTATTTCTTGAATGTGTTTATACATTGAACTCTACTCTTGAATTTTTGTAAACTTGTTGTTACTCAAGCGAAATGTTAGGAAAAGCTAAGAATTTATCTTCAAGTTATTTTTTGTTATTCTCAATGTAAATTGATACGTAGTACAGAAGATTAATCAAAGCAAGTTGTTTCACATTAAGCTTCGCCTTAGCAAATGTGTAATTTGTGGGACCAATACAACAGTAAATAATACTTATTGAAGTATTGATTTAAAAAAAAAAAATTATTTCAGTGTGGTTGATATTTGGATTGACGAGACGCATTGTAGGTAAGTAAGTGTAATTAGACATACATTGTAGGTAAGTAAGTGTAATTAGACATACCTTGTAGGTAAGTAAATGTAATTAGACGTACATTGTAGGTAAGTAATTGTAAACAGACGCATTGTAGGCAATTAAGTCAGGAACGGTAGGTAGAGCAGAATCACAAAGCATTCTTACATATTTGAGGAACATGTTTTGCATGGACCAATCAAATCCCCGAAAACCAAGTACCTTCTATTTTATTAAAAAATCAAAAGTTACAAAAAGCATTTGTCAATTCTATATATTGTGGTCTCCCATGTGAAATTAGTTTTAACAGCGGTTTTAAAATCATAAATGCAGTTCTCTCACAATGAAGGACCTCGTACCGGAATGTCTTATTCATGTCTTTAGAGTTCCTCCTTCTGTTCGTCACTCCCTCATTCGCTTCTGTAAGCTGGCTATGGACTGGCAAATATATACCGTTAGGGACTGGTTTGACAGTTTAAAATGTGGACATTGTCAACTTTACGGCGCACTGCGTCGAAATGTAACGCAGACACGCCTACTTGTTCTCATTGTGGAAAACCTGGACACAATCGAGATGCTTTCCCGACTCCTGATAAGCCACCAGCATGTGACCTGCAAGTTCTTCAGGTAACCTAGTAGCTGGTTTCTTCACTAGAATCACTTCTGACTTCAAAAACGTAAATACCCTAAGAATTCTTTACTGCTCCTTAGTTCGCCCTCTTGAATATGCTTGTGTTGTTTGCCTTTTTATGCTGTCTTCATCATAATATTGAGTCCGTTCAACATCGGTTCCTAAAAGGGATTGCTAGGAGGCTAGGATTAGAACGAGGCAATTACTCGCTTGATGAAATTGAACTAACCCTTTCTCCTTCAGAAGACCGTAGGAAAAAATCTGGTCTCATTTATTTTTTCAAAATTATCAACTGTGTTATTGATCCACCTACATTACTACAAATCAACCCATTCAATGTACTTCCCGTAAACGCAGAAATAATGAACTGATTTCCTCAATTAGCACTCTACTAATTATGGATATAATTCACCACTCTCCAGAATGTGCAGAATAGTCAACTCATGTCAGGACCTTGATTTTTTGGTATCTGCCCAAATGATTTTTGTCGGTCACTAAATAATTATTGAAGATATTTTATACCTGTTTTTTATTTTATCAAAGTTTTGACTTGACACTTCTATTTTCTTTGCTTTCATATACCATCCGTTATTCTCATAATGTACATTTTCCCAAATTTCGTGTTATATTAATATAAATTGGACGTAAGTTAATAAAGAAATAAATAAATGAATCATAAATTCAAAACGGTTAATCAAACTATAAGGTTCATTTAAATTGCAAAGGTACCAACCCTTATTTGAAGTTTTTCAAAGGAAGGTACCTGAACACTGAGTATCTGAGGGTAAGGCGGGGTGGAAGCAGCAGTCAGGTTGGTAACGTCTGTAGGTCTGTACTGAGTAAACACACCGTAAGCTTCAACAAATAACAAACCAACGGGGGGCGATTCTTATGGTAATTTCCTAAACTGAAGGAATATTTTCTTTCGCCGTATCGTTTCAACCTCATTCAAACGAAAGTAAATGACGATTAAAAGCAAATGTTTATTCTGTAGAGCTGAATAGCTGAATACCCCACAGAGGAAATATTATCCCTAAACTTATTGTGTTCCCCGCCAGAGTGGAGTTTTCATTGCAATAAGGCCACTTATTTCCCGGGAAGAAAATGCTAAACTTTACAACGATCTTGTAGAAAGTCGGGCCGCGCTTTCGCATTATGGAAATTACTCCATTATTAACACGATCATTTCTTCAGTTGGCTTATTTAATTAAGAGAATCGCAAGGATTTCATTTTCTGGGTAATAAAAAGCTTTACGTAACTGAGCATTTTTAAGCTACTTTGCCTGTTTATTATGGAAACACCATAATTAAATTAACAAACACATTAATTGTTTTATCATTAAAACAAAACGTATCTCTTTAAAAGAGTACCTATTCTTTAAATGAGGTTACGAAAGTTATCAGATTTTTCTCAAAATCTTTTACCATGCATTTTTACCCCTTCAATTCATTACCAACAAGTGTTTCGTATTCCAGATAATGGTATGTAAATCGTGCGTCCAATCACCATAAGAAAATAGTATCATTGGATGCACCATTAGCAGAAAAGGATTAAAAGGTTTAGTGCCGATTGCGTCCTGTGGGTTTCCCGCCCCTAAAGCCTACAGCCTACAGCCTACAGCCCGCGGCCGTCTGCTCGCGCGGCACCATTCTGGATGGGTTTTTCAAAAGCTTTTGAAGTCCGCCATGCAGGAGGCTGGAGAGAGATGGGTACACCTTTGTTAGTCAAAATTACGACTCCGCTGAGAAAATAAACAAATGAACAGAATGCTTTATGCCCCAAAAAGGGGTTACGACTCGAGATGGGACGGAATTACAGACGAATATAAACAACGGTTTGTTATTTTATATTTGCCAAATAAATTTAAATATCACGTGAAGGAATTTGTATACCTCGCAGTTTGTGAAGCCCCGCGAATGATGTTTAAATAAAGTATACAAAAAGAATCGACCGAAGCGTACTTCGCTTCCACACATTTCTGCGAATTGGGAATATTTAGGAGACATTATGACGAAAGCAATATTTTTCCGCGATATAAATCCATCATTTTTGTTTTCCCTCAATCGTCTTTTCAGTTTCGCACATGTTACAAAAACCCTTTAGATTCGTACTCGCTTCTCTAAAGTCCGGTCTCCTCCGACCAAAAACATGAAAATTTGCCTACATATATCCTTACATATTATTATAAACATCAACAATGGGGGCGTTGTCTTACTGCAGACGCATACAAAAATGAGCAACGCCTCGCCCCCATTGGCAATGTCTGTAGTTATGTCAATGTGTAAGCAAATGTTCATGTTTTCGGTTAGAGGAGACCCTCCTTAAGATAATTCGTATTTTGTTTATAAATTATTTTCACTACCTTCGTTAGTAGAAGAATTTTCTGTACCAAATTGAATTGATTTTTTAGTATTTTGAAGAAAGATAAAAAATTATTGCCGTTTACTAATAACCTGACAACATTTGAAAAAAAATAATAAACCCATCACAATAAACGAAAAATATTTTTTGTTTAATCATGAAGGATGAAGGACTTTGCTAGAAGGACGTGAAAACATAACGCCTGTCCTAACTTAACCCAACACATTTTCCTCTCAGCTACCAACTGGTTGGTTACATCCTCTTTCATAAAAAACACTTTAATTAATTAACGCACTAATAATTTATTTATAAATACTGCTTACCATTTAATTTTAATATGTAAATGAAATCTTCACACGTAATCATAATCTCTAAGTGTTACAAAAAATAAGATAATAAAAAAAATTTGTCAGCAATTATATATTTAATAGCAGTATTATAGTCGTTTCAAACAGAAAATGTATATTCTCTTAGTAGACACCTATTTATGATATTGTTCTGAAGAGTTGTGCAAACGTATTTTGCTTTCGGAATAAAGGAATAAGATCCGCAGTGGAGGGAAAAGCAATCAAAACCCATCAAACGCGAGTAGCAGAACTGTGAAAGATGAGTTCTCGAGTTGTCTGCGGCCTCAGAACTTTATCTACTCCAAAGGAGATCTGCGGCAGAAGGAAGGGCCACAAGAACACGTTTGCGGGGCATTTCTTCGTGACCAGAACTAAAATATTCTACATTTTTCGAAGAAACAGTAATTTTATGTTTTTACACGACATTGAATTTTTTTTAAATCACAAATTTGTTGAAATTTGTTTGTCATCTTTTTTTGTTGTTATTGTTTTTGGGGTGTTATGCCGTGTTTCGCTACCTCCTTCTTTAGCCAACGTTTCGGACAGCGTTACAGTGTCCATCATCAGGGCAGATGAGCAAATGATATTGGTGAGAGTGTTTACTTATGTGTATCGAAGCGATACCGTGCTGCCAGCTCCATTTCTCTACGAGCTGGTGTTAGAAAAAATTCAGCATGGTTTTTTGCGTTTAGCTTTGGTGTAGCCGTCAATTACTGGATACCAAGAACTATTGAGCTTAGCTCCGTCGTCTCTGTTAATATTGATGGGGTTTTTATGGATTTCAATTGCCTCCGTAATTAGGCGTGCTCTGTAAGTTTTGGGTCTTCCCAGGACTTCAGGAACAAATCCAAAGTAATGGCGGGTTTCGATTAAGTGCTCGGCGATTGCCGATTTGTCAGGGTGGCCAAGTTTACAAGCACGAAAGTGTTCCGAAATCCTTTTGGAGATCGTTCGCTCTGTCTGGCCTACATAGACCTTGTCACATCCGGAACAGCTGAGTTTATATACTCCATCTGTTTCCAGAGGAAACTTAGTCTTTGCCAACCTCAGTAGGTCTTGGATTTTAGTTGTGGTTCCGAAGACCGTCTTGATGTTCTCTTTTCTCAACAGCCTGGCAATTCTGTCTGTTACATTATGGACGTAAGGCCGATGATGGACACTGTAACGCTGTCCGAAACGTTGGCTAAAGAAGGAGGTAGCGAAACACGGCATAAAACCCCAAAAACAATAACAAAAATACTTTTTGGCCGTGAAAACCTAAAAACATACTTGTTTGTCATCGTTTGTTTTATACGTAAACTTGGTGGGGTAGTCATTTATTTCATTTGATTTGTGACTGAGAACAATATTAACCAAATACGTAAGTATCTAGGTAATTTAGTTGCTTCATATTTAAAGTTACTGGGAGCGGCTGAGAATTAAGACAAATTATATGGTAGAAAGATCTGGCTTTGATTTTATGTAAGGTAATTTTTTTTTATTCCCAACAGCTTTCATCGAGAGACTTTCGGACTCGGCTATGGGTACCGCCGCCTCGGGAACCATTTATTGGAAAATCAACACCTCTGCCATAGGCCACCCTAAGTGGTTCACTGGTAGAGGTACCAGGGTTTATGGGTGAGGTTTTGTCTAAGATCCTCTGAGAGAGAAAGATTAAGGGAGTACCACCACCTTACACCGTAGTGGGGGGGTGAATGCATACGTCCGACACTCCTGGAAACACTGACCCTCAGTTTCCTACCCCTCTTTCCTTCCCAGAACTTCTTCTCCTTCCTTTACTTAAAAAGACCTTTCACACAGCATCTCTTAAGACGGCTCTGGGCCTCTTGTGTGGAACTATGTAGAAAAAATAAAGATGGAGTTACTTACTTCTATCGATATATCAACTCTAGAAATGGCGTGTCTTACGAATTCGGTCGAATCTTTGTTTTAACGGTAACACAATGGAAGATGCTCCGAGGAAATAGCGTCATTGATCACTTCGGCACCGGTACACATTCGGGAAACGTGTCCTACACGGTTCACAAGAGAACGGGTCGTTTCTTCGACTCCATTTTTCAACAAAACTTCCTGTCTGATTTCGCCCCCTCGCTTCGAAAGTATATATATAATAACTTGGGAGATTTTTGGAAATATGTATAAATATATATAAAAGCGATGCCTTTTTTCATTAATGTTTCCGTAACTTAAATTTTTGGAGCCAATAATTTTGGCTTTGTTGTCATAATATCCATATGCCCTGTCTAAACCCTGTTTGTCAATGCTTATTTCATAATATCCACATGTCCTGTCAAGACCCTGTTTATCAATGCTTAATTCATAATAATATCCACACGCCCTGCCTAGACCCTATTTGTCAATGCTCAGGTACTACATAATATCCACATGCCCTGTCTAGACCCTGTTTGTCACTGCTTACTGCATAATATCCACATGCCCTGTCAAGACCCTGTTTATCAATGCTTAATTCATAATATCCACACGCCCTGCCTAAACCCTGTTGTCAATGCTCAGGTACTACATAAATTCACATGCCCTGTCTAGACCCTGTTTGTCACTGCTTACTGCATAACATCCACATGCCCTGTCAAGACCCTGTTTATCAATGCTTAATTCATAATATCCACACGCTCTGCCTAAACCCTGTTGTCAATGCTCAGGTACTACATAATATCCACATGCCCTGTCTAGACCCTGTTTGTCAATGCTTACTATATAATACCCACTAGACTAGACCCTGTTTGTCAATGCTTACTATATAATACCCACTAGACTAGACCCTGTTTGTCAATACTACATAATATCCACACGCCCTGCCTAAACCGTGTTTGCAATGCTTACCATATTTTAAAAAAAGGCTCGTGATATTCTTAACGATTGTTCGTCTGATTCGAAAAGTGTTCAGAGTTTTGTGTTTCACTTTCTCGTGACACGATTTTATTACTCTGGTAAAATTAGCTCTATAATACAAGTTGGGAATTGACGGTTGAAATATGTTGATATGGATTTCTGTTCTTGAAAACCACTATGTTACATTATCAAACACTATTCTCGTAATTCCGACTTATGTAATATCTACAACTCCAAATGTTTACACAATAAATATAAAGTAACGCTAATCAATGCCCGATATGTTTGAAACATATCAGTTGGTTGGTAACCTGGTTGTGATATTGGTCGCCAGGGGGTGGTGGGCTCTGGGTGGGTGGGGCGGGAGAGGTCTGGCTACACCGGGAGGGGTGGGGTAATCCCTCTGTCATCAGGAGATGGATGAGGCGCCACCTGATGGGAGGAGAGGATTCTCTCACCAGGATATTCTCCTTTCCAGCAGGATTACTCACTTATCGCCCGTTTTAAGATTTGGCGAGGAATCGATAGTGATACAGCTCAGATAACCGTCGACAAACTAAACGAATATACGGATTTGCATACAACCTACAAAATTTTCGATTACTTCTTTCATACATTGTTCTTCAACATTTATTTATATGTTATCAACGGTTAACTAAAGAAAATGCTGGAAATAATCTAAAAAAATAACAAATGTTTGTGGCATCTGATCGTACAATGACATCGTATAAAATGGTACAATGATATCGTATAAAATGACAAGTATAAAATGAACAAAAACTCTAGAAGTATATAAAAGTTTGACATACAAGTTCATACAAAACATATAAGTGGACTTACAGTTAATTGGTTCAAAAGATATGATAGTCTTCTTGTACCTATATACCTTCCGTGCAGTTAAACAGGTCTGCCACATCTGCGTATTTATTACTAACTTCAAGTAATCTAGAGGTACAGGCAAGTGTTTGAAATGCTCAGTCCTGGTATTGTTACATTTAACCGTGGTTTTGGAACGAGTATCTTAGGTATCTTTGGGCTGTCTTTGCTATCATTTGCCATTTTTAACACAAATATTATGTCCGATATAACTCTTCTATCCGAGAGTTTTCATAAATTTATTTCTTTCATCAAGTAAATATAGTTCACGCTTTCAACGAGAATTCGGAATTTAAAATTAATGTGTGTTAGGAATTTAGTTGAAATCTTTTAATTAAATCTGATTGTATTTACAAATGGGGGGACCATATCGAGGAGTTGTATTCGACATGTGACTTCGAACTAAAAGCGTATACAAATTGTTTAAAGTTGAATTATTCTCAAAATCTCAGGAATTTCTAAGAATGAAGCAAAGTATTATCATTCTCTTGTTATTAATTGCGTTTTTATGGGATATAAAGTTTAATATAGAGTCTAAAAATACGCCATTGAATTCATTGATGGCATCATAGACATAATGATGGCATAAATAATTGGTTGACTTATTTTGTAAAATCTTATTGAGTGACACAATTTATATTAAGATTAAGTTTGTTAAGAGTACACCAATTATGTAACCTCTTTAAATTACTTTGGGGACAAATACAATCTTCAGTGGTTCAATTATTTTTAATATTTTTTTATATTGTCTGTAAATAGGCACAGATCTGTAATAAAATATTAACAATATCGCTTATAAACATCAGAAATCAAATTAGGCTTCAAGCATGGTCAACCAAAGATTAGGGTGGGCAAAGGGAAGACATTATTATTATTGTAGAAAGCAATCACTTCGTGGTTTGACATATTTACTCGTTTTAATAAAAATAAAATTATTCATTTTATTAAACACTTATTCTGTGCACAACCACGAGTTTTAATTAATTTATTTACCGACCGGTTTGCATTGCTCAAGCATCTTCAGAGGAACGTATGCGTGGCCTGTTTCATACAAAATTTAGTTCCGGATTAACGGCTAAAATATCAAACTAATTGTTTTCAATTTTTTTTTAAATGACAGGTTAGCTATATAAAAAGTACGGATATGAATCCAATTTTCGATTTTTGTTTTAAATTATAAAATATAGGCTTCAAAAGATGACAATTTATCGATGAATTTAGGAGGCTACTTTGGAATTTTTTTCTGACCAAATGGATGCTATTTTTGAAAAATCCTTTCATATCCTGCCTCAGGAATATGATGAAGTATACGATAAAATTTTAGTTTGCACTGAAAACAGTTATATTTGCGTCAAAAACCGGATCTAGTTACGCGCAAATTTATCGTAAAATTACCTAGGTTTTTTGATGTCATCTCATTCACTCTTTTGCTAGTCACGCGGGAGCGAAACGTGCGCGGGCCGGGGGGAGAGGTAATAGAATCGTGTATCTGTGTGTGTCAGACAACGCAGGTGCATGTTCGTTGTTTGTTTTATCATTTTAGATCTGTTTACCGAAAACTGGAGAATGCATTCAATAATGCCAATATACTTGTGTTTACTAGGTAGTAGGTAGGTAGTAAGAAACACTATTTTGGCAGTTCAGCTTTTATTTTTAAAATATTTTCTACGATACAAGGATACCTAACTAGGTATAGATATGTATGGCAGTAAGGCATGGAAACTGGCAGACGAAGGATGAAGTAGACTGAATGCGAGGCGGGTATGGATACCGCCGCCCCGGGAACCATTTATTGGATAACAAACACCTCTACCAAGTGGTTCACTACGTTTGGTGACTTAGCAGGGGTGCCCGGATTCATGGGGTGAGGTTTGTCCGGGTATTAACGGTGGATGCGTCTGCCCACCAGCTGCATGACAGGCTCGGATCGGGAGAGAACGATTGAGGGAGTCTCTTTGACTTCAGCTGTAGGTACTCTCTCAAAACATCGCCTTGCACCGCAGCGGGAGGGATTGATTCATACGCCCGGGACACTCCTGGACACACTGACCCCCAGATTCCTTCCCACCCCTAATACCCTTCTCTTTCCCAGAACTTCATCTCCTTCCTTTCCTAAAAAGACCCCTTTTTCCTCAGGGCTTCCTGTGTAGAGCTAACTAACTAACTAACTAACTAACCATCACGCCGTTTCCCCGCAGGGGTAGGCAGAGAGGACGGACCGCCAAACAACTCGATCTTGGCACACACTCCTTGCTTCGTTCACATTCATACATCGTCTCATACGTGCTCTTCTGTTATTTTGACTCTTGACATCGCCCGACTCAAGTATCTGTGTAGAGCTAACGTTAAAAAAAACTGTACAAAAAGATCCCTCAGGCGTATGCAAGGAAAACCAACATACCTCCGAGACACCGATTTTGGAACCTTACAGTATAATTGAATGTGAAGTTACACATATTATTTGACTTTCAAATCTGACATATCAATAGACGCATCCGCCGCCAAGACCCGGACAAACTTCACCCCGTGAATCCAGGCACCCCTGCTAAGTCACCAAACGTAGCGAACAAATGGTTCCCGGGGCGGCGGTACCCTTACCCGCCTCCCAAATTGTTGAATGTGGTGAGACTATGGCATCCTCAATTTTGGTATGTTGTGAGGCTGAAATTGGTGAGGAGGGGAAGGATATGGGGTAAAGGAAGGTGGGGAAGCACCCGGACATTCAGATCTAGTCACTAAACACAGTTAAAGCCATTTCAATTCTGGATGGTGGTCTTACACCAGAGTCCTACTGAGAGTTATTTACATTCTGGAAAGTGCCGCAAATATACCATATATTATTTTTAAATGATTGAATTGTGAAAAAACACAAATCAATCAAATATAATTTACCTACTTGCCCACTCCGGGATTTGTACCTGTCACCTCCTGATCGCTAGTCGAGAGAGAGTCTTACCCTTCGACCACGGAAGTCATCATTAATTTTTTTTTGTTTTCATGAAAGTGCCTAAATATGTCGATTAGATGGTTCCATGCCAACTGAGAATAAATTCAACTCAACACCTCCTTGAAAAGTCAAAAAGCTATGAAAAAAATAATTTTAAATTAGCCGATAACCCTAACCTAATGTAACCTATTTTATATTTATAAATATTTTATCACTCTAAATGACTTATCTGAGATGGTTCTGAGTTGGTCTCATTCCAAGTTGTCCGGTCACCGATTTTATTTTGTATGCGAATGTTAGGCCGGGTTGTTTAATCGTACCTCCAAATTAATATTTGACAAAACTTCACATTTTGAACTCTGTTCTAACATGTAAACATCAAATCGGGGTAAAATTCTATATTGTTTTCTTTTGTTATAATTATAATTGTTTTCAATGATTCAATCAAGATAAAAATATCACAACATCGTTGAATATAAATTTTAGTATATTGTGAAACAATCAAACCTAACCGAAGAATTATTGTAAAATTGTAAATTTTGTTGACACCCAGCGTTTGTACTATAAACAAACTAACACTACTACAGAATATGTCCAGAGACCTCCGCATGTGTGTCCCTCGTCCGCTAATGCTAAGGTACTAAACGAAAGGGACCGTTCACCGGCTTCCTGCAAATATTCAAGCGTAATATTACATATATTTTCTGCTTTGTTCACTACATAATTATTTAATTTTTATGTTCGCTCGCGATGTGCGACAATACGTATTACGATTTCCCCCTTCACTACCGCCTCTCGTACGCCCCTTTCCTGTACTTTACTAGAGCAGGACACACGACAATTATACCTATCATTATGCTTTTTTGGATAGTCAATCTTCGCCCGCGTGAACAGACCTCTTAAGGGTACAAATTCATACTAAACAAGAAATACATAGTGTGTTCTTACAAACACAGGGAGACAACAGAATAAAAATATAACAAACAGTAAAGATACATTTATATCAGTACAAAGGAAACGGGGAAAACCGACCTCCTAACAGCATTAAAATTATAAATAGTCTAATAATAATTTTAATGCTGCTGTAGAAGATCGGTTTTTCCATTTCCTTTGTACTGGTGTAAATGTATCCTTATTGCATGTTATATTTTTATCTTGTATCTCTGTTTTTATATAAGCACACACTTTTTAGTATTAATTTGTAATCTGACGATGCTTGAGCAAAGTAAAATCGGTCAATAAATAAATTAATTAAAACTCATGGTTTTACATTAAATCAGTGATGACACATAGTTATGCTAATAGTTGTGAACCTCTACGATGGATACTCCATACAGGAGGCCCTGAGTAACAGGACTCTAGGATGGACAACATTGTTGACACATTGTGAACCCGTGCCATCTTAGTTCGGCATAGAAATATTGTACCTACTGTAGATAATTCAGTCAAACCTCTCATCTAGTCATGCCGTTCCGTAAGTCTTTTTGTCTGAAAATTTTCCCTACGCGATTTTACGATGATTTTTTTTATTTTGTTCCTGCTATGTGTCAAAAGCTGTGCAGTTTGTGCTATTTGGCGTCATCTTCTTTGTTTTTGGGCATTCTTGTCATACTGTATGCGTTCTGTATATTATGTATGTATATTGTATATTCCTTACTTCAACAGTCCAGGGAATTTACAACAAGCCATTATACCCAGAACTCTTTTCTAAACTTTCATTTTCAACTAAATCAATTAATTTATAAACCATTATTTTAAGGAGTGTTTCACCACCTTCGAGTGAAATGTTGATTAGCACGACTCGTCGAGTAGGTAGTTTATATAATTTGTTTCACCACCGCTGAGCAACAAATGAATGTTTTTTATAACCGCGTTAATCCTATTAATAAATTTATTGACGAGTAGTAGTACTCAGCAGGTCACACAGAGTTGGAGAAATACCCTATAAACATACTACTGACCGGGAAAGAATGAAATAATAACGTGATATAATAGAAGAAAAGAAACTAATTCTGTAATGAACATACTCATACTAATATTATGGACATTATCAAAGGTGGCTTTTCTGTGCTCACTCGATTAGAATACATGGCGTAGGAACGCGATAAAGCAATCAACTCATAAATACCTGTCCAATAAAATAGGAAACATTATTATATTTACACCCCAATTCTATCATTGACCGATGGGTATCTAATATTAAATCATAAGCTCATGTAAAAAAAATATGCGCAAATTATAACAAGCTTCTATTTAATTTTATTTATAGACGATAAATAATATCTGTGCAATTAAATAATATCAAATAAGGTGCAACCAAATTAAATCTGTAAATGTAAAAATTTAATAAAACATCCTGAAACTGTGCGTACGCTAATGGACATACGAATAAGAGCAAGAAATAAAAATATAAGATTTCGAGAATATAAGGTGTCGTCCATTAATCACATGTTTTTTAGCAACTTTTTAACCCTCCCCCCCCTGGTGATATGTGGTGAGGTTTTAGACTACCCCCCCCCCCCTTTCGAGCCTCATGTGATTAACGGATGACCCCTAACAAAAAAGTCAATATGTAGATTTAACATTTGTATAAACATTGAAAACTTTATAAAAAAGAAAAAGAAAAATACTTACAAATTCAATCAATATAAATAAAAAAGCTACAATAAGTAGTGTTAAATAAAGAAAGTAGTCAACAAACATTTATTTTGTGTAGGTAGGTACAGTAGAATCCAGGGCCGGTCCTGAGCCAAACCGCGTATTAGGTGTTAGGTATTATTTGCGCTTTGGCTCCTCGCGCCTAGGCGCCTTGGTGAGTCGGCAAGTCAGCCCTGGTAGAATCATTTTAAAGAGATTCTGGCGTGTGTAGTGGTGGAGGTAAAAATAATAATATCTAATGTTTTATCCCAGGATGCAGGGAGAATAGTGCAATGCATGCATGGCAAGCCGGATTGGGAGAGAGGGATTGAGGGAGTCCCTTTGACTTCTCCAGCCGTACTCACTCGTAACATAGCCTTTGGGAGGGATGGATTTATACGTCATCACTCCTGGATACACCTACCCTTTTCCTGCCCAGAACTTCCTCTCCTTTCTGCACACAGCATCCCCAAGGATGACACAAGCCCTGATGGGAAATTATTTCCTCAAGGCCTCCTGTGTGGAACTAATGTAAAAAAATCACAGTGTGCAATTCGTACGCGGTAGAAGTGAAACCTTCAGAAAATTAAACTTCGAGAGAATGAGACGTTTGCAGAGTGTCAGGAGTAGGATAATTGTAGGGTTTATTTATTATAAAACCGTTTTCAAATTATTTTTTTTTACATTTTACTCTATGCCAATAGGCTACGAAGTATCGCACAAAATTATTTGCTTATTAAGATTATATTATGTTAATTGAAAAATGTCTCCCGATATAAAGAAGTCATAAATGATTTTTGAAGTGAAAACTTTTTTAGCACCGTTGTGATTTGAAACTCGATGAAACGAAAAATAGCGACATTAAAAAGAGACAAACACATACATCTATAGGATTTACCATGCGAGAGAACGGGATAGTATAATCGGTCTCCTCTTTGTGCGGTGCTTCGTAGACTATCGGTCTCCTCTTTGCGCGGTGCTTCGTAGCTTCCCCTCCCTTGTCTACTTTAGTTTTCTGAAGGTTTCACTTCTAGCGCGTGTGAACTGCACACTTGCATTTTTTGTGAATACCGCCAACTGCTCCCATCTGGGCCAGTCAGACAGGGTTATGTTGTGAGGCTGAAGATAGTGGGGAGGAGAAAGAGATGGGGAGGAGAAAGGTGGGGAAGAACTTGGCTTTTCAGAATACTGAGAGTATCTTCCACTCTGAAACGTGCCGAAAATGTATTATATATTAATTTTATTTAATTAATCGTGATAAATAATCAATTAAAAACAAATTTATTTAAAAAATCATACCTTTCATAAATCTTAACTCCCTTTCAATAAAATCTAATAAGCCATGTTCGTCAGTTTCCGGTAATTGTTTGGTTTCGGTTGCCTCCTAACTGTACTTTTATGTTTAATGTGCACTCCGATTTTTTCTTATTTCTAAACGAAACTGCCTCCTGTTCTATATTATATTTAACATTTAATGATTCTTGTTTAAGGGCACCGTTATGTTTTAGCATTATCTATTTTCTTGTGCCAAAACAACATCGTTGTTTGTATAAACTGTATATTCTTTGTTTCATATTTTTTTGATAATTTTTTGTAAGGACTCGTAAGGAACACTATAATAGGATTAAGGACTCATAAGGAACACTATAATAGGATTATAGCTAAGCGCACTTGAAGTGAAATTACACAAAACTGCGCTATATAAATACTTCGTTATTATTATTATATTAAATGAAATTTATTCGCCCACGCCGGGATTCGATCCCGCGACCATCGGATTACAAGTCGAGAGCCTTGCCTCTCCACCACGGAGGCCGTTTCTATTAAAATAACAAATGACGGTAAAATCTCTCACAAAAGACAATATATGTATAAAAAAAATGTACACATATACATATATATATCTACTTGATAGAATCGCAATATGTTTATTATATTTTTAGTTAAACTGCCATGTATGCAGCCTAATAATATTTTTCATTGCAACTCTCTTAATTATTTTTGATTAAAACTCATTTCCAATTGAAAACAAATAAAACGCCAATCATCATTATCGTTTTACAGCTTTTCCATCATGTTTCACAAATTTATAAAATACAACCCTTGTCATAAAGGCCAAAAAAGTGATGGTAATGCAGTTGAAAGCTATAAGTAATAAACATCGGTTAACAATTACTCACATATTACGGAATACAATAAAGGGAATAATAATTCATTATTCGGCTTTGCCATAAAATAAGTGAACAATCATCTACTCCGCGGTAGGTGTGGGTACCTATCCAGACAGTGAGGGCGGCAGGGCCGAATGAGGGGATAAGTTAATAAGCACTCATTATTTCAAATAATCTAAATAATTATTATTTATTATTTTAACTTTATGAGTAAAACCTCAAACTGTAATATTTAATTAAATGAAGACATTATGAGCGAAACTCAATCGAAAATCTGGAAACAGAAAAATCAGAAAAAGATATTGGCACCTCTGGGACTCGAACCCAGGACCTTAGTCTTAGTCAGGAACTAGGTCCTGGGTTCGAGTCCCAGAGGTGCCAATATCTTTTTCTGATTTTTCTGTTTCCAGATTTTCGATTGAGTTTCGCTCATAATGTCTTCATTTAATTAAATATTACAGTTTGAGGTTTTACTCATAAAGTTAAAATAATAAATAATAATATTCATCCCAGACTTGCAGAAGAGTCAATAGATGTCGTACATTAAATAAAATGGATAATAATTTATCCAGACACCATCTAGATTGCATTTAGTTCGAGTTGAATCTTGCAATCATTCATAAAGATGGCAGCCAATAAAAATATGCGTTAAGAAAAATGAAGATAATATGGGTGGTTCTTAGTCGAAGTATGGTACAGTTAAAAGTGACCGAATTGGATATCGACACCTTAGCTCAGTGGATAAGAGCGCCCAACCCGGAAAGTAGGGAGGTCCTGGGTTCGAGTCCCAGAGGTGCCAATATCTTTTTCTGATTTTTCTGTTTCCAGATTTTCGATTGAGTTTCGCTCATAATGTCTTCATTTAATTAAATCTAAATAATGTTCTGTTCAAACTATATATAATGGAAACACGGGTAGATGTGGCATTGCAACGTGCTGATTGTTGCCGAGTTACGACTAAATTGCACAGACAACAACAGTGCGGTAGACCAAATTAAATTTGAGTAGAAACCGGATAATATATACATACCATTAAAATCGTTTGTTGAAAGTAAAAAAAAAATCAAAGAAGGAGTTATTCAAATTGTCAAAATAAGCTGTTGTTTGTTTAATTTGAATCACTTTATGTTTCTCACAAATATTATTACACTATACACTTACAATTACACTTATTATTACACTATACATGCACTTAGTATTACATTATTATACTTACTTTACACTTACTATTGCATTACTACTCATATTACTTATTATTACACTATACACTTACTGTTGAACTGTTCACTGTTGTATGCACATTCTGTGCAAGCTGTTTAGACAAATCATGTTTTTGCTTAATATGCCAACTGTTTGTACTTTCTAGCTACAATAATAAAATATATTTAACTGCATTACCCCGCACAGTCTGCGCCTTAGTGGGTTCCCATTGCACTTATCGTTTTCATAGTATTGTATGCATCAAATGTAAAATTTGGGAAAAATAAAGGAAAAAAAAACACAAACGTCACACCTTAATGACAATTCATTTTTCAAATATTCTTCAGGCAATAGGTGCCATTATATTGATTATTCCGATTTGACAGCTCCTCCTCCCAGAATCTTGAATCGGGAACGGAACACACAAACAAATTTACAGACAGATGAAATACCAAACGGTCTAGTTAAACAGGACTTCGCTACGTCAGTCAATGATAATGCTACCTACAATATGTGACAAACATAGTTCGCTCCTGGTAGTGCGACAGATGTTTGGATTCTCAAAGCAAACACAGTTGAAATGCGTTCACGCCTGTCTTGCTCTCGTATCGCGCCTGATTTATGACCATCACAGTGCTTACTGCTCACTATCACCACCCTCCCCATCTCTTCCTCTTCTCCCTACCTTCCTTACCCCACCTCACCCCACCTCGTCTTCTACCAACAGTGTCACACTCATTCTTCCCTTCCGTCACCCACTGGTTGGTTTTCCCATCTTTCAAACTCCGCCTATTTTCTGTAGTGAAATCAATTTGTGCATCCATTCCTTCCTAAGGCCAATAACTTGAAGGGTTGATGAACTTTTTGTCTATCCTTGTTCCTTATCGCAAAGCGTAAGAGTAAGTTAACATTATATCAAAACATTTCTGATGAACTTTTTAACTGCCAGGGTTTTCAATTTTGTTAAAAAATAATCAAAATTACGTTCTACTCAAAATCATCCGTCAGTAAAATTCAAAAAATCATATTTCCAATTAAATAACTGAACATCAATCAGTTTTCATGCAAGTTACAGAATAAAGACACATCTCAACCTTCTTCTTAAAAAGTCTTCCGACGTTCTGCTTTAGACATACTGTGAATGCCTCCATTATAATTGTTGAAGTCCTTTACAGCCGTTACCTCACTCATCTTTGTGTTTATGAGTCCTCTGATTCCTTTTCCAAATTTTCCGATGATATTGGGATTCAAACGGTCTGTGTATATCAATCGTGTTGCTCGCGTAGCTTAACATACAAAAAACAACAACAATCTCAAAATGAAACTTACTTTGTCAAAATATTTTTAAACATTACGGTGGCAAAAAGTGGTATTCTTATGAAAAGTTGAACTTTAAATAGTTAAAAGTTAAAGGAGCAGAATTTCGGGGAATACATAAAGAACCGGGAGAAAAGGAAAGAGGAAATCTTTACCGCCGAGGTTTCTTATTTTTATCACGGGCAAAACACCTTTGACTGTGGGAATGTGGGATCTCCGGAACAGCTGGCGAAGTGGAACTAAGATCGTCCAAAGTTTATTCAAAGCTTTTAGTTTTCTTAGTTCGCAGTTCAATGTACAATTTGTTGGTTTATGATTGAACGTTTCAAAAGAAATACATCTTGTGCCTTTGATTGAAACCATTTCTCCAGAATTTAATAAAGAATTGGTCTATCTCGATACAGGTAATAGTTAGACAGGCATAAAAAAAACACTTATAATAAACGTTTTAATCCATACTAATATTATAAATGCGAAACTGCTCGAGTTTGTTTATGACCTTTTCACGCATAACACAATATAAAGACTTTAATAATTCTTTCACCAATATAAAGCTAAATTATATGCGCAGACTACAGATTGTATATGATGGTAAGCTCTGGCGTTATGAAATTAAAAATATTAATATATTATATTTGTAATACGTTTTCTGTCGCTAACAAAAGCGAATTTTTGCTAAAGTCAGAAAAAAATCTTTTCCATGGAAACAATGTTGATATATTTTTGGGCTCTATGCTGGTAGGTACTCAGCTTACTCGTCGGCTACTACTGCAGAAAATTCAAATATTAGAATTCGTTTTTTTTGGACAAGCTTGGAATAAATGTCAGATCAGAGTTCTTATATTAAAAATATAATTCGTAACGATTATAAAGACTGAATGATAAATAAAGTATTTTTTATTATATTTACGAACTTCCAAATATTTAAATAAAAACAAACATCCGAAATGTTTGTAAGCGCATAAATTCCGAACGAATGAACAACATTGGATAAGTAATTCTTTTTTTCTTTGAGCTATAGCGTTATGAAATTTATGTGGTAGGCGAGATGTTTGAAAACTGAATGTAAGGGAATGAAAATATGGAATGCGGGAGGGGATGGGAGTGGGGGTGGGGGGGGGGAGATAATTGATAAGTGCAAGCGCTACAGTAATTTCCCGTAATACCATGCGAGCGAAGCTGCGGGGAAAAGCTAGTAGATAAATAAATTTAAAAAATGCTCAACATTCTCTCGAATATGTGTATTTTAGAAGATTGTGGATTTCAATATATTTTATATTGGAAATGTTATTTACCTCATGAGCCCATGGGATGCCCCTCTGACCTGATTCTGATTCTGGCCCTTCCGGAGTTCTTTACCCGACGCGGCCATATGAAAAAAATTGTTAGTTGTCAAGAAGACATCAAAAATAGCCTTTCTCGGTAGATCAAATTTGTCAATCGCATCCTTGAACATGTTTATGTTAAATTAAAACATAATTTCTTAAATCAAATACGTCCAAACACTGATTTCTTAGCCAACCATTTTTATTTGAAGCAAAGTTGATTTTATATTTTCAGGTATAGAGTGCCTATTTGTTTCAATAATTTGTTGAACAACCCACGTGAAGTTCATAGGGAAAGCATGTTTACGTTAAGCTAAGTAAACGGATTGATATTTAAATAAACAAGGACATCAATAAAGTAAGTGATTGAAAGTTCGTTATCTAGATTATAAAAGGTAATGTCGGGGGATTTAAAAATATGATTTTTGACCGACGGGAATGAACGGCACAAAGCTCAATTTCCTACCGAATCTGAATAGATTACTTTTTTAATTTTTGGAAGTAAATATTACGTCATCCGAAAATTTATTTCACAGATTGAGAGTCCTCTGCCTTCCTTGTTCTCAGTGTAAATGTAAAGGTAGGTCGCCACAGAACAGGGCTAAGCCGTGTCCATAAATGTTTACAAATCCGTGAGGAAGTGGGCTTTGATAAAGGTTTCTTTCTTCTTTCTTCCTTTTTCCTTCCTTGCTACTTCTTTCCCGAGTTGTTGGAGTAAATGAGCTGGCAGTAGGAGCTAATGATGCTGTGAAAGAAATATGTTGAAAACCAAATAGGCCTAATAAAAATACCTGGGTTGCTTATTTTTTTTTCGCAATACTAGAATAATCTTGTCATTTCTTACTTTAAATACATTTTTTTATGAATTTACATCGTGAAAAAAAATAATATTTCATTGAAGCCCTTGATCTAGGAGAACATTTCACTAATGCAGGATCCTTTTGCAAAGTAGTTAATGATTTCTGAAAGGCAATGTACGCCATATTATGTGGATATAGGTACCATTGGATGTCAAGCACGTACGTGGCTAAATTATTAATTGGCCTTTTGGCCATCAAAGCCTCCCCGCCAATATAGAGTAAAGTCATTACGATTATCGGCGTAAATTTGTTTTTCCAAGGCTTCTCTTATGATTTTCGTTCATGATTTGTATTTTCATGATCCCTTTTTTTCATTATCACTCATTCGTAAAGCCTCCGCAATAAAGATAAATGATTACTGATTTAGCTCACCTACACAAATAATCCTCGAAATATTCTCAATTCGTATATCTTTTCAATTAATCTGCCGGCTGCTTGGAAAGCTCGGAATGAGTTACGATAACAATAAAACGTTGATTAAAGTAAAACAATTGACGCCCGTGTTACAATCCAATTCAGTTTAATTACGACAGTTTCATCAGCTTTTATAGTTATTAGGGAAGTTCAGCTCGCCGCAAGACTCCCCTACTTTCTTATCTCGAGTTATGATCGAGGAAAACGAACTATAAATCGCCGGCATAAATTGAGAGATTACATCCCGCTGGCGCTGGCGCTGGTTCGCTCGGACCAAATATGATTTTATGCTCTAGATTAGATGAACCGACCAATCAATTCAATTGTGTAATGTTTTCCATTCAATTAATGTTCAATAGGTGACGTTCTGAAATTTTGCCCATTTTTAACATTTCGTCCCAAATCTAGGCTTTCATTATTCTATCTCAATCACTTTTATTATTTTCAACACAACTATCAATCACAATAAAACTATCAATACATTATCACCATGAGCTACGGAGCTTTACGAAAGCGACGCCAAGTTTTTTCTGAAAAACAGGGTAAACTATAGGCGAAGCCTGATAATAACCACGTAAGTACGTAGCAAGGTACTTATAAGAAAATAAAAAGTATCTTTCGAATCCGCAGGTACTACGTTTTTATGTAGAAATGTAACATTTCATGGAAGTTCATGTTTAAGCAAAGGTATCATGTTTAAGCAAGGGTATCAAAGTCATGCGATAGTAGGCAATATTTTTTATTAAAAAAATTGTTTTTTACTATTCTAACCAAAAAACAAGATAAAAATAATGTTTCGTTTTTTGAAACTGACAATTCATGGTGGAATTCCATTATAATATATTATAATAAAACAAATATAAAACTTTTTTCCACTTTAATTCTATTGACCGTAACCGGTTTCAGCTCGCTAGAGACATCTTCAGACTGCTACCAATTATTCTTAGTCTACGGTTTATATACATATCATATGAGGGAGGGGTAGCGGGGTGGTCTAAAGGATTTTAATCAATTATATTATTTACATTTGTTACCAAGTCGTTTTAGACTGTCGTTTAATCGTTTTAGTCGCTCTTGTATCTATTGTTCTTTGCTATGGTTTTTATAATATTTAATTCATTGGTATAATTTATATAATTTATTATAATTGCATTTGGGTTCAATAACACTTAATAAGGTAAGGTATAATAAATAATTCCAAGTCATTGCCAAACAATCACCTCTAAAAATATCAGAATGACCCCGGAAAGCATTTAGTTCATTCGTTCACGACGCACAGTGGTCCCAAAACCCAATCTAACTAGAGAAAAATATTTTTCCATCGCATATGTTGCAAAAGGATTACAATATAATAATAAAAAATTCTTTAAAAAATGTACATTTATTTTAACCACTATTACAGAATTTTCATATAAAAATAAAATACTAAAACAACGCGTATAGTATAGAATGGTTCAAATAAATCAATAACATGTGCTTATTTTAGGTAATTAATTAGTTCTAAAATATAATTTATAACACAATAAACGAATAAAACTGAATGACATTTGTTGATGGACTGACTACTGACCGAGTCACTATCATCACTATTGTTAAATGATAATATTCCTATGTGCACTGTCAACAGATTTCTGCAGTTTCTTCGCTGGCACTTCTGAAATCAACAATAATTTTAAGACATCAGTGGGTAAGATATCGAGATGTTTTCTTTATATTGTGGTAATTCCGGATATTATACGATCCGAACTTATTAGTAATGAAGATAACAAATCTTTATTTGTGTTGGAAGGCGATGTTTTTCGAGTAAGAAATCCCTTGATTTAAAAAAAAATCTATATTTCGTGTTTTCGTAGCTTCTTCTGATATTTATCTTATCGGAAAAATGCAAGAACTACTGACGTCTCAAAATTGACTTGCGTTTAGAGTAGGTACTTTAAACCATTTTCCATGAAAGATTAATAGAAATGAAGCGATATGTTTCTTTAGTAAATTTTCCTAGAGACTAACTTGTGAAATTATTTTTCTTGGCAAAATTTTTATGTTCATAATAAACATTCCATGTTGCAGCACAATTCACCTTGACGTTCCTTTTTTTCTTCGAACAGCTCCAAAATAAACCGTGGGTACAGGCTCTGTAAAAGTCAAAAGAGCAGACAAATTCTATAAGAAAATATAGGTAAATAATGGTTTTATATGAAAATTGTTTCATTTAGAGGTACAATTAGTAAACGATTTTGTAAGTTTAATCAAATTTGGTAAATAATCGTAAATACTGAGACTGGTTTCACGATTTTTTATTTAATAATAAAAGTAATAAGTGGGAAAATTATTAAATATTTAAATAAATTTTAAAGAACATACCATTGATTTCAACCTCAATTTGAACACCTATTTATATTTTAGTACCATACCTACCTACATATAAACAGTTACATTTTTTTTGTTTAATGCAGTATATGTCTATAGGTACCACATAATCATTTGAACGCGATGGGTTGTGTTGAAATTACTATATTTGTTAAATGAAAACAAATAACTTCGTAAAACACCATTATTTAATCAAAATTATCAACATGTTTCGAAACCAAATGCTCCTTCGTCAGGATAAAATTTATATATATATTTAGACGACACAATACCCTAAAATATAGTCCGAATCTTAAGACGTAAGTAAAAAAGGCGCGTACACAAATATGCAACGCGCTACGCCGGTGATTAGATGAACCTACTGTCGAATTTGTCCTAGCAAACACTCAAACAAACAATAATTTAGGAATCTTAACTTTCCGCCGTGTTTATTTTAATTAATTCTGATGAACGTGTTACTAATTTTTCAGACGTTTCTAAAATAATCTTTCCGAAAGTTATTAATTCATCGTCTAGAAAAATAAAATCTGGTGCTTACCCCTAAATTTATTGTCGAAAAACGGGTTATTAAATTTTCAAACCGTTGTACGTAAAATATATTAAAGGTTTTATTAATCTTAAATATAAATAACTTTTATCCCCGGGGATCGGTTTGAAAAAGAAGTTATTGTGGTTATGAATTTGTCGAAAATAATTCAAATGTGAGCCTTGAGCTTATTGTACCACCTTAATAATATATTAATCTTATCCAGACGAAGAAACATTTTGATAATTTTGATTAAATAGTGATGTTTTACAAAGCTTTTTGTATTCATTTAATTAAAAATGACGTCACAAAAGGAATTTGTAAAGATTGAAGAAATTATTGCATTTGTATGTTGCTGATGTCCAACTGTTTCCAATTTTCGTTAATGGCGTTGGACGTTGACGGCATCTAGCTGCTATTTCAAACGGCAGTTATATTTTGCACTGCAATAGTTGGTTTGAACTACCTAATCAGCGGATTCGTAAGGCGGGTCTTATCTGCCTTTGCCGTCTCCCCATCGCTCACTCAAATAAAACAAATCCATAAAGCAATCAGCGTGAGGCGGATTAAGCCACTAATTTGGAATATGGGCTTTATCAGTTCGTGCAAAAATGCACAGCAGATGTAATTTTATGAATAATGTGAACTAAAAACTTAATAAATGTTAAGATTGTGGATTTTAACGGGATGTCTACGCGAGAGTTCCAACTACTGTCCGGAGGGAGTAAGACTACTGCGTCAACTTTGTACGTTGTGCGGCTGAAGGGTGTGAGGAACGGAAGAAGATGGGAAGAGGAAGTTAAAGAAATACCAGAATGTGCACATACGGTCAACTAACAGTGACTATTTGAGAGTAACCAGCATTCTGGAAATCGCTGCATATATACACCGAGACACTATTAGAAAGTGTCTGTTAAGCGGCCGCTATTCGAATTTCGACCGATTTCTTACATATCTTCCTTAAACATTTGAAGTTTTTAAGCTCTTAAAAAAATATATGTTATTTTTGAAGATATTATCTAAATACGTTCCACGCCGAAATGCAAATTATATGAAATTCCCTCGATAGAAAAAAATCGCAAAGTAAGCTCCGAAAATTATTTAAAACAAGTCTATTTCTATTATTTTACAAAATATATTTGTGAAAAAATTCACAATGTTTCTTTAAATGATACTTAAGATACGTTCCACGAGATTTTTGCTCTATTTTAAACGAATCATGTTTTATTAAGTTTTTTCGTAATTTTCGCTTCAATTTTACCGATTTAAATATTAGCGCGCTCTCTCCAACATTCGTAATTACATATATCTCCATCTTCTTCTTTTCGAGAGCGGTTACGGGGCCTTAAGTGGAACGTTCGCGCGATTCATTTCGGCCCCTTTCACAAATCTTAATTTTGGATTTGAGATCTAAATACCTAAACAAACTAAGAAATCATTTTCGTAATCAAAAGGTTTATCAAATACCTAGTACGGATATTAGCTTCTTTATTTATTTTTCCTTTATATTATAAGATACAGGCCGTTAAAGACTTTAGTGTTTCCTGATTTTAGAGGCAACTTGGACAATTATTTATGAGTAAATGAAAAATTAAAAAAAATTACTATATTTATTTTTAAAATATAATGAAAGATTACACAAAAAATATAACTTCGTTAAGAATGCATCTTTTGTGTAGAAATTTTAAAATATAAACGACAAATTTTTGTTCCTACAATAAATTTGTATTTTAAAATTACACCCATCAAAATTATTTATTTTAATAATTTTTAGTTTTTATTTTATATTTCATCATAATCTTTAATAACAACAATTTATGGTAAAACAATTTATTTTAATGTTTTTTATTTACTCAAATAATTGTCCAAGTTGCCTCTAAAATTATGAAGTTCTAAAATCTTGAATGACCTATATCTTATAATTCAAAGCAAAAATAAATAAAATAGCTCACATCCGTACTAGATATTTAAAATACCTTTTAATTTAAAACAAAATTTTCAGTTTGGTTAGGTATTTTGATCTCAAATCCAAAATTAAGATTTTTATAAAACGGGCCGCGCAAACGTTCCTCTTAAACGATGCGCCCCGATGTTTTATCTCCCTGTGAATATATCGGAGCGCACCGATGAATAGACACTCCAATTATTTTATAAAAATTAAATAATGAAATATTGCTAAATTTATTTGCATACACCGTGATTCTTACACCAGAACTTCGGATTTTTAGTAAAGGCTCGATTAGTGTTAAAATATTCTATGATTTCGGTTCTTTTTCAATCTTAGAAGTTGTTTACAGTACTTAAAAAGCAATTTCCGTGACAGTTTTTAGATATTTTCTTGATTAATTAAGCATCTTTAGATTATATTTACTAAAAACAAAGCCTTACAAGTTATTATTATTTACCGACAACCACGGTAGGTATATTAGCTATGTATTTACAGCTTCCAATCTTCATTATTTTCTTACATATTTTCATATAATTATTTTCTTTATGCAATAATTATACTTATCACTCATTTTAAAGCAGTGGCATAAAATACATGAAGAAGATAATTTGGGTTTATTGCCGGAAAATCGTGATAATTTTACGACTTCTTATACGGCCATAATATTCCTTGATTATGTAATCTGCTTTCATGATCAAAAATTATTCAATGTCGTCCCAAAAGCCCTGCATTAAAAAATGTTATGACTAAATTACGAAAATAATAATAATTTTTGTCAAAGCGCTAAATTGCGTCTATTATTTTTTCAATGTAGTGTCATCAAACCTCTGTACAGGACATATACATATATGTTAAAATTTATTGAAAAAATATAAAACCGAGGCAGTAAAAAATGCTTCTTTATTTTTATCTCTGTAATATAAAACACTACAGTTTATTATCCTTCATTGAATAGACTAAATCATTTAAATTTTATTGTCATTGGATTATACTATGAAACACGCTGTTTAATGGTTGCATTTATTCGGCTTAGGTATAATAATACGAAAATAATTATATCATACGTGATTATTGAAAAAACCGAAAATAGATGTATTATTTATTGGTGTTCTTAGTTTTTACGTCAAAACCCGACCAGGGATTTCAAAATTGATTATTAAATCCATCATGATTTGATAAATAAACCAGGATAATTAGTATTTTATGGGAAAACACTTTTATCCTTGTTTCAAGGGCGAAATATGACCTTATGAGCTTGAAAATTTATTTCAGATAAGTGTATTCACTTATCCCATTGTTGAGGCCTCGAGGAAAATAAATCCCCTCAGGGCCTATGACGGCCGGCTTGGTCTAGCGGCACGGCTCTTGATTCGCAATCCGAAGGTCGCGGGATCGAATCCCGGCGTGGGAAAATAAATTTTATTTGATTAATTTGTGTTATTTCACAATTAATTCATTTAAAATAGTATATAGTATATTTGCGGAACGTTCCAAAGTGGAAGATACTCTCAGTATCGCCCTGGTGTAAGACCATCATTCAGAATTGAAACGTTGCTTTAAATGGTTTTAGCCGTGTTTGGAGACCAGATCTGAATAGCCAGGTACTTTCCTACCTTCCTTCTCCCCATCTCCTTTTCCTCCCCGCTTACCTTCAGCCTCATAATATACCCCAATTGGGGATGCCATAGTCTCACTGGCTCCAGACGGGAACAGCTAAGACTCTTGTAAGGTATTCGCGTATAAAAAAAATAAAAATAAAATCATCTTTGTGGATGTTGTGTGGAGGGTCTTTTTAGGAAAGGAAGGAGAGTAAGTTCTGGTAAGGAAAAGGGGTGGGTAAGAATCTGGGTTAAGTGTGTCCAGGAGTGACGGACGTATGAATCCATCCCTCCCACTGCGGTGCAAGGCGATAGGCGATGTTCCGAGTGAGTACGGCTGGAGAAGTCAAAGGGATTCCCTCAAACATTCCCTCCCGATCCGGCTTGCAATGCAACTGGTGGGCAGACGCATCCGCCGCCAAGACCTGGACATCTTCCGTCCCGTGACTTTTAATGTGCCCAAATTTGTACTGGTAACAGGCGAACGCAGCCTTAATTAAAGGAACAACTGCGCGGTACGAAAGACAGAAGCACTGGGGCTTTCTTGTGGTGAGTAATAGATATTTAGGTACTCGCGGGGAGGCAAGCATACAGAAGGGATTTATAAATTATAAAAAAACGAACTTGTTTCAAAGGATTGAGTTAAATAATAGGTTTTTAAAAAATATTTTTCCTTAACATTTTCTTAATAAGAGGACGAGCTGCTGCTTTCATTGCTGAGCGACGAGCGTGCGTTGGAGACTTCCAAAGTAATAAGTTAATTTATTTAATTAACAACTATTAACGACATTTTTATGCTTTTACATGGGAATAGTTGAGAAATATAAAATAAATAGGAACATTTCCATTAATAATCAGACCACCAGCCAAATTTTGTGTGACCGCAATCTTTCAACCATGTTTCAACAAACGGAGGAGACGGAAAACAAAAAATGTTTATAGTTATGTCGAAGTAAATGTCAAAGCGCTTGTTTAATGCATTTAAGTTAACAATCGGAAGAGACCTGCCCCAAGATATGATTGGACTATGGGGTGAGCCTTGTGTAACCCCACTTGTTTCTTTAACTTTTTTGTGAAAGCGAGTATTTAATTTTAACAGTTTGTTACCTTCCAGTTAGAAAGCTCTTAAACCAGGCCAGTATTTTTAATTACAAAATAAAAAATAAAAAAATATGGGAAACAGTATGAAAGTGATTATTTGGCAGAATCGACTTTTTTCTTTTCTTTATGAATCGACTCCTCTGCAGTCACTCCTAGACTGCATTTCCCAAATCCATCGCTTGTTTATGTGCACTTTAATATCATTACTGCGAGGGTCAGAGAACTCCCAGATAATTATTAAAAATATGTTTGGGAAATCATTGTTTTCTGTCTTATAGGATTTTATTTTAAAAAATCAAATACAAAACTTGAAAATCCGATGTGTCTGCATAAATAAATGTCAGTAAATACCATTTTTTGCTGGGAATTTTCAAAATCTTGTGAATTGATATTCCATATCATTTCAAAATGTATTTCCATCAGTCATTGGTTATCAATTTTACAAAATCTTTTATATAAAAAAAATATTTTTTGTAAATGATAAAAAATATTTAAAACATATTTCTAACACGCTGTACCGACTAGTATTCAAAAATGTAATAAATAAAACAAAAACAAAAAAATAGCCCCACTTAAAAATTTAAAAAAAAAAAAATTGATTGTATCTAATTGAAATGTTAATTAATAATCCTTTTTTTGGCTTTTAAATAAAAAAAATTGTGTAACTGTAAATAAAAACATGTTTAAGCTCTATTTACTTATCAAAGACAGTATTTTTTAGTTCTCAAAATGATAATTTAGTACGAGGATTTAAAAATATAATTTATACTAACACCGTCCCTTACTTTCGATGGGGGTTTTAGGCGATAATTACCTCCGCCCCCCGCTCATTCATGTGTCTCATCAAAGGTTTACGAGGTGCGGGTAGATTTTTTTAAATTGCTGTTGTTTTTTAATGTTATTTTCATTCTTCGTCGCTGTCATATTTGGTCGCACAATTGCACGAAATCCCACTAGCAGGCCATTACACTAATGGTTCATTCCACATAAACATTAAAGTGGGAGGGGAATCATAACAGACAAGGTAATTCATACCTTAAATTACATTTTCAGATCTTAGGGGAACAAAAAATTATTTCAGGATTAACGTTGAAAAAAAAATACTATCCTTAGAATAAAAATATATTTACTTCTGCAATTTTGATGTTGCACAGAATATCTTTTTACGTGAATATCGCACAAGATTCCCAACCGCTCCTCACTGTACGGAGTCGGTGTGACTGTGGAAATAAGGCATTTCTAACTCTACGGTATGTTGGGAGGCTGTGGGGAAGGAGGGTTGGGAAACACCTCGCTATTCATATTTGATCACTAAATACGGCTACAGCCATTTCATGTAACGTTATAGTATCAACCGCTCTGATCTGTTTTTTTCGTTACTTGTTTTTGGGGTGTTATGCCGTGTTACGCTACCTCCTCCTTTAGCCAACGTTTCGGGCAGCGTTACAGTGTCCATCATCAGGGCAGATGGCAGATGGACACTGTAACGCTGTCCGAAATGTTGGCTAAAGAAGGAGGTAGCGCAACACGGCATAACACCCCAAAAACAAATAACGAAAATACTTTTGGCCGTGAAAATCTAAAAACCGCTCTGATCTGGTTTTGTGAATGCAAATAAACAACAAAAATTAAAAAATATCATTTTTAGACGTGTTTCGATCTCATGATTAGTCGATGAATTAATTAGTTAATTGAAAATAAAGAATTTGAAAAGTTTGGAGACAGAAATTGTTTATAAACTTTAATGATATTGGAAATACACTAACCTAGCCCAAGTTTCGTAAGCAAAGCAATGATAGGAAGCGGTCAAAACAGGAAATTTATTTTAACTCTTATTCTCTCTTATGATTTTCGGAAGACTTATTGAGAGCAAGATTATTGTAAAGCTCAGGACCTACAACATCACCCACCGGGAATCGTTGAGGAAAGACAATTATTGTTCGAACTGTTAAAACAATAAAGAATTATGATGAATTGAAATTCATTGCTAATAAATAGAAGCCAATGAATTACATTTCTTTTGTTTCCGGACCTATTATTTACTCTTTAATTAAATGAACAAAAAATCCATTGTCCCCGAAGCAATGAGATCCCTAAACAACATTTTTTTCATCTCTCCCACATGGTATTTGAGTTTTTTGTCCGTTTTTTCTTCATCAAGATAAATAATTGTGATTTTATTGTTTAGTTTATGGCTCGCCTTGTTTTATCTCCAATATTAAAGCAGACATAGGGGCAGCAGATTGTCTGGGAAATCATTGTTTCCTGTCTTATAGGATTTTGTTTTTTTTAATGTTTTTTTTTTTTTTTCATTTCTGTATTTAAGTTCGTTTTTTAACCAGACTAACACTGATCAATATCATATTTATGATACAGAGAAAAAAAATGTTCATTGATTATAGGCATAATTTTTTGTTTTGTTTTGTTTAAATTTGGCGACCAATAATTGTGAAATGCGCTTTACTACGTGTAATATTGATACATTCAACTTTAAATTTCAGGATATCTGTAAGTAAGTTCCTTGCAGCGTATTGTAACTTAAATAGTTGATTTTATGGAAAATTTCTGTGTTTTTACTTCTTATGGTGATGCGAAATCATGTGATTTTATTTTAAAAATTAGATCACTCACAAATATTTCAGATAATTTACTGCAATAATAATGTACTGCGAGTAGAACACATTTTTGACTTTGAAGTAATCGAGTTTTGTTTTGGTTAGTTTTTTATAAGCCCAGAAAAAAATAAAGCATCAGGCCCATAAAAATTGTTTAGAGTTCAAAATTTCCTACTTATGAACCTTTTTTGGATGTGGTTTTATTGTGTGATGTATCTAATCTAATTTCTTTAGAAAATGATCGTAAAACATTTAAATATTTGTGCATGTGCTTCGCAAAATCAAATAAAACATGTTTTATAGCGATGTTTTTTTCACGACTAAATCAAAACTGGCGGTTGGCGTTAAACGAGAATTTAAACCTTATCATCATTTAAACCTTATCATCATTAGTGTTATTATTAGCGGCTTGATTCCGAATTTTACGTGACGTGCTGCACCACCTTAACTGTAAAACAACTGGTAGCTCTTTCCTTCTTGAAAAAACAATCTAAATATAGATTTTTTCTTTCATATGAAATTTAAGAATTTAATAAATGTGACCAAAATTAATAAAAAAAATTGATAATAATAATGCCGAAGCCGTAGCCGTAGCCGAAAACCGTCTCTTTTTTATCATTTTATAACGTAATTTCGAGAGAAGTTAAGTCATGTAATGTCAATAGATCACGCTTTTCGTAGATCTTTTTAGGTAAGTTTAAAACCACAATATTTTATTTAAAATCTCAGTTTTTGTTTTTTCATGAAAACCCCAAGTTTTCCTGTAATTTTACCGACTTTCCATATATCACAAATAGCAACAAAAACTCTCAATACCAAGTCTTCTGACGTTTCCACCTCATGAAACAATAGAAATATCCATGTGCCTTTGTTAGCTTTAAGTACGCGATCATTAAACCACAAATTCATCAAATCGCTTACGGAGCCAGGCAATACTGTTTACATCATGATTGCTGGAAGCAGTTTTAATTGTCTCTCCCTCGATTAACGTTTCCTATACCAGCTCGGCCTTACGACCAGTTAATGCTTTACCTACTCCACTCTAGACTCTTCCCAAAAGGCTAGGATCAGAAATTCACCAACAAAGTTGTTAAATTTCTGATCCATCCAAAAAATAAAATAAGCGCATGGAAATCTCTTCTTTCCTATTTTACTGATTGGACAAACATATAGACGTAGGCTTCCCTCAAATATCTCCTGTTTTACTGATTCTGTCAGCCGAAGCCGTGATTCTCTTTAGATCGTCGGTCCGTCCATCTCATCCGCGTATTTTTCCTATCCAAACACACCAAGTCCGGTGATGTCGAATTTCCAACGGTCATCAATTAAAAGGGGTTTTATCACTAATTGACCGCTCAAAGGCTGAGTTGGCATCGCGTCTGGTTTCAATTCCTTGGATGGCTATGTCCTCCATCACGACGCAAGCAACATTTTGCCCTTATTGTGGCGGTAGATGGAGATTTTAAAATATTGTCAGGTTATTCGTTAGCCGGAATGTTTGTCTATCTTCCCGGAATCTTCCCTTCATTGAGAACCATCAGTGGCCATCCATATTACGAAAATTTTGATGAAGTAAGAAATGTAACCTTTCTAAAATTAATGGATGACTGAATGCGGTTAATGTTAATGTGGAATTAGGTTAACTAAAAACTGCTTATTAGCATTTTTTGTTAGGTATGTTGTCCTAGATAGCAAAAAAATGTCCAAGGAAGCGAAAGTAGCAGTCGACAATAGAATTCTTATACCAACCCTTAAGAATGGCAGAGAGGCATTAATCTGGCAGAGGAAGGATGAAATGCTGTAGAAATGAGGGGTATGTGTGATAAAACCACCTACGACCGTGTGAAAAATGTGGAGATTTAATTAAATAGAAGGTTTTGTCGTATATAAAGTAAATTAAGTGTAAGAAAAATATGTGACGCGAATGTGAATGGCAGAATAAATTGTGGATGCCCAAATACATGAGTCCGGCCATGTCAAGAGTCAGACAGAAGGGTATTTATGTTTCAGATGATGCATTAATGTGAATAATGCAAGGATTGTTTGCCAAAACAGATTTGATTGGTGGTCCGACCTCTCTGCACCCTAATGGGAAACGGCTTGATGATCAGTCAGTTACTTAGTTGTCAGTTTACCTCTCAGAAGCTGGTCGTTAACGAATTGGTTCTACAAACACCTACTATTTACAGCCTACTAAGTTTAGTTAACTTTCTAAAATCCCAGAATTTAACCAACAAATCGCAGTATTTGAAACACGAACAAAGATACCGGAAGGGCTTCGTTTATTCAACCGGTACGTCAATAAAAGATATCAACTCCAAAAAACTAGATACACTTCATCGGTGCACAGTCCGGATATATCGCTTATCGAATATTATTATGGTGTCCTTGTTCCGTGGCGTGGAGTCAAGCCGTAGCAATAACGATTGCGGTACTACCTATACGAGCTTAGTTCGCTGGCGCAGCTTTTGGTTATATCGGTCCGTGGTAGGACTGGGACTGGGACTGGTAGGCATAGCTTTGGTTAATTGCGTTAAATTAATCACATCCTCTCTCATCATATCTATTTACATGGCGAGTCGTTTTCACATTTGTGACGAAACGATAGTTTATCACTTTATGAATGGGATGTACCTACTTCACGTCATTATGTTTTGGTATGCACGATTAATATAACTAAATATATTTGTATACAATCAACACTACTTCACGTAATTTCAGACACAATGGAAATATGTAAAATCAACCACTTTCAAAAATAATTAAACAACGAAAAAATAAAGTAACCTATAAATATTTTGAAAAAACCGTACCTGATGCTAAAATTTTTAAAGTAATTTATAATGAGTTGCTAACTATATCGAAATATGCTTATAACTTATCAGTCAACATTACAACAAAATACACTTTCAAGTTCCTCGTTCGGTGTAACTAAGCAATGATAAGAAGATGAAAGATTGACATGTGCCTATTTTAGCGTCGAGTTGCCCCCAGTAATAAATAGAATACCTAAAACCCAAATCTGTTTCTTCAATACCATTTTACTCTCATCTTATCTTAACCCCTCAGGCTAATTTGTTCACTTTTCAAAACAACGCATACAGATCTCAGAAATCTTTGTCTCCGAACACCCCGTTTCATATTAAAATCTAAAAATGTATTAATTTAATTCATTTAGAACAGTGATTCCCAAAGTGGTCCAGGTGGACCCCCAGGGGTCCACGGGAGACTCGACGGGGGTCCACGTAGACGTGATAAATAAATGGGGGTCCACAAGTTGTAGGTGGGGGTCCACAAAAATTTATCTACAGGCTTATACTCCTATCTTTTGTGGGATCGTTATCGAGATAACGGATGAGATCTCCAGTCAGATTTGTGTGATTTTTACATATTTACTATAACATATTTTAGTTTAGATCGTTTAAATCATGAATTTCTGCAAGTCTACAAGATTATTTATTCATTTAATGTACGTTGTACATAGAAAAAGCAGATAAATCACACAAATCTATCAGGAGATCACGTCCGTTATCTCAATAACGATCCCACAAAAGATAGAGAATAAGCCCTGCTGGTTTCGATAGTAAAGAACAAAGAACAAAAATGTTGGCTTGGCTTTACCTGTCAATGTACGCAGATAGTACACTAGTATTTCTGTGAAAAATTATCATTTTGAGACCCATCCCGTGCCCATATCCCATCCCGCCCCCCATCTCGTAGCACATTACCCCCCCCCCCCCCCCCCCCACCCCCCCCCCCCCGTTGTGGACAGACCACAACTCCAGCGTTATATTCAATATTCAGTACAACGCATGTCGAGTTTTGGGAATATGGTAGAAATGTTGCAGCAGGGGGTCCACCGAAAACCAGTAAAATTTTGAAAGTGGTCCACGAGAAAAAAAGTTTGGGAATCTCTGATTTAGAAGTATAATGTACATACACCTTTCTGAAACCAATGCTTCAAATCGCCATTTGAAAAATAAAATTAACTTTGAATTCTGTATTAATTATTTTTAAACGGAATGGCAAAAAAGTTAGGTGACAATACCGTTTTGTAATGCTTTTGTCCAATACGGATGATATGTACGTCCTTTTTTTTCGTTATCAGTAATTTTAGTTAGAAAAAACGTAAAGTGAGCCATTTTTAAAGCTTTTATGTTTGCAATCAAAACTTTTATTTTTCAAAAATTATTTGTTTATTTTCACCTACAAAGTATTTCACCACCTTTCAAAAACAGTTTTTAGTTTTCGGATCCGTTCAGAAAAATCCAATTTATTTGGATTTTATTGCAAATATTGCAAAATAGAAAAATTTTAACCTTCCGTCAAAATAGGGGTCTGTTTGTTTTATGGGCATATTTTAACCCCTTAGACCTCCCGATCCCCGAGGGGTTAAAAAATAATTCTTTTCATTGAAAAATAAGATAACGAATATAATATGAAAGCGAACAAGACACGGAAATATAGAAAAAGATAATAGTTGCAACTGGGTCACGAACCCAGAACCTCTCGTCTAACCAAATAACCTTCAAACGTTATAAAAAGAGACTTGTTCTTATAAAAAATTGAATAATACTTTCAGTTTCAGACGGCCTCCGTGGTCCCGAGGCAAGACTCTCGACTCACAATCCGAAGGTCGCGGGTTCGAACCCGGCGCGGCGCGCGCAAATAAATTTTATTTGATCAATTTGTGTTATTTCACAATTTATTCATTTAAAATAATATATAGTATATTTGCGGCACGTTCCAGAGTGGAAGATACTATCAGTATCGCCCTGGTGTAAGACCACCATTCAGAATTGAAACGTTGCTTGAAATGGCTTTAGCCGTGTTTAGTTACCAGATCTGAATAGCCAGGTACTTCCTCACCTTCCTCTTCCCTATCTCCTTCCCCTCCCCACTACCTTCAGCCTCACAACATGCCCCAATTGGGGATGCCATAGTCTCACTGGCTCCAGACGGGAGCAGTTGGGACTCTTGTGCGGTATTTCATATAAAAAATTTAAAAAAAGTTTTTCAATATCAGTTTGTACTCTCATCCTAATGTTCGAAATAGATACTACTCATCCTCAAAATCGATGACCTTCTAGGACTATGGTGAATAGCTTATTCCTAAAATTCATTGCTTAAAATGATTTTCAATTAATGTTTCATTATTTTTAATGATAGCTGGGTATATTAATCCTACATTTACTTACTTAGCGCAGTTTTGTGGTTTTTTACCCACGTGTTCTGTTCCCTTAAGCCAAAAGCCATAA
The DNA here is from genome assembly GCA_936435175.1 of Glyphotaelius pellucidus. NCBI lineage: Eukaryota > Metazoa > Arthropoda > Insecta > Trichoptera > Limnephilidae > Glyphotaelius > Glyphotaelius pellucidus. The sequence continues at coordinate 774,044 of OW386541.1, forward strand.
AATTGGCACATCCAATACATAATCAAATCTTTTCAAGGATTTATTTCTGAATTGAAAATTAAAACAAAATATTACAGCAAAATGAGTACATTTTTAAGGTTAATAATCAGCAAGACGGAAGTACTGAGCTTTTTCTAAAGTCGTGTTTGTTATTTTTTCCAAAGTGTTGTTTCTCTCAATAATCTCAAAATAGGAAATAATAAAGAAACTACACGTGTCAGACAAAAGCTCCAATAACGAAAAATAGTTGATAAAAAGCGTTGCAAAATATTGAGGAAAGCGAAGCACATATTTTCGCATGATAATTCATTCAACTCGGGAGTTTGAATGAAGTTAACAGGAAATAAAAGTTGGTATTAATTTATTACTTCATACAGCTGTGTGAAATGGGATCATGCAAACATTCATGTGCAATTTTTTTATTAAATATTTCGCTCTCATTCAGGCAGACTGATTAAAAAAAAGTTCAACGCTTCAAGCAGATGTTACGAGTTTTTTAATGTTTGTTTTAGAAACTCAGACTCGGTCTTGTTTCAATCTAGTCATTAATCTAAAAACTGTGATATTATGATGGTAAATCTTAAACCTTTTCGTATTCTTGATTTCCTAAGAACGAACTTGTTATTTTTTGAAGCCAGTTTTCTAAACTTAAGCTTTAAAGAATATTTTCAGCTTTTTGTTGAATGCTTTGTAAAGCTAAACAATTAGAAAAAAAATCATCAATTTAAAAATTCTTCATTAATTCATGAATCTCTTTTTGTTAAATCATTACCAAACAAATGATTATCGTGATATGATGAATGATTTTTAGGATATTATACTGAATGCGTTTCTTCTTCTCAAAGGAGCTAAATCTGTCGTTTCAGACAGCCTTGCTGTGTCGATTATCTGCTCTCGTTGGCTAAAGGAGGGGGGAGCGCAACAAGGCAAAATACCCCAAAAATTAATCAAGGTCATACTTTTGGCCGTGAAATCGCAAATCATATCATACATTTCTTTTACAAACACTTAAACTACTACTTTTACATGTTTATTAATTTTTCTCGATGTTTTCCTATTACCGATTCATATTTGCATACTATTAGTGGCGTTTTTTTTAAATCCGATTTAGTGATTTTCGTTCAAAATTATAATGATCTCTTTTTTATGTAAATTAGTAAGTTTCTTTATTTAGTTTCTGTTTTTTGGGTTTTGTTCCAAATAACCAGCTAACCCTGTAAACCGGTGTACTATTCAAATCGACTGTATTAAATTTAAAACACTGTTCTGAAAATGCTTATCAGGCTCAGTAAAAAATAAATAAATTCTAAAAAGATTTATGGCGATTGCTACCTTTCCAATTTAAAGAAATCCCGTCTTCTCAAGATATTCGCACGTATCCAAATAATTGTTATGTTAATAAATGGATAAAAAGTATGATGTCTCAACTGGTGTTAATGTTAAGTGATATCACTGAAGAAGACGGATGCTCTCGTTTACCAAATCAGTCTTTTTGTTTATACCGTCCGCGTATTCCACCATGTGTCCGTATGTCCATGTGGCTGTTGTCTCGGGAAATCACCGACTTTTGTAAACTCCTATCTTAAGATGAAAAAACAAAATTATTAATGTTGATTTAGAATTTGTTATGTAATCATCAAACAAACTTATTTAGGTTATCTATTTTTAAGGTGCTATGCCGTGTTGCGCTACCTCCTTTTTTAGCCAACGTTTCGGACAGAGTTACAGTTTTCATCATCAGGGCAGTTGTTTTTATTGATGAAGGACACTAACGCTGTCCGAAACGTTGGCTTAAGATGAAGCTATAAGTGAAATCCTATTTAGATTCATCTTTACGACAAGTCGGTTTACAATATGAACATCAAAAAATATGCTACGGATAAATTGAAGCTTTTACAAGCTTTTTTATGTATTGGAATTACAATAAAATAATTATTTACATAACAAAAATATAAGCGTAAACCACAAAAAAATATGTTTTTTCATGTCTCAGCTATGAATAAACTACAATTTTTTAAAAAAATACCCCTTTACGGCTAAGACTATTTTTAAGATTTTGTTCTAACATTTTTTCATTCTTATAAAATTATGCACAAAATAAATAAAAACCACTATTTCACTTACTTGCCTCGTGAAAATACGACGCGCGATTTTAAATTTTGTATGGCATGAATCGAAATATTTCTAGCGTTTATATTCCTCTTAAGAAGAGGTAGCGCAACACGGCATAACACCCCAAAAATAAATAACGAAAATACTTTTATTATTTATTATTTTAACTTTATGAGTAAAACCTTAAACTGTAATATTTAATTAAATGAAGACATTATGAGCGAAACTCAATCGAACATCTGGAAACAGAAAAATCAGAAAAAGATATTGGCACCTCTGGGACTCGAACCCAGGACCTCCCTACTTTCCGGGTTGGGCGCTCTTATCCACTGAGCTAAGGTGTCGATATCCAATTCGGTCACTTTTAACTGTACCATACTTCGAATAAGAACCACCCATATTATCTACATTTTTCTTAACGCATATTTTTTATTGGCTGCCATCTTTATGAATGATTGCAAGATTCAACTCGAACTAAATGCAATCTAGATGGTGTCTGGATAAATTATTATCCATTTTATTTAATGTGCGACAACTATTGACTCTTCTGCAAGTCTGGGATGAATATTATTATTTATTATTTTAAATAAAATGGATAATAATTTATCCAGACACCATCTAGATTGCATTTAGTTCGAGTTGAATCTTGCAATCATTCATAAAGATGGCAGCCAATAAAAAATATGCGTTAAGAAAAATGTAGATAATATGGGTGGTTCTTAGTCGAAGTATGGTACAGTTAAAAGTGACCGAATTGGATATCGACACCTTAGCTCAGTGGATAAGAGCGCCCAACCCGGAAAGTAGGGAGGTCCTGGGTTCGAGTCCCAGAGGTGCCAATATCTTTTTCTGATTTTTCTGTTTCCAGATTTTCGATTGAGTTTCGCTCATAATGTCTTCATTTAATTAAATAGAAAATACTTTTGGCCGTGAAAATCTAAAATCATATTAAGATTTTTTTTAATTTGCCCTTAGCAGGGAAGTAGCGGTTTGTGACTTTGGTTTTTGGTGTTGCTTCCAAATATTACCACCGTAAGAGAAGAAGTAATTGAAGATATTTGATTGACATTTAACTAAGGATATTTGATTGATTTTTTTTTAAGAGGCTCAGAGGGACACACAACGCTCCCTGCATCCCTTACATTTAAGTAGTCCCTAATATTAATTCAAATTGCCTGCCTCTGTTCAGGACGAAAGATTTTAGTCAATTTACTGAATTCACGTTTATTCCCGACTCTGATAGAACAACTCCATGCGGCTAATGGGCACTGGACATGGGATATTTTAATAATACGGTCACCAGGCTCAACAGAACAGTCATAAAACAGAACCGAATAAAAATAGATTAGGTAAAGTTAGTTTAGGTGAGGTTAGGTTGTAAATTTAGGTTATTAGTTATTTTTCATGATGTTTCAAAAGTGTTCTATTTTGACAATGTCCTTTTTTGTCACTGTTCTGTTTTGTTGCTTCACTGTTTTTTCATGGTTATGTTTTGCCATTGTTCCGGTTTCGCCATATTCCGGTTTGTCGCTGTTCTGTTTTATCACCTTCTGTTTTGTTACTTTTCTATTTGTGCATTTTACTGTTTTGTCACTGATCTGTTTGGTCACTTTTCTGTTTTGCTAATTTTCTATTTTGGCGCTGTTCTGTTTTTACTGTTTGGTTTTGTCACTGTTCTGTTAGGCCACCTTTCTGTTTTGTTATTTTCTATTTTGGCACTGTTCTGTTTTGTCATTGACCTGTTTTGTCTGGAACCAATAGTACTACTGTTGCACGAGTGGGATGTGACTGTGAACTGGGATGACTCGCGGTACAGTCACAGAGCGTGAGAACTGGTCCAGAGGTGTAGATTCGTAGAGAATTGCAGCATCCAGCTATGAATGGAGCTGTGACGAATGACGCCCATGCAGATGAATGTTAAGAAATGAGAGTATTGTTGTTAAATACGAATTTAGATATTGTAGAACTGGAATAGATTTTAGAGAAATTTATTTTATCTTATATCCTTATCCTATGCTCCTTTTGCTCTCCCCCTTACCAGAAATTGGTTCCATGCCAACTGAGAATAAAGTCAATTCAATACCTCTTTGAAAAGTCATTAAAAGCTATGAAAAAAATAGTGTCAAAATAGCTCATAACTATAACCCTAACCTAACGTAACCTAATTAACTTTTTTTTCATAATTTTTAATGACTTTTCTGAAGTGGTTCTGAGTTGGTTACATTCTGAGTTTTCCGGTCATCCTGAAATTAATTTTAAGACCCGATAAAACTCCATCTCCAAGCAACATTAGCATACGTAAGAGATTTTTTTGGCTTGACTTCAGTTAACGTACATGTATTTATCTCTGTATTCTATAATATATAAGCTGTTTGTTTCTCACAAATAAATGAAATAAAAATACATACTTAATACGTTGAAATTTAACTGTAAGAAAAATTAATACATCTAAATTACCTGTCTTTCGTAAAAACGGAAAAAAGTAGAATCTGTGAATGAGTAATTATGCCTCAAAATCAAATAACTTTACATCAATCATTAGCAAGTCACAACGAAGTATATAACTTACATCCACATCTATGGGATGTTAAAAATAAAAAATAAAATGATTTACCAAATAAAATAAACCACATTCAACCATTTGTATAGATAATCAAGTTTAGTTTAAGCGTTAATGACATGAAATCTGAATGTCGAACATCTGTGTATAATCTCACAGCTTTTGTGTTTACGTGCTCCAGAACAAGTGTAAACGCAAACGTATTTTATTATGTTGCACGACATTAGTGCGCGGAGTGATATGCCACATTTATTATGACGGAAAGAAGAAAAAACTAATAAAGTGGATAGAAATATGATTTACTAACAAAATGTTATGCCCATATTGTTCGTGTCTGGGCGATGTTGAAAAAAATCTCGATGCACCACCCTTTCTTGAACCTACCCGATTATGGACAGCACTTAGAAAATTCAACAAAGTATTTTATTTTTCGTATTTCTAGTGCGACAACGTTAACAGAAAAAAAAACACAGCAAGTAACTTGGTTTGCCACTCACATTTATTAATGTTTTGATGCTGAGTGGGTCTTCTGTGAACCCAAGCTGAAACAAGCGAAATTCAGAGGCGTCAAAATATTAATGGATAGATCATTCTGAAAACAAACAATTTTTAAACAACCAAAATAAATGCCTAAGTAAACATGAAGGTGAGGAAATTATAAAACTTATGAAGACACCTTACGTACAATATATAACATCAACACAACCTATTTTCCGCTTCGAAACGGGAATCTCTAATGAGGAGGACTGTGAATGTAAAGACCTTCTAGTACTCCACTTAGTTATGCTTAGTAATGTATCAAGTCATGATAAATAATGGCTTAAATAGTCAATTAAAAAATATAATAGATTAGCAGTGGTTTTTTTTTTAAATCAAGTAATTCATCCTAAAATGAGTGCTTAGTGCGTTGAAGTTGGGGTAGATGGATATAGTTTTGAGGATAATCTATAAAGGAAAAGGACAAATCAAATAAGTCATGGACTTGAAGTCCATGAATTTATACAGAACTGAAAAAACGCGAGAATTGTTGAGAGGTAACATAAAATATTCCATCTTGAATTATTTAATAACAATATTGCGTACAATCCACTGTCTCGAGTGTGTCGTCTATATAATACCATATAAAAATCTCATATATTTCAAAAAACAAATTATCAAACTCCTACTCTGCTCTGCAGGTTATGTATTATATTTGACACTACTATGTTTATATTTCATTTTGATTATCATTATTTCTGTTATCACTACAAGCATTTCCGTCTAGTAACAACTAAACGTTGATTACTCATGCTGTGAACATCTCTAATTGGAGTCTACGCAAACAATCTCACATATTTCAAAAAACAAATTATCAAACTCTGCTCTGCAGGTTACGTATTATATTTGACACTACTATGTTTATATTTCATTTTGATTATCATTATTTCTGTTATCAGTACAAGCATTTCCGTCTAGTAACAACTAAACGTTGATTACTCATGCTGTGAACATCTCTAATTGGAGTCTACGCAAACAATCTCACATATTTCAAAAAACAAATTATCAAACTCTGCTCTGCAGGTTACGTATTATATTTGACACTACTATGTTTATATTTCATTTTGATTATCATTATTTCTGTTATCAGTACAGGCATTTCCGTCTAGTAACAAATAAACGTTGATTACTCACGCTGTGACCATTTCTAATTGGAGTCTACGCAAACAATCTCACATATTTCAAAAACAAATTATCAAACTCCTACTCTGCTCTGCAGGTTATGTAATATATTTGACACTACTATGTTTTAAATTTCATTTTGATTATCATTATTTCTGTTATCAGTACAAGCATTTCTGTCTAGTAACAACTAAACATTGATTACTCATGCTGTGAACATCTCTAATTGGAGTGTTAATATCTATGTACATCCCAAGGGCAATTCTATTATTGTAATAATTATTAACACTGTAAAGGTTTCAAATAATAAATAAATAAATAGATTGCAAAAACGGAATACTAAGGAGAGAATGGGTGGATTATCTAAACAAAATTTGTAGAGAATGAATAAAATACCCATCAGCCTGAATAATCTTAGCTATAAAGCAGAAGCCAATTTTCTACAATATTTTATTAAATTTATTTCGCAATGTTATTTTCACTAATTCCACTAGAAATATCTATAACAACAGAAAAAGACGCCATGTCGCTTGTTTCGTGTTTTGAATTTATTCAATAAGGAAACAGGCTTGATGAGAGTGTTGACTTCTCTTACGAGAAGTAAGATAAGATCAAAGACTACCGACTTGCCTACAAGAAGTGGCGAAAGTTCTATCGCTCTATTGTCTGAATAAACCGCAAAGAAAAAGATCCCAAGGCTGTTGCAGTTTTAAATTAAAATAATTCATATGTAAATGCCACAATTAACCTATGTATCCGTTGATTTCAGATGACTCAGAGGCTGAATAAGACATCTCTGCACTGCGGGCACTCGCTGGGCACGTCGTGCAACCGTGCTCAGTTCTGCCACCGCCGCTGTCTGTTAGGATATCAAGCACAATACATTTAATTTGTAAGATGGTCGATAAACAACAATTAAGTAACTGGCCGGTCAATTAGTACAATCACACTTAAGTTGATGAGAGCTAAATCTTGGCTGGGCCGAGATCACACTTTTCGCACGCTCTTTGCCTGGACCGGTGACGTCACCGCACTTTGTGAGGATGGCTAGGAAGCTAGGTACATAGTTATCTGGAAGCTCGTCCCCAATTAAGGTGAGAATCTAGTTAGAGATGATTTAATATACTCCGAGATCTAGGATTACATCAGACTTGGAAAGGATTCACAAGCACGTTAGAACAATGATTTCATTCTAGCAAATTAAAACTGTTGCTACTTGTTCGTTGTAAGTTGTTTGACTTATGCTCGTCATAAAATATATGAAGTATATGTAGCAGTAAGAAAAACACAAAGAAGTTTTATAGTCATTGGAGTACTCGTACTATGGTATGCTGTTTAAAATGGGTACCAAAAAATCAAAGAAAAAAAGGTTTTTATTCAGAATTGATGTATTAGGATGGGTTGTTTCAAAATATTTGAACAATTCATCAAATATTTGAAGTTCATTCTCACATTCTGAGAAAGTTCGATTAAAGTTTTGTAATTGTTTCAGTCTTATGAAATGAATTATGAGTCTTATATGGTTTACGGTGTTATTATATGGTCTGCAATGATAAAACCACAGAACTTGAATAGAACTTACACAGAACGTGAAAATTAACTTCAAATATTTGATGAATTGTTAAAATGTTTTTAAACAACCCGTCCTTAGGATTAGCTGGTTTTTTAGTCGGTAAGTCAATAAACGTACTCAATATTTTCCTTATTCAAGCTAATAGAATAATATTACGAATAACTTTGACTACGTACTTAAAAGATTGAGCATAAATAAAAGAGATAATAAATGAGTAATGTACAATGAGTATCGATATCTTTGAAGCTACATGAATTATTTCCAAGGTTTAATTTCAAATGATGCCCTCGTGACAATTTTATTAAATTAACTTATTGACTTGCAGCACTTGTCTAAGTAGGTACCTAATGCTTAATAAGGTTTCTTTTAACTTTTAATCACCGATTACAAATGAAAAAAAACATTTAGGGGAGATTCTTTATTGGATTCAATTAAAGCCACCAGCTGTTTTAACAAAAATATGTAATTTTGTCATTTACTCTCCAGATAAATAAGTAGGTTTCCGTAATCCCAACTGCACTGCATGTCTAGAGCAAGTTGTGACTATGGCAATCCCAATGGGGCACGTTATCGGGTTGGCGGTATTGGGGAGTTATATTTATCTTTTTTAATGAAATTTATGATTTAGACGCGTAACCTTAAGTTGTTTGTAATTTCGACTACAGGAAATTAATTCCATGCTTTTACTTAGTAATTTTAGTAACTTTTTTTACCAGAGTGCCAGGGTGCTAATATTAAAAATGGCATCATTCATATTGTTCTAGCCAAAAAAAAAGATTTTTTTTTCGAAAATCGGTTTTTGTATGAAGATTTTCAGGAAATCCGTGCGATGAAATTGAAATTTCCTAAAATTTTTCAAACAAAAAAACGATTTTCAAAAATAATAAATTTGGCTACAACAACATGAATAATGCCTTTTTTGTTATTTATTTTTGAGGTGTTATGCCGAGTTGCGCTACCTCCTTCGTTAGCCAACGTTTCGGAAAGCGTTACAGTATCCATCATCAGGGCGGATGAGAGCTCATCAAGCTCATCAAGAGGGCTCATCTGCCCTGATGATGGACACACTATAACGCTGTCCGAAACGTTGGCTAAAGAAGGAGGCAGCGCAACACGGCATAACATCCCAAAAATAAATAACAAAAATACTTTTAGTCGTGAAAACCTAAAATCATTCATGAATAATGTCATTTTTTTGTATTAGCACACCCAAAAGGTACCTTTATTAGGTACCAATATTTTTAGTTAATTAAGGTTAGGTCGGTAGTAGACACTGATAATATTTTCTGGACTTGTACCTACCTGCATACATGATGTAATATTCATTAAGTTAGGTAAGTAGTACCTACTATTATTATTTCTGGAAAGTACTCCGTTAAATCGTTGAATGGACTGAAGTTAGGTAGGTACGAGTGCGTTGTGGCTGTGTTGCGTTAGCTGTACACACCTAGTGTAGTGTGTAGCGGGTAGGTACCGGGTAGTATGTAGGTACGCCTAAACTGGTAGTATCCGTTACAGTAATTAAAGCAGTTAAGCGGACGCTTATCAAACGTCACACAGCCGTTAATTAGTGGCAACACAGCGGCTGAGAACGGTGGTGGCGGCCGCGAGCCCATTTTACGTGGACTAAAGTAAAATATACGGAATTCTAGTAAACGCCTAACACACCAGAACACGGCAGAAAGCCACCGGAAAAGTCAGCTATATTTTTTTACGAAAACTGGTTACGTTAGTTAGTTTAGGGCTATTTTTAAGTCCTTATCTTAAAACAGTGTTTGATTAAATTAGTTTGGCCACTTTATCGGGACATAAATATACAAAGTTTTTAGTTATTTTCTAAGTTTATAGAGCGCCCTAGGGTAAATAATAAATAGAATATTACTAACGTTAAATATTAGCAGCCTTACTAATAAAAAAAACGCCTTAAATATCGTTAAACGGTATATCTGTTGCGTGCACGTTGAACGGCATGTTAACACCTTTACTGATAACAATATCACGTTTTTTTATGATTTTTATGTTGGTTGCATTGAATTTCCCTAGTTTTGCGCAGGTGCCGCCGCCACCTTGTTTCATAACTTCGCGGGAAAACTTCATTTTGTGACATGTGAACTTTTACTCGCAATGATTTTAATCTTTTTGAACACAATTTTCTTTTAAATGATCAATTCACTGTGATATTGTATAATTCAACATAATTACCAATACTGGTGTTATTTTTTTTTTAGTTTTAGTCCTTTAAATAGAGTTTTGTTAATAATTTAGTTTTGCTAACGGTAGGTTTTAGGTTATTTTTGAACTGTTATATTTTAAATGGCTTTTCTGCGTGAGTTTAATTAAACTTTCATGAAAGTAGTATAATTCAATAATATAAAAGCATTAAATAAATACAAATTAGAGAAATCAACGTTTTAATTGCGTAAAAATGAATCCACGGTCAGATTTTTTTAGTTATTCTTTCGGAAATATTATTATATTTTTTTATAAATTTTAGCTATATGAACGAGATAAAAAGTGAAGTGATAGTTTTGTTGCAAATTCTTTAAATAAAAGGACAGTGTTTTAAAATTTGAATTTTTCAAAATTTTTCGACCTTTTAATAGATGTTTATGGTAAGCTTTTTTTAAAACTTTTTTCATGTTTGAAACTAAAAATACTACAATTTTTAAACACAAAAGTGTACTTCAGATACAAAGATCTAAAACGTAATTTTAAAACTACCACCTCGGTTGTGTAAGCAGTTTATATATCTTTCGATGAACTGAACAAGTTTTTGTCAGCTTTTAATTAGTAATATTTTCATATCCGCGGTCGTTTATCAATTTAATAAAATTTTCACGAAATTTTTTAGTAAGGCTGTAGTAGTTTAGTGAACAGTAGTAGATCTTGCGTCCAAAAAATTATGTTTTTAATTTTGACTTATATAAATCATTTCTAAAATTTACACCGAAATAATAACAATAATGATGACGTAATATTTTTATAGCTCAGTTTCATGTTATTTCACTTCAAATGCGTTTAAAAGTAGGTACCTACCTACAAAATTACAAACAATATAATATTTTAACATATACAATATTTACAAACAATATAATATTTTATATTATGTTTTAGAACAACTTAATTAGGATTCTGTAATTTAAAAAATATATGTTTTATTTCTGCATTCCATTGAATTATATTAAAATCGTAACGGAGGTACCTAAGCACTACTTATATTGTTAAAAAAGGACTAAAGGAAGGTTAAAAATTAATGAAATCGTAACTAGGTTAAATTAATATAACAGTGTGGATGAAATAATGGCCTACTTCTTGTGACCCATGCTCCACCACTCCTCACGGTCCTGCAATGCGTGGAGAGCCAATGACACCCTAGTACCAGACGCCAGTGATACTTGGTCACTCCAGCGCATTGGTGATCTTGCTCTCCCTCCTCTGCCTTCTATTTTGCCAGTGCCTATGATTTTCTTCAAGCTGAAGTCTGGCATGAAGTGAAGTTTGGCATGTTCATTTTATCTTAAGATACATTTTATAGACAGGTAGTTGAAATCCTAAGCCTAATGGTGTATTTACTTGTCTTTTAACTATGGTGTTCTTAATCCTGTGTATCTACTTTGAAGAATTATTGTTCGTGCTAATCGCAATTATATTAGTAGGGTCTTTGAAATAGCAGACCAATAGAAAGATTGTAATCGGAAAAGATTTCTGCGATTTAAAGAAAAAAACTTCCAGGAAAGTATCGTCTAAAAAGGAGTCCAATGTAAAATGGTGCGATGGTGAGCATTAGTAAATGTCCTATGGCGATGTTTTGGTTGACTTGACCCGCGGGGACCAGGCCGTGTGAAATAATTATATTCAGTGGTTTATTATCTAAACAATATTACCCCGCGGCTGCCCGTTTAAATGGGCCATGATGAATGGACCCAGCCAGCATCCAACATTCAGCATCCAGCTCGTAATGCGACACTTCACTTATTTAAATCTCGCATGAATATGTTCTGTACTGATCAACGTGAATTATTAACGGAACATCGTAGAATGTAGTAGAACTCATGTGGATTTGTGCAAAAAGTATGAATGAAATTAAAAGCGATGAGTTACATTTAAATTTTTTGGTTATTTATAGATGTTAAGTTTACTTTTTGAATGGTTTATTTTTCGCATAGGAGTTGCTAATACTATCAACCTGGAACCAATTGAACTATGGCACCCAAGGAATGGCAATGAAGGAGTGAAAAGGGAAGGGGGAATACCTGGCTATTTAGATCTGATCGCTAATTTTCTCATTGATAGCTCCATTGTAACCACATCTTCAACTACGACCGCGATGCAAGCAAAAGAAATCAAAGCTTTAAGCGCCAAAATTATAAAACTACCCTCCAGGACGAGGTTCGTGGGGTGAGGTTTGCCTAGGACTTGGCGTCCGATGCGTTTGCCCTACTGCGTGGCGGGCCGAATTGGGTGAGACCGGTTGAGGAAGTTCTTTCGACCTCTCTAGCCGGACTGTATCGACCTATTGATTTGCTCCGCAGAGTAGGGGATGGATTCTTAAGTCACTTCTTGACACACTGTGTGACGATACACCCTGCCTACGTGCACCAAATTGTGATAAATCTACCCTGGCTACGCTGTATCAAATATGTTGAGATTCTACCCCTATGTACGATCACGGCACCGAATGCGCTGTGTCGCGCCTACCCTCGTAGCTTCAATTTTTGTAACTTTCTATCATGATGTACCTCGCCCATCATTTAGGGTATTTCTAGTTCTAACTTTAAATCGTTCGCACTTTTGCGAAGACCTCTTCTCTCAACCTATTTTTCAAACTTCTACATTTTCCTGAGCTAATCTAAACCCTATTTTTCGCAATCCCTGTGATAATTTCACACAGTAATCAAGATTTTTGAATTTTTGTTTACATTATCTCCGAATCCTGCGTTGTGTAATTTTTTGTTTTAGGACTTACACCCATACGCGTAATAAAACGCATACAAATGTAAAGAGTATAATGTATGGTTTTGTGGTAACTTAGGTTCTTTTAGAGTAAGAGTGAAAGAATTCTAAATTGATTGATTTAAATATCTTCTAACGCGTTTGATAAACTAACCCCGTCCTAGATTTTGTCTATACCTGATATTCATTTTGTTTATTTCCTTCCTAAAACAGCTATATTTAAAATACAAATAAAAGAGAATAACAGTTATCAATTTATAACAAACATTTCATGAAGAGTATTTACTTTACCTGCGTGAGATGACCTAATTCTAGGTCTCAGTTTTTCACCTGAAGTCTGCAAGCCTCCACCTAACATGAGTTTTATTTTCATGGTTAGTAAACACTAGATTGTTTGGGGAAGGGATGTGTGTAGGGATTGGGTCAAGGATAAAAAAAAATAGTTTTCTGTAAAGGTTGGCTCCTCCACTAACCAAATAGATTCTGGTGACCGACTTCCGAAAAGGCCTCTGTCAATGAACGGCTACACATACCTAAAGACCGGATTTTACCCTCTTCTGCGGGATTCCTTGCTTCGATAGGAGCTTTACGTACCAGAGATAAGTACCAGGTCTTCCATCGTATCCCAGAACTATCCCAACCTCCTCACCTCCAGGTAGTTTAACTCGACTGATTCTAGAAGGGGTATTTCATTGCATCCCTTATCACGACTCTACTCGCGTTGAATGTGGTGTGCGACTGTTTTTGTCGTATCCATCTCCCACGTGATCCGACAGAATCGCACTCCTGCCACCTCTTAGACCTGCTGCGATTGCGCCAAGGGAGCGTTCCAGTTGGCTCGCATCAAATCGAAGGTCGACAAGACTATGATATACAAATAACCTAGTCTTAAGCGCCGCGCCAGCGTATTCCTCGCATACGTCTCCTTCTACCTCCGCATGCCCACCTTCTTGGCAATACCGTCACAGGGCTTAAGTTTCCCTCGGAAAAGCTGTGGAATTTTCCGAGCGACCCATAATTGCATACAATAATCCCGAAGTCTACTGCGTGGATAAAATTTTTGGATTTGGACTGTATGTCTCCATTCACTACCAGTGCTTTTTAATGTGGTCACTGAGTCCACGTGTTTAGGTATGAAAGGATCGGGGATACCTATCCTATAAGGTAGGTATAAATGGAAAAGTGAGTTTTTGGTTTGGCTTTATTTTTATTGAGGAAGCCCCCCTCATGAAGTAGTAGGTATTCACCTAGATAACTAGAAAGACAATGTTATGCAAAAAGTTCTTACTTCAATTTTGATAAATTTAATTTTTTAATTTTAAATTTTCAGACCACGATTTATAAATTTGTCCCTAGATTTTATGCTTGCTTGTTGCTTTAGAATTGCCCCCATTAATTTTCACATATCGACTGAAAGTTTATCGCAAAACTATAATTAATAAACTTGTCCCCAAACACGTAAGGTAAAAGTGTCAATGTTTTTTTTATAATAACCCATGTGTTTGCTGGATGTCCTACTGCCCTAGAATGCATGATTCTTCTAAAAGATCCTTAGATACTTCGATTAAGGAACAAATTATTTAAGTTCAAATATGAAAGTTAAATAGTTCTGTGTATATATTCGTCGTTGCAAATTCGAAGGCCGAAGTTAACAAACTAAGTCAAGTTATGTCCGATGGGATTGACCTGACTCCTTGGATAGGTATTTATTTCATAACTCTCGCGCACAGCTATTAGTATCATGCTGTTATTAAAATTATTAGTTACCGACATGCTCTGTTCGCAAATTTTATAAATGATTGTGACTGCTTGCTCTGCATCGTCTCCAAGAACCTGTAAATAGTTTAATGATAAAAGAAACTTACCAAAATTCTGCAAATTACCCCTTTGGTGTTTAAAAATTTTAATCGCATTCTTTAATATTAGATTTTTTTGATAAAAAAAATAATCGATACTATAAAAAATCTTTTACTTGTATATTTTAGACTATGTCTAAAACCTTCTCCCTGCTAGAATTGGATTAAAAAAAACGATTCTATTTAAATTTTCACTTGGGTATTATTAGATTATGTTAAAACCTCTGATTTTCTCCTAGCATTGATTTATTATCATCACTCATAATCAACTCGGTATTTAATTTGTAATGAAACTTCGACCATCTTATTAAATCACTATCGCTTTCGAGCAATTCGTTATTATTATTTATTTATTTCACTGACGTTATTTTATTTGTTTTAAAACCAAAGTTTTAATTGTTTAATATTTCGTTAATACTCTATAATTTATTTCAGCCGGACTTCTTAGTCGTAATCAAAACTTTATTTTAGATATAAAATTCTAAATTTTATTATTATTATTTTCCTTTGTAAACTCATAGTGAAATTAAATTATTTTTCAATTATATGCCGCGTATCTATCTCATGATTATTATTCTCTCACAAATGTAAATTAAATTGTAGTAAATCGGATTTCTAAAGTTTTAATTATGTTATTATTATTCCGAAATCCTATTTATATTTTAAGACACAAAATTTTTATATGTTTAAAGACCACTCTTCAATTATCTTTAATTCGTACAGAAACATCGAATATAAATTCACTGGATTTTACACTTCGATTTAAGTAAAAAAAAAAAGACAACGAATTGTTCACGGTCAACCGTCCTCGCCGCCAATTATTCCCTCACTAACGACAAGGGCCGGATTATTTCCCTTCAAACTTGTTAAACGCCTTCTTATGTTTAAAATGTTTTTGGAATAAATCTTCATTAATTGAATTCTTTTTATATTAGAATTTTTACGTACTTGGTTGTAATTCAATTTTAATGGCCGCACTGTCAAATATAATCGGTTTTCTCTAAAGTAAACTTCTATGTCTGATGTGTTAAACCAAACATGTACTTACGCCTTAATTTTTTTTGTTTTGATTACACTAACGGCGCCCAAAGAGACTCTCCGTTTCCAAGACACTCTGTTTCCAATGTCACTTATATAAACACTCCTCAGGGCCAATAAACATTCATTTCTTTGTCTTTGATTCTGTTTAAAATAAAGTTCGTTCAACTTTAATTCCTGTGGGAACGAAAATGAAGGTCACCCATCGTGATAAAAGTCCACGTGTCTCTTGTTTTGATTATTAGCCGTTACTGGATGTACCTATAATTTACACGATATTAGAAAAAAACTTTGCAGGCCCTCTTGAACGTGAAAATGTTCTTTCCTCCCATAGCGTAGGTGTAGGTAGGCATTACGATTCATCACAGCCCCCCTATAGTTTCAAGTCCAGAGATATACACGCCTCCTAGTGTTAATCGATGGAATTAAAACTAAACATAGGTGATTTAATTTTCTTCGATTATTTTTATTTTCTTCCTTTTTTTTTCGAAATTGTTTTGCGCCCCTGACTTCGTTATTCAATGCCGCAGAATTATGTTTGGTCTTGGTGTATATCATTTCTACTTTATTCTAATCTTTTTAACTTGAGTTGCCTTGCTCATGTCAAAGGGTTTTTTTTTTTTCTACCCGTTGTCCTACCCCCCTAAGATTCTTACTTCTATTCCCTCCCCCCTATGATCCTTACTCCCATAACCACCCCCCTAAGACTCTACTTTCATAACTTTCCCCTCCCTAAGATTCTTCTTTCGTAACGCCCCCCCCCTAAGATTTTTTGTTTCCGTATCCTCTCCGGTATCTGAAATATTTATTATGGAAAACACATTGCAAATGGCTTTTAAAGGATACTTTTCCGTTTCATATTCAAATTCAAAATCAATCATTAAAGTTAAATGTAAACCCCCCCCCCCCATGAATCAAAATTTCGAATCGCAATTTGATAAAATTGTTTAGACTTTAGGAATTGCATTTTTTTTCTCTTCAGTTTATTTCCCCTACAAGAAACGGTAAAATGGAGTGATGATACCGTTCATAATTCCATTTATCAAACAATACGTGTTTAAATTTTGTTGTCATCAGCAATTTTTTTTTTTTAATAAGACATAATTATTTAGATAACGAAAGGTGAACCGTTTTTTTTTCTCTCCTCCATTATCTACTCTTTATTGCAAACCGAAATTGAAAGGTTAAGTTTTAAATTTGTTGAGCCCGCATCCGTTTATCGATGTATTTAATATTGATTTTTAAACGTTCAGTCCGTCCCTGCATAATGTTAATATGACAGTATCGAAAGGATTCACTTTTGTTATTGTTTTATTATTACGCGCGATGTAATACATTATTTTATTCGTCTTTTGTTCTGTATTTTTATGTTGACTTTTATTTTTATGTCGCCGTGTTTATGTAAGATTCATCCAAATTATTCATTCTTTAGACACAATAAACAATAATATACCCGATAGAACTCAATACGCCGTTGTTATGAATTAATGTAAACACGAATCAAATGTTTATTTTTAAAATTCTTCATTGAGACTTACCCAAACTAATCTCTCTCAAATAAATGAATTCATAACAATGTTTTGTCTATTCCTTAATAAAAATGTTCACACTTTACAATAATTCTCTTGCGACAGTGTTTATTTTCGCTCAATGGTCCAATAATATTTTGTTTACATTGAGAAATAAAAACACTGTTTTTATCTCCTCAAAACTTTATCTAAGATAATTTTTCTTTCACGTTTCTGATTTATTGATTAACCACTTCAAATATTTATTTAAAGACTCTGAAGAAATGTGTTGTTTATATTACCGCAATAACATGGATCTTTTGTTTATAATAATGCGCGGCCCTTCAAAATATGAGTCAAGCTAGTCTATGTTATGATTAAGATAACAAAATTTCAATCCTTCGGTTTAAAGCCCGTTTTTCATTATTCGTTTAGATTTTTTTCTTGTATTTGAACTTTTATTATTTGTTTTAAAATTAAAATTATATTTTTTTTTCTAAACTATTTTAATTTAAAGAAGCGAGTTTTCGATTTATTTTTCCCACTTGTTATATTTATTATGACGTTGGTTTAATGGCTTATTAATCACTTATTTTTTTATTTCATCATTATTATTATTATTATTTTTCTATTTTTTGAATTCTTTCAGCTTTTAAATCTTACTCTCCTGGTCACAAGCGCCAAATGTGACGATACACCCTGCCTACGTGCACCAAATTGTGATAAATCTACCCTGGCTACGCTGTATCAAATATGTTGAGATTCTACCCCTATGTACGATCACGGCACCGAATGCGCTGTGTCGCGCCTACCCTCGTAGCTTCAATTTTTGTAACTTTCTATCATGATGTACCTCGCCCATCATTTAGGGTATTTCTAGTTCTAACTTTAAATCGTTCGCACTTTTGCGAAGACCTCTTCTCTCAACCTATTTTTCAAACTTCTACATTTTCCTGAGCTAATCTAAACCCTATTTTTCGCAATCCCTGTGATAATTTCACACAGTAATCAAGATTTTTGAATTTTTGTTTACATTATCTCCGAATCCTGCGTTGTGTAATTTTTTGTTTTAGGACTTACACCCATACGCGTAATAAAACGCATACAAATGTAAAGAGTATAATGTATGGTTTTGTGGTAACTTAGGTTCTTTTAGAGTAAGAGTGAAAGAATTCTAAATTGATTGATTTAAATATCTTCTAACGCGTTTGATAAACTAACCCCGTCCTAGATTTTGTCTATACCTGATATTCATTTTGTTTATTTCCTTCCTAAAACAGCTATATTTAAAATACAAATAAAAGAGAATAACAGTTATCAATTTATAACAAACATTTCATGAAGAGTATTTACTTTACCTGCGTGAGATGACCTAATTCTAGGTCTCAGTTTTTCACCTGAAGTCTGCAAGCCTCCACCTAACATGAGTTTTATTTTCATGGTTAGTAAACACTAGATTGTTTGGGGAAGGGATGTGTGTAGGGATTGGGTCAAGGATAAAAAAAAATAGTTTTCTGTAAAGGTTGGCTCCTCCACTAACCAAATAGATTCTGGTGACCGACTTCCGAAAAGGCCTCTGTCAATGAACGGCTACACATACTGTTACGTTACAAATTCGAGAATAGACTTCTCCACGGACTGGAGAATAAGGCGCCAATATAGAGGCGCGCGCATTACCCCTTCCCGCGAGCAACAAACCGAGCGGCCGCTAGACGCGCCGCTCACGGCAAGCCCGCCAGTCTTCAGCAAGCGAGCTTACAGGGCCCACGTTCCGCACGAACATGGGCGACACCAGTTCAGTTTCGCCGTTTGGCGCTTCCGGATCACGCATGGACGCTGCGTAGACTGAGAGAGTCAAGCGCGTGAAGCCGCTGTTGGCCCATAAACCAAACGTGAGTCAATTACCATGTTACCCTTTGTGTGCAATTAAATGTTTAGCCCTTACCACGCGTGATAGAGAAGAGAGACGGACATTCAAACTAACTTTCAGCTAGGATCGTTCCTTTTTATGTATTATTGTGTCTCCTAGAATTGAATAAACTGTTTATGTGATAACCTACCGTGTTTTGCTTGACGAGGGAGGCCCTGGGAGAATGGAGAAGCGTGAAGTTCCGAACCACAAGCACTAGCCTTGAGGTTACGAGATCCTGCTTGCACCGAATCCTGAGCTAGTTTTTATTTGGGGCAGATACAGCAGCTAATTTTATTAAATATGTGGGAGCTTTCTCCAACCCTGCCGATAGCATCAGCACGCCCGTTGACGCTAACACTGGCGCTAAACGTGGGGCCATTTAAATTTTTTTCTGTTCCACCACGGCCTCGTTCCCAAGCAACAATTGTAAACTCTGAAATGTTATTATGATGTATTGTTTATTCCCAATTGTCTAGCACTTCCAACAGGAATCTCGGCGCGAACGTAATCTCGAATCACAATTTAAATTATTACGGACGCGATTTTATCATTTGTGACCCGTCACTCGACAAAATATTACCGGTATTCCAACGCAAGGTGCCCAACCTAGGAAGTTGTCGCTGCGAATAATACAGTGATTACAAAGTGTCGGCCGATTAAAATTGCTATTTTCAATACAAGTGAATAGTGGAAATAAACACAAATTAAAGAAGAATTTATTCAACAATTAAAATCATGTACATGATAAACAAATCATCCGCTTGGTCTCGAAAGTGCTAAATATTTTTAATAATATACTAGTTTGCAGCACGCTGGTACGTTTCTTTAAACGGACACTTGCTGACACCTAGGGAACAAGTGGATTTAAATTCTTTCTGTCATTTGACAATTAAGTATTTTTGACTCTGTCGTCTGATGAAACCGGATCATGCCATGCCATGCCAAATCACATTCGAATAATGCAAAAAATACTAAATTCGCGTTGACGTGGATTCCTTGACATCTGACACTATAATACCTTGTCAATTGACAAAGAAGGTAATATCTTGTCGAAAAGACGAAGGGAATTCGCGGGTAAATACCAAAAATTGGTGCTGTTTAAAGCCAGGCTATAGGAAGCCGCGTAATGAAACCATGCCCCCAAGATATTGTTGAATTCTCAAACAAATTACTTCCACGAAAACTTGTGAAAATTTTTTTCGATTTTTCCTTTTTTCGATTTTTTTTTAATTTTCGAAATATTTTTTTTTCCCAAAACGCTTGGAGTTTTTCTAAAAAACGCATTGCCAGAGGAAAATCGCTGCCCAAATTTTCTCCAGTTTTCGGACTCTGAAAATTTTTTCGATTTTTCCTTTTTTCGATTTTTTTTAATTTTCGAAATATTTTTTTTCCAAAACGCTTGGAGTTTTTCTTAAAAACGCATTGCCAGAGGAAAATCGCTGCCCAAATTTTCTCCAGTTTTCGGACTCTGAAAATTTTTCCGATTTTTCCTTTTTTCGATTTTTTTTTTAATTTTCGAAATATTTTTTTTCCAAAACGCTTGGAGTTTTTCTAAAAAACGCAGTGCCAGAGGAAAATCGCTGCCCAAATTTTCTCCAGTTTCGGACTCTGAAAATTTTTCCGATTTTTCCTTTTTTCGATTTTTTTTAATTTTCGAAATATTTTTTTTCCAAAACGCTTGGAGTTTTTCTAAAAAACGCATTGCCAGAGGAAAATCGCTGCCCAAATTTTCTCCAGTTTTCGGACTCTGAAAATTTTTCCGATTTTTCCTTTTTTCGATTTTTTTAATTTTCGAAATATTTTTTTTCCAAAACGCTTGGAGTTTTTCTAAAAAACGCATTGCCAGAGGAAAATCGCTGCCCAAATTTTCTCCAGTTTTCGGACTCTGAAAATTTTTTCGATTTTTCCTTTTTTCGATTTTTTTAATTTTCGAAATATTTTTTTTCCAAAACGCTTGGAGTTTTTCTTAAAAACGCAGTGCCAGAGGAAAATCGCTGCCCAAATTTTCTCCAGTTTTCGGACTCTGAAAATTTTTTCGATTTTTCCTTTTTCGATTTTTTTTAAATTTTCGAAATTTTTTTTCCAAAACGCTTGGAGTTTTTCTTAAAAACGCATTGCCAGAGGAAAATCGCTGCCCAAATTTTCTCCAGTTTTCGGACTCTGAAAATTTTTTCGATTTTTCCTTTTTCGATTTTTTTTAAATTTTCGAAATTTTTTTTCCAAAACGCTTGGAGTTTTTCTTAAAAACGCATTGCCAGAGGAAAATCGCTGCCCAAATTTTCTCCAGTTTTCGGACTCTGAAAATTTTTCCGATTTTTTCCTTTTTTCGATTTTTTTTAAATTTTCGAAATTTTTTTTTTTTTTTTTTTTCCAAAACGCTTGGATTTTTTCCTAAAAAGCACGTGGCCAGAGGCAAACCTCTGCCCAAATTTTCAAATAACCCAAACACTTACAAATACGCGTTTTTTCGCAGAAGCATTTTGTAAAAAAAAAATATATATACGTCCCCAGTGGTCAATCCCTGGCAAAAAATTTCTTTCCAATTACGGATAAAGAGTCGAGTTCTCGTTTTCTCCCAACGTAAGGTCACCCTGACACGACCCTATACACTATGGAAGTCCCTCAAGTCACGCTGGGTATAATTCCCCACATTTCTACGTCAAAAAAGGAAGAACTACTACAGGCCCTGAGAAGTAGAAAGATTTCTCACAGGAATAAATCCAAAAAATGCCTTATTCAATATGCTTCTTGCTACAACAAAAAGTACATCAGGAAGCACATCACGTTCAAGGAAGAAGACATCGTCTGGAGGAGAAACAACACTCTGTCACAAGGTGCGCTGTACTTCTCTGCCAAATTGGCACCCCGTTTTGTAAAGACGAAAGTCCTAAAGAAAATCTCAGACCTGGTTTACCGATTGTCCGACATCTCTGGTAAACACATAGGTAACTACCACATAAAGGACATTGTAAAAAGTGGGAACATGGAAACAAACTCCATTGCCACGCCCGTATAACCCCAACGGTTATTCCTTGACTCCTAGCAACCATTCGTCTACACCGTGACATGGATCACTATGGAAGTCAACCCTTTTGTTTCGTCACTAATGAGCGGCCTCTCGTAAACGATTGTCACTCATTGGGACACTCAAACGAAACCCTTTCTAGCTCTGGCACAGTGTTGTCAACTGTAGCCAAAGTCATGGAAGAAATTATAATTCTCCCTTGTGGTTTCGTTTCATTTTATTTTATTTTTGTTTGTATAAATATCTCGTCATCATCAGTCATTCGCCTCTAATTGCTGCCCCAGGTGTCAAACCTTGGAAACATCGTTTTTTCTAAGCATGCACACCTCTACCTGAAATTGATCACTTCGGAGAAAGGAATTCCCTGTGGCTTACTGCAAGTAGTCAGAGACTACGTGCCCAAGGTTTTGTGCATCGTCACAACTCGCAGCATCATATTTTCACATCATCATGTCATACCTCGTCACCCCTTTCTAAATATTAGAAAATCTTTTTGTACATTAAATATCGGGTCCTCGCCAAAGTGCATCTAACCCTTATGTCATATGTAATTAAATTAGGTAAGCAAACCTGTGTAAACCCACGGCGGTATCAGATGTTTGCTACCCGTTCTAAGTTTTTTTTTTCTGTTTTTTAAGAAAATAGAATGGCGCTCAATAAATAACCCTAATTGCTCTAGCTCTCCCCAGAACTGAATGTGGAGTCTGGAAAGTATCGTTATAAAAGGGACAACTTTCAACGTGCCTCTTCATTAACGATAAATTTTTTTACAACATTTCAGCAACATTGAGTCACCCTGGGTCTCAACTGTTCAAACTGAAATTTTGGGGTTGCCTTGTTGTGACTTATCACGTGCAAAATACGAGGTCACAACAAGAAGCCAGGTCTCCAAGTGAACCACCCTGTGAACAACCCATCCCATTATTATAATTTTCATAACACCAAGGTGTGTCCATCGCAGTCTGTTTAAGTAAGTAAAACCTAGAAGGTCTTAAACACTCAAATCGGACCAATGTAAATAATTTGCCTTGTCAAACAACGATAAGCGCATGTCTTGTATTGTTGCTACCATCGTACGCGTAAGTACAACAAAAGTTGTACCATCACGATACGATACTCTGTGCGTAACCAAAAGGGTTGTACCACAAAGGATCTCTTTTGCGGTAAGCTTAGATGAAATTCACATTCCATCAGCACGCCAGAATTTTTTTGTCCCTTAATTGTTGAAGTATAAAATCTTGGCCAGATCTTCAAATATGTTTTTGCCTTTGTGCAAGTCTTTAACGTACGCTAATATGGATTTATTATGCTACGGTATTGTTGTACTAATGTACATCAGTATGTCTCGCCGTCTGTATTGAATAGGTACCTTTATATGAACGTTAACCTTTGTTGCCATCATAGGTGGGAACCTTATAAAATCTGCCGTCATAGATGGGAATCTCAGAATATCTACTAAATGCGATACGGGGAGCCCGTTATAATTACTCTGTGGGTTTTTGTCAGAAATGTCATAAATACCTAGTCTTTTGCACCTCCCTTCAATACTGGGCAACCCAGTTGTAATTCGTTCATTGTTATCCGTGAAGACGTTATAAAACTTACTTGCAAATCTTTTGATTTTGCAATCTTGTACGCTATACGTGAAGACGTTACAATACTCACCATGAATCGTGCGAACGAAATAATATCAAACCTTTATGTGTGAACTACTCAATGTAGTCCACACCCCTTTTTTGTAATCATTAATATGCCCGTGGACTTCCTGTCACAAGAACCCAGGAACTATCTACTATCTCAAAAGGACTAATCATACGCTTCACTCATGATTATGGGGCATCGTGTCGTGGGAGTTAAGTTGATTGGACACAAAAACACCTAACTCGTTGTCTGGGAGACGAACAAAGAAAATCCCCAGGTTTGTGAGATTTGAGCAAGGGTCTGTCATTTCTCGCAAACTAGTAGGAGAATAAAACGACCCCTAATCTTCTGCCCAATACACGTAGAGGATTAGACTTTTATGTCAGTGTATTCTTTTGTCCAACACTACCAAATATTATTGTAATGTGCCAGGATGACTGCTGTAGACCTTGTTTCACCTCCACCCAGAGGTCGAATTTCGGAAATAGCCGAGTCCCCAGCAGTTTTCTTCGTTCAAATGTTCCCAACTATCACCCCTCCCCCTTCCTCGAAATTATCCGTGAATGGGGATATATGCGTTACGCACTTGGCGTTTCGTTTGTCAAATGGGACAATCTTCATACGCGGATCCTTTCAACTTCCTACTCCTTTCCCAGTTGTCATTATTGTAATGTGCCAGGATGACTGCTGTAGACCTTGTTTCACCTCCACCCAGAGGTCGAATTTCGGAAATAGCCGAGTCCCCAGCAGTTTTCTTCGTTCAAATGTTCCCAATTATCACCCTCCCCCTTCCTCGAAATTATCCGTGAATGGGGATATATGCGTTACGCACTTGGCGTTTCGTTTGTCAAATGGGACAATCTTCATACGCGGATCCTTTCAACTTCCTACTCCTTTCCCACTTTGTTATAACTAATCTTGTACGCAATGTTTTGTTTTTCGAAAGTAGAAAAAATGCTACCGTATAGACGTGAGCATAGGTCATGGAAGACCAACTTCTTTCGAATGGGGAATTTTGTTATACGTACAATCCCTCAACCACGTATTCTTGGAAATGTATTTGGTAAAGAAAAAAACCAAAAGGGGTTACACAGAACCTGTCCTTGAATACGTACCTTTGTAACATGTATTAGGAATTAGCCACATTTAGTTAGCTCTCTCTCCGTCTCTCTCTCTACACGCCAAACAAATCCAACTTTTTCTCAACATGCACACTTGTTTCTCTCCAAACTTTTTTCATCATTGGTCTACTAGGCAGGTAAACTTCAAGAATTTTGTTCTAATAATAATTTTTGCCGGAAAAAAAAAACCAGCAGCTCTGCACCCTATCTACATCTGCGCCTCTTCATGCTGCCCTCGCTACCGTCACGGAGGTCCCTTGCCTTCAATCCCTGCGTACCAAAAGCACCCGACCGCATCTAACATAACCTAGTGTGAGTCGTGCGTGTAGTTGCGAATTGTATCACCACAAAGAACCGACACTCAAAACAAACCCGAGCACGCCAGCTCTAGGTTGGTTCCTGTTCCTGTTGCCCTTGTGCAAATGCTCTGCTGCCATTATGCAAATATTCCTGCTGCATAATACAAATGTTCCTGTTGCCCTTGTGCAAATGTTCTGCTGCCATTATGCAAATATTCCTGCTGCATAATACAAATGTTCCTGTTGCCCTTGTGCAAATGTTCTGCTGCCATTATGCAAATATTCCTGCTGCATAATACAAATGTTCCTGTTGCCCTTGTGCAAATGTTTCTGCTGCCATTATGCAAATGTTCCTGCTGCATAATGCAAATGCCCTACTGCCATTGTGCGGATGCTCCTGTGCCCTTGCGCAAATAACAATACCAACGATTGTTCACAAAACAATCCCACTACATACAAAAACCAGTGTACCAACCACCAATTACGATTCCACTCTCCAATACTTCAATGGTTTCGTACTGGCTCACCCACAGGATCCGGAAGCAGTTACCCTTTCGACCTCTGTGACAGGTAGAACTCTCCACACCACCTAGAAGCCTCATCATGTGTTCTCTTCCTCGTAATTTCTTAAAGGCCCTAGTGTCCCTTGAGTGTAATCTCAAATGGGCCAGGTTACTGTGACAAAGTAACCTTGTAACTTCAGTGAAACGTTCAACCACCCCAGACATCCTACGCAAACCACGTTCGCAAACATTAGCTCACAGACCAATGATACAATTTTAGAGTTTTTTTTTTCTATCACTGCATAACTCTTGTACCTTTCTTCAACAGATCCTTGTTCTTTGCAACTGTATGTATGTATGCCACTGCCTTTATATACATTTATTGACAATTCCTTGTTACACCATGTATCATCTCTTTTGTGTTCTGTTCATAACTATTCTCCAGCTAGGAATCTCTCTCTCTCTCTCTCTCCTCGTTTCTCTTAAATGTTTTTGGCACAAGTGCTGAAAAGGTAAGAGGATTTATTAGTCCTACAGCTCCATTACCACGTCGCTTTTATTGCGGCGAGGGGGGAAGTGTTACGTTACAAATTCGAGAATAGACTTCTCCACGGACTGGAGAATAAGGCGCCAATATAGAGGCGCGCGCATTACCCCTTCCCGCGAGCAACAAACCGAGCGGCCGCTAGACGCGCCGCTCACGGCAAGCCCGCCAGTCTTCAGCAAGCGAGCTTACAGGGCCCACGTTCCGCACGAACATGGGCGACACCAGTTCAGTTTCGCCGTTTGGCGCTTCCGGATCACGCATGGACGCTGCGTAGACTGAGAGAGTCAAGCGCGTGAAGCCGCTGTTGGCCCATAAACCAAACGTGAGTCAATTACCATGTTACCCTTTGTGTGCAATTAAATGTTTAGCCCTTACCACGCGTGATAGAGAAGAGAGACGGACATTCAAACTAACTTTCAGCTAGGATCGTTCCTTTTTATGTATTATTGTGTCTCCTAGAATTGAATAAACTGTTTATGTGATAACCTACCGTGTTTTGCTTGACGAGGGAGGCCCTGGGAGAATGGAGAAGCGTGAAGTTCCGAACCACAAGCACTAGCCTTGAGGTTACGAGATCCTGCTTGCACCGAATCCTGAGCTAGTTTTTATTTGGGGCAGATACAGCAGCTAATTTTATTAAATATGTGGGAGCTTTCTCCAACCCTGCCGATAGCATCAGCACGCCCGTTGACGCTAACAATACCTAAAGACCGGATTTTACCCTCTTCTGCGGGATTCCTTGCTTCGATAGGAGCTTTACGTACCAGAGATAAGTACCAGGTCTTCCATCGTATCCCAGAACTATCCCAACCTCCTCACCTCCAGGTAGTTTAACTCGACTGATTCTAGAAGGGGTATTTCATTGCATCCCTTATCACGACTCTACTCGCGTTGAATGTGGTGTGCGACTGTTTTTGTCGTATCCATCTCCCACGTGATCCGACAGAATCGCACTCCTGCCACCTCTTAGACCTGCTGCGATTGCGCCAAGGGAGCGTTCCAGTTGGCTCGCATCAAATCGAAGGTCGACAAGACTATGATATACAAATAACCTAGTCTTAAGCGCCGCGCCAGCGTATTCCTCGCATACGTCTCCTTCTACCTCCGCATGCCCACCTTCTTGGCAATACCGTCACAGGGCTTAAGTTTCCCTCGGAAAAGCTGTGGAATTTTCCGAGCGACCCATAATTGCATACAATAATCCCGAAGTCTACTGCGTGGATAAAATTTTTGGATTTGGACTGTATGTCTCCATTCACTACCAGTGCTTTTTAATGTGGTCACTGAGTCCACGTGTTTAGGTATGAAAGGATCGGGGATACCTATCCTATAAGGTAGGTATAAATGGAAAAGTGAGTTTTTGGTTTGGCTTTATTTTTATTGAGGAAGCCCCCCTCATGAAGTAGTAGGTATTCACCTAGATAACTAGAAAGACAATGTTATGCAAAAAGTTCTTACTTCAATTTTGATAAATTTAATTTTTTAATTTTAAATTTTCAGACCACGATTTATAAATTTGTCCCTAGATTTTATGCTTGCTTGTTGCTTTAGAATTGCCCCCATTAATTTTCACATATCGACTGAAAGTTTATCGCAAAACTATAATTAATAAACTTGTCCCCAAACACGTAAGGTAAAAGTGTCAATGTTTTTTTTATAATAACCCATGTGTTTGCTGGATGTCCTACTGCCCTAGAATGCATGATTCTTCTAAAAGATCCTTAGATACTTCGATTAAGGAACAAATTATTTAAGTTCAAATATGAAAGTTAAATAGTTCTGTGTATATATTCGTCGTTGCAAATTCGAAGGCCGAAGTTAACAAACTAAGTCAAGTTATGTCCGATGGGATTGACCTGACTCCTTGGATAGGTATTTATTTCATAACTCTCGCGCACAGCTATTAGTATCATGCTGTTATTAAAATTATTAGTTACCGACATGCTCTGTTCGCAAATTTTATAAATGATTGTGACTGCTTGCTCTGCATCGTCTCCAAGAACCTGTAAATAGTTTAATGATAAAAGAAACTTACCAAAATTCTGCAAATTACCCCTTTGGTGTTTAAAAATTTTAATCGCATTCTTTAATATTAGATTTTTTTGATAAAAAAAATAATCGATACTATAAAAAATCTTTTACTTGTATATTTTAGACTATGTCTAAAACCTTCTCCCTGCTAGAATTGGATTAAAAAAACGATTCTATTTAAATTTTCACTTGGGTATTATTAGATTATGTTAAAACCTCTGATTTTCTCCTAGCATTGATTTATTATCATCACTCATAATCAACTCGGTATTTAATTTGTAATGAAACTTCGACCATCTTATTAAATCACTATCGCTTTCGAGCAATTCGTTATTATTATTTATTTATTTCACTGACGTTATTTTATTTGTTTTAAAACCAAAGTTTTAATTGTTTAATATTTCGTTAATACTCTATAATTTATTTCAGCCGGACTTCTTAGTCGTAATCAAAACTTTATTTTAGATATAAAATTCTAAATTTTATTATTATTATTTTCCTTTGTAAACTCATAGTGAAATTAAATTATTTTTCAATTATATGCCGCGTATCTATCTCATGATTATTATTCTCTCACAAATGTAAATTAAATTGTAGTAAATCGGATTTCTAAAGTTTTAATTATGTTATTATTATTCCGAAATCCTATTTATATTTTAAGACACAAAATTTTTATATGTTTAAAGACCACTCTTCAATTATCTTTAATTCGTACAGAAACATCGAATATAAATTCACTGGATTTTACACTTCGATTTAAGTAAAAAAAAAAAGACAACGAATTGTTCACGGTCAACCGTCCTCGCCGCCAATTATTCCCTCACTAACGACAAGGGCCGGATTATTTCCCTTCAAACTTGTTAAACGCCTTCTTATGTTTAAAATGTTTTTGGAATAAATCTTCATTAATTGAATTCTTTTTATATTAGAATTTTTACGTACTTGGTTGTAATTCAATTTTAATGGCCGCACTGTCAAATATAATCGGTTTTCTCTAAAGTAAACTTCTATGTCTGATGTGTTAAACCAAACATGTACTTACGCCTTAATTTTTTTTGTTTTGATTACACTAACGGCGCCCAAAGAGACTCTCCGTTTCCAAGACACTCTGTTTCCAATGTCACTTATATAAACACTCCTCAGGGCCAATAAACATTCATTTCTTTGTCTTTGATTCTGTTTAAAATAAAGTTCGTTCAACTTTAATTCCTGTGGGAACGAAAATGAAGGTCACCCATCGTGATAAAAGTCCACGTGTCTCTTGTTTTGATTATTAGCCGTTACTGGATGTACCTATAATTTACACGATATTAGAAAAAAACTTTGCAGGCCCTCTTGAACGTGAAAATGTTCTTTCCTCCCATAGCGTAGGTGTAGGTAGGCATTACGATTCATCACAACTGACCCCCAGATTTCTACCCACCCCTCATACCTTTTACCTTCCCAGAAATTTTAATCCTGATTATTTTTTTTTCTTAAAATTACCCTTCGCATAGCAACCCCAAAGATGACATAGACCCTGATGGAAATTATTTACCTCGGGGCCTCGTGTGTCGAGCAAATGTAAAAAAAACAACACATAAATTACTTAAAAAAATATGTTTCGTGTTTGGGTGACTGCTGGGTCCAGATCTCTTTTACATGATTTGAGGACAAGTAGTAATGTTTTCAAGCGGTCGCCCAATCCACGGCACCGATAGAAAGCAGCAATCCCGAGGCACCGCCATAAATTCCCCGAGGATTGACACATCGGAAATATTACCCCTGTATATCACCTGTCTCCGAGAGCATCCACTCAGCTCCGATGGAACACCATCGAGAGATTTGAACGAGGATTCTTTTGGCGGGAAAATGATTTGGGAGAGCCATAGATAACCGAGAGCTTCGCAAGAGGTTCGCCAGGGAATGAAGGGAGGGGGCGGTTCTAGCTCCGACGACACCTGCGCCCGCTAAAAGCACTGCTGAATCAGAGCCTCGGCTGGCATATGAGCCCTGCAAATTGAATTACCTCCGGCTAATGTACAGCCTCTGGTTCACTCTGTGAAATACGGAACGGACTCGTAAAAGCATAATGTCTCGTAAAGTCAAATGGGGCAATCAGGATAGCGCCATTTGTTGCTTATCAACTTTACGGCCAAAGTGGGGATTGATATCCTACAGCCTGCAGCCTACTTCTACTACCTACTGCCTACTTCTACCTGGCGGTTATTATTTATTATTACGAGGAACTTTACTTTTTAGGCAGCCGAGGGAGGCATTCTCGTAAATAACTTGAACGTTGTACCCTCTTCAGAGGATAACTAACGTATTTTATTTAGCCATTTTTACCTCAGTGATTTAATGAAGCATAATATTTATCCCGCTTCCTCACATGCAAAATTGTACGGAAAAATAAAAACACTTCCCAAGACATTGCAGCGATGACAAAAAATACTACAAGACTTGTATTGTAGTAATATAATTATTAATAGGTTCCTAAACATTGTAATATGCCAAAAAAAAACACATTTTTAACCTGAAAACGTTTGTACTACTGGCATTTATTTTTCAAAATACATGTTATTTAAATTGTTTTATTGTTCGTTTAAAAAATATTCCACAAAATAGTTTTGCAATTTGTTGTTTAAGAAGTTCAACATTATTTGTTCTGTAATAATTTTCACAAAACAAACAATTTATTTTGAAAATATTAACAATGCCATTAATTTCCCATTATTCAATCTAAGAACACAAGCACAATTAAATAATACATTTAGTAAAACAAAAAATATATCTGCAGGAGTTCCACAAGGTTCCATATTGGGACCTACACTATATATAATCTATGTAACTATAATGAAAAAACTTTTCTCTTTTGTAAAACATTTTGTATTCGCAGATGATACGGCATTGGTCATATCACACAAAGATCTAAAAATTGCAATTGAACTCTTACAAATTGACTTTAATCAACTCTGTAAATGGTCACATGATGCAGGGCTATTAATAAATGCTAAAAAAACTAAAGTAATGCATATAAGATCACCAAATGCCAAATTTCAATTTAATCCTAATATTATTTCTCATAACTTTAATTGCATCCACAAAAATATTCAAATTAACTGTAATTGTGAAAGCTTAGAATTAGTTACTGAATATGTGTATCTTGGTGTTACAGTAGATTGTTTTTTTAAATGGGACAAACATATTAAAAAAACCTGTAAAAGACTCAGATCAATTGCTAGCAGAATGTACACATTAAATTTTTTCCTATCAATTGATACACTTAAAATAATTTATATGTCACTAGCAGAATCAATAATAAGATATGGGTTAACAATATGGGGAAATACTACTGTAACCAACCTGAAACAGGTACAAGTTGCACAAAACGCAATTGTAAAATTATTAGTTGTCCCTAACATTTTCAAACAAAGACACAATACTCCGTTGCTGTTTCAGAGTGCAAAAATTTTACCTGTGAAGGCAATACTATGGTATAAAATTATAATTCAGCATATATTTACCCCGCAGCATAAAGAGAAACTAGATCATAAATATAGCACTAGATTCACGCGTAACGACGGGTTAATAGTTCCGAAATTCAATAATAAGTACGGACAGAGAACGTTTGAATACAACATACCGAAGATATTTAATTTATTACCTGACAATATAAAGCAACATAATTCTATGAATAAGGTTAAATATATGGTGAAAAATTGGTTATTGGAAAAAGAATATTTATTTTGATACTTGATACTTGATAAAATTTATGAAAAAATGTTTAACTGTAGATAAAAGATGTAAACTATAACTTTAAATATATTTGTAAGGAATTATAAGCACCTGCTGTCAAGCCAATTGCAATTGGCTTAGCGGGACTGGATTGTTGATTTATAAAATAAAAAAAAAATAAAAAAAATAAAAAAAATAAAAAAATATCGGTGATAACCTCTGGAGCGCTTTGTACCACAATATGGCACTACTTAAAATGCCTCGGATTACTCTGTTGCCAATTTTTCCCTGTCGCTCCAGTGAATAATTTTATTTTTATTTAAGATTTTATTCCATCAGAGCTGGGAGCATTCTGCCATATTTTATAAATAGCTATAATGTATATAATAATATAAGACAGTACATTAAAAGATCTAAAATATCTAAAAAACAAAAAAAATGATAACATATTAGGTACCTACCTAATTAAAACATAAAATTAATAGGAGATTTATCACATAAATAACAACAACAACAAAAATAAAGCAATAAAAACTAAGTATAAAATTAAAAATTAAATTAAACAATAATTTAATGAAATACAAAATTTAATACACATTATTATATTTCATTAAATATACAATAATGAATTACAATTTAAAGAAATACAATAATTTTATGGAATACAATATAATCGGCAATGATTTTACACATCGAATTTTAAATTATTTGGCGCACGTTTGCGCCCTTAAGTAAAATATGGTAATTTTAAACTTAATAATATTATTTTAATGATTTTTAAAGCGCCGTTTTCGTTAAAACATTCACCTCAATCATCTTGCTTTTCTTTTCGCACATTGAAATAATCTTCAGTTTTTCATCTTGTGTTATACCTGAATCATAAATACTATCCAAAATTATATAACTTAAATTTTCAGACAGAAAGTGGATCGTAAATCAATTTGGTAAGCTTTGCCGTATATGTACAATGTACACATATAACATTTACCCAATCCTGCACCGCACACTTCGCTGTTCTAATATCAATTCTGGTTCACATTTGCACAAAGCAATTTCGAAGTCAGATATGTTTCCGAAATTATACAACAGGGAAATTTGAATACCTGTCAATGTTGCGGAGCTTATAGATAGAGGAAGCTCTCTCTACTCGGAGTCCGGAGTACAGGAGGTTAGAGGAGATACTCGTACCTTGTTCCATTAGCCTCTCCATATAATGCCAATCTTTATCGTCTACAAGGGAAATGCTTTATTCCTAATGCTACATATGAAAGGTTTAAAAAGAGATATCGGGTAAGAATGTGAATGCGGCTCAGTATTTCATTCAGCTGTTTGAAACATGTTTGTTGAATCGACAAAATCAGTGTGAATTACTTAAAATATTATTTAAATAAAACCTGTGGTACGTAGGTTCATTAGGTTCTAACATTTGTTTCAAACATTTGGTTCAAACATTAAAAAATGTAACTATCTTTTCACTAGTTCGTGTCACGTCTCTGTGAGGCGTTCCCTTTACCTAATTTAATTTCTTCTGACTTATTTCTCCGTTCATTCGTTTGCAAGGAAGGTTGTCCAGTTGATTAGTCAGGCATCTCCAAATACAAAGTTTTGAGAAAATGAGGAAAGCAATATTCGAATGCTCACCATAAATCAAATATTATTTGCACATGTCTGTGTTTTACATATTATATATGCTATTAAATAACATCCGGAAGCTTAACGGTCCGGTACGTTAATATGTAATTTTGAAATTTCCTACTTGTAACCCTGATTTTTTTTTAACTTAATAAGTAATACCTCAAATTGTAATATTTAATTATGAAGACAATATTGGCAAAACTCAATCGAAAATTTGAAACAGTAAAATAAAAAAAGATTGTGTCACATCTGGGATTCAAACCCAGGATACAGTTAAATATGACAGAATCGGATTGGGACAGTTAGCTCAGTTGGTAGAGCACTGACCCGGTAAGTCATAGGTCCTGGGTGCGAGTCCCAGATGTGTTTTTCTTGATTTTTTTATTGAGCTTCGCTTATCATCATTTTTTTGTTTGTTTATTTGACTACAAGTTTTTCTTTAATAATAATTGATTTGGTGGTGTTTATGAGTAATCTGAGTATTGTAAGGTTTACTCTGTATACTCAACCCAAATTCGATTTTTCGGAGATGTCTGACTAATCAAGTGGTCAATCGATATGTCCAAAATACATTCATATTTTGAATCCATTTTTAGAGAGACGCTATATTTAAGACAGTCTCAGCAATCCGCTAACGTGTCGCTTATTACTTGATCTAAGTTTGTTAATATTTGTTTCTATTGGGAGGAATATTGCCATAGTTCCACCGTTTCTGGACAACTACATACAATTCCCATGATAGTCAATTAACTTATATTAGATACGATCTGAAGTGTTCAACCCTTTCCACAAGTGCCAAGACCCCGGATGGCCGAACGTTATTTCGTCTCTGCTCCTTTGTGTTTAAAAAAGCCGAGTTTGAAAATCGTTCGCCAGATTAAATTTACATATTTTTCAAACCGGCATTTCATTTTTACCAATTCCACCATCAGATCGCCCCACCTGGTGATACCTTGATACCTTAATACACCACTGCTACCCACCAGCCATATTCCCCAAAGAATGGAAAACAATCTTCTCGGCTTGTAGGGCACGTGGAGTGGGATATAAACCGGGTGGATAATATGTAGATGTGAGGTGGGAGGCGGGGGCCGCCCTGCCGCCCCACCGCCCAGCCGGCCACGCATGCTCTACAAAAAGGGATTGAAGTAATCACATTTTGGTTGGTTGATTTCTAGAATGCTCCTCGGATGCTGTGGGCGGGGTAGTAAGTCCCTGTGCCGCGTACTACGAACCACTCTCGACTGCTCGACTTTCATACTTGCACATGGAGAGGCAGAGGCGGTAAAAACGTTAGACGACATTGAAAATACGAAAGGGTGACATCCAAATTCGAAAATGATAAACCGATGTATAAAAACAATTTTCTTCTAACGATGAAGCGTATTGAATAAAATATTAAAGTATGACTTGTTTCCGTGTTATATTTTGCTTTTTAATTATACAGGGTGTTAAGGGACATACTTGACTTACTTTATTTAAACACGCCAAACGCGCGCTCAACATTTGTACACGGTTGACATTAGTCACATGAGAACGGGTCGTTTCTACGACTCGTTCTTGAGTTCAACAGCTCGGCTGTGGAACGATTTGCCGGCCTCTGTGTTTCCTCCCTCCTACAATATGGGTCTCTTCAAGACCCATGTTCACTCCTTCCTCTCCTCAAAAACACCCTCCACACAGCATCCTCAAAGATGACATAGGCCCTGAGGGAAATTATTTTTTCCTCAGGGCCTCCTGTGTGGAGTTAATGTAAAAAAAAAAAAAAAAAAAATTTAACCAGTGATTCCTGACATTATTTGGAGTAAAAAACGAAAATAAAATTTTGAACTCGGTTGACATTTTTGATGTTTTTTTTTCTAAAAAACATAAAAAATAGTAAGTGCTGGATAGTTGGGGGCAGTGTAAAAGGTTGGGTGGTGTCTCGGCGGAGTGACCAGTGACGACACGTGGAAGAATTTATTTGTTTCATTTTGAAGAAAAAAAATTGAAAAAAAAAACAATCGGAAAAGTCACCGGGGACAACAATTTCATTTCCATTTTTACTCCATATAAAGTCAGAAATCACTGAGTAAGTCAAGTATGTCGCTTAACACCCTGAACAGCTCCATTTTCGTGAAATACCTTCTATTACTTCAGGGGTGTTTTAAAGAGTTAGAAATCAATGTAAAAGAATGATTACACTACGTGCTCAAGAATGTTGGGGCTGAGATGGTTCACAATTTCAACTGTCAAATTGGTATCATCTTTTTTTTTTATATGAAATACCGCACAAGAGTCCCAACTGCTCCCGTCTGGAGCCAGTGAGACTATGGCATCCCCAGTTGGGGTATGTTGTGAGGCTTAAGGTAGTGGGGAGGGGAAGGAGATAGGGAAGAGGAAGGTGGGGAAGTACCTGGCTATTCAGATCTGGTCACTAAACACGGCTAAAGCCATTTCAAGCAACGTTTCAATTCTGAATGGTGGTCTTACACCAGGGCGATACTGATAGTATCTTCCATCTGTAATCAATGAATTGTAATCTGTGTTCGGAGAGTCAGCTAGCGTGGTACAAATATTTTGAATGTTCCTAGTAAATTAATAAACAAAACGCTCACCTTTTTATAAACCAGATTTGTTCGGGATTACAAAATGAAGCTCTAAGGCCTGCTAATGTCTATATTCCAGAATGAAGAAATGAGCTGGCCTGGGATACCTCTCATTTCTCGCAACTCAATTAAATGTTTGTTAGAGGTAAAATATGCACTTTTCGATCATTTTTAGAAGCTTTCTGGATGTACGTTAATGTTTTTCTACTCTTAAAATGAATGAAGATCTCGGAGAAAAATTTCATATTTCTGGTGATGATATAGTAATGCTAACCCACATAGTGTAGGTACATGGCTTAATGCAGATATCTTATGAGTTTCAACGTATTTCACAAACCTTAGGAGACATAGGTACGCAATAACAATAAACGATTCATAAGAACAACGCCACTCCAAACAACTTTATGTATCGCACATGTCGATTCTCACATCTTATTTGAGAATTTGTTTCGGTACTTCCCCCTGGGGGGTGAAGTGGTGAGGTATCGGGAGAGTGGGGGCAGGAGGTTCAGAGGGCGGGAATAATGCATTCAAATGTGAGCAATCCAAAGTGAAATAACCGATTCCGGGCCCCTCCCGGGGGTCCCATATCGGGTCCGTTTTATTTTTTCATATAACGCCTGGCGCCGCTAAGTGAACCGGGTCCGGAATCGCAGCCCAGCCTTTGAATTGCAAATTGTTCCGCAGAACGGAGGACGGCCGTAAAAAGTGGCGGAAAATCCAGAAAGCAAATGAAACTCTTGGCTTGCTGTATCAATGTTGAATTATTGTATCCGGCGGAGCGTCAAATCTTTTGTGGAATGGATAAAAGATTCGTGAATCTTTTATTTTATTCAGAACTTAAAAGAATATGGTCCGATGTTTGATGTACGTTGTTTCCTTTACCCACTGGAAATGCTTAAAACTTTTTACGTAGACGTATCGAGCAAAGAGAAAATAAAATCTTCAGTTCTGTGTAAATTTATTGCTATTAGACTACGAATATTTTTATTTTATTTTATTGGTCTGATCAAATGAGTTCTCTATTAGGCACCTAATCGCTAGTTACTAATGTGTACTTTGTTGTCAATTTTAATTATTATTTAATCTAAGATCCTAATTGCGACTGAAAATTATGATTTGATTGTGAAATGATTTGACATGTATCATCGCAATCATAGTGTAAGATTTAGGTCGTTAGTAGGAATAAAATACATATTTGAAATCATCCAATTAAGTGCAGAGAGGGAATTTTAAATACATCGACAAAGCCTTTGTATTTTTCCTGCACCGTTAATACATTACAAGTCAACACAGCTGCACGTTGCTTTTATGTGAATCCTTCGCCAGTCGTTCATCTTATTATCATTTAGCGGGAAAAGCGCTTGAAGCTCGCCATGTGTGGAGAGAATTAATTTGTCGAGCCAAAGACAGTGGCCAGAGAGCCGTAGCTACTGCGATACCCCAATTACCCTCCAGAACCATCCCTCCCAGGGTCCTCAAGTCACCCCATCCCTCCTGACACCCAACACTTACCCCCTTTAGATAAATACTACTGCCTGACCAGCCAACCGTATCGCCAGTAAAATACTTACCACGAACGATTGCAGGCTTCAAATGGATTAAACTCGTGTATGTAAGAACAGAATCAGAGGTATATATTTCTACTTTATAGGGCTGCTTAGTTTAAACTTTTTGTCTTAAAAATTCGATTATATGACAAAACAGATTATAGAAAAAAAATTAAATAAAAGGGAAGGAAAATAACAAGCGAACGACAACCTAGCCGGTAACGCAACTTTTCATCCCGCGACAAAATATCCTCCGAAAAAATATCCTACGGACAAAACATCCCCCAACAAAATATCCTTTAAAACCTAACCTAACCTAATCTAACAAAAAATAAGACAAAAATAATACAGACATCCTGTAAAAACAATAAATTATTGTTATCTGTATTATTTTTTTGTCCAGTTTTACTATTTTGAACTAATATTTTTTTTTTCAAGGCTTAATTTATTTATTATAAATACAAAGTAATACAAAATGACAGCAAAAAAAATAAAATATTATACAAAAAAAAAGAAAAGTCCCAATAAACTACTTTTTAGCAGTTTGTCGATGGGTACTTTTACTTTGGAGATATAAATAAACTTATTTTACATAATTAAATGCAGTTAGAATTTTTGTGTTAGTCTAACACAAATTATTTCTTTTGGCAAGCCAATTTCTCAACAAAATATTTCTTTTAACATTTGGACATTTTTTAATTTCGGCAGGTAACATATTTAAGCAATTAGGCATCATATAGTCCAGCGTTCTTTGTCCATATTTGTTTAAATGCTTAGGTACAATTAGTCCTTCATTTAACGTAAAACGAGTATTGTAAGTGTGGTCCAGTTTATTTACGTATATGGGGCTATTCATATGCGGAAATATTATTTTATACCTCTTTCTTATTTATTATTTACTAAAATTAAGTAATTAATCACATCTCTCTTAGTATTTTGTCTATTGTTCTGATTTGTCTATACTTGTTTGTCTTTTGTTATTTTTAATATTAATCTTATCCTGACGAAGAAAACGTAGTTTTCGAAACATGTTCATAATATTGATTATATAGTGGCGGCACAAAGTTTAATTGCAAAGTTTGAAGAAATATCTACAATAAATACATACATAAATACTATCATCATCAATATGAAAATAGCTGGTACCTACATCCATGCATAAAAATACAAACGTTATCTCACGATTTCTGAAATACAAATCTTTATCGCCTCCCAATTTTACCGGATAACAAAATGAAGTAGGTAGGTACTAACTCAGATTGGTTTGAAAAGTTAATAATACTCAAAGCTTTATAAAAATCTTTTAACCGTTTAAATAAACTTTATTAAAATTCGATGTGAAAGCAACCCTTCAGAATAATTTTCCCTTAAGAGCTAGCAACCCTGACCAGCGTCCAGTGAACAGTGGCTCCACCCTGGAGCTCTAAGGACCCGAACCAGATGGAGGACCATCCCTTGTGAGGGAGTAAAGGCGGATATGCCAAACCAACCTTAAAACAAGACACCAAATGGGATGACCGCTCGCACATTAACACGGGGTGGCTCAGAGCGCAGGACTAAAAATTATAGTCATATTAAAATAAAAAATAAAATTTATAGGTACCGTGAGGCATAGCGGTTTCTAACCGTTTGGAGCCAGTGGGACTGTGCATGTTGAGAGGTCAAAGATTGTGGTAATGAAGTAAGTTTATAAAATTAGAAGTTTTGTATAATTCTTTATATCAGCTAGATGGATATTTCAAAGCTCCATAATTCATAATGTAAATACCCTTGAAAATTTTTGCGTTGACCTATAATTTTTGGAATATTTTTTTTGTATATTTCATGACCACTGAGTTCACTTTTTGTTAGCTCCGAAGCTGCGTATACACACAAGACCCTGTGTGTCGAACCACGAATTGAAGGAACGAAGCAACTCTCCATTGATTATAGTTTTTTGATTTTTTTCAAGCAAGAACATGAATTGAAAACATTTATTTGATTTTTTTGCCCAGCTAGGTTTTTACAATTTTAAACTTTTTTTAAGATAAAGAAGTATTATAATAAATAAATATTAAAGGAAAGTATTAACCTTTGCCTTTTTTCAATACAATCAT
Organism: Glyphotaelius pellucidus; assembly: GCA_936435175.1. Lineage (NCBI taxonomy): Eukaryota > Metazoa > Arthropoda > Insecta > Trichoptera > Limnephilidae > Glyphotaelius > Glyphotaelius pellucidus. Next base: position 813,968 of record OW386541.1, read on the forward strand.
CAATTTTTAGGTTGATAAGAAGCTAGGAAGAAAGAATTCAGATTATTGTTAACAAAAAACAAATATGCAAAATTTGGACTGAAAAGTGTTTTGTTTGATTTTTGTTTCCAATTTTTAAATACAAATAAAGAATTATTTTAACCAAATTTTAACTTTATTTTACTATAAGTAGGATTAAATTTCGATATATACAAACAGCTATATGAAAACATCAAATTTAAAAAAAAAAACGAAACCCGTGCTTTTAACACCATACGTACACTATCCTGAACGTGAACCACCCTCGACTCTGCCAGAAATAGTATTTATCCCATGTCCAATTTTCTTTATGGTTTTAATTAAACGCTTTCCACTCAACCGTCCTGAGATGCCTACATATTAGTACGTATTAGTGAGCCAAGGCCTGGCTTGTAAAGTTTTTCATTTGCTTTGTCCACTTCAAGGATTTTTCATTAACCATTCTACTCGGTGAACACAATGATTTTTTGCGACATTTGCCACGATTTCATTTAGCGGAAGTACCCTCTGTTTTCTTAATTAATTTAATAGGTTTAGTAATACTGGAAAACTGATCAAGTGGGAATATAGATACGAGATCAATAGTAGACGGCTTGGAAAATGCCTGATTGAAATTGCTCAGTCACAAGATTACGAAAATTTAGGTTAGTAAAAAAGTTGCTTATTCAGTCTTCGAGTTTGATAAAATTGACAATATAATAATAGAAGTAAGTAGGTTTATGTCACGAAAATCTGCGTCATCAAGATGTAGCAATGCAAACGATTTGTGTTTTCCTGGAACAGGCACCATGTCTACACACCAAATGCATAAAATTCATTGGCACTGCCCATAGAATAAAGAATATAATAGGTACGAGCAAATTTGAATTTAAAGAATGTCTCTCTTGCCTGAAATTGTATATCGCTATCCCACACCTACAAGGCACATCTTGTGTTTTGCTTTTTTCTATGACTCCGCCGCTTTGACAGTGCGCGTAGTTTGTTCTTATTTCGACGACTGTCGACACGCTACCATGCCATACCTCCCTCTATTTTCTGTTTACAAATGTTTTGTTCTGTTTCTACTTTCTGTGTACAAATGTATCCATGACAAACAGCCCTGATCATCAGCAAATGACACCTGTAGCAACTCGAAATAATGACCTTTAGAAATATATTTTTTTAAATAAATGTGCAACACGGTTCTTTCAAAAAATTTTACACACAGAAGGATATGCTCGCTAGTATTCAAATATGGTTTCAACAGAGCTTGTTACCTCTCCAATAGCGAAAATTCAAAACTGATTTATTGTTAAATATTTGGGCTCTATCAGATTTTAGTATTTGACTATTTTTTTATGAATCTTACAAAATATTGTCCTAAAACTAATATTGTCGAAATAAAGTTTTTATTTTATATATTTGTTTAATTGGTTAAAAATATTTTTTTAAACTTAAGGTTTGTCTTCGTGTATCAAAGAAAAACAAAAATGCGATAAATTTTCAGTTGTTTACCCACTCAACTAAATACTTCTAAACACCGTCCATCCCACCTCCATGACAGATTGTTGATACGGTTTGTGTCGGAGAGACTGCTCAGTATCCGGGGACCGTGTCACATAATTAATATTTTTTAGGATATCTCGGGAAGGACATTAGTTTGAGGGAAGAAAGAGACATTACTATTATTTGTTCCATAACGCCTGAGACTTGCCCACGTCCAGGGATGATTAATTCAGAGACTGCGGAGAAACATAAACCAATGTCACTTAGTTTTGTGGTCACACACATGAAACCACTTTCATTTATTTCAATCGGCATTTCAACAATACGTAACCATCTGAATTCTTAGGACTGGTTGCTTCACAGAATTTGAACGTGTAATTAGATTTCAAAGTTAAGTTATTTAATTATTAATTTAAGTTATTTTATTATTCCATCATTGTTTCACAGTACTTGAATTAATTCATAATAGTTAGAAATTTGATGATGTCTTCAAATTTTGTCAAACATTCCGTCCTTAGTGTCTGTAATCCACGTACAGTAGAAACATGTTAAAGAGATTCTTGCTCTTTAATTTACCTTAGTGGTGAGAAAATTTAATTTAGTGGTGAGAAAAAAGTTACAGATTAATGTTCAAAATTTAATCAAAATTATCAACATGATTCAAAACCAATGGTTTCTTAGTCATGATAAAATTAAAGTGAACAACAATAACAGAAGATATATTTTATATGTGTATATTTAACTCTCTTTTAAATTTATTTTCATATTAATACTTGTATATTATATAATTATTTATTTTTGTTATTTAGACAAATTGATTATTTTATGTTAATGTATAAAAGATTTCATTGCGTAAATGCAATTATTAAAAATTCTGAAATAATTTTTATATTTTATTTTATACAAATGTACCAGCGAATTCCCGGCATGCGTTACAATGCCACTAATAAATAAATTGTTTCTCCCTGCGTTCATTCGTCCCTTCCGCCTCCCTTCCCCTCACGCGTTCCCCCTCTACCTTCCCCGGCTTCCCTCTCTCCTCTCCCGCGAACCCCCCTCCCGCGATCCCACCCCTTCTCCCGCGTTTATATTCAGTCACGGTACATTCAGATTTTCAACACTTGCCACCTATTGCAATTTTTTTACAAATTTTAATTTTTAAAACATTCATTTTTGTATATTATAAGAACAATCAATCTAATTTGGTACCTACCATAGATACCTATTTAAAATAAATAAAAAAAATTATTAGATTCAAGGTATTCGATTTTGGTTAGTACCATAGGTGAGTACTTCGATTAAATTCATTAATTTAAAGAGTTTATTCGAAAATTGAATTTTGATTTAACAATCGAAGGTTTGCAAAATGTCATTCTCAAATTGTTACATTTTTGACAGTTTCGTAATAATTTTTGTAATGATTAAAAAAACTATTTAGATGTATTGTCATGTGGTTGTAATAATCCAGAAACTTTTGCGAGGGTGGAAAGAAGGTGTTTTGAAAGTTTCAATCATTTCCTATGCTTAATATAGCAATGCATAGACAACTCACTGACAGAAACATATATTGATATTTTATTTTATATGTATTTTATGATACCTTTAACTAATTAATCACCACTCTTCATATTTTTTTGTCTGTAGGTGTTTATTTGTCTATACTTGTTTGTCTTTTGTTATTTTTATTTTATCCTGACAAAGACACCATAGGTTTTGAAACATAATTTTAATTACATAAGTCGTTTATACAAAGTGATTTATTTTCAATCAATTAAAATAACGCCAGAAACTGAATTTGCAACATTGAAGGAGTTATTACATAAATTGTTAAAAATCTTCAAATACATTTTACGATTTATGACCACAGAATCATCGGAATGTCAGATCCTGATTTAGTATTACCTAAACATTTTATCCATTTATTATATGAAGTGTTTCTAAATATTAACCCGTCAGGTCCATTTGTCCGGTTTTTGGAACAACTCATACAAGTCTCATAGAAATCGTTGTCTGCCTTACCATCATGGTTAGAAATATGAAATAAACGGTGTTAAAAAAAGACCACGCATTATATTCAAATATAAAAATTAACAGCAAGATAATCAAAATGTACACCTTTATGAATCCAAAATTTCCGACTGCCATTTGAAAAAAAATTATGAATTTGAGATTTTTTTATTAATTATTTTTACATAAAAAACAAAAAACTGAGTTAAAGATAATGTTTATTTTTTTTGTTCTCTAGACTTTATGTCCTGGTTAAATTTTCCCCACAGGAAAAATTTAACCCTTCCACACACTTTTCCACAAATGATCATCTAGTCATTGTATTGTATAAGTATAATAAATACAAAAATATACAAGAACAACACGTCAACCTACCAGAGACCATATGGGAAAATACTTCACCGACTCCAGATATTTTCATATCAGAGGGTTCGGCTCGATAGAACTCCTAACTGGACCGATAAATCCTACTGATCCCATAAATATTTAAAAAAAATCATTCGTAATCCTACATGTGTTTGACAAATCTAATAAGCCTAAATTTTGAATTAGAGAGCTAGGTATAATGCCAGTAGCCGAAATAACAAATTGTAATATTTGTATAGTCCGAGAATGCCAAATTCTTTTAATCTCATTTCCTAAATCTGTATATTTTCTAATTTTTTCAGAAACATTTTTTAATATTACAGGAATTTGGAATAGCGACATCAATGATATAAGTTATTTTTTTAAATTTTGTCATGTAAAACTATATCGGGTCTATTATGACGAATCGTTCTGTCTGTTAGTATAGTTTTATCATAATCTAATATGTAAAATTCTCGTGTCACGGTGTTAGTTATCATACTCCTCCGAAACGGCTGGACCGATTTTGATGAAATTTTGTTTGCTTAATTAAGTAGGTTTGAGAATCGGCCAACATCTTTTTTCGTACCCCTAAAAGTTAAGGGTGGTCCACCCCAAATTTTTTTTTTTTTTTAACAAAAATTTTTATTGTTATTTTTTTATGGTGAGGCATTAAAAAATACATACAGTCCCAAATTTTCACATTTCTACCATCAACCCCTATATTTTAAAAGCGATATTAGTAATTCAATCATTTTCAACCCCGGTCAATAACTGATCAATTATCTTTGGTCAGTTATCCCTGCCAGGCGTCTACCGGTGTCACTTCTAGCCCAGTCAATAGCACGGAGTAGGGATGAGGACGAAGCCGGCCTCCTTCGTCCATTTTTTTTTGTTTTATTTGTGCCTCGATTGTAGCAGTGACTGTAATACGTATCATTTTAATTTTTCAGTGCAACTCTCATGTTAATTTTATTCTCATAGTGAATTTACCATTATTTATTTATTTAAGGAACATTAACAGTCTTACTAATGCAATAAACATAAGAGGATGATAAAAAAACAGACCAATTATTAATGTTCGCAGATAGGTATTACATTATTTTAAATTGCTATTATTATTTGTTACATTTTATTAATAATTAATAAAGACAGTTTTCACTTTTATTTGATTAAGCAATCTGATATAAATCAACACGTGTTGTGAGCTCCCGCCAACAACGGCCATTACTTTACCAGTATATATCATACTTAACATTTTGTGGAAATAGTTTTAAATTCAAACAGAAACGTATACGTGTTTAATAAATAAACGTGTTTTATTATTGTGAAAGGTAGTCACATAATAAGCAAACGAATACAATATTGCATGCCTAAGGCTAGGCGCATACATCCGATTTTGCTTTCCGGTTGTCTGATCAGAAAATCGTATCGGATTAACACCGCACACTTCCGATTCGAAAATTGGATATGTAATACGCCCTTTGGACGGCCGGATTGGACGGCCGGCATGAAAGGGCGTGGCCTATTTTTATTACCGATCAGGTTTTCGTACGGGCTTTCATAAAAAATATAAGGCGCGAAGGCCTTCAGGTTGTCTGATCAGACAATCGGATGGAAAAATCGGATGTATGCGCCCAACCTTAAGCGCGAACGAGTGTAGGTATGCTCTACTGAGGCCTAAAAATTAAAAATCTCAATGTCGTCGCATTAAATGGTTTCTAACAGGCAAAAAAATCGTATTTTTGATTCATAAAGTACCTTAATAGAATTTAAAATATTTATTTAAGTTCTAATGGAGTCAACGTGCGCATGCGTTTCTATCTATCGGTTTGTAGTTAATTTTACGGGAAACATGAGGGCGTTCAAATCGCTCAAAAAATATAATCACTATTAGCGGAAAGTTCAAACAAACATCAATCTTTTTTTAATTTTTTTTTTAAATTTTTTTGCAAAAGTTTTTTGCGAAATTTTTTTCAAATTAAAAATTTTTTCATTTTTATTTCTTGCGATTTTTTTTTTTTTTTAAACATTTTTTGTCACAATAATTTGTTCCTGACAGACAATTTTTTTTTTAAATTAATTAAATACCACACAAATCATACAAAAAACATACTGCACAGTAAAATAATGATAATTATGGTTTTTTTCAAAAAAAATTTAAATTTTTAATATATTAATTATTTAATTATTATTAAAATTATTTATGTATATTATGAGCGCAAGGCATGCTCATTTGGATTTCCCAAACTTTTGAAGCTACTGTTTTTTCACCAATAAGTATTTCAAATTGATTTATGTATATATTATATGTACAGTCAACAATGCCAACAAGGCGTAAAGGGTCTGATTTGAATCGTCGAACAATCCAATCTAGAGTCATGCAAGATAGAAGAGCACAAAGATCAGGCGAACAAATCCAACAAAACAATGCGTACGTGTAAAAATGGCGCAGTTACGTGAATCACAATCGCAAGAGGCACGAAATGAACGAAATCAACAAAGACAATTAGAATGAAGAGAATCTCGCAGATTCGTAGTCAACAGACGTCGAGCAATTGACCAACAACGCCAACAAGTACATCGAGCATTTACATCAGATTCATTCCTTCGACTAGCATTCCAGTATGAGCCTGATGTTGAATATTATGCTCTTTCCAAAGTGGTCATTGGTACTTTGGACAAGGAATGCTGGCATTTTCATGCACTTAAATTTAAAAATGAGCAAGTCGAGATGTGTTGCTCATCAGGAAAAGTGCAACTAACGGAAATTGAAACACCACCTGAACCATTGCACTTACTTATCGGTACGGATCCAGATTCTAGCCTGTTCGTAAAGTCAATTCGCACATTAATTTCATGTTTTCAAATGACATCGTTCGGAGCAACAGAAATAGTTCAAAATATTGCTGCAAACGGTCAACAATTTATGTGCGGCATGTTCTCGAGTGAGAAAACCATCCAGTTTGTTTGTTTTGGCTAAAGAAGGAATGACCAAAAATATTGTACATTCCATTGCGCTAAGAGATTAATCTTTGTTTTTTTTTTTAATTGCCATAATTAGTAGTAGAAATATGAATAACTATTTTCAATGTATAGATAGCTATCAAGAATTATGATTCAATATATATTTGTTACTTTAATAAAGAATAATTTATTAACTTAAATAAAATATACTTTAATTGTCTGCAACGCTTCATTCCTCTTTAAATTATAATTACATCCCCACACACTTAAGTGTTAGTTATTTTTTTATCGAACTAAAAGAATATTTCCTAGAAATAATGTATATGGCAAAACAACGTTCGCCGGGTCAGCTAGTATATTTTATAAAATTCATTTTCTAAAAACGAATTTGGTGCGTATTCATAATATGGTACTACTTTACGGCAGTCAATCAAGTTATGTTTAATTACCAAACTTTGGTGAATTATTTTTAAAACCTGATTGTGCCTAAATGTATACTCGGAAGGCGCTAATATAGAACATCCCGATATAATATGTTCTATAATTTCCGGAAAAGCCAAACATTTTCTACATAAATCATCAATTTGATTTGTATCTTTGATTATATACTTCCTATAATTTTTAGCATTAATGACTCTATCCTGAATGGCAAGCATAAATCCTTCTAGTTTGGCGTGAATAATTTTATTTGACCAGGAATCTAATAATTCCTGGTTGGTATTTAAAAGAATGTTGGCATTCTCGTCGTAAAAATTTAAAGGTGTAATGTTTTTATCTGCCTTGCAAATTATGTTGTGCATTTCTGAACTATTAGCTTTCCTATGGAAAAAAGTTCTTAGCATTTTTACCTGATTGTATTTCAAAGAAGTTATTTTGACTATACCTCTACCTCCTAAATTTCTAGGTAAATTAATTCGTTCTATAGCTGAATTTGGATGATGGCAATTAAACTTTGTTAACGTAGTTCTAATTAATAGTTCTTAGCTATCTAAATATGTATTGGACCATTTAATTTATAAGCCTAATTAATTATGTACGTGTTTATATTTTTTCCGCTGTCGTTAATTTTAGTTAGAAAAAAGTAAGGTGAGCATTCTTAAAACTCTTTAATGTTTGCTTGCAAAATTTTTATATTTCAAAAATTATACGTTTATATTTCAAAAAATATACGTTTATTTCAAATTATAAAATTCGAAAGCGTATTTCGTCACCTTTCCAAAATAGTTTTTAGTTTTCGGGTACATTTAGAAATATGTCATTTATTTGGACTTTATTGCAAAACGGACATATTTTGACCCTCTGACAAAATACGAACGAAGCCTGAGTGGTTAATATTATCTCCCAGATATTATTTTGGTGTCAGTAATGTAAATATAAACAGTCAGTAACCTTGGATACTTACCTAATTAGGTGTTAATGTCTATTTAAAAAGTATATAAGTATGTTTACATGTAAATTCATCAGTCCACCGTGTCCATGTGGCATTTGTAATCTTGTGTCCATTGCATGTCGGGCGAGATTAACACTCCTGCAATGTGAATAACTCTTCCTCCAGGAAATAATCGTTCAGTGCAAATGAATCGTACAATGTCGGTGGGGCCCGCGCCCCTGCCCGAGCCCTGGGGAGCCCGGGGCTGAGGCCCCTCACGCGATGCCCCGGGGGATTGTAACTCTTTTTATGTCCAAAGTGGGGGCAGAGGGTTGCTAACCTTTGCCATATCATTATTTATACAATTCAGTTAGTTCCCGATACTTACTAGTAGAGAACCGCTACTTACTTTTTGTCGTTCGCCTTTATTATGGTCTTCGATAAATTTGTTTTGACAGTTTAATATTTGCTTGCCGATATAACAGGGACGACATAAGGACCTCCAAATGGTTCCATTCAATATTCTATGCCATCTCTTATTTTATTAGAATCAAATGAATATTTTATAAAATAAATGATGGGGTTGAATGATTAGGTAGGTGCCCCTATGATATGTATTTATATATGAATAATTTTATTAAGCCTAACAGAATTCAGAAAACGTAAGTAACTACAAGTTTTTTTTTTGTATTTCTTGGGCATTAACTTTGTAACAATTTCTAGACATTTTGTTTTGAAGAGTTTTAATTTTCAATGAATATTTGTTAATTTTAAATTTTCTGCTACCAGTTTCGACACATCCGTGTCATTCACTTTTAGTTTGCTAGTGACACGGATGTGTCGAAACCGGTAGCAGAAAATCTAAAATTTAAAAGTAACAAATGTAAACTACTTAATTCATACAAATCATAAATAAATAAAAATTTCAATGGGTTTTCCAAAATATCAAAACATGTATTAGCTGAATCCGAATTCAGAGCCAGGGGAGCTTTTCCCTCTAAGCTACTAAAGTTCTAAATAGTATTCCTTTCCTATTACCTACTTATGGATTATAATGTATTCAAATTGAAGGGACTCAAAGCACGGACCTTAAGTTTTAAATTAATAGATTATCGTTATGAAGTGCGCTCAATGTTTGCCTAATGACTGTCACACACAAACCCCACATTCACGTCATTTTATAAATAGGTAATTTTATTAGTACTCTCCGGCGGCTCGTGCCATGTGCCATGCGCTCCCCTGTTTGTTTATTTTTCAAACTTTTGTTTTTACGAAACAATGGGAAAGCAAACAAAGTCTGAATTTTCAGTAAACTGCACGGTTCATAATAGTGGTATTTGCTCACGAGAACAGAGTCATTAATGACTTACCTCTGTGTTTTCACAACGCCACGGTTTTCATTTTTGTGCTCAATTGTTTCAATTAGCTCACTTAATGTTGGCCGGTGGCGTCACTAATTTCATAAGTTAGTTTTTGGAACAAAAGGGTATTGAATGTGAGAATGATATTATTAATTTACCGGACGACCAAATCGAATCAATAGACACAAAGTCATCAAGATTACAATAAAGAAGCAATTAAATGTTTGTCCCAATGTAAGAATAATATTTGTTTTGTGTTCAATCCATTATTATGGGCTTTTTTGAAAAAAACGCCAAAGTTCCGACCCAAGGAGGTTAAAGTTCCTTCCTGAGGACTGTGTATCTACCGAGGAGTAGCTTTGAAGATATTCTTTTATATATGTGAATGTATTACACTTTCGTAGAACTAAAGGCGAGCTCATTGCCAGCTACAACCAGCCCAGATTCTTGGCAGAAATAGACTAATAAACTAGCATTTTTCACATGGTGCTGGCGTGACACTTATTGATTTGATGTTAACCTAGGAAGGTAAAACCTAATCTAAAAGTTAAGGTAAACAATAACAAAAATACATTAATGTCTACAAGCGGAGAAAAGATTAGGAAGGGAGAGAAAAAAAGTTATAGTTGGGTGGAAATGAAACACGTAAAGTGCTATTGAGAAAAGAAATAACCTCCTTTTTTACTTTGCCGAGTTTTTTTATTAAAATGCAGTTTGATAGTCACTAAGCGATGTTTTTTATAATTTACTAGCTCGTACCTGGCGCATGATTTATTTCATAAATTTATCAAAAAACTTCCTTAGTGAGTACTTGAATTATGGATAATTTGTTTCATTATTATTTTATGTTTATATTTTATCAGCGACCCATTCCATGCATCTATGTGCGAATACATATTGCCTAAGTTTGAATTCTGTGTAGTGGTATATTGAAATGGGCCATGGTCGTAGTATTGCCACAATAAAACGGCGGTACTGACCTTGATAAAAATATGAAATACACACATTTCCATTTATACAATTTTCATAACGCCAGATCTTACCATTATATATAGCCTATAATCTTCGCGGGCGTGCTCACAATGCACCACCAAAGTTTCATCGCAATCGGATGAACGGTTGAATCGGATGAATCGGATGAAAATACGATCAAACAAAAATTGCTTCTTCAAACAAAGCAAACTTATTTGGATTCAAAATTAATAAAAGTGGTAAAAACTAAGTATTTTATTAACTTTGAAACAAATATTGATTTTTATGTATGTATAAGATTATTTTACTTCTTGGTCCAGAGTAATCCCAATGAGTTATAAAACTGATAAGAATGGGATGGGAAGAATGAACAAAAAGTGGGTGGTAGATAATACATGTTTTAAGATAAATCAAAATTATGATGTTTAGTCACTTAATATAAATAAAATTTTAAAAAGTTGAACAAAAAATTAAATAAAAAGAACAGCAAAAAACAAAACCAAAGCAGAAATTTAGAAAAAGGTTCAAAAGCACGCATATTATAAGTAAAATCGTCAAATCGTATTAAAATTACATAACTCTATACTTTCTGATTGTCCCGATTGTACGATAACACCTTGCCACGTGTACCATAAAAATAATAGTTCGGTACTAAATTCAACCGCCATAATACTGCCTTCATATTCTGTAAATGTCCAATCGGCCTCCACTAGGCGTAGGGCGGGCAGCGGGCACCGGGCATATCAGTTCATTTTAAACATCTGACACGGCGATCGAGCTTTCATGTCCGAGCTTTATTTACACAGTGGGTCATGTTGTGTGCTTTTATTAGATTATTAATATGGGCGGAGGTCACCGCGCACTCCGACAGGCGACAGGGGGTAGCCAACAACAGTGGCTTCAAGAATGCAGTGGGAAATTCTACGCTATGCTTCCGAATTTTATGATTTTTGATGACTTTGCTTAGGTGCTTGAATCCCTCCAAGTCCATTAGGTTATCCGAGGAACCACGAGGCGAGTCCAAAAGTACACATAATGACAGAGAAAACCTAGCATCATCGCCGCTTGGAAAATTCCTAAAAAGATAAAGAGTTTTTTTATACTGCTCCACACACCTCCAACACCCCTGCCATAGGTCACAGTTTTGTGATTTAGCAGGGGTGCCCGGGTTCATGGGGTAAGGTTTGTTTTAGTCCTTGAGGCGGATGTCCAGGACACACTGAACTCCAGATTCCTACCCACCCTTTAAACCTTAGACCCTCTTTCCCAGAACTCTCCTCTTTTTCCTTAAAAAAAATCCTCCATACATGCAGCATCCTCAAAGATGATATGGGCCCTAAGGGAAATTATTTTCCTCAGGGCCTCCTGTGTGGAGCTCATGTAAAAAAAACACAGGAGGCCCTGAGGAAAATAATTCCCCTTTCATTATTGGGGATGCTGTGTCTTTTCAGGAAAGGAAGGAGAGGGAGTTCTGGGAAGGAAAATGGTATTAGAGGTGGGTAGGAATCTCAGGGTGAGTGTGTCCAGGAGTGACGGACGTATGGATCCATCCCTCCCCCTTCGGTGCCAGGCGATGTTTTCTGAGAGAGCACGGCAAGAGAAGTCAAAGGGTCTGGCAGTCGAGGGCACCCACCACTTTCCCGAACCGTTTTAAGGACCAGATTGGTCCCTCTATCGGTTCTCACATCAAGACTCTAAATTTATTTTTTAAACGAAGCTACTTTGAAATGATTCTAAAAAGTCAAAGGGTCTCCCTCAACCATTAACTCGGCCTGCCATGCAGCTGGTGGGCAGACGCATCCGCCGCCAAGACCCGGACAACTTCATCAACCCGCCCGCCCTGTTAAGTCACCAAACATAGCTAACCATTTGGGGTGGCCTAAGGCAGAGATATCGATTATCCCATAAACGGTTCCCGGGGCGGCGGTACCCTTACCCGCCTCCCAAATTGTAATAAAATTGAATGATTTTGTGTGCTTACGATTTATTAAAGTTGATTGCGTTCTAAAATTTCTTTGATAAAATATGGTAAAATCGTTATGGTAATTCGAGGTAACATATGCAAATTACAGGTAACGACAATATAATCGTCATGCAAGGGTCGTCCATTCTAATCCCTGTCGCATGCATCAGGATAACCCGAACCTTATCTTCGCCATTCCCAGTCGCCGAGTGATGTGTATGCGCGGTATTACAGCGTGTGCTCAGGAATTAAAATGAAATGTAATTATTGTGAAAGCTCGCCCTGATCATGCGAGCCTAGATTCCAAATCAGATTGTTTGGTCTGCCGTGCGGGAGTTGAGAGTGCAGCCTTTGTGCCGTGTTACTCGGAAGGATTTAGACGACCCTGGTGAATTAAATACATTTTACTGGGTTTATATAAATTATGAATTTCAGGATGTTTAAAGGGGTAGGTTTCTTGCCAAGCCTGGTCTTATGCTGGCTATCACTCGCGGGGGTTCATTGTATTCACAAGCCAATAAACATGGTTCTCACCCGCCTATTTATAAAATTAACTTTTCTTACTCTTGGGTGGTAATCGAAACCGCCACACCCCAAATTGAAGACCATAACGTAGATAGCTTCGATGGCTCTACGTATAAAATTGGCGAAAAAAGAATAGTATTTCATCTAATTTAATGAAAACGCGCAGTTTTTAAAACTTAAACCAACGATAAAAGACATACGACTTTTGAATAAATTAAATGAAAAAAAAACTTTTTGTGCTGTTTTTAACTCGAAAGTTTCCGCTCACAAAAAAATAATACGTAAATCATCATCATCATCTTCCCCTTATCCTTTTCGGGTCGGGGACCCATTGCATCGACAAGGCTCCTCCATACGTCCCTGTCTTTTGCTAGCTGTTCGGCCTCCGTCCATGGCAGTCCCCTCCTCTCCTCACACAGTTTCTGGAGTTGCCTCGCCCAGCTGTGTCTGGGGCGGCCCACTGGACGTCTACCCTCTGGAATCCCACTTAGTATTCTTGTAATACGTATATGCACAACAAAATCTATGACTGTTTCTTCTCCACTGTTACACTTTTTATGCAAATATTGAATGTTTTGAATTTGGGAGCGGGTGTGGATACCGCCGCCCTGGAAACCATTTATTGGATAACCAACACCCTTGCATAAGTAACTTAAAGTGGTTGGCTACGTTTGGTAACTTAGCAAGTGTGGCCGGGTTCGTGAAGTTGAGATTGGAAGAAACTGGTTTAGGTAGACTTCTTGACATCTCCAGCCGGACTCTCTTGGCCTATTGCCTTGCACCACAACGGGAGGGATGGATTCATACATTCATTCCTCCTGGACCTACCCACCCTTTTAATTCCCATAACATCTATTTATTTATTTATTTATTTCTATGCATTACAGTTTTTACCTTTAGATCAATTTTGAAAAACATTTTTACATAATATATATTGTAATTTTATTATGTTGGGTGTAAGGTAGGTTTGTGAAGGTGAAACTGTGGATAGGTATTGTTGTATGTTTCGTGAACACCTCACTAGGAGAACCTGTGCTGAGGTGTTTACGTGTTTATTTATGTTTATGTATGACAAGAATTTATATGTTGTAATAGAAAGTTTTATATGTATTTTTTTTTTCAAATTTTAATAAACATCCTATATTTTCTTTCCCTAAAAGGACCCTCTACACAGCACTCCCAAAGATGACATAAGTACTGAGGGTTTTTTTTTCCGCAGGGCCTGCTGCGTGAAGTTAACTTAAAAAAAATATGCTGAGTTATTTTTATCATTTTATCTCTAATATTTAGTCACCAACCTGTGCTTGTACCTGTCGAGTTTCACCAACACTTAAAACACGAATGAACATTAAAAAAAATAATATATATAAAGAAAGACAAACATTCCCGGGTTACAAATAATCCAACAATGTTTGAAAATCTCCTATTACCACCACAGTAAGCCGAAAATGTGGCTTTTGTAGTGATGGAGAACTAGGAATCGAACACGCGAAGCCCGGGTGGGACCCAAACGCGATGTCCACTCAACCACTAACCGGTCAACAGTTTAGAATACGAAAATATAAAAAAGCATTATTACCCAATCAGTCCATTGAATGTTTTAGGTTTGAATAATCTCCGATCGCTGTTGGCTGTAATAATACCAAATACAATAAAGGATGTGTTACCAAAGCTCGCGTGCTTGAAATTATGCAGGAAAAATCATCGAGATTTGTTATCTTAATAAAACAAAAGTGCATGTGTCCCGGTGGGCTGGGTGGGGGGTGGGTGGAAAGAGGAAAGGGGCGCCCTCTATGTCACTCATTAATTAGGAATTGGAATTTAAGCCAGGAAATATTTTTTGTGATTGTTTCGTGACAGTGTCTCCGCTCTGCTGTCCATTTGCCTAATAAAGTCGCACTTAATTCCATGTGGGTTCCGAAAATATGTGAATATCATTATTATTAGGTTGTTTTACTGTCCTAACAAGAATATACTTGATTAAATAGCATACTTAAATTAATGTTTTTGGGGAAAGTAAGTTATACGTTTTAATAGTCCTTGTTCAAACAATTAATCTTTGTTTCATTTCTACCAATATACCAAATTTGATAAATCTTGCAAAGATTTCATCGACATTATTTTATTAAAATTCTCATTTATTTGTTAAATTATCAAAAAATAAAACAAAAGGGTACAGTTTTCCGCTTTTGAATGCTTTACACTTTGACAGGAGGATATGGGTACCACGACCCATGGAAACTTTTATTGGATAACGATAACCTCTGCCATAGGTCACCCAAAGTGATTCGCTACGTTTGGAGACTTAGCAGGGTTGTCCGAATTCATGTGTTGTTCAGGTCTTGGCGGCGGATGCATTTGCCTACCAACTGTGTTGCAGGCTGGATCGGGAGAGGCTGGCTGAGGGAGATTTGTTGTCCTCTGCAGCAGAACATCGCCTTGCATCGCAGTGGTGAGTATGGATTCATACTTCGTCACTCCTGGATACACTGGCCTCCAGATTCCTACCCACTCCTCGTGCCTGTTTCCTTCCCAGAACTACCTTTCCTTCCTTTCCTAAAAAGACCCTCCACACAATATCCCCTAAGATGACTTAACCCATGAGGGGAATTATTTTTCTCAGGGCCTCCTACGTATTTAAATAAAAAATAATCAATAAATACAAAATCATTTTCTGTGACTTTGTCTATTTCACATTTTCATTGAGAGTAATTGTATATATTAGATATATTCACCAATGATTAAACAATATTACAATGTGGTTTATAGACTTCAATAAATTATCCCTGATAAATTAAATATTCATCAACACTTATCGAACGTCAATAGTTGTCGCATACAAATAAAATCGGATAGGTACATACGAGACAACATCTAAATTGTAAATATATTTGAGTAAAACTTTGCAATCATACCAAAAAGATGACATCTAAAATATGGGAATCAATGGAGAATTGTGTTAATAACTTACTCTTTAAGTGAAGTAATGAGATCGATAAAAATTACCGTATTTAATAAGGTCTCAATTGATCAATTGGTAAAGACTCCACGCCAGACCGAGAAAGACTACGGGCTTGGGTTCCAGTCCCATTTGCGATCGATATTTTTATGTTCTGTTTTTTTTCTTCTGTTTCACGTTTTCATTGAGAGTTTTTTATATTGTCTTCTTCGACGATTCAACATATTTTTGGTATGTAACCATCCGACTGCAATAAAGTCAGGCTTATTCGTTAGTTCGTTGGATGTACGATTCCTGCATTGCTTACATACTTGATCACCCTATGTAACATCCGACTTATAAAGGAACGATGAACATTTATCGAAGATATTAAATGCTGATAAGATCTTTGTCACTCTTGGCTTCGAAACCCACATCAAGATGATTGCGGATAGGGTTTTCCCTGATGTTAGCCAAGGTCCATTGAGAGAGGTCACCTGAAGAAAAATTTGACGATCTTCTTACTGTAACCTCGATTTGGACACTTTATCCATAAACTACAAAACGATTCGTTGAACGATTCAAGCGGATGACTGGCTAATGGTTATAGGGTATCCCGGATGCTGCAATTCTGTGTCGCGGAATTGAAACTAATGAAGTCAATCAATGGCAACCAGTTGTAGTAAACACAGTAAGCAGTAAACAGTAAGCGGCTTACTTTGTACTGCGTCAAGAACAAGTTGTCGCAGAGTCAAAGTCACCAGCGCACACAGAGTCGAATTATCAATTTTCGACGCCAAAAATATTTTTATTTGAAAATCTGATCAGAAGATTACCTGAGAAAATCTTTCAAGAAATACCTTATCGGGTTTAGTTGGGGTCGAGTGTTCATAGTTTTCCAATTAAAAATATATAAATTATTTCGTATTAAATTATTTTTTATTTTGAATTAGATAAATAAAGCATGTAAGTATGATAAAAATATACAATGACGATAGCTTGTTAAATTGTTCATTTTTTAACATTATAAATAAGTAGTTCTTTTCTCTTAATCCTCATTTCTTTTCTAGCTGGGTCGCCAAGACTTCCTAAAAATAATGCCCTCGATTTAAGAAAGGAGGAATATTTTGTGTTTTCACTTAACTTATACGGTACATTTTAGAAAATGAAAAATAATGTCTTTTTTCTAAACTCTAGTTGAAGTAAGCATTTTAATTCATTTTTTAACAAAAATAGTATTTCATAAACATATATTACAGATTAAAGTACGTACCTAACCCGTGTATTCATGTTGAAAACTTTCTGATTTTTAAAAAGGGAAAACGGGACGTGTAGCTACCGTGTCAACGAATCAGGCGCAAATGAGAAATATTGGCAGCGCGATACATTTCTCAACTTTGCGCGCATGCGCAGGCTGTTGGGTTGCGATCACAAAATAAATTCTTGCGGTTCATTTTGAACTGGTTTATGGAGAACGTTTTAAAAATATTTTTGATTAGTTTGAAGACATTGCTTTTTCCTATTTTTGGCGCCGTAATTCCCTTTAGCGGTCCTCGTGTGCAGCGGCTAATAAAGAAACCCACTCGGCGTCATTCACATTGTCCAGTGTTATTCTTTGGAAAAGCAATTTGCACTTATGGCGAATTTAAAATTATTCCGGGAACGGCCAGTTTATTATTAGATTAGTTTATTACATTGTTTTTTTTTAGCTAATTAAATGAGTAATGATTCAGGGAATTCGATTAAAGGTTAAAATTATGTATATTTTTTTTGAGTAATGTGAAAGATTTTATTGGAAAACTTATCAGTTTTGGTTTTGCTTGGCACATTTTATATTTATTTATTTATTTATTATTTTTTTTATTTTAACTTCCCCACCTTCCTCTTCCCTATCTCCTTCCCCTCCCCACTACCTTCAGCCTCACAACATACCCCAATTGGGAATGCCATAGTCTCACTGGCTCCAGACGGGAGCAGTTGGGACTCTTGTGCGGTATTCATATAAAAAAAAAAAAAACAACAATAATTACATTTATAATATTATTACCTAGGTTTACATAATAATTAATTTTATAGTTCTACTACTCCATAAATTGAGCTCTAGGAGCTCGTGTTTATGGGAGGAGTATTTGCATAAAAAAAGACATAATGTTCTGAGAAGTATGTATACAATGATCAAAGACTTAAATGTCTTGAATGAAATAAATATACAAAACTTTTTGACATAGATATAAAAAACAATAACAATAGTACATTTTTTTTATTAGACGTTAATTAATTAAGGGTACAATATATCATTATCCAATTTCAGGGACTTGATTTGCTTTTTAAATTGTTCATATTTCAATGTTTCTGTTACATTTATTTTGTTTTTGGATAATAATATATTGTACCATCTCACACCTAAATATATATGTATATATCACCTCAAATGGGAGAATATCTGTCTTCTGAAGCTGAATACTCACAAACGGTGGAGTCTGGTGTCGCCTCTTTGCCACTATTTTAATTTGCAACATCACTTCGATCAGGAGCCATGAAATATTGAAATTTTATTCAATTTAAAAAAAGATGAAACGCCAAATTTTGTGTATTTTTCGGAGTTTTCTTTCGAAAGTTTAATTTTAATTATATGTAAGAATTTGGTACGATTTCAAGGTTAAAAAACAACTCTGAAAATTTTTGAATCCTAACAGAATTTTGGAACAGAGCTAAAGTTGTAACTATAAACGGTATCGTAACCCCGAAGTTAGAGTAACCTACGACGAGTTGCCGATGACCGAAATAGACCGAAAAGTAAACTAAAGTAGATCGAAATACTGTGAGCAAAAAATAAGTACATGGAAGAGAAAAACAAATAATGCCTAATTGACCAAAAAATACCATCATTGAATGATCATGATTCTGCAAATTTTACAAGCTTATATGTAATTCCTTTTAGAAAAGTCACTGGAGCATGTCCGATCGCTGCTAGTTAATTTCGATTTCGCCTTGATACAAACAAATGACTAATAAATTAGTGCGTAAAAATCCTTGACGTTTTTACCGAAACAGAACTGGTGGGAGACCCTCTAATAGGCAGAAGTGATTCCGTTGAATCATTCCCCTGATTAATTAATTTGCTTATTACTGACTTAATTGCAGAGTTGGAGACCGCAGAGTCCACGGCTTCTTTAATACTGGTACAATGGGGACTTTTGGGAAGTCGCTTACCAACCACGATGTGATGTTGCTAAAGTGTCTAGTGTCGAGCCGTCACAGTGGCAGTTTGATTTCTGTACATCAAGATAATATATTTGGTACTATAAAATACTACCAAATTATCCGATACTAACTTGTGAACTATTGCAAGTTTAACAGTTAAAAAGTATTTGCAATAATATACTACGATGGAATGCAGGGGCAATACTGTCTGCAAGTTATACCTACATATAGTTATACACATTTAAAACCACACTTGCTTGATGTGCGGTGACACCAAATGAAGTCAGGAACTAAGAATCTACGAAACTACTATTAATAAGGAATACGAATTTAAGGAATTCATCAATTTTAAAACGTAAAATTTAAGTTCTGTTATTATTTAATCATGGGTCGGTAATTTTACAGTACTTGTATAGTAACAAAACTGGAATAGATCTTTCACCGAAATTGAATAACCTAACTTTTAAATTTGGTGAATTGTTCAATTTCCTTGAAACAATCCATCATTTAGTTATAAGACACTTGTAATATAAATAGGTTAAATGAATTTGTAAAGCGCCCTTGAGGTGATTTTATCACGAAAATGGCGCTATAGAAATCATCCAAAATTTTTTATATTGTTCTTTAGACTTTATGTACGGGTTAAATCTTCCCCACAGGAAAAACTTAACCCTTCCATACACTTTTCCACAAATGATCATCTAGTCAATACACGCTATGCAATTGCACTGTACAAGTATAATAAATACAAAACAATACAAGAACAACATTTCAACCTACCAGAGACCAAATGGGAAAATAATTCACCGACTCCAGATATTTTCATATCAGAGGGTTCGGCTCGATAGAACTCCTAACTGGACCGATAATTCCTAATTAAATAATCCTATTATTATTATTATTATTGGTACTAATTAAATGTATTTGCCAAAGAATTTTCCACTTTCACTTTCAGAACACTATTTATCAAAATCTGTTTTCTAATTGAGGCTTTTCTTCTTTTACATAAAGGAAAAATTTGGCGACTAACATTGGATATATAAATTAATATATACCCAATTTTCAATGGGCTCATTCACATAAAGTTCAACGTTCTTGAAAATCGCGAATAAAAGTTAAAATTTCATGACGCCGGTACTCACCCACCGAATGATTTTGCTGTTTCATTTAATCAGATTTTGAGAATTTTGTGAGGTTTTTATTATTATTTTTACAAAATATCCGATGCTTGTCACGGAGGCACCAGAATATTTAGCACCGCCCGAGTACTAACCGCCACGGGTTCGGCACGACATATTAGTTGGGATGCGGGCTTTACGAAAGCTCGGCGCGAGAACTAAATTAAACAAAATTTAGATAAAAATCTCTCGTCGTAAAACGAGGATAAAAAAAAACAACACATCACGTAAACCACGACGCGGACAAACTGAGTCATCGAGGATCGAGGGGATTCCATGGAATTATATTATGTTTTATGATGAAGAGCTTTAACCGTAGCTTTTTATAGGGGTCAGAACTTCGAATATGGACTAAAGTTACGGGTCAAATGGTGACCGAAGGCCGAAAAATATTTCATTATTTAAAATTCTAATATTTAATACTTATACACTTAAGGTAGCCGGGGCTAAAGTGCGTAGACTACGGTGGTGATTCTATAAGATAGTAGTACAAGTAAAAAAGTATAAAACGTTTTTCAAAATTCCAGGAAATAAGGTAGTTTTTTTTATAAAAAACTTGAATTGTTCGTATGAAAAAAAATATTCTACGGAAAAATACTTTTGCATGGGAAAAAAATGGTATGTGGATTCAGCTCCCGAAGTTGGCGCGCTTTACCATCGGACTTCCTGTGTCTACGGAATTTGGTAAAACTTTTTTTTTATTAAACCATCATCCAGTGGTGAATAGCAAATTGCTGATTTGTTGTTGTAGCAATTTTGGTAGTGTTTGTAACTAGCTGCTTACTATCTGCCATACAGCAATCGTAAATCAAATAAAACATTTTTAGAAATAAGAAATCATTATGTACACTCCATAGTGGTTTTGGGATTTGGGGTCGTACGTATTTGTCTACCAGTTTTCATTATACATAGTTAATTGTTTATATTACTGAAAGAAGTGGGTATATTACTAGGAAGAGTAGGTATATTACTGAAAGAAGTGGGAGGGAAAGGAGATGGTAAAGAAAAAAGTTAAGAAATATCTGGAATTGAAGCATGAAATATTTTGACACGACATATAGAAATGTCGTGATATGAAAATATGAAAATGAGATATGAAAATATTTTGACACGACAGTTTTAAAATTGTTTACAAAAGTATTAAAATAAACAAACAATAATTGAATTTACTGTATTGTTCGACCACAAGTTCCCCTAAACTCAATGTCACATAGCGGGATAAGCAAAAAATATTACAAAATCCCCCTTACATAACAATGATAGACTACGTTATATGAAATGTAAATGATCATGAAATTAATATTGTTCGAGAGCATCAACCGCTGCTATTTTGTTGTCAATTTTTCGACGTTTGAAGAATGTTTTAAAATTTTTTGCAAATTTTATAATGTGGGTAGAGGCCAATTTTATAACTAAACATCTTTAGATCAAAGACAATTATAGGTACCACAATAAATAAAAGGTCGTCCATACGAAATAACAATTGAGTCTAAATGATCTTTAACACGTATTGTGATAAGCCCACAATTTTTTACACGAGTGAACAAAGCTTCACTCACATATTATGAATGTACCTATAAAAAGACCCACTATTTAACATTGTTTTCTTAACCATACAGGGTCATGTAAAATATTATTAAATTATTTTTTAATCGCTCATCCTTATCTTGCTCTAGTGCCCTCTATATCTCCTATCGTCTATTATCAGAACAATCTTCATGCTGCAAACTGCAGATGGAGAAAACAACTCGGCCAAATTACACTTCTAGAAGTCGTGTAAGATTCGAAGCCATGAGATGTGGCGTACCTCCTCTATTACACCATTACAGGAACGACATTCGTAAAATTATACTTATTAGAGAACTTAGTGAGTTTCATCAAATAGATGAATTTCAGATGTTTTGCGTGGACAAACCAATGGTCTTAAAAAGTGACAGGATACGTTATTGCGGGGGGTCTAGTTTTGTAGTATCGAGTCCAAAATCAGGATACCAAGCACTGCGGTGGAGAAGTCATCCTTTCGGCTGATGTGATTTTTTTGGAGACAGTTATTTTGTGTGCTCGTCATTTTTGTGATGGCTGAATTTGTTAAGTTGATTTAAAAAAAAAAATTGAAAACTGGCATTGAAACTTTTGAAATGTTAAAAACGGCCTAAAAAGCTTTGAGGCGAATTTGGAGTGTTTTGTTGGACCGATTGTTGCTTGATTCGTTGCCTTGAATAAAAGTTTGTCGTTTCGAGAACTCTATTCCCAAAAATCATCCATTACAAAAACGACGAGCACACAAAACAACTGTTACCAAAAAATTCACACCAGCCGAAAGAATGACTTCTCCAGCGCAGTGCTTGGCGATCTTTCATATTAGCTGGTGTAAGGTAGCTGTACAGACAGTTCTCCTGAAACAACAAAAACTGATCCTCCGCAACGTCAGTTCGGTTGCTTTTGGGTACCCACCACCATCACACCAAATCCTTTTTTCTAGTAAAATATACGAATGAATGTCATTTGACCACTCGGACCCAAAAGCTTGTTTATACGACAGTGTTACATTACTAGACATACGTATGACGTAGTAGGCGTACCTGAGTTATTAATTTTATTGGGAAATGGTAATTATCTTACTTTTAATTTTTTTTAAAACCTTGTTTTGCTGTCGGGTAAGTTTGGCGCAGCCCTAACTTCACCCCAATTTCCATCCCCTACTTACTAAGGTCAGAGGGTGGCCCCCTCCCGTATCGCCTAAACACTGTAGCAATTGATAACTGAAACAAAAAGGGGTGACAGAACGACCCTTTAGAAGGCGGATATTGTGAATTTGTTTTAGGGCCACGGAACAAATACCTCTGGATGGTGGCTTAGTGGGATACTATGATGGTGACATTACACTTTTGGGAGGGTTGTTTTATTTTATTTTTTTCTGGGTATAATTTCCAATTTTATGGAACAAATTTTATTGAGAGATTTGGTCCTATTGGATGCTAATAAAATACATTGCTTTTTGTCAAAAGATTTATTTAAGTATTTCAGATTAAATTAAGTTTTAAGTAACATTATATTTATAATATAAAAAAATTCCAAAATTTGTATAATATCTGTCAATTGAAAAATTGATACTTACTTTTTTTTACATTAGTTCCACAAAGGAGGCCCTGAGGAAAACAATTTCCCTGAAGCCTATGTCATCTTTGAGGATGCTATGTGAAGGATTTTTTAAGGAAAGGAAGAAGAGGAATATCTTTGGACATTTGAAACCATTGCCCTCACTGGGTTGCAAGGCGATGAACCGAGAGAGTCCGGTTGGAGAAATCGAAAGATCTTCTTCAACCAGTCGGTGGGAAAACTCATCCCCGCTAAGATCCCTGTTAAGTCACCAAACGTAGCGAACCACTTGGAGTGACCTAAGGCAGGGGTGTTGATTATTCAATAAATGGTTCCAGGGGCGGTGTATCCATACCCGCCTCTCAAATTATTTTATTTTTACTTTTGAAGATTACCATCAAAACGTTGTATGTACTTAGATACCTAGTTATCATGCACCCAAAAGACGTGTGAATTTGGTAGAGGTTATTTTGCTCTTTGTTTAAGGTAGATATTTACTAACAAACTTTCAATTTTATTCAACCCACTCTTACTTCACCTTATGACCCTTTCCAGTATCATAATACCTCTGAAATAAATCATCTTTTTAGAAGAAATGTTTAAATAGATAACTTGGGAAATTTCCCCTTCTACGATCATTATTTTATCAGAACATTACCCATTTATGATAATGTTCTGAAGATGAGCGTACCCCAGCCGCGTACACGTGCATAAATCCCGCACGTGGTAACATAATAAAGCAATCCCACCATAACAATGGCAATAATGAACCTGTCTCGGTGTAAGGACTGTAACGCTTGAAGGAGGTGTTATTGTTAAAGTTTCCGTAAACTTCTGCGCTCTGTGGGATACACAGCAAGTGTGTACCCCGGTCCCGGTACCCAGTACCCAGTACCCAGTACCCAGTACCCAGTACCCACGGGGAACTTCAACACTGCTTTGGCTTAAAAAACTTTTTTATTTTCACCCTCATTGCAACTTTGTGCGTTATTATCAAATTACAAGATTATTCGCACTTTATCCAAAAGATGTGAAAAGTTTTTAATTTTTTTTTTATTTAAATACTAGAGCGGACCCATGAAAAATCATGGGATATTAAATAAAATTCCAATTTTGAAAAAGACAAACCGAATAATTTTCTGTTAAAATGTTACACAATTTATCGTTTGTCTGAATTATTATTCACACAAGCAGTTTTAATTTTGAAAATGACACTTAAAATCAAAAGCAAGTTTTAGTTCATTGGACGTAAATAATTTCACTCAGGAATAACGCACATTTTTTAACATCAGCTCCACACTAGGGGCCCTGAGGAAAAAAAATCCCTGAGGGCCCATGTCATCTTTGGGGATTCTGTGTGGAGGGTATTTTAGGAAGAAGAGGAAGCTCTGGGAAGAAAAAATATATGAGAGGTGTGCAGGAATTTAGGGATCAATGTGTCCAGTAATGACGGACGTATGAATGCATCCCTCCCAGTGCGGTGCAAGGCAATGGGTTCAGTGAGTCTGGCTGGAGAGGTCTAGGTTAGGGGGGATCCATTAATTACGTGAGCTGTTTTTTTTTTCAATTTAGACTCCCCCCCTTGGTGAGATTTATTGATATTTGGTGGGACTCCTCTACCCCTCACTTGAGACTTACACTACACCTTCAATCATTCTTTCCCGATCCGGCCCGCCACGCACAGGTAGGTATTAGGTAACGGAAATTAGTAGGTAAATTTAATGTTTTGGTGATATTTAACTAACCTAGAAAACTTTTAAAGCGCAAAGCCTTTTGACGATAATTTTTGAAATAATAATAATGCCGAATATCATGTGTTACATGACTTGTATTGAAAAAAAAAAAAAAATTTTTTTGAGGAATACAATAAAAATTATTTCTTTTATACAATAATTTTTTTTCAGC
This sequence comes from Glyphotaelius pellucidus, assembly GCA_936435175.1. NCBI lineage: Eukaryota > Metazoa > Arthropoda > Insecta > Trichoptera > Limnephilidae > Glyphotaelius > Glyphotaelius pellucidus. The sequence continues at coordinate 839,304 of OW386541.1, forward strand.
ACTGTATAATTTGAGGATAATTTATTATTTAATAATATTTAATCATGATTTGACAACATAAAAATATTTATTGAAAAATTATCTTGAATATAGGCGTATCGCATTGTAACCATTCTTTCTGTTATTTTCAAGTCAATTATGAGGAAAGCGGATGATAGTTCCTAGCGGCAAATCGGCATGAAAAAATAATATTCTTATCTAAATTCAAGAATTTTCCATAAAATAGTGTTTTTAAATATCCCTCTTTCCTTTGAGGCTCTTATTTTGTATACGAATAAAATTTCAGAATTATACCTTCGAGGACATAACAATGACAGAAATTATGCCATTAGCATGAAGGAGCGCTTTATTCTTTCAAGAATTTTCTGAAATCATTCACACGAACAAAACTGCCACGGCAATAAAATTGTTGAAGAGCTCTAAATTAAAGAAGGCCTTCAGTAAATTTTCGAAAACATTTCGAGTCTAAGGCAGTTATTCTATTACAACCTCGAAATAATATTAGATACGAGTTGATATGAGGTATGAAGACACAAGACGAATATTTCGAAAGAGTCTGTGTGCAACAATGTCCCATTGATAAAATATTTTTTTTTCTGGTCAGAATTTTCGGCAGGTAGATAGGTATGAGTGCCTATTCGTATTTATTCATAGAATTCTAATCTAGGGTCTTCTACTCTGTGTCAGCCGAAAAAATAATATAAGTCGACATAATATCTGTGCGTCCACACATTCGTATGTTTGCTCCGTTTATCTATCGGTGATGTGATTTACAACTTCCTAATAAACCGACACATTACTTTTATTGCCTCGAGTATGAAACGCTAGATAAATAACATAGGTTCCACAAAACTCGTGACTTATTTATTTTACTGTCAAAATCAAGTTTTCAAAATACCGTATACACAGAAATATGTCAAATTATTTGTATTTGACCATGAACCGCTAAGAACTATATTCATAATGAACGATAATTATAAAAGTATAATAATGACAGGGCATCAAAAATCATGAGCAATGAATACCATTCGTGGAGTCAGATCCCACCACGGGATCACTGGCCGTGTTGCTGGTGATAATGAAAGCATCATAAAACTAATGAACATTTCAGAGATATCCATCATGTTTTTGTTAAGTGGGAATAACCAGACAAAACCGGAAATATGTCATTTTTAAATCAACTTTTAGACGTATTGACTCTTTTCCACAAAAAATTATAAATTGATTTCGAAAGACTGTTCTGTTATCTACTGAAGCTATTTTTTAAATTTTGAGAAAATATATTTATTTTTAGTACAATAGGGTTTTACCGTAGGTCGTTGGCAGATTTAAGTATTTATCAAAGCAAATTTGGAATGAAATAAAATCGATATTGAGTTATTATGTTAAAATGCTGGTATGGAGAATAATTAATCTTTCTCATCGGAACCGCCCAGTATCGTTGCAAGTATACAATCGCAAGATCATCGTCCGACAAAATTTAAATTCTCGGTCACTGGTTAAAGGCTCTTAAGTTTTCAAAGACCGTCTTCATCTGGTTTTAGTTAAACTGGTACAACACTTTTAATGCCTTTTTATGGAAGGTATTGAAGTTGCATGATGCTAAGTTGTCCGGTCACCATAAAATTTATGTTTTCAGCTTTAGAAGCTAAGGACAAAATGCCACCAATCGCCCAACTTTCCTAAATCTGATACAAAAACGTAGATACCTTGGTACCTAGCGTTCGGTCTTCGATTTTTTTAATAAGTTTTATGGGTGTTGTAAAAAACTCAGGGCAAATAGCATTTATGGCCCATGGGTATTAGGGCCGGTCGCCAGCGCAGATACTCATGAGATATAATATCACCACCACCAGTCATCCAAGATTGGGGTAATCCCTTTCCAAATTCTGATAACCGGGAGAACGATAACAGAGTCCGTGTTGCAACATTTCAATTTCATAACATGGCTGAAAATCAGTTTGACTGTTGAACAACAATAAATATAACGATTTAAATCCTGCGTAATATTCAAATTTGAAAATTTGTTTGATTTTTTGAATATCTGGCGGGACTACAACACATTTTCTGTGATACGCACTAGTTATTGCTGCGTGAAATCTGTTTCAATTATCTCAAATTTGCTTTGAATTTGGGGGTGGGAGAGGTTTCCGTCGAAGGGTCAACTACTATATTATAGAAATCAAAATATTGTGAATTTTCGTCTCGATCAGAACGGAAAATGGTCTCAAAATAGTGATAAACCATCATTTGGCGACCAGACCTAAATAGCCAATATTTAGATTCGCTTTTCACGATTCCTATTCCCACCCCATTTTCAGCCTCACAACATTAGCCAGGTTGGGGATGCTATAGTTAAACTCTCTCCGATAAGTCGAAATACGCGTTTTTCGAAGGATCGTTATATTTTATTTTGCCACGCATTTATAATTTTACGTAGATGAAATATTATTTACTATAGAGCTTTGTTAATGACTGATTTCTTAATATCTGAGTAATACGAGCTAACGGAAAATACATGTAATTTCGAATCGAGGGGCAAGGCTCTCGTTCAGCAAGCTGAAGGTCGCGGGTTCAAACACCGGCGTGCGCAAGAAATATTATTCAATTGAATTGAAAATAATATAAGGCATATTTGCGGCACGTTCCAGGGTGGAAGATAACCTCATTATCGCCCTGGTAAAGACCACAATTTAAAATTGAAAAGATGCTTTAAATGGCTAAGCCGTGTTTGGTGACCAGATCTGAATAGCCAGGTACTTCCCCATCTTCCTCTTCTCCATCTCCTTCCCTTCCCCACCATCTTCAGCCACACAACATACCCCAATTTTATGTCTCACTGGCTCCAGACGGGAGCAGTTGGGACTCTTGTGAGGTATTCACATAACCAGTGTGGTTTGAACTAATGCACACTTGCTGCAATGTGATATTTAATTAACGTGTTTTTATCATGATTAAATTAATTAGACTTACTATACTGTAAATCATAATAAACCCAAATGAAAATCTATATATTTAATTAGGTCTATTCAATAAACATTGGATTAACAACCTTTTCGTTTCCCATTTCGAGCCAAAAAGTATTAGCCCAAGAAAAATAAAGCAAATTCTTAAGAAATCATTTTATCACCTATACTTAATACTAACTAATTTATAAATTAGTTAACGATTTTGTTCCATTGTACATAATACAAGTATTGTAGGCCTTACTAATAACAATGTTTTAAACTTTACTCATCTGGTAAACAACCATTAATATAGGTTGTTTGTCATTTTCATAAAATAAAAAAACATGTTCTTTTGTAGGATTACATTAATTTAACAACTAATCTAATCTAACTCACCATCACGTTTTCCCGCAAGGGTGGGCAGTTACGCAGGCAGGATAGAACTCATACACACATTCCTTGCCTTATTCACATCCTTACAATTTACAGTGTAACCTCAGGCGTGGTTAAATTCTATTCTGTTATTGTAATGCAGTCTCCTGAAATGATACGACTCAAGATGTTGATTCACTTTACTGTGCAAAGTCTTCTAAGGGAGTTCCCAATCATGATATTTACCTTTCTCAATCATTCCGCTCAATATTTCCAAATCTATTCCCTAAACAAAATGTTTCTTTTCTCAACATTGGTTTTCGACAGAGAATTTCCCGCGGCGCATAAACTTTGACGAAAATTGATAAATACGTAATAATGAACCAGTTGACGATACCAATACCGATAGCGGCTCAATCAAGAGCTACGACTTGGTTATCGTTGATCCGATTCAGCCGGGAAAGGGGTGCTGGGCGGAGTGCGGAGGCGGGCACGACAAAGCCCGCCGCCATTGATAGCATTGATACCGAGCGATGATCAATCATTGAGATTGGCTAGTGATTGACGTCACCTGGACCATTGGTGTGCCGACACGGCGGATCGCGTCTAAGCCTACGAAAGGATTCCGCCGCGAATTGAATTGTAGGTATCTACTAACAGTACTAACACAAATGTTTTCAAAAGATATTGAGATGAAGTGGGATTTTGTTGATGAAATTGGGTCGAGAAAATGAATGGCCAGAATTTCTTTTAAGTGAATAAAACCAAAGAAAATATTTTTGTTGCCTTTTTTTACATGAGCTCCACACATGAGGCCCTGAGGAAAATAACTTCTCAGGCCCCATGTCATCTTTGGGGATGCTGTGTGGAGGGTTTTTTAAGGAAGGGAAGGAGAGTTCTGGGAAGGAAAAGGGTTTAAGGGTTTAAGTTTTTTATTTTTTTTTTTATTTAGGGAGAAAACACAGATACAGATGTTAATTGACAAAAATTTTCTCAAGACGACAACTAGAGAACTCACCTGCATCCAAACTATTTCTCACGAATTGACATTAACAGCAGATAAAAACATGTACAAATATTTTAACATATAAATAGGGAAAAACATAAGAATATTATTTTACAAAAATAAAGATGAGAGAAATGCGCAATATCCCTACAAAAGTTTAAAAACTATATTTGCAGAAATTGAGATGGTAAGACAACAAGAAAAAAATAATAACAAAATACATAAATAGATAAAAAATAATGTTATACAGAATTTAAAAGAAAAAGAGTACTTAAAATCATAAACGAAGTATGTCTAAAAGAAAATAACTTAGAATTATAAACGAAGTATGATGTCTAACTTGTTGTACTTTCTAGGAAAACAGCCTTCAATTTTCTAAAAGTACAGTATGTATCAAAAAATATGTCGGAATCCTTGAGGTTTTGATTTTGATTAAACGATTCGCACATTCTTCTGATTGGATTCCTGACACCAGCATTTGTACGCGTCCGGCTAATGTGGAATAAGTCATTAAACCTTGTTACTCTGGGTGGTATTTTGAAGTTTATTAGTTTTAGTAGGTCAGGACAGTCAATAACGTTGTTGCAGATTTTATATAGTCATGAGGTCAAGGTATGTTCGCCGGTTAGATAGAGTGGAGACGTTATAATTCAAGAGCATATTTATGTACCCCCGTTTAGGTGCGCTCATTCTGTAATTGAGGCATTGCAGAAATTTCTTTTGAATACTTTCAATATTGTCTTTATAGATACCGTAATGTGGAGTCCATATGGAGGTGCAGTATTCGAGTTGAGAACGGACCAGCGCGTAGTAAAGAAGAAGATAGGTTTCAGGTTTTCGAAATTCGCGACTGTTTCTGATGACAAATCCTAGCATGCAGTTAGCTTTATTCACAATATTCTCAATGTGCACATCGAAATGGAGTTTGGAGTCAAAAAGTACGCCTAGATTGTGACTTTTAGTAAAACTTATTTGTTTACATTTGTTGTAACTTAAATAAGTTGCTGTAACTTAATTATTTGTTGTAACTTAAGTTAAACTGGGATTCAGTGTGTCCTGGCCATCCGTCTCTAATACCTAGACAAACCTCACCCCATGAATCCGGGCACCCCTGCTAAATCACCAAACGTAGCGAACCACTTGGGGTGACCTATGACAGAGGTGTTGGTTATACAATAAAGGTTCGCGGGGCGGCGGTACCCATTCTCGCCTCCCAAATTGAAATCCCTAATACCTAACACTACATTTGTTTTTGGGGTGTTATGCCGTGTTGCGCTACCTCTTTCTTTAGCCAACGTTTCGGACAGCATTACGGTGTCCATTATTAGGGCAGGGGTTCCTTTGTTCTTGATTATCACAATCATTGTTTGAGAATGATATATATATATATATATATATATATATATATATATATATATATATATTTGCCTATATAATACCATTATCTTAGATTACAACGCATAGGATGTATCATTTCGTAGAGCATTCTTAAAGATCAAAGTGTCATAGTTGCACTAGATTATTGACCTCCGAGGACTAAGGCGTGCGTGCTCCGATGTATCCTGAGGTATGAATAAAAAATATTTGATTTTTTTTTTTTTTTTTTATTATTTATTAAAATTACAGAGAACATTTTGTACAATAAATAGAGTAGACCCACAAAGCTGTCATATGGCAGCTTGTCTGCAGGTTCTAACAATTCAATGGGCCAATATAACTACAAGAGAATTGTAACCAATAAATATCGGTCTATGTCCGATACGATATCGGTCCTTCGTCGATGTCACCGTTGACAATCTCTCAGAATCCTGCGGTTAACAGAACAAAATTATTGTCTATGGGTACTTTTCATTTAATATGAAAAAATTGGTTTCCCAAACATTTAATTTATTTCTTCAACAATAACAAAATCATTTTGCGGCGTCATTTTAATAAAAATAAAATAACAATTTCTGTTTACACCACTATTTCATATGGGCTTTGAATCCTGATGAAGAAACCATTAAAAAATAACGCATTCGAAAGGTTCGCTGCATTTATTGACTTAGCAGGGATGCCCAAATTCATGAGATGAGATTTGTCCGGGTTTTGGCGGTGGATGCGTCTGTCCACCAGCTGTGTGACAGGCCGGATCGGGAGAGACTGGTTGAGGGAGATATTTTGACCTCTATAGTAGAACTCCCTCGGGATACCTCAGTGGGAGGGATGGATTCATAGGTCCGTCACTCCTGGAGACACTGCCCCCGAGATCCCTACCCACCCCTCTCATAACATTCAAAAGTTTACTTAGACAAATAACGTCTGACTGAAATTGGTGCCAATTCATAGCCAGTCTGAAGGTTGTATTAACGGCTGACATCATCGACCAATTGTTATTTTCCTAGATCGAAGCTAAGATCCTAAAACGTATTGAAAAACAGTATGAATTGGGAACAGAAGCTTACATAGTTAAGAGAAATATAAAGACAATTAAGACAATTCTCATACACATAAGGAAAAATGATTTAACACTCAAAACTCAACAAAATATTTACACCCGCTATTCATCACACCAAAAATGCAAAATTCCTCCAACAAAAACAGCTTTCGCCCAACGACAGTTCTCTTACATCGCGCCTAAAATGTTCAACTTACTGAGTATTGATATTAAGACATCGAAAACTGATGATCTTTATGCCATTAATATACAGAACTGGTTATTTACTCAGGGAAGGAAATATTATAAAGAATGCCTTACATCTTAAAAACTGTTCTTATTTTTTCATATTTCTCGAGTAAAAAATCTTATCTCTAAATTAATTTTCAACCAAAACTATATTAAGCTGATGCTTTTTTTCATATTTTTTGACATTGTTCGTCCATTTCATATGCTGCCTAGGAATACTTGCTTTTGTTTTTTGGGGTCTAAGACTATCATTGTTCATCTGTATAGATGATTTACATATTTATTCTTATTTTTTATTTCTATTATCCTTAAAATATTATTATTTATTACTTTTATTTTTATTTGTTATTCTATTTCATTTTTATTTATACAAGATTCACCTAGTTTAATTCCTTTCCTGTATGTGATCATGTACTTAATACTATTATGAATATTTTCCTTAATATGTATGCTATATGTTTGTACTTTCAACTACATATGTAGGGATGATTATCAATATTATATACTTAATATCTTATGAATCTCGACTACCATAATACGGGCATTTGCCTAGCTTGGTAGTCGAAACACCATGTAAAACAATCCTGTAATAAACAAAATGAATAAAGAAAAATCAAAAAATAAAAAAAACGCTAGATATATTTCGATTCTCATGCCTACAGAATTTAAAATCGCGCGTCGTATTTGCACGAGGCAAATAAGCGAAAAAGTGGTTTTTATTTATTTTGTGCATAATTTTATAAAATTGTTCTAACTTTTTTCATTCTTATATGAATGAAAAAAGGTTAGAACACAAAAAACCTCAAAAATAGTCTAAGTCTTGTATTTTTTGTTATATAAATAATAATTTTATTGTTATTCGAATACATAGAAAAGCTAGTATAAGCCATAATTTATTCGTATTTTTTGAGGTTCATACTATAAACCGATTCGTCGTAAAGATGAATCTAAATAGTATCTAAATAGGATTTCAGTATAGCTTCATCTTAAATTCAATTATGACCTTTCGAAATAAGCCTTTTCTAATTTGATATCTAGATATGCAATTTTTTATTAAAAAAACCCACAACTTATTAAAGATATCACCAAAAATGTACATAAATCTTCAAGGAGATAAGATTGCTCTACAATATAGAGGAAAATTTACTGAAAACATAAACGAAATTTACCTTTCCCGATTATGGTTACAAATTCTTATATTGCTTTCAATAGGTTTAGGTGGCCCATCACTCAATCATGGAGACTGTTCGCATTTCTATGGTGGGTAGGTACATTCCCAAATACCTTTGCCCAAAATATTTTGCGCAGATCTTTTGTAAATCCGTACGTTTTCGGCAAATCGGTGGGATTTGGCCTGTCAAGATAAACCGCCTCTACCGAACAGATAATGGGTTCCTCATTATTAGATATATAATATTGAAAGATTTTTCTTTTCGGTAAACAATCCATCGAAATATTCCACTGTCTAAAATTCATCAATTTGTAAAATTATGTTTGAATTATTTTTGTAAGTGCTTAGTCGTTTAATATTTGTTATCTTAATCTTTTTACTCTCGGCTTGGTCCTGAAACCCAAAAAGATCAGTTATTTTTTTTCAGTCATTTTTAATTAAAATATCTTATCTCATTGTACATGGGAATGCCGAGTGGAGGGTTAGAGGATTTTTAGAAAAGGAAGGAAATGAAGTTCTGGGAGGAAAAGGGAGCTGGTAGGAATCTGAGTGTCAGTATGTCCAGGAGTAACGGATGTATGAGTCCAACCTCTGACGACACTGTCAACTTCTGATCTGCTGTAAACTTAACAAATTCTTAATATTTATTAACACGTTTTTTGAATTATAATTCCGTAAATACCTATTTTATTTATTTTTTTATTTTTCTAATCTTCTATTTCTAAATTTTAACAGCCTTAAAAAACACAACAATACCCGAGAACTGGCGGATTGCTCATGTGGGATTTTTTTGGTATCGTACATAAGCAGACTATTATATAATATTTGTATATAAGTATATATTTTTGTTAAATTGCAAATTACTTTTAAATCTTTTATCTGTATAATTGCATTATTAGTTATTTTTTTACTGTTTACATAAAAAAAGTTTCTGTTGTAATTTACACCGATATACGTAACAAAAAAATTATTAATGAATAATTTTTCTCACAAGGCGATGTTCCAAGAGTCCTGCTGGAGAGATCAAATGGTCTCCCTCAAGCAAGCTCTCCCGATCCGGCCTGCCACGCAGTTGGAGGACAAACCTCACCCCATGAACTCGGTCACCCTCCAAACTCATCGAACCACTTGGGGTGACCTGTGACGGAGGTGTTGGTTATCCAATAAATGATTCTCGGGGCGGCGGTACCCATACCCGCCTGTCAAGTTGCAATGTTTTTACTGTGCATAAATTCGTTGGTATAAATTGTCACCATAACACCCAGTAAGACCAATAAACACGTCCACAGAGCGTGTGTGATTTAGGTGTCGTAATAATTTTTGACAATGTCGCATTATACAAGTGCAATAAAGAACAATGTTGGCAATTCCCCGATCGGTGCTTTTATGAAAACACTAAATCAAATTGCCATCATAAATATATCATTGTACAATCAGTAAACCAACAATTTATATAGCCTGTGCTAAATTTGGTTGTTTTATATTATACTCTCTAGATAAAGACATGAACAATTGCCAGGCTTTCATTCGTCTGCCATTTTGCAAAGATACCTACGTAACATATTAATTAAGTTGATAATTGTTAATTGCCAGTGTAAAAATAACAGTTTTAAGATAAAATGGAATCAACATCCAAAAAATAATCCCATATGTGTTTTATTGCTCTCTGCTGTGATTAAGATTGCGCAAGTACCTATTTATAACATTTTTTTAATGTCACTATCTCTTGTTAATATTTCGCCATCATAAGGGGAAACAGGGAGGCGTTTTGTTTATACTAACATATTCCCTGATTTCCTCTCTGGATTTTGACGCTACTGCAAATGTTTTTAAATATAATGTATGGCGTGTCGTTAGGTTTTGCTTTTTTTGGTCTAATATAAGTTTTTAACGTCTTTGAAGAAGTTGACTATATCGTTTATAAAAACAAGAAATAAAATTGGGCCAAGATGGCTACCTTGCGGTATGCTACTAGTGGCGAAAAATGGTTTAGATATATAAGATTTTATTTTAACAAATAAAGTTCTACCACATACGTAACTATTTAGCCAGCTTAACATATTTGCTTTGATTCCCAGAGCATGAAGTTTTCAGATCAATATTTTGTGAGACATTTTATCGAAAGCCTTCGAGAAATCAGTATATATACAGTCAACTTGTTTATTTTTAGAAAAAGACTCCAATATATAGTTTTGAAAGATACTATGTAGTTACTTCCTACAGGAGTTAGGACCTTCCAAAAATCGTTGCAATTGCCTTGTTTGAACGCCATCAGCAGACGTTCAGTGTAGATGTACAAAATGCATGATGTAATTAAAAAAAATCAAAACGTACAGAGTATTTACTTCTAATACAGTTAGTACAAAAATATCTTAAAAATCGGCCCAGTTTTGGAGAAGGAATACCTATGGGAAAATAAAACCTCGATTTTATTTAGTTATTATCAGCCTGAGGTGCAGTTGTCCTTTTTGCTCAGTATTTAAAGGAGTGTTTTAAACAAGAGCGACAGTGACAGCAACAGTTTGAAAAAATACCTTTTGTTCAAATTTCTCAGTGACCGGGTTTCCTCTTAAACTATACAGTTAAACTGCGTAGCGAAAGATAAAAATCTATGAGTTTAACTTTATACGATAAGCATTATTTTTATTACATGAGAATTTAATACAAGGTGGCGAAAGGCTCTCGATTTCTTTAGGCAGTACCTAACATTCTTTGTAAAAAAATGTATACATTTTTTTATTACTTCGCGATATAGAGGAGTATTAAGATACATGGTTTATCAAGGTAAATTTTGCTTCTGTTTATTTCACAAATTTTAAAGCCGTGATGCCACAAGACGCCAATTGAAAAAAATCCGTACTGCTCGAATTTAACAACACTAGAGACTTTTTCTGTTCTTTAAAATTGATAAAACCAAAATAATGAACCGGAAGCCCTTGCCCGCTACTTAAATAATTTATTATCATAATGTGTTGTAAGCTTGTCTAAAACAATGAAATAAATTAAATTGACAATTATTTTTACAGAAAAACAAGTTTTTGATACAAAACACCAATAAAAGTAGCAGAATGTGTACATTTTTAATGTATGTTTAATTACTTTAATAATAAAGCACGCATGATTTGAGCTGTCCGCGTCACAAAGGGCATACGGGAGGGATGATTTTTATTCGCTTCCCGGGCTTATTTCATAAAAACCTTTTGTATGGTAATCATTGTAAGGGCTGGAGGGAAATCGCTTCAGTGAATGGGATTTTTCCAGGTGGATTAAGGTAGGATTACGGGTGAAAAATGGAAAACGCCATGATATTATGATGCCGCGTGCCCGACCAGGGGAGTGCACATGCAAAATAATGCAAAATCATTGGGTTTTTGGTTTTTAAAATTTGATCGCTTAGAAATATTGTAGATGCTTCAATTAAATACTGCAAGTAGAACACATATTGGCCTTGGAATTAATCGAGTTATTTTTGGATAAGTACTTTTGTAAGTCTGGAAAAAAATAAAGTATCAGACTTATAAAAAATAATTTCAAGTACCCAAATCTCCTTCTAATGAATCCATTTTCGAATAAATATGTACATAGTGTGGAAAATTAAGTGCTTTTCAAAATAATCTGAATTTTGCAAAATAAAACAAAACAATGCAATTTCGCGGTGTTGTTTTCGGCATGAATCAAAGTGGAGGGCGTTAAACGAACTTGGATTTGAGAAATAAACCTTACGCCGTCCGCATAAGGACTACGTGTACAATTTGTGTTAGTTACCGCCCCGACATCGGGGTGTATGGACGTCTCTGGACTCCACGTCGCTTGGTTCCGTGCAATCGATTTTAAATTTCCTTGTTATTATAATAAACAAAGAGTTAAAAAGGAGTTAATGTTTTTTACAGACCAGAAATCAACCTATGAAAAACAACTCTCAAATACCTTCTACAACCTTTCCAAAAACTTCTTATCAAGTATTTTTGAATCCCTCCCAAAAAGAGGCGTGGATTCCGATGTCGAATTTCTCCAGGACTACTGGATTACCTTAAGTATAATCCTTATAAAAATATAATGTGCCTAAATACAGTAAAAATATTAGAAAAAATCAGAAACCTTAGGAGTATAACTTGACTCTAAATTACTGTTTAGTCCGTGGTTGAGTGGGCATCGCGTTTGGGTCCCACCCGGGCGTCGCGTGTTCAATTCCTCGGCTGGCTAAGTCCCCCATCACAACACAAGCAACATTTTCGGCTTTCTGTGGTGGTAGTAGAATATTTTCAAACATTGTTGGGTTATACGTAACCCGGGAATGTTTGTCTTTCTTATACTGAACACATCTCACAAAAAGCCTACAAACAAATAGGTTTCATTTTACGTGTCACAAAACCATTCAATAAATCTTTTACACTTGAACTACTACATATATCTATTTGGCGTATGTAAGATCTCGTCTCGAAATTGCATATGTCATTCGGAATCCTCTATAACAAACTTACAATAACCGAATTGAAAATATTAAAAAAAAATTTTGAAAGACGTGTCCTGTCGTATCGTTTTGAAAATCATCAATATAACCCCTTTTGCTCTTTACAAACGGAGACAATTTTTTGACGTACTGTTTCTGTACAAAATTATGAACTATCTTATTGGCTCCCTAGCCCTGTTAGAAAGGATTGCATTTTGTTTCCCTGAACGCAATACTAGATCGAATGCAATATTTTATGTACAACATTTCAAATCGAAATACGCACAAAACTCCTCGCTCGGGTGTATCTGCAAATCTTACAATATTGGGATATTGACATTTTCCACTCTACCCTTAAAAAGTTTAAAATAAAATTAACCTTACTGAGAACTATTATTTTTGTATTGTTTATTATTTTCTTTTTAATATTATTTTACTTTCACTAAACACTATTGTAACTTTTAATAACTGCTTGTTTCCTAATCAGTAACAATAAAAATACTCAAAATGGAGCTTTACTGGTTTATATTATACCTACTCACTATTAAATATACAATGAATTTATAATGTACGTTTAATAAACTAGAATAAATATATTTTTTGTATTACACACTTTTATAATACTTTCTTACGGATCTGGGGAGAGTAGTCCAATTTATTTATTTGTACGTCTAAAACGGCTTTTAATTCAACAAAATCCGCGATGTATTCCAGTTTCAGGCGTACATTGACAATTGAATATTACATCACGAATCAACCAATTACTGGCTCTATTATGAATCATAAAATATATATGAATATCACTGTCAGATTCGACGTGGAAATCAACTGTCACAGGATTTCCAAAGTTATATTAATAATTTATTTTTTTTTAACTGGAGGCAAATAATCCCAGGTTACGAAAATAATAATACCAGAGAAAGATCGTAAGTGACATCACCATTCTAGTGACTTCTGTCTTTATGGTGAACTATTTTCGTATTGCGCTACCTCCTCCTTTAGCCAACGTTTCGGACAGTGTTATAGTGTCCATCATCAGGGCAGATGTGTGAATGCCCCAAAAATAACTTTTGGCCATGAAAATCTAAAATCATACGAGAGATTTTGGGACGATCAATGTGTACAATATTATGCGATGTCAGGTAAGAATGGTGTGTAATGAAGGTAAATGATTTATGAATCGTATTTTTTAGTGAACTTATGAAATGATTGTGTTATTATGTTAAAGAACACATTAAAATATAATAAGAAAGTCAAAAAATATAGACAATAAATAATTATGTTTTTTTGTGTTATTAAGTCATTAAAAATTCTCTACCTTTAATTTTTATCCAGACTAAAACATTGTGTTTTATTGTGAATTTGTGTATTTTTTTTTATTTTTTTTATATGAAATACCGCACAAGAGTCCCAACTGCTCCTGTCTGAAGCCTTTGAGGTTCTGAATGTTGTGAGGCTGAAGGTAGTGGGGAGGGGAAGGAGATAGGGAAGAGGAAGGTGGGGAAGTACCTGGCTATTCAGATCTGGTCACTAAACACGGCTAAAGCCATTTCAAGCAACGTTTCAATTCTGAATGGTGGTCTTACACCAGGGCGATACTGATAGTATCTTCCACTCTGGAACGTGCCGCAAATATACTAAAATGTATTCTTTGTGAATTGTGTCAATGATTAGGCACATAATTATATGCGTAGTAATTAACATGTCATCGTTCGTGTACGGTTGATATTGTAGTTTGTTGAAGATCTGGTTATTATTGTTGATTGGGACCATAAGGGAATTTGGAGATTGTATTTGAATAGATGAAGGAAAGTGAATTTAGCGTGAACTTGTCAATTTTCATTTAAATGCTTGAAAATTTCAGTACCTTTAATACTTGAAGGATAAATAAAATTATTGCCATTTGTACTTTCATTAATGGGTCTAAACTAATAAGTCCGTGCGTGTTTATAGATTTAGGAAGAGTTTATAGGACTTAGCTATCAGATGATTAATCCTGTGATACCTGGATGAGAACCTAACGCTGAACCACACAGCTACTAACATCAATCCCTTACTAAGCTCAAAGACAAAATCATTCAATGTTGTACTTACAAAGGCCATTTTTGGGGCTATTTTTGCATGAATTTTACTATGATGAAAATGCGGAAATTGCCCTCTACGCCGCTGCTACGGTCCATTGTATAAAAGAATCTACGGCGGGCAAACAGCTGCTACGCCGAGAGGTAGGTACGGATGTAACTACTGCGGATTTGTGAGCCTGTGCTATGAAGCTTATTATAATTTGTTTTACAAAGGGTCGAGATAAAATTTTTGTTTTGGACGTTTTTAAATCGTGAGTTAATTATTTTTAAATAAATATGGAGGTACCAACTCATTCAATAATTAACTTGTATTAGTTAATCTAGTAATTACCATGTATTTAATAATGGAATACCTAAACATTATATCTGATTATAATGGAGCTAGAGTTCTTTCACACTGATGAAAATAAAAAATAAATTATCTAACTACTTATTCATTTTCCTCAAACACTTAGTATTATTTTCATTTTGTAACTTCTTTTTAATTTCAGTAAAATTTCAGCATTCCGCCTAACGCTTAATACACCTAAATAATTGATATAACACTTCGTTTCAAGTCTAAAAGAAAAACTATTTTTCTCGGGGTAGATGAAAAAACGTTCTCGTGCACAAATGTTCTTAGTTTGGGTTATTTTAAAAATGTATGCATTTATTTTTTAAATTTGATATTTTTATTTGGCTAATTTGTGTTTTTTAACAATTCATACATTAAAAATAATATATAGTAGGTATATTTGCGTACCTACCAGAGTGAAAGGTTAGTTTTTACCCTGCACTTACTGCTAAATTTGACTGTAAGTATGCATGTATCTTTATACGTGACCGGTCAGTGGCTGAGTGAGCATCGCGTTTGGGTCCCACCCGGGCGATTCCTAGGCTGGTTGAGTCCTCCATCACGACACAAGCAACATTTCCCGCTTACTGTGGTGGTAATAGGAGATTTTCAAACATTGTTGGGTTTTTTTTTTTTTTGTTATTGTTTTTGGGGTGTTATGTCGTGTTTCGCTACCTCCTTCTTTAGCCAACGTTTCGGACAGCGTTACAGTGTCCATCATCAGGGCAGATGAGTAAATGATATTGGTGAGAGTGTTTACTTATGTGTGTCGAAGCGATACCGTGCTGCCAGCTCCATTTCTCTACGAGCTGGTGTTAGAAAAAATTCAGCATGTTTTTTTGCGTTTAGCTTTGGTGTAGCCGTCAATTACTGGATACCAAGAACTATTGAGCTTAGCTCCGTCGTCTCTGTTAATATTGATGGGGTTTTTATGGATTTCAATTGCCTCCGTAATTAGGCGTGCTCTGTAAGTTTTGGGTCTTCCCAGGACTTCAGGAACAAATCCAAAGTAATGGCCGGTTTCGATTAAGTGCTCGGCGATTGCCGATTTGTCAGGGTGGCCAAGTTTACAAGCACGAAAGTGTTCCGAAATCCTTTTGGAGATCGTCCGCTCTGTCTGGCCTACATAGACCTTGTCACATCCGGAACAGCTGAGTTTATATACTCCATCTGTTTCCAAAGGAAACTTAGTCTTTGCCGACCTCAGTAGGTCTTGGATTCATTGTTGGGTTATTCGTGGAATAATCCGGGAATATTTGTCTTTCTTAAAAAAAAAAAAAATTATTTGTTGGTCGAGAATAATGGTTACTCATTTTATTCCTATCTAATTTTATCAATATATTTGATTGTTTGCTAATATGTGGTTTTAATGCGGATAAATTGAATTGAACGTCCCGTTCATGAAACTGGGAATAAAACTAATATTCATTTTTAAAATAATTATTTGATTATAGAATTTTTGACTGCGAAGTGCTTTTTTAAATTCGACCATTTGGCATTTCATCTCATAAATTTGTTTGTTTCCAAACCGGTTTAAGATGGTGATGGTGATGGTGATGGTGATGGTGGTATTTAAGAGGATACCCGATCGCCGACAAATTTTCATAATAAGTATTTTACCTAACTGTTCCTGTCACTGTCACTTTTACACCCCAGAATACTAAGCGAAAGGGACAACTGCGTCTCATTGAAGTTTTGTATTTCCCACTTTTCTCCTTCAAAACTGGACCATTTTAAAAGATTTTTTTTATCAAATGTATAAGAAGAAAATTTTCTACGTCTTGTTCTTTTCTTTTTTTAAAATACGTTGTCTAGTTTGTATACTACACGTCTGTTGATGGCGTTGAAACTCCGCAAATTTAACGATTTTTTGAGGGTCCTAACTCTTGCAAGAAGTAACTTAAAAAAAAAAGAAAAACATTCCGACCCAAATTATATTAAAAAACATTTGCACTAATGTCAAAATCCAGAGAGGGAAAACTTTTTAATGAATATTTTTGTATGAATACCTCACAAGAATCCCAGCTGCTCCCGTCTGCCAGTGAGACTACGACATCCCCGATTGTATTGTGGGTATGTTGTGAGGCTGGAGGTAAGTTGGGAGGTTGGAAGGAGATGGGAAAGAGGAAGGTGGGGAAGTACCTGGCACAAACACCAACACGGCTAAAGCCATAACGTTTCAATTCTGAAGGGTGGTTTTACACCAGAGCGATACTGAGAGTATCTTCCACTTTAAATGAATTAATTGTGAAATAACACAAATTAATCAAATAAAATTAATCTAAATAAGTATTATCTTCCACTCTCGAACGTGCCGCAAATATTTTGTTTATTATTTTTAATGAATTAATTGTGAAATAACACGAATTAATAAAATAAAAATTATATCCCACGCCGGGATTCGATTCCGCGACCTTCGGATTGCGAGTCAAGTCAACTTACCCCGCCCGGTTTCCTCTTAAGCCGCCGCTACCGGAATTTTTTACCGATTTCTTGCACATCTCCCTTGAACATTTGAAGTTTTAAGCTTTTAAAAAAATATATGTTATTTTTTAAGATAATATCTATACATTCCCCACGCCGAAACGCAAATTAAAATTCCCTCGATAGAAAAAAATCGCAAAGCATGCTTCGAAAATTTTTATTTTCACGTCGGTCTCTATTATTTAACAAGTTAAATGTATGAAAAAAATCACAGTGTTTCTTTGAATCTTGTTTTAGACGGTTCCATGCCAACTGAGAATAAAGTCAACTCAATACCTCCTTGAAAAGTCGTTAAGGTGATCCCATAGTCCTTGAAAAATTCGAAATCGTCTGTTTTGCGAGGGAGTATAAAATACTTGAGAAAACTTGACAACCAATAATAGACGAGAGGCGTCAGGCTCATAAATCCCGAGTTCCGCCCTCAAATACACTGTGGTAAAAATTGTGAAAAATATGAACATAATAATTATATTAAATACTTATTTATGATTATCAAAATACATGGTAAAATTAACATATTATGGGCCTAATTTGTAGAACAAGTAACTTTTATTTATCAAATTTTACAGGAGGCAGTAAAGACTGTTTTTTAAACTCATGAACCAAGATGAACCGCTCTCCTTTGCACGGAATAGACTAGGTTTATAAAACATTTGAACGTACTTAAGATTTGTATAGTTTGTTAATAAAAAATGTTTAATAATTTTGAATTTTTAAATTATTTTTTATAATATAACTTTATAGGTAGTTATTAATATGCAATTTACAGTTATTTTATCATACGATTTATTTAACTCTTCTATACACTCTTGCAGTTCACATTTCTTTAGAATTCTATTGAAAAGTTTTTATTTTCAAGCAACCAGTTGGGCAGCGTTGTGGGGCGGCTTAAAGAGGATCTGTAAGAAGGGATGTATTAACGCGAATTTTGAAGATGACGGAATATATGAAGGAATCATTTGCTCTGTGTGGAGGAGGGTACATTAATGCAAACATTTAGTTTACAGTTAAGTAATTGACTGAGAGTGGTGAACTCCAAATTTTAAGTGGATAAAAAAAAATCTTCATTCTTGGGAATCTGTTTTATATAATACCGACTAAACTTTAATTAACAGTTAACAAAATTATGGCGTTGTTTCTATCAAGAAAATTTATCTTATTTTCTAGTGCCTTTTTTTATTTTTTTTTATGTGAATACCACACAAGAATCTCAACTACTGCTATTTGGAGTCAGTGAGACTATGGCATCCCCAATTGGGGTATGTTGTGAGGCTGAAGGTAGAGAGGAAGCGAAAGAGATGGGGAAGAGGAAGGTGGGGAAGTACCTGACTATTCAAATCTGGTCACTAAGCAACGTTTAAATTTCGAATTTTGGTCTTACACCAGGGCGATACTGAGAGTATCTTCCATTCCGGAACATGCCACAAATATACCATAATAAATTATATTTAATTATTTGAACCCGCAACCATCGGATCGACTTTCCCCTCAAACACGGAGGCCGTCAAATACATTTGACCAGGAGGCCTACAATTATATTTGAACTGCTAATAAATTAGATTGTTTAAAATTCTTTTGGACAATTTGCATTTATTTAAAAATAAAAATATTGGAAATAACAATTTTCAACAAAAATATTCACCAACAGTTTGGCGGTTAACAACTGAAAGGGAAAGCTTCGGACTGTAATTTAGGTATTAATAAACAAAAAAAATATATTTAATCATTCCCCAAAAGTAAGAACTTGGCAATAAAAGTTAATTAATTAAAGCTAATACGTTTCTCTTCTACGGAGATTTGATGTGCATAGTTAGATTTATGCCAGTGTTAACAACGTAAAAATAATTAAGTTCATTAATGTTACGGCGGAATTTAAAAAATCGTGTTTTTTTAAATAAAAATAATATAACTTTTTCAAAATGTCAATCGAGTACTTCAAGGAAGTCGCTTTATACGGAAAATGAAACGAATTTATAAATATTAAATTGTTAACGATATATTGAAATTTGCTCACTGTGCGGTACTGTTGTCACTGTTTAATACTCAAAAGCGCGCCAGATTTAAAATTGTAAATGTCAAATCATTGGCAAAGTTATTGCCTACTTCAAACGACATTTGGCAACAGAATTATATATTTTTTTTCAAATTCGAGTATTATTATATAAATAAAGTAAATTATAAAGTGGTTAACCGGTATATTCAAACATCTACGTATATAACTAGGAAATTTTAAAATCGATAGTACGTAAACTCGAATAACATTTTACGGCGCAGAGAGTCACGGACGTCAAGGACGTCCGTCCACCACAACTGTTGGGTGGAGAATGCGACAAAAAGGCGGTGACGATTGTGTGGTCCTTACGTCCATGGCATAAGGTTCACTTTGAAATAACATTTTCGTCGAATGCCGGCGGTCTTGATTGATGTCAAAAATAACAACGCGAAAATGCACATTTTATTTTATTTCGGGAAGTTCATGCATAAATATCGACTTTTTTCGCGATTATCATAAAAGAAACTAAATTTGCCACATTATGCAATAAAATTAAATACGAAGAGGGGTTTACAAGTAGGAGAGTTTGCACTTGAAAGTGTTTTTTTATAGACCTTATACTTTATTTTTTTCTAGGCTTATTAAAAGACTTATAAAAAAAATGACCGATATTTTTAAGGGCAAAGATATGTTCTACACGCAGTATTTAATTGAAGCATCTAAAATACTTTTAAGCGATTAAATTTTCAAAACAAAAATACACGATTTTGTATGATTTTGCATTATGTCGCAAGGCATCATCTTAAAAGCCATGAAAAAAATAATTGTAAATTAGCCGATAACCCTAACCTAACGTAACCTATTTAACCAAATTTTATATACATTTTTTTATCACTCTAAATGACTGATCTGAGATGGTTCTGAGTTGGTTTCATTCCGAGTTGTCCGGTCGCCGTTTTAGACAACCCCATGAGATTTTTGCTCTATTCTAAACGAGTCGTGTTTTATTAAACATTTTCACTTCCATTTCATCGTTTTAACATTAATTTCTCTCTCCAATATTCGTAATTACATATCTCTCCATCTTCTTCTTTTCGAGCGAGGATACGGCGCCTTAATGAGCGTGAGCGTGGATCCTATTGAGCTGTCGAATCGGAATTATGGATAAATAAATAAGTAAATGGAACCAAATTATGTAAAATTTTAAAAAAGAAAGTTATGCAAAATTTTTATGGTTCACAATTAAGTAGAGAGGTGGTATTTAAACTACCTATTAACAAATCTTATGATTCAAGAAGAAATTTTCGTTTTGATTGATTAAATAGGAGAAAATTTGAAACTTTTTGGACGCGAAGTTTAATTTTTACAGGAATACTAATGTAATGTCTTATTTTATTTGAAAGCCCTGGGAGCGAAAATAAATAAGTACATAATTTAAAAAAAAGATTTAGATATCTTTTCATTATCAAAAAGTTTTCAGAAGGACAAAATTAAGTGATATTTTTTCAGATGCTGATATTTTCCATTTGTCCTCAGGACAATTTACGTTAGAAAAAAATAAACTAATTGTTAATTACGCGTCCTCCACCCCTGCTGTATGTTATTTTCTCATTTTCATTGTGCTGTTTTTCTTTCTTTATTTTTGGTCATTATTTCATGATGTACCAAGTGTGTGTTATTTTTATACAGATTTGTTGTGCCTTTTTTTATTACTTTTTCTATTTTTTTTTTTGATTTTTTTTTTCTACCAATTCCACTTTTTTTTAATCATATTTGTTTTTTGTAGACAGGTAATACGAATTTTATGCGAAAACTTCGCTAGTGCATGCAATCATGTAACATGTTATTATTTAATAAAATATGTATAACTGTTTGATTCCTCGATAAACTAAACTTAATTAAAAAAATAAATATAATATTTGTATTAACATTAAAATTTGGCAGTCCTAAAACCATATTTTTTAATCATTAAAAACCTTAGGGGATCGGCGCTACGGACTCACCCTTTGTTAAATACATTGTTTTCATGTAAAATAAGTTAGCAATTCTTGGAAACCACAGACTTAATGAATTAATATGCACGCGATTTTCCTTCAGCAGCTGTTAATTGCATTCTTCTAACGTTGGTTGAAAATCAATAAATTATTAAAACTGCATAGGAAAATTCACTTTGATTGCAAGTTAACCGCGCGCGAAAGAGCCCGCACGCTTTTCTCTCGCTCCGCCCCACAAGTGGCTTTTGTTCGGGCGGATTACGTGAGGGAGAGGGACGCGGTCGTACGCGCGAGAGGGATGTCGGAAAAGGGGCGGGTACGTTTTATGTTACGATTCCCAATATGACACTTCAATACGACACTGATGAGATAAATTTACTGATATAAAAAAAATCATAATAAATTATTGATTTCAATAAAAATATGTTTTATATTCTTATTTTAATAGGATTCTCGATTATGCAGTGAAATATGTAGGATGATTTTTTCACTATCTAAAGAAAGGGGGGGTACCGTCCTACCTATTGATGTTATTTATACTATGAAAATATAAAATGATATTCTTTTACAACATTTTTTTTCCCTTAATTCAAACATTTGGTAAATTTTACCGTTCCTACCCAACCCATGATTATAATATTAAACTTTATTTATATTTTTTCTCATAATTAAATTTATGGTACCTGTCGACATAGTGAGATTTTTTTACCGTACAGCTAATATGGATTCTTACGAATTAATAACACAATCTTGGGAAAATTATTTTATCTTGTTAATAATAATACGTGACAATTTATATAGGTACGCATTCATTTTAAGAAAAAAAATAGTTGAGTAGGGGTAAGTAAAAGTGGGTATACCTATCCAAACTTTAAAAAAATTCCTATTAATATTTAGATATAAATAATATTTAGATATATAAAATAAAATTGGTTATCTTGTAACCAACTGACAAACTTAAGGTTCTAATTAGATAATTTTAAGTAAATTATTCGTTCTAATAAAAATAATCTAAATAATTGTCTTATCAGAAAGCATAATGGGCAAAACACTAACAATCTATGGGCGGAGTCATTCTAAGGCCCTCCCTCTCTAGTATCTTATCAGAAAAATATTCCCCGCTCGCGCAGCTAGAGGCTGCATTGCCCACAGAGCATCGAGCAAAGTGAGCCTTAGCGACACGAGGGGGGAGCCCGAATAGGACCTATTCTATGGAGTACTGTCAAAGTGCCGCCACTTGCCCGCGTGCTCCCAGCCAGTACTAAAGTCCTATCGCCGATTGAAGGACCAACTGACACCGCACATCGCACGATCGCCGCGACAGCCGTCCTCTTAAAACCGGCCCTTAATTTTATTTCTTGTACGAATCAAATAAAAAACATTCCTTCAGAAAAATGTGTGAAAATGGCGGTGATCGAAACATGCATTCATTCCAAGAGCTAATACAAAATGGAAGGATCATAATAATGCAATAAAAAGTTAAAAGAAAAACATTTAAACAAACAAATAAAACAATTAATTAATTTATGCTTTAGTAATTCAACATAAACAATCAAATATAAACAAAAGTGAAAGGCAACATTCCGTAAAATTGTGTTTGTAAACAAAAAAATTATTCTGTTCAAACAGTGATATTTTGACATTTTAACAGTGTTTTATCAAACATTCCGGTAAATAACTACCTTGTTTCAAAAACTTTAAATTTCCACAAAATAGTGTAATTATATATTATGACATTTATTGTTGGTTGTCAGTTCGCATAATCGAAGCGTTCAGTATGATTAAGATGGAAGTGAGTGCGATGCCGCCCATGCCGCTGGACTTCTCGCTGGGCATGAAAGGGAGGGAGCCCCCGAGGGCCCCCGCCCCCGCCCTGATCGGCCGCGGAGGCTCGCCGCGCCCCCCGGGCTCGAGCGCCTTCAGGGTGGTCACCCCCAAGGGAAACGGTAAATAAATCCAACTAAACACAGAGCACTTTCCTATATGAAGCCCAATAATAACATTGAGTTTTGTTTTGCAAGTAGGTACGGTACTTAAGTACCTATGTAATTTTTTTGATTAATGTTTATTGCTAACTTTTATTCCCGGCTCCATAAAGTACTGGTTCATGCTTATTTAAAAGAAATTGCCTACTAATGATTAAATAGTAATTTCTTTATTCATATCCCTGAAAGATTTACTTGCGTGTTGGTAATAATTGTTGGCGAGCCCCACATAGGTATTATTTAAACAGTGTCTCATGGTTCATAAATATAGATTTTATTCTTAATTTGAAAGTCTTAATTTCTAAGTAAATACTAAAAGCTTCTCTCATATTCCAGAAAGAGTTTTCTTTGCTTCGTTTCCGTCGGCAAACGTAACATGTTATTGTGTAAGTACTTAACCGATATGCAATACCTACCTACGAGTATCAGCGATATCAATAGCAGATTCCTTGGTAGGAACCTACCTACCGCTATTATTAATTTATGAATAGGTACCTATTTACCGACGCATGGAGAATGTATTTTTTAATGTACCTTTTTAAAATATTATTTGAAAAAAAAAACAATATATTATTAATAATAAATAGGTATGTATAGGTCTACCATCCTTAGTTGACTTCATCACAGTAGTTACTCTCATGTATAACTTACGTACAGCGTGTTTCGTTTACACTTTAATAATAAATAAAATAAAACATTTAGGTACTGATTTTTTCACAATTCTGAATTCGAAGCCAAAGCTTTGTGTGTCGGTTATATTGATGGTTTTTGGCACACCGAATATGGTTTTATTTATTGTTTTTAAAATTATGAAAGTTTATGAATACTTTATCTGAATGTGATAATCTTCAGGACTGAATTACATATTGATAGATTTATGCATTTACTATCAGTATCAGCCATTGTCTATATCCTATATTTATTAGTGGTAGATATAAGTCTCCCAATGAATAAATGAGATGAAAAGTAAAATAAACGAATTGTAGTAATAACGATGCGAACTCAAAATAATAAAAACTGAGATTATTTCACTCCCGATATCATGCACCCGATCAAACTGGAACTATTATGAATAGGACACGCTGTAAGCTTCTTATCAATATTATTTACAAGCATCGTATACATTTCCTCTACTGCTGGGGACAATAAGACAAGGGACTGCTCCTCGCCGGCAGAATATATCAATGCATACATACATTCAATGCAAAGCTTTTTTTATGGCTTCCAACTCTCGTTGTGTTACCTATACCTAAAACCTACTCTAACAATGGGTTTGAATATGAATTTTAACATTTTTATCTAACTAGATTCTAGTTATTGCTCTGTGCCATTCAAATCGGTTGTGCATAATGGAAAAACCATTCCACGGATAATTTAATTTCTCTGGAAATTCGTATGTAAGAAACGTAAATTTAAATAAAGTTCCTACCCGAGCAAATAGGAGCGCACCTAAAGATTGACAAACTTATCCATGCAGTCGGGGCGTCGCATATTGAGCATTTTTTAAAAATAGTTTCTTGGTTCGCTAGTCTTTTTTGGCCTGCAACCCTTAAACAAGGTTTTAAAAATAATAAATCATCAGTATATGAAAGGAATAAAAATAAAGGTATGTACCTACACATATCAAACTTTGCAATAAAAGGGATATACATATCTATTAAAGTATTTTTTTAGGACCATGATTTATACTTCTTACGCAAGAAGCCAAGTAGGCCTACTTATGTTACCTGATCGTTTATGTTGTAATTTTATTTTTTCCAGTCTCTACATCCGTTGACAGGTTAAACTAAAGATAGTATTATATACACAGGGTGTTA
Source organism: Glyphotaelius pellucidus (assembly GCA_936435175.1). Classification (NCBI taxonomy): domain Eukaryota; kingdom Metazoa; phylum Arthropoda; class Insecta; order Trichoptera; family Limnephilidae; genus Glyphotaelius; species Glyphotaelius pellucidus. The sequence continues at coordinate 864,607 of OW386541.1, forward strand.
AGGGACGTCCTTGACTTAATTTAATCAGTGATTCCTGACATCATTTGTTGTAAAAACTGTAAATGAAATTTTGATATTTTTTGCGCTTTTTTTTCCTATTTTTTTTTCTTCAAAACTAACCTCAAAAAAATGTTTACAATTTCTACACCCGATCCTAACAATCCAACACCTATTGATTTTTGATGTTTTAAGTTGAAAAAAACATCAAAATTGTCACCGGGTACCAAAATTTCATTTACATTTTTTACTTCAAATAATTTCAGCAATCACTTGTTAAACTAATTCAAGTACGTCCCTTACCACCCTGTATATGTCGTCCTCTATTATAGTAGTTTTGTGTTCAGACAATATTTTGGTTTAGTTAGTTTGCGGGTTAGTCAATAGAGACAAATAATAAAAAATAAATAATATAAAAAAAAACTAAAATAATACGCGTCACTTAATTATAAGTCCAAGCCGGTTTCGGACACGACCTATTTTCTTTAGGGTCGACATAATTATAAATAAATAGCGTAATTCACTGGCCAGTGGCTGGTTTAACAAATACGTTGAGTTCCCACCCATGGGTTTGTGGGTTCAATTCCTCAGCATGCCAAGTCCTCCATCACTACACAAGCAACAACTTCTGATTTTAATGATGGTAGTTTAAATGGGAGTTAAGATTTCCGATACTGAAAAGTTTATCGTAACCCGGGAATTTTTCTTTCGTTTGGCTACGTTATAAATTGTGATAAAAATAATAATAATTGGATGATTTATATAGCGCCGTTTTTGTGAAAAATCACCTCAAGGGCGCTGCACAAACTTACAATACATTTATAAAATCTAGAAAAACTACAAACTAGACAAACAATTAAAACAACTAATGGCTAAAAATTGCATCCACAGGTTCATAAGAAAATATATGTACAATGTCTCGACCAATGAACGCGATGCTTCTTAAAAATGTATACAGGTCCATACTTACCTGGGAGGTCGCTTGAAATTAACACTTATTGTCTATTAAGAAATTTAGATATAGTTCGCACGCAGAGGACATTATTGGGTACACTTGTTATATGTGTTTAATCCTGAAATATATTTTAATATTAGTATAAAATACATTCTTTGATGAGTGTATTTTGGAAATCAAAAGCAACATTTTATAGTGGGCGGTACAGTAGTACAAGATTTTATCTTCCTAAATGTGATTCGTAACGAGACAGATTGATGTGCAAAGATTCAAGTAATTAGAAAATTAATTAGAAAAGTGTAATTAAGACATATCATAGAAAATAAAAGTATGATACTCTCAGATAGGTTTATTTAAATTAAGGATATGAGAGCCCAAAAAGGTAGGTTTTTAATTTGGACCTAAATTCTGTTGGGCTTGTTATGCATCTTAGTTCCGGAGGGAGTTTATTCCAAGCCTTAGGCCCAGATACTCCAAAAGCGCGATCTCCAAACTTTGTATTTGGCTTGCGTTTAGGTTCCATTAGTCTGCCTATAGCTGATGATGTTGCTGATCTAAGGGTTGACTGCCTCGGACCAGTATTTTCCGGGACACATAGTTCAGAGATATAAGGTGGGGCCATTTCATTGATTGATTTAAACACCATCCAGCACAATTTGTACTGGATTCTTTCAGGGCACTTGAGCCAATGAAGGTTACGAAGGTGTTCTGAAATGTGTGAATATTTAGAGACTCCGGTTATGAGCCGTGCCGCTGCGTTAAAAACGGATTGAAGTTTGTCAGTTTGATATTTTGGAAGGCTAGCATAGATACCGTTACAATAATCGAGTCGCGAGACTACGTAAGAGTTGATTAGTAGTTTTGTCGCCTCTGTAGGAAGATTTCTTCGGACGGATTTGAGTTGTCTTAAGTGAAAAAAACCGGTGCTTACAGTTCTATTTATTTGACTTTTAAGCGAAAAGTCTGAATCTAGATTAACGCCAAGAAGTTTGACGGTTGTCTTGGGAATAATATCGCTGCCGGAAATGGAAATAGGCGAATCGTCTATGAAATGTTGGCGTTTGTTTGTGGCCGCCCAGAGAAACTCAGTCTTAGATGGGTTCAGCTTTAGCTTGTTTGAAGACATCCAACGAGTTATTGCTTCTAGGCATTCAGCTACACGAATTTTGAGACTGCTGACTTCGTTTGGAGTGCAGTAAAAATAAACTTGCTGATCGTCAGCGTAACAGTGTGACAAGAGACCAAATGACTCGATTATTTTGGCGACATCATTTGTAAAAAGGATAAAAAGAAGTGGACCTAAAACGGAACCCTGGGGCACTCCTGAAGAAAGTCTTTCGAAGTTTGAGAGTTTATTTCCAACCTTCACGGCTTGCAAGCGATTGGATAAATATGACGCCAGCCAATTTTTGATATCGGAACTCAAACCAAATGTTTCCTCTAATCTCTTAATGAGGAAGTCGTGATCAATCGTGTCAAACGCTGCACTCATGTCTAAGAGTGAGATAAGTGCTAACTTACCTGATTCTATGGCTAGAGTTATATCTGACAGCATACGAAGAAGTCCGGTTTCTGTTGAGTGAAACCTTCTATATGCGGATTGTCGATTTGTTAATAATTTGTTTGAATTCAAGTGACTGGTTATTTGAGTAGCAGCAATTTTCTCCAGGATTTTTGACACGAAAGGTAGATTTGAGACGGGTCGATAATTACCTAAGTTATCAGGGTCTAGTTGTGACTTTTTTAATATTGGTGTAACTACAGCTGATTTTAGTGGTTCAGGGAAATCACCTGTACTGAGAGATTTATTGAAAACATGAACTAGGAATGGAGCTAAGACATTGACACATTTTTTTAATAACCAAGTTGGTATAGGATCAAGACTACACTGCTTATTTGGCGAACATGAAATTATCTTTTTTACTTCTTCAAGCGTTGTAGGTTTGAAGGAAGACAAAGTTCCTTTAGAGTTGATAGTGAATATTGGCAGAGGGGCGTGAGATGTGGAGGCACGAATGGTTTCAATTTTTTCCCGTATTTTTTTACGTATGTACATTTTTAAATCTTATTCTGTTAGGTGCGTGAAATGAATCGGCTACATCAGAAGCAGAGCAAAATAACACACGTACAGAGGTAGGTAGATTTTACTTTAATTTTAAAAACATTATTTTTGGATTGCAACAATCGTGAGATTTTGAAAACAAATGCAATTTTGCCTCTAAACTAAAAAGTTGACGTTTTTGTGAGTGCTCAGGGTATTTTATATCATGGTGTATTTTTGAACTCGTTATTGCTCTAAATTTTCATAAATTACACTTCCAAACAATCTACAATCACCTCTACCTGATACTGGCTAGAACACTAATTTGGAAAGCGTTTTAAAAAAAGAAGGCGGTTTGCAATTTTTTGGTTCCATAATAACTCAACAAAGTGGCATTTCCCTCTAAAAAGTCATTACAGGAAATGATTTTTTTTAATAGCCAATAACCTAACATAACGTAAACGTAAAATTTTTTTTTCAACACTCAACCACTGGAGCGATTATGGTCGAAAATTGGACCACTCTTATTTTTCTGCGATTGATAGCGGTACAAAATTGGACCACATTTTCTGCCATTCGTAAAACATTTATTGTAATTATTTTAAACATTTCCATGGCCAGCCATTTATTTCAAAACGAAGCTTTTGAAATGCTTTATCTATTATGACCATAGATGTCGCAAATCCGAACTTCGTAGACTATTTTAGAACGATGTTAAAATAAATTTTTAAAACAGTTTTTTCACGCAGAATTTCTGATCAGCTGTTTACGGTTAAAATTAAGTCTTTTTTCCATTGATGACCTTTCCAACGACCTTTCATTATCAAGTATACTACTCACAACATACATTATCAAGAATACCTACCACAGACAACATAATCGAAAATATTCTATGTTGCCTCGAATAAGTACCTCTCACGGAGCTACAAAGTTACGAGAACGCAGGATTCGCGCGGTTATAAACATTAGGATTTTTAAATATATTTTTTTTTGTAAATTCTAAAAAAATATACTGTAAAATACAGGTTAATTCATCGGTTATACAGTACTATAATAAGTTTTTATGCCTCTTTGTTAAAGTTCGAAGGTATTATTATTATTTAATGTTGGCGAAAAATTAAAAAAAAAAATATTCTCGAAATCTCGAACAATCGAGGCAAATTTATTTATTTCGCGTGGTCACTCCAGTGGTTGACTTTCAAAGGAGTGATGAAGTTGCACATTGTCAAAACTCGCGTTTTTATTTAGATTCCACAAATTTATTAAGGGTCTACTATTCGTATTTCGACCGATTTCTTACATATCTCCCATAAACATTTGAAGTTTTTAAGCTCTTAAAAAACATATATGTTATTTTTGAAGATAATATCTAGATACGTTCCACGCCGAAACGCAAATTATTTGAAATTCCCTCGATAGAAAAAAATCGCAAAGTATGCTCCGAAAATTATTTAAAAACAAGTCTATTTCTTTTATTTTACATGTTATATTTGTGAAAAAATTCACAATGTTTCTTTAAATGATACTTAAGATACGTTCCACGAGATTTTTGCTCTATTTTAAACGAGTCATGTTTTATTAAGCTTTTTCGCAGTTTTCGCTGCTATTACACGACTTACAATATTAGCGCGCTCTGTCCAACATTCGTAATTACATATCTCTCCATCTTCTTCTTTTTCGGCGCCGTGTGTTTCAAGAGTGCCGCCTTAATGTATGCATATAAATAAAATATTACACATCTGAATCACCTATTATTGTTATTAATATAAATATATATTATATTGTCCAATTTTGAAAGAATGATCATTGTCACACATCAATATTATAAAAAGCAAATTACCACGTATGTCCCTTTAGAATGCTCTATTATGACGCGATACGATCTCTACCTGGTTTTACTTTAGTAGCAAGGTTCGTTAAACATTTTCTATCTTGTGCCTAGGTACCTATCACTGTAATCACATTTAAATGTATTTAGCGGGTAAAAGTTTACATATCTATACCTACAAATTTTAAGTAGGTTTCTTTCTAAGCCATCTTCTATCTGAGGTTATAAAATCCGTAATAAATCTCGAGAAATTATGTCAGTTTTGAAAATACAATAAAACGTGGATCGATAAGACAACATTTTACTTCGCAATTTGAAGATTGCTTGTGTAAAACGGTGATGAAATTACTGTTTTGTTGGAACATGTATTCTTTGTCAACAATCAAAGTTATCAACCACATTGATAAGTATAAGATATCACCATATTTTCAGAGTGCATTTTTTACACAAATAGGTACATTTGCATTCAAGGTGTTTTAATGCATATCAAAATGGATATACAGCTGCGCTAGTCTAATCATCTGATTATGTATATATTATGATTGTGCACATTGATCAAATATGTATATATCCCTATACTACACACAACCGCCTTACTAAAAAAAACTGTAGGTACACTACAGCCTTATTAAAAAACGTCGTGAAAATCTTATGCCATTGATAAAAGACCGTGTACTCGTATGTGAAAACCTTACTAATTAAAAACTGACCTAAAAAGGCCAAATAGGCTAGTTTATCTCTTGTATACCTACACTAGTTTTATTTATAATTTCCCAATAAATTTCAAAAAATTTCTGAAGTATTTTAAATGTAGCATATATATTTCTCATTTTAAAAGAGATCGTAAAAAAAAAGTAACACTTTAAAAACTAAATAAGAATTACTTTTTAGATTTTTGTATTTGAAATATTCTTTAGTGTTTAAACATTGTAGTATTTTAAGCTTCAAACATGAAAAAAGTTTTTAAAAAAATTACCTTATGGAGGGATTTTTTGAGGAGATGTGGGAGTGGATAATGTGAACATGGGTCTTGAAGAGGTTAAATTTGAGGAGGGACGAAACACCCATCCAGGCATATTGTTCCACCTCCGAGTTGTTGACCCAAGTTCAAGCCGTAGAAACGTTTTCCATTTTCATGCGACAAATGTCAACCGTGAACAAATTTTATGTTGGCCGCGCGTTTGACGTGTTTTCAAACTATGAACCGGTGCGGAAGGGATCAATTAGGTATTCTAATTCTTTTCATCTTCCATTGAAATGCCGGTAGAACAAGGAAAGCATTTCCACCTGACGCATGTGCACGAGATTGCAATCGGTTTATTTGCGGATGCCAATTTTTGCACAGAGTCAAGGATGTTGGGGCTCCAGACCAGAGGTGGCTGCCAAATTCAACAGTGGTCAGCGGTTGCGAACTAACTATTAAAGTATCTGCGGGAAATTTTCATTTAAATTTACGCCTATCAAAACGCTTTTCTGAATGATTTTTATTTTATATTTCATCGTATTTTTATAATAAATTGAGTAAGATTATAATTTTTTTAAATTTATCATTGCCAAAGTTGCCTCTAAAATGATGAAATATTGAAATTAGATAGGACGCCCAATTTCTGAAAGGTTGACTTGACTCTGGAAGGTAATAAATAAAATACAAAAGATTTATTTCCAAAGGTTTCCAAGGAGGTTAAAATAATCCATCCATATCCATCCATACTAATATTATAAATGCGAAACTGCTCGAGTTTGTTTATGACCTTTTCACGCATAACACAATATAAAGACTTTAATAATTCTTTCACCAATATAAAGCTTAATTATATGCGCAGACTACAGGTTGTATATGATGGTAAGCTCTGGCGTTATGAAATTATAAATATTAATATATTATATTTGTTATACGTTTTCTGTCGCTAACAAAAGCGAGTTTTTGCTAACGTCAGAAAAAAATCTTTTCCATGGAAACAATGTTGATATATTTTTGGGCTCTATGCTGGTAGGTACTCAGTCTACTGGTCAGCTACTACTGCAGAAAATTCAAATATTAGAATTCGTTTTTTTTTTTGGACAAGCTTGGAATAAATGTCAGATGATAGTTCCTATATTAAAAATATAATTCGTAACGATTATAAAAACTGCATTCAGTCATTCATTATAAATAGAGTACTTTTTTAATTATATTAACGAACTTCCAAATATTTAAATAAAAATAAACATTCGAAATGTTTGTAAGCGCATAAATTCCGAACGAATGAACAAAATTGGATAAGTAATTCTTTTTTTCTTTGAGCTATAGCATTATGAAATTTAGGTGGTAGGCGAGATGTTTGAAAACTGAATTAAGGGAATGAATATATGGAATGCGGGAGGGGATGGGGGTGAGGTGGGGGGGGAGATAATTGATAAGTGCAAGCGCTACAGTAATTTCCCGTAATACCATGCGAGCGAAGCCGCGGGGAAAAGCTAGTATTAGCATTTAGGTACCTACCTTGTCATTCTATTTTTTCTATGTTAATCGACTTATATTTACGTAGCTACCCATCTATGTGGACGCTGCAGAAGAAATAAAAAATATTTGAAAATAGAATTGAACATCAGCTAGTATATTATTGTCTGTCATTTGTTAGTCCTTCAAAATCAAGATGTTAAATTAATATTGTTTACAATGAAAATATATTGAATTAGAAAACTTTTGTTGCTCTGTTTATTGGCCCGTTGGTGTTTATTTCAACCATGTCCCAAGAACCAGAATTCAAAGGTATTTGGAAGCATTTTAATGGTGAAACTAATTATGGCAGGGCTAATGTAAGTAAATAAGTCAATTTAATTAAACTAGTTGGATTAACTCATGATAAAGGCACTTACCTAATATTATAATTATTTTGCAGGTTTCCAAAGCCACTTTATCCGCTTGCTTGGCCTTCTATATTTATCATAAGTTTTTCAAGAAACCTGTCGACAAGCCTGCTGTGAAAGCTAAGAAAATATCGTAAAACCAACAAGGAACTTTCTCTCGTTACAGTAGTATTTTTGTTCTGGTTTAATACAATAATTACAGAGTGTTTCGTTTATTAATCACTTATGTTTTAGTAGTCACTTGAATCCAAAATTATCATATAACCACCGCAAACCAAACAACAAAGCGTGTTTTCATTTGTGTGACTTTATTATGTGAATACCGCAGAGGAGTCCCAACTGCATCACCATTTGGAGTATCGTGTGAGGCTGAAGTGGGGAGGGGAATGAGCTAGGGAAGAAGAAGGCGTGAAAGTACCCGGCTTTTCATATCTGTTCACATAACACTTCTATTTAAAGCAAGGTTTCGATTCTGAATGGTGGCGTTTCGTTAGGGCAATAATGACAATAGTGCTAATTTGAATATGTATTTAATTTACTAAGTTAATTGAGTAACCTATCTTATTTCGATTGATTTATTGACTGGTGCGTTATTATTAATCCTGATGCGTAACAACCTAAATTTAGATTTCATTTGCTTCCCTTTGAAATATTCCCAAATGCTTCTAGGATACCAACATCTGTACTCAGGTGAGGAAGTATATCTTCGACTTGGGTATTTAATATAATATTAATCATTTGGGTATTTAACATGATGTGAAGGAAAGTCAGAGACAACATTGAATAGGTTGAACACTATTGTAAGGTAGTTCCAAAGAGAGGTCGTGCGTAGTTATCGATGATCGAGGTTAAAAAGTATATTCTCTCTCTGCCTGTACAGAAAATAAATAAAACTATTTACATAAATTTTAACTCAGCATCACGGTCAATGGTCAAATTGCACATATAGTTTTATATTAGTGATCAACGAACCGGTGGATGCAAACTAAGCTATAAGTTTTTTAATAGTTAGTCTGGTCTGTTGTTAGAAGTAAGATAGAGCATTGTAAAAATATATTATAAGTTTGTACAGCGCCTTTTAGGTGATTTTTCGCAAAAACGGCGCTATACAAATAATACAAATATTATCAATAAAACTATCGTCCTCTTCGTTCTCAGACAGCTTTTATGGAAGCTAAAAAGACAAGATGCTACGACGACACAACCGACGACACAATCGACCTATCTCTAGGACTGCTGAATTATAAAAAAAATGTAAGGTTATATAACACTGGTCGCAACCATTTGATTAGGCTAGATACCTAATCATCAAATTATTTCATATGAATCTTAAACTGCCCTGAGTATTACAAATTACAAATGCATTCAAATCACATCTGCCATAAAATATAAGCTGTTGTTCTTGATACGAGTAAAACAAAATTTAAAAAAAAATACTGTTTGTGTTTTTGCGCCATCGCATCGTACAGTGTTTAATGTACATAATACCAGCAACCAGCATGTGTCCTGAGTGAAAAAAGTGCTTTTTGCTAAAACAGGAAGCTATTATTTAATCGTACCACATGTTTATGTGACACTTGAATAAGTACCACAGAACGTAAGCGCGAAATATTTGCAACACATGTGCCATTATTTCATTGATTCTTTTTTCATTCATATCCAACGGACTTGATCACACACTGTACAGCAATAACCGAGTGTATACAGATTCTTTATCCAACATAAAAACGATTGTAAGATTTTATCTCATCAGACCAGTAAAAATAATATGGACGTCTGGAACCATTTCCAAGCAAAGGATTTTTTTTTTAATTTTAAAGAGAGCTCGCTGTACCTATTTTACATATGTCCTGATAGGACCTAAAGCCTGGAGTGAACTGCCACCAGATTTAAAAATGATCACAGATCCGAAAGAATTTTGAGCTAAACTCATCTTTTCGGAGGGTCATATCCATAAAGTCAAAAACCTTTCACCTTCACAGTCCGTTATATTGTAATAATCACTAATCCCCATTAATAAAAATGTTTCAAATTTCACACAGCTGATTAACAACCTTGATTGATAAACAATCATTAATTTTTACTACCTTAATGATTGTTTATCATTTGTTTAGAATTTATAGCACGTTTGAATGTCTATAAATGTATAAAAATGTAAATAACTGTTTTGAGGTCATTTCAGAAAAATTCTCCAGGCCTAAAATTGAACAATAAAAATATTTGCCAAAAATCTTTTTTTAAATGTATTATCACTTGCAATGGAGAATAAAATAGGCAACTCGTCGCCTCAGTTCGTATTTGTCCAACAGACCATTTTAGTTTTTGTTCAATCTCCACTTTAAAATTAAAAATACAAATGTGCAGTGTTTTTAATATAGTGTCATCTGCGTACGAAGTTGTTTATTCTTTTAGCTTAAACTTTCTAACAATAGTAGCGTGTTTATTTGAAGTGACCTGCCAGGTAAGTATTTTTTGTGTGGAGGTATTTCACCATCCTCTCGATAAGCCGTCAAAATCGCTATGCATGGGATAACTTATTTTCGAATTACGATTTATTTATTTGTTTATAAAGTCAGAATTTATTCGGTGCTGGAACCTATGAACAGTGGCTGTGTATAAATTGGATACCTAATAAAACTAACTCACTAACCATCAGGCCGTTTCCCTGCAGGGGTAGGCAAAGAGGATATACCGCCAAGCTTCTTGCTTCGTTTACATTCGTACATCGTCGCACACGTACTTTTAAATACCATATTATTAACTATGGATCTGTCTTTCGTTTGGCTTATTCGCAGTTTAGAAGCTTTGTCAGTATGAATTGATAATTAAAAATAACTCACAAACTATCAGGCCGTTTCTCTGCTGGGATAGGCAGAGACGATAGACCGCAAAACTCTTTGCTTCGTTCAAATTCTTACATCGTCTCATGCAAACTTTTTAATACCTTATTATAAATTGATTTATACGAGTATTTAAAACCTTCGATCAGTCTTTCAATTGGCTTGGCAGTTCGGAAGCTTTGGCAGCTTCAATTGAAGCTAAGTAGATTCCATCAAGAAGCTAATGACGTTGCTGAATAAAATAATAAATAAAAAATATGATTTCGTCAACGCCATTTAGACTTCTCCAGACACATTTTTTTAAGATTTCATGATAATCAAGTCTTTTTAAATTCACGGGATTTTCAACGCTTCGTAAGTCGTTATGACAGAGCTTTCGATTCTATAATTTTTTAGAGACGAACTAAAAATACATTATTATATTCTACTTCATAGATAAAATAAATATAAAAAATATATAGATATGGCGTGTGTTATGCGTTGGAAAATCAATACAATACCAATACCATAAATTATAACTTTCGCAAAAATGTGTCACCACCCCACGGTTCCCACACTAGGAAACTTGCAGGCTCTGGGGGATGATCAAATGATGATGGGGTCCGACGTCCTCTCGCGGCAGAGACTGGAACCTCCCTCTGCCTATTAAGCCACTAGGGCCACTTCCCCGGGGACCACTACGCCAGCTAGTCAACTAATGAACTGATTTGCGTTAAACTTCACATGCTGACGGGTACTATAGACACTAGTCTGAATTGAAAACGTTACAGAAGATGGAAAGGGCAAAATATTAAATTTCATCGGTATTTATTTTAAATCTCTAAAAACCAATTTTCTCTAAATTTACCTAATATTCTTCCAGGAAGCGTATTCGTAAAAATTCATTTCCAATATTTTTTAAACTGCAATAAAATTATTGATAAATAATAAAATAAACTGGAAAACTATTTGTGCTTTCAGATTTCCACAATCATAAAAAAGGCTTCACAGCTACTGCTTCAGGCTAGTTCATTGTCAGACTATTTTATCACCTTTCTGATTAGCATTTTTATCAGATTCTTAATTAGATGATCTCGCTTAAATTTTTACCCCCTTGCTTGTAATCCCAATGTACTTAAATAATACGCGGATAAAAAAGGTTGGACTATTGATATTACCCCGTCGAAGAATCGGGTAAACCGGTCTTACGGTGAAGCCATGCGAATTAATGCAAAATCATGTGTTTTTGGTTTGAAAATTTGATCGCTTAGAATTATTAAAGATGCTTCAAATAAAATACTGCGAGTAGAACAAATCTTGGCCTTGGAAATAATCAAGTATTTATCTAATGAAACTTGAAAAAAGTATTAGGCCTGTAAAAAATACTTGCAATTGCGAAATCTCCTACAAATGAATCCTGTTTCTGACAAAGTTATATAATATACCTAATGTGGCAAATTAAATTCGTTAGAAAACGATCGGACAACATTTTAATATTTGTGCCTGAATTTCACAAAATAAATCAAAACAAGCAATTTCGCTCTGTTTTTTCGACGTGAATAAAAATTGGCGGCATTCAACAAATTTGGAATTCAGAATTAAACCTCGTGCCGTCCGCATAAATACTATACGCATTTTGTATCAGTTAACGCCCCACTACGATGGCGAATAGACGTTCCTAGACACTGCGTTGCTTGGTTCCGTGAAATCGATTTTAAATTTCCTTGTATTTCATTTTACTTTACTAACGCTGAATCTGCACATACAAATCTAATGAGTAAGCCGATATACATTTATTTAGGTTATATATATCGTAATTGTATGGCAACCTTGCTGTTTTAAATAAACACGGCGTAATAACAAGGATTTATTAGTTGACTGAGTGTACCGCAGTTCTGTTTTAACTCAACCGTTTTGCATTTGGTCTATCTGTAAATTTGTTTGTATGTACGTCCCGTTTCCGCTTCAAGATTATGACTATTTTAGTGGTTCAGTAAAGATTCAAATTTCAAAAGTGCGAAATCTTTGTATTTATTTGCAAGTTTTTATTTGCATTCTTAAATATTATGGTACACCTGCCTGCCTGAAAAAAGTTTAAAAATAGAATTATTGTTGAGATAGTGACATTTCTATAGAAAAATTGTATAATTTCCTATTTTAAGTAAAAAGTTACCTAAAGTTTACGGTTTATAAATAAGGAGGTAGATATTCAAATACCTGTACTAATCTGTCTGTCTGTATATTTTATGCTTTTGTATTGTAGGTACTTAAAAGTTATTCTTCTGGAACTATTTTGCTATTGTGTTTTCTTATAATATTTTATGTTTTAGTGTTTTATTAATATTGTCAAATTGACCTGCTGACTTTGGTTTTGATTTAGTAAATAAGAGATCACAGAACTACAGTCGATAATAAATAATATATCTCATGCGAATTAAAAAAAAAATGTATGCAAAGTTATATCTACAATTTTAATTAGTTACCTAATCATGATACCAGTTGTGTAAATAAAGCTTTTCATGTTGTATATTTTTTTCTGAAAGTTACTAATTTATTAATCATCGCGGAGGTCAGGCAGAGAGGATGGACCGCAAAACAACTAGTTCTTGGCACAAACTCCATGATCCATATATTATTTTATTATTCGTACTCTTGGCGCGGTCTGACGAAGTGGAATTAAATATTTTAATCAGTTGGCATGTCTTATTCAGGCGTCCCCAACTTCATCTACCATTCATATTCGCGACGTATATTCTCATCGCACTTCTTTTTCTCATCGCTCTCCTTGCCCAAACCATCAAAAGATAAAAAAATGATTTTAATTATTTTTTTTATTACGGAGTTCAAATGTATTTATTTATTAACGTTCTTTTACGGGCTTTTATATACGGATGATAAAAATATACAGAATTTATTTTACATAACTGAACTGCTCCAGAAATTACATTTTGTATTTATTTAGTAACAAATTGAAGATGTCCTGAATGGTATAATTATGGTAGAACATAAATAAATTGGTATATATTTACCTCCATTAGTATTCTAGGCAAAGAGGAATTCATATGGCAGTTTGTCACAGAATTTCTGCACTGAAATTATCAATGCAAGCAATTCGGGACTATAATATAATATTTTTTATATAAAAATACTAGGTCAGTGAAAATCTTTCTATCTGACAATTAAAGCATATTCATATCATTTAAAGAAGTATCATAATTGCTGGAATACCCATTTTAATTTTTAGAAAACGTTAGAATTTATTTTGTATTCTTCCAAAATCTGGCACATGAATGTTATGGTTCCGTGCCATCTGAGAATAAAGTCAACTCAACACCTCCTTGAAAAGTCATTAAATCTATGAAAAAAATAATTTTACTTTAGCCGATAACCCTAACCTAATATAACATATTTAACCAATTTTTAATATTTTTTTTTATCACTCTTAATGACTTATTTGAGATGGTTCTGGGTTGGTTTCATTCCGAGTTATCCGGTCACCGAATATTATAATGTGGGTTCCAGATGGGAGAATTGTATTCAAGTTGACTTAAAACAAAGGCAAAATAAAACATTTTAATACACTGAATATTGTTGAAATTTCTGGTTAGCCTGGATATAAATCCCTACATTTATTAACCCTTATTTGAGATTTAAAGTATGTGATTAACAAATAAAATTTATAATTTTAATTGCAATGCAATTACGCTTCTGTTTGCAAGTGATTGTCTAAAGATTATAAGGCAGCTTCATATATATTGTATTTATCTAGGAAGCAGTTAAATTTATCTATGTAGACAAATCTTTTCAAACGCCTGTGACAAGATTTGTTCTTCAGACAACCAATAGGAACCAAGAGGGATCAGGGCCGTCCTAAAACCAGCTGGATGAACGAAATAATCAGTTAGGCGGAAAACGCGGCAGTTGCAAACATGGAACTGTCTCGAGTGGAAATAGCTTGGGGAGGTCTACATTCTAGTGGGTGATAGATAATAGCTGAAAATGACTATGATTTTTTTTTGCTAAATGAAAAATATATTAATTAAACCAGTTGCATTGTGACTTGCATTAAATAAACAGCCACCAAAATTAGTTATGGCTTCGGAAGAAACTTTTCTTTGTCAAGACAAAAGTTAATCTAAGAAGAGAGAGAATCAGAAATATAAATAACAATTTAAAAGATTTTAAATTTCAAACTAAAAACACGCACTACAAATATAAACTGAATAATAAAATAACACACCCCCGTGCGCACTTCAGGCCCAACATTATAATGGGGAGAGCATCTTATATGTATATGCGTACCTTTTTTATGAATTGAAGGAAACCATTGAGACGTACCACAAAAATTAACTATTATTTTTAAGTGAATTAATTGTGAAATAAATTAAATTAATCAATCAAATTTATTTGCTGATGCCCGGATTCGATCCCACGACTTTTGGATTGCGAGGTAAGAGCCTTACCCCACGACCACGGAGGCCGTCAATTGGTTGATTGGTGTAGGAATAAACTGTATTTTTTTTTAATTACGTAAATTTTTTGCTTTTTGATAAAATATATTTGAAAATAAAACAAATACCCAGAGAAAAAAATATTGTTTAGTTGTTTGGGCTATTTTGTTTTTTGTATCATTTGCCACCCCAAAACTTAATAAGCATGCACCTGTATTTTAACAATTTATTTGTTATTGGTTGAAATATTGGTTAAAATAATAACTTTAAAAAAAGGGTTCCGGTGTGAGTGTTGAGTGATCTTTCAACCCTTACCATCAACTTTACATTCAGTTCAATCACTAATTTAAAAGCACATTTTTGAGATCAGTCCGCCATAAGAATGAAATGACAAATTTAATACTTTAATGACCCTAAATGTTTAGGGTTGCCAACAATGAGAGCGCGCGGAACCCTTTAATGCGCGAACGCTGCCCCCGCGCACGCTCTGAAGGGGAATCACGGGCGGCTCGGCGCTCGGCGCTCGGCGCTCGGGGCTCGGGGCCGGCGCTGGCGTCGAGCCCGGTCGATTCGTCCGAATCGCTCGGCGCTGCGGCCAATCAGTCGCGCGGTTAGTTACACACGCTTATTTTTCCCTTTCCAGGAGCATCTGTAAACCAAGAACGAAACGGGATGGTTATTCTGTTCTCAAGATTGTTTGGGACTGAAAAATAAAACGAAAAAATATTTTTCTCCAATACCAGCTTGAAAATACTGCAGCCGTACTTCTGTTGAGATTATGATAAACACCGAACATAAATCGTTAGAAGTGATCTAAACAGATTTACATTAGACGCGTCGGCTTCTAAGGCCCAGACATGCCAACAAAATTGAACGTCTGTTCGAGTCACCCCGAGTGGTTCACTACGTTTGGTGACTTATCAGGGGTGCCGGGGTTCATGGAGAAAGGTTTGTCCGGATCTCTGCCCAACAATTACTTAACAGACCGGATTGGGAAAGATTGGTTGAGACCTCTTTTGATCTCTCTTCATCGCCGTGCGGGGATAGATTCATACGTATACTCGTGTGTATCATATCTTTTTCCTTCCCAGAATGTCCTTTCCTGCCTTTCCTAAAAATACCCTCTATAAAGAATCCCCAAACCTGAGGGGAATGATTTTACTCAGGGCCTCCTATGTGAAATTAATGTAAAAAAAATATCGATTTTTCACATGTTTGATAAATTTTACAAGAAGTATGGAAAAAATTATAAATTACTTTGAGCACTTTTGTTCGTTTGTCTCTTCGGTGAAAATAATAAGTTTTGATTTTTGCCAAAAAATTATCGCAAAATGCATATTTTATTTTATTTTACGTGAAGATAAAATGTTTATTTATTTATTTTGAAATTCACGCCCGGCTGGGCTTTTACATGTAATTTTTTTTTTTATAAAGAACATCAAAATGTACATAACAAAATCAAAAAACAAAAAAACAAAATCATAAACAAGAACAAAACCCAAATTAAAATCACAACCATAATCAAAATCAAAAGAATAACCAAATCTAAAACAAAAACACAGTAAAAAACGAATTGAAATAAAAACAAAATACTCCACCATACAAGATGGAAAAACTGTAGACAGGGAAAAGTACAATACATGTGAAATAAGTCGAAGTAGAGCTATGTAGTTGGTTTAATTAAATTTGTTGTTCTTCTTTCTGATATAAAATCTACTATGACTTGTTTATATTTACCGAATGATATGTTAAATCTGTCAACAACATCTTTATAGTCATTACCTAAATTTTGTATACGGCGAATGGGCGTATACAATTGTGATTCTGTGTTGGAGTTGTCACAATAGAACGGTAGATATTGCCTCGATGTTGATTTGCGAGGTATATGGAAAGAGATCAAGTATAATAATTCAGGGCTGTCAATTATTGAATTTATGATTTTATGTAAACATGTTAGGTCTTATACTATTCTACGTTCGGATAATTTTAATTAATTAAGTTGTTATAGTAGATAATCATAGTTGATACATTCTTTTGTAATGCCCATTCTGAAATTAATATATCTTAAGAATTTGTTTTGAATTCTTTCTATCGTGAGTGAATGATTAGCATAACTAGGTCCCACACTGTCGAATTGTACTCGATTTGACTCCTAACCAATGACATGTACACATTTTTAAAGGTTTGAATATTTTTAAATTGGCTGCAAATTCTTATTACAAAACCCAACATTTTCAAAGCTTTATTTGATGTAATTTCAATATGGTTTATAAATTTTAGTTTTTGTTATTATAAAATCTAACATAAAAAAAATGATTTTACACATTACACGATAAAACCATATCCGAAAAGGGGTTCGTGTGTACTAGATTTTACAGTACAAAGCACGTTTTATATGCCTGTTACTTTATTTTTTTCTAGGCACATGAAAAACTTATCATAAAAATATTCGATTAAAGCAAGACGTGTTCTACTCGCAGTATTCAATTAAAGCATCTATGATATTTCCGGATTTCGTAAATTTCAATCCAAAAATATTTGATTTTGCATTACTTTGGAGCATTTTAATTTTTTTTTTTCCAACCGACTGTTCTATTTAAACAATACTTAAGACGGGTTATTTCACAAAATTTGAACAATTCATCAAATTTCAAAGGTCTGTGAAAGTATCAGTCAAGTTCTGTTAAATTATCATTACTGGTCAGTCGTTTCACAAAACTGTAATAAGAACAGAGCGTGAACGGAGTTTTCACAGAACTTGAAAATTATCTTTGAAATGTCATGAATTGTTGAAAATCTGTGAAGGATAAGGATTAGGATCTGGATAAGGATTAGTATCTGGATAAGGATTAGGATCTGGCCCTAAGATAACCAAAAAGTGGAAAACTAAACAGTAGTCGCATTAATTATAATCACCTGTTTTCAAGGTCTCCAATTCTCCGGAAAATAATAAATAATCCTCCTAAAAACTGAAAAAGAAATTTATTGTGAAAGATTTGACTGCCGACGTGGTCGAGGAGTAAGGTTCTTGACTCGCATTCCGAAAGTCGCGGGATCGAATCCCGGCTAAACTTTTTAGATTAATTTATATTGTATAATAATAAAGTATATTTCCGGCATGTTCCAGAGAGGAAGATACTCTCAGTATCGCCCTGGTGTAAGACTACAATTCAGAATTGAAATGGCTTTTAACCGGGTTTGGTGACCAGATCTGAATAGCCAGATACTTCCCCACCTTCCCCATCTCCTTTCCTTCCCAAATATCTTCAGCCTTACAACATAACTCAATTGGGGATGCCTTAGTCTCACTGGCTCCAGACGGGAGCAGCTGACTCTTGTGAGATATTCAAATATATGTATATTTTTTAAACTTTTATTAATTTAACGCAAATACTCAATAATCGGAAACAAAAAACGTTTTTTTCTACCAAAATAAAAGAAGTGTCAGGAAAATATATGCCGCGAGTGTGATTGATAAAAAATTCAAACAAAAGATGGCACGATCAAGTGAACCAAATACCTACATGAACGGGGCCACATCAAGAGTTGGAACAACAGAAGGATATGTATAAGACCGAGTTGTTCAGCGGTCCATCTTCTCTGCCACCCTGCGGGGATACGCGGTGATAATTAGTTAGTTTATTTCTTCTAATGTAAAATAATAACCTTAGGCTTTTACTAGAATCAATAGGTAAATTTTACTTGAAAAAGAAATCACAGAACGCAGCTGGTAGATGGGTATTTAAAATGAATAGAAATCAAACCGATATGTGCATCAATACCTATTCGCTTTGTTTATTTCGAAATCACAGGATACATCAAATAATATTTAAAAAGCTTTATTTTATGGGAGTATTTTTTTGAAAAGGTGCGTTCAGAATAAGGCCCCAGAACGTTCTGGTGTATTTTCTTCAGTCCGCAATCAAGTTGATTGTTCGGTACAAAGATTTCCGTACATTTGGTTTAATACTCGGGAATCTAGGCTGTGTCTGTGGCTGGAAAAGGTTTATTTTGTTTTGTTTGAAGTAATACCTACACCTACGTACCTGTATTTTATTCGCTTTGATGGTGGAATACTTTCGTTGGATTTATTTAAGGAAGATTTATTTATTTCACCTTAAAATAAAATCCCACCCGAATTTAAGCAACGATTTTCAGTATACTACCCAAATGTAGAGTTTTAACGATTAATATAAATGTTAAAATATTGTTTTGGTAATGGTACCTGTATGTTAGACTCGTATAACTAACAATTATTAGAATTTAAAACAAGATGCATATTCACGAGGCGCTAAACAACAAGTTTAGGTACCTCATCAAATTAATTAGGTTAATTCATGGGAAGGTTAATAGAAGAGTAACTAGTATCAGGCGCTACAGATCTCAGCGCTTCGATTCGTGACTAGTACAAGTGATCTTCCACGCTTATTCCAGGTTGCAATTTGCAGGAAAATATTGTCCTGATGCTAGCAAATCAGAAGAAATAGTACTTATATTAAAATCAAAATTGAACTCGTACGTGCTGTAACTTTTATCGCCAGAAATAATAGTTGCGCATTGCACTTACGCCTAAGTTACGCGTGTACCTTTTTTCTATATTAGCTCCACGCAGGGGGCCCAGAGGAAAAAAAATTCCCTCAGGGCCTATGTCGTCTTTGCGAAGGAAGAAGAGGAATTTGCGGGAAGGAAAAAGTTATGAGGGGTGAGCATCCCTCCCACTAAGAGAGAGATGCTCACCCCTCCGAGAGAGTTCCGAGAGAGCCCAGCTGGAGAGATACCTGTCGAGTCTACCACCAGTTGGTGGGCAGACGCATCCGCTGCCAAGATCCGGACAAACCTCACCTCATGAATTCGGGCACCCCTCCTAATTCACCAAACGAGCGAACCGCTTTGGGTAACCTATGGTAGAGGTGTTAATTATCCAATAAATGATTCCCGGGGCGGAGGTACCCATTTTCGCCACCTAAATTGTACCTACTTCCCTTTCATGATTTTTTAAAGTTTGAGGAAACCCTGTATTAGGTAGGTGCCAACTACCATCCTACTCTTGGTTGAACCTTTTGCTGTGTTTTTTTTATGTACCATTTTATTAATTCGGTTTTA
Organism: Glyphotaelius pellucidus; assembly: GCA_936435175.1. Taxonomy (NCBI): domain Eukaryota; kingdom Metazoa; phylum Arthropoda; class Insecta; order Trichoptera; family Limnephilidae; genus Glyphotaelius; species Glyphotaelius pellucidus. Next base: position 884,651 of record OW386541.1, read on the forward strand.
CTACATTTTCCATATTTTGGTAGATTTTCTAGTTAAAAAGTAGCTTCGCCAAAAAAAGTTCATAAACACAGTGGAATTATTCAATGCACTGAATGAAAGCTTAGCACTCCTACAAATTACAAAAAGTGTATGTATTATGTACGAAAAGAGCGCAAAGGAATTTATAATAAGGCAAAACGCCTCATTTAAAATGATAAAAAAGGCGAATTAAGACCAGTTATGTAAATCTGGTGTCGTGGGGGAGGAAGTAGGGGATGATTAGTACAGGGGTGGGCGGGGGCGCGGAAGGCGCGCGGCGGGGATTACGGGACACGCGACCCCTGGGCCCTCGGCCCTACCAGAACCCTTCAGCCTGCAGAATTGTGCGAGACTTGTGGAATGATTTAACTTTTTTTTTTTAATTTTTAGGAAATTAAAATCACTGTTTTTCATAGTGATCACAGATTTTTTTAATCATTCAAAAATTCGATACAGAAGTTTTAAATAAAGTTTATTCATTCAAATGAAAAAAAAATCAGAGTTTGCAATTCACACGTCTTAGAAGTGAAACCTTCAGAACTAAAGTAGACAAGAATGGGGAGACTACAAGGCACTTTTTTTATCAATGTGATGGATAATTTTTTTCCGTATTTTTGTTGTCGAATTCCAGTGCACCTTTTTCTATACATTTGGTCATCTTATTAGTATTTGTGTTTTCTTCTTCGGAGTCGCTAGATGTCGCTTTCTTTTGTGTTTTCTTTTGCGTGTTCATTTTGGAGTGGTTTGACGATTGGATATTTATTTTACAAAAAATAATAAATTTTTTTCTGGATTTCGATCCTTGGCCGGCTGAATGTCTGCAGAGATTCGTCAGGTCAAGTAGACTTGCATGGGACTGTGAATTTATCGTATTATATTGAAACCGAATACCCATGAAATAAATTTATATTTTATTGCTATCTTATTGTCTCGCAGGCTAAATCCTATAGATGTATGTGTTTGTCTCTTTTTAGTGTCGCTCGTTTCCATTCCATCGAGTTTCAAATGACAACGGTGCTGAAGAAGTTTTCACTTCGAAGGTTTATTCCGGTGGCGTGACGATATGACGTAAATCATTATTAAATTGTAGGAGAACAAAACTTTAACGTTCATAAGTTCCGTAAGTGAGTAGGAAAGTTAAAAAAATCTACTGCTCTTTTTTAAGTTGGCACATAGTTCATATTAATAACAGAGTTGTATGTTTCGGTTTTCTTTCTATGTAAGCACTACTACGGGAATGATTTTATTCTCGTTATAAACCGTCAATGCACACCTGCTTCGTGCAAAGCATTTCATAAACATTGTCACATGCACCAAAAGTTTGTTTTCAAATGGATCAAATTGAATGGATCACGAAGTCGAAGTAACGCATCATCCGACGCGTCATAGTTTCAATTAAAGTTTGTTAATCAATCGTAGTCAAAAAGCTTGTCGGCACAATGCTAATTTACTTTCTACGTCGTAAATTACTCATTCCGGTGACATTTTGATTCGACTTATCCGAGATGAGAGGCGGGAATGGACCAGATCTAGTTAACGACAAAAAACCAGGGGATCGCAAACTGAAATATTTCAAAAACGAAATCTCTGGAAGAACTTTACAGCACACTGTGGTATGGTGAAAAATAACTCAATTATTCCAATGATCAGCAGTTTTTGTTCACATTGAATCAACGCTTTTCCGGATGACCCCTCACGAGTTGAATGTAGTCTCGAGGATTACCTGAAGGTGTCTCTTTCCTCTGATAGACACAATAACATTATATCACTTGTCATCAGTTTACGTCCTCGTGAAACTAAAATCTTTCTTGAGAAATATAGTTACAGCTTGACATAAAATCCCGTATCCAATAAGTGCTGCATTAAAAATGTACGAGCCAATAACTGAGTTTAATACACGGAAGGGATTTTCCCGTTCCTTACAGAAAGGGATGGCAATGTTGTCCCGTCAAAGCGAGGAAATAAATAAAGCTGTCTTTGTCTCGGATTGTATGTAATAAGAGATAATATCGATAAAGGTGAACGCTACTTTTGTAAACGATATTACCGACATTTATTGACTAAATTCGTAAGCGCTTTTCGAGGGTGGTCTCTCTGGGGTGGACAGATTGACTATATGAAAAGATTTATGATATTACTTTCTTCCTTTAATAATCATCGCCAAAATGTTATTTGATACAGTTATATAACTTCTATTAGCAATATCTTAACTTCCAGTAGTGGTATTAGAAGGCCTCAAATTATCGTGTGCTAAAGGCGTTGAAAAAAATCTATTTTAATTCTGACAATCTATTTTAAATAAATCTTTAATTTGTTCCAAGATATAAACAAACCTTCTTTAGCTTACTTAAGTTGGGTTCAAAAAGTAAAACGAAAATGCATTTCAGCTCGCCACTATGACTGAAGTCTCTCTGATTCGATTCCGCCCTTCGAGTCTGTACGTGTGATTCCATCGTACCTCGTGTCCTGCCGCCCTAGTATCCCGCCCACCTCTCCTGGAGGATGCTCTCTACTGCTCATGTGGATAAACTAATAAACGGGACCGAAGCTCGAAGCTTCGCTGAATGCGCTAGAAATAATATTAGTTTGAGATGATTTGATTGTCGGCCGACGCTGTCAATATTGTCGTGGAGATTTCAAACGGAATCATTAGGGTTCATTCGAAAACAACAGATAAAAAATAATGATTCAATCTGATAATCAGTAGGTGCTGATGATCAACTGTTCACTCGATGTTCGACTGTTTTAAAATTATTACTATTATTATTGAGTAGAATTGACGAACCTTCATTGATGGAACCTGAAGGGTCGCTTAATTGATTGATGACGATGTAATAAACACAAATCCATAACAGACCTTTTGCTTCAGTAAATAAAACGTGATCACTCGATAACAAACTATATAATTAATGGTACAAGATCACAGACAACATGTGGCAACTGACAACATGGGGGTCACTCAATTACGAGTCATCGATCTATTTTGCTCGCAATAAATAATCATTCAGTTGGTCACCCAGACTATTGATCGTTGCCGTATGAATCTTCAGCATCCGATTTTTCACTTGAGAGAATTATAAATACTCCGTTGTCTGTGTAGATGTGGTTTTATTGTTGGCGATGTGCGCCGTCTCTCCGGCCGACACAATATCAATCTGGAGCAATTAACACTTCTTAACCTGCGGGAGTGCGGTTCAGTTCCCAGCGCGACGGTCCCACGATCATCAGGGGACAGTCATTCATATAAATCGCCATTTCAACTAGTGATTCGCGGACCGAGACGTCGATACAGATGGCAAATTGATCGCTATTCAGGGTCGGGACCCGCTGCTGTCCAGTGTCCAGTGCCCAGTCCCGAGTCCCGATGCCGCGTCCCACTACAGCTGCTGCTCTGACCGCACCGAGTGCCGAGTGCGATTGACAACTTTATTAATGTGTGACCACATTTGATTTGATGGCTCCAGATTTAAATAAGTGTTACATCACAGATTAATAGCTGTCGCCTCATTTGTATTCGTGTCAAAATTTAACAACGATGAATAACACCACTCACATAAAATTCAAAACAAAGTTCTGTTTACAATAAATTATCGGATACAGAATAATTTTACAATGCGAATTTATCTACATAATGTACTGAAATCAATAAAATATCTTATTTTAATACCTCGATATCATAATATAAATATTACTACAATTAATGTTTGGTGAGAATCAAAGAGGATAATAAAATAATTAGTTCGATTGGTAAAACTATAAACCCATTTACTCAGATACACATAAACTAAACTCTCACCGCTTGTGCGAATTTCCAATCAATTCCCAATAGATTCGCTTGGATTTACCTGACTGATCTTTTAATAATATCCCCTTGCGTAGACAAAGAGCGCATAACAATAATAAAGAGATAGGAGGATTGTAAGTGATTTGCTGCATTTATCATATCGAGTAAAATCGTTGATAACATAGGGGCGCCCTAGGCTACGCATTGCTCTGCCTATAATACCTTGAATGTAAATAATATCTATTTATTCTATTTTACAAAGCATTTACGGTTTGTGGCCGAGTGTTCCAAGGCATCGGGCTTCCTCCAAAGTATTGGGGGATCAATTCTCTGCGAGTTAAGTCCTCCACCGTGGCAAAAGCTACACATTCTTCTTACAATGGTGGTAAGAGACCGAATTCAAATATTGCCAGATTATTCGTTATCATAAAAGTTGTTTTTTTTTAAACAAAAGAAAAACTCAAGAAATGACAAATTGTGAACCTGAAAAACAACAAAATTTTGAATAAAACCTGCTCCTACATATATACATTGTTTCCTTTAAGTTACAACATTAATTATTATGGACTGAAAATAATTTTCAGAGAAGGGAAGAGATAAATCCAGGAGGTACATAAACTGAACTTATGTAAAGTGGCTATTGTTAATAAAATATGCAGTAGATAATTATTATGCTAATAGTTGCACACTATAAGATCAGGTTTTTTAATTGTTTTTGGTGCTTTTATTAATTTTCAAATGAAGATTTTTTTTTAAAGGCGGAGACGGTTTACAAGTAGTTCCCGCAAACACTTAGGCCATAGGCCCATTGTGCTATCTCCCACTTTAGCTCAATCCTTTAATAACAACCCAGTCCCTTTAATAGAGTTCACCAGGGTTGTCCTTCTGGTTCTACTGCATGTCCCCCCAGGTATCTGAGCCTAGTTCCCACCAGAGCAGGACATTAGCACCGTAGGTGAATCGAAGTCTCTTCATCCTCTTCACTTGTCCTGAATCTATTGGTGTTTTCCACTCCCAATATCTGCATGTGTCTTCTGAGATGACAGTGTCCCGTTAGTAGTCCTACCAGTTCTCTTAGCGAGTTTCTTTCCATATCGAGTAGTTTCCTGGTTCGTTTAGGGTCTGGTCTTTTTATGAGTACTTTGGATTGTCTCATTCCAGGTGCCCTCTCCCATTCTTCACAGTGCTGGGATTTGACCCACCTCTCAATACGTAGTTTTGTGTGGCAAGCTGCTACTCCTACGGCCGGCTCGAATCCCACAAGTGGTGCTTTCGCGCCTGTCCTTGCTAGTTCGTCAGCCCGTTCATTGCCCTCAATACCTTTATGTCCTGGTACCCAGATCACGGTTATTTTACTGATGGTAGTGAGTTCTGTAAGAATAGTCCTGCATTCCATCACTTTAGTTCATCAGTTTAGAGTCGCATCGGTTACTTTCCATTCCAATGCCATTAGGGCAGCCTGGCTATCAGAACATATGCTTATGTTCTTATTCCTGTACCTGATACGTATATTCTCCTGGAAGATTTATTAAATCCATGTATAATAAAATTTTATAATCTGGAATCGGCGTTTGTTGATTTATCTGATTTTTTAAACAATAATATTTTTCACTGAAGTTCTTTATTGTCCAATTCAAAATTTCGGTACGACGAGGGCGTGGGCGGCGATCGGCAGATAAACAAACGGATGATGTCACCGGTCCAGCAAGCATCATCAGCCTCTCGATACGCCGGCAGTAGCGGCGGACGGTGGGTGATCGCTGATGACTGATTACCTCCATCGCCGGCAATTGTTTTGTGCGGTGGACCACACGCGATGGGCGGGGGCGGGGGCGGCCGACCGGGCCATCGATTAACCAAATTAACTCGGATTAAGCGAAGACTGCTCCGTACTGCTCACTGCTTTAACTGCCCGCTGTCGAGTGCTCATCCGGGGCTTCATGACAGATTTGGCTTACCGCTCGCTGCACGCGCTGCCAGTTAAGGAATTAAATATTATTTACCAAGTCAGAGGCACGTGCTCTGTGCAGGGTATATATTGTGTTATTATATAGGGTTGAATCTTATCCAGTGGATAGAAAGTTTTGCTAATGTGTAGGTACTATCTGCTTAGATATTCGATTTGACCTAGTGCTAAGTCTTGTGGATGAGGGACGCCAAGTATCGACAAACTGTGGGAAATTGAGGAAGATCTTTTTTTTTACATTAACTTCTCACAGGAAAGCCTGAGGAAAATAATTTCCCTCACGGCCTATGTCATCTTGGAAGATGCTGTGTGGAGGGTGTTTTTGAGGAGAGGAAGGAGTGGACATGGGTCTTGAAGAGACCCATGTTGTAGGAGGGAGGGAATACAGAGGCCGGCAAATCGTTCCACAACCGAACTGTTGAACTCAAGAACGAGTCGTAGAAACGACCCGTTCTCATGTGACTAATGTCAACGTAATGTGATGTGTTTCCCGACTGTGCACCGGTGCCGAGGGGATCAATGACGCTACTTCCTCGGAGCATCTTCCCTTGTAATACCGGTAGAACAAGAACAGCATTCCCACCTGACGCCTGTGCTCTAAAAATTGCAATCCGTATGTTAAGTTAGGAGATCCGTAGGTTAAGTTAACGGGCGGTTCTATCAAACGGACCGGAGTCGAGAGTTTTTTTTTTTTTTAGGTATTTTGGGGCTCCAGACCAGAGGTGGCTGCGAAATTCAACCGTGGGGCGCACTTGCGATTTGTATAGGGTTAGAAGTTGTGTACGCCCAGTTTCTGAGAGGCTAACTTAACTCTGGTTTCGATGGAGCTCCCGTAAGTACCTGAGATGATGACTTTATCTGTTGTCCAAGGATGAGGAAGGAGAAAAATGGAAGTTCTAGCAGTTACTAAGTCGTTTAAATTTTCCAGTATTGATAGTATGTTTGTAAATATAATTGATAGTATATTTGTAAATGTAAATTGTATTTCAGTTTTGTGAAGCAACTGTCCTATAACGATGTAATAACAGAACTTGAATAGAACCTACACAGAACGTGAAAATCAACTTCAAATATTTGATGAATCCATCAAATTTTTTTAAACAACCCGTCCATTGTTCTAAAAATAATTAAATCCCTGAAACACACCGTGTCTGTAATGCTGACTCTATTTCCAAATTTTTAATATTTAAACAATCTGATATTACTACTGATTAGGGTTACAATTATTTTTAAGTTCATTTAGCGTAGAGTATTTCAGGTGAAAGTTATATAACTATAGAAATTCAAATTTAATATTTTTGCCATGAGTACGCCTTTTTTCTAACATGAATTTTATACATCTAGCATTGTCCCATAGAATGTGTGTTATTGAATTGGTTTCAAATTCTGTTTTTGTTTTTAACAATCAAATAAATTAGGTGTTTAAAACTGAGGCGAAACCATTAACTGGATTAGAAGTCCAATGATATTTTCTGTCATATTGGATGTCAAAACGGCCGGATGTGTATCTGTATATGTCGTCACTTAAGTAAATTGTTTATTCCCTTTTACCCAATCGTTTCAATTTACACCAATCAGTAGCGCCGCGCGACCTTTGTTTCTGTGAGTTCACGAACACCCTCGCATTATTTGTGTTCAATAAATGAACAAGAGGCGACTCAGGAGGGCATCGATTGACCTTAAGGGGTAACAGGATGAAGTTATTTACGCCAATCTAGGGCGCTATCTAATAAGATTTAGATTAATTTATCGGGGCTTCAAGTAGGGCTGACATATCGCCCGGATCTGACCCAATGAAAACTTATGTGGTGTTTCATAACAAATAGGTAATTTTTTCAAATCTCAACAATCAACATTTTCAATTTAGAAAAGACTTCTTAACCGGTATGCCTACAAGAACTAGTCCCACCGAGAGCTCTTACGGACGTCATCAACATTCGTCCTCTTCCTTCTCTCGCGTCTTACTTGAAAACGAAAAAAATAGAAGATACTAGAATGATGACAAGTATATTATTATTTTAAAATTATCTTATTGTAATAATTTTTTATTTAAATTAATAATGTTTAGGAATATTCAGTTATTTATGAGATAATTATATTGTAAAATGAACATATTGTGATACCTAAACCAATTAAGTATACATAAACAAATTATTCTGGGCACTTATTTATTTTTTTGGAGATTTAACAATAATAATCTAAACGACAATATGAAAGAGAACAAGACACAGAAAAACAGAAAAAGATAATGGTCGCAACTGGGACTCGAACCCAGAACCTCTCGTCTAACCAGGACGAGCGCGTTTTACCAATTCCTCCATTGCCACTTATTGTCGAACCGTCATATAAGTCAATCTGGTTTATTATTAGTCAATGATGGTTTGAAAGTAGGTGGCAACGGCGGAATTGGTAAAACGCACACATCCCGGTTAGACGAGAGTTTCTGGGTTCGAGTCCCAGTTGCGACCATTATCTTTTTTTGTGTCTTGTTCTTGTTTCATATGTTCATATTTTTTAGATCTTCTTTTATGATACATTACATAGACGGAAATAAACTTCAAAAGTTATAAAAGCGAATTTTTCCTATCAAAAAATTTACTTATTCATTTATTTAACGCGCATCGAGCTTTTACAAACATACGTAACAATAAAATATATTTACAAAAATAACGAAAAAGAATGACCGATCAACATCCAGAGTAAAAAAATTTATTGTATAAATCAGCTCTATTCGAAGATAAAAAAAAACGTAGTAAAGCCAGTTAGTAATGCAAAATATCGGCAATATCGAAAATGAACTAATATGTTTCCCAAATTTTGAATTCGTTTTATAGGTTTATAATATTACGATGTTGAAGAAAAATTGTTGCAATAATATGGTAACTGTCATGCAACTGTGTAAATGTAACTGTCAAATGTAACTGTCCTGCCAGGAACATGGAACAAACTAAACATCGCAACTCAGGGGTTTTCAACATCCAATTAATAATTTTAAACAGACGCATTAAATCTCAAATAGTTTTTCGTTCCCATAATTTAAAAAAAAAAAATTAGTAGGTAGTCAACTCATCCATTTTTGGCCGATGTTGGTACTACAATGTAAACAAAATAAAAGAAAAAATACTCAATAGAACGAATAAACAATAAGAATAGTAAAAATAGTATAAATGAGTACCTGTAATTTTATTTTTTAAATTTAAATCTTAGTAAATACTTGGTATACACAAAAAGTGCCTACATTTCCATACAAAACTGTATTTTCGAAATTCTAATGGGATGAAGATCTACGAGTCAGGCGAGTGTAAGTGAGATGGTACGCTGGACAGCTGGGTTAAATGGAACATTTATTTCCATTAAAATTTGTCGGATAATAAAATCGAAATTTCGAACATTGTTATTATTATTATTACTACGTAAATCAAAAAATTCATTAGTTTTGTTATGTAAGGTTTTACTTGTGAAATATGACTAAATTGTTCAAAGGAGGTAATTTAATGCCGTTTTCATTCTGTATCCAATTTATCTATTTTTTAAATCATTCTGGGCTTATGCCTACATAACGAGAAAAAATAAAGATTATTTTATTATAGGTAAAAATCTGGGTGGGTGCAAAGAAACTATTATGTTTTCTGATAAATAAATAAAATCGACATGAAAACCGAAAAGTCCAATAAAGCGAGAGTTTAAATCAATCAAAAGCTTGAGTCATGAATCAAGGTTAATTTCTTCACAATCATGACCAACAGATAGTAGAGACACCTACACATTAGGAGATGAATTCAGTATAGGGGGTAAGGGGTACTTAATCAATGCAATGACGATGATCCCGAGTCGAGTCGCGGGTCGCGGGTCACGGGGGCCTACTCGGCGTCACTAGGAATAATTGTGTGGCGCCTAGTGCGTTGCGTCACTTCCTGTTGTCACTAAACAGAGGGCACAGGAGGTGCCAGACCCAGTACTAGAACACCCACAGGGAACTCTCGTTGTGCCGCACGCCGCCGCGCGCCGGGTCAAATATCAAATGTATTGCCATAAGTGACTCATCAATTTAATTTTTTTTTTAATTGAATGATGATTTTTTTTGGAGAGTGGGTGACATACTGTATGGGTGATTCTTCAACACAAAAGCTGCTCCTGCATGTTATTTTATTTAAATTTAGGCATATAATTTAAGTTGTTTTTTATAATGTGATTAAAGTGGAACAACGAACTTAACTTACCTTGTTCCACGATTTTTCAATTTCAACAATTTCCGCCTTTGGGTGAAAACGTCTGAAAACCCTTTCCAGTTTTCGTTCGTTTTAAATAAAATTCACACTAAGACATTTTTGTTTTCAATACCTACAAAGAATTATTTAAAATCCTAAATAAAAGGTACAATAAAAGCGTGTTTTTTCACATATATCAAACATCAAAAAGCGAATGAAGTTGTATGGAAAAAGATCTCCCAACCCAAAAAACACGGCGGGAGGATTCTTTAACCTTTGTGATTTGTACTGACGATATAATTAAACCAATTTCAACAATGGTAAATTTGTTTGTTAGGTTCCAGATCCAAGATGATGGCCATTTTAATCCGTCATGCACCGCAGTAGCCAATAAAACTAACAATTCTGAGGGACACATGTACGGTAGATTACATACTATTTTTATAAAAATTCGTATAACACAATATGTGGGAAGATGGTAGAATTTACAAATTATTTCGAAAATGGAATCAGCTGGCGCGCGGCGAAAATTTAGAGTCGGCACATAACGGGTCAATGGTACAGTAAAGAATATTATTTTTATTGTGAAATCGTTGTGATTATTAATTAGGTAGGCAGGTATTTAAGTACCCACTTACAAGTCGTTTGATTTCAGATGAAATTTTGGATTTGATTTAAATTAAAGGAAAAATAGAAACAATGTTTTTTGGACAGGAGATCCAATAAAGTAGTAATTTTAATATGGCGGATTTACGGGCAATAATTCGACCGCTTGTAAATGCTACGTGCATTATCCTGGTTGAACTACATAGCAAGATATCCTCATTATGTAACTAATTGGGAGTTTCATATCCTAAGGAAGTTCTCAATATTTGTGGCACGTGGTAGGTACATAGATAGCCCATATTATTATATAAAATGAAAGCAATGTTGGTGCAAAAGATTTCGCTTGTATCCTGATCGAAATTTATCGCATCCTCAATCTTCTTATAAATTCAATTGGATGCGCCGGCGCCACATCCTCTGGTTACTTATTACAATGGACCATTTCTTTATTTAATCTCCCGAGTTCAATTATACTCAAACAAAGCTCCACAGATTGCAAAAGTATCTAACGAGAGTACCGAAAATCAGAAATAAAACGGATTTTCAAATTTTTGACTTCGAGACGGAAGGTGGCAGGGTTGCAGGATTGCTTTGCGCTACAAGGTTTTTAGAGTTGTGATAAGGATTGGTAGGTTAGAAAACCCTTTAAAATAAATTTAACATTATATTATGTTCTTCTTTATTTTTTATAACTTCAAATCCGTTGAGCATTTAATGATTATAAAATATATTTTATTACTGTGTATTCACGAATATATTTGAAGGAATATTGGCAGAAGTGTCAGGATCCTCTCGCGGTTCCTGGCTGAGGAGCAACGCTCCAAATTACCGATAATAATAACCTTAGAAAAAAATTTATTGTGCTGTAAAAAACATTTTTTCAAATCCGTCACTTTACATCAATTTCTTTTTATTTTGATATTATAATTTCCAGATTCATAATACCTATGTCATAATATTGCGTACGGCGACTAGATATCACCTGATTTTAAATACATTTTGATGAATCATCAGGAAAATTCGTACCTCGTGGAAAAAAATTAGAAACACTGATTACTGTGAAATTTTTATCGTTACCGCATTTTTGACGATTACTGGTTGTGTTTGCTTAATCCTTTGAGATATAATACAGGAAATCCCCGTCGGAACAAAAAACACAATACGATTTTGATATACTTAACTACTTAAAAATTAAATCTTATTGTAATTTATTTTCCAGCTAACAATAATGGTGGATTGCAACTGGGAGGATATTGCAGGGGCCTTTGGGGCCCTCTTCCTCAGGGCCCACGACCCCAAATTCAAATGGATATTAAACCAGATAGAGGTAAGTTCCTAACCAACTTAATATGTTAAACAATTTTGCACCCCTTCAATGAGAACCTAAGTCAATTAATTGATTCCGTCAAATATTTCGTTACATTGCAAAGAGTTTAATGTTGTTTTTACTTGAGTTCTGGAAGGTAATTTTAAAACTCGATCCCTCGTGCCGTGACGTGTTGTAAAAATTCAATCATTACCAAAGATTTCGTGTGTTGGACCGTACGGGGTTCTTAACTCAAACTTCAATATATAAAATACTATATCCCCCGGTGTCCCTCTACTTTACGTATTAGTACTACTCTACTTTACTTTACTTATTTATGTGTAGGAATCCTAAGAAGACTCTTTAAGAAATAGGAAAGAAAAATAACGAACCAAGCATAACCAAGTAGAAAAGGCTATTAAATCGCATTACAAACTAAGACATAATTAACTGAGAGTTATGTAACAAACAACCAAGTATAAAAAAACATTTAATCGCATTACGAACTATGACGGAATTATCTTGTAGCTATGTACCAAACATAATCAAGTGAAACGGCATTAAATCGCATTAAGAACTAAGATAGTCTCATATTCTAACTCTTCTCCTATTGTAACTAAGAAAGACCTGACATAGATACATCTCGTACTTTTTCATTTCATATCTTTTAATTTATGTTCAAAACCTTATTATTTCAATCTCTCTTATTGTAAAACGTTATACTTTTTACCTACCATCTTCACTTCTATGTACCATCTGTAAAACCTATTTATGTTATCTTTGTTATTTAAACACACCCTAGTATGCACTAAATCATAAAAATGTAATTTTGTATGTAAAAACCCATAATGGCGTTAATGATTAATAAAATAAAAAAAAAAATTAAAATAAATAAATAGCACTAATGAGGATGGCGCATACAAAATATAACAAACAAATGATATTTTTGCACATCTCTCAAATCATCAAAATAACTCACTTTTTGCAATAGCCCACCCTTCACAAAATGTACAAAAGTGTTACAATCATGGCAGTGTGTTACTCATTCATAATTGTTGACGCAAAAATGTCATTGTACTCAAAACATAGTTTTGATAAATTTGCATTTTTTTACTTCTGTTGGTTGACTATATTAAAACAATCCATTCCGTGGGGTTTCGAAGAAACGAGATGCTAAATGTAGCATAAAACTTCACATTTCACAAACTCTTCCGCCCCCTTTCCTGAAAGGGTTGAACACCCGTCGCTTTGATAAGACAACTTTGGGGCCGACGTATAGAAATGAACTAGAACTGCAACAGTGCCGTCATAAAAGTGCGTGGAAAGCGAAAACTTTTCAGTATGTTCTAGTTTCCACTTTAGTGAGGTGGGTATTGGGTACTTACCCCACCTACTCAACTCCAGCCTTATCGCGACCGTTTCCTTCACCGTTTATGGTTCTGATTTTATACCGCGGCAATTGCCTTTGAAAATCCTATCAGGTTTACATTATCGATAAATCTTCATCGTGTTGTATGAAAATCGAACGCGGAATTAAGAAACGTCGATAACGGGGATTAGCTTATCTGAAACTCGGATGTGCCCAACAGACCAGCTCGGTGTTGTATAACAAATAACAATAATTGACAACACAAGGTGTGCGGCGGCAGCTTAATGCGCGCCGGACAAAACATGTGTTATACATTGCAACAGAACACAAATATAATAACTGTCCTTCAAAGGATTTGTGCGCTTCTACACAATGCTAATAACGGTGGACTAGACTTGGAGCACATTCATACGTTGTATCTTCCCTTTTTGGTACAACTCTCAATTTGATAACCAATACCTCTGCCACAGGTCACCCCAAGTGACTCGCTGCGTTTGGTGACTTCGCAAGTTTGGCCGAGTTCATGGGGTGAGGTTTGTCTCTGGATCAACAGATTTTTTTTAGAACATAGAATAGGAAAAAAAAAACAAAATAAAAAATTAAATTAAATTAAAAATAAATAAATAATCAATTCTATTCTTCAAGCTCGGGCCCAGCGCTCACTCAGGAGTGGGGTTTGGTGCTGGAACGCTGCGGTCACCACTGCATTGTCGGAAGCCATTAGCCGCATCCTGGCTTCAGTGACCCGATGTCTCATTAGACCGGCGAATCCGTGCAATCCTAGTTCAGTGAACATTGTCGATGCACTGCTATATTTTCTGAATCCAAATATAATTCTACATGCATCATTATATATTGGATCCGGAGTCGTTTCATTGAGGTGGTTCGGTAGTTACACCATGTTTGGCATGTATATAGATTAGTGCAAAATGCATTAAATGCAAATGCATATCACATATTTGCATATTTGACGGCCTCCGTGGTCCCGAGGCAAGACTCTCGACTCACAATCCGAAGGTCGCGGGTTCGAACCCGGCGTGCGCAAATAAATTTTATTTGATTAATTTGTGTTATTTCACAATTTATTCATTTAAAATAATATATAGTATATTTGCGGCACGTTCCAGAGTGGAAGATACTATCAGTATCGCCCTGGTGTAAGACCACCATTCAGAATTGAAACGTTGCTTGAAATGGCTTTAGCCGTGTTTAGTGACCAGATCTGAATAGCCAGGTACTTCCCCACCTTCCTCTTCCCTATCTCCTTCCCCTCCCCACTACCTTCAGCCTCACAACATACCCCAATTGGGGATGCCATAGTCTCACTGGCTCCAGACGGGAGCAGTTGGGACTCTTGTGCGGTATTTCATATAAAAAATAAAATTAAAAAAAAAATGTGATATCAATTAGACTATTTAAAAGAAACTTCATAGAAAATATTTTATCTGGACGCAAAATTGAACTTCCACGGTAGTTCATAGCTAGAAAACCCAGAGAATATTTCCGTTTATAATGTTAATGATTTTTTAATACTTTTTTTTTATAAATCTTAAAAATATTAGATGATTATTTAAATATAGGTGAATTCATTGGCAATATAGCACTTTATTCGGTTTATGTCTGCGAAATATAATTTTCAAATTGATCACCAAAAAATCTTGAGCAATTCAAGAAAAAAGTTTTAAATTGCTCTGTCGCTCCAGTGGTTAATCGGTTTCAAAAAACTAAAATTACGTTTTCCAAGAGATACAAACTTTGAATTTTAGGTAGGTATACTAATATACTATTAGTACGAGATTTTTACTTGGTCAATTATCTAAATCATTTTATTTAGTTCTTGCTAGTAAATCCCGGCGACAATCAGTCTTTTGGCGTATTGTTATCTTGTTATTAACGTATGTATGTAACGCTTATTTATATAAGTGGCGTGAGCGGGTTATGTTTTGATTAATCACCGCAAATCAGCGGCAACATATAAAAAAATTGTACTTATCAATCCGTCCCTAGATCACAGCAACAGACACACTAAATCCCTCATAACAAACGGTACAAGAAGAGGTTCTTATCTTAATTACTTTCTGGGAACAGTAGACCTCGCGTCCGTAAGTATGTTTCTAATTTTCTCTGATTTAATATATTAAAACCAGAATTTAAAAAAAATCGTGAGATTTGTAAGTAGGTTAATTAATTTTTAAAAACATATATGTATTTCAAATGAATAAATTAGAAATGTCACCGACAAATGTCAATGACAACTCTTTTTCGAACTTTCTTTAAGCCGGTAGTTACCATAATACTAATCATCCCGGTGTGACAGCTCATAGAATCAACCACGATCGTGCATTCGATCATGAGTGGAATAAAAATATAGTATCCAATAAGGCCACCATCTTGAACCGGAACCGGAACGTAAAAAGGAATTTACAATTTACAAATAGATATGATTCTAAATATGATTTTAGATTTTCACATCCAAAAGTACTCTAGTGATTAATTTTCCTCCTTCTTTAGCCAACGTTTTGGACAGCGTTACGGTGTTCATCATCAGGGCAGACCAGCAGACATATGCGACAGTGTTGTAGAGACCATTATCAAGCTAATGACACTGTAACGCTATCTGAAACGTTGGCTAAAGAAGAGGTAGATTTATTTTGACCATACCATGTACAATGCTGTAAAAATAAATCACTATAAGAAAAGATTTCAAATGGTTTAGTTAAAACGGGACTTCGCTACGCTCATTCAATAAAGCAGAAAATCTCTGTCAACGCAAATATTTTCAGCTCGCAATTTAATATTTCTAGAATTTGGCGATATTCATTTATAAAATACAAGTTTCATGTAGTCGGGTTATTTACCATTAACTATTGGTAATAATTTAATAAACCGTTACATATGTCAGTGATTTTCTCTTTAAAGAGAAGAGTCTTGTTTGTGAATGGAAAATGATTTAGGGCAACTATTATTGTGGGTTCCAAACGAGTGTATGTAATGTAGTGCGGTAGATATATGGTACGAATAGCATCTTCTGAGATTGAGGAATAAACAAATTACCGGCTGACAGATTGGCCCGTGGGTAGAGAGCTCGCGCTGGTCGCTTCACTTCCACAACATTATGAGGATGTTCACCATTACCTGATGAAGTGCATGCATTGTGGATTGATGAGCTGAGCTTTTGCTGGTTACTTTGACAATCGGATGAGTTTTGCATATGCGCCGGAAGATTGTGTGCCCACACACCGACAAACACATAAATAGATGAATCAAACCTGACAAGGGCGTATAAAACTTATACGTGGTTTTTCACAAATACACCTAGTTTCAGTATTGCCTCTCAGAATCCCCCGAGAAAGAAAACAGACGACCAATGAAAAAAGATTTTTGGCGATAAATTGCTAATGCTTGGTGTGGTGATCAGATCTGCATTGCCAGGTGCTTTCCAAAGATCTTTACCCCCTAATTTTATATAGGTTATGGGTGCTAAGTGACGTCCTTGATTTACTTTAACCAGTGACTCCTGTCATTATTAAAAAGAAGTAAAAAAAAAAATTGTGTTCGGTGATATTTTTGATGTTTTTTTTTTTTTCTTTTTTGTTTTTAAATAAAAAAAAATTAAAAATCAATAGATATTTGATAGGGGCGGGATGAGGGTTGGGCGGTTACTCGGCTGAGTGATCAGTGACGATATATGAAATAATTTTTTGTTTTTGTGATTTTGAAGAAAAAAATTCGAAAAAAAGACGCAAAAGGTTCATAGGAAACGAAAATTTCATTTACATTTTTTACCAACCTGGAGGCAGTAAGGCTATGGCACCCCCCATCGGGGTATTTTGTGAAGCTGAAGGTAGGGTTGAGTAGGGAATGAAAGGAGATGAGGCAGAGGAAGGTGGGGAGGTTACTGGTTATTAAAACGCAACCTAATAACATCGTAACGTAATCACACTGGTTACTTAAGACTGGTTATAGTTTTTGTAGATTTTTTAGTGCTAACCTAAAAATGTGTGATATTTCCATGTACGCCGTTATTAGTATGAATAATTATTTAAATTCTCACAATAGTTAATACTTAGCAGCATAAAAATACGTAAAACAACTGAAGGTAACTCAGAATTGCGTCGTAAATACCATACTAAAGGTCCCCATAAGGATAAGGAACAGTTTGATATTTCAAGTATGCAGAAAATCTATGCCAAAAACATTCTGGTGTTTCACCTCAAAAATGATTCAGAGGCAGACCTCACATACTTATAAAACCAGAGCCAAACAAACAGATATACTAAATATATCAAAGTGTAACTCTACGTTTGGACAAAGAAGCTCTGAATTTTTTGCAGTAAAGTTATCTAACAAACTCCCACTTAGTATCAAAAAAATTAAAGGAAAAAATAGTTACATTAAGGACATTAAACATCGGCTTGAGGAACTATCGGAAAACGAACTTACTAATATACTTAAAACATCGTTATAAAATTTTATGGAAAACCTTACCCAAACCTGAAGTTAAACCATAGAAGTCTCTGAAAAATTATCCAAAATATAGTCCCCCTCAGCAAATTATCTCTTAGTTAGAAATGAGTAAATAAAAATTAAAAAAATTTAAATTATATTTTCGGAGAAATTCATTCCTAGCTTCATTTACGCACGTAAGTACCAACAACACAGATCGCAAAGTTCATTACTTTTTTTAAACTACCACAAAAAAGTAGTAATAAAACTAAAACTGTTTAATCTATTTCCATCAAATTCAATATTGATTGCAATAAATCAGAATTATTGTTATCTTTATGAAACGGTTTATTCCTTCCAAAAATACGTTTTTATCACATATCACACGGAACACATAATCTCCGGCTGTTTTCTGATTGTGTTGCACTCATCAATTCGTATCGCTGCGAGGCTCACCAATATTTTGTGATTTAGTGATTGATTGGGTTTTTCTAGGCGAACTTAATCCGCACAAAGAACGCCGCCGCATTCGTATCTCCGACGCATTCCATTTATTTATTTAAACCGCTAATTTATTGCCTGATTTGACAACTAAATTAAATAATCCTGTTCTATTTTTGAAAGTCAAAAATTTACTCGGCAGATTTAAAAAAATGTATTTTTACACAGATATGCTTTTATCTATGGTGTGTATTATTTCATTCGAATACTTGCATAGAAATAAATACGGTTGTTTTTCTTAGAATCAACGTTTGATTGTATTTCTAGTATTTTGATCTTTAATGTAATCTGTCTAAACTCCAGATATTGTTATGAAGGTGCTATAAAGCAGCTCGCACTTAAAATTTAGAATAAACCTTATTTTTGTAATCCTAATTATTTGATTGGAAAACATAACAAATTTGAACAGAATAATAAGCCAGTCTTTATACAACTCTACATTTTATACGAGCTGTTCAGATCTGTATTACCGTTAAGCTTAAATAAAAGTTTTTCCACCTTACTTCCTTTTACCTTCAGTTAAAAATAAATATTTTCCATAGACAAATACAATTCGCAAAAGGCAAATTCATCACGTAAATAACAACCTTCCAACTACATTCTATTTTGCTATTACGTCATCTTGACTTCGAGAAAAGCCTCGGTACTTTGTTCCGTCGAATGAATCACCACAACCTCTAGAAGAATAAGAATTTTTACGGATTTTCTCCCACTAGTAAAAAAGTTATCACCAACTTTATCACAAATGCAAAAAGAAGGAAGTCACGAAAAGTTACTTTTGTGTAAGTTGCGGTCGTTGCTTGAAGTTTGCGGCCCATACTTAATGCATTATAAATTGGTATTTGCTAAGCAAACAGTAGCCCTCTAGTTGTGTTATCATTTATTCACTTTAATGTGGGAATGATTGACCATCCGCGGGCCGAGACTGTTATTGTAAATGGATGCCTGTCAAAGATTTGTTCGTTTGATTCTTTCTATTTATAAAGCAATAAATAGGTACCTTCGAAATTCTAGCTTATTATCTAATTCGAATACCGACTACTTCACTACTAAAGTACTAAAAACGACAAATAAAATGATTGATTAGAGATAAGTGGTATTAAACTTTCCGGTGATTCGGGCCCGATATTTAAGTTCAAAGCGGTCAAATTAATCAAAACTCTATCTGGTATATTCGAATAAATCGCATGTTCCTTGCACTAATATTCAACACGACCCCACAGAGGATGTGTTCAACAGTTGCAGACTTTCTACCAAGTAAATGCTGAAAATAATAATCTTTTTCACGGTGCAATTAATGATACTTCACCCCAAGTGTGCTTTGCTCTTTATTAGGCTTTATCCTAACCTATTATTTTTTTAAAATTTTTATTTAGTAACAATATAATTTTCAATTTTTTATGAGAAAAACTCTCTTTTTATAACTTTTGAAGGTTATTCCCATCAACGTAATATATCATTGAAGAGGAAGATAACACTTATAATTTAAATGGAAATATGAAAGAAAACAAGACACAGAAAAACAGAAAAAAACAATGGTCAATTAATATGGAAAAAGAACTAGTTGGAGACAATATTAATGATTCTAAATATTTGAAATATGAGATTGACAAATATGACGGTTTGACAGAAGGTGGCAATAGCGAAATTGGAAAACGCGCACGTCCCGGTTAGACGAGAGGTCTGGGTTCGAGTCCCAGTTGCGACCATTGTTTTTTTCTGTTTTTCTGTGTCTTGTTTTCTTTCATATTTTCATTTAGATTATAAGTGTTATATTCTTCTTCAATGATACAATATAATTTATTTAATATTTTTTATATGAAACATGTTAGGTATATATATATATATATATAAAATAGAAATTATATTCCACTTCACTAGGAGATCCTGCGCGAGGGGGGCTATGTTTTTGATAAGTATTCAGCGACTTCTATGGTTTAACTTCAGTTTTTCCAGAAACTTCTACGGCGATGTTTTATACTAGTAAGTTCATTTTCTGAAAGTTCCTTCAGCCAACATTGAATGTCCATAATATAGTTATTTTTTGTTTTAATTTTTTTGATATTAAGTAGGAGTTTGTCATATAACTTTACTGCTAAAAATTCAGAGCTTCTTTGTCCAAACGTAGAGTTACACTTTGGTATACGAGTATTAAGTATGTCTGTTTGTTTGGCTCTGTTTCTATGAGTATGTGAGGTGTCTGCCTGTGAATCATTTTTGAGGTGATGTACTATAATGTTTTTGGCATAGATTTTCTGTATGCTTGGAACATCAAACTGTTTAAAAATTTCTGTTGTTGACGTCCTTTAGTATGGTCTCTATGATGCAATTCTGAGTTACCTTCAGTTGTTTTATGAGTTTTGATGCCGCTAAGCTCCATCCTATAACTCCAAATTCCAATTGAGAGTGGCATAGAACATAATATACTCCCTTTAAATTAATATATTGTGAAGTTGTTTTCAATCTTCTAATAAAAGGTGTTATTTTATCTTAAATGAATCCTGTATCGATGTTGACGAAATGCTAGTAACCTGACCCAAAAGATAGCTAATTTAGTAAATAAACGATACTTCAAAAAAAATCTGAAATTTGAAGATCTAAAGTTTGTAAAATGAACATTAAAACCAACGTTTCATGAAATGACGTACGAATTATATTTAAAAAAAAAAAGAAAAAAAATTAAGCTTAGGTTAGGTTAGGTTTAAGCCCTGGCCTCGTTTCAGTAAATATTTTTGATATTGTTTGTGTAAAAACGAAACAAATTCGTTGTGTAAAATATTTATAAAGAGCTCTGATCGAAGTTAGGTACCTTTTTTTTCAATAGCTATTATTGTAAGCATTTAAAAATATAACTATTTGATTAATGTGGTATCAATTACTACGTTGGTGGTAGAATCGCCTTCATTAGTATGTTTGTTTTTTCTGTTGAAGCTCGCATGCTCGGCGACAGTGGCGAAGTGACCCCTTTTGTGCTCATGTTTGACCATTCCACGGATATTCCTTTCGTTTGCAAAGCAGGGCGGGCGGCGCGGCGCACGGTACACAGTACACAGCACACAGTACACAGCGGTGATACATGTTGTCCAAACACAGATAAAAATGCATATTTTATTGGTGAAACTTACGGCTTTGCACGGTATAGGCCACGTGAGCAAACAGCGCTAGGGTTACCCTCAATAATACGCTACCAGTACATTCGATACAATATCAGAGTTACATTTTGTGGAACGTAGTTATACGTAGACACCCCTGAAGATATTTTGAAATATGATGTAGTTTCTGTACACTTTTCGTAAGCCACAAATCAAATGGTACTAGAGCTGCCCTATTCATATCACCGTAACCTGTAGTAGTACTTATATTCAACAAAACTGAACTTAGGCAACTTTCTTAGACCCTAGATGCACGTAGACACTGTACGGTAGTACACAGCCAGAAAATATCTTAAAAATGATTGTAGTTCAATTTACTTTTCCTAGGTCACATGAGCAAATAGTGCAAGGGCTGCCCAATTACCAATTACTATCAGAATACCCTGTGGTCGTACATATTTTCGACAACACTATACTTTGGTACCTTTCGTAGACTATAGATGTATGTAGACAATGTAGAAATATCTTACACATAAATAAAATATCTTAAAATATGTTAGTAATTTCTAAACACTTTGGTAGGCCACGGGAGTAAATGGTGCTAGGGCTGCCCAATACCAACCTCAATAATACATTACTGTTTTTTACGTGAATGCCGCACAAGAGTTCCAACTGCTCCCGTCTGGGGACAGTGACAGTGAGACTATGGCATACCTAACTGGATATATTGTGAGGTTGAATGTGGTGGGGAGGGGAAGAAGAGGTTGAGAGAGACCTTGTGATCTCTAAAGCAGAACTCTTTTGGAACATCGCCTTGCACCGCAGTGAGAAGGGTGGATTAATACGTCCATCACTCCTGGACCCACTGACCTCCAGATTCCTACCGACCCCTCATACCTTATTTCTTCCCAAAACTTCCTCTCCTTCCTTTCCTTTAAAAGATCTTCCATACAGAATCCCCAATGATGATGACATAGGCCCCGAGGGAAAATATTTTCCTCAGGGCCTACTGTGTAGATCTATTGTAAAAAAATGCAATCAAGAAGGTGTCCTGGATATATGTTTCCATTTTTATTTTCAGCGCGAAATCTATTAACTTTTGCGAGTCTATGTGAATATTTTCATTTTATTTTTGGAATTACTTAATGAGAAAATTACCAAATTACCAAATATTAGTGACTCTCAAACGAACATTTTAATAGAAAAATTGGGAAAAGTTACGGTCGCATCTATGAATTCAATTGCCTTGCCAAAAATTGAAATTTAGAATCGTATAAATAAGTGGTCTCATGGTGGTTTAATCACAGTTTGAAAATGGCCTTGTAAGCCTAAACCGCTGTTACAAAATAAAAACTTAAATACTTTCAGAACTTAAAAATGATATTATTAAATTAATTTTTTTTAAATTGAACAGAATTCTACGAATTAAACACAAAAACAATTAATATCTTGACATTATTTTCATTTTCCTAATAACATAAAAGTATATAGTTATATTTATTAAATACACTACCAAGTTTCCCAGACAAGTCACATCAACAATTTTGCAAGTCATTTATGAATTCATATTTGCGAATTTTAAAGTATGACTTGGTATGAAGCCCAAAGCCCCTGTGAATTACCTTCCCGGAACCAGGAAGCCAGAATGTCATTGGATGTCAGAGGATGTCGTCGTGACGTAGTAAACGCTTTTCTTACATTCGGTTTTGACATTTGTAGCGCTGGAGTGTATGTGCATGCAGGTTTCACATGCACCTATCCACCCCCGGGGGTGATGATACACTTTCTAGAACGTGTCTGCAGTCTGCGTTCAAGAAAAGGTTAATATTAAATTATATTTGCATGTCCAAAGGGGCTGGAACTGAAATGAATGCCTAGAGACCGTTCATATGTTTTCTAACCTTCCTTTATATTAGGTATTTTGAATAACTTCAGTCTAACAAATACAATTTATCAAGTAGTTATAATCGCCTTCTCCCGGGATTCAATAAAATTTTCAAAAATGTTTTTTTCTTATTGAACAATTGAAAAACTTATCGGTAACAAACGGTAAGACTTATTTTCTTATTTTATCGCAGTTTAACCCCTCAGACCTCTACCATGTTTTGTCAGAGGGTCAAAATATTTCCGCTTTGTAATTAAATCCAAATAAATGGAATATTTCTGAACGTATCCAAAAACTAAAATCTGTTTTAGAAAGGTGATAAAAAACGCATTGAAATTTCATAAATCAAAATAAACATAAATACAATTTTTGAAGTATAAAAATTTTACATGCAAATAAATATAAAAAGTTTTAAAAATGGCTCACCTCACGTTTTTCTAACTAAAATTACCGGTAACTAAAATAATTAAAACACGTATATATTTTATTAGACAAATAATGTATTATAAACGTTATTGTAACCTCGCTTTTTGTCATTCTATGTAAAATTATTAACGGAAAATTCTCAAAGTTTCATAATTTTTCTAACTAAAATTACTGGTAACTTAAACTATTAAATAAATATACCTATATTTTACTAGACAAATACTGTATTATAAACGATATTGTCACCTCGCTCTTTGTCATTCTATGTAAAATTATTAATAAAAAATTCCCAAAGTTTCATAATTTTTTTCAAATTGCGATCCGAAAATTTGGTATCATATAGATGTACATTTTACTTCTTTTGTTGTTAACTTTTAGAGCCAGGCCTTATTTGAAACACCACGCTTTATTTGAAAATAAAGCGTGGTGTTTTCTCTTTCTAACACCGTTTATATCGTATTTCTCACTACGATAGTAAAGGAGACACAACGATTTGTATGAGTCGTTCCATAAAGTGAACAAATTATCCAGAGAGGTTAATAGATATATCAAAGTTTCATAACTCATAAGACTAATGACGATACGACCTGAAAATAGTTGGGTTGACATAGAAATTCCAGTCAGTACATACTGTTGTCTTGTAATAGTTTTTCAAGATAGAATGATGACCATCCTTTTTAGGTGTTTGTAGAAATAGGTTATTACATGATCTAACGCGGATATTATTAAAAAAATACCACAGATCAATCTTCTCTAAAAGTGAAGATTACATCGAGTCCCCTATACGTACAAGGGTCCGCACTTCATTTAATATTGAACCTCTTTTTAAATACGCAAATAACACGGGGCATCATCTGACAATCAATCATGGCGGGAAGTGTCATATGAGTAGACAAACAAGCCCCGGGGAGCCCCGGGGAGCCCCGGGGAGCCCCGCTTCCAGAGTCCACATCAACTATTCCGAGGTAAACTCGGCTGGAACAAAGATTTTCTATAAAACACAATGCGATTCGAGATGTTTTTACCTTTATGGGCTGGCGGGTATCCCCCAAGGCCGGTATCTAGTACCTAGTGCCTTCAGCTGGAGGTTGTTTATGTGTTGTGCGCTCCTTGTGGGGATGGGAAGGGGCAAGCTTGACCGGAAGACTGAATTCTTTACGTAATCTGAAAAGTAAATTTCACCTATTTTGTTTTTATCCGCTATATTATAATTTCACCATAACCTAATATATATATATTTAGTTATAGTACTAGGCTTTGCCCAAAATTTTTTTTCGCGAGAGATTTCAACGCTCTTTTTGCACATTGCGTGTAAAAAAAAAAATTGCAAAAATATGAAACATTTCTTAAGAGGAATAAACGCTAGCAATATTTTGATTCTCACGCCTTCGAAATTTAAAATTGAGCGTCTTATTTGCAAGGGGCAAGTACACGAAAGAGTGTTTTTTTTTTATTTATTTTGTGCATAATTTTATAAGAATGAAAAAAGTTAGAACATACAAAACCTCAAAAATAGTCTTAGTCATAAAGGGGTATTTTTTAAAATTGTTTCTTCATAGTTAAGTTATGAAAAAAAATTTTTAGTGGTTTACGCTTATATTTTTCGTTATGTAATTAATAATTTTATTGTAATTCCAATACGTAGAAAAGCTAGTACAAGCTTCAATTTATCCGTAACATATTTTTGGATGTTCATACTGTAAACCGATTCGTCGTAAAGATTAATCTAAATAGTATCTAAATAGGATTTCACGTGTAGCTTCATCTTAAAGCAAGCCATAACCTATTGTATCAAAGATTCGTTGGTTATGATTCTTTTATTTGATTTAGTTTTATATGATGGTTAATGGATGGACGGCCCCGTGGTCCCGAGGCAAGACTCTCGACTCACAATCCGAAGGTCGCGGGTTCGAACCCGGCGTGCGCAAATAAATTTTATTTGATTAATTTGTGTTATTTCACAATTTATTCATTTTAAATAATATATAGTATATTTGCGGCACGTTCCAGAGTGGAAGATACTATCAGTATCGCCCTGGTGTAAGACCACCATTCAGAATTGAAACGTTCCTTGAAATGGCTTTAGCCGTGTTTAGTGACCAGATCTGAATAGCCAGGTACTTCCCCACCTTCCTCTTCCCTGTCTCCTTCCCCTCCCCACTACCTTCAGCCTCACAACATACCCCGATCGGGGATGCCATAGTCTCACTGGCTCCAGACGGGAGCAGTTGGGACTCTTGTGCGGTTTTAACTGTAAAAAAAAAAAAAAAAATCCCGATGCCGGCTAAAAATAGTTGCGTTGATCCAAAAATCTAATGCTAATTTCATGACACAAGAACTCAAAGTTTTCAAGAGATAAAAAGTACTCCCTAAAGATAAGGACTCTTATTTTTGCTTGATACAAACTTCAATGAAACGAATTTTGTATGAGTTTTTATGATATATGCTGTTTTTTGCACCCTCGTCTACACAGATAGTTTTGTAAATTGTAGCAATATTGGTTAGGTATATGATGTCCTGAAATCCCAGTTCACCACTGCATCAACTTTTTAATCCAGAGGTAAAAAGTTTGGATTTTAAAACCTGCATGATTTTTGTACGCAGCGCGTTATTTAAAATCCTTCAATAAATTACCAAATTTGAAAAACCGCTGAACATGAAAGGGTGTCGAAAGGGAATTGTTTCAGTTTACGGATTTATCTATTTGAATGCAAATTGCGAATTAATCATTCGCAGCCGCGGGGCAAACGTTTTTAATTTGTTGAAAGCGCGAAAATAACAATCTCGCTAAATTAGTTTTTTTGCAAGCGGTCATTTTTCCGAACAGTTTGCGCTTTGCACTCGCGCTGTGCTGCGCTAGTTACTCTCACACCTGTTGTTTTAGCGTAATTAAAAATATTTTTACAGCCTTCGTTGATTGCCAGATAATTTTTTTAGGTGCATTTTAAAAATATTTATGTTAAATGTTGTAATCTTGTCAGTTCAATTATTATTATTTTTTAAATTTTGCGATAGTAATATGAATATGAATCGAGCCTTAGTTGCATATCTTGTCAGGACGAAGTCGAAGTAAGTGCAAAGTTGCATATCTTACCAGGATAAAAAAGGCGCGTTTTTTATTTGAGTCCCAACTGCTCCCGTCTGGAACCAGTGAGACTATGATATTTTTTTTTTTTTGTAAGAGACAAACAGCTTATACATAAAATATAGATACATATACACATATATACTTGTACACATTTTTAATATTTACAGTTATCTTGAAATATATTATTATGTTATTATATTATTTTGCTATTTAATTGTATATAATGTAATATAATATAATATATACAAAGTTAAATTAAGTCAAGCCAAAAAGGTCTCCTGTGTTAAACTTGGGGATGGAGTTTTATTATATCTTAAAATTATTTTTTGGTGAGGGGGAGAGGAAGAGTAAAATAGGATAAGGATAGAAGATGCTCCCGATACATTCCACTATTTTGAATTAATTTTCGATCGTACGCGTTACTTCTATGCGGTATTTTTGAAGATTAGTGTTAAAAATGTCTATATTGCAAAATTTTGTATTAGAGTTATATTCCCAATTAGGGTTCGTTGTGAGGCTGCAGGTACGAGGAGAGGGGAAGGATATGGAGAAGAGGAAGGGGGGGAAATACTTGGCTATTAAGATCTAATCACCAATCATGCCTAAAGTCATTTCAAGCAACTTTTCCATTCTGAATGATGGTCTTACACCAGGGCGATACTGAGAGTATCTTTTACTCAATTTTTTTTTACATGATTTTCGATAACGAGACTAGCCAGATGCCCGTATTATGGTAGTCAAATAATTGATTTATACAAATACCGTTATCAACCAATTCAAAACCATTAAAAAATTTGTCTTTTTTGGTTTTCCCATTAGGTACCTTTAACTATTTTATTTGGTTTTTCAAAGGTTTTTAAAACAACCCGAAAAATCAATTCACTTCTCTAATGTATTTACTTAATTCATAACAATAAATTGTATATTTATATTCGACCCAAATACAGACATTGCCTCCAACAACAATGCACTTTTGTCAAGCGTAATAATATTGTTTGCGCTTTTCGTCGCGAATGAATGGATAATTCACACTTTAATATTAGTGCGGAAGGGTTCCGAGGGGCGAACAAGTGCACAAAATCATAACCTAGAAAAAATCATCTCGCTTTGTAATTCTTTGTTTGCATCCGAACCGAATCCCGGATTAGTTCCGCATCACGCTATAACGCTGCGCCAACAATACGACAATCATCTCGATTCGCCTTTCACGATGGTGAATAATGCACTGGGCGTATTTATTATTATTATTATTATCATTCCACTTGCCCCCCGTGCCCTCGTGCCCGCGCTCGCTCCCTCCCTCCTATGATGTAAAATCCGATAAATTCGGATCCGTGTAAATCATAAGCTGGACTGGATGGCGGGGCGGCGGGAGGGGCGGGAGGGGTGGGAGGGGGCGGGCGGCCCCCTCGCTAACGTGTTAATTAAGGGGGTTTGCCCATCGCCAGGGGATGAAAGTCAATTTACACTTTACACAACATGATACAGCTCATTTCACATTCGGATCTGGCTCGCGGTGATGCGCGGAGGGTGCCGACAGGCCTCGTCCCGGGGACTGAACGCCTGAACGCTTAGCCCAGCATGTACCGCGATCCGAGCCAGAGGTTCGACGGAATTGACGATAATATCAGTCTTTGATCGCCTTCAATGAA
This sequence comes from Glyphotaelius pellucidus, assembly GCA_936435175.1. Classification (NCBI taxonomy): domain Eukaryota; kingdom Metazoa; phylum Arthropoda; class Insecta; order Trichoptera; family Limnephilidae; genus Glyphotaelius; species Glyphotaelius pellucidus. The sequence goes on from OW386541.1 coordinate 912,998, forward strand.
ACCTAATAAAAAATATGTGATCATTTTATAAGTATCGTTACTGAATTTACAAAAACATGATTTCGTGTTTTTTCAGAACAAATTAAATTTGGTATCAGCAGACTTATGGCCGACAAGACGGACGATGAAGAGGAAGACGTGATTCCCCTTCACAACAACAACATGTACCCCAAAGCCATGTACACCGCCATGCACAGGTCGGAGTCCCCCTGCAGCCCGCCCCCCCGCTCCCGCTCCACCTCTCCCGAGTTGGAGGTGGACTCTCCGCCCCCGCCCCGGATCGCGGACTCGCCCTCGCCGCGGCCGCCCTCCGCCACGGACCTGGGCAGGGCCCCCATCAAGCGCTCCGAGACCTTCTCCGTCAGCGCTCTCCTCAGACCAGACATCCCCCGCACCCAACGCTCTCCTCCCACTGACGGGCCCTCCTTTGGCGATTCAGTATCCGTCTCTAGATCGTTATTCTACCCTAGTAATCCTTTCGCCGACTTTTTAAGAGACTCTAATTTACAAAAAAGTGGTCACGAATACCCTCCCGGTACGAGTCAGGGGTTTTTCCCCAGACAGTTTGTACCTCCTGGGTTTTTCCACCCCGGTATGTACCCCACGGGCCCCATGATGGGTGGGAAGGAAGGTGACGATAGAGGGTTCTTCGCTAATCCTGCTACTTTGTATCTCAGTGCTGTGCAAGCTGCAGCGGCCGCCGCGTTACAAGCGGGGGGTGGTCAGGGGGGAGGTTCTCCCTACTGCCCGCTTCCCGCGGAAGAACTCTTCAGACTGAGACAACTCCACGCCCAACACCAGCTTCTCATGAGGCCAGGGGCGCACACGCACGGGCACCCCCTAGCGGACGTCTTTTCATGTGTAAAATGTGAAAAGATGTTCTCCACTCCCCACGGTTTGGAGGTTCACGCTCGGCGCTCTCACAACGGCAAGCGACCCTTCGCCTGCGAACTCTGCAATAAGACCTTCGGACACGAAATCAGCCTCAGTCAACACAGGTACCTACATAAAAAACACTAATCCTAAATTACTCCCACTAATTCGACTAATACCCATATCAGAAATTGATTGCGAATTCCATCAATTCGGCGAAACAATTTTTTATATATTTACGCCCTCTTTAGGGGCTGTTACATGTGAATAGTAAAAATTTAAAAGGTATTTATCCATAACTGAACTGCTTCAGTAACTGCCTCTTTTGTATTTATTTGTTGATAAAATGACGATGTTCACCGACTAAGTATAATTATTTCCCTCCATTAGTATTGTTGGCAAAGAGGAACACATATGGTGGTTAGTCCCAGAATTTGTGCACTGAAATAAATCTCTACTTCTAGTATTATAGAATGGAATTCGAAATCTTGCCAATGCAAGCAATTCTAGACTAATAATTGCAACATTTCTATTTTTTTTATACAGAAATACCAGTCAGTCAAAATCCTTCTGTCTTACAATTTAAACAAATTCATTTAATTCAAAAGAGTGTTGTAGTTCAACAAAATTGCTGAAATACCCATTATAAAGATTTTTTTAAATATCTTGTACATAAATATTAAAATGTGAAATCCAGACTATTGCTTATATAATAGATCTGTCGAAAATTAGTGATGTTTGAAGTGCTCTAATTGATATTAATAAAGAAGTAATTATTTGAGCAACAAATAGGTTGTAATTGCACGCGCTCATTTTACATTATTTTAGAAACAGTATTACAGTAGGTACTTACATAAATTATGATTTTAATTATTAACCCATCCTTTCATTCCTTAGGGCTGTGCACAGTGTGGAGAAGGTTTTCGAGTGCAAGCAGTGCGGGAAAACCTTCAAAAGGTCAAGCACTCTTTCCACACACCTGCTCATCCACTCCGACACCCGGCCCTACCCGTGCCAATATTGCGGGAAGCGCTTCCACCAGAAGTCAGACATGAAGAAACACACCTACATACATACTGGTAAGTTATCAATACTCTTACCTAGAACTAGGAGTTTAGGTTTATTGCAATACGTTAAACTAAACGCTGTTAATGTTAGGTACAAATCTTCTTTATTAATTGAATCAAAAATATAATAAATACAATTGAATCACTGTAAAAAATTTCAAATACTTTGCTCTTGTAATTATCAAGTTTTTATTATTAATCTTAATTTAAGTCGATTCTTATAGGTAGGTGCTCCAACATGTGCCATATAATAGATATTTATTGCATTAATTATCTTTGAACCTACATAAATTATATCACGTCATTTTTGTTAAAAATATTTCAAGTCATTCCCTGTCAGCATTGTGTTTCAGCAATGTGACTCAGTGCTATCACCACGTATTATATTTTTATGATATTCGATACCTATAAAAGTGGGTATTTTGGTATTCACACTTGTTAAGCCTAAATCCCTCCACTATTTATATTAATTTTATTAATAACATTGATTGTTAAACATAATTATTAAACTTAATATTTAAACCTCGTATTCATATTTTGGGAAGTTTTCGATCGCTATAACAAACCAACCTGTATATGTACACATTCAGTAATAACGCAATTGTACCTCTCTATGCCCTCGCTACCGAGAATTAATATTCACGGAAATTCGGTATGGTATTATAATTCTCTGGCCAGTCTGCGGTCAAATTGAGGGCCGACCTCCGCAGCAGGTAGAATCGTAGCCCCGGCCGCGTAGCGCCGTAGCAGGTATCATGTTTGTGTAAAATAGCGCCCCCGGTTATGGTAATTGTCCATTTGGACCCTCAGAGCGCTGCTTAATCCGGGTATAGGTCCAACTGCGGTAAACTGACACGTTTAGAGCTTTGCTATTCATTCGGCGCCAGTCCACTCTTCGCTCTTTGCTATCACATAAAACCGGCCGCAGATTAAACTATTGTTTGTTTGCCTGTGATCTTGCGAACCGTTAGTTGTGCGGTTACGCCAAGCAAACTAAGGATTACAGACGTGTTGCCTCGTAATCTCACATAATTAAGATTGCTTTAATGATAGGTAGGTACCAATTAAATTATTGAGGTGTGGCTACACAATATGATACCCATATATAAGGACAGTAAAGGTCATCAATCTTAAATTATTGGACAATTTTTATATCTGAGTGGATTAAAAGGAATCTTCGGAATTATACATACATATTATGATATATTTCCAATTTTAATATTTAAGTAGGTATTTTCATCAAGGGACTACTGCACACACAAAATTCTAAAAAAATATCAAATACAAATTACAAACAACGTTGCTGATCTGTGTACATATTTAGTAACATCTTGATTGTATGTTATGAACTAATTTTGTAAATTTGGCTATCCTAAAATGGAAATTCCTAGTTGGACACACAAGACTTTATACCTTCCTTATAAATTTTCTAGTAAAATAAAATAAATAATTAATCAATAAATATTAAAAGTTTGTTTAAAAACATAATAAGATTATTAGATTACTTTTCGTGACAATCTAGTAATAGGAAAACATGGAAATTTTTAGTAAAAATAAAAAAAATATCCTGCATGCGTACAACGTTTACTTATGTTTTCCCTATCACTTTTATTAAAATGTACTTTTAGGCACATAAATAAAGAAATAAAAAAATTTTAATATAGTTTCTGCTCAATTTGAATTCAATACACATCTGCTTGTTTTATAATTATTTATCAAGTATAACATATAATCTTTTCGGTCACTGATTCTATCACAATTGCATAAGACAAAGAAATCCCACGATATCTTATATAATTCTTACATATATTACGTACTCATGTATAATTTTTTAATTAATATTCTTAAGCCGTCACTTTATTCTAACTATGTACCTACCTACATAAAACCACCGCGGGAGTAATTTTAAGAAAAAAGTGAATCTTGAAATAAATTTTCTGTACAAATTTATTTTAGATATATTTTGCTGTAGGTTAAGCAATAAGCGTGCTGTATGTGAAAAATCTCTCAGTAAAAGAAAAGTTAAAATTTTCTTAACAAATCATTTAAGGGATCCTCAGAATCATACTCGCATAAATCATGTTATACCTAAATAATTTAATAGTTCTGCCACAAACTGAAGGAGAAAAATATTCGTGTCCCCTACGATTTCAGAACATACCTAAATCTAAATCCAGTGTTTGTAATTTCTAAGATTATTTTGTAGAATATCAGTCATGTAGAATATATCCCTTCAACAATGATACGCGAATCCCGTGCGAATTACACGCGTTCAGCCACCGCAAGGGGCACCAACATATATCTATCCGAATTTCCTCGCATAATCCCTTTACGTAATCTCCGTGTCATCTCCTGACGATGATCCCCTTAAATGTCTCCTGCCTGCACCACTATCCAATGGTGGTTAGAAGACTTAAATCCACCCTCACCAAAGCTATAAACTGAATCAGCAAAACAAAAAGGCTCAAACTCAAACCTGAATATCAAAATCTTAACAATCCATTGAAATGATTCTTTTTACTATTTGTTGATTTTGCTTGTTCTGTTAGTTGGGTGTAGTCCAGGTTTCGAGAGCCGCACAATACCGTCTTAAGAACGACTCCCGGGAAGCCGGTAATTAGTAAATAATTCATCTTGGGTTGGGAGGGGAAGCAACCCTTCCAGCGTCCCGCCCGCTGCTTCTATCAGCCCAGCGATTTTCTTCCCGCACCCTGTAGGGGTGTAAACCCCTTCCCGCGAAGCTTTGTAATTAATAATGGTAGCAAAAGATATTTACCGACTAGGGTTTGATACATAGAAGGTATATTACACAATCTCTTTGGAGGAAATTAACCTTTTCTTTCTGTCTGTGTTTGCACAGTCTGTTTACCTGCTTTTAACGCAGATTTTACCCATTACTTGATTTGCGAGTACGCCGACCTCATAAAAACTTAAAAAATATGACACGAGCAATACGCAGCCTGTTTCTGTCAAATTGAGGATAACCTGAAAATCACTGATGGGAAGAATATTCTGTTTGATAGGCCTCTCCGATTCTCCAATGTGCTCAATATTTGAATAGTCGAACACACATTATCAAAGTGCATTAAATATGAACGACAGAGTGACAATATTAATGATCTCGAACTCATCGGAAGTTCAGAATTCAATAGCCTCAACTGAGTTTCATGCCATATCGAGAATAATTAAATTTATTAAATCATGTAAGGTGGAATTTTTATATAAAATGACATAAGAGATTATAAATAATGATAAAATAATAATATTATAATTTAAAAATAATTAATGCAAAAATGACAACATTGTGTGAGCCAGAAGCCGCGATAATATATATGATATAAAAAAATTAAATAAAACGTTTCGTGGAACAAAGATGATTTTTTCTTAGACCTTCTTTTAATGGTAGATTGCCCGAGTAATGAAAGTACACTAGTTTTGGTTTTAAACTTAAAAAAATAGAATTAAAATCGTTATAAAATATAAATTCTGAATCAGTCCGCCTTGTACCAGTACCAGACCAGTCCGTGAAGTACTAAGTCCAAGACCTACTTGCAGCCGTCTGTACAAATTTAAATGCGGGCAGGTTAGATGTAGTAAATAATTGAGCGCGGGGTTGAGCGTACATAAATACTTGGCGAATGGCATTTTAATCAGTGTCTTAACTTTTGGTTCGGTGATTAATGGCCTGATGAAGGAGGAGAGTGGGGTAACTCGGTGAAGGGGTAAGCGGCGCGCGGTTTGGATCCGACCCGGAACCCGGTACCTGGAACCTGGAACGGAACCAGGACAAAGCGGCTCTCACCTGGAGATGATAACAATTAGCGAATCCTTCGTCATTGGTCTGGTCTGGTGGAATGTCGTTTTTGCAGCGCTCGTGTCTCGTGTAGCGTTGGAGGTTTTTGTCACAATAGGGACCGAGTTAGATTTATTACCCAGTACAACTTCTGCAATATTAAACTTAACTGCTGATGGGTTCTAAAATTGTTATTTTTTATAATCCAGTGTAGAATTCGTACAGTACAGTGTCACATACTCTATAAATCCTTTAATGAGAGGAAGAGCATTATTCATCTAATATTCTGAATGCAATTTTAGCACATTTATCACATAATTGAACCAGAAAAAAGAAAGGTTAAAAGTTAAAGGTAAAAGTTACCTTTAATTGATAATCAAAAGCGTTATAATACTGTATTCAGCTTGCATGTGTTACTATTTCTTACAGCTATCCTAGGAAATTATTTAAATGACGATAAAACAAATAGACAAGTATAAATTAATGTTACTTTCCAAATGAGAAAGGACGCATAGTTTAGTAAATTTTTTAATGTATGTTTGTGATAAACAAAATAATTTTTTTATGAAAAGAATATTTTTTTATGAATTATATACTTATTTTAAAATGATGTCGCTTTAAGAAGGGAGTTTGATTCGCTCTGTGCATTAGAAAGTTTTGTTAAATCCTGTTTTTTATTATTAGCGAGTGTGATTGTTAATACTTTTATTTCTTTAAAAAAATATATATTTATATAAACAAAATAGTTTATCTCGTAGTTATGATGTACTTAGTTCCATTTTTTACATTAACTCTACCAGGAGGACTCGAGAAAAATAATTTTCTTCAGGGCCTATGTCAAATTTGGAGATGCTGTGTGGAGGGTCCTTGTCAGGAAAGGAAGGAGTGAACATGAGACAAGAGACTTGAATTCAAGAAAGCGTCGTAAAAGCGACCTGTTCTTATGTGACAAATATCACACGTGTACATATGTTGGGCGCGCTTGACATGTTTCCCTACCACGCACCGTTGCCGAAGGAATCAATGACGTTTATAATTGTTTTTGAATTAAATTTGTTTTAACAAGGCCATTTTTAAGCTGTCAGTCAGTCAACAAGTTTTACAACCAGTCTGCTGTTTGTCAACCAAACTGTCTGTCGAACAGTCAACCAGTTTTGTCTGTCAAACAGTCAACCAGTTTTGTCTGTCAAACATTCAAACTGTCAAACAGTCTTAAAATGGCCTCGTAAGCCGAAAAAGCTGTCACAAAAATAAAAACTAAAATAAAAAAATAAAAACTAAATAACAACATTATTAAATTAAATTTTACAAAATGAATGACGCTAGTTCCTCAGAGCATCTTCCACTAAATTATCGATAGAACAAGGACATCATACCTTAATACGGCAGTGCTCCAAAGATTGCAATTCATATGGAAATCTATCAAACGGACCGCCAGTTTTTGCACAGATTCAAGGATTTTTCAGGAATTTTGGGGCACCAGGCAAGAGGTGGCTACCAAATGCAACAGTGAGCCGCACTTCCGATTTGTACAGAGACATTTATACAAAATATCTGCGGGCCTTGTACAGTGCGCTCAGCTTCTGAGGCCAGCTTGACTGTGGCTTCGATGGAGCCCCCTAACAGACGAAAACAAAAAAAACCCTTATTAATAAAGCAGGTATATATTATTTTATCCCCGGAGGGTTGGTACGGCTTGCATTCTGCTAAACGTAACATGAAAAAATGAGGCATCGGTGTACACTATACAAGTGTACAGAATGGACTTGTCAAAAACTCTTGCAAAAGTACTGGGAAACAAATAATACAGAACGTTAATTCCAAGCCACTCTCATTTTTAATTACTTATCCTATGGGAAAAAATTGCCACTGATTATACCGCGGCGGTATAGTCGCGGGGAGACGGGGCTAATTTGATACCATGTTTAATTTTTTTCCTCCCGCCGCACGTCTGCTTCGTGTCTCGGAGACAATTAGCGTCCGCCGCTCTCTTATCCCGGCCTCCTCATAATAATGACTGCCTGTTTGCTTTTTCATTTTTAACTGATTTTTTTTTCACTCACTCGTTATTCTGACGCCTCGACGTTCTTGAAGGCTTCATTTTAAAAGATAACCCTGTTTAAGGTCGTTTTTCCGTTGAGCTTAATGTTATTGAATGCGAAATATTTTAGATTTTAATGAGCATCTAGTAATCAGTTTTAAAATTCTCTTGGCATCTTATATATAAAAAAAGTAATAAGATTGTGGACGTGTTCGTTTCTGCAATGATTTCAGAAAGCTTTCAAAGACATTTTAATTTTTCCCCTCTTTCAACTTCATAGATTGAATATAGTCGTGGATCCCTTTGCATAAGAACCAACTGTTTTAAAGACCCAATCATGTCTGATTACGTCTAAAAGGGATCGAAATGAAAATCTAGTCTCCTTCAACGGAAGCAATCTTCCGTATAGGCCTACCATTGATATGCTTGGTGTAACTATAAGTGACCAGCTCGTAACTACAAGTTAGCCTCTCAAAAACTGGGCGTAATGAACAGGGCCTGCAGATATTTCTATATTACACAACTGCTAACCTTGTACAAATTGTAAGTGCGCCCAACGGTAGAATTTGGCAGCCACCTCTTGAGCCCTAAAATAGCTGAAAAAACTCTTGAATCTGTGCAGAAACGGGCGGTCCGTTTGATTGATTCTTTCATCTTAACGAACGGATTGCAATATTTAGAGTAGAATGCTGTTCTTCTTTTACCGAAATTTCGGCACCGGTGAATAGCTGGGAAACACGGCAAACGCGCGCCGACATATGTACACGATTGTCACTTCTCATGTCATGATAATGGATCGCTTTTACGACTCGTTCTTGAGTTCAACAACTCAGCTGCCGGCCTCTGTGTTTCCTCCTTCCAAAAACTTGATGATAATAATAAATATTGAATGCACGATTAATTTGGGGGATCTTCGACAAGTTCATGTTTTAGAATAAGGCGGCATTCAATATATCCCGCATATTTGCGCGCATTTATCCGCCGGCCGAATATTTAAAATCGAAGATTTCTTCTAGGGCCAGCTTTGGTATTCAATAAAATGCTAATGCACGTCTATTAATCATCGTTTTCCAATCTTGCCATCGCTTCATTTGCAAGGAATTCCCATTGCCCCCGCCTCCCCGCGGAACAACTGGCAACTGGGGGGCCGAGGGGAGGGGGGAGAGGCCGCGGGGGAGCGGGGACATTTTTATATCGGGTTAATTACTTTCTGGAGCACGTTTTTTGCTAATGCTTCGCTCTTTGTGTATCCTTCGCGGAGGAACGCGGCGTACTTAGCTCTTGATTTCTGTATGGGCTTGAGGGCGAATTACGGAATCGCACGTAGGAGCCGCCCACTCTTTTTAATCAAATCAGAAGATTTCTTAGTGTCCCTCGCAGCTTGTTCCGCTAAGATTCTGCTCCGTTAATGGCTGAAGTCGTTAAAAAAGATTGCATCCGCAATTTTCTTTTATTTTTATGTCTCAGTTTTTTTAATCAAAGTAATATATTTGTGTAATCGTAGTAATGGAATTGTTCTTTAATGATTTCACTTTGAAATGGTTTATTTCGCAAGTTTCCTACAGTCATCATTTGTGTGTATTCAAAACAGTAGCGCAGCAAAATGACATATTGTGATTCAATTAAATTAAATGAATCCAGTCTTTGTCCCTCATCAGCACTTGTTCGCTAAAGCCTCCGATAACGAAATATTGTTACAATCTCATAAAAGCTTAACAAATACACACGCGATGATGTGTAAATCTTTAAACTCTCGCATTTTGTTTGAAGACCGAAAAGCCCCCAATAATTAGCAGTAGTCAACCAAAAGCTAACAATGCTTTCGTATACGGCGCCCAATTCTGACGGCATTCAAATCTCAGGGTAGCAAAATGAAAATATCAAAAGGCCCCTATCACGATTGGTAACAATTAAAGCGGGTCGCGATTGGATTGTAACTTTTTGGTAGGTGGTTTGGATTTACAAGTTTCGCTTGCTCGTCAGTCACCTTTCCCTTAATAGGTTGGCGAGTGTCCTGCCGCCTCCTGTGTGCTTGTATAAAATATTAGCTTTTCCCAAGTGAGCAGCGGGATAATTAAATTAACGCCCCTCACCCCGTGTTTTTATTGTCCCACCAAAGGGGCTCCACGGGAGGCTTCTAACCCTCGCAATCATATGTGCTCCTGATGTTTGATTTTTGCCTTGTGCTTTTGATATCTGGATCAAATGCAAAAGTTTGTACTATTCTGTCTATTAATTTCGTTCATTTTGTCCACTTTCTCAATGGGAATACAGTAACACCAAGCAAAATATCAAATATTTTACAATCAAGAAAACTTGAGAGGAAACTAAAAGCATCGTTAAACTCAGTTATATTGTGGCTTACTTTAATAAGAATACATTAAACAAATACATCGTCTTAAACTTTTTTTTTATTATTTCCTTCACGAGGCAGTTGTATATTGAAAAACCGCCCAACCATGCTGGTTAAAGGACGTTTTCATTTTATTATTGTTCCACTCATTTTATTTCCGCTATCGTCGGGTTTATAAAGAATCATTCCTTCATCGTGACAAAAACGTAACATTCTATTCTGAAAACATAAATCATAGAAAAACGAAAAATGTTAGTTAGTGACCTGTACTTTTTCGGAGGAATTTATACCAGACGACCATAAGTAATAAATGTGAGAAAACAGGAAAAAAGTATTTGCAGATGGCATAACGAAAATCAAATAATCATCTCAAATAACCTCTATCAGGGAGCAGGGGCGTGGGGCTCATTGGAATTGGGGCGCCAAGCAGTGAACAGTAAGCAGTAAGCAGCAGAACGGTGGATGGCGCAGCAGTTCGATAATCGAATTTCCCAGCGTATCGGATTACAGGCGGGCGGCCATTCCGTGTGGCACTCATCAAATTAAATTATCCAATTAAATTGATAAATCACGTGACTGAAAGTACTGTCTCTCTCTCTATCTGCGCAAGTGGAGAGCTTCAATCAGAAATGCACGCCGTAATGCCTAATATGAATCCTTTGTGATTTTGGCCATGTGCAATGTGCAGTAATGTGGAAATTAGTTTTCTAACTATCTGAGATTCCCCTCATTTCAGAAAGCTGATTTAAGGTCGCCTAATTATTAAGTACGCATTAAATGTGATCAGCGTAAATTCAAGGAATTCATAATATCGATTTTCAACAAGGCTCACATATTTGAATACGTCTGACCTAAAAAAAACTATTGTTTTTTGAAAATAACTATTGTTTGATAAAATAAAATATACCATAAATTCTGTTTATCAAAGTGAAAACTCGTGACCAGTGTGTTATGGCGTAATGAATTTTGCATTCATGTATGTATGCGCAATTTTTCGGTCAATTCAACTATTCATTTTTTTATTAAAGAGAACAAGACATCAGATTCTGTTGTTCAACAGGAAAAAAACATGGAAATTTGAGATAAGCGTTATTAACCAAAAATTATATCGTTATTAAAATTTTAGGTAACTGCTTCATTAAAAATCTATCATGTGGATACAATAATAAATTTTTAAAACGTTAAAAAGAATCATATTTGCAACCCGCACCCCTCACAACCACACTTGGGATATTAAAATCATTCCAGTAGATTTCGTCTCACGCATATCGGTGTCAGCCACACACCAATGTACTGTACAAGTCCTACTGTTATAATAATGGGTGGAACAACAAATAAAATCCTACCCCTAACCCCTAATATTCAACCAGCGCTTTAACAAGTGCACACATTGTTTGAAAATAAGCACCAATTTTTAAGTAATATTGTCCTTGCAACATATTAATGGGCACTAAGACAGAATCAAAAAAATAAGTTCAATATAATTTCTTCAAAATTCGCAAATTCACTTTGTGGCATTAAATTAAATACGTTGTTATCATTTGTTAATTAAATAGTGGTGTACACAAAGTTATTTGTTTTTCATTAAATCAATATAATTTCTTCGTTATGTCAGATTGTTAGGTTATTGATCATATACTGCAGACGTAACGAGTCCACAGTAGCTTAGATGAGTTGAAAATGTACAGCAGAGGTACAGAGAAAAAGTATGCGTAAGAAGAAGATATATATGGATAGAATACAAAGCTCAAGTAAAATGTGGAACTATCATAAGATTCAAATACTTAAATCGGGTCATAGCAGTAGTCGGATTAACATAAGTGTATGTATAACCATGTATGAATGCGAAAAAACCTACTAAGATAGAGTTGTGTGGCGTCTCATACTTAGAAAGCTAAAAAGAGAAAAAGGTCGATTGTTAGTTCATCACATATAAAATGTAACTTTTATAAACATGCCAATTAATAAAAAACACCAAAATTACCAAACCTTTTTGATACCGTGTATTCCTAGAGGCATACATATTGAATATCGTTTTAAATCATCCAACAAATATTGGGCTACAAAATACAGAGATCAATGAAAATTGAATGAACAAATAAAATTTATTCCTTCTCCATTAAAGGCCAATAATGTATCCCTTGGACCCCCCTTGTGTGGGCTGCGTTAGGTAGCCAAATATTTGATCACAATAGCTGCGCCGGCGGGGTGGCCACAACCCCGCACATGAAATAAGCTATATTTGTTAAACAGGGGGTAGTTTGGCGTACTTACATAATATATTATTCAATTTTTCTATGATTGAAAACATGAATAAAATTTGTGGACTATTCATTTGATAATAACATCTTTGACTAGTAGAAAAGAACTCGAAGAGTAAAATGTTAACAAAATTCCGTAATGTTTTACAGTTTTATGTATTTCTAATAACCTCGAAAATATTTGCTTTGGCTTAGAAATATTACACAAAAAGCTGTGCTAATTTCACTGTGCCAGAGTTCACATTTTGGGGGAATTTTCCTTTTCCAGAGTTCACCTTTTGGGAGAGTTTCATATATCACTCAACAATTGAATAGATTGAGAGCTAAACAGCTCTTAGCGGTAATAAAAATACGAGCAAAAAACAGCTCTATCGACCTTCAGATTCAAGATAGAAAAAGCTGTAGAAATTGTATTGCTCCAGAGCTACCGTTGCTGGTTTAAATTTTGACTAAGAATAATAAATATATACATCAAGATAAGAATTTTTTTTTTGTTAATTTTTCTTTATTTATTGAATTTTTAATTACATAATTGTAGGATTTTTCGACCACATGCCCGTGTTGTGGTGGTGATATATAGATATTCTGATGTTTAAAAGAAATAAGTACCAATCCTCTACGAAGGTATAAGCTTATATATTAAAAGCTCGCATATGTCCGACAGCATATTAACTTATAATCCATGTTGATAATGATGTACTTAGTCCTGCAGATTATATTTAATACAAAAGCAGTAGATTATTAGGAAACTATAAAAATCAGACTAATACAATCCCATTAATCACTCGTGACGTGGAGTATCTTCTATAGAGTCCGCATAGTTCTATAATTCCACAGTTCCACAGAATCCGGGGCTGTTAAAGCTCCCACTGTATGCGCAGGAGCGTGCAGCCAAACAAAAAGCGTGATTTATGTCCTCGAGTAATGAAAATTCCATAGTGCGATGCGCGCGGTTATTACACAGTAAGAAGAGATTCACTCGCGAATAATATGACAAGTTGGGATATTATATTACAGCCCCCGAGTGTATTACTCAACTATTTAATATCAACTTAATCCGCTAATAGTTCTTGTGCTACTCGTATTTATTACGGGAAGAAATACGCTATTACATCAACAAAGATAATTTGAAAATGAAATACATGTTATTGGAATAGACTAAAAATTGGAGAGAATTACTGAAAATTATCAAAATTTTAATAAAATCCAACGTTATTTTCTAATTGAGCTTTGACGCTACGTATGTTATAATGACAGTTGATTCCCGACAGTTGGCTCCCTGTCATACTTGCATACAATATGCAGTCGGTTTAGGGAAAATAAGTTATAGTTACTTACAGAAAATATAACAAAGTGTCCCCGAAAGGGCTTGCAGAGAGGATGTAACGCCGAATAATAGAAGTATAAATCATATTTTCATTCAAGTGCAAAGGAATAAACTGCTTGACTATACATATGTATTTGAAAATTTCTAGTGTATAGGAACACAAAATTGACATTATTAATAAATTTACAACCTTACCAACTCATTATTAAATATGTTTTTGTAATGCATTTTAGATTTGAAATTGGTAAATAATAATTTGTAAAATAATAAAACAAAATTTATAATCTCATAATAAATATGATTTTGGGGGGGGGGGGGGTAACTGTCGGGGGATCAACTGTCGGGTCATCATCAGTGCGGCTTGTGACGTTTGGGCTTGCTGTAGTGCTAATATTTAAAAAAAAAAAGTATTACTGATATTGTGACCGAAAACGTTTTTTTTTTCAAAAATTGTTTTTTTGTATGAATATTTTCAGGATACTTCAGTTTGGTTCAGTGCACTTCACACGGATTTCCTGAAAACCTTCATAGAAAAAATCTAAATTTCAAAAAAATAACCATTTCGGCTACAAGAACGCCAATAACGCCATTTATTTTATATTAGCAATCTAGCGTGAGTCAATAACAAAGTCACGAACTGCCACTGATCACCAAATTAACATATTTTCCACCTATAGGTGTATGTTTCGCTTATAAATACCTCTTCAAAAATCATTTCAAGTGTTTGTTATGTCAAACGGTTACAATACGTATGCTACCCTGATTATCGGGTTTAATTTTTTAACACATTCCGAACATTGTATTAATATATGTAAACTATGAAAAAAGCTGCAATAAAATCCTAAATCTAAAGAAAGAATTATGTTAGAGCAAGTTTAAAAAAATTAAAGTCTTTTTTTTTTTTTATTTTACCTTTAAAAAATGTTTCCTCTGTAAATAGATAGAATAGATCTGCAATATCTAACGAAAAATGTTTGTTTGTTCATTTTCATGCAGACTGGAACAAATAATAGTAAAAATCAACAACTCTCGAAAGCGCAACAACAAAACACCGACCGTTTTCTGCCCACATTATATAAAAGCGTCTAACAGGTTCCCCCTCCGCATGAATAATAATTCTGGATGGATATTAAAAAGTGGAAGAGATTAGCAACCCGAGCCCCACCCACCCAGCTACTACCACCCCAACTACACCCAGCTACAGTCAGACACTGTTACGGCCAGAATCCAATTTTCCTCGGGTGTAATTCACTCCGCTACATGGGATGAGGACGAAGAAGAATAACAAACCGAAACGCTAAGTGCACAGAGCATGTGCGCTTTAATAACACGGGAGGAACTGGCTACACACTCGTGCACATGTCGCCGCGTGATTTTTAGCCAATCGCCGGATTGTTGATGGTGGCATTGTATAAGGGATGATAAAACAAATCGTATTGTGGAAGGGTTACGGTGGTAATTTCATGGTTGCATCTGCGACAAAGTTGACAAAAATATAAGGGAATATTTTCTAAATATTATAAATCTTTAATCCTTCTTACTACAACAAGTACAATTGTGTGACTTGTTATTGAGTTTGAGCTGAGCGCGCAAATGGATGACATTTAATGTATATTTGCGTTAACGTGTTTTGTGAATATCTCACTAAAGGGGGGAAGAACCGTAGTGTTCGGGTAACATAATAAAAGAAATATCGCCCTGCACCGTAGATTACTACCCACCTCTCATACCTTTTCCTTCCCAGAACTTTTATACTACCTATATAATCTTCATTTTCTTAACGCATGTTTTGATTTTTCTGTTTGCAGATTTTCGATTGAATTTCGCTCAAAGTGTCTTCATTTAATTAAATATTACAATTTGAGGTTATATTTTTAAAAGTAAATAAAAAAAATAATAATAATATTCATCCTAGACTTGCAGAAAAGTCAATAGATGTCGCATATTAAATAAAATGGATAAAAATTTATCCAGACACCATCTAGATTGCATTTAGTTCGGGTTTGAATCTTGCAACCATACATAAAGATTGCAGCCAATAAAAACATGCGTTAAGAAAGTGAAGATAATATGGGTAGTTCTTAGTCGAACTATGATACAATTAAAAGTGACCGAATTGGTTATCGACACCTTAGCTCAGTGGTCAGAGCACTCGCCCGGAAAGAGAGAGGTCCTGGGTTCGAGTCCCAGAGGTGCCAATATCTTTTTCTGAATTTTCTGTTTCCAGATTTTCGATTGAGTTTCGCTCTTAGTGTCTTCATTTAATTAAATATTACAATTTGAGGTTTTACTCATAAATTAAATAAAAAAATTAAAAAAAATTAAAGTTATAAATTAATAATTATAATTTTTTCAACCGGCTTAAACAACCTAACAAAGCTTTTTTACGGAAATTTATTAAAGTTATCGGTCTTAATCATGATAATATTCAGGAAATCCTTCGTGTTGAATGCTATGCGAATCACGCTCCTGTGTTTACCATTCGGGGCAGTGGCTAAAGATTGTTTGAAGTTTCTTTGAAATCTCTAACTCTGGTTCAGCGCACTCTCTGGACCTCGGGCGTATATTGATAGAAGATGGGAGGCTGCGAGGGAGACGGGGGTGGAGAAGGAGAGAGAGAGGGTCAGGGTTCGTCTTCAGTCTCGGCAGGAAGATGAAACTACAATGCAGGGTATGTTACTTTTGGTTTTTAGGCAAGAACTTCCAATCACAGTATTTCTTTATTAGTTCTTTTTGATCATTCCAGATCTCGGGAAGGGAGGTGCAATCCCCCGAGTTCCATATTATACATAGAATTTATCAAAGTAAAATGTTATAAGAAAATACACAGATAGAAAACAAAATAATATATTTAATTAAATGAAGACATTATGAGCGAAACTCAATCGAAAATCTGGAAACAGAAAAATCAGAAAAGGATATTTTCACCTCTGGGACTCGAACCCAGGGCCTCCCTACTTTCCGGGTTGGGCGCTCTTATCCACTGAGCTAAGGTGTCGATATCCAATTTGGTCACTTTTAACTGTACCATACTTCGACTAAGAACCACCCATATTATCTTCATTTTTCTTAACGCATATTTTTATTGGCTGCCATCTTTATGAATGATTGCAAGATTCAACTCGAACTAAATGCAATCTAGATGGTGTCTGGATAATTTTTATCCATTTTATTTAATGTGCGACATGGGTTCGAGTCCCAGAGGTGTAAATATATTTTTCTGATTTTTCTGTTTCTAGATTTTTGATTGAGTTTCGCTCATAATGTCTTCATTTAATTAAATATTACAGTTTGAGGTTTTACTCATAAAAAGTTAAAATAAAAAATAATAAAATAATAAATCGATACAGAAAAAAAAGACGAAAATGATGATAAACTTTTTGAAATGGCTCCAGCAGCTAAATGAGACCCTGCCAGAAGTGCAGCGCTGCCAGAGCTGCAAGAGATACAAGAGCGTTTTCGCTCGTGGATAGTCGTGTTCTGTAGCTGGTAATCCATATTCTGATTAGTGCTTGGAATTCCCCTTCTTCAAACATCTCAGTGGCCTGCAACACCAAGACAACCGAAAAAGCATTAGGAAAAAGTTATTGTATTGTATTTTCATTATTTTTAGAGATGCTTGATTGAGGTTGGTCCACAGCTCCGAGATACAGAAACTGGTGCAGTACGTGTTAAAAAGTTAAAAATCAGGTACGATTAATGTTGTGCATTTACGATTTTTCATTCATCGTTTCATCCAGAAATTTTAGTAAGCAATTGCTTATGTATTGCTTATTTAAGCAATTGCTTATTCTTTTTAATTAAAAAGTTGCAATAATTTTCTGCATGTTATGTCTGAACTTGAGAACCTTTATAAATTTAATCGTCTCAGAAAATGAATCATTCTAACAGTGTTTTTTTCACATAAAAAAACAGTGTTTTTTTCACATCCACTTATTTTACAATTAGAAACACCTAAGTAGATTATATAGATATAGTTAAGCCGGCTATAAGTCCGGTGTAAGAGGCCGATTTAACCATACCGCCGTGGTAATATGGAAGCTTTTTTTATTCTAGCCTTACGCGTGGCGTAATATTTACACCGCGTTTATAAGTGAGGGAGTTATTGTACATCTTCACAGTTGTATGGTCCTAGTGTCGGCCACGTTCCGCCCGAAACGGCTTTATTATGATTCACGCAGAACTCGCACTCCTAACGACCCCGGGGAATTCGTTTCACACTATCCCTAAAAATCCATCCTGGATGGTATTTAGGCCTCAGTTTGGTTTGTACTTCCGCATACTCAGGAAACAGTTGATAAGTTCAGATAAAGCTAAAGGGTCTTTTACTTAAATCGGAATCTTTAGATTATTGAGACAGGTTACGAATAATCCTGAAAGAGAGACATGAATAATTGAGGTAGATTCTTCCAATTAATTCCCACAGCTGGTGTAAAACTAAAAAATGTTATGTGAAGTCACAACGTAATGGGATTTTTTCTTAGAAAATAAGCAAAAATATGGCAAAACAAGTTATAATGACCTATCTCTATTCTCATCGTTTTAAATTCCAATCTAAAACTTGGGTTTTTTCATGCCGCATTCAGCAAAGGTAAGGCTAAACGCTTGTTACACTTATTTTAAATTTATTTATTTATCAATAAAAGTTTGCCAATCTTTAATACCGGCCTGACACAGAATTCCTCGCAACGGGCGAGTTTAAGGCTGCACTATCCGAATTTCTACCGATTTCTTACATCTCCCTTGAATATTTGAAGTTTTTAAGCTCTTAAAAAAATATATGTTATTTTTGAAGATTAGTATCTAGATACGTCCCACGCCGAAACGCAAATTATATGAATTTCCCTCGATAGAAAAAAATCGCAAAGTATGCTTCGAAAATTATTAAAAACAAGTCTATTTCTATTATTTTACATGTTATATTTGTGAAAAAATTCACAATGTTTCTTTAAATGATACTTAAGGATACGTTCCACGAGATTTTTGCTCTATTTTAAACGAGTCATGTTTTATTAAGCTTTTTCGCAATTTTTGCTGCTATTTCATCACTTCAAATATTAGCGCGCTCTGTCCAACATTCGTAATTACATATCTCTCCATCTTCTTCTTTTTCACCCGAAGAGCGCCGCCTTAAGGTCAGAAAAGTAGCGTGCCACCCCATCCACGTCTTTCTCTGTCGCACGAATGTTTCTTCGCATCTTTTTCTTTCGCGAGAATGGATCTATCAGATTCAGGCCAGCATTTAAGTTTGGCGTGTACTCTACGTAAAAATATAGTGTTTCAAATTATAAATAAACACATATTTACATTTACGAGAGTATAAAAGGGATACCTCCTTCAAATTTATTTTAAGAAGAATAAAAAGTACACATAAGTAGACACTTTTATATATCATTTATTAAACTATTATTTATTCTACAATTTCAATTAATTACCTTTCCTCTGTTAATATTGGTCATTAAATATTAAAAAAAGAAAAGTATAAATCACTAACTTTGAACCACCATAATTAACGATATTTGCGTTATGTGGAAAAAAGGAATCCCTAGCGCCCCAACTCTCAAAAAATATTTTTTGCTAAAATTAAATTATTTTATTTTTAACAAGAGGTCCTCTTTTTGGATCACCTGGTGAATAAGTACCCTATTCAACCTCCACCCTTTTATGAGAAGAAGAGAATTCAGCGGAAAATAAAACCAAGAAACATATCTCAGAAACAGCAAGAAAATCAAAAATAAAACACATCAAATAATGCCTACAAGGACAGGGAAAGATTTCACTTCGCATGTTTCACCCCTTCATTCCGGCGCCGCTTCTGACAGACTTGCGTCAATTAAACACCTTCACGTTTCTGTATCATCGTAATATAAATTGTATATGAGTATTTTACCTCACAATATATTATTTTTGTTCTGAGAATTTCGAATAAGATCTGATATATATAAGATTTTTTTCTTACACCCCAGGGCTATTTCGTGACAGTTTTGGGATATTTTAGAACAATACCTTTTTGGTTTATTTACACAGGTGAAAAGATATTATTATGTAAATTTAGAACGTTCATTTTTTTATCAGAAATAATATCATCTCTTTCTGAGAGACAAGTAATCTTCGATCAACTTTCTCCACACAACGAGCAGAGTTTATTAAAATAAACATAGGTATGATTGTGAGAGGAGGCCATGATAAAACTGATGAGTTGTTTCACAGAATTTGAGCAATTCATCATTTTTTTAAAGTTAGAATTAAAATTATTTTATTATCCAAGTATTGTGAAGTAACCAGTCTATCTTTATATAATAACAGAACTTGAATAGAACTTTCACAGAACTTGAGTTTTGACTGTGACTTGTGAAACAATATATTCTGTTACATAATTCACGTTGACAGTGTAGGAAGCTGACGAAAATCTAAAAAAAATGTTTTTGTAAGTACGAATTCTCAAAATCAGTGAAAATGTTATTAATAATAACCTAACACAAATCAGCTATTCATATTTTTAACGGAATTAAGATCTGATTATAAAATTTGATAAACCAATTGTTCTGTGTTTGTAAATGTGACATATCTATTTAACCGAATTTAATTACGAAACCATCGAAACATTGCAATTTTGCCATTACATTTTACCATTCAGTTTTTATATTTTGTGATACTGAACAAGAGCCAACCCCAACCCCAAGCCGGAGCTTGTGAAACTTTGACGACCGGCGTGGTCTATCGGTAAGGCTCTCGACTCGCAATCCGAAGGTCGCTCTCAATTCGAACGGGGTCGAATCCCGGCGCGGGCAAATAAATATTATTTGATTAATTTGTGTTATTTCACAATTAATTTATTTAAAATAATATATAGTATATTTGCGGCTCGTTCCAGAGTGGAAGATACTCTTAGTATCGCCCTGGTTTTAGAACACCATTCAGAATTGAAACGTTGCTTGGAATGGCTTTAGCCGATCTCCTTAGCCTGGTATTTCCCCATCTTCCTCTTCACTATCTCCTTCCCCTCCCCACTACCTTCAGCCTCACAACTCACAACATACCCCTATTGGGGATGCCCCAGTCTCACTGGCTCCAGACGAGAGCAATTGAGACTCTTGTGAGGTATTCACATTAAATTTTTTTTTAAAACTACACAAACTTCATTTGGGGAATATCGTGAGGCTGAAGAAGTGTGTTACGTTAAGAGAAGTAATAGAGGAAGGGTGTGAAGCACCTGGCTAATCATATTTAGTCACTAAACTTAGCTAAAGCAAATTTTATCAAGATTCCCATTGAATGGTGGTAACTCACCAGGGCGAAACTAAGAGTAGATTTAACTCTTATAATGCAACCGTTGTAAGATGTTATTATTATCCCTAATTAAAACTTAATACGTCCTCCGCCATCCGCCAAGCGAGTATAATCAAGCGAGTTCATCGTCACCCGTCAAATTAGTGTAACGCAGTTAATTAATTACTATCCTCTGTTTCTACTTTACCAGCTCGGTTGCAAGTTTCACCGATATCGCAAATCTGGCGCCCGACACTATCCAATAACAAGCAGTCAATTAATCAAGCCATTCTCTAAAGGAGGGAGTTTATTGTTATTTAATCTCTGTATTAGAAAAGTTATCATTCTTTTTATTTATGTGTTACACATAGATTATATATTTACATTGCGTTGTGTTTCTATTGTAGGAACAAAGATAACACGATTTGTTTGTACGATTTAAGAGAGCTTAATAAAGCTAGGAAAGTAACAAAGTCAGATTGTTAACAGATAAAACAAAATTACTTTTATTTTATTTTTATTCTTTTGAAAAACTACTTTTCAAATATGTGAGCTTGTTTGCAATGATAAGATTTTTTATTATTTGTTATTGTTGCGCTTCAGTTGTAAATGCCACATTACATGTTAACTTTGTCAGCAGCTTAATAAAAAATATTAATGTAATCGTTTTGTTTCTAAAATACCTTTATTTGGTCGAACAACTTTGTAGATATTAATCATTGAAGAAAAAGTTAATATCAATAAATTTAAGGAAACATGAACCAAATTAAGACAAATAAAATAAAAAGGTAACGGTAACGCAAGTCGCAACTGGGAATCGAACCGAGGATCTGTGTCTTACCAGAACAACCCCTGAAACCACTCGGCCAATTGAATGATTTCAAAGTTCTAAAGAATTTATTTATTATCTAGATGGTGTCAGAACTTATCTGAATTTATTTTTTTTTTTTTTAATTGAGTCGGGCCATGTCAAAAGTCAGAATAATAGAAGAGTATGTATAAGACGATGTATGAATGTAAGTGAAGCAAAGAGTGTGTGCCAGGACCGAGTTGTTTGAAGGTCCGTCCTCTCTGCCTACCCCTGCAGGGAAACGGCGTGATGGTTAGTTAGTTAGTTTTTATCCGAATTTTATTTATTCGAGATAATTATGGGATACTTTTTTTACAAATCAAGAATGAATATTCAATTATATTATTATAACTTTTGAAAGTTGTACCCATCCCCGCAAAATCATTGACGATGAAGATAATACCAATAAATAAATCTAAACGAAATATGAAGGAGATTAAGACACAGAAAATTAAACGTTACCGGTCGCAGATATATATAGTTCCTACTTTGCAGATAATTCAAAATTCGAAATAGTAAAATCATGGACTATTATTAGGACATGTTTAGATGCCGAACTTTGCCCGAGGTTTCAATAGACGCTCTTTTAATCATTCGACGAATGACTAAAAAACCATCTATTGAATTATTAAACGACCAAAATTATAAATTACGCATCATTAAGCCATTGTAATGTAGGATTTTTTTCGCAACCATTGTTTATTATTACTACTGACCCTAGTGTAAAAAATTGCAAACATTTCAATATGCCTGCCCTAAGTAAAAATAAACAATTGAAAAAATGGAATAATCAACCTGATTTCTTGTCCTTTGTTGTGACAATTGAATTGATAATATACCACAATTGCACGCGTAACTTTTGAAATGACATTGAAAGCTGAAAGTTGTGCTAAAAATTGCATTATTTGTTACGATAACACCAAGTAGCATTATTTTTCCGTCTATTAGAATAGTAATAAAAGAAAATTCAGCATCTTTAGTATGACACAATCGAGCAAATCTTTCCGCAAATATCATTACACTCTTTCTCTCATACAAATTAAATTCCTCGCTTCACATCCGCGTCCAAAACAATTCACACAGTCATGCCCCTGAATGCAGCGCCCATTAAACGTCCTTATTGTCAAAATACCAGAGTGGACTGGCCGCCATTCGCCATTCGCCATTCTGCCCGCTCCCTTCCGTACCCCTCGACATAATGGCCACTAGCCTCTGATGACGACCCCGACGGGATTATGCACCATTGAAGCTGGGGGTACGGAGAGGACCCCGCAATTAAAGGATTATCACAGGATTGTGGGGATTCAATATTAAGTAATAAGTATTGTGAGGACATGATTTGTCATGAATGCTTTGAAAGATCCTATATTCTTTGGCATTGTTTCTAAGAAGGATTTATGAATAAGTATTTTTTTTTATATAATATTGGATTGGATTGGTTTGTACTGCTGTATTTTTGTTTTTTTTTTAAAGCTGTGAATGCAGTATATGTTAGTTCGTTCAAATTTCAAATGATTATGCTCGAATATGTTGTTCTTTTAGTTGTAGATAAATTAATCCTTGTGTTTTTTTTAAATATTTATAACGTTAGTTTGAAATAAAGAAAACAAAAATATAATTTTTTTTAAACTTCAAAACTTTTATTTCTGAATATGAGTTTTTGTGAACATAGTACAAATCAATCCTCAGCAAGCGATTATATTAAGTTTTTTTTTAAATATTTTATATTTATATGTAAGTTTTTTCATATAACGTTTAATCAGAGTTATTAGTTAGAGTCTCCGAAATATCACCATAACTTAAATATTAATCTAGTGTTTAGACCTTCTTTGAAATTGTTGCACGTTTTTTTAGAAATATGATTCCGGAAGATGATTCCATCTTTGACACCTCATGTGGTAACTTATAATTAAAAAGTCGGCAATCAAACTTTGAGTGTCCACCGCCGGGAATGGTATGATGGCGATGATATAGACATCTGTCTCGACGTCTCTCAATATGAGAATTTTTTTTTTGATGTAAACAAAAAATGTTTTAATAAAAAAATTTCAAGTCAGCCGAACAAGCAAATAAACACACAAGGGAGATAGCAGCAAAAAAATCTTGCAACCATTTCAAAGAATGTCTAAAACTAGATGCGTAGGTACATCGTGATTTCAGTTTTCACAAAAAAAATCAAAATTCAAATGTGGATGTATGTATCACTGTTTTATTATTAAACCAGAACAGACGATTAAAAATCACGGGATATTATAATTCCAATTTTTAAAAAGACGAATAAAATAATTTCCTGTTAAAATATTATACGGTAAGTAAGTTTCTACTTTATTTATTGTTTACAATCAGTTCCAATTTTGAAAAATCCATTTAAATTTAAAAGCAAATTTGAGCTCATTAAACGTGTGAACCTTGAGTAATTTTACGCAGAAATAACGCATAACACAGACAACCAAAATTAGAGAGTTTAATGATAAACACAGGTGCCTAGAGCCTGTAAATCTTGTAATTTTGATAAATCGGCTATTACTACCCATTATTGGTAAAATCACTAAAATTCAGAAAAATATCATTAATGATATTCTTTCTTATATCAAATGCACCAAAGCGCATTCGAGCATAATCCTTTAGTAGTTATATAAATACCTAATAATCCCGCAGCATTACAAGAGTCCCCAATTGCCGACAACAGTCACACTTAACAGCGCTAGTACCCGCTACCCGCCGGCTGCCAAATGGTGCTGCCCCTCTCTCCCCCTCCCTCTCCCTCTCCACACAATCCACACAATTATGTAAATTGATATTAGTTTTTAAATATGATTCCGGGTGATTACTCGCGGCGCAGTCGGGGGGACCGGGGCAGCCGCCGCACGCGGGCAAAGCGGCAAAGCGCTGCGCCTGGTTAGGCGACTGATTTATTTACAGCTATATTCTATTCAATCCCTTCGCCACTTAGCAACTAACACTTTTGTCATTGTAGTTTAAAAAGGTTCTTATAAACATTTCAATATTTTAAACAACTTAGACTTTAAAAGTATTATTCGTGTTTTGCCTCCGATTTTGCCCAATTTTTTAATAGAAATAGTTTTTTTATTGAACAGTTGAACAATACAAAACTAACAATATGTCTAACTTTTATTAAAAAATATTATGATAGGTGATGATGCAAATAATTTTTCAAGCTGAAAATAGTTGCATTGACGTAAAATTTCAGACAGAAAATTTTTTGCTTATTTTTTATGGCAGAATTCATCGTTCGAGGGTTATGTTGGTTTACATCTGATTCAAAATTTTAGAATAATCGAATACATTTGTGTTTTAAAAATGCACACGGCTTATTCGAGATTTATAGATTTCATGAAATAATTGAAAAATATGCATATTTCAAATTAATTACAATATGGTAAAGATTTCGCATGTAGTAAAAGAAAGAATTTTCCGTATTTTCAACACTGGTGTGTATTGTTTTGAGGCAACTCGTATGTGGAAGAAAAAGATTTAATAATAAATTGTATTTTCTATTTCGTTCTTGAGATAGAAAGGAACGGACGGAAAAGAGTTAAAGCTTTTAGAATTCCTTCCTTGCAAATCCCTCGTCTTCGTATCATCTCCCATTCACCTACTTGGCACTCCAAATATTTCCCAATATCTCAGCATCACTAGCGGTATGCGAATCAAAGGTGCTCAAATGGGGTCGTAGCGTTTGAGCCATTCTCATATTTAGACCTTTTCCATGGAACTTTATTCTTTTCCCATAAACTAAATATTATATTCCTAATCTTTTCACGATTTGAGTTGATTTAATTTATGAATTTTGCCAGCTCAAGCGGACATGTAAAAGTTTAAAAATTTCACGTTTAGACTTGCAAAAAAGAAAATGATATAAACAAATTATATGCTTGACCATCATCACAAAATATATTAAGACGTCTACGGAGAGTTCGAATGAACAATTCCTTCTTCAGGGTGAAAGTGAATACAATTATTATGTATGATTGTAAGTTGGTATAACTTCATCGTTTACACTAGCAACCTGTAAAATTGTACTCCTTTTTTAGTACAATAACTTATATTGATAACATAATTTGATAATGTGAGACTCACTAGGTGGCTTACCCGTACTGCGGCCCCCTACTTTAATTACATATTATTATTTAAATACATACACTAAGTTTTTTTGTTGAAGCTAATGATTTAGTTGTTGGTTTAATGTCAAAATATATACGCGTAAAAATATTTCAATTTTGTTGGAATTAATAAAAGAAAAATCTCTCTCTCCGGCAAAACTTTAAGAATCTCTCCGCTGTCTTGGCGGAGACATACGGAAGCCGTCTGATGGGGTTGGAAAAGCAATAATCCCAGTGACGAGGGGAATTGTCTGCATTCCCGGGACATCTCCCGAGATCCCGCAATCCTACCGCTGTCCACACTCACCCCGACCTACTCATAACTCACTTGCGATATTCTACAACACTCCTTACTCCGCTCGTATCGAAGTTGCTACAATCTTGAATATTACTATGTAACAAGATCTCGGGACCGTAATAATTTATATTAATTAATAAACTCGTTGTATGTAATAAACTAACATATATATTCACACTTTTAGATTCACAGTAAACCTTTTTGAAGATAAACCTTGTCATTATGCATAACGCAAAACACAAACGCAATGACAATTCGTTCTCGGAATAAAAACTTAGTTTTTTAAAAATGAGTATTTTGTTTCAATCACTTCTTTTCTAATTACATTATGCCGACTCGGTTAGTTACTATCGTAACATCACCAGAGCAACATACATTTTAAAATTAAAAACCCAAAGATATCACTTTAACCCTCATCATACTTTTTAAAAACATATTTATCCTCAATTTATAATCAGTAAAAAGCGCAAAATTTTACTTCTCGGAAAACCCATAATGGCCGGCGTAGTCAAGCGGTAAGGCTCTTGACTCGCATTCCGAAGGTCGCGGGATCGAATCCCGGCGTGGCAAATAATTTTTATTTAATTAATTTGCGTTATTTCACAATTTATTCATTAAAAATAATATATAGTATATTTGCGGCACGTTCCAGAGTGGAAGATGCTCTCAGTAACGGCCTGGTGTAAGACCACCATTTAGAATTGAAACGATGCTTGAAATGACTTTGGACGTGTTTGGTGACCAGATCTGAATAGCCAGGTACTTCCCACCTTCCTCTTCCCCATCTCCTTCCCCTCCCATTACCTTCAGCTTCGCAACATACCCCAATTGGGGATGCCATAATCTTTCGGATTTTCCACTTTTTTATAAGTTAGCAATAGTTTGCCTCCTTTATTGGCTTCGAAGTAGGTACATGAACTTTAACAGTAGCTGGTGTCAAATCCCAAATACGATCTTCTTTTAGAATTATTACACGAGTACCAACGTATTTTGTATAATCTAGCTACTTCATAGCATCATTTAAGCTTCTTACGCGTAAATTGAAGTCTTGCAGTTCATCACTTATTATATAATATACTCGTATTTTCGTTTAAGATAATAAATACTAATCTTGCTAGAATAATACTTATCATCAATTCAATAGAATAAAATTAGCCAAGATTTCCTAATCACTTTGAGCGTGAATCAAGAGGCGTAATCTTAAAGCGAGAAATTGAAATCTTCCTTCCCTCAGAGGAAGTCGTTCCCAAAGGGAAGCGCAAATCCAATCCCACAATGTTGCCTGACAAAATATTTAACCTTTATACGCAATCTAAATTTTGTCAGCCGAGAGACAAGGAAAGACATCATCTTGATTTTCCCCAGAGTAAACACGACGGATTATATACAATAAGGGATGTGTTACATTTATTTAGATTTTGAGTAAGTGTTTTATACGGTTTTGTGTGATGCAAGTGAAAATAATATATATAATTTAAAAGATTTTGGTTCTTTGTATAACCAATCATAATATTAACCTTTCCTTTAAACAGCTTTCTGTCGAAGTTGTGAAAGCTTTTTTGTTAATCTTTATTTTATTGCGTCTACTTTCGATGCTTCATTCACAGATACAGTTACTTCTTAGTTTATTTATACGAGTATACTAACTTTTACCCAAGGCATGGTGTTAGGGGGAAATTACAGTAGCGCTTGCACTAATCAATTATCCCCCCCCTTCCCCCCTGTAAAAACATTACGGATATTCATTTTTATTTACTACGATTTAGATATTAATAATAAATATCAAAATCGTTTCCACGGCCACGATTTGTTTTCTGATGTTAGCAATAACTCGCTTTTGTTAGCGACAGAAAACGTATAATAAATATAATATATTAATATTTATAATTTCATAACGCCAGAACTTACCATTATATACAGCCTTTATTACTCGCATATAATGTAGCTTTCTTTCTTCCTTTTCTTTTCTATTCGTGAAAGAATTTTTAAAATCGGTTTATTGTATGCGTGAAAGCGTAACAAACAAACACACGCAGTTTCGCATAATATTAGTATAGATTTTCAGTTTCAGTGCCGGCAACCGGGCGTTTATTTTATTTATGAATGTTATAAAAACAGTTTATTTACGATCAAGTACTGCAGTGGAATTATTCGTTTCGCCTTCTGAAAGCATTATAAAAACTGTTGTGAAGCCACTTTCAGAAAATATATTTATTTTTTGAATCATTGATCCTGTAGTAAAGAGTTTATGAGTTAATTTAAATTAGATATCCTTGGATTAAAAAAAAATCAATACTTCAGAATATTTCAAGATTCGAGAATGGCATCATCTTGGGTGTTTTTGGTACATCTTGCACTGCATCCTTGTAGATCAGTTACATTATCTTCTGAGCAAACACACTCTCTGATAACAAAATGGCGGGAACAAGGAAAATGGCTAACAAGTTCACTCTTGCGAGAAACGAGATAAAATGATTTCAAGAAAAGATTCAGTTGTTCCATGTGATATTTTTTTGTATATTCAAGATGCTTTTGACATATAAAATACCTCTTATAAGCCTACTGAAAATACTGTTTCTTGATCTAAAACAAACTACCTTTATTATGTTGTTGTAATAATAAATAATTGAAGTCTAAATCAGAAAAGTTTTAATAATCTGGTGATTAAAATCGTTCATCGGTATTTTACTTTACCAACTTACTATTCAATTTCAAACTCATGAAAAACCTGCGGTAATAATTGTCTCTTAGTTATCCTCTGTTGTCGATAAACCATAACCAGTCAACAAAGGTAGTGAGAGAAGCTTGTCATGAATGGAAGCATTGACTTTTGCCACCCTCCATAATGAGAAGCTGTGCTGGCAAAGTAGTAACACCAAAGCTTATAAGAACAAAGAGCTTTCAAGGTGGGAAGAGGCGACAAAAAGATGCAAATAAAAATGTACTGATAGTTGTCTCGTGACATAATTTAAAAAGACATGAGATATATATATATATATATATATATATATATATACATACTTCGTTCTAGGGTGGAAGATATGCTTAGTTTCACCCTTGTGAGAAAACGAACATCAGAATTGCTAGATTGGTATGTATAGTGAGTAGTTCAAAATCGCCAGGTAATTCTCTGACTGACTCTCATCACACTAAAGCAAAAAGCTTAAAAAAGCACAAAATTATTTCCGATCGCCCAGCCATGCCTTTTGGCAGTCAGGAATGTTATTTTTCCATCAACCAAAAAACTAAATTATCAAATAGTTTATTTCGGTAGTCGGTTTACAGGTGCATGTGTGATATGATCATGTGAAATATTGCTGCATAATGCACGTACAATGAACTTTAAATTTTTCAAAATTGAACTTTTAAATAACAATCATATCAGACCAGCGATAAAATAGGTGCAAAATGATTTTATTTCATGACCAACTCGGTGTCAAATGGGTGTTTCTTTTGCTTAATTTTTTGACAGATATTGTTATTTTTCACAAGTTTACTAAGGATGGGTTGTTTCAAAAAATTTGATGAGTTCATCAAATATTTGAAGTTAATTTTCAGGTTCTGTGTAAGTTTTTTTTGAGTTCTGTTTTTTTATCATCATAGGCCAGCTGCTTCACAAAACTGAAATCATCACAGAACTTGAATAGAACTTACACAGAACGTGAAAATTAACGTCAAATATTTGACAAATTCGTCAAATTTTTTGAAACAACCCGTCCTAACAGTGATCATTTGAAAGGAAACTTTTTGACGTCTTAATTTGTCAACAAAAAAATTATTCACATTTGTTTTTGAAAGGCAAATATTTTAGTAATTCTTTCAACTTTACAAATCCTACAATTATAATATACCGTGATCTTTCACGGGTCTGCGTTACTGTAATAGAAAACCCCAACTTTAAGCAATCCAGAGTCATGAATCACTGATGTACGAACCAATTAAGATATTTGGCGAATCACCACAGGAATTAGAAGAAAATTTAAACAATTCACGAACTTATCTGATTGATTCATACGAAAAAATGTTTTTTTTTATGTAATATCAGCCTTACCAATAATCATTTTGGCAAATAAGATTAAAAATCAGTTGTGTAAGATTTACACCACGTTTATTAGTAAGGAGTAAATGTATAAAGGTTGTATTAGGACACCGATAACTACGTAACAATTAAAAAAAAAAATACTTTAGTGCAACATAATGTAAGATCTATTGGGGTGGTCGCGTGATGGTGTGTTGATGCGATGGTGTGGTAGTGTGGTGTGGTAGTGTGGTGTGTGGTGGTGTGTTCGGGGTGCGTGGTTATTGTTTATAGCGGGGTTGAGTGAGGTGCGAGAGGCCCGATAAGTGTTTTGCTGTGAGGGATTGTGATTGTTTTGCACTTCCTCTGGCGGAGATGGCTAGCCACTTAGTGATGTCACCGACTGTTGACTTAGGGCCAGATATTTCACAGCAATTGAACAATTCATTCAATTTCAAGGTTAAAATTCAAGTTCTATGAAAGTTCTGTTAAAGTTTCATGAAGGGCCGGTACTTGGACAACAACAGAACTTGAAAATGACTTTCACAGATTAAGAATATAAACTTTGAAATTTTATGAATTGTTCGAATTCTGTCGATAATCGCTTAATTCTTGAACCAACCTAACATTCGTGTGGATGGTTTAAAAAATTTTTATCGGAGTAAGATCACGAAAATCAATTATTTTATTGACAGAACTTTGTCACTAGTAACAACCACTCACCCACTTAATTAAAATCAGCCATACTTATGAACATGCTTGAATGTTTCCTTTTTTATATGAGATTTGATTTATTTTTTCATAATTCGCAGTCGAGCGTCGCCTAGTTGCACGGCGTGCCTCTACACCGTAAGTGGAGAAAACCCACCTTGGTACAACTGCTAAATATGTTAACTATTTTATTTTATTTGTTAATGATGTAATTCATTTATATTACACTCACTGCTCTGTTCGGCTAAATTGTTTAATTTTTTGTTTAAAAAATATTATCATTATTGAAACAGATTAGGCATGTCTTAAAATTGGAAATCACACTTGAAAACCAATCTATAATATATTCTATAAGTTTACCAACCCTTTCACTATTTTACAGTTGATTCCAAAATCACTGATGCATGTTTCAATATATTAATCTAATGGAAAAGCTGAAAATTAATAAGTTTATTTACTTAGGTTTTCATGATTTTCTCCCTTCGAGAATCATCCTTACGATGAAAATTCTAAGAGTCTCGTGTTTGACTTAACTCTTATGTTTGTAACCGCTGCATAAACTAAGTATGCACTCATATAAGAGTATTCCGGTTTATTGCTGCAAGGAATAATGGAAATATAATATTCATTAGCTCCCCGCAGTCGGCAGTCGGCGTCGGCAGCACTTGGGAAACCAGTTGCGGGCGGAATGGGTGCCTTTAAAGAAATAAGTGAAAATAACCCGTAGATTTCTGTTGGAGAGATATTATTAGTAGGGGGTTAATTCACAACCAAAAATCCTATATAAATCCATACGTATTTCAAAGCACCATAAGTCACCAAGAAGTTTATTAAGTCCAAAATGGAAGAGTTAAAAATATATTGTAGTCGAATTTGTTACTTCGAGTTTATTACTTGAAAAATGCTTCTGTCGCAGAATAAAAAGCGCTTTTGTTAATGTTATACCGTACGTCCCAACTGCTCCCCACCCCCTGGAACCAGTGAGACAACGTCATCCCCGATTGGGTATGTTGTGAGGCTTAATGTAAGTGAGGAAGGGAAGGAGATGGGGTTTAGGAAGATGGAAAAGTGTCTGGCTATTAAGATCTATTCACCAAGCAGGGCCAAAGTCATTTCAAGCAACGTTTCAATTCTGAATGATGGTATTACACCAGGACGATACTTACACTATCTTCCACTATAGAACGAGAAGAAAATATACTTTATATTATTGGTTATTGGATAAAGAATATTTATTTTGATATTTATGATAAAATTTATGAAAAAATATTTAAACTGTAGATAAAAGATGTAAATTATAACTTTAAATATATATGTAAGTGAATTATAAGCACCTGCTGTCAAGCCAATTGCAACTGGCTTAGCGGGACTTGTTTGTTGATCTATAAAATAAATAAATTTAAAAAAAAAAATTTAAAAAATGATTAAATTAAGAAAACACAAGTCAATCAATAAAATTTACTTGCACACGCTGGTATTTCAATCCGCGACCTCCGAAGCGCAAGTCGAGAGACTTTCCCCTCGACCACGGAGGCCGTCATAATTCTTTAATTCATTATGACTTTATACTACAACTTTTTTCCACCGAATCTTCAATTGATCTCTTTTTGCCTGTGTATATCAATTTTCTGAAGCCATTTTATTCATGTTCCACATGATTAATTTATTATTAACGGCAAAAAACAGTTATTTGGGCATTACTACAATTTTATTATCTAGAAGTACGTACATTTGGTATGAAGAAATTTTTAAAATGTTATGTTACGTTTTTTTAGGTATCACGGCAACGAACTAGCAGAAATGTGTAAAGATAAAGTTGCGCGTCAAAATATACAAAAATATACTTAACATAAGAGCGCAATAATAATTGTATAAAACTATCACTTTTGCGGGCATCTGAAACAATGAATGTGTTATAATACTTACCAGTAAATCTAGCGGCCATGTTATTTCCACAATAAAGATATTTAACTATTTTCGTGATGTTCTGAATCGCCTCCCAAATCCCAGGAGGAAGAGCGTTTTAGTGCGCGCGGTAACTGCTCAGAAATCAAAAAATCTGCAATAACAATAATTTTTCGGCTCGGCTTCGGCCGGGGATAAAAAACTCGGGGCGATAAATTTTAATAATTCAATATGAAAGCGGTAAAAGCGAAGGGAAATGGCGCCAGATATACCCACCGCGGCCCGACGATTTCTCGCAGACCCGGATTTTTAAACAAAATTAATCATTTTTCAAGAATATCTCTCGAAATGTATGTGAATTACACTATAAATAAGTAATTAGTAGAAAAAATAAAGCAGATTATCATTTATACAGCGGCCTACCTGAACCAGCCTGCATTAAATTATCACCAGTCGTCATTATATATAATAATTACCCAAGTATAATTATTAACAAGTAGCGTAAAGTTTGAATAATTCTGGTAATTTGCGTTCCTAAAGAAAGGTGGAAACAGATGTTTAAATTTTAAATTTTTCGACAATACTTCTGAAGATCTCCGTACTAAAGTAGCAAAAACTACAGAGCGGTAAACATTGGCGTCAAGAAATTCGCATTGTTTTCTTGCTTTCATAATTATGTGTTACTTTATTTATTTGTTTTTTTTTAATATGAAATACCGCACAAGAGTCCCAACTGCTCCCGTCTGGAGCCAGTGAGACTTTGGCATTGGGGTATGTTGTGAGGCTGAAGGTAGTGGGGAGGGGGAGGAGATAGAGAAGAGGAAGGTGGGGAAGTACCTGGCTATTCAGATCTGGTCACTAAACACGGTTAAAGCCATTTCAAGCAACGTTTCAATTCTGAATGGTGGTCTTACACCAGGGCGATACTGATAGTATCTTCCACTCTGGAACGTGCCGCAAATATACTATATATTATTTTAAATGAATAAATTGTGAAATAACACAAATATCAAATGTTATTTAAATTATCAAATATAAACCATTAAAGAAATGCATTTTAATAATTTGACTTTTTTTGTTAGTTTATGGTAATTATTAAAAATATTATCTTGTCCAACTTTTCGTACATTATAATGAAATATAAAATAATGAAAAAATAAATAAAAAATGTGAAATCAGCCATCGTAAAAATGGTGTTTTATTGGGTAGATATTTTCAAATACGACAAATTTGTTAGATATGTATAGATTGTATATACGACAAATAGTCTTCTAAAGAAAATCTGTCGTTTGTAAATTAAAAATTAAGCCCATCAAAGTGCCTTTTAATGTATTTTACAATTCATCATATTTAAATAGTAGTAAGGGCAAAAATATTTAAATAAAAATTCTTGATTATAATTTTACATACAAATAAACCTACCTAGCATATTATCCCTTAACTGGACTTTAAAATTAATGCCATTTTGATTGTCGAAGAGAGCAATCTCTTTGTGGCTTTACATTGTAATTAACTGAAAAGTTACGTAGTTTTTAATCACTTTATTATAATTTATACATTGTGAACAAGTTTCAGTTATATTCTAATCTACTTCAGAGTAGTATTATTGACTGAGCATAGGGTAGTCCTGTTTTAACTCAATCATTTGGCATTTGATTTGTCTATACGTACTTTCCAGTTACGGTTTAAGATAGTGATCCTGTTGGAAAGTACCGTTTCTTTCCGCCAAAGTTCGCATGATCGTCATGGTTCTTACAACTAACTGACAAATCGGAATAATCAATACTAGCAGTTAAAAACCCGCTCCGTAGGTTTTGCTGCTATTCTCTGCGGGCGGCTTTTGGTTCGGTTTTGCTCAGATAGTGTCGGTGACCATTTTATAATCCAAAAAGAACTGGTTCCAAAAAAACCCGTTCCTCGGATCCACTGCCATCCAGTGATAGCTAGTCATCGGGACAAAGTAACTGGAACAGGCAATGACGTCATATGTAATATATAGTCGCTTGATACTATTATTCACAACTGTGTACTACCGTCAATCTTTCCATATCCAGAGAGATACTACAAATTCAGAAATTCGTAGTACTTGTAACTGCCAGGGGCACGTCCCCATGCGACCTAACGGAAGTAGCGCAATCTTTTGACGAGTTCTTGACTTCGAAACCGTATTACAACGGTAGCTTTGTTTGAAATTTCACGAACACAGATGTTTTGGCGGCGCGTATGGCGTGGCGTCAGACGTGCACCCAAATCCGGGTTCTGAAATTCAACCGCGCAGACGTTACCCGATTAATACTGTTTGATGACGATAATTAAGGTAACTACCAGCCTAAAGAAAGTTTGAAAAAAAATGTCATTGAGATGGCGACATTTCTTTGGACAAATTGAATAATTCTCTATTTGAAATTCAAAAAAAGTTTCGTAAATATTTATTGTTTATAATTAAGTACTTAGAAATTTTGATTTTGATGTAAAATAAGAGAAAATTAGATAAATATGTTTTTGGAATAAACTGTACTGTACTAAGTAGTATGAACAGTAATTTTATACAATTGTGTAATAATTATCGGTATTGTATAAAATTTTATTATAGTACTGTACCAAAGAAGGTTAGAATATAACCGAAAGTAGTTTACGTGAAGTAAAAATTAAAAATTACCACGATGAAGCACCTCATTTTGTATCACAATATATTTTTTAATAAATATTATGATTTATTGAAACACGTTCGAAACTAATTTCTTGCCACTTAACTATTATATTGTATACCTATTTCTATATATTTTCTAATGCACTGTTTTGTTTTGCCCAATTTTAAATTATTTGCGATATAATTGATTGTGAGAGAGAGGTACGAGGTACTATTTGACTTCAAATTGAATGTATTTTAATGTTTGGTCCATCCAGCTCTGCAGGGCAATCTTGGGATTTTGAATATAACGAATCCTGGGTATGCGGTTTGAGTTTGTGTTGGTTAGGGGTTGGCTGGGTTGGGTGGGGAGTTGCGAGCCCCGCTAAGCTCCGTGATATTTATCGGTATCTTTTTGATTTTACCTCGCGCACTCCATCTGCGATTGATTCTGAAAGTACTTTGAGATATTTATAAAACTCAAGTATTCCGTGTCTGATTCACTGACTCGACCAGGAAAATTCTGCTCTGATAGATTTCTGTGAAGTATAAATATTTTTAATAACATTATGGCTAATATGCAAATCGCTCAACCTTATTTTCAACATTAATTTAAACCCACATATGTTTATGTTTCGTTTTCTTTTCGTCTTAATTACTTCATTAAGTTCACATCACATAGAATTATTTTCTTTCTTTCTTTTCGTTTCATCACATTGTTACTATATCTATATTATAAAATTGTAATGTAACTGCTATCAACTTGATTTACGATAACACATTATATTTAAACATGCGAACACCTCAGCACGGGTTGTCCTAGTGAGGTGTTCACAAAACATTAAACTTAACCATTAAGTTTCACACAGCTACTGATTAATTGTTTTACACTCTACTACCATGTTTTCTTTTAGTTTGTATTACTTGCAATTATCATCTATTTATGCGTTATTTGTATGTACGACTATAGAAATATCTAATTAAAAAAATCTTATTTATCGATACCTGACACCCTCAACTACCAACTGGTAAAATTTACATTTAAAAAGCTTGTCATGATTCATTATTTTAAATGCAATTGAATAACGATGAAGATACATTCTAATCGAGTTTATTACAACCAATCCTAATAAATTAACTTAATTTCAATATTCATTTCTAGTAAATTTTTTTCAGTCATAAAGATATTTTTAATAAAGGGTGCACGTACTGAATCTCCAAAATAACTAAGATAGGTATTACTTATTAACGCAACGCACAGAGCTTCTCCCAACTAGAAAATAAACAGGTAATTAAGCAGTCAATACGATTTTGTAATAATACATTCGGACCACTCATCGGCACATCACATCATCGGCATCACTCAGTTTCCTGTAATGATTATTGCTAATATTTCCGTTTGAAAACCTCAGTTGCGTTAATAATAAAATTAATCATTACTTTCACATTTATAAAATTTCAAAACGAATAAATTATCTATCAAATCATTTATTACATTATTTTGACTTTTTGCTGTAAAACATACCTATATAAGAAGAAACTGTTACATCGCCCTTTCAGGATGCTCGCTGCGATTCCGGGAGAAGGACTCGCGGTGACTAACTTAAAAGTAAACAGACTTAATTTAAAAATATATTATTTAAATTAAATTATAAAATTAATTGTGTTTTCTCACTGCAACGTTACTGAAAATTATTCCAGTTTATGTGGTATAAGTTCTTATTTCTTCGTCTGAATAATACAGAATTTTAGCAGAGGCATTTCGACGGCTTCCTGATTGCGAATTAAAATTATGAAATCAATTACTTCCAAAGAAATATGTAATTATCTAGAGGGCAGAGGCGTATAACTCGGGCGCTCGGTTTAGGGGGTGTATGGGGTGTATGGGGTGTATGGGTGGGGTGGGGTGGTTAGGTGGGGGAAGCAACCAACCGTTTATTCCTCTGATATAAAACAGACCGCCTTAAAAGATCCCCGCAAGATTTTGTGGCAAACGAATTGGGCCTTGCTTTGCTTTCTTTGATTATCTTTTTCGTATATAAAATATATATTTATATTACTGAGAAATACACATCTGAAACAATTCTATTTCTCCACAGATTGTTTTATTTCCTTTCCAAGAAGGAGGTAGGGAGTTACCTAAATATTTTGTAAGAATGGATTTTAAGATTATCACGGTCAAAATAATTATATTGATTAATGTTTGAAGTAATAAACCGTGTTGCGCTTCCTCCTCCTGCGTGAGACAACGTTTCAGGCGACCTTGCAGTGTTCATCATCAGGGCAGATGTGTAGAGTGTAGAGTAAAGGTTTCATAAATTGTGTAGAAGTTATCACTTAAGATGAAGCCATAGTAAATAATGCAAAATCACAAAAAATCATGTGTTTTTGTTTTGAAAATTTGATCACTTAAAAATATTATAGATGCTTCAATTAAATACTGCGTGTAGAACGTATCTTGGCCCTTAAAAATATCGGTCATTTTTTTATAAGTCTTTTAATAAACCTAGAAAAAAATAAAGTAATAGGTCTATAAAAAAACACTTTCAAGTGCAAACTCTCCTACTTATGAACATCTTTTCGGATATGGTTTTATTTTTTGTTGTAGCAAATTTAGTTTCTTTTATGATAATCGCAAAAAAAATTGATATTTAAGCCCGATATTCACAAAATAAAATAAAATATAATTTTTTGCATTGTTATTTTACAATACGGCCGGCAGCCGACGAATTAGGATTTTCAAAGTGACCCTTATGTCGTTCACCAAAGGACTACCGGCTTGCCACACCCTACTTTCTTTCAGAACCGCCCTGGTCGGAGCAGGGAACAGACGTCTGACTCCACGTCGCTCGGTTTCGTGAAATCAATTTTAAATTTCCTTGTTATTACAATAAACATTGTGTAAAAAAGGAGTTAATGTTTTTTTTAGGCCTTTACGAAATCAACCTGTAATACCTTTAATACCTTTTTCGACCATTCCAAAAGCTTTTTCTCAAATATTTTTAAACTCCTCCCACAAAAGGCGTAAATTCCGAAGTCGATTTTTCCCTGGACTATTGGATCCCCTTAAGAACATATTACCAGGGGGCGAAAACTCACATTTCATCAAAAGATGATCTCTTGCCTTGAGCAATTTTAAAGCGATGTAGTTTATTTTTATTTTTTTTTATATTGCCGGAAACCCGGGCATTTATTAAAGTAATAATATTTTACAAAAAAAGTATGTAACCCGTCTCACTAGACGATGTCTGTTCTGAGACGGGTACATAAATGTGCGTGCATGAACACATAAATACAAACATAAGCATATATATAAACATATTAATCATATAAACACATTTACACAAACATAACATACATATACACATACATACACAAACTTATACGCATGCATGCAGTATACAGTTTCATAAAATCAAGAGTTTAGCTAGCCTCTAAAAACAATAAAATTTCAACAAAATAATATAAAGTATTCATAAACTAGACATGCGTAAAACATAAGCAATATTAATAAGAAAGCATAAATCTCTACAAATTTAAATAACACATATATGTAAGTATAGAATCAGGATTGGACTAAGATGGGATTATTAGTTTAAAGTTATATCTACGATATTTGTTCCGCTATAAAAATTTCCGGTCGAGTCGGGTTATACTACCTTAATCATAATAATCGATGAATATAACTAAAAAAAAATCTTATTTATTTTAGTCATCGCTAAAAATTGTACACATTCTGTAATAAGATACAGATAATCATAATGATTTTACCAAAGTCTACGAGTTATCATTTTTGTTGAAAAAAATTGACGGGTTATTTTATACTACAATATATTGGAATGTCACCCTAGAAAAGGGAGTAACATCCCTACATTCAATTATGCATCATTGTCCAAAGAAACTAACATAACAAACAATCGTTATATTCACAAGGTGCTATCCTTGACTAGAGTTTCAAGCTGTACCGTTACCGCCGGATTTTGTATTTATTAACAGGCAAATTGCTATTACTGCCTACGCGCGTTAGGCGGGCCCAAATCCGCACCGCGCGGCAGATTGCTGCCGTTCTCAACATTTAATACGATTTACGGTTATTACCTAGCGGCAGATAGCGGAGATAGCGTAGATAGCGGCAGATACCAGCAGATAGCGGAGAGTAGGAACCAGCTACCTGCCACTATCTACCTCGCTATCTCCGGCGCTCGGTGCCTACCTTGCCTCCTTTCCTCCTATCTCCGGCCAGGAGGGGGAGGGGGAGGGACACGCCTCCTCTGGGGGGAGGACCTCCTTTGTGAAATCAAACCCAGTAATGGCGGTCGAGCGGCTTGGAATTTTTACAGATTTTTTTATTATCAATCAGCGCCGAACGAGTAAGAACGGTGTTTATGAGCGATTTCGATGCGCAGGTAGCTACGTTTTACGGTCGGGAATCAAATTATATTCTTTCATATAGTTTTTCATTCAGTATTCATTAAGTTCTAATTGTAATTCACTGCGGATAATCTTTTTATTACAGTTACCATCACTATTCAACATGATTAAGGTTCACGGAACCATTAAATGTGACGAAACGAAGTTCACTTTCTTTTACATTTTTACTAGCTAACTTTCCCTTCGCACTGTATTGCCCAAATTAAAAATAGTTAAAATGTATTACGTTCCGGCTAATTACGTGGTCAATGAGTGGATGTTCCTGCTGATGATCCGACAGCTCCGTAGAATCTCAATATTTAAAAAATATATATAGTTTCTGAAAAAAGAGAGTGTTATGTCTTTTAGGGTACAAACTCACTGGTGGGTTTAAATAACGATTCGTTTCATATTAATTATGTACATATATGCTTAATTATTATATTGATTGTGGTTTTATCATCGCATTTTTAATTTTCTCAATGTTTAACGTTTTTCACAATCACACTCTGTTTTCCTTTGAGGGAAATCTCGATCTTCTATACTTAACAGTTTAAAGGGTGGCGTTAAACGAGCAGCCCCAGTTCTAAACTTCGAGACTGAATACTAAATCCGCTTTATATATTCCGCAAAGTGGTTATCGTAAATTACACATAAATCGACGGAACTTTCGGCTTGAACTTTTCCAAGTGGAGAGAGAGCTTTTCGTTTGAGGGCCAGATTTTTGTTGCTAGTCTAGAAATCATCGAATCGATAGCAGTTTCCCAGCGTCTGTTGCAAACATTTTTGGAACACTTCAATCGTCATTGCAAAAATTGTAGGTACATTCATGGGAGACAATTTTCATGTCATGTTAAGTAGTAAAAATGGATAGAATTGCTAATTCTGACAAAAACATTGGTTCCAAATTTATTTAATCTAAAGACACAAGGTAAAAAACGCACAATTTCAATTTTAGAAAGCATCATTTGTAGCCATGTATACCTAATGATCATTTCCACAAACGATCCATTATCATATGGTTGTAAATGTCATTAGATGTGGTTACAAGTGATACCGTCTACAAATGCGTTTTTGACGTTGTCTATGTGCAAATCATTATTCTTATCGCAAAAGGTGATGAAAAGGTCCATCATCAGGGCATACATAACACCCCGAAAATATGCTTGTTGTTAAATCATCGAATAATAAATAGGCAATCAAAATAGAGGTAATTTATTCAAAGTCTATACAAAATTATATCAATTCCACGTCAATTATTGATTTTTTTTTACAATTAAGAGAAGTCATGTTTGAAAAACGTAGAATTCTGTGGCTGAGTTTTAAGACTACAGACTACGTGGAGATTTCACGGCGCAGCTGCTCCCAGATTACACCCTACCGTGGAGCAAACCAGCGCAGCCTCCCAAACTACCCCCCCTCCCCCTACTGGCAACCTTCCTCCACACCCTAATGGGAGAGGTT
Organism: Glyphotaelius pellucidus; assembly: GCA_936435175.1. Taxonomy (NCBI): domain Eukaryota; kingdom Metazoa; phylum Arthropoda; class Insecta; order Trichoptera; family Limnephilidae; genus Glyphotaelius; species Glyphotaelius pellucidus. The sequence goes on from OW386541.1 coordinate 954,391, forward strand.
CCGCAACCTTTGGAAAACTGCGTGAAATCAAAATAATGTAGCAGCAGGTTCTAGTAAATCTTTTATATATTTGATCGGACTTTCATTTTTTCATCATTTAAGGTAGAGTTCCGACCACAACGACAGTACCGTTAGTGTCGCTGCGTCAGTGCGACATTGTCGCAGCGTCGCTGAAGTGCTAGTCATTTCCGAGGACCGCGACTATCGTCGGTAGACTCCAGACATTACATGATCGCCGACCTGATTGTCTTGCTCCCATAAATTTTATCTAGGTAATTTAATATATTGTTTCGAATCGAACTCGGAATAATTTGCAAACTCATTCCAAATTCTTTAAAAAAAATGTTTACATTATTTTGCACATAAATCAAACAATAGTGGATATTGTGACAGCAAAGCATAAGAAATTCACCATCTTCCTCGGTAAAGACTTCAAAACCCTTAATTTTTTTTAAATAATTTCAAGTAAAACCTATAAATCAATCATCGCAGCGTGCATAAAATATATATATGGCTCTGAGTTACTGCCGCGCATCAGTGACTCCTTGATCTTGTTACTGACGCTTGACACTGCGTCAGTAGGTGGGATAATACCAAACGAGCAAAATAAATGCTCATTCTAGTCTGCTCTTGCAAATCATTTTGGTATTAACAGTTATAGAGCATTCGTTCGGTGTCAGGAATATAATTGTCCTTTAGTGAAATTCTTTTTCTGAAATTTTTTTGAATTTCTTTCCTGAAAAGTATTCTTGTATTCTTGGAACTCGCGTTCCTACTAATTCTTATTCGTATGAATTATGGATTGAAGTAATGAAAAAAAAAAACTACAAATTACAGAAACGTACCAAAATTTCAGATGTCTGTGGGATCCAACTTACGGAAAATAAAAATAAATAATAATGAAACTTATGGAAAATAAATTATAATAAATTATTCAAATAGGTCTCTTCCTTCTTTTATTTTTCGATAAATGAGTCATAACGATAATGTAGCACTTGAAATTACAATATATGCTCTCACTGTCAGACATGGTGTAGTGAACACTACCACTGATTGTTAAAGAATGAGCAATGAGCATTCGCTCGCCTGATCTGAACATCCCTAGAGCATTTGCAAGAATTCTGGTTCTTGATGTTCTCGCTCTTGTTCGTTGGTATTCTTTTGGTGTAAATGGTGAAAAAGAATTACAGTTTACACCATAGATCAAGAAAGAACGCTTTTATTCCAGCTCTAGCTCTATGTTCGTTTGGTCCATTACCTTGGCACTGCGTTCGACTACGCTCCCGTACATTTCTATAGAGCCTTGTACTGTCGCTCTGTCGCTCGACACTGACGCAGGGCTCTTGATAATACAGCAATACACATATTCTTTCAATTGCTGTACTTTTCTCATGCGTTTCACTTTTCGCTTAACACTTACGTGAGAACATCTATAACAATCTGAAATTTGCGAACACCTCAGCACGGGTTCTCCTAATGAGGTGTTCACAAAACATTTCGACTTAACCATTTACAAACTGTTACCGATTGTTTTGCACTCTACTACCATATTTTATATTAGTATTTTTTCTATTACTGGCATTTATCATCTATTTACTTTCATATCTGTAAACTGTATGTACGTAAATCAATAATCTTCCGATAAGACAATAGCTTTTACGCTACCTAATAAAATGACAATTTTTTTAATTAATGTCCTCTGGATTGAGTTGTGTATTCCTGCACATTAGTTATCTCTTCCGCTCCTCTCTTTCTTCCTTCTCGCTCCCTTCGTCCAACCCCTGCTTGAACTATTCAAAGGAAGTTCACTTTAAAGGGATGCATTATTTCATTCTGGAGATGGGTTCCTCAACTGATTGGAACTTCCCCGACATCCTAAATTGTTGGCAATTTATCTTCATTACCACCGCACGCTTTTTTCCCGATTTTAAATCTCTATTCCGCGAAAAGAAACGGATTACTTTTAAATCTCACTTTCGGCTAACAAATTACTGTTCAGTAGAGGCTTGAGCACCATTTGAAAAATATTCACGATCAAAATTCTCAACTATCACATAATAATACATTCTGAAATAGGTTCTTTGAGGAGACAGCTTACTTTTTTTCTTTTAGGAAAATGAATTTTGATTCAACTAATGGTGAAAATTATCTGGCAAATGTGTTTATTTTCGGAAAACATTTGTTTTTTTTTAATTTTTAAATTTCACTTGTGGATAATGATTAAGGAACTATATAATTATTCATGCTAAAAACAGGAATCTGAGAAAATCTTACCAATGTGCTAAAATTGGTCGGAAAATCCTTTTCCCTGCCCTTCCCAACTCTTCTCAACCCCCCTCCCCCTCCTAACCCTAACCAGAGACGTGAAATCATCGAAGTGTTAACGTTCTACCTCCCTTTACCTTCTCATCCCTCTAATCCTCCCGCCGAGCCTTCCATAGAACAACCCTGCAGTTCCCATCTGGTAAAGAATCTAAAAAAAAAACTTAAACGAAACTAAACTGAACGGAATGTTGTTATAATAAGGCTATAATAACATAACTTAATAATAAAAATCAATGCTAGCATAATAATATTCTTCTGCAAAGATTCTATGTTATCTAAACAGCACACTTTACGTCATTATTACTGTTTCACAAAATTATTACATCATATGTTTGTAAAAGCTTGTGCGGCCACAAATAAAGCAATAAATCTCTTATAAATAAACATAATTAGTTACAATATTCTCCCTACGAAAGAAGGGCCTTCCGAAACCGGTAGAGTGTAATAAAATAAAAGTGGTCTACAACAAATTTATGTGTTTTTATTGTACATAATTCTTCTTTTGGTCTTCTTTTAATAATCTTACATATTAGTGTTATAAAACATTACCTCTTTCAAGACAACCCACGAAAGACACAGGCTCTGTTGTAATTTCTTCCATTTTCTTATAAATGACGCCTGCAACAGAAAGGAGAGATTACAATGGAGCTCTCGGCAGCAGCACTATGTTATAATATAGGAGTGCACAATAGTACAAAGTATTTACTTAGTGGCGCAAGTTTTCCGTAGAATCCAACATATATGATATAAAGTTATTTAATTTCCCTGCATTCAAGCTCCTGCACCTTTGAAACTTGCTCTCCGAACTCTATCATTAAATTACCATAAACGTCTTCATCTATCATGAAAGGAAGTTGTGATATCTCTTCTGATTCGTTTAACCCGCTTTGACATATTCCGACTAGATGCTTTGATCTTTCGCATGAGTGAATTCTCGAATCCAAAATATAAGAAGTTCCTAACCTGGATTCTTTTGCGGCAATATGACAATTTACAGTTTAGAGCCTTGCAAGTTTTTCGATGTTCTTATGTTATTCGTCTTTATATTATTTATTTCGAATAAGTGTACAAAATATCGCTCCAGGACATTTTTTAATTATTTTCTCAGATAATACATGTTACATATCATTTACATTATTTATTTGTGAAACATAGTGAAGGAAAAATGGGCGATGATTTAATAATCATATCCAAACGCCAGCAGTAAAAATATCATTAATAACATTAAATGAAATGAAGTAAGGGCACATATATGAATAATTAAGAAGCAATAAAATATTTACTTTATTTTTATTTTGGTAGGCTATCTAATGATAGGCCTGTAAAATTCTTAGAAATTTAGCTCTCTTTACCATTATTCAGAACAGTTATAAACAAATTTCATTTCTAAATCAATGTTGGTGGAACTGATTTCACATAAGCAATAATCCCCTCAGTATAATGCGCTATATAGTAGTGATAAATACCTATGTAAGCAAAAAATTATCTGTTTCCTATGATGTACCTCAAGGCAGTAAACTAGGACAAATTTTATTTCTTATTTGCGTTTACTCACTTTCGAGGTAAGGAATTATTATTTGCCGACGACGCCGTCTTAATATTCGAAGATGAAACATAGCAATCAGTTATTAACAAAACTAATAATGGCCTAATAAAAGTAAAGCATCGGCTAGACACAAACTTCCTCACACTTAACATCGACAAAACACAATATACGTCGTTTTCCATAAGCAAACATAATGTACCTAACAACTACCCTAAACCAATCATTCACTCGTGTTCATTCAATTTGCACACTCCCGATACTACTAATATTAATTGCATGCATTCTACCCTTAAATCATCAAAGGTAGTTACTTATTTGGGAATAATCATAGATAACCGACTACGTTGGGAAGCCCATATCAGTGACACAGAAAAAACTCCGTAAACTCTGCCATATATTCTGCTCCCTTAGGTCCAGCTTAGATTTACAGTCTCTAAGAAGCTTTAAACATTGCCCTTCTCCAACCCATAGCAACATATGGTGTAGTGGGAAGGGTGGTTGTGCTGAATCCATTATTAATCCAATTATGTTCAAAAACAAATTTTGAGTATTGTATTCAAATGCCAAGCTACCCATCCCTCAAATAAACTCTTTACTAAAATCAGAGTCCTAGATATTCGACAGTTATTTACTAAGACAAGCATACATTATATATGGAAAAATAATCTACTGGTCGCTCCACAACATCAAGTACACACACGCTTTTCATCAAACCTGGGTTGTGTGGCCCCTAAAACTAAAACCTCAATCGCTATAAAACGTGCTGCATTTATAATATATATAATTTTATATGAATTAACCCTTCGGGCTAATTTGTTTGGTTTTCGGAACAACTAATAAAGTTCTCATACAAATCGTTGTGTCTCCCTTACTATCATGATTAGAAATATGATCTAAACGGTATTAAAAAAAACTCCACGCTCTATGTTAAAATCTAAAAGTTCACCACAAAATTATTAAAATCTACACCTTAATGAATTCAAAAACCGAAATTTGAAATACAATTATGAAACCTTCGGAACGACAAAAAGTGAGTTGACGATAACGTTTATAATACATTTGCCTAATAAAATATGTTCGTGTTTTTTTGTTGTTTAGTTATCGGTAACTTTACAGTAAATGTTTTCAAAACTTATTTATGTTTGCTTTCAAATTTTTTTTATTTAAAAAATTGTATGTTTATTTCGCATTATAAAATTTGAAAGCGTTTTTCATTACTTGACACAAATGACACAAATTAATCATATAAAATTTATTTTCGCACGCCGGGATTCGACCCTGTATTGGATTGCGAGTCAAGAGCCTTACTCCTTGACCACGGAAGCCGACTATTTTGAAACCCACAATTCCCTTTACTCATAATCAAATATTACAATGTCATTTTTTGTGAATTACCGTTTCCTTTTGAGCTTTAATATCCACAACGTATTTTCACAAGAGTTTCCCAAGTTCGTCTACCCGCTTTTCTTCTCCCCTCCCCTCCCCCTCCGCTCCGCCACAGCGATGGCCGCCGGGCGCCCGAGGCAACGCTTTGATTTCCGATTCAGAGGGAAATTGCTATCCATAACTAACCTCCCCCCTTCCATCCCACTATACTCATTTCAAACAGGCCATCTGGCAGAAAGATAAATTCAGACAGTACCCCGTCATCGCCAACTCAAAGGAATGCTATCGTCATTTTGCTAAGAGGCTTCGCTTTTCGCCTCTGGAAAATTTGCTTGAGTTCGGGGGATCGGGCTTCGAACATGTTTGGTAACTTATGAACGTGCTCGAACGGAGTACATATTCAAGAGTTGGTTAAAATGGGTGACCATTTCTTTAAAGAAAATTAAAAATAAAAACAGGCAAGAATTACAGTAGAATTTTCTTTCATATTTTATGGTTACACTGCTTTTCTTACCTTCACTGTTTAAGATAGTCTGTTTCAGACTTATATTTTATGTCTGTTACCAATTATATTTTATGTCTGTTACCAATCATATTTTATGTCTGTTACCAATTATATTTTATGTCTGTTACCTTGCATAGTTTGCATGAACGCAATGTGTAATTAATAAAAAAAAGGAAACTAAAATTAATAAGAAAAATATTCGATTTACTTAATCAAAACAAATGAACGCCATTCATTAAACTTTCAACAAGAATGTATAACACAATGAATTAACACTTTTACTTCATATTTTGAACACAACCGTTCTCCATTTTCATTTTAAAATCATTCTGAATTTGCGTCTCTCAAATTCACAAGCTGCGGTCACTCCCGCAACCACTTTAACAACGTACCCTCTCATTTACCTCCTCCCTCAAGGCTCGTGGGTGGGGGGGTGGTTACCATGGCGACCGCCGCCCGCTGCACCCCGCGGGAGGGGCGGGCACCAAATCAGTGCACCAATGGCACGACAGAAATAAATTGTTCCCCCTCCCCCACCTCCCTCCCACCCGCTACCCCATGCTCCTGTCGGTCCAGACAATAGAACGAAGGCAAATTTGTGATCAATCCATTCTGTTATTCAATCAGAACTAAAGAATCTTATCCTTTCTTCAAGTAAGAATTGAACGAGATATAATTACAACAGCAGTAAATCAACGTAAAGAAATTCATATGAAACGGTTCAATATAAAATTGAACATGCAAGAAAGATTAAGAAAAAAATCCTTAACGTAAACCAATCTAACCTAACACTTTTATGATGTTTTGTTTTATCCGGTTTCAAATAAGAATTCACGAAAATATTGCAAACTTTTTACATAACCGGTACAGAACGAAAGCTTTCTTGTGTTCCAAAAATTAAGCGAAAGAAATCTATGTTTTAAGTGCGGCGATAAACAAGTGCCATAAAATCGGGGAATCCTGACCTTTCCCGGTCCTCCGCGAAGGCTATGGATTTTTCACTTGGCGTCTAAATGTGTGGAATCTCCGGCATGTGCCTGGGTTGTCCTATTCCGTATTAAAGGCTGCTCTAACGTAGATTTTCTATTTCACTTGAGTTAGGATTTTCCAAAGTAGACAGAAACCATGTTTTTTATTACCACGCAATACAGATTATTCTAAATATAAATTAGACACTGAATTTTGGATCATCAGCCGCACGATTTTATTAAAACCTATTTGTATTTCCAATGGTACAATATTGATTGTCTTTTATTTCCAATGTTGTAAACTGCTTATTGCTTGTGTTATAAACTGCGCCCACTTTCAACCCAAGATTTTTTAATGAGACAGACATAGTACACCAACAATGAAATGTGATTAATAAAGTTGAATAAATAAACTAAACAAAATAAAATATAGATTAAAAATACCTGTGTTAAAAATTATGAATTTTTGATGATTTGTGATTTAGTATTATATATATATTTTTTTTACATTAGCTCAACACAGGAGGCTTTGGGGAAAAAGCCTTCAGGGCCTCTCATCTTTGGGGATGCTGTTTGGAAGGTCTTTTTAGGGAAAGGAAGAGACAAACCTGACCCCATGAACCCGGGATTCCTTGTTAAGTCACCAAACGTAGCGAACCACCTGGGCTAACCTATGGGCCCTATGGCAGGGGTGTTGGTTGTGCAATAAATAACAGAGTTAAGTTAGCCTTTCAGAAACTGGGCATACTGTACAGGGCCCGCAGATACTTTAATAGTACACAACTGCTAACCCTGTACAAATCGCAAGTGCGCCCCATGGTTGAATTTGGCAGCCACCTATGGTCTGGAGCCCCAAAATACCTAAAAAAACCTCGACTCTGTGTAGAAACGAGCGGTCCGTTTGACAGATTCTCCTAACTTAACAAACGGATTGCAATCTTTAGAGCACAGGCGTCAGGTGGTAATGCTGTTCTTGTTCTACCGATATTACAATGGAAGATGAGAAGAAGTCATTGATCCCCTCGGCACCGGTGCATAGTCGGGAAACACGCCAAACACGCGCCCAACATTTGTACACGGTTGACATATTTGTCACATGAGAACGGGTCGTTTCTACGACTCGTTCTTGAGTTCAAAGCTCGGCTATGGAATGATTTGCAGGCCTCTGTGTTTCCTCCTTCCTATACGGGTCTCTTCAAGATCCATGTTCACTCCTTCCTCTCGTCAAAAACACCCTCCACACAGAATCTTCAAAGATGACCTAGGCCCTTATGCCATTATTTAGGCATAAATTATTTTCCTCAGGGCCTCTTGTGTGGAGTTAATGTAAAAAAAAATGGTTCGCGGTACCCATACCCAAATTTTAAAAAACTTAATACTGTAGGCACTTTCAGTAAGGTGAAGATATAAATTTTTGTTTTTTCCTGCAAAAAATCAATCGTGAAATTTTTCCTATTCAGAAATTTTGTGAAACTTCACGAGATGCTACGATTACCTTCAATGCTTGTGGACTAGTGCGTGCACAAAGAAATGTTAACTCATGTGCGCCGCCTTACAGAGGTATTTTACGTTAATCATTTTGGCGAAAATACTGTTGAAGTCCAATGATGCTATAAATGTTGTAGAGTATTTTAAGTAGTGGTCAACAAAAAAACGAATTGTTTATACACTGGATTCATTTTCGTTGTCAGAATTTTTTTCGTTGTATGAATGAATCTGAAAAACAGTAAAATTATTTCCTTAATTCCAATTCTCATTTTTCTCACCCTTATAATATCAAAGCCTCTATTAAGGTCGGTAGGTATTCGGAGCAATATCAAGGCTTTCTTCCCCGAAGTACGTTATGAGATTTTCAATTTGACAGAGATGGTTCAGATTGCAGGCCGAGGTGAAGTAGGACCCGCCGGGGACCCCAGTCCCGACTAAAGTTACACCGCACGAAAAGTTTATCTTTCAAAAATTCTATTATCGTATGATTTCACAAAATATATACTTTATTGTGATTATATTTTGGGTTATTGTGCCGTGTTGCTCTTCCTCTTTTTTCCTCAACGTCCATCATCTGATGTTGGCCAAAGAAGGAATATAACCCAAAAATTTATCACGATAATATTTTTGAAAATCTCAAATAATTGACAGAGCGTAGCGCGAAAGTTTAAAGACGGCCGTTTTATCTTTAGTCTGTCTATTTCTTTGTACGGTCCGTTTGCAAAATAGTGGCTGTTTTAATTTTTTTTAAATTTAAGTGAAATCAAAAAAGTTCTGCAAATATTTTAATAATTATTTTTGTTACAGCTGTTTCGGCTTACAAACTGTTTTTGTTTTATTGCGAGGTAGACAGAAAAATATTATCTAATTAATGTTTTATAACACATATATTGTGCCTAGTAAAACATATTATTGACGGGCTTACTTTTACCAATCATGCCTACCACCAACTAGCGGGTAAAGGAGATAAACAAAATTCGATTCTTTAACTAAAATATTTAAGATCACTGTGCACTATTGCGAAATATAAAGAAGGGTGGTAATCACTAAGATTTAAAATGTTTGCGTGCGACAACGCTTGGAAATATTCTTCAGGGGAGAGGTCCTGGGTTCGAGTCCCAGAGGTGCCAATATCTTTTTCTGATTTTCTGTCTCCAGATTTTCGATTGAGTTTCTTTCATAGTGTCTTCGTTTAATTAGTTATTTTTAAATTTTATTTTTACTAGCTGGTACCCGGCAAGCTTTGCCATGCCATTTAATAAAGAAATTGTTTCTCCCTATAAAATTTCCCGCAAATATATCATCATCGTTTCCACGGAAACGATTTGCTTTCCACGGCAACGATTTGTTTTGCTTAGCAATAACTCGCTTTTCTTAGGGACAGAAAACGTATGATAAATATAATACATTAATATTTTTAATTTCATAACGCCAGAGCTTACCATTAAATACAGCCTACAGTATTCGCATATAATTTAGCTTTCTATTGGTGAAAGAATTTAATAAAATCGTATTATTGTTTTACGTCTGAAAGCGTAACAAACAAATACACGCAGTTTCGCATTTATAAAATTAATAAGTGTAGATAACTATAAACCCTGAAATTAAATAAATTTCTTACCTTCCAATTAGAGTGCGAATTTACGATCAGTATGTTTAGTACCTATGTTATATTTTCCTAATTGAATTGTAGATTTCCATAAAAATAGATAAAATTTTATTATAAAAAATATTCTGATCGCTGTATCCTTACCGTGGGTTAGAGTTTAATATCAGTGCCCGGTTGGTGCTAAGAAATGTCAAATCAGCCATAAATTTTATTTGTCCATCGGGGATTCCCGGATCGAGACCCGAATACTAACGCTGCGCCACTGGACTAACTGATTGGAGCGAGCGGAACGGGAGAGCCGATGGAGGAAAGAGAAGAACAAATAGAATGTGAAGTAAAATATGATACAGACGAGGAAGAGATAAGAAATAATATTATGTGAGTGTGAGAACTGAGAGTTTCGGGTGTTGATCGTAAAATAGGTCGGCTGAGATTGGACGCTTGTTTTATTTCGCCCAGATTAAATGTTCGGTGTAATATTTTGCGGGTATGGAAAAGTTTGAATTTGTTTTTAATTAAAGAAGGGGTGTAATCATCGGAAGATTTTTTCTTAAGTATGTATTTTACGGCCATTAATTTGTACCCTAAAATGATAAATATCAAGAACAAGATTTAAAATGATCCATGGCGATATTAAATTGACTCTCATTTTTAACAAATTTATTTATCTAAACCAAGGATTATTGCTATGATCGTTATATTAAGTCAAGATATTTCTCTAACCGGGCATACATGACCTGAATCTCATCTCCAATACATGCATATGCCGTTTTTCAAATTAGTACTAGATAATAGGTATTGTAATATTTTCCGCTATTATGATTTATGCACTAAATCGCCACGAGGTGGTTTACGGAGGTTTCTGATCACTTTGTTTTATTTTATCTTATATTTAAATTTAAAATACGAGTATTATTTTAATGATACTGAATATTGCTTCAATGACAACTTTTTTTTCTATTCTTGAACATACACTTTACAAATTATTACATTGGTTTACATAGATAATAAGTTTAGTAATAAGAAAAAAAAATGTTAATGTTCCGTAACTGCATGTAAATAGGCTATATTAGTAGTATTTTGTGAACACCTCACTAGGCGAACCTGTGCTGAGGTGTTCCCACGTTTGGGATTATGTGCTATTCTGTCGACATATGTAGAAACACCGTACCTTCCTTGATAATGTCACGAAGGGCACTGTGGGTCGACCCATGGCGGCAGTATCATACGCATAAATTAAAGATATTATAATATATAATAATAATTAAAGATAAATAATTAGTTGCAGTTAGGATCTAGATTATGAGTCAGATAAATAATTCTCTTGATAAATGGTATACTTTTCTATGGACCACATGAGCAACGAGCTTTAGATTATGTTTTGACGTGTAATTTTCATGATAAGACTCAAACCTAATTGATTTATTTATTTCCAGGTGAGAAGCCCCACAAGTGCCAGGTGTGCGGAAAGGCGTTCAGCCAGAGCTCCAACCTGATCACGCACTCGCGCAAGCACACCGGCTTCAAGCCCTTCGCCTGCGACCTCTGCGGCCGGGCCTTCCAGCGCAAGGTGGACCTGCGCCGCCACAAGGAGACCCAGCACACCGAGCTGCGGCCGCTGGGCGCCCTGCCTTCGCAGCCCCCGCCACTCTGAGGCTGCGCCCCCTACGATCCCCAGCCCTACTGCCAACAATAATCGAGCTACATTCGATTCAAATTTATTGTAAAACACGCTGGGACTCTAACCAAGACATATTCCAAATACGAATTCATTGAAAAATACGCTGGGACCCTAATCAAGATACATTCCGTATTCAAATTCATTGGAAAAATGCTGGGACTCTCATCCAGCTATATTCAGAAATCAAATTTATTGAAAAACACGGTGAAACTCTAATCAAGCTATATTCAAAATACAAATTCATTGAAAAACAGTCTGGAACTCTAATTACGCTGTGTTTCAATTTCAAATGCATTGAAAAATACGCTGGAACTCTAACCAGGCAATATTCCAAATTCAAATTTATTGAAAAACACGCTGGGTCTCAAATCAAGCTACATTCCAAATTCAAATTCATTGAAAAAACGCTGGGACCCTAATCAAGCTACATTCCAAATACAAATTCATTAAAAAAAAAGCTGCGACTCTAATCAAGCTCTATTCCAAATTAGAATTAACCATTGATTTGAAAAGCACTTACTTACTGCCAACAAAATATATATGTTGAGACGCTTATCAAGTTTTAATTCAAATTCAAATATTATAACATCACTTATTTGAACAACACGTATCCAGAAACACTCGATGAGATTCTAATCAAGCCCTATTCCGAAATCTACTCTTGAAACATTCGAACCACAGATTTGTAGTGCAATTTCGTGATTGTTCAACCTATGTGTGCAAAACAAGTGAGTTAGATACATAAGTATATGGAAATTATTAAAATCTAAAACAGGCTTTTGACATGCATTAAACGTTATTATTTAATAGAGATTCCCACGGCTTAGCAATTATTGTATCACCAAAGATTAAGAAAAATTTACAAAAAGACTTCGGACAGATTTTTTTTGCTTTCGTATAAGATTTTATATTTATCGAAAAAGTCTATTTACTGTCACTGTCAAAAATTTCCTTGTTATTCTTTTTCCAAAATCTGAATTCATTGTTGATTTTTTCACCAAGTTGAGTTTCTCAACGGCAAGGTTGAGAAAAATAACTTTTCACTTTTAAATGTTGATAGAAATAATAGGTTTTGTAATTACTTTGATCAGATATCCACTTTCCATGAAATTTTGCATTTCCAGAACACTATTTTTTGGAAATTAAGTTGTTCACATTCCCATTTCAAAATAAGGTTAGACTTTTATATTTTACTACCTCTTTTCCAGAAATACCATAAATAATAATTTTATGTTATTTGTTAAGTTTGACCAGAGTCAAATATTGTTAATTGTTTACTTATATTATTGAAGAATATACATATTATCACACGAAATTACTTAGATATAATGGATGCATTTCAAATGTTGTGAATTGGTAAAATCTCTTTTAAACATTTGGACATATTTTTTGCTTTTGCTGTGTATTTTAGCTCCATGGTAATTGACAAAGAAAAAGAATTTTTAAACTGCATGAAGTTCTTTCATGACGACACCGTAAGGCAATTTTTTATGTACCTAGCGAGTAAATGATATATTGTAACTCGATACATTATTCACTTACTACAACTTAATTTACAGATACCGTTATGAATGAACTGAACATAATTTTATTATTAATAACAATGTTTAAAAAATGCATCCCTGATCTCTTATTAAACATTCAATGATGATGTCTGTTAATAATAAATGTAAATAAAAAGCACAAACTTTATGTTATTTAATGTTTTGTAAATATTAAAAAGTAATTGTTTTTCTATTGATTCTAGTGTTTTTAGTATTACATCATTTCATTGCCAAAGATCTTTACCTGATAAAAATATTGATTAAGTCTCACAAATTTTATTTATTTTCGAGAATATTTATAATTTTAACTTCTAGTCACTTAACCGAGGATTATTAAATTTATTTTTGTAAATAACTTTACAAAGTGAAACCTTACATATCATCTCACACACAAAAATGCTAATTTCGTTAGTCTGTGAGTCCTCCGTAACTTTGGTTCAATTAACTCAAATTTTCTTTGAATTTGAGTCATTTTCAAAATTGAACTGATTGAGTCAGGAATTCAGACAAGCGATCTCTATTTAACAGTTTTTTTAACAGAAAATTATTTTTGTCAATTTCAGAATTATAACTGATTTGTCAAGAATTCAGACTATCCCGTGATTTTTCACGGGTCTGCGCTAGTTCACTATTACAAATCACATCACGCTGAACAATTTTTATTTATTTTTACCGTTATGAGATTACTGTTTTTCGGAAAAGTATCAAACTAAAAATGTTTTTTTTTACTAAAAATCAATTCCACCTACCTACATTTCCTTATAAGTATTAATAATAAATACCTAGACATTTTTGGAAATCTACGCACAATTTGTGTAAATTCGATTATTTTGAAGACTTTCTTGTTGTACTGAATCGTAAAACTTAACCATAAATCCATTGTCGAAATGTAAATATCTAGGTTTAATAAATAATTATTAAGACCTAAGAAATAATGTATAAACCTTACTGTAATTTTCTATCGTCTCAATGTGCAATTTTGTCTTAGGGAAATAATAACTATAAAATTGTTAAAGATTTTTTCGCTGTAAAAAGAAAAATAGTTATGAATTGAAAATATTATCTTAAATTAAACTGTATGTATGGATGTTATGTATATTTATTGTGACAACTCTTGTATCATACTAAACTGATGGTTTTTTCAATCTGACACGAATACTCAATATAATAGACGAATCGAAAAATATAAACCATTTGTTTTATTCAATCACCCTTAAAAAAACAAAACAGGAACCTTCTTCTAACCGAATTGATCGATTGCCTGGTAAATAGGACACGGAACACTTGGTTTACAGGCAAAGGATTAAGCGGACAACTTCACTTACTAGTCTAAATAATCACAAAATCATCAACAAGTAGGTTTCCTTTTCTGTGGATGTTTATAAATATGATTAATAATGGTATGTTTTTAGGTTTTCACGGCCAAAAGTATTTTTGTTATTTATTTTTGGGGTATTATGCCCTGTTTCGCTACCCCTTCTTTAGCCAACGTTTCGGACAGCGTTACAGTGTCCATCATCGGGACAGATGAGCCCTGCCCTGATGATGGACACTGTAACGCTGTCCGAAACGTTGGCTAAAGAAGGAGGTAGCGAAACACGGCATAACACCCCAAAAATAAATAACAAAAATGATAAATAATTATGAAGTCGCACGGCTGGTTATGCAGTCAGCTACCATACGCTGAAGAGCTTCTTGAGGTCTCGAAGCACTGCAACGATGTCGACTTCAGAACAGAGAGTTGTGTTTCATTCCAAAGTTATTTAGAAATGCTGTAACTACCCTCATATACAACAGTTTTATGTCCGGGAGAACAAAAAGGAAAATGGTCCTTGGGTCAGTATTGCGTGTACAAGAGCCATGCTACTGCAGTCTAAAACAGAAATGCAGGATCCATCGAAGTCATCAAACTGTGCATTTGATACATTTGATGTAACTTCATTTTGTTGGGCGTATTGAATATCCTGTACCGATAGAGGTTAGGAGCAATACCCTCGTGTCTCGAAACATTATAGCAACATCGACAACTAAATAAATAAATACTTACAAAAATAATAATAATAACATATTACTTTCTCTAAGACAAGAACAAGGACAAATGACGTGCGTATGAGTGACTTTCATGACGATTTTCGAGATTGTTCAAAACAAAGATTAAGATTTTTTTTTTTTCAGTTTTTTTAATCTGAAAATTTATAGAAAAAAATACCATTAAGGTATTTGTAATGTAATACGAGTGCACAAAATTTTCATACGCATCTCCCTAACAAATTATAGGAAATGGTGGAATAATAGTTAGTTTTTTTTATAGGTAATTAAAAAAAATTGAGTAATAAAAAATAACATTAACGCATAGGTCACGTTAAGAATTTTCAATACATAAAAATATTATTTTTGTTAAAGCCAACACATAGACATTACCATACTTGATAAAGTGTCACTTTTATATTTATCTTCAACTAATCTAGTGGAGGTAATATCCGAAGACAAAATGAATATATAAGGTCGACACTGCAATTGCAGCGCTTCGCACCGTGCATAGGTATCATTCTTCAACACTGCAATTGCAGGGCCCCAGACACTAGACAACAGTTCCAATGCTATGTAACCAGCCTCATTATAGAACTGAACTTTCGCGACCTATATGGCCTTAACCACTCGGGTCATTTGTCACGAAACATCAAAAGCCGTTGAGTCACGTTGTGCTATATCTGTCACCAAATGACACGCCCTCATAAAACTAGTTCTTTCTTCTTTTCCAGTGTGGTCAGACGTATGTTGTAAACAGATTTAGAAATAGAGAACACCAAGCTTTATCTTTGCATTTAAAAGTTTACCATATTATATGGCAAACTTTAAATAGTTCAAAAATTTTAAATTGAATAATATACAGGAATATTTTTTAATATATCCTTCTCAATTATCCCGTATTTGAGATCACATGAGTGCAATGTGTGGAAAAGTCTAAATTTGACTAAAACCTTATTCAAACTTTTGATTATCCACAAGTACAAGAAGCGTATGTATGTAAAAAATAATTATTATTATAAATCAAAATCTTGTGTTCTTTGAAAATTCTTGGAAAATTTTGTTGCTAGATGATAAGTAAAAAACTGAAAAATTAATATTTGCCACTTGAAATGAGTTGCTAAGAATTCGTGTCACCTAACTGTAATAAATTCATCATCATTGCCTAATTGACTCAAAGTTTCATTAATAATCAAAAATAATTAAATCGTTTTAATTTGCAAAAGCTTTTGCGAGGACAGTCGAATCTACCCGTACTTCTAGGGGCCTGGTAGCTAGGATTATAGAAAAGTAGAGCGTTCGTAATATAATGAGGCGATCCTCAAATGTCAACCAGTAATTTAATAAGGTTGCAAAATTTCAAATTTACTCTTCTTGATGTTGAGATGGTGATTCCGCAAGGCACAATAGCCTTATTTTACATTTTGTTTGTGTTATTCTGAACACGTGACAATAACAAGGGACCAAGGCACTGAATATTTTACTTATCTCCAAATACGTTATATTCAACAGATTATATAATAATATGTAAATTGAACATAATCATGTGGTAGTGTACATAATGCATAATGCTATTTACGAAGGTTCAATAACTTCAGGAGATAAGTTCTACGTGATAGTATAAGTAACAAACATACAGTTTTTGTCGAAATTTTAATGTTTTAGTATATTATTAGTTGTTTTTGTGTTTAGTTCGTAGCCATTTTAATTTTTTTAAATTTAGTTTGAATTTAATTTAATAATGTTTTTATCAAGTTCTACGTGTATATTAGTTTTTACCGCTGTTTCGGCTTACAAGCCATTTTCAAGCTGTAACAAAAATTAAAATAGTAGCTGCAAAAATAATATATCCTCAATATTTGTACATTTCTACTCTTGTTACAAAACTAAATTTTTCACCTTGATGATACCATTATTATATTTAATTCAAATTGTATTTTTTTAATAATGTTTTATGGTAGAGTCAGGTAAAAAGTTGAATTTTTTGTTTTCAAAAATTCTTACTTGGAAAAATGTTTTTTAAATGTAAGAAAGAAAACATGGAATTTCTAAAAAGTAATTTATCTTATTTTATGTATATATTTTATTTCTTGGGCATTAGCTATGTAATAATTTCTAGACATTTTGTTTTGAAGAGTTTTACTTTTCATGTACCTTTATTACTTAAATTTTTTATGTTTTGTTACCGGTTTCGATACATCCGTGTCATTCACTATCAAACTTAAAACTAAATTTGCTAATGAATGACACAAAGTAAAACTTTTCAAAACAAAACATCTTATTTTATTTCTAACATCATTAGGATCACCCCCCGAAGTTAGTGCACTTTACCCCCGGACACTTTGCATATTATAAGCATCCCGAACGCTTTTCATAAAATTGTTCATATTATTTACTTGTTAGATTTTGGGGTAGATCTGCTTTCCGCACATTTGCGTTCGATGGTTTGATTTGAATGGATTATTTTAAGATTTCTGGGGTTGGATGATTAGAATATATTGAATTAACCTGCGACTATCTAGAAAAATGAAATGACCAATTTCGTAGATTCTCGTTTAGTATTTCATCGCGGGTACACCTGCGCGTGCCACATCAAACAAAGTTCGGCCGAACGTGATGATATTAATTTAATTTTCAAATTACTCAAAGAGTCGTGCGCTCTATTCATTGTATCAAGGCGGGGGTCGCTAACAAATGGAGTCTCTCGCAAGGCACTCTTCCTCTTCCCCTTCCTTTCTATTCTAATCTTACTTCCACTCACACCACTTCCTACAGGGATAAGATTCCAAACTACAAAACACAAAAAATTTAAATGAAGCAAACAAATTTTACACTGACGCAAAAAGAGAAAATTCATCCCACACAGGTCGTAAAATATTTAGTTAAAATAATGTTCATGTTTTGAAGTTTCTTGTCTCGATAATTTCATTATTGCCTACATAGAAAAGTGTACGTAACAATCATCTTCATCTAGAGTCAGCAAACAATAAAAAAAACTTGCATTTTTAAAGGTGTGAAAAATGGAACGGCTTTAATTTAATACAAGTATTACAGTGAGTTTTTGATCAGGTGTTTCTACATAGTGCCTTTGTGCTTTTTGGGAGGTTCGTTATCCTTGTGCCGAGCTTTAGACGCCTTTAGACGCCCGTGGGTGTCGCTTTCACTTTGCGAGTTCTCCTCGCGGAACTAATGCTGTGAAATCTTCGCCGCACAACTCTCGCGGGCGGGGTAGGGGTGAAAGGGGGCAGGGTGGGGAAGAGTAAATCCAAAGAGCACTGCCTGTGATTATATTTCGAAATAATACGCGTGTATTCCCTTACGAATATAAATAACACAATAAAAAAGTTCTCTTGGAGGAAGTCATTTTGATTTTTCAGCGGTGATATTACATGGAAAATCTTTTCGACAGTAAAATTCACGTTGCGTTTGAGAAAAAAAAAAATTTATTATGCGATTTAATACATATAAAATTTTAATAATTCCTCCTGTTTTTTTCTAAATATAACCTCGTGTTTTCAGAGTTTCAACAACCTTTATTTTCTATGAAAAAATTATAAAAATATGGGAGAATCATTATGTCGTCTTGTATTATTTTTTATATTAAAATTTCAAGCCTCCGTAACTCGTTATAGAAATATTATTGCCATGAATATGCCAAACATAGTGATGATCAACCTTTTTAGCCGGATGGTCAATTTAATCATTTTCAATTTGTTTGCGAGCCGCTTTGGTTGTGTACCTACATAAGGTTGACATTGTTAAATATGCGGTCGAAAAATCAAGCGCCGCAGGCAAAAATTTTATATTTATGCAAGACTTTTTTCCTCATTCTGAAGTATTGAAAAACACATAAAAAATATCGATTTGCTATTTTGAGTAACTGTTGATTTTTGTTGTTCGGAAAATTAAACAAA
This sequence comes from Glyphotaelius pellucidus, assembly GCA_936435175.1. NCBI lineage: Eukaryota > Metazoa > Arthropoda > Insecta > Trichoptera > Limnephilidae > Glyphotaelius > Glyphotaelius pellucidus. The sequence continues at coordinate 973,385 of OW386541.1, forward strand.
ATTCAACCAAGAATATGATTTTATATTTATTTATTTGATATTTTATAAAAACAGAAAACAAGAACAGCGCCGCGCTGCGAAGGTGAATTCTTTTCTACACTAACTGGTAGGGTAGGAAAGAATACCTAAGAAAAAACGTACTATTTTGAGCAGCTGATTCAATACATTGAAGAAAGGTTTCCGCTTTACCCTTTTTCAAAACAACAGAAACCGTTAAAAATTCCTTACCGCATTTTTTTTGATATTTTATTTAGCCAAGTGGGAAGTACGAAAAAACTCTCGGGCCGCACATAATGGGCCCGCGGGCCGCACATAATGGGTCCGCGGGCCGCATCATCGGTTACTTGTCACTGATATACATTCCAAACTGATAAATCGTAAAAATTTCATGACAGCAGAGTTCGTCACAGAGAGTTTATGTTGGCACTAAAACACTTAAACGAGAGTTTATATTGGCAATTAAACATCTGCCATTATGGATATCGTGTTGTTATTTGTTATAGGACACTAATTTCAAGGACTTAATGAGGACAATAATTTTTAGGACTATGTAGTCATTCGGAGGAATGCACGTTTTGCAGTAATTTTTTTGTTGGCCCATGTTGTGGGAGGGAGGAAACACAAAAACCGGCAAATCATTCCACAGCCGAGCTGTTGAACTTTTGACATCTAATATTAGCTAAATAAAATGAGGATGATGCGAGGCTCAATGGTGCAGTGAAGTAAGAAGATTTACATATTGCCTAGTTCCTCGAAAACATCAAGTTAAATAACAAGTAGAAATAATTTATTTGATGAAATACATTCTAAAAGATCGGGTTAAAACGATACAAGACAACTCTATAAATAAGTACATACACGTACCCCGATCATCTTCGTTCAAAAGTTAGGTTCCATAATCCTGCCAAAATCAATATGAATATTTTCCATTTTACAACGTAACAAAGATCCATTCCTCCTCATTAGGATCACCTTAAGCCGACGTGACGCAGTCACCTGATCCTGCGGCGGGGCAATCAAACCCTGCGACAAAATATGAAGGAGGAAGTATTGTTATTAAGTTTCTCCCGACGGGAGCAAGATTCATGATCCGAGTTACTGAAAGTGTTCGGAGGAGCTCGGGGAATAGCGGGCACGTCCCTCGACTGCCGGGGGGGGGGTTGCAAGGGAGGGGTAAAGATATAGGGTGGGCAAGGGGTAAGGCAGACGTAGAACCTGCTTCCTCCCCTCCGCAGGAGATGGATGAGGACGAATATTGTATGAAGCTCTGTGTTTTGTTCTCGGTGTTGTTGAAAATTAATATCAAGATTTTTTCAGCTCGGTGCGGGTGGGTCGGGTTATTATGGGTGTTTGCAAAAATACAAAACAGTTTGAGGTTAAATATTGCACTCTTATTTTAGGTGTCACTAAATCGGATAAAAATCAAGAAGAAAACATTCTGTTAGAAATTATCGTGGCTTAAAGTGGTGACAGTCCGATAAGCACAAATCCGTCGCTTTAGACACCAATTCAAGATGGTAGAAAACTCGACCAATATATTTATTTTTTTTTTTATTTTTTTTTTATTATTATTTTTTTTTTTTTTATTTATTGTTATCAATAGAACTCCATTTTAATTTTTTTTATTTCTTTTATAAATAATAATTACCTATCAGAACTTGTTTATAAATAAACTGTTTTTATAAATTGAATAATAATATTATTGAATATATAAAAGAAATAAAAAAAATCAACCAATACAAATAGAAAATTGCAACCTGATGTAATTTAAGTTCTACTGATAAAGTATTATATCATGTAGAGTTTTAGAGAGACAACTTTTACATTCCCTAACTAATATCTAGGGGGAGATTAATCGGAAAGTTGGTAAAGCAAGACGTCGAAACTCGTGGCTTCAAAATTTTACGTGACTGCTGCGAGTGCATTTCCGTTGAGTTGTTCCAAGCTGCAGTCGATACGTCAATGACCAGTCTGATGCAAATTTATTTAAGCAGTATCTGTTGTTTTGTTCTACTTGTGTTCTCCTATGCTTTCATATACATTAAATATTTGTCTTTACACCTACTCATTATTCCAGTTCACATTGGTTATTGTGACCTACAATATTACTGTCAGTGTAAACAATTATTTCAAGTCAAGGTGTAAACATTGTTCCAATTAATCAACGATACTAAAGTTGATTAATAGGTAACAAGTTTTCAGTCATTAATAATATGTCATCAGTCATCCCATCACTAAATTCACGTACCCAACATATGTTCTTAATTACTTACATACTTCAAACTAAGACAGTAGATAACTAATTTATTAAAAATGCACAACTTGTGAAATAAAGATATACAAAAAACAACAAAAAAGCTGATAGTTCCGATTAGAACCACAACAAGAAAAATATTTAAAAACTTTCAAGAGGACCTACAATGTAGAGAAATTTTATTCAAACTTAAAAAAAAACGTATTTAAATACTTCACTGCTCAACATAAATTCTCAACTAGGGAAATAAGCCAAAATATACTGGACACTCCCAGTTTGAACATATCTTTTGGATAGAGATATTAAATTCTATGCTACGAAACTTTAAATTGCTCTACCAAATCAAACAAAAAATAACGGATGTGATAATATTCAAGATGAAGCCGTGCGAAATAATGCAAGATCATACAAAATCATGTGATTTTGGTTTGAAAATTTGATCGTTTAGAAATATTATAGAAGCTTCAACTAAATACTGCAAGAAGAACACATCTTGGCCTTGGAAATAATCGTGTAATTTTTTAATGTCTTTTTATAAGTCTGAAAAAATAAAGTATAGGTCTATAAAAAATACTTTCAAGTGCAAAAATAACCTATCAATGAATCCATTTTCGGATAAAGTTTCTTTGTGGAAAATTATATTCTTTAAAAAATAATCGGAAAACATTTTAATATTTCTGCTTGAATTTCACAATAAAGCAAATGTATTTCAAAATAAAGCAAATGAATTTTGGATTGTGTATTAAGGATGAAAAATATGTGATTCCATAATAATTCTATTAATTATTGATGATATTTTATTGTTAGGAGCATCACAATTTGAAACCACCGGTCTTATTTTTACTAATTTTGAATTAAAATGGTGCCACAAAATAAGTTTGACGAATTTGAAGAAGTTTATCAAAACAATCTCAACCAATACTTATTAAGTGAGGTCATAATCAAAGCGACCAATGAGCGTAGTATACCACGTAATATCCGTTTTATATCCCAACCAATAGGAGGCTTTAGAAGTGACATTATTTTCAAAGCGGCCGATGAGCGCAGTTGACGGCAGCGCCGTCGCGCGTCGCAGGTGCACTAATCACTAATCTATAATTTACATTATATTATGTAAAAATGTTTTCGAAATTGATCTATAGGTAAATACTGTAATATATAGAAATAAATAAATAAATAAATAAAGTCAGGAATTCGTGCTTTATGGAAGTAATTTCTGTCCCCGATCATGGATGTACGTATATTGTTCATTGTAAAAGAGTACTGATTCTAATAAAATAAATTTCAATAATTTAATGCAGTAGAATTTCTGTTATAAATAAATGAATGAAAGTGTGGCACGGTGTTATGAGACCATATAATATATTCCAGGGATACACAAAGGTGTGACGGTGTTCGGTAACTCAATATCACATATAGTGAAGTACACCTCCATAACATCATAACCGAGGTGTTTAATGATAATTAAAAAACATAATAATTTATTCCTGCATACGTATGATCCTTTTCATGCTTGTGCATTCCACGTTATGAAAATTCGTTTTATTTTTTAAGAACTGAATAAACGGTGACCGGAGAACTCAGAATCATGCAACTTCAACACCTCCTTTGAAAGGTCAATAAAAGTGATATAAAAAACGGTTAAATAGTTAACGTTAGGTTAGGTTATGGGCTACTTAAAAAAAATTCATAACTTTTAATGACCCTTCAAAGGGGTGTTGAAGTTGCACGATTCTGAGTTATCATAGAACCGAATAAAAATGGCATTTCGATGATTATTACGTGCCCTGTGGTAATAATAACAACACTTGAAGGCCGCCGTGGTCGAAGGGTAAGTCTCTTGACTCAATACAAAGGTCACGGGATCGACGGCGCACGCAAATAAATTTTATTTGATTAAATTTTTACTTCACAATGCTTTATTTCACAATTAATTCATTTAAAAATTATATTAGTATATTTGCGGCACGTTCCAGATTGGAAGTTACTCTCAGTATCGTCCTGGTGTAAAGACCACCGTTCAGAATTGAATTGTTCCTTTAAATGGCTTTAGCCGTGTTTGGTGACCACATCTGAACAGCCAGGTACTTCCCCACCTTCCTCTTCCCAATACCTTTCCCCTCGGAGCAACTGGGACTCTTGAGATGTATTCACATAAAAATAAAAAAGTAAAACGTAAAATTTTCACATATTCTTAAAGACAGTAGTAAATTAATTTTTCACGGTAAATGAAACATAAAAGTCAATCACTAGGACATGGTTACGCGCGTGTTAAATCATGAATGCTCATAAAAATCGTTGCCAACAAGGTTTTGGTTATCATTGTTTTATTTTTTCCAAACCCGTTCCGTAGCTTTATCATATTTTAATTGGCATCTAAAAACCACATTCTTATAGGGTAGGAGTCATGGTAGAAATTTGGACAGTCAAATCTAAATAGCTAATAATAATTTAAAAAATAAATCCAGCCAGTTAAAATAATTCTTAATTACGAAGGAAACTGAGTTTATTCAACAGGAATAATATATTACCAATCTGGCAATACTGAGTTACGTCATTTAATTGCCATGTTTTTCAATTATGAGGAGATTGTGAAGAGCACTTGATAAAAAATTAAAAATTCAATTTTCAAATCAGCTCTTAACTCTCATTTCGGATGTGCGATTTTGTAGTATTTTTGTATTTTGCGGTAGAGCTATTTAAATTTTTGTTTCTGCATTTTTACTGTTTTTGAAAACAAGAATTATGGCATAATATAAGAAAAACGTATATATTTCATTTCATATTATTCAAAATTCCGAAAATTCAGACATTTAAACCAGTAAAAAGAAATTAAAATAAGCCAACAGAGTGATTTTCAATTTTTAGCAGATCCGAAATTGTTTTTCGGGACCGTCATATTTATTTTAATTTAGTGACCTCTAACTGAAACAATATTTAAAAATTTAAAATTTTTGTTTATTAAATCTGTACCTTAAAGTTTAAACCACGAAAGTCCGTAGCTAAGTCTATGGACTTAAGTGGTTTATCCTTTAAGGAACAAATATGTTCATCCTTTTTCCGTATAAAAACACTTTTTACAGACAAAAAACAAACTACACTTTTTCTCTTCCACATTGCAGGTTAAAAAGAAATTATGTAAAAAAAACTTACGTTGTTTTCCCTCTTACTCCGAGATGGAATTGTCGTTTACAAAACGTCAATCAATTAGAAAATTAGCCAATTAACTAATAACTTGATTTTAGTTTGACATCGCAAGGCGAACAAACAGCGGCGCAGCAGTACGTCCATCACCGTAATAGGAGCTATTAGCTAAGGGGATTTTTAAGGGAGTGCTAAAGTGTATTAAGATTTTTGAGATTCATTTGCTTAATAGAAAACCTTCACTTTATTAGTCACTTTGTTATTCATAACAAGCATTAATTTGATGACTAAATGCGCACAAATTTCAGCAGAACACATTTTGGTTGAAGGTTTTGTTTTGAAAGGGAATTACCTATTTACCAGAAATTTGTATTAATATTTTAAAATACTCGGAAAAATAATATATTATGGATATAGTGAAAATTTAACAAACGGAAGATCATTTTGCACAATTTTATCAAATGAGTGGAAAAACGGGCTTTGAAATTTACGTAATTGACGAGTGCAATTCTTTTGTTTGTTCCACACAGGAAGCCCTGAAAAAAATAATTTCCCTAAGGGCCTATGTCATCCTTGAGAATTCTGTGTGGAGGGTTTTTAAGAGGATCTGGAAATCAAAAAAGTATAAAGCATGGGTAGGATTCTGGAGGTCAGTGTGTCCAGGAGTGACAGATGTTTGAATTCTTCCCTCTTACTGCGACATAAGGCGATGGGTCGAGAGTCCTGCTGGAGAGGTAAAAAGATCTCCCTCAAGTTTCTCCAATTCTCCATCAGTTTCTCCAATTCCGTCCGGCCACACAGTAGGTGGGCAGACGCATCCGTATCCAAAACTAATCCTCACCCCCAAGAAGCCGGGCACAACTGCTAAGTCACCAAATATAACGAACCACTTGGAGTGACCTATGACAGTGTTGATTATCCAATGAATGGTTCCAAGGGCGGCGGTACCCATACCCGCCTACCAAAATCTGCGGAGTTGCTCCGATCTGCAGCACGCACGGTGAAGATTGCTTTCCAAAAACTTGAAATTGCTTGATTGCCTTGAAAACCACTCTTAGACGATTAGGGAGGGCACTAGAATAAGAGGAAGAAAGAAACTATTAAAATAATCTTTCAATTTACTCAAATTTCCATGAAACACATTTAGGTTTCCCATAATAAGGGAGTGGTCAAAATCGTATAAAGAGATATTTCTTTTTGCTGCCGATGGGAGGGATATTGTTAACGTAACAAGCCTATGTCCTAACTGTTTAGCTCTAGGCTTCTAAGTACCCCGGGATCCGTTTTTAACTTTTTAAAAATTTATTATCATCCTGCACTAATTTAACTAGTTCAAAATCATCACGATCGATTCTCTTGTGAATGAAAAATAAAAGTATTTGTAATTTATTTTTATTAATAATGTAAAATTAGAGAAAAAATGCTTTTTAAAAATTTTTTTTTTTCAATCCTGGCGATATTGGAAATCAATAATCGAAAAGTGTTTGTACATAAATCTATTACAAATACAGAGGTTCTGATCTCTTTGTGGGTCTCCCATGAGAGGTGTACTTATCGCCTCCTCCCCCCTCCCCCCCTGTGTGCCCCACGGGAGGCGGTCAAGCCCCCGTCAGAGGATAAATCGCCACCAAGGGGGGCTCGGGACAAGGGTCTTCGTGTGGTAGCTGAAAAGCGCAAATTGGAAATCGCAAAAAGATATCTGAAAAATGCACAAATATGTCTGAAAAACGTACTTTTGTACATATATTTAAAAGTATTTCTATAGAGATAAAAAGCGATATCCTGACTGGAATAGGTACTTTTTAATGATTATTTTGAAAACACATATTTTCATTTTTGGTTTTCATATAGACACTGGAAAGGAAAAATGGCGAGAGCGCCATACAGCTGGAAAGGAAAAATGGATAAAGTGCCATGCACCTGGACGGGAAAAATGGCTATAGTATCTACCATAACAGCTGGAAAGGAAAAATGGCTAAAGCGCCATACAGATGGAAAGGAAAAATGGCTAAAGCGCCATACAGCTGGAAAGGAAAAATGGCTAAAGCGCCATACAGCTGGAAAGGAAAAATGGCAAGAGCGCCATACAGCTGGAAAGAAAAATGGCTAAAGTGCCATACACCTGGAAGGGAAAAATGGATAAAGTACCATAACAGCTGGAAAGGAAAAATCGCTAAAGCGCTATACAGCTGGAAAGGAAAAATGGCGAGAGCGCCATACAGCTGGAAAGGAAAAATGGCGAGAGCGCCATACAGCTGGAAAGGAAAAATGGCGAGAGCGCCATACAGCTGGAAAGGAAAAATGGCGAGAGCGCCATACAGCTGGAAAGGAAAAATGGCTAAAGCGCCATACAGCTGGAAAGGAAAAATGGCGAGAGCGCCATACAGCTGGAAAGAAAAATGGCTAAAGTGCCATACACCTGGAAGCGAAAAATGGATAAAGTACCATAACAGCTGGAAAGGAAAAATGGCTAAAGCGCTATACAGCTGGAAAGGAAAAATGGCGAGAGCGCCATACAGCTGGAAAGGAAAAATGGCGAGAGCGCCATAGAGCTGGAAAGGAAAAATGGCGAGAGCGCCATACAGCTGGAAAGGAAAAATGGCTAAAGCGCCATACAGCTGGAAAGGAAAAATGGCGAGAGCGCCATACAGCTGGAAAGAAAAATGGCTAAAGTGCCATACACCTGGAAGCGAAAAATGGATAAAGTACCATAACAGCTGGAAAGGAAAAATGGCTAAAGCGCTATACAGCTGGAAAGGAAAAATGGCGAGAGCGCCATACAGCTGGAAAGAAAAATGGCTAAAGCGCTATACAGCTGGAAAGGAAAAATGGCGAGAGCGCCATACAGCTGGAAAGGAAAAATGGCGAGAGCGCCATACAGCTGGAAAGGAAAAATGGCGAGAGCGCCATACAGCTGGAAAGAAAAATGGCTAAAGTGCCATACACCTGGAAGCGAAAAATGGATAAAGTACCATAACAGCTGGAAAGGAAAAATGGCTAAAGCGCTATACAGCTGGAAAGGAAAAATGGCGAGAGCGCCATACAGCTGGAAAGGAAAAATGGCGAGAGCGCCATACAGCTGGAAAGAAAAATGGCTAAAGTGCCATACACCTGGAAGCGAAAAATGGATAAAGTACCATAACAGCTGGAAAGGAAAAATGGCGAAAGCGCTATACAGCTGGAAAGGAAAAATGGCGAGAGCGCCATACAGCTGGAAAGAAAAATGGCTAAAGTGCCATACACCTGGAAGGGAAAAATGGATAAAGTACCATAACAGCTGGAAAGGAAAAATCGCTAAAGCGCTATACAGCTGGAAAGGAAAAATGGCGAGAGCGCCATACAGCTGGAAAGGAAAAATGGCGAGAGCGCCATACAGCTGGAAAGGAAAAATGGCGAGAGCGCCATACAGCTGGAAAGGAAAAATGGCGAGAGCGCCATACAGCTGGAAAGGAATAATGGCTAAAGCGCCGTACCGCTGGAAAAGAAAAATGGCCGAAGGGTTGAAATGATTTACTAAACTTTATTAAAAATATCTGTGAACTAAATAATTTCTTATATACCTGCAGTTTATACCTAAGGCACGTACTTGTTTAGGCCGTGACTCCTGACATTATTTGGAGTGAAAAACGTTTACGAAATTCTGATCTCCGGTGAATTTTTAATGATTTTATTTTTTTTATTCCACATTGCTCACTGAACAACCCATTATCCCGACCCTAATTATCTAATACCTTGATTTTTTAAATACTGCTTGTAGAAAAAAAAACATCAAAAATGTCATCGAAGACTAAAATTTCATTATCATTTTTTACTCCAAATAACGACAGGAATCTCTGCTTAAAATCTGGTACGTCTCTTAGCACATTGAATACCACGAACCATAATTCATTTTCTAATGAAATCTTTTTTTTTCAAGAAAAAAAAATGAACATTATGATGGCTTTATAAATTAAACACAATAACCATTAAAGTTATTTAAATGATATTTGACATGTCTATTATAATACATTAGTTTTGTCAACATTTTGTGGTGCAAAGCATCCATGAAAAACTTTTATAAAAAGTAATTCCCATCCTTGGTCCAGCCGATGCTCATTGCGCTGACCAAAGGACATAGAGGACTACTAAGGGTGGCTAGCTGGTCGGGGTGGTTGATATTGGGGGGAGGGCAACTAAACGCCTGTTATCACGCACTCTGGACAAAAGCTTTTATCCGGGCGTTGGACTTCGACAGAACCGGACTGTGAGAATGGATGTTACGTTTTATACTGATATTTATTTGTACACTGTGTTGGAAATTCGGGTGTGATTATTTATGATAATCTAAGAAAAAACTAATGAAATTTTTTAAACAAAAAAAATTATTGCCTTTATTTATTATTGACTCCGGATTCAATTTAATGATGCGTGCAGAATTATATTTGGATTCAGAAGATACAGCAGTGCATCGACAATGTTCACTGAACTAGGATTGCACGGATTCGCCGGTCTGAGACATCGGGTTACTGGAGCCAGGATGCGGCTAATGGCTTCTGACAATACAGTGGTGACCGCAGCGTTCCAGCACCAAACCCCACTCCTGAGTGAGCGCTGGGCCCGAGCTCACCCCAGACCACGCCCTACATAGAATTGATTTTTTTTTTATAATTTTGTTTTTCCTATTCTATGTACCTACTTAGTTCTTTATTTAAAAAATCTGTTGTATTAAAATGTGTATAATTATATGGGACTTGTGGGATTGCACTATCCTCCCCACATCCTGGAATAAAAACATTTATCTATTATTATTTTATCAAAAATGCCTGAAAATCAGTTTACACTTTCAGGTCGCAATTATTTTCAACTAGTGCAGACCCTTGAAAAAGCAAATGAAGTAATGTTAGTAAATAATGCTTTCCTAAAACGGTGTAAAGCGCAGATCATTGAAAAAACACTAATTCTAATTTTATTTAACATTAAGATTAACTCTAAGAAATTTAAACAAAACAAATGTTCTCTCGTAAAAAAAAATTATGTTTTACTGAGTTTATTTTTAACGCTTGTCTGAATTCTTGACATTTGTGAAGATCTCGGTACCAATTTTTAAAATGAAAAATAAAATAAATTTCTGTTAAAATATTGTATAATTGGTAAGTACTTTATCGCTTGCTTTTAATTCTTGACACAATCAGTTCTATTTTTAATAATGAACCTTAAATTCAAAGCAAATCCGAGTTCATTGAACCAGTTACAATCACTCACAGAAAGACCCACAAACGTAATTAGTAAGTTTGTTTTAAACTATGCCACGCTCATTTGATCAAAACTTATTACATAAAATTTGTTTTCTTTTTTCTTAGAGTAGTTTTGTTTTCGATTATTCCGCCCAATCCGTACCAATTAAATATGAGATCAGTCAATATATTATTCATGCACTCCTGGGGAGCATGTCTCGGACGCAATCAGTAGCCTGAATAATAGATGCGGTGGGGGATGAGGGTGGCAGGCAGGGCGGGGCGGGGTCAGGGCGGCCAGGCGGCCAGGCGGGCGGACTGACCAAGGGCAGACTATTATTGCGTTTGAACACGAGATTTAGCAGATCACATCGCTTATCCCCGACAGCCCAAGGAACCTTATCTTGTTGCAGCAGGAAAATGATTGCTGAAATCTTGAAAGGTGATGGAAAACTCGTGGATGGGAAGCTCGGATGGCAGTTGGATGGATTGCGATTAAATCCCATGGCGGGTACAGAAAAACTCCATTATTTTCAACGTGCAGAGAAAATTTTGATTCTACTTGCTATAAATCTCAGGATTTAGAACACAATGGTTTCTAGTTTTATCACAAATAACATTTAAACTACTTTTTAAATGAATCGTAAAACACCTCCTGCTATTCTTTTTTATTCATTTTATTTTAATTTAAACTCCTTTACCGAGGGCAATATACCGAAAACAGAAATTCGTAATGCTGTTAAATATATGCTGTAAAGGACATTTAATCGAAAAATAAGTTAAAAGTGTAATTTCTGTTTAAATTCTCTTTCATACGCGTTGTCGAAATATTTCTAGGAAAATAAGTCTTACGACGTGCATTTTAAGAGGATTTTTTGAAGTTTTTCAATAATAAATTAAATATAGTTTTTAAAGAAATTTACAAAAAATGCCAACTATTCTGAAAGATCTATTCAATAATTTTTAAATGCAATTTTTACACATCCTAAAATAATGTGTATATTTTATTTTATGTTTTTGTTTTTTATGATATTTAAGTAATTAATCACCTCTCCTTTCTAATACTTTGTCTATGTTCTTATTTGTCTATGCTTGTTTGTCTTTCGTTATTTTAATATTAATTTATTATCCTGACGAAGAAAACATAGTTTTTGAAACATGTCGTTAATGTTAATTAAATAGTGGTGTTTACAAAGTTATTGTTTTTATTGAATTTATAATAAAAATTCATAATTATAGTTCCGCAAAAACAGGAGATTTTTTGAAAGAATAAAAAACTTTCTTTTCAATTAACATTTTATGCTTTACGGCATTTTAAATTTCCGTGATCGATATTATTTGTCTAGAGAGTGTTCTTACTCAAAAATCTAGTATTTGAATCTAGTATTATTATTTCAACCATAAAGTTTATGATCTATTTCAATTTTTAGTACCTTATTTTTATGTTATCTTCAACTATTTGTTTTTAAACATTGTTTCATAAAAATTGAACAATTCGTCAAATTTCAAAGTTAATAGTTAAGTTTCGTGAAAGCCTTTTCAAGTTATTTACTGTGAAAAAAACCGGCCCATGATGAATTAATAACACAACTTGATTGGAAAACTTCCACTCAACTTGAATTTTAACATTGAAATTTGATGAATTTTTCATATTCTGTGAAATAATCCATCCTTAGAGGACCTACTCAAATAAGATAAATGCTGTGTTTATTCTATATGTATTTAAAACACTTTAAACACGAAATTTATAATATACTTTCTTTTGGGGGCCACGCAACCCCGGCAATGCCACAAAAATAATTATGTGTTGCATTATAAGAAAGCGAACACTTGTAGCTTGACATTACACAAATGAAAAAAGTTCTTTGTTTAAAACCACTTTTTTATTTGTTCACGTCGACCGGTTTCGGGTGATCTCAACCTTTATCGGGATAATAAACATATAAACTATAATAATAGAATAAAATGTATAAGTTTATATGTTTTTTGTTCTGTTGAAGGTTGAGATCAACCAAAACCGGTCGACGTGTATAAATAAAATAAAGTGATTTTAAACAAGGAAACTTTTTTCAATGGTTTATTACTTGTATTATATAAAATGAGTACAATAATAAATTTTACGTCTAAATATATAATTATCTAGAATTGACTTATTTAACCTCTAAAGTACGATAGAAATAAAATCGCACACGTTCCGACGTGTCCCGTTTAATTTATGGAAGCCACTTTTAAATAGTGAATGTGAAGGAAGCAGGAATTCGATTTCGATTAAATTGATATAATTCACTCTGGAGAGGAATTTCCGAGACGTCGCGAACATTGAGGGAACTACTTCCTTGGGGTGTCTGTTATTTATTGGCGGAGGGGTGGCCAACCGTTGTGCTTAATATTATTTTTTCGTTTGTATATTATTAACTTTTCCCTTTTGAAATAAATGAATATTAATAAATGTAGTCACACCGTTGTTGAGAATCATCGTGTGGGTATGAAGTAAAATTGATTTATTTACGATATTCCCAGATTAAGGAAATCAGGGTGTATCAGCACGTAACCGACAAACTTTAATCAGTGATTCCTGAGCGTATTTGGAGAAAAAAATTGTGAATGACGTTTTAGTCTTCAATGACTTTAAAAATCTAAAAACATAAAAATCTAAAATAATTGGACATTTAAGGTAAGGGTGGGGGATTGGGCGGTTTATTGGCTGAGTGATCAGTGATCAATGACAGGTGAAAGATTTTTCATTGTTGTTTTAAAATATGAAAAAACAATTATTGCAGACTAAATTTAATTAAATTACGATTTTCATTCCAAATAAAGTCAGAATTCACTGGTTATCATTATTTGTCGGGTAGGTGCTGATATATTCTGTTTAACATATTTGGTATATATTTTTTTTTATTTCTGCTAATCTATATATTTTTTTTAATTCATTACGTGATACGGCTCAAGGAATCTTTTGCACCATCAAACCAATATTCTTTGTCTTTATCTTTAAAATTACCTAACGGCGTAGTCCAGCGGTAAGGCTCTTGACTCGCATTCCGAAGGTCGCGGGATTGAATCACGGCGTGGCAAATAAATTTTATTTGATTAATTTGTGTTATTTCACAATTTATTCATTTAAAATAATATATAGTATATTTGCGGCACGTTCCAGAGTGGAAGATACTCTCAGTATCGCCCTGGTGTAAGACCACCGTTCAGAATTGAAACGTTGCTTGAAATGGCTTTAGACCAGATCTGAATAGCCAGGTACTTCCCACCTTCCTTTTCCCCCATCTCCTTCCCCTCCCCACTACCTTCAGCTTCACAACATACTCCAATTGGGGATGCCATAGTCTCACTGGCTCCAGACGGGAGCAGTTGGGACTCTTGTGCGGTATTCATATAAAAATTTAAAAAATGATAAGTTTGTTTAGGTGCTTCAAAAATGATTAAAAAATAACTTTTGTGTCTTTCCTACATATTGATTGTGACAAATTCAAGATTGCCCAACTGTTAACTTAGGAGAAAATTGGCGGAAGACGTTTTTTAGGGAGACGCAGCACTCCATGACCTCACATTAATGCAAGTGACTGGTAAGAGTACTGTTTTTCACAAGAATAATTTACCCTTCACAAACTAGGAAAAACATACCTTGTTTTATTAATAATTGTTTTGCCAATATTGAACACCGCTACTTCCTGAAAAACTCCGTCAGACAGCCGTTGTGTATTCCGGCCGGGGATGATTTGACTTTTTGAATATGCACAGCGCGAGCTCCGGGGGTGTGTTGGTGGCCTAATACACTCTCCCGCCGATAACTCACTCTGCACCCTCCCACCCCCCGGTCGCTGGGGGCGCCCCACACCCCCGGCGACCCGACCCACCCCTCCCACTTACTTTATAAGCGACTTAGAGCGTTTAGCCTAAATCAATTTGATACTGCGATACTCCGCTCTCGAGTCCATGACAAATCTACGACGCTTGTGAATTCAAATGACAAGATCGCTCAATTGACTTAAATAATGTTGAAATGTGTGGAAGCGGACCTTTTTTCCTTCCGATAAAAAACAGGATTCAAGAAATTATATAACTTAACGTAAAACTCAGGAAAAATACTTTCTGTTCACAGTTTACAACTTCTATTATTTTAAATGAAACGTAAATACCTATTTATTATACAATATAATTTACACTTGTGCTAAAATCTGGATTTTGATTAACCGTTTGAATTCGAACATTTTTTTATCATACGATTTTAAATCATTGATTTAAATTATGATAAGTGGATAAAAATATTTATGAATAATGTATTTCACGAATAAATTTTTAATACAATTCTTGGTAAGGAAACCGATTTTTAAAGGAATAGAAATAGTTATTGTGGATCAGCTTACTGAAAAAGAAAAATTATTTAATAAGCATTTAATTTTATTGAATAACTTTTAAAGGTTATATCCACCAATGTAATCATTGAAAAGGAAGATAATAATAATAAATATAAACGAAACATGAAAAAAAATGACAGAAAATAAAAAAAAGCTAACGGTCGCAACCGGGAATCGAACTCGTGTAAGAGGCGTTATGGAATTATCTCGATAAGACAGAGATCCTGTGTTCGATTCCCAGTTGAGACCGTTACCTTTTTATTGCCTATGTCTCGTTTTTATTCCAATTTCTTTTATATTTGTAGATATTATCTGCTTCATTAATTAATTTAATAAGCACTTCATTTACAAAGTTCTGAACAAAACTTGATGTTTTAATTTATTTTTTATAATTCAATGTCTTCAAGTTTTTCTTTTTATTATAATTATTTTTATTTATAAATTTCAATATTAAATACACAATATTATTTGTGTTGTATTTTACGAAGAATTTCACTCTCACTATTTAAATTTAAATCTTAAAATCTCGCATCACGATGTTTCTTCGAGATAAACGCCGAAACTACCTAACCGATTTTAATTAAATTAAGCTAACGGTGTGTAATTCGGTCCAACTTAAAAGAAATGACAGTAATAATTTTTATTTATTTTATTTATTGTAATATAAAAAATATATGGGTTACATATATACATATACATTAACAAAATATTATAATAAAGGTCGTTTTTGGTCATTTATACCTTATCAGAAAAGAGGAGGTCTTGTGCCTGATAAAGGAACCACGATTCTTAATTAGGTTGTAGTATTAATTAATTACATAGGTACAAGTATTAATTTAAAGATTTGATGACGATTCTGATAGTTTCAATTCCTCTGAATTATTTTAATATATATGGAAATCCGAATTGCCTTACGCAGTTGTAAATTTGTAAAGCAACTTGTACTAACCATAAAATATGATTGCACGAAAGGTACTTTTTAGAAATTATTTATAAAAATAATTATTGTAATGAAAATAATGTGGATATAACTAAGTGAAGTATTAATTTCAGTGCAACTAAAGCAGATTGTTTCACACAATTTGAAAATTTCATCAAAGTTAATTTTCAAGTTCTGTTATTATATCACTGAGGGAACGGGCTCCGCGTGTCGACGGAGACGGAGAGAGAAATGAAAGGCATCCGTGTTGGTTGCGAGTCCAGTCGTTTATTGTATCATGAGCTACGTAGCTGAGGTCGGTCGATGTAACATGAAGATGTCGAAGTGCCGTAGAGTGAGGCGTTGCGGGTGCACGGTCATGATGAGTGAAGCAGGTCGGAGATGCTGTGGTGGAGCAGGCCATGGGCCTGCAGGTCACCAGAGTGTTGCTCGACGCTCGTTGCGGGAGGACCTGATCGTCCAGGCCGTTGCTCGACGCGCGTTGCGGAGATGAACGGCGGTGACTCGGTGAGTGGAGCCACCGGCAGATAGTCCTGGTGATTTCCACGAAGGAAGCTGCCCTGGAGTGATGAACGGCGGTGACTCAGTGAGTGGAGCCACCGGCAGATAGTCCTTGTGATGTCCACGAAGGAAGCTGCCCTGGAAGAGAGCTGATGCACCAGGTACTTGGAGTTACGCACTGATTAACTGTAGAGAGGCGAACGTAAAGGCGACCGTTGAGATTGAACTGATGTGTTGGTTAGCGCGTCGCGAGACTGACTTGAGACTGACTAGTTTGTAGTTTAGTGCGCCGCTTTATATAAGAGCGAGCGGCCGAGTAACTTTCCACTCGCTGGCAATATGTGCGCTGGAAGGTGCTAGTATGTACTCGTCACTGTGGTCGTGGATGCACGCTTGAGTCTCGACCTTTCGCGAAGGTGGCGAAATTATTATTCATTGGGCAGCCGGCCTAACGAGTACATTGCCGGCCGATACGTGCATAAGTAGGTGCTGCGCGCAGTGTGAATTTGCAAGTACTTTGCGGCTGTAGATCTTTCTCGCGATTTCTTTGAGTGGCGAAAAATAGTTGTATGAACGCCACATCACTATTAGCTAGTTGTCTCACAAAACTGAAATAGTGACAGAACTTGAATTGACATTTCGCAGAACTTTAAAAATAACTTTGTAATATGATCAATTGATCAAATCATGTGAAACATCCCTTCCAAAATGATTTAATAATATTTGTGTATTATAGCTGAAATTTTAAACACATGAAATTCTAAATATTCACAAAGAAATTGACATATCTGAATAAAAATCATCTCCTCCGTGGCACAATCTATCCTTCACTGATACACCATTTTTAAAAAACGTATTTGCAGATCCTTCCGAGCTGTTACGATCGAAACGTTACTTCTCTAAACGAATGTGGATATCAAATTTATTCAAATTGTATTGTTCTTTATTGATATTTGACAACTTGCTCACGTCCCATCCTTCTTCCTTTCAATCCGCTTTTCTTCCCCGCAGCGTCCCTACAACTATTATCCTGTCGTCTTCGTAGGTACCACTGCTAGGTACTCCTATCTTTTGTGCTTCCATTGTATGGCATTCTTTACCTTATTACACTTGTAACGAATTTTACAAGTGTAATAAGGTAATAATTACTTATCTGTTTCTTCCGTGTGTAAGGTATTTTTATTCTCATTCCAGCTGATTTTATTTATTTATTTATTTATTTCAAAAACATACGGCACAACATGTGCCATTAACATAAATTATATTATATATGTATTACAATACAATAACAAAACGAAAGTAACAACATAATTAAAGTTAAATATAAAAACAAAAGGTAAAAAAAGGAGTTGAGGTAGTAAGCAGTAAGTAAAAAGTAAGATAGATAAATGAAAGTACAAAGTGAAAGCATAAATTATAAAATATAAAAAATAATGAAAAGTTAGAGATTGAAATAAAAAGTTAAAAGGTAGGAAATAATACAGTCAAAAGAAAAATGTATAGAATATAAGATAGATATCTTAAAAATAATAAAAAGTACAAAGTTATATATATTAAAAAAAAGTGTAACGTAAAGAGTAAGAAATGCTCTTAGGAGCCAAAAATTAAAGATAATATAAAATTACCAAGTATAAAAGGTACCACTGATTATGATATGTGTCTAATCCATAGATATTGGGAACACACATACAGTTGCGTATACATACATCTGTCTACAAAGTTAATAATAGCGAGTGTGTACTGGTAGGACATGATTAGTGATTATATTATGATTACATGGTAGTAATAGCAGACAAATTCTGTTTTATGCATCTTTTGTATGATGACAGACTTCCGGCATTATCGATATGAGCAAATTCATTACCTGAAGAGTGTAGACGATGTATTATTGAATTTTGTTCAGCGTTACTGAGAGTATTGTTGCAATAATAAGGTGTTTTGAGTCTAGTTATTCTACTAGGTACGTGATAATTGACCAACGAAACTAGTTCAGGGGAGTCAAACCAGTTATTATTTATTTTAAATAAAAAAATTAGATCATTAAATATTCTTCTATCTTTTAACGATAACAGTCGCATTTTTTGTAGTAGAGAATCATAGTTAATGTTTAAATGAGAAAGGGGCAAATTATGCAGATCATAATCTATTTTAACATTCTGTAAAAATTTACTTAAAAAAATCAGATTCCGGTCACATTATAGTTTAAGCACAATTTAAATTTGTTTTTTTATTATAAACAAGGATAATACAAATGAACCACGTGTGTGAAATATATCACCTCGGTATATAAAAAAATGCTAGAAAACAACTTAAAACTTTGTTACTTTGATAAAATTGCTTTTTAAGTAAATAAACATTCTGTTTTGTTTTCTAATAAAGTAAGCGATATTTTGTGAGTATTTGCATATGGTGGGACACAGAAGATAAAAATTGCGCACTCGTGTAAAAAGTAAGATGTAAATATAATGACTTCAGATAATAAGAATAGAGTTTTTAATGTATATCTATTTACGGATTTAACTTTCTGTAATATATCTGAATATTAGTTTTGATCAGTTCTTTTTTTTTTTTTTTTTTTTTTTTTTTTTTTTTTTTTTATTTATTTATTTATTCCATTTTTACAATTTTACAAAGTTAGGTATAAGTACAATTATTTTTTTAATTATGTACATGTAATGCAAATATTTTTTAATGGTGGTAATAATACCTCTCTAATTGAGAATTTCTCGTGTTTAGGGAGGGAGTACTAACACAATTGATATTTTGATGTATGTTTAATTGATGCTACCATGAGCGTATTTATGAAAAAATAAAATAAAAACAACATGTATGTAAAATTATATACCTGTGCACTATTTCAGGAAGAAACTTTTTTTTTTTAAATTAAATTATAAAATATAAAACCTGTGTACACATTGAAAATATAAGTGGGCGTAATATAACACAAACATGAAATTACCTACTGGTGAAATGTATTTTAATTTTTTTCTTAAAAATTTTATAATTTTTTTCGGATTGAATATCTTTAGGGAGTTCGTTAAAGCATTTTATGGCTGAGTATGTGTAGTGGTGTTGGGCCGTTGTAGTATTAAGTTTAGGGATTATTATTTGTCCTGTTGTTCTCGGCCTGGTGCTAAATGAATTTATTGTTAGTTTGTCTTTATGGATTTGGAGTAATGCATTTTTTTGATAGATTCTGTTTATTTGTAAAACTTTGAATTCTTCGAATATTTTTTGAGTTGAATAGTCTAAAGGTTTTTTTAGTATAATTTTGATAAGTCTTCTA
This sequence comes from Glyphotaelius pellucidus, assembly GCA_936435175.1. Lineage (NCBI taxonomy): Eukaryota > Metazoa > Arthropoda > Insecta > Trichoptera > Limnephilidae > Glyphotaelius > Glyphotaelius pellucidus. The sequence continues at coordinate 993,096 of OW386541.1, forward strand.
TGTACTATTTCAAGTGGGGCTAAGTTGGTTTTATACGCTCCTCCCCAACCTATTATTCCGTATTGCAGAACTGATTGGGCTAATGCATAGTAAACCTTCAGTAGTATAGATTTATGAAGTATATTTCTTAGTTTGAGGAATACGTAAAAAAGTTTACGTATTCTGTTTATAGTTTGTGCAATATGTTCTGTCCATTTAATATGTTGGTCTATTATTATGCCTAAATATTTAATGTAGTTCTTTTTTGAAATTTTTGTGCATTTAGATGAGTTGCAGTTGTCAGTATAATTTTTACAAGAGCTATGAATAGTTATATTGGAATTTATAATTGGAAGGAATTTGTCTGATAGTGTAAATGTCATGAAGTAAGTTTTGTCAGAGTTTAAGGAAAGATAGTTGTCATCCAGCCATTGTTTTAAGTTGTTTATTTCTACATTTGCGGTTCGGTAGGCTTCATCCCAAGTTTTTTTTTCTATGATTAAGACTGTGTCGTCAGCGAAAGATATGATTTTTCCAATTTTCGGTATTGTAAGCATTTCATTCACGTAAATGATAAACAATATTGGACCTAACACTGTCCCTTGAGGAATTCCAAATTCTGAATAGGTGGGTTCACTCAATGTATTGTTAATTTTCACGTGTTGGTGTCTTTCATGTAGATAACTTTTGAACCATTCTATAACTGTTCCTTGAATTCCAATATTTCCTAATTTCTTGATTAGTTTTTTGTGGCATATACTGTCAAAAGCTTTTCTTAGATCAATGAATATACTTAAACATTTATTTCCCGAGTCAAGAGCATTATATATTCTTGAGGTTATTTTTGCGATTGCATCTTGCGTGCCTAAATTTTCTCTGAAGCCGAATTGGTTATCATTAATAATTTTATTTGAAGTGATGTGCTTAGTTAATTGTGACTTTACGACTTTTTCAAATATTTTTGCTACGTTTGATACAATAGATATGGGACGGTAGTTTGAGATGTCGGTTGCAATTCCTGATTTGAAAATCGGAGTTATTATTGTATTTTTATATATTTTCGGGTAAATTCCTTGTTGCATGCTGTTATTTATGATATGTGCTATTGGTTTTGATATTAGTTGTCTCATTTGTTTAAGTAAATTTACTGTGATATGGTCGAAACCAGGGCTCGCTGACACTCGTAAGTTCATTATTATTTTTTCTATTTCTATCTGTGTGCATTTTTCAAACTTTTTGAAAATATTTTGGCAAGTTTGTGTGGATGTACTGAAAGTTTTTTTAGATTGGACAGCGTCAATTTTTTTGGCTAGGTTCTCACCGACTTTTGCAAAGTAGTTGTTGAAAATATTAGCAATTTTAGTTGGTTCTTTTACTGTCTCTATTGTTTCATTGTCATATGTTATTTTATTTATTTGTTTATTTTTATTACCCTTGCCAATGATGTTATTAATTGTAGCCCAGACTTTTTTGTTATCTTCACCACAATCTTCAATTTTTTCTTTGAAGTAATTTTCTTTTGTTTTTTTAATCAAGTTTGTAAGATTATTTCTGTATTTTTTATATGATTGTAATAAAATAAAGTCATTGGGTTGTTTACGGGTTTGATAAAATAGTTTTTCTTTATTCCTAATTGAGGTAACTATTCCATGGGTGATCCAAGGTTTAATTTTTCTATGTTTTGATTTTAGTTTGACGTTATTTTCTTTAGTTGCATTTATTATGTGATCGCGAAGTGTTTTTTCGAAATTAATTGAAGATTTTTCGGCATCTTCGGTATTTAATATTTCTTCCCACTTTTCCGATTTTAATTTTTGTTCTAGAAGTTGTGTGTTAATGGTTTTTATATTATACTGCTGTAATGCAGTTGAGGAAAAGGATATTTTTTTTTTAAAATCAAGAATTAAAAAACACGCAAAGTGATCAGTTATATTTGTTTTCCAAATGACAGGTGTTAATTGTGTAGTTATGTCAGCTTTTGTCCAAATATGATCAATACATGATGGGTTTTGTCGGGGCACAACTCTAGTATAGTCGTTTATGCATGAAATGAAGTTCAGTTCAGCCATCGTATTATGTAGATCATTTTTTTCGACACTGTTTGAATTTAAACCTATATTTATATTGAAGTCACCCGTTACTATAGTATTTTGACATTTGTTTTTATTAATTAAATCTTTAATTTGCTCTATAAATTGTTGAGTTTTCGAACCGTGGGTTCGGTATATAGCAATAACCTGATAAATCTGTTTATTTACTTTTATTTGTAATGCTAGGCAGTTAGTGAGTGTCATGTTTATTTCTTTATAAGATATATCTTGGTGTTTTTGGTTAACGTATATAACTATGCCACTATTCTTGTTAATGTGCATTTTCGTGGTAATACATGTAAAGTTCGGTAATTGTTGTATACTATCAATATTTATTGTATTAAGGTGGGCCTCGGTCAAAACTATACAGTCGAGTTCAGTTTTCAATAGACTAAGAGTGCATAATAATTCATTTATGTTTTTGTAAATACTTCTGATATTTAAGTGCATAATGGTTAATGAGTTAGTCATATTTTTGAAGAGAAGGTTGCATTGATCAACATTATTACATACCTTTTCTCTTATATTATAAGTGTTATCTAGTTCGTCCGTAATAATATTATTCATCCTACTTTGAAATCGTGTATCTTATGTAAAATGATTGAGTATGTATATAAATATGTTTGGAGGTACGTTTTGTAGGGAATTGAGAATTCTATCATCGTTCTGTTGTTTATGCTGGATTCGGGTCACATCGTGTCGGTTACGACGTGTGCCGAAGATAGTTAATCAGAGAAGGGCAAGACAAAACCTATCTAGCAAGTTATAAGGACGTGTGTCCTCTTAAACCATATTTGTATGTGCGTAATAACAATAAACATTCACTGTGATTTCAAAAAACCAAAGTCTTTTAATCAAATATCACAGTATTGAGATAAGGTTCAATGCTAATAATAAAGACAAATATCTTTATAAATGATTACAGAGAGACAAACATTATATTTTCTGACACTGTTTTATAAATACTTGTTTTTGTCTACTTCTATAATATATATTATATGCTATCCAAAAGTATCTGAATAGCTACGTTGTACAGCTTTGAATAAATAACGCAGAATCGTTTCGATAGATTTAGGATATGGAAGTTTGGAGAAAAGCTCGATACACATGTCATGTGTTACACAGACGATGTCCCCAAAGGGTTTGAATCATGACTGAATGATCGAACGACATGTAAATTGATTTACCAATTTTGAAAAAAAAAACTTAATAAGATTTTGAGCACATGGGTTTTCGCAAATATTTTTACACACGTTATCATTTTTTATGAACTTGTTTCTTACTTATGTTTTGTAACATATCTATTTCGTGAGCAGGTACTGCGCAAAGTACTGTTTATTGTCTATGCATTATTTTTTTTTCTTTTTTAACTTTGTTGGTTGGCCAAACTGGAAGGAGACCGGAAACGTCATTCGGGGAATCATGGCGGGAGACATTACGTAGTTTTTGGTGCGAGAGGAGTTTTTTTCGGGTGATTGGGATTGTTAAGTGATATATTAGTGCTATGTAGCCTAGAAAGATTATTTTTATACGTTATGTGAGTGTGTGACGACTCAAATGGCATTGAAGCCTATTTATTTTGTTTAATCCCTCGCCGGATGCCGTGAGATAGTTTTATCCGCGTGCTGAAGTCAATTTAGAACGGAATCAACGGGTGATGTATTGCCCGCAAGGATTCTTTTGCTGGTGATTCCTTTGGCCGGCGAGATATGCTCATGCTGCCTGATGGGTGAGAATCTGCTGGGCCCGTTTTGTTGGGTGGATTCCCTTTATTAATGGAGCGGCTCCTAGACTCTGGTTGGACCCGCCAATATTCCTTTGCTGTTCCTTTGGCCGGTGAGATTTGCTTATGCCGCCTGATGGGGGAGAATCTGCTGTGCCTGTTTTGTTGGGAGGACTCCCTTTAACCGAATCTGACCCATGACGTGCTGGACGGTGTTTTGGGGATTGTTGTTGACGATTGGAGGAGAATCACGACGACGGGACGTACGCGGTATTAATAACTAACCGTAATTTTTGTTAACTCTCTTTCTCCAAATCTATTGATAGATGCTAAAGGTATTTATGTTTTTTGTTAAGTGCTATTTCCCTTGCAAAGTGCAATAAAGGTTCTTTTAAATTTCACTAGTATAATAGGTGCTTCATTTATATGCATGAACTCAAATCCCTCATCTCCATCATCCTGAGAAGGATGTTCTTTTTGCTCTGAGAAGATAAGCTGTCGAATGAGACAAAGGTATGCTACGTAAGATAGTATTACAGTTTTCTTCACAAATACTATTGATCTATTTATTTATTTGATTTTATTCTTTTACGCGCCCATTGACTTTTACAACGGGTCCATAAAATAGTTAAAATTTTCGTTATATTAGTAATAAATAATGTTTGCACGGAATACTTATACGTATGCAACGATGGTTTACTTGACTTAATATTTATGTTCAAAATTGAAAATGGTAGAATAGATAGTGCTGATTTAACTAACCTCATTTAATTTAATATTCCCACGGGAGCCACTCGTTCTAAAATCCTGTTTAAATGCTACAATAACCGGACTGAGTATACGAAACATTCGCTTTTACCTAGGTTTCATGAAGTAAGTGATAGATATGCAGATGTGGCAGATCTATTTAACTGCATGGAAGGCAGGTACAAGAAGGCTATACTATCAAATATTTTCAATCAATATTAATTCTATTTGTTCTACAGATTTTTTATATGTAATACAAATATCTGGTGTCATTTCTCATTCAAATGCCACAATTACCTCTTATGCCCTTTTTTAATTTTTATTATTTCTAATATTTTTCCTATGATTTTGTGACATATAACCAATGTTTACGGTACATGTTTACCGTTGATATTAAATAAATTTCTAAAATCATATTTAACATCAATAAGGATTGCTTCTCGGACGCTGCCATTTGACCGATGGGATTGGCGGTAATGAAATTTATATTCATTAACACAGCGAATAAATAGCGGTTCATTTTTCCTCGACCATTTAAATTGCTACCTGTGTAGTATGTGTAGGTATTCCACTACATTTCATTTTGAAAAATAAAATAAACAATCATCAGGGCTAAGGTTTTTTTTTCATTCGTGAGGTTGGTCCGATTGTGACAAAGGTTAGAGAGAATATATTATTTGGATATCTAAAAGCGTACTTCGAAACTTAAACGTAAAATAAACCAGTTACGCCGTAACCAAACTTCTTCTTTATTATTTAAAACAAAACTTTCGTTATCCTTTATCGCCCTTATTCATCACTCGCCCAAAGGAAATCTTCTTCAAAACTACTATGTGAAAAAGTGTAACCACTTCGCAAAGAGGGAAATTTCTACGACAATCTGCAATGTTGATTATTTAAAGTAAAGTATCCTCCTTTTGAGTTAGGTACTTTAAATTATTGTCCTGTTGTTAGATCGGTTTTTGCTTCACTGTACTCAACATCTATGATGTAAGAATTATAGAGCAATTGTTTTTGATAAAAAAAATTATTTTAACTTTACGTATCTAAATCAATATTATGTAAACCGAAGAATTGCCTGCACAACTGTAGGCAACTGATAAGATACAGCGCCGAATCAGCTGTTCGAAGTCCGCTATTTTGGAGTTCGAAGTTGGAAGGTTGGCTTTGGCGTGGAAGTTGCATAAAATTAACTAGCTTTATTGCCTTCGATCTTTGTTACAGGTACTTTATAAATTATGTCCCGTCTTTCCGGTTTTTAAAAAATGGTCGGATTTTTCGAATTGAAATTTTCAAAAAATTGCCAGGATTTCAAAAATACAATAAGACAAATAAAGAATGTCTTAGAATACATATTTGCCTAAACCGGATTTTTTTTTAAATGTGATGCAAGTGACCTATTGCTTTGTACGATTATTGCAAAAGATGTTAGATATTAATAGTTATTAACCTGACTTACTTTATTTATGTTTAATTTAAATACTCAATAAGTTAATTTTTTAAATAAAAACAAAAAATCTATACGTATAGGGCAGTTGTTGGGCGGTAACCCGGATGATTCGATAAAAAACGACAAATATTGTCACCGGAGACCAGTAATGTCAGAAATTACTGGTGTAAGTCAGGTACATCTCAAAACAGAAAAGGCATCCTAAGTGCATCATAAGGCTGCATTCCCAGTTCTACAATCTAAAAGCAGAAGTAGTTGATTTCGTCTTGTAAGAATATTGTTAAGGTGGAGTTTGTCACTAAGTTGACATACAAGTCCGATCCCCCGGGGGTATACTTGGGAATTGGATCCTCCGAGTTAGGGCGGGAGGAGGGTGGAGTGGGGTGGGCGGATAGGGCTGGGGAGGTATTAGCATTCCCCGCCCTCCGGAAGCGTAAAGCCGCCCACTTGAAACTAAGTTAGACATCTCTAAGAAAGACGCCAGTATTTGCCTAATTTAAGCAATCAAATCGAAAAAGTGTTGAATTGAAACTTTTTCAAGTTAATTTAAATTTACTAGCAAAATCGGTTTACGTTAAATATCATCTTATGCTCACAAAAAAAGATGGTAGGTATTTGAATTCAACCGAATTTTATTATTTTTGTGTTATTCGATGTTCATACTATTTGATCAATGCAAAAGATCTATAAAACAAAACCTAGGCTTTAAATATCTTATGTTGTGGTGAATTTTATTTATTAAATCACTCGGGTTTACCGAGTTTACAATTTATTAACAAGTGGTGACAGGAAGGGGTTATGAAGAACAAACAATTCTGTAGAAATAGGCGTAGATAAATCGTAGTGCAATTATTGTTATTAATATCAACAGAATATAAATATAGGGAAAAAAATGATAAATAATATATTTTTCGAGCAAATCCATCTATAAATAGAAATTGGTCCAGCTATTTCCATTTTTTTTAAGTAGAGTGATATGTACTTACTTATTCACTCACAAATATATGATTAATAGGTATCTAAATTTAAAATTCATTTTCCAAATAAAAAAAAGCATTTGTCTAAGGGGGAAGTAGGTGTAGGACGGCGTATTTTTTGTGATTTTCATGATTTTTTTTAACCCATAAAGAATATATATTTATATATATATATATATATATATATATTTTATTTAAACTGTAGGGTCATTTAACAGATATATTCAAGAGTACATTCTAAAATTTTTCATTATTTTTCTCAAGAAATAACAGAGATATTGGCTGCCGCGCATTGTAAGTCGCCATCCGGCTGGGTAATTTGTGCAACTCCTGGAGGTCACAATTTTCACTGGAAATCAATTTTTCAAGAAAATTTACTTTTTTATAAGTGTTTCTTCTATTTGAACCTCACTCCTCATAAAAAGATAAAAAAATTAATATTTTTTTGAAGAACGTGAAAATTTTATGTGATTTTTTACCATTACTTTGAACGTTTTTTTGCAATAAAAAAATAGTTAAAACAAAGATACTATTTAGGAATGAGATTCAAATAGAGCGCATTTATATAAATAAACTATGTGCTGAGTTTGATAATGATTGATCAAAAACTGTAGGAGCTAGAGGTTCAACGAATAAATTCGAAAAAGGAGTTTAGAGAAAAACGCAATTGAAAATAAAAGTGGCAGTAAAATAGAAGTAGTTCGACCGAGTGACACTCACCCAAACGCTTATAACTTTTAAACGGCGTAGAATTTTTGTTTGAAATTTTCAGAATATATTTTTAAATAGTTTTACTAAAGATTTATGAAAGGAAAAAAAATAATTTTTGAAGCCTCTACTCCTATTTCTCCCCTTAAGTAATGATACAGAGTTATGATTTCAACATTCAAGATTATGATGCTATCAAGTCGATATCAGAGGAAAATATGCGTAATATACTAAAATATCAATCCCTCAGATTACATTTTGCGAATTGATGCATAAAAATTCAACAAATTACCATCTAAAAGATTGCACAAGCACATATTGGGGCAGCAATCTTTAAGTTATTGCATTTGATCGCCGTTACCCTCCCCGGGGCTGGGGGGGGGATGTAGCGACACAGCGATATACCCTTTATATCCAATTCATATACCCAGGACTCGACGCACGCACCGCGATCGGCCACCGATACGTTACGCTTATTGGATAAGCACATTCCTCTGGGAGAACCGTCACCGCGCGGCGCCATCTGACGCATTGCTTAGAAAGCGCTTACCGCTTACCCGCTTTCCACTTTCCACTCCCACATGCATAGCTCGTGCTGCTGCTGACGTTCTTGGGGCGCAATTACATTTGGATTGTAACGTGACACAAAGGAGTATTATTATCTCACTCGGTCTCAACTGAAAAGCCATAATTGCGCCTTAAATCGGAATTTTATGTTATGTAGGTCTATGAATATTTTTGAAGTGTAAACTTCTTTAGCACCATTGTGATTAAAACTTGATGAAACGAAAAATAGCGACACTAAAAGAGAAAAAGGCATACATCTATAGGACATAGCCTGCGAGAGAATGAGATAGTATAATCGGTCTCCTCTTTGTATGGTGCTTCGTAGCCTCCCCACTCTTGTCTACTTTAGTTTTCTGAAGGGTTCACTTCTACCGCGTGTGAACTGCAAACAATGTTTTGTTTATTATTTACTTATATATAATTATAATTGTTGTCCTTTTTTGTTTTATTTTGAAAGCTTGGTAATAATGAACACAGTACCCCAAAAATACATCACCATTATGCATTTAAGATTTGTTTTCAGATATGTTTTAATGATCATGCATGTAAATACGTTACATCTGTAAAACATGTTATTTACATGCTTTTCTTTTCTATGCAGGTACGTGGTTGATACTTTTTATTTTTCATTTACATGTTTGTTTTCACTCTATTTTTTTTGTTTGATATTTAAGAGCACTTTTTTCCTAACCACAAGCACCAAATAACAATATGAATTAATAATATTGTACAAATTTTTTTAAAGCTGTTATTCATAACAAATATTATGTAATAAAAATACTACCTAATAAAAAATAAAAAAATCTTAATTCTGCTTTAAACCGCCGCTACTCGAATTCTTACCGATTTCTTACATATTTCCCTTAAACATTTGATGTTTTTAAGCTTTTAAAAAACATATATGTTATTTTTTGAGATAATACCTAGACGAGTTCCACGCCGAAACGCAAATTATATGAAATTCCCTCGATAGAAAAAAATCGCAAAGCGTGCTCCGAAAATCATTTAAAACAAGTCTATTTCTATTATTTTACAAGTTATATTTGTGAAAAAATTCACAATGTTTCTTTAAATGATACTTAAGATACGTTCCACGAAATTTCTGCTCTATTTTAAACGAGTCATGTTTTATTAAGCTTTTTCGCAATTTTCGCTGCAATTTTATCACTTAAAATATTAGCGCGCTCTGTCCAACATTCGTTATTACATATCTCTCCATCTTCTTCTTTTTCAGCCGAAGAGCGCCGCATTAAGAAATCTACATAACCTAATCTGAAAATAATCATATTTAATTCAGCATATTTGAGGTAAGTCACAAATTGGTACCTAGACGTTTTATGTTTAAAACGGGGTTGATCAAATGGTGCCATCTCGGATCTCCGTCTCCGGCCGGATATGGAAATGACCGTGTGCGGGAAACTGGAAACCCGCCTCTGCTTTGGGACAAATGTTATTATACGACACTATCAAACTTTTACGAGCCATTCGATCAATTTATGACATCCACCAGGAGACAAACCCGCGCCCGCGACCGAATTCAATATTCTATGTTTTATTCGTGCCGTTCACTTTCATATTAATCTTTGGCTTTCTTTTATAACATGCTTTTAAGAGTGGCTGCTTACCACTTGATGCAGAGCTGGAAATATATATAGTAAAGAAAGAAATATAAATTTGTTTATTTAAATCACCAACCGATAGTTTAAAAATATCGTCATCGCCGTGACAAATGTCATCAACTCACTTCAGCCCCTGGTTAATCACTTTCAGTTCTCATGCAGTCAGATCAATTCTTCCTGGATCTGTTTCACTTCCAACGGGGCATCCATCGGGTTTATCAACCGTTTTCAATGTGGAGAGAATGGTGCCAAACTGACGAAGATATTGAAAAAAGTGAACAAATTGTTGACGAGCGAAGCGAAGTCCTGCTTTAAGTCGATCTTTTCAATTCATCAATACTTATTTTTTTGTACATTCCATTTGCGTTTCAAGATGATGACCGTTTTAATGATTTTGTAAGTATTTTTTCAATAATGTGAAATCGAGGTGGTGTGCTTAATCAGATTTTTGAGCTCGTATTATTTAAAAATTGTTGGTATAATTGAAGGAAGTTTAAAAAATAATTTTATCGAAATAATAGAGAACTCCAGTTCAATTTTTTTATTATTTTTTTTATGAATGACCTTCTAACTGCATATTTATTTTTATTTTTAAAGTTAGTTTTAATAGTTAAAATAAATATCAAAGTTTTAATTTTTCAAGATCCCCCGAAAACCACAGAATCTAGTGTGACGTCATCATGACCAACTGAAGTATGAATTTTGTAGGGAACTGGAATCAGCTGTTCGACTCCCGCCATTTTGAATTTCAGCATTGGAGCGTTTTACTTTGCATTATGATAGTTTTTTGTACAGTTAGAGTTTTTGAATATTTTAAATAATATAGATAAACTAATAGAGATACTTTATTTTTGATATTGAATTATTTAGGTCTAAATAATATTTCAATAAAAACAATAACTATTATATGTCCAAATGTCTATAAAGCAATAGCACGGAATATCGAACGGCTTGCGTCTTACATTTCTATTGATTTCTATACAACTTTGACCCAGGTGATGCGGCGCGGTGACGTCACGCCGCCAAAATCCAGCAATACCAATTTGACAGGGTGTTTTAATGACACGTTTTAAAATGGACTTTTCAATATTTTTTTAAAAACTCTACGTTAAATATTATGTCATAAAACTTATATATTCAGAATCAGCGTATATTGATCTACGAGATATTTATTATTATTATTTATATTTATATTTATTATATATTATATTTATATTTATTATATATTATTGATATTTATTATTTATATTTATTTATCTATTTCTGTCATAATTAGTGTAACTCGCTCATCAAGCACAAGAACTAGCTTCTTCTTTGGTGAGACTGCAATTTTAAAGAATTTCTGAGATATTTTTTAAAGCAATAATATTTTTCACTGGAGTTCCTTATTGTGTTTCTTTGACATTTTTTTTATAAAATATATTATTTATCTTTAAGTAGGCCGGTTTTTATGCATGTACCTATTTTCAATCTTATGATTTTAAGGAAATTTGGTCTTGATTTATTAAATAAGAGAAATTTATAAATGTACTTTTTTTTGGATGCATGGTCGACTATTGTACGGTTCCACGCCAAGTGATAATAAAGCCAACTCAACACCTCCTTGAAAAGTCATTAAAAGCTATGAAAAAAATAATTTTCAATTAACCGATAACTCTAACCTAACGTAACCTATATAACCATTTTTTTATATATTTTTTTTCATCACTCTAAATGACTTATCTTAGATGGTTCTCAGTTGGTTTCATTCCGAGTTGTCCAGTCACCCTATTGTACACAGAACTAATGTGTTTCTTCTAATATGAATCAAGAGGATTGAAACGGCTGTAATCACAAAGTTTTGTATAAAATGTGTATTTCATTTCATATTAATGAAATGAAATACACATTTTGAAAAAATGATATTAATCATTATAAAATTTATAAATGTAAAAAGAAGGAATATGTTAGTTTTTTCTTCCCCGACAGGTTTAACCAGAAATAATCCGGTGTTGCCCCGCGTTCCTCGCCAGCAATCCACGAGCATCTATCATCTCCCAGATAAAACGTCAAACGCTTTATGTTCCAAAATGATATACATATTATTAGCATTTCTGGTCTCCCGTGTACCCTTCTCCTCTTTACAGCGGCTCCATGAAAAATTCAATCATGAATATTGACGCAAATACAGCATCTTTCTTTAGCCATAATACACTTAGGCTTGCCGCACTGAGGCATTGAGACGAGTATATTGTACCTACACTACGTATACACTTCAACCCGATCTCCCCGATACTCCGGAAGATCATTTTCCGAGTCGCATAAGAAATTTCATATATTGCTTTATCAGTGCATTTAGTGGGAGTTCTAACTAAATAGAGAAGAATGATTTCAATGTTGATATTAATAGAACATACATATTTGTATGAATTTTATAATACCAGGATATGTATCCACATGTATAAATATACAATCTATATTCGTCAAAGGATTTAACTAGATCAATATGTTCCAGAAAGATGTCTTAAATTTTGTGATTTTTGATTTTTTTTGCAGAAAACCCATTGAGATCATTTTCTTCTTCGTTTAGTCGGAGAATAGTCGGAAGTTTCTGGAAACCCCTTGAAATCGCTGGATAACCAATTAAGTGATTAATAATAATAGAAGAAAATAACTGAAATTTTATATGCTGTGAAGGACGAAGTGTTACCTAATTGTTCAGGAGAGCGAAAAGAACTTTTTTAAAATCATATATCCTCTTTTTATAGAATAGTTTCTGTAAAAATACTTTATATTTTTTGTAAATTTCTTTAATAACACAATTTTATTTTAAATTAATTTTTCGTTAAAAAAAACCCTCTTAAAGTGCACGTCGTACAGGACGCACTTATTTTCCTAGAAATATTTCTACGAGGCAGATCGAAAGAGAAAAAAATGGAGAAAAACAACATTTTTAACTCTTTTTTGGTTTATTTTTTTAACATTAGCTCTACATAGGAGGCCCTGAGGAAAATAATTCCCGTAAAGGCTTATGTAGTAATTGGGAATGTCGTGTGGAGTTAGAAAAGGAAGGAGAATAAGTTCTGGGAAGAAAAAAGGTATGAGGGGTGGTTAAGAATCTGGGGATTGACGAACGTATGAATCCATCCCTCCCATTGCGGTGCAAGGTGATGTTCCGAGAAAGTCCTGCTGGAGAAATCAAAAGGTTTCCCTCAAACAATCTCTGCCAATCCGGCCTGCTACGCAGGTGACGGGCAGATGCATACATCGTCATGATGCCTCATATACAACGTCATACAACCTCACACCATGAACCCGCGTACCTCTGCTAAGTCACCAAACGTAGCGAACCACTTGGGGTTGAGTATGGTTATAATAGCAGAGGTTGGTTATCCAATGTATGATTCTGGGGGCACCCAAACCCGCCTCCAAATTAAAAACATATTCTAGTCCTTAACAGCATTTCAAATTTCTCTTATGATTATAATTCGTGTCTACATGATCAATATTTTTTTTTATTTATTTATAATTAATAAAAAATAAATATCAATATGATCAAATCTTTACCTAAATCCAATCAATTTCACACTAAATTTATTAAAGTATTATATTTCCATAATTTATTGTTTAAACCGGTTAAATGTGTTGTTACAAATTAAAATTCGATTGATCAGATGTATGTAGATTGTAGAATGAAAGCTTTTTCCCAATTATTATACAGGTAGTGTGTTTTTCACAACATTTCACATTGTTCACATTGAAAAACCAAAAAGGCTTGATTCAGGTGGGTACCTACACCGCCGATAAGCACGCAGTAGCGGAATAAAATAGTAAATAAAATTTGGCAATAAAACATGTCGAAGTTAACGACACTTGATGCGGTTCAGCTTTAACTGCTGGTTAGTTACGTTTAACTACTTCGCTTTCTTAACTGCTATCCAAGTGAATACATTCATAGAAAAACTCAGATAAACCCTTAATCTGTGGGTAAAGGGGCATATATTCTTGATTATGTTTCACAGAAATGAGGTGATCACAGATAAGTTTGGTCGAAATTGAATGACCTCGGTAAGTACAATCTCCGTATTTAAAATCAGAGGTTAGATATATGCGTAGATTAACGATGACCTGTTATCCGTCAGATTGATTTTCTGTAAATTTATAGAAACTTGGACACTTAAAGCCAGGGAAAGAAATCAGATAGACGTCCCTGAAATATGGTGCTGGAGAAAAATGCACAGGATTCCATGGACAGCCAGACGCATAAATGCGTCCATTCTAGAAGATCTAGGCATTCGCGATAGGCTTTCAACTCTCTGCCCATAATTATCTCACCAAACTGAGGACTCCTACTTGGAGAAATTCATAATCATTGGAGGTTATCCACCACTTACCCGCCCCGGTATTGTGCGTCAGATTGATTTTCCCCATATTTTCTATACGATATGGACACTTAGAGCCAACAAAAAAAAGCAAATAGACGCCCCTGAAATGTGGTGCTGAAGAAAAATGCACAGGATTCCTTGGACAGCCAGACGCATAAATGCGTCGATTCTAGAAGAGCTAGGCATTTGCGATAGGATTTCAATCTTCTGCTCATAACTTTCTCTTCAAACTGAGGCCTCCGACTTGGAGAAATTCATATTCATTGGAGGTTATCCGCCACTTACCCGCCCTGGTATAAGTAACAGATGGTTACTCCTTCAAGGCTCTCGCAAGAACTCTAATTTTTTTGAAAAAAAAACGAAGTTATATTTAATTTAGAACGAATCTAGACCTCCAGTATCTCTGTTTACGTTGTTAGTAAGCAGTATGCAAGTGCTTAGCGGGAAATACAATATGTGTTAGTATGACAAAATATAGACAACGGGACAGGTTGACGACGGTCCACGAGGTGGAAAGGGCTGGGTGATTGCATCCAGCGTATCCTACAAGCTCCTGTACACAAATTTGGAAGACACAGTACACAAATAATAAGAGCATGGCAAACGGGTGGGAGTCCTCTCCAATCGATTGGCAGTTCCAGCAAGAATGCACATGACGTTCGGTCTAGCCGTAAACCACACTCAGCTTCGGCGTCCCTTAGCTGGTTCCTCGGTGATGCCTCAAAGAAAAGTAAATGAGAGATTATGGGAAAATTTCCGATGACCCTAAGGAATTCAGCGGCGGTTATATTAAATTCATAGTCAGTGGCAAGTGGAAGTCACCAATGCGCTGGAGTGACGAAGTATCGCTGGCGTTCGGTAAGTTGCGTCGGTGTTCTTGGCTCTCCACGCAGCGCAAAACCACGAGGAGTGAAGGAACCTTATCCACCATGCAAATAGTAGTAGGAGTCACCTTCCTCAACAATAAGGAACCGACTTAAGAAGAATTATAATCTTTTAAAATAAAAAGATAAAATTAAAATATAGACAATCTTTCCCGGATTCCAAAAAATAGCTTAAGCATGTTTGAGTTCCTCTTACTTTTCCATCAAAATCGAAAAATGTTGTATTAGTTTGGTTTTTAAATTTATTCATCTAATATAGGTAGTTTTACTTTGTATACATAAGGTCGATATCTAGAAATCTTGTGTTT
This sequence comes from Glyphotaelius pellucidus, assembly GCA_936435175.1. Classification (NCBI taxonomy): domain Eukaryota; kingdom Metazoa; phylum Arthropoda; class Insecta; order Trichoptera; family Limnephilidae; genus Glyphotaelius; species Glyphotaelius pellucidus. The sequence goes on from OW386541.1 coordinate 1,008,512, forward strand.
TAGTAGAGTGAAATCTAAGCTTTGATAATTAAATGAATAGGTAAAGGCTACCTAGCGCACGTGGAGCTAGATTTACATTATTCAAAGAGTATAAGAGAGTTTTCACAAAAAGAAAAGAAGCAAAATTTATATTTTATGAATTTCTTTAAATGCACATTCAATTAACTCTTAGAGTTATACTCAATTACCTTTGGTTAGACATGGTAAATAATTAGAAAACTCAATACATTTGTGAAAAGCCATCTTTATTTAAAAAGATGTGCGTTTTGTTTTAAGTCGAGGCATTTGTTGCAAGGGGTACAACTTTTTATCAATATTATTTTTCTTTGCTGTTAAACCCGGTGTTAAAAATCGGAACAATTCGAACATCTTGAATAAGATTCACAACATAAGGGGCCGCGAGTAGATGATACGGAGATTGTTAACATATATACGTTGATAATGCCATCAGCATGCACCATGACCAAAGAGCAGGGGGCGCATTCCTACCCCGATACTATCGATAGCTCGATGGTACCTCGATACTTCTGATAGCCACCGGAGTTATTTGGGACCTCCCGGTTTACGGTTGTGTGTTTACGGGCGTTAACGCTCACGCGACCTGTAATTACAGACGGGTCCCGAGTTACGGCCCCCCTGGGATCCTCTCATACCCCCAGTCCCCGGCTCCGGCCCGACCTACCCCCGAATACTGAACTACAGCCCTCCACCTCCAGCCAGACCGAGGATTAAGGGAGACGATTAAAGAAAAATAGAAGTACGAATTAGGTGCAAGAGCATTCGGCGCTTGCAGTATGCTGTTCTGTTTTAATGAATCGTGTAGGACAACAACTTAAATAAAGTATACACTCTGGCCAAGGATTAAAGAAGACGATGGAAAAATATAAAAGGCTACAAATTAATTGCCCTTGCAGAACTATTTTAATGAATTCCATAGAATAAAAAGTTGATCATTTAATTGATTATGTTTGCAGTGTCGACTTTTATTGTCATTGAATAGATCTATATTTTGAATTAATAGATTAAGATTGTTGAAATAGTGTCAACTACATTGAAGTATTTAAATAGAAGTTGTGTAACAATTGCATTTAGTAGCTATGTCCAATTGATATGTTGGTTATATCTTTTAACTAGCGAATATCCGGCATGCGTAGCAATGCCACATAAATATATATATGTAAAAGCCCTACGAGCGTTTAAATAAATAAATAAAGAAAGAATTTTTTTCTTCCTGCGTGTCCTCTCCCATTCGTCCCCGTTCCCTGCCCCTTTGTTTCCCTCCCTCGTCGTATCCTCCTCCCTCGGATCCCCCCCCTTCATCGTTCTCCTCCCCCCTTCCTGACCTCCCTCCCTGCCACTAAACAATAAAAAATACAGACATTTTTCAAACTAACCACATGCCACCTATTGCAAAATGTTTAAAAATCAGATTAATAGTACAGACATTTTATAACGCCAGAGCACACCATTACACATACAAACTTTTGCGGGAGTGCGCACAACAAATCACCAAAATTTCAGCGCAATCGGATGAATTGTAAGGAAATAATTTTATAACGCCAGAGCTCACCATTACAATACGTGGAAACCTTCGCGGGCCTTTGCACAAACAAATCACAAAAGTTCCATCGCAATCGGATGAAAGGTATAAAACGCACAAGGGACAAACAAAGAAATGTTTATTTTTATTATACGTATATTAAAATTATTATTTAATGCGCCCAATAAAATTCTCGTCAAACGTCTGATTAAAAATTATACTCCATTAGACGCTTTTTTAATTATCGTGACGATATTTTTTTTTTAGTCCCAACTGCTCCCGTCTGAAGCCAGTGAGACTATGGCTTCCCCAATCGGGGTATGTTCGAGGCTGAAAGTAGTGGGGAGGGGAAGGAGTTGGGGGAGAGGAAGGTGGGAAGTACCTAGCTATTCGGATCTGGTCACCTAACACGGCTAAAGCCATTTCAAGCAACTGAAGGGTGGTCTCCAAACACTGCTAAAGTAATTCCAAGCAACTTTTCAATTTTGAATAGTGGTCTTACACTAGGGCGATATTGAGAGTATCTTCCACTCTGGAGCGTGCCGCAAATATACTATATATTATCTTTAATTAATTATTTGTGAAATAACACAAATAAAATTTAATTGCGCACTTCGGGATTCGATCCCAGTCGATTGCCAGTCAAGAGCCTTACCCTTCGACCACGGAGGCCGTCTCGTACACGGAATAAAAATATAATAAGCTAAGTAAAGTTTTTTTTTTTTATTTGCTTCACGATATTTATCTGTAGTGGCTATACAACTAGATGAGTCTGTTGGCTTTAGGAGATATAATTTCTTTGTTCCTCTCCGGCCGGCCAATATTCTTAAATTGCCACCTTAAAGTTGCAGCGCTCATTATGCGCCACTTCAAAGGCCGCGGTTCCAATCGCCGCCCGCACCGTCCCGCCCAAAAGTGATTGCCCGCCCTTGTAACTTTTCCACTTTGCGCGAAATATGTTCTCGCGCGCGGAAAATTTCAAAATATCTATGCAAATTGTTTGAAAATGGAGCGCGGGCAGAGCGGGCTTGAAAGAGACAATTCGAAGTTTAGATTGTAATATCAGAGACCATTTCCTACTCTTTTATAACATCAAAATACTGTACAAAGGACGAGCGGAATATCATTTGGAAACCCAAAGCGTTTTGTAAGTTTACGGAGTTTTTTTCTATTTTCTTTATTTGCGAAATTTTGTCACCAAATATTCAGAAGGCCCTACGGAAGCTTTGTGGAGAGAAATAAAACTCTGATTAAATAAATATTTCTAAAACTTAACATTTTCAAATATGTTGGTTTAAAATTTAAACATAATTTAAATGATAAAGTGCCACTCATTCCTCCGAATACTAATTACGAACGCTACATTAGCAGATGTAATATTTTGTTTGTCTTTTTTTTCAATTTAATAAATTGATACTGCTCTGTAAATAGATACCCTATGGCAATATTCCGACCTCCTTACTAATAAACGTGTTTTAAATTAACCATTTAGCGAACATTAAGAGGAAACCACAAGCCAAAAATGTATTTATTCATAGTGTGCCTTTTATCACGAATAAAAACCATTAACCAAGAAAAGTGCAAAACCTTAACTTTCTTCAGAAATAAAAATCCGGTTTTATTCGAATTTTCCGTCAGAAACACAGCTTTAGAAATAGTTACAGAAATGAGAGATCTTGGAATTATTTTTAATGAAAAACTAACTTTCACCAATCATATCCATCAAATTGTGAACAAATGTATGAAAACACTAGGCTTCGTATTACGAACAACTAAAAACTTTCATTCATTACAAGCCATTAAACATTAAACTATTGTACGTATCTCTAGTTAGAAGCCTAATCAAATACAACTCAGTAGTTTGGCCCCTATCTTACAAAATTCACGTTCCTTGAGCGAACATAAAAAATTCTGCCTTTTATGAATTTTAAATTAAATATCCCGGTAGAAGACTTAAAATACGATTTCTTATTAAATAATCTAAAAATACATACATTAAAAGGCACACGTAAAATAAACGATTTAACATTTTTATTCAAAATACTTAACTCTAAATTCGACTGATGTGAACTCCTGCAACCCATTAACTTACGAACACCCACAGTAACAACACGACAAAAAACAATATTCTACAGCAGCACTCATAAGCGTAACTACATTGCCCACTCTCCGATACAACGACTTCACACCATGGGAAACCAGTACTTGGGTGATGTTGACATATTCAATATCAACTTGATATCAATCACGAGTTTTGTGGATCATCTAAAACATTGTTTCGACACTATTACTAAACACGTCTTGTAAACCTATAAAATTGCTGTATTTTTCTGTTTTTGTGTTTGTATGACTTTTATCAAATGTAATTTTATTGTCATTTGAAACGCTAGGAAAAACGTCAGTTTACAAAACATGTTTTTTTTTAAATTTATAATGTTAACCGAATTGTTTATCAGTTGTGCAAAATTTAAAACACTTTTATTAGTGAGGCAATTTATCTGCAATAGCCATATAAACTAGAGTAATAACGTGTGCAATTTATTTCAAAATATGTACGAACACTCTTCGAAGTGTTAAAAAATAAACAGCCTTACAGAAAATTACCTAACCATAATAAATTGCTTTTTTATATTTTTTTAATTTGGTAGAATCTGGAATTCTGAATTTACCTCAATCTGCAAATTGCGAGTAATGTCGTTAATTCGTTTAACACAGCGCTACGTTTTGGTATACTCAGGAATTTACTTTTCTAGATAAGCTGTATCTACGAGTTTAGCATGGTTTTTTTTGTATCATAAAGACTTTGAATTATGCAAAAAATTTTTAGAAACGAATTGGGGGAAATCCCTCGTGAAAGCCTTTTCATAATAATATTGTTTCGCCTGTTTGACTTCAGTAAACAAGTGAGGCAAATATAGATACGGACAGGTAAAGCAAACATGGCGCGACCAAAACCACGCATTATACAGTTTACTCACCCCAATATTGTTTTAAATCACCCCTACTTAGTAATCATACATTATTGTCCGCCGGCTGAAAGCAGGTTCAATATTATGATTACCAAGCTTGTTTGCGCGATGTGTCAACTGGATACAGGATTAGTCCGTGCGGCGGATTGTAATCCTCGATATATCCTGTTATCCGGGCAGATCCTTTCACGCCACAGCTAAACCAGTTGGTTACATTTTCATCCCTTATTTTATTCATGCCGCTTATTTCCTTGGCAAGTAGAATATTTTAGGCGGAATCGTCGAGGAAATTTTTGGAAATCATTACATTGTTAAATGAATAAGTGCAATCTTGTTCCGTACGGAAGCATTTATGTAGGTAATGGACAGCAAGAAACCCCTGATTACGTGAATGAAAACCTATATTTTGCTGAAATGATTACGTTGTAGCAGTTTTTCGATTGCATATCTAATGAAAGCCGCGGGTTTTTGAAGTAAAGAAGTCGTCAAGCCAATTTTAAAGGACGTTATTTTGACAACCACTCCGACCCGTAAGCGTATTTACACAATATAACAATAGCCGTCAAGTACAATAAGCGTGTTTTCAAGTTTAGCCTGTGTTCTCACAGAAATCGTTATAACTCTGTTATTGTTCTAGTGACAACCCTAAAACAAAAAGTAGAAGATCCACATTGAATTTAATACTTTACATCTCTATTCGAAGTTGTCCATAGAAGTACATAAAAAGACTTATTTTCTAGAAACAGATTTCACCCGCCAAATCGCCTACGTGACGTTAGACATTGTTAATTTTTTATTAAATATTATTGTATAAAATGATAAAAAAAGTTAGGTGACGAAATTGTTTATTGTACATTTAAACAATAGAATAATTGTATTTTTTAAATAATTCGTGATTTTAGTATCGTTTTCACACAAAAAAACATCACGTGAGTCATTTTTACAATTTTTTATGTGTGCATTCTAAATTTTAATATTTACAAATGTTAATATTTATTTGTAGTACAACAACTTGAAAGCTTATTTTATAAACTTTCAAAAACGGTTTTTTTGTATTCGGCTACGTTCAGAAATGTTTCATTTATAGAGCTTTAATTGCGAAGCGGAAATAACACAAAGTTTTTATAAATCCGACAGTTCGTTTAAGACAGAAAACTTACAATCGCAAAATACCTCATAATTTTGACATTGATGGCCCCCATGGTTGAAAGGAACGCTCCTGACTAGCAATTCGGAGGTCGCGGGTCCAAATCCCGGCGTGTGCAAGTAAATTATATTAGATTAATTTGTGTTATTTCACAATTCCTTCATTTAAAATAATACTTGCGACATGCTATGTTCTTCGAGACCACATAAAGGTGAGTCAAGGGGATTCGTTTATAAAGACGTCCTCCTCATATTCTCACTGACTCCAAACGATTTGGAGCGACGATCAACTTGGTCGAATATAAAAAGAAAATATGTTTGCTTCTGTCTATGTATACATGTATGTGTGATATGTGTTGCTAAACCATTCATCCGATTGAGATGAAACTGCCTGCGATGGTTTCTATAAATACTGGTGAGCTCTGGCATTTTGAAATTTGTATAAAAAAATTGCAATAGGTGGCACGCGAGCTGTTTGAAAACTGAATGTACCGGGAATGAATGTATGGAATTTGGGAGAGGAACCCGGGGGGGAGGGAAACTTGGGAGGGGGAGGGAAACTCGAGAGGGAGATTCGAGGGAGGGGGGAAGGGGGAGGTGAATTCGGGAGGGGGGAGGAGAACTATGGAGGGGGGTTCGTTAGACAGGAGAAGAGGGCGAGGGGAATGGGGAGAGAGGAAAGAGAAAGGGGAAGGGAAAGTGGGAGAGGAAGGGGAGGTGGAAGGGGAACGGGACGAACGGGAAAGGACACGCAGTGAGAAACAATTTCTTTATTAAGTGGCATAGCAACGCATGCCGGGAACTCGCTAATAATAAATAAAACACAAAAAATGTAATTTTTTATTTAATATTATTCAATTTCAAAGAGTTTAAAATTATTTGACTAGATTATTTGATTGTTTTATGGATTCTAACCTGCAATTAACCAAGTTAATAACAAATGCTGAACACTTTATCTGAACTACAAACATACTACAGTGCAGAGTTGGAAGTGAGATTTGCAATATGAGCGTGCTTTATTAATTATTCTGGATTATAATAATCTTGGTGCCGACCTTCCCGCGCAAGTATCAGTATAAATCGGTCTCATTTCAAATATTCGTCCCGGAATCCGGAATCATCTGTCAACAGTTTCAGGACTGAAGGTCTGAACATTCGGGAGCGCCCAGAATGGGTCATTACCGTGATATATTAAACTGGCGCCCATAACGAGGCTACCCATCTCGGGTCCCTCGCTCTCGCAGCATCCCCGTGCAGCCGTCCTTCTCATCTGTCTAACCCGGGCACCGTCTGATAGGCGGCAGTGTGAAATCAGTCCGCCAAATTAAATCCGGCCTCAGATTATTACATAGCTCAGTGAGTGTACATAAATAACCCCGCGTTCCATCCACCCCCGCCTCCCTCTCTTCCCCCAACCCCTCAACCCCTTACAGCGGAGGGATGGTGCGCACGTTAGGCTCGAGCCAGACAACCCTCAAATTTACAAGGAACCTTTTAAACGTTGTGACTTTCATTCTTCATAGACTTCATTAAAATACTGACCAAACATCGAAGTGCTATGAAATTGCTTGAGGAAAAAGAATCATCCAAAAATATGGTTGTCCATTTTTGGATGATTTGGAGAAGAAGCTCCATGCAAGAGGCTTTGAGAAAAAAATTCCTCAGGGCCTGTCATCTTTAGGAATGCTGGGTGGAGGGTTTTTTAGGGAAAGAAAGGAGAGGAGGTTCTGGGAAGGAAAAAGGTTTTAGGGGCGGTATAGATATGAATACACCCCTCCCCCTGCGGTGCAAAGCGATGAGTCCGGCTGGAGAGGTCTAGATTATGTCCGCCTCAAGCAGTCTCTCCCGGTTGAGGAGGTCTTTTGGTCTCTCCAGCCATAATCCCTCCACCCATCGCCTTGCACAGCAGTTGATACGCCCGTCACTCCTGAACACACTGACCCCCAGATTTCTACCCACCCCTCATACCTATTTCCATCCCAGAAATTCCTCTTCTTCCTTTCCTTAAAAAAAACCCTCCATATAGCATCCCCTAATATGGCATAGGCTCTGAGGAAAATTGTTTTCCTCATGGCCTCCTATGTGTGGAGCTAATGTAAAAAAAAATTCTGATGGCCACTGTCTGCGCTGACGATGGATACGATAAGACCTCATAAGTTAACAACATTGATGAATTGATGAAAATCTTAACTCAAAGACTATTTTGCCTGGCTTCAAACTTCTGTACAAACTATTTTGAAAAAAAGAGAAAAACCAATAAAGGGTAGATTTTCAATACTGTAAACATAATGTTGTGAGAACCTTTTGAAATGCTTAGAAAAGTTCATAATATGTGATTATAAATATCAGAAAAACGTAAAAAAACCTCCCGACCTAACATGATTGCTGTATAACTATTAGTAACTACAATACAAACGCATAAAATACACAGACAGTTATAACACAGGCAAGATAGTCATACTCATATTTATGCTTAGGATTACAAACAATATTAAAATAAAAAGTCTTGATCTATTAGGGATTTTTATTTCTTTTCGTGTACAATTTCAGAGTGACGAATATTTTAATGTTGGATACCATAAAATTATCAAGCATTTTTACAAATTATTAATATTTAACAAAGAAAAATATTATATGTGAACTCCTGCCTACTTATAAATCTCTCTTCGTTATCGACTACCATATTGAGCTCAAGCCCCTTTTAATCGTATGGTAATCGCAGTCTTACTCATTAGCACTCCAATAATAATAATAACGTTCAGATTGTGTACAAATAAACAAATATTAGTTTGAATCGGGCATCAAAGTACCCCAACCCAGTCCAGTAGCCCACAGCACTGTATTCCAAGCGAGATGTTAGGTTAGGTTAGGTACAGAATGCGATCGTCCGATATTACGTCAGTGATTTATAGCTCCACATTATTCCGCGTGATCGCTACTGCCATTGCTACTAGCACCGAATTGTTCGCTATTTCGACAATTGCAGATATTAATTAAAACGCAGATATGAGAGGCTGGGTGCAGCGCACACAATGGCGCAATATCTAATTCTGTACGAATTGTAATAAAGGTATACACTGTTTACATTTAATTTTAACCTAACAATAAATGAACTTTCTACCTGCTGTGCATACAAGATTTTAATTCCAATAAATCGTGTAAAGTTATGTATTTTATGGAGCCTTCTATTTATTTTACAAAATTTTAGAAATTATTTAAAAAGCTGAAAATTGGTGCGGAGCTAAAATTAAGAAATCGTTAAATTTGAACAGCTTTTTATATTATTTGTAAGAATTTTTTTGAAGTGAAAACTTCTTCAGCACCGTTGTGATTTGAAATTCGATGAAACGGAAACGAGCGACATTAAAAAGAGAGAAGCTCATACATCTATAGGATTAAGCCTGAAAGAGAATGAGATAGAATGAAACCTTACTAAAGTACCTACCTACTAGGCGACGTGCTCTGTCAAGCTGTCTTTTATACAGATAAAACAACGTTTTAATAAATCCGCCGGAACACAAAACATAATAGTCGTAAAGAGCAATGAAAGTTTTACGTGCGATAGTATTCATTTTGGCATTCTTTTTTAACATTACAAACTATTTAAGTACTATTTTTCTTTTTTCTAGTATATCAGAGACGCAAAATAATAGAAACATCTACAAAAAATGCTTTAAAGGATTTTATCAACTGCATTATTATGTTTGTCTCCGATCGCGGGAGTATTTGAAAATATATACAAAAAAAAATTATGCATCTAGGGAAAATTTGCCTAAAACAGGCAGCAAACCAATTCGAGGTATTTTAAATGGCGCTATATTGTGGCAAAAATCGCTTCAGTGGTTATAGTCGAACTGAGAAGCGCTGACAATAACGGTATATTCATTGACAAAAACATATATTGACGGCCTCCGTAGTCTAGGGGTGAGGCTCTTGACTCGTAATCCGAAGGTCACGGGATCGAATCCCTGCATGGGCAAATAAATTTTATTTGATTAACTGTTATTTTGCAATTAATTCATTAAAAATAATATTTAGTATATTTGCGCACGTTCCAGAGTGGAAGATACTCTCAGTTTCGCCCTGGTGTAAGACCACCATTCAGAATTGAAACGTCGCTTGAAATGGCTTTAGCCATGTTTGGTGGCCAGATTTGAATAGTCAGGTACTTCCCCACCTTTCTCTTCTTCCTTCTTCTACCTTCTTCCCCTCCCACTACCTTCAGCCTCACCATAGTCTCACTGGCTCCAGACGGGAGCAGTTGGAACTCTTGTGCGGTATTCACTGTAAAAAATTTGTAAGTTTATATATTACATAATAAATTAATAAAATATTTACTACAAAAATTACTATTATTACGCCATGAAGAAAACTAGTAACCATTCATAGTATGTGCGTAATTTCATAAGCTGTAAAACGCCGTGAGTGCGGTGTGTGTCAACATAAATTTGACATGTTTTCAAAATAAATTAATACGTTTCTTTTAAACGGACGGGTATAAAATTCATCATCGTTTCAAGCGCGTCTACCCTTCGTCTAATTATTCAATTAACTATATTTAATAGCGCTCATTTGATACGAGAGTTGGTATTCCCAGTCGGGAGGTATTGTTTCCCAGAGGGGTATGTTTTCGCATATAATTTGTCACCCACTCCCCCCGGATCGGGGGGGCGAGTTATGGGGGATGGATGGCAGGAGGGGGAGGGGGGTTGAAGGCTGATGATTTATGACTACGTCAGAGGTGAGGGGTGTGATTGGTATACTGATGAGTCGGTGTCATCGCTGTATGCAGAGGTAAAATTAAATCAGTCTGATGAAATGCCGTGTACAAAGTTTGCATTCGTTTTTTATGGGAGTCATTTTGATTAAATTGTTAAACTGAACAATTTTCCCACTATAATACACGTGTTATAAAAGGAATATTAAATCTAGTGTGATTATTATTAAGTTGTGACCTTTTTAGGGGCAAATTAATTTAATACTATCGTTGAGTGTAGAAAACATTGTCCACTATCGTATCGTTGGTGTGAAATATGATATACAAAACGAAATGTGGTACTATCATCCACATATAATAGAACTTTGTATTTAATCAAAACGCCCACCGGTTTCGGCACACGCTTTAGCACCAAATATAAATATATTGTTTATATCTACCCTTACAAAGTTTAGTTACAATAAAAGTTATGTAAGTACCTACATAATGTCGCCATGTTTGCATTAGTATCACATTTCTAAAATATTTAAGGTGATCCAATAGTCCAGGAAAAAATCGAAATCGGAATCCACGCCTCCGTTTAGGAGTTTAAAAATACTTGAAAAAAAGCGTTTGAAAAGGAATTTGAGAATTTTTTTACAGGTTGATTTCGTAAAGGCCTGCAAAAAACATTAACTTTTTTTTAGGCATTGTTTATTGTAATAACAAGTAAATTTAAAATTCATTTCACGGAACCAAGCGACGCGGAATCTAGGACGTCTCTACCCCTTCGCAGGCGGGGCGTAACCGATACATAATGGTTGTGCCAAGTGCATGGTTCTTGTGCCGATGACATAAGGTTCACTTTGAAAATCCAGATTCGTCGACTGCCGGCCATATTGTGAAATAACAACGCAAAAGTACATAATTTATTTTATATTTGTGAAGTGCGGACGTAAATATCAACTTTTTTACGATTATTATAAAAGAAACTGAATTTGCTACATTAAACAAAAAAAATATCCGAAAAGGGATTTATAAGTAGGAGAGTTTGCACTTGAAAGTGTATTTTTATAGACCTAATACTTTTTTTCTAAATTAAATGACCGATATTTTCAAGGGTCAAGATATGTTCTACACGCAATATTTAATTGAAGCGCCTATAATACTTCTAAGCGATTACATTTTCAAAACAAAAATACATGATTTTATATGATTTTGCATTATTTCGCATGACTTCATCTTAAGTTTGTTTGATGTACCTACTTACTTAGCATTTTAAGTCGTGTTATAGAGAAGTTCCTTCCATTTGCAAATAGAAAGCTTTTACTGTCCAATCTCATTCTCGTGATAAACCTCTTTTTACTACGCAATGTAATTTATGTGAAGTTCTGAGAAAATCTTATACTTCGCCGACGCACGTGAATCTTTTAAATCCCATTCTGTTCCGACTTTTTATGTGAATATATGCGAGTAAGTACTTCCTACCTTCTTCAGGTGCTTTCAACCATTTACCAAGTTTATAAAGGGACTGATAAGGTTTTTAGCTAGTGTTAAAAAATTGATTTTTGATTCCGAATAGAGGGAATTGAAAGATGTAAAATGGTAGTTCTTCAAAGGTAGATTAAGGAAGAACAACCGCTTAAAATTTAATTTTAATGCATCTGGAATAGATCAAAGGCTTTTACCGCATCAACGAACACCCTATATTACATTCTCACACAGTCGGTGCAATTACAGCAGCTGTCCTTAAATGATACACAAATGGGGAAAAGGATTCGGCTGTGCGAATGTGGACTGGTTCGAACTACATACAGTACTGTTAAGGAGTGTCCAGAGTGTTCACTCTACCAATACCTCAGGGACATGTCCATATTGTCCATGCCGCACAACGCTAATGTAGGTTTTACACGATCTCTTTTTTCAGCCCGATTCTCGTACCAAAGACAAAAATTTTCGTTTTTACACGATTCCTATTTTTATCTCTATTTTCATTTCTACGATTTCAGTTGACATCACAGCAAACAACGTGGTTCACGTGTTATTTGCAGTGATGCCAATTGAAATCGTAGATATGAAAATAGAGATGAAAATAGCGATCGCGTAAAGCGAAAAATTTTGTCTTTGGTCTCTATTCGGGAATCGGGGTGAAAAAAGAGATCGTGTAAAACCTACTTAAGGCGAATGCTGTTTGATGGTTGATGAATCTCAGCTCCCTGTATTCATTATCATGTCTTTAACAATACGAATACTTATCTCCGATTATTTTTGGAGTAGGTACTGTTTACACTTCATTCTCTTGGGACAACAAGGTTCTATCTGTCATTGGCAAGGTTCGTAGAAAAGTATGTAACAAAATATTTTCTACGAACCTTGTGTCATTGGTTTGAAACTGAGATATTAGTGGGTTTCAAAATTTGAACCCCGAATTAATAAAACTTGAAATGAATGAAAATTAAATATGCGGGACATATTGTAATTAAGTTGTCTTTATGTATACATATACTTTACGTTTTAATACTCTAAGCAAAGAAAACAGGTGACACTTAGCCAAACAACTTACAAAAAAAAAACAATTTGCTTTAAAAATCAGCTTGATTGCAACAGGGTTCTCATTATTTTAATTAGTGTTTTTGGCCAAATGCCATGTTTTGCGTAGAATGTTCTAAATCTTAAGGATGACTATTAAATATAACAATGTTGCTCTTAAATTTCAAATGGAAAGCTATTGTTCTAAAAAATAAATATACAGTATTTTGTATGGAACTTTGTTGCATAGTAATCTGCAAATTTAAATTTAAAGAAAAATAATTCTGAAAAAATTGATTTTAAAAAATCTATTTGGACCAAAATATCAGATAGAACTTTATCGTACCAAGGCACGACTTAACACACTCGTTATGTTAAAGCCTTCCCTATCTGCATTTACGTTATTTTAATCAAAACGCCCAATTCTAAGTTAGTTACTTCTGAAGCAATCCGGATGCAAGCACCGCTCTTTGCTTGAGCAGTACTTTATGAGCTCAGCCCCGAATCTTAAGGGTTGAAAGCAAACCACCCTTTTCCACAGTTCCCTGCTGCTATTTTCAGAACAATTCAAACCAAGAGCGCTGAAATTTAGTTGGAGTCGCGTTTTCTACGTGCACCCTTTTTAAACTGCGGGACAATTCAAATGCTGAACACAGCGACAATAAAAACTTACCCACTCTTTGCATGGCTTCCTGGCACTCGTGGCAGTGTTTGCAGGTGAATAAATAAAGCTTAGAGATCCGAAGTCATCTACATAAGGTCCACACTATCATTATTTTCTTGATATTTCTTTATGAGGATCCAAGTCCTAGAAGAAGTGATTCACAGTTCAGAGTTCCGACCCATCAATTTTCAATTTGCCACTGAATAATCTTGTTTAGGTTTGCAATAAACTTCCTACACTATGTGGGTAGGTATTCAAAAGCAACATATATTTACAACATTTATAGCAACATTATTAAATGGAACATACAAAAAAAATTCAGACAGACGAAAGAAAAACAGTCTTCGCTACTCTCAGTCAATTACATATTATGGACATATATTATAATGATAGAATTTAAAAAAAAACCTCTTTTATTATTGACCGTTACCGGTTTAAGGCCATTTTCAGATTAGTACAATGCTTCCTTAAACTATGGTTTATAACACAACATTTGAGGGGGGGGGGGGGTATCAGGGGTGGTAGACAATGCATTTAATAAAATTGTAATATCGGTATTTGTTTTATTGTTTTCTAGATTAATTTGTAGAACGCCATTTTTTTCATTTACACAGGGACATACTTGACTTGCTTTTACCAGTGATTTCTGACATTATTGGGAGTAAAAAAAGTAAATGAAATTTTGATCTCCGATGACATTTTGTTGTTTTTTTAGTTTTTTTTTTCGAATTAAAATATTTTTTAAATCGGTAGGTATTGGACAGTGAAGATCGTTGTGAGGAGTTGGGCGATTACTGAGGGCTGAGTGTCCAGTGATGAAATGTAGAAAAAATTGAATACCGCACAAGAGTCTCAACTGCTCCCAACCGTCTGGAGCTAGTAAAAAAATTGTATTCCCAATAAGGACATGTTGTGAAGCTGAAGGTAGTGGGGAGGGGAAGGAGATTGAAAAAAGGAGTCAGATCTGGTCACCAAACCCAGCTACAGCCATTTCCAGCAACGTTTCAATTTTGAATGGTGGTCATACAACCTGGTTGATACTGAGAGTATCTTCTATTGTTGGTTTAGAAGAAGAAAAAAATATGAAAAAGTAAAAAAAAGTCAAGAATTAGTGGTTTAAGTAAGTCAAGTACCCCCCCTTTAAGAGATTATATCAAGGGACGGGTTCTATTTATGAAAACAGATTATTTATAAACAAGTTCTGCTGTGTAATTATTTTCACAAGTGACAGCTGTTTCGCCTTCTGAAGGCATTATCAAAATGTCAGTTTTTATGAATTGAATAATAATATTATTGAATATATAATACGAGTTTTCCAATATTCGTTGCCATCTCGTGTTAATTGCAGCTGTTTAAGAAATAATTATTTTGCCATTCTGAGATGGCCACGATTGGCTAAAACCGTTAGGTCAAAAATAAAATAATTATTGCATTCCGAAGAAAGGTAAGATTTAATGATTTATTTCATTACAAATAATATTTAATAATTCTGTTCTTCATTCAATAGAATAATTCATTCGAATAAAGCAGACCCTAAAAATGTGACATGGTTTGGTGAATAAAAGGGCGCAAGAACGATAAATTAAAATTTATTTAAATTTTTTACCACTTATAAACATTTATTGAAATTGTAAAAATTGTGAAAAGTGCACCTACATTCCCTGCGAGAATTCTGTAAAAATGGTATTATAAAATTAATATCAACCCCATTTAAAAGATTTACCTATATCTTTGTATATGTATGACGAAAAACAGAAACATAAAAATAAATCATGTGTTCTTGTTGTGACACGAGAATTTCCTGTAACTTATTCCACGTTTTTCATCATATATGCCTAAGATTTCCCTAGCATTCTTAGGATTAAAAAAATAAAACCCGATCGCAAACTGCGTAGGGGAAATCCTTGAGGCCTTGCAATGTTGATGAGGTCCCCGTAATACGTGGAAATAAAGGCTCTGTTAACGTCACGAGACGTGCGTCGCGTCGTAACAAATAATCACGTAGTCTCCGTATATTATTCAAACTACCAACTACTCTCTTACGCTGAAATTCAGCAGGGAAAAAATGTTCTTACTACCGAAAATCTAACTTTAAAAAAAACAGTACCTAATTAGGTACATTCATTGTTATAAAGCGTTCACTCGTTTGATGTCCCCTTCAGTCGAATCTAACGCATTATTATTGTAGTTATGAATTCTTCAAAGATCTTGGCTCTAAATCGCAAAAAACGTATGAATGCATAGGTATGGTACCTTCATGTAAATTAACCGATTTGATAATTGTGGTTGAATTCTTTAAGAAATGCGTTCATGTCCCATCCAATTTCAAATCCTGAAACTACAGACTAACCTCAGTGTTCTTGTATTTGTCGAACGCCTCGCGTGGAAACAGTCGAAATCTCCGCCCTTTTGGAAACACTCCCCTCCCTCCCTCACGCTGAAATTATTTACATCTGTGCTATTATAATTGTTCTGAACTACTGAAAGAAAATCATTTTATGTGAGAGCTGTAACCAGCTGTGGACCTCCAGAAAAGGCTTTGAAACGGAGCCGTACGACCACGGATAAGTTTGTGGTTTCCTTCACCTTTTCTTTCCTCACCCTGCATTTATGCAATTTAATATATATTTTTTTAAATCTTTCAACTCAAATTTAAAAATTATTTTGTAGACTCAAAAAAACGTGGGATGAAATAAATTTTCATAATTATTAGGAAGAAATAGCAAAAGTAATTGTGACCAAGTTATATCAAACTATCTCTTAAAAGAACAAACGGCTGAACAACATCTGACAATTTAGCTGAATTCTTTTCTGAAAATATTAGTAATTATTACATAGATGTGATAAAAAAGCTTTTATTATAAAATAAAAAGACGTACAAGTACAGACAAATAAGAACATAGACAAAATATAATAAAGGTGAGGTGATTAATTACTTAAAATATCATAAAAAAACAATTATTTAAAATAAACCATAAAAAATATTTTAGGATGCGTAAAAATTGCATTTTCATAATTAAAAAATCTTTTAAAACAAACAATAAAAACAGAAAGTCTAAATAACAAAATAAATTATTATAAATGTAAGTTTTAATACGAAAATAAATTTAAAAGATGGCTATTTTTTTCAAAATCATATCGTTATTTATAATATTTAATTTCCTATTAACACTTTTCCTAATTTTTAAAATTTCTGAATTATCTAATTGTATACCCGTTGTGTAAGAATGACTTGTTTTAAAATGTGGTTGGCAAATTCTGAATATTTTATTTTGTATAGTTGTTTTTATGATATTTTAAGTAATTAATCGCCTCTCCTTTCTTATATTTTGTCTATGTTCTTATTTGTACATACTTGTACGTCTTTTGTTATTTTTATATTAATTTATAATCCTGACGAAGAAAACATAGTTTTTGAAACTTGTCGATAATGTTAATTATATAGTGGTGTATTCAAAATTATTTGTTTTCATTAAGTCAATAATGACGCCACAAAGTGTATTTTCGGAGTTTGAAGAAGTAACATATACGAGTATTTAATTTCAAAATTGAAAATTGATCTGTCACAACCAGGGCTGGACCCATCTGGGCACAATTGGAGCAGTCCGCTCCGGGCGCCGAATTGCAAAGGCGCTCACACTGGCCACATGCATCGCAAAGTACTGATCACACTGATCGCAGTGATCGGAGAGAGGCGCCAAAACTTTACTTACTTTCAAAACGTTTGGCTCAAGGTCGGACCTGGTCCCAACGGTACCTCAAAATGAACATCTTATCGGTTCTACCTCGAGCTGAATAAAACGTTTATTATACGGTACGAGTATCAGGATAAATTCCTGAGATATTTTATATGAGAACTGCATGTTCGTAATCTTAGTACTCGTAATTCCTGTTAGATGAATTTACTGATAGTAGATTTAGGATTTACTGTGAGAAGAATTTGGTCGCTAGTACGAAGAGCCATTAACGAGGTAATTTGAGAGGGAGTTTAATTCACTGAATGACAAGATTGAATTGACATAAAAGTAAGTTATACGATCAAGATTACGCTGCGTTGTGTGCTGAACCGAATGGCGTGCGAGCAAGTTTATTGAGGGCCCGCAATATCAATGTAATGTTCATAAGTTTTCCTGCTTGTACTATCGTGATATGCCGTGAGATGTCGCAGTATACACTCGGCGGAGACAGATTGCACCCTGGGGAAAAGTCCTCCTCGCGGTTTGAATCCTCGCTATTTTCTTACAGACACTAATCCTTTATTTATATTTTTCCACGTAACTACGAACGCTGACGGGAGTTTTCTATTTCGCTTCGGCAACACGCAGCCGGGAGATCAATAAATTATTAGAAAGTCTGTAATAAAATAATCTGTTTCCTATAGTGATACCTATATGAGAGACTTATCTATTTTTTCCTGCTCAGAAAGGTCGGAATAAAATTAATAGACATAAAAAGTATAATAATAAATAGTATCATCATTATTGAATGGCGTGCATTATAAACGAATCGCCTTTTAAAATGAAAATAGAGTTATCACAAAACAAATTATAAACATATAATTAATTACGCTCATTTCTATTTTCCCGTTAGACATAGGTACTATAATTTACGAGCAGCTTTATAAAAAATGTTTCTTCTACTTTTTGAAAGCGCAATATTATCATTCATCTTCAACAATCGTTATGTACCAGCAGGCAGCATTATGTAAACCACGTTTTTAACAAACTTCACGTACGAAAATAGTTTTGCATAAGGCTCGGCGTCAGAGATGTACTCGGAGTCGATTTCTTAAATTTAAACCGTACAGACGCTCACATATTAATACAGATTGCATATTTGGAAGGGTGCCAACACGACCAACCCATAGTGAGATTTGGCGAGATTTGTTTATGAATTAACCTTTTTATTTTAAGGATGTCTCAGAAAACAATATTATTCTTTGGGGTATTTCACCATCCTCCTGATATCATATCCAACAATATTATTCTTTGGGGTATTTCACCATCCTCCTGATAACGAATATTAATATACAAACAAATAAATACTCGCAACAGGTAAAAAATACTTGTCTAATGTAGGTTTTACATCTCTTTTTTCAGCCCGATTCCCGAACAATGTGGTTCAAGTGTTGTTTGCAGTGATGCCAATTGAAATCGTAGATATGAAAATAGTGATCGCATAAAGCGAAAAAAATTTTCTTTGGTCTCTGTACGGGAATCGTACAAAGAGATGGGGTAAAACCTACATAACTTATCTTATATACAGTCACTATTCATAGGTTCAAGTATCGAATAGTAAACGACTTTTAAATAAATAAATCGTGGTAATCGAAAGCGTATGGATAATCTGGAGGGTGCTGAAATAGCCCGTAAGTATAACCCACGACACAAAAAAAAACTCTGAAAAATAGCTGATGACCTTGAAACGCCTGAACAGATTTTAATGAATTGTAGCTAAGAACCATCTCGATCACATCAGCTTCCAAACAAAAAAAACCGCATCATAACCGGTCCATTCGTTTAGGAGCTACGAAGCCACAGACAGACACACAGACACGTCAAACATATAACACCCCTCTTTTTGCGTCGGGGGTTAAGCAAAAAATTAAATAAAACGTAATTTAGTGCCATAAGGGTTTATTCTAAAAAAATTACTTGAAATACAGAGTAAGAATAAGATACTGAAATGTGCGCTTTACTCAACTCGAGAAAAAGTTCAAATGAAAAATCTTTTTTGCGAAAATTAATCCCGCCTTCTGAACGTGTCAAATTAAAAGCTTTGAACTCCTGAGGAAGGGGTGTCGCCAACCAATTGTAAAACAAGCGGCGGAAAAATATTTCTCTCCGACCATTGCAATACGTTGACAGTTGACAGTTGACAGAAGGACAAATCGTTTTGCGACGTTCCTCCCCCGCCTTTTATGAATAAATAGGATAGATCTTAGGGCTGTTATAACGTTGCGGGAACGTCCATTCCCCATTTGTTATCCCACTTTCCTATTATTTGTTCTTCCGGTAATAAGTTCACCCCGTCAAGTGACCCGACACTTATCTGAAAAACGTCCATAAGGGGTGCGGGTGGCCCGTACTATAACGCTAAACGCTGTACACTCTCTGTACACAAGTGGTCTTGTAACAGCGCTCTGGGGGTGCAATCAAAAGCAAATCATTTGCAGCAATGAATAATGGTATCAGTGACACCTATCGTAATTATCATCAATCTTCGAGTCAATATATTAGCATTGCATATAAAATAGGGTTTTCAAGGTATTCGGTTGAATTTTTTAAATGCATTTGTTTTATGTGTTACCGCGCAAGAGCGTCTACTGCCCTGAGGCAGGGGGGGAGGTATTGGAAGAAGTTGAAGGATTGGAAAAAGAAGGGAAAGAGGGAAGTAACACTAAACACAGCTAAAATCATTTCAAACATATTTTCATATCTAAATTCGGTTTTTTCTTGATTTTGAGAGAACTATGAAAACATCATGTTTAGAATTTTGAATGCATAGAATTTTAGATATTAGTAAAACCCAATAAGGTCCAATAATTAAAAATTAATAAAGTACATACTTAGTTTTAACCCCTTTTATTGATTAAAACATCAACATGCTTTGTAAGCATTGCTTACTTCATCAGGGTTTTCTTAAAACTAATTACAACAATACGAAGATTGCAATGAATTGGCGGGAGTGGGAAAGGGGGGGGATGATAGGGCGTAATTTACAAAGGGAACGAATTTAATAACGGGTCTTTTAAAAATATTTTTTATTGTTTATAATATTTATTAGGGTAATTAGTTTTAAGTAAACTCTGATGAAGTAAGCATTGCTTTATTAATAAATTCCTTTATTATTTGCTTACATTTTTTCAATTAAGTCCCGTTAAACTGATTGATATCAGTTTGTCAATGGGTTCTTTAGACATTTACTTTTTTTTAAATTGAGATGGGTTCATAAAATATACACATTTTTACATTGTTTATATACATAAAAACATATATTTTTGGAAAAATATATTTGTTTGGTTCTGAAACAGTTTTTGAAAACAAAACTTAATCCATATTCCTCTATTCCTTCCATCATGTAATCCATTCTCTTCTTCCTTTCCTCAAAGTCTCCACCAGGAAAAGAAGATGTGCTTACCTACATGATGAACAATATTGACACCCAAGTGCACATTACCCACTTGTTATCAGTTGCATTTCGGAAGTGATATGGATCACAACTCGTTCTCGTAAAATATCGCAAGTAATCGCAAATAATCGCAGTTTCGTTTCTTTTTATAAAATATAGTGGTGTCGTGCATAAAATCTATGTTGTGCAATATATGTGATAGCAGAAACGACACGGAGCAGCCTTCAGAAGCCGTAAAGGTAGGAGATTTCCTGTCATACCGATTCTCCTTCGATCTGCCTTCAAAACACGATATATGGTCTATTTCGATTACAAAAGGGATTTACAGTCCACAATCTCGTGTCGTAGCATTCGGCTGCGACATTTTTTTGATCCTTCTACCCGGATAAATTTCGTTTTTTGTCGTTCTTTGTTAGACATTGTGTTTTGAAGTACAGATCATTCCATTCGTTGACCTTTTTCCGGTTTTTATGAAGCTGTTTCAGAATTACTCATTCAATCGTGAATATTGATTAAATTTAAATTGGTATTATTTAAGTCGTTGGGCGGCTTAACATTTTGAATTCGTTGATAGTGGGGTACTTTACGTACGCCGCTACTTGCCGCTACGTGGTAGGTAGTTGGTATTATACTATACCTACACGCATTGTCGTGTCGTGTCGGTAAGCAAATCGTGGATTGTTGTCGCATTTGACAGCTGTTATCACAGAAAACATTTTGTTTAGTTTAGTTTAGTTAGTGTTATTATTCTGTTTGGTTTAAAATATTCATAATGGCGGCAATTAATATTAAATACAAATTGGCGCTATTAGATATGGAAAGTGTTCGTTCGTCGGCTATCAAAGCCGTCACATCTTCAAATTCTATTGACAAAAATATTTTCAGAGCTCGTTATGCCGATATATCTAACATTAGAGAAAATTTCGTCGCTTCACATATTTCAATTGAATCAAATAAGAAGGATGATGCGGAAATCCAAGTATTACAGGAAAAATATACTGAAATCCAAAACATGTATTACGAGATTCAATCATATTATTCTCAATTATTTCCGGAAGTTTCGAAAAATGAATCGGATCATTTAATGGCCAATAATAATGTTTCGTTGCCAAAATTAAAATTGATTATTTTTTCTGGAATATCAACAGATTGGACAAATTACATAAATACCTTTAATTCGTTGATCGATTCTAATAATGCTTTAAATTCTGTTCAAAAAATGCATTATTTAATAAGTAGTCTATCAGGTGAGGCATTGACACACGTTAAACATTTACCGATTTCTGAAGAAAATTATTTTGTAGCATATAAAATTTTAAAGGAAAGATATGAAAACATACGCTTGATCGCTGATAAACATGTTGAATTAATTCTATCGATTCAACCTGTAAAAGTTCAAGATAATCTTCGGCAATTTATTTCAATTTTGAAAGAAAATATTGCTGCGTTAGAAGCTTTAAATTTCCCAGTTCGACAATGGAGCTTTCTTTTGTTACATATTGTATTGCGTAAATTAACAAAAGAATTACGTATTGATTTTGAAATTCAACACAGTTCGGAGAATATCCCAACGTTTGATCACTTAGTAAAGTACTTAGATGGACAGTGCTTAGCAAAAGAAATGGCACTTGGAGTTTTTCCTGAAAACCAGTTACAGGCTCATAAAGGTCAATCTAAATCGTATAATGCGAAACATCGATCAAGCAATAATATTAATGCGTTTGTATCAAACATTGAAATCAAGTGTATTCTGTGTAAATCGCCACACTCACTGCACAAGTGTGAAAAATTCTTACGCCTTACTCCAAAGGATAGGTACTTGTGTGCAAAGGAAAATAATTTATGTCTCAATTGTTTAGTGCAAGGAAAACACAACGCAAAAAATTGTCAGTCGCGTTTCACCCGTAGAGAATGTAAATCAAGACATCACACATTATTACATTTTCCAAAAAAAATCGTGGAAAATTCAGACCAGCAAGAAAATTCGTCGGAGCCTCTGGCGTTGACAACATTCTACAATAAAACCAACAAAACGGTTCTTTTGTCTACAGCTTATGTGGAAGTTTTAGATAAAAATGGAGTGTTCCAGAAGATGCGTGTTATGCTGGATAGCGCCAGTCAAGGAAACTTCATATCGGAAAATTGTGTCAAAAAATTGGGTTTTACTCGTTTTAAGAAAAAACCACTCACCGTGATAGGTATTGGAAATAGTCCTACAATTAATTCTAACGGATTAATAAAAACACAATTTCGTCCTGTCGATTCGAAGGAGTCTGGTATTTTGACAGATTTCGTTGTTTTAAATAACATTTGTTCGAATATGCCATCAAATCGTATCGTCGATCATCATTGGGAACACATCGTAGGTCTCAAATTGGGAGATCCAACATTTTACATACCATCAGCCATTGACATACTGCTTGGAAGTGATATTTTTGCGTCATTATTATGCTCAGGAAAAGTGATGGGCAAAGAAAATGAGCCCATAGCCATAGAAACTAAATTGGGTTGGATTTTGATGGGAAATGTTGGACCATCAAATCATTGTATAAATTCATTCTTCACGTCAATGGAGGAAAATATTGATGAAAAGCTTAAATGTTTTTGGGAAATTGAAAATGTTCCACTTTTGAAGAAAATTCAATCGCCTGATGAAATTCGTTGTGAAAAATTATATACTGAAAGTACCTACCGTAACCAAGACGGGAGATACGTCGTATCGTTGCCATTTAAGGAAAGCCCGGAAAAATTGGGAAACTCATATGACATAGCGTTGTCACGCTTCAAGCATTTAGAAAGGAGACTGAATAGAGATTCTGATCTCAAATCCCAATATATTTCGTTCATGAGGGAATACTCAATATTAGGGCACATGATGGAAGTGCCACCTCAATCGCCAATTATTGGTAATTATTTCATACCCCATCATGGAATAATCAAAGAAACCAGTTCTACAACTCGTTTAAGGGTCGTTTTTGATGCCAGTACCAAATCGTCTTCGGGTACGTCATTAAACGACATACTTTTGGTCGGTCCTAAATTACAAAGAGACATTGTCGAATTAATGTGTAATTTTAGAATACACAAAATTGTTTTTACAGCTGACATCCGTCAAATGTATATGCAAATACTTGTGGATGAGAAATCTCGCCGTTATCAACATATTTTGTGGAGGGAATCATCGGATCATCCCGTAAAAGAATTTGAATTACAAACAGTAACATATGGCACGTCATGCGCACCATACTTATCAATTCGCACACTTCATAAATTAGCCAATGATGGAAAATTGAATTTTCCAACGGCTGCTAGGACATTAATTGAAGATACTTATGTAGATGATATTATCAGTGGTGCGCAAACTTTGGAAAGCGCTCGACATTGTATAGTGGAATTAATTGCATTACTTCAAAAAGGTTGTTTTGAATTGAGAAAATGGTCTAGTAACCATCCTGAAATACTGGAAGACATTCCTGTCAGCTATCGGGAAGTACCCTTAAGTTTTGAGTCGGATACTGACAAGAAAAACCTTAATATTTTAGGTATTCAATGGATACCGTCGCTTGATCAATTTACATATAAAATTCATAATGTTTTTAGTGACCACTGTACCAAACGTATAATTTTATCGACAATTGCGCGTCTATATGATCCATTAGGTTTTATTAATCCTGTCGTTTTTATTGCTAAATGCTATATGCAAAACTTATGGAAAATTCAAATTGGATGGGACGAAGAAATCCCTTCGGACATGAATTTGAGATGGAAGAAATATATAAAAGAGCTTCCATCACTTGCCAATTTAAAAATTGATCGATATGTCGCAACTTCTCCAACCAGTCGGTGCATACTTGTTGGGTTTGCGGACGCCTCGGAAAGAGGATATTGTGGAATTGTTTATTTGGTTGTGATTAATAACACAGAAATATCCAGCCATATTTTATTAGCAAAATCCCGTGTTGCCCCCGTAAAGATAACATCGATCCCGCGACTGGAATTGTTGGGAGCAGTTTTATTGGCAAATTTGTTGACTTATTGTCAAGAAGTATATAAAGATAGACTTCAAATTGAAAAGACTGTCGCGTTCACCGATTCAACTATTGTATTGGCATGGTTGAAGACACCTTCTTTTCTATTGCAAACTTTTATCGCAAATCGTGTTGAAACAATAATACAAAATATACCTTATGAACATTGGTATCACATTTCATCGCAAGAAAATCCTGCTGACTTGGGTTCGCGAGGAGTTTTTCCCAGTGAAATCGCTGGCGCTTCGTTATGGTGGAAGGGACCTAACTTTATATCAACACCTTTGGAGGAATGGTTATTTGTTAGGCCTCCAAATATCTCCGTGGACCAGTTACCAGAGTATAAGTCGAAAAATTTAATTTCTCTATCGACGAATGTGTCAACGTCTGACGAAGAGTTTTTATTGAAATTTTCATCATTATCGAAATTACTGCGTGTTATATGTTGGTGCCGTCGATTTATCAATAGATTACGTTCGGAATCGATTATCAATTTCAATGGTTTATCCCCACTTTCGTTAAAAGAAAATAATTCAGCCTTGCAATGTTGCATTAAGCTTGTTCAAGCAATTTATTTTCAACAAGATATGAACAATATCTCTTCCCATCGTATATGTTCAACGCAGCTTCAAAAACTCGCTCCATTTATTGACGCAAATGCTGTTTTGAGAGTCGGTGGTCGAATTCGCCTTGCACAGATTTCAGAAAATGCTCGACATCCTATTATTTTACCGAAGCAATGTCATTTGACAACTTTAATAATTGATTATTACCATAGCATGTACCTTCATCCAGGTCCTCGTGCACTCCAATCCATAATATCATTAAAATATTGGATAATTTCGGCTAGGAACGTAATTCGACATCGATTGAGTAAATGCATTTCTTGTTTTAAAAATAGCCCGCGTGGTAGTTTCCCGTTGATGGGTAACTTACCCGCTTCCCGTTTTCGAGAAGGTCGTCCATTTTTAAATGTCGGAACAGATTACGGAGGTCCTTTTTTGGTGCGTGAAAGTAGACGTCGCGGCGCAAAAACTTATAAGGCCTATTTATGTCTTTACGTTTGTTTATCGACCAAAGCCGTTCATCTTGAATTAGTTTCAGATCTATCTACTGAAGCGTTTGTGGCAGCATTAGATAGATTCATCTCTAGACGCGGTATATGCCAAAATATCTATAGCGATTGCGCCACCAATTTTACTGGAACTAACAGATATCATACTGGCCTTTCTAAATTCATACGTGAATCTGAAAACACTGACAAACTTGTTGACGCAACTGTCGCTCGTTCAATTACTTGGCATTTTTCTCCGCCCTCCGCACCCCATTTCAATGGAGTGTCGGAGGCTGGTATTAAGTCAACTAAATACCATTTGAAGAGGGTTGTGGGAGATCAAATCCTCACCTTCGAAGAATTAACTACTGTTCTGACTCGTATCGAAGCCATTTTAAATTCGCGACCAATTGGAGCGCTGTCGTCGGATCCATCCGAATTGAACCCGTTAACTCCTGCACATTTTTTAATTGGGGCTCCTCTTGTTTCTGTTGTTGAAGAAAATTTTGTGGATGTACCAATGAATCGTTTATCGCGTTGGCAATTATTGAAACAGATGTCCCAACATTTTTGGAATCGCTGGCGGAAAGAATATCTACATACTCTTCAACAACGAAACAAGTGGGCAACGTCAACTCCTAATTTGAAAATTGACGATCTAGTCATGATAGATGATTCGCAAGCAACCCCAATGCGATGGCCTGTGGGGAGGGTGGTTGAATTATTCCCCGGCGCCATGGAGTGGTTCGTGTCGCTACTGTAAGAACCCCTCAGGGCATTTTTAAGCGGCCCGTGGTCAAATTGTATAGGCTACCCATCGATTAAATAGTTTTAATTTTTTTTGTCTTGTTCAATTCCTAGGTTAATTAGTTATTTGCTTTCGTTTTTCGTTGCTTTCTTTCGTATATAGTTGTTGAGAAAATATCATATTTCCTCAAAGTCGGCGGAATGTTTGGTTCTGAAACAGTTTTTGAAAACAAAACTTAATCCATATTCCTCTATTCCTTCCATCATGTAATCCATTCTCTTCTTCCTTTCCTCAAAGTCTCCACCAGGAAAAGAAGATGTGCTTACCTACATGATGAACAATATTGACACCCAAGTGCACATTACCCACTTGTTATCAGTTGCATTTCGGAAGTGATATGGATCACAACTCGTTCTCGTAAAATATCGCAAGTAATCGCAAATAATCGCAGTTTCGTTTCTTTTTATAAAATATAGTGGTGTCGTGCATAAAATCTATGTTGTGCAATATATGTGATAGCAGAAACGACACGGAGCAGCCTTCAGAAGCCGTAAAGGTAGGAGATTTCCTGTCATACCGATTCTCCTTCGATCTGCCTTCAAAACACGATATATGGTCTATTTCGATTACAAAAGGGATTTACAGTCCACAATCTCGTGTCGTAGCATTCGGCTGCGACAATATTGTTAATAAAATTTATTTATTTATTTAAAATTTACGGCACAAAGTGCCATTTACAAGCTTGTGTATATTTAATTACAGTCATAGTACATTATACAGGCATTAAAAATAAACAATAATATCAAAAAATCATTATGTAGTGACCTCGTTAACGTATAATTGGCTGAAATGTTCGATCAGTACAACCTTATATTTCAGTATGGAAATATTAAAAATATCAGCCACATTGGCATAAAAATTTCCAATGGTGTGTAATCTATTTACAACTGAATTGGAGCCCGATACCGACATATAGTTGTCACAATAAAACAAACTAGGGAACCTTGATCTTATTGTAGGTATATGAAAGTGAATCAACTGCTTATGACAGCCTGTCAGAAGCAGCAAAATTAAAGTGCGGCGTTAGGCAAGGAGGCTCAATGTCCCCAGTGCTGTTCAACGTATATATGGACGAACTTAGTAAAACACTGAACAAAGCAAGAATCGGATGCCATGTTGCCGGAGTATGTATGAATAACATAAGTTATGCAGATGACATGGTCATACTAGCCCCATCAGTAAGGGCAATGAGAAAACTTCTGGCCATTTGCCAAGCATACGTCGATAGTCATGGTTTGATGTACAATGCCAAAAAGTCATCATTGCTGGTGTTTAAAGCAAATACTGTTCCTACTGTCATTCCACCCATTCTCCTCGGTGGAGACAATGTCAAAATCTGCAGTGAAATAAAATATTTGGGGCATGTCGTCACTGATGACCTAAATGATAAAAATGACATAGAACGCCAAAGAAGAGTACTAAGCGTGCGAGCCAACATGCTCGCCAGGAGATTCAACAGGTGCAGTTCTCCGGTGAAGAAGCAAATATTCCAGAGCTACTGCATGAGCTTTTACACCGGCGAACTATGGACAAGATACTCACAAGGCGTCATGAACACACTTCGAGTACAATACAATAACGCATATAGGGCGCTATTCGGCCTACCTTGGCGATGCAGTGCCTCGCAGATGTTCGCAGAAGGAAGGGTACATGGGTTCGCCGCTTTGATGCGCCACAGAATAGCCGGGGTGAGACAGCGCTACCAAAGATCGGAGAACACTCTCGTCCTGGCCGTGGCCCAGTGGCAGGGCGCGCCTCTTTACCAAACGTGGAGAATTCATCTGAAGCCCCCGTAGTAGATGTACGAGTACTAAATATGTGGCGCTGTTCGGCCTACCTTGGAGATGCAGTGCCTCGCAGATGTTCGCAGAAGGAAGGGTACATGGGTTCGCTGCTTGCGCCACAGAATAGCCGGGACGAGTCAGCGCTACCAAAGATCGCAAAACACCCTCATCCAGGCCGTGGCACAGTGGCATAGCGCGCCCTTACATCAAACGTGAACAAATTATTTAAAGCCTCTGTAGTATACAAATACTAAATATGTTTACCATTATGTTTTATTTTAGATTTTATTTTATTATGTTATTACATCTTATTATGTTTTTTTTTATTTTTTTATCCTATCTTGCATATCCCATTTAATGTAATTATTTAATGGAATTTTTTAAATGTATGCTTTTATATGGCTGACAGAGTATTGCACTCACCGCTCTGTTCGGCTGAAATAAACACTATTATTATTATTATTATTAATATATCAGGGCTATCCAACTGATAGTTAACGATTTTATACAAAAATATCAGATCAAAAATTTTTCTTCTGTCACTTAATTTCAACAATTTTAATGAGTGCAACAAAAAATCATAATTTATTGATTCTAAGGGAATTCCAAGTCTAAAATTAATACACCTCAAAAATTTGTGTTGGACTTTGTTGTTATAAGAAATAAAGAATAGAGAAAATGAAAGAAATAAAGGAAAAAAAAAAGTATTAATGAAAAAACATTAAAACGAAAAGCGAAAAAACAGAGATTAGTACAAAAAAGTTATTTCACTTAACCATTTTTTTAGCTTACATTTCCTTCTGAAACTCAAATCACCGCTTTTATTGAGCTGGGTAACATGAAGTAAATTATTGGAACAAGGTATTCTAGAGTTCTTTGGCCGTATTTATTTAGGTATCTGGGAATTACGTTTGCAGTTAGTCTTGCATTATGAACATGAACTACTAGTTTATTATATTCAGATTGAGATGTATGCTGACTCGCAATTTGAAGCCACAATATAGCACGAACAGATTATACATTTACAGAGTTGTATAGTGACGATTTCGGTACATCATGTCTTTGTTCGTATTCAGTTTTTTTTTTAATAATAATTTTACCAAAGAATATTGTACGTTTTGCACTGAAAGAAGAGTTTTTGTTGAATGTTCCCGTGAGGTTATTCCATATGAGGGATTTCGCCAATGACAGATATACTAATCTAAGGGTATTTAGTGGAACAAAAAACTTTACAGTATGCAGGGCCGGATTTACACTTTTCATTGCACTTCATTTGGCCGCCCCTTCCTCATTCTTAGAAGTTGCCACCTATCATAATCATTCACTTGTAGGCTTTTAGGTACACACAATTTTAAAAATAAATATTCAAAAATAGGTTAAGTAGGTATTCAAAAATGAAATAAACGAATAAATTAGTCATAAACTAAAAGAATAATATGAATATATAAGTACTCTTTGTAAATCTATATTTCAACTACCGACCATTCTCGGTAGTTCTCTTTTGTTGTTGAACGAGCCGGAACATATTTTTGATGCTTTTCCCAAAGTTTTTAAAGTGTCGGTTTCGGAAAATGATTTTTATTTTGCAATTTCTTAGTGTTATAAACATTAACTTACTCTACAAGGTTACAAATCAAAAAAATTACATTCATAAACATACAAAAAGAATTACAATTTTTTTACGGGATTTTTATTTGACAAAATCATCTATAATAGCTCCACAGTTTAAAATATTGATTAAGGGGGTGTTCTAGTCTAGAACAAAAAAAAAAACAATTTTATTTTTCTTCATAGGTATTTCCAAAGTTTAAATATTCAAAAATATCTCCTTAAAAGGATTTTTCGAAATTCGCAATATTTTAAAAGTTCTAACCATTTTAATGTCGCGGTTTAGACGGAATCTAACCAAAATCTAAATAGAACAAAATTTTAAACCCATTTTTCTCCAAACCGCTTTTTTCGAGGCGGTTGACGCGATATCTCAAGTTCTACTTAACCAATTTACTTGAAAATTGGTGTGAACCTTTTCTATACATTCCTCTATGGTGGGAACTAGACTATAACAAAATTTCAATTTTTACTATTTTTAAAAAATTTGGAAAATCAAAAAAACTGGTACGAAAACGTCTTTTTATTTCAGACAGCCGCCGTTTTGCCAAATTTTTTTTTTCTTTTCCTTAATTCGGGCTATAGCCGCATTTGTTTGAATTAAGAATCAATTTTTTTTTTAGATTACTGGGAGGGTTGCAATCGTGTCAACCAGGGCGCGCCATTTTTTTGAGACCCCCCATCTCAACACCCTGTAACTTTCTGAATTTTTAATTCTTTAGTTCGATTCTTTTTTTAATAAATTTTTCAATGTTTAATAAATATTTCATAAAATAGAAGTTGGTAAAAATATTATTGTTTTTTTTTTGTTGCACCTGAAAAAACACCTACAATTCATGCCTCTAGACTAGAATACCTAAGTCTGCTTCTACGCATAGAAGAGCCAAATAGTAAAGTTTTTCTTGCGACAATGAAGACCTTTAGAACAATTTGTGGCCGGAGTGCAAAGTGCGACGCGGAGAGCTATATCCAAGTTCTGGTAAACGTTGCACAGAGATTGTTTCTAAAATTAATTTAAAGATTAATCATTTCTGACTGTTTTTTAACCCCCGACGCAAGGAGCGGTGTTATAAGTTTGACGTGTCTGTGTGTCTGTCTGTCTGTCTGTCTGTCTGTCTGTGGCATCGTAAATCCTAAACGAATGGACCGATTGTGATGCAGTTTTTTTATTTGAAAGCTGACGTAATAGAGATGGTTCTTAGCTACAATTCATGATA
Organism: Glyphotaelius pellucidus; assembly: GCA_936435175.1. Lineage (NCBI taxonomy): Eukaryota > Metazoa > Arthropoda > Insecta > Trichoptera > Limnephilidae > Glyphotaelius > Glyphotaelius pellucidus. Next base: position 1,039,686 of record OW386541.1, read on the forward strand.
ATCTGATAAGGCAATTCAAGGTTATCAGCCTTTTTTTGTGTCGGGGGTTTCTTAAAATTTTGTTAATTTTACTTATAAAATTGTATAATATTGCACAAGAGACTGAGCTTTTTTTGTGACTCCTCATGTTGAAAGTTCACCAATTCCTGTTAAAACTAAAATTATTTCTTTCAATACACAATTTGCCATCTCTGTAATTCAGCTCTCAGCCAGGAGTTGTTTCAATTTCCTCATTTGATGTTTCGTCCATGAAGTTTTTCTCTTAGGGTTCTCTTACTCTTAATGTCGCCCTAAATGTCGCCTTAAATGCGCTCATTTCAATTGCACTTTCTTCGCTATAATCAAAGTTTACAAAGTTCTCGCTCTGCTATAATAAACTCAAGAAGAGATCCTTAAAGATCAGATACCGTTAGTACATCAACAGATGTTTTGAATTTGAGCACTCTTTATTTAGTCTTTCCGAAATATGATTAGAAACCAAATAAAGGTAGCCCACTGCCAAAGCATTTTATTGTGAAATATTCGCATCATAATCATCGGTCCAGTACGGGACTGTCGGGTATTGAACGTCCCGTGCGGGACCACTGGGGGTCTAAAGGACTTTTTTAGATAGAAAATTCTATCTATCCACAGTGACTTGTTTTTGTTTATAATCGTACACAAACTTAACGGTTTACCAAAGCGAGCGAGCGCCGCCCCCTGCACTCTGCCGCCCCTAGGCCGCGGCCTATAAGGCCTATTGACAAATCCAGGACTGACTCTCTGACGAAACATGTTGGTGTTTTAACCAATAAAAGTGGTTAAAAGGAAGAATTTTATTAATTTTTAATTATAATGGTGCCACCAAATAAGGTTGCTGTATTTGAAAAAATCTAGTAAGTTCAACATCTTAAAATGAGGCGTAAGTGAACATGATAAATTATTACAATGCAACTTATTTTTTTATAGTACTTGCGACATACTAAAGCTTTATTGTTCACCCCTGAAATCCAGCATATGTAACTACATGACAAATTTTACCACCATATTTTCACCATAAAATTATCTAATGCGTATGATTTCAACATCGAAATTTCCCAGAACTCTGAGCTCAAGTGTGAGTATAGTTATGTAAAGCACGTATAAATATTTGTGTTGGCCAGGGGGACAGAAGGGGTTGAAGGGGGGTGGGGGTTGGGGTGGGGGTGGGGGTGGATGTGGCCCAACGTTTAACACATTAAATATTGACAGGGAAAAATATAAGCGGTGGAAAACATCAAGCGTCCGTCCTGTGGGTATCATGTTACTGTATGATTCTTCCGGGCATACTTAAGTGCTTATCCGCTGTCTCGGTCCGGGGAATATTTTTATTTACACCTCGACTCCGGTACATTTGCAATGAGATATATTTTCCGAGTAATTTTCAAAGTTATCAAATTTCAAATTCAAGATGCCACTGGGAAAATTTTAACGAATCGTGTTTTCTGCTTAAAGTTAGTTTTGTTTGTATCTAGAAAAATGTTAAGCTGTTCTTAAATATTTATTTATTATTTACTACCGTGACATTTGAACATTTTAAGCAAAATTATGATTTATGAGCTAATTTTAAAATGTACACGATATTCCAACCACCGATTGACAGTAAAGTTTTGTTTTAGTAATAAATATATATCTGACGACCGTTGTTCCCAATCCTAGGCACTGATCAACACTATTAAGCCGAAATTTTGGCTCAATACCATCGACCAATAAAGTCTGATCGAAGCTCAATACTCCTCAAATGCGCAAATACGATCTTCACAACGTAACTCTGCGATCAACAGGCGAGTCGAGAAAAACCAAACAAATCACTTAGCTGATCGGAGACTCAGATTGATCGGAGACTCAGATTGATCGGAGACTCAGATTGATCGATCGAAAAGTTGGGAACAACGATCGTTAGTAGTATCTTTAATCAAAGATACAATATTATATAGTCATTATGGGTCAAAAGAAGTAGGAAAAACAAAAAAAAATGTTTGGAAAGGTGGTGAATTATGTATTTTTATCCTGATTTGGATTTGCAGCTTACAGTTTTTCCGAGCACTGTAAACTGAGATGCGTGTGTAGGGGAAATTTGCCAATAAGAACTCTTGATTATGCGGGTCAAATATATTTACAAGTAATGTTATATTTTATAATAATAACCTTGATACAAAATTAAAATCGTAACAACTAGAGGGTGACACGAGAGGGAATGTAAAACAGCCCAACTGAGTGGACGTGGGAACCGGAATGAATTTGCAATGTCATGCACTAGACCGGAGAGCGATTCTCAGGGATACCAGTCGGTGAAATTTAACTTTAGTAATGTTTTAAGGTTTTTCAGCCATAAAAGCTTCATTAAAAGAAAATTTTATAAAGAACTTTCGCCAAATTAAAAATGTCATTATAATATTAAGGATGTTCTGCATAACATAACAACCTTAAAACTTAATCATGAAAAATGCATAGTGAACTTTATCCCTTAGTAAAGGTGTTATAAAAAATCTATGAATACAATTAAACTTACCCTGCGTGCCGTGGAGAGAAAAGAAATCGGAAAAAATTGGGATTCGAATGAGACCTAAGCAAACTTAAAGATCAATCTTAAAGATCATTCCCAAATCAACGAATTTGTCAAAAGTTTGGCGTAACTTAAATGGTAATGGGGAAAGTTCAACATCACATATAGTACAATAGCCATAAAAGAAGTTAGAAGTGTGAAATGTTGGGCTCATTGAAAATAACTGAAGGTAGAAGACTTATAAATTCCCAACAATGAGGTAGACGAAGATTAAATAAGAAATGAAAAAGAGGCATGACATGTTTTCTGAGACATCTGCAGTCCGACATATTGTGTTTATATCAATAACTCATCAATGAGATATGCAGTATTTTCAAGATGCATTCTCACCCCTTCACCAATGCAACCTGCGTAGTATAAAAATGACCCCCAATATTCACAGCAAGCCGATACCGTCACGTTGTTCAGACTCCCTGGGCCAACCCTGGGTGGGTGGGTGGGTCACCCCTCTCGACATCCACAGCTCTGTCTTGGGGGGTGGGTGGGAGGCCGCTGAATCGAGAGCACGAGACCATACTTGCCATTTTACCGAATTTGATGTGATATCTGCCCAAAGATATTCTATGGCAGGGGACATCAATTTAATATCGTAGTAATATTATATTAAATTGATGTCCCTATTACTGGAAATTCTGAATCAAGGTAATTTTGAATTATAAATGAGGCATAATAAAATAAATAAAAGACAGCAATCTCCAAATTAATCTGGCATAACTAACTTTTAAGTGGTTTTTTAGAAGAAATTTAGAAGCATTGAAGTATTATGAAATGTAGACATGAAGTGGAAATGTTTGAAATAAGAATCATTAAATTAGCAGTTAAAAACCCGCTCCGCAGGTTTTTGCTGCTAGGCCCTGCGGGCGGCTTTTGGTTCGGCTGCGCCCAGCTAGTGTTGGTGACCATTTTATAAATCCAATAGGAACTGGTTCCAAGAATAGCCCATTCCTCGGATCCACTGTCATCCAGTGTCTAGTCACCGGGACAGGCAATGACGTCGTATGTAATATATAGCCGCTTAATACGACTATGTATTACCATATCCGCAGAGATACAACATATTCACAAATTCGTAGCAGTTATACCTAGGCGGGACACGTCCCCATCGGATCTGTGACATCTTATGACGAATTCTTGAGTTCGAAACCGAATTACATCGGTAGCTTTGTTTGAAATTCTACGTACATAGATGTTAATTTGTGGCGCAGCACGTACGGCGTGGTGTCAGACATGACGAAGAAACCGGGTTCTGAAATTCAACCACGCAGACGGTAACCTATTAATACTGTTCTATTTAACAACGTAATAATGATATAAAGTAGAACGAAACTCTTACTTTTAATTTTACAAAAAATATGTGAGGTTGGTGAAGATAATTCTCTGTACTTCTATACTTACCCCTAGAAATACTTGCGTAGTTGGGTATTGTTTTTAAACATGTCGCGTGTGCTGTATAAACACTATCTACAGTGGGTTTCTTTAGATTATTCCAGTACCCGAAAAATCTCAAAAATATAAGTATTAGCTTAAAGTATTTTCAAAATTTGCGAGAAATGTTTTATGGAACTCAATATTCACACTATCTTTAGTCTGTTTTATTTTGAACACCCCAACATTTGTTCGCAATATTGAAACTGCCACACAACATTTGTCTTCGTCGTCCTGCGAGTTGGCTAGCCCAGGCGATGCGGTGGCTATTAGATATTCAATAACTTTAAAAGGTTTTCAAAAAACACGTACGTCCATATAACGCTGGCCTCTCTCCTTCCTCCCGGTGTCAACATGATATTCAGATATCATCTCTCGACAGGAACATTCCCGAACATTCCCAAAACGATCGTTTTTATCTGCGGAGGTGAGTCGCTTCACGGCCCCGCACGGACGAATAAAAACATTATATTTTTCCATACAAATAATACTAAGGGACAGGTTTACCTAATCATGATTGACGGAATGTTTTGAAAGATGATATTTGATGTTACCAAAAACTGCGGGATGTAATATTAGAAGAAAAAAAAAAACAATATTAAATTTCTTGTATCACTGATGAAAGACGTTCCTTAGGTAGGTACTCGTAAATGGCGTAGGAGTTGGTCTACACATTTCATTTTGAGTGTCTCTGGGAACCTTTCTGATTGAATCCATATAAGGCCAGCACCCACGCTCGTTCTTGCTCGATGGTTTTACTCTCATTCGAACAAGTCGCTTGCTGAGGATTGGTTTGTACTACGTCCACAAAAACTCGTATTGAGAAAACAAGGTTTGAAGTTATGTTTTTGTTCCCTTTATTTCAAACTAATTATTACAAATATTTTTTTTAAAATACAAGGGTTAATCTACCCATAAGTAGAAGAACGAGATACATGGTTGGATTTTTTTGTATGAATAAAAACATAATGAAAAACATAAAAGGACAATTTTCTTCAACAAAATATAGCAAAAAAATTATTGTTGGTTTGTACCATGTCCATACTTAGAGTACTGGTTTATACTAAATTTGTACATTCTCATTGGAGATAGATCACACCAACAGTGTGTTAATCCTATAGCACAGTTTGGTTCTTATAATAAAATGTATGGAATTATCAAAAGTGTAATAAATAATAAAATAAAATTCGTCACAAGAAATTAGAAAATAAAATATGTTTGGTGTCGCGAAACTGCGACTCCACTGTTAATTGGCGGTAAATGCTGCAAAGCAAAGCCTGTGCAGCCCTCGAAGGACCAGTCCCGAAACTACGTGAAATCGCTAAGTTATACGGGACGATTAGATAGCATACACTCGCAAAACCCGATGGATAGTCAGTCGATAGTTCAGATCTGGGCTTTTGGAAAATTAGATAAGCCCAGATTGGAATAAGGAAAATAGGACTCACCGTTGCAGATGGGGCCTCGCTGATCTCCAGTTTTGGTGTACACTTCTCACTGTTTAAAATTCGCAATATTCTTATAACAAGAGGTTACAATACATGCGCCCTGTCTGAGATGTTATTTTGTACTGAGCAGCAAATCACACTGTCACCTCTCCAAAGTTTAGTACTTTTTGCAACAATTTTTATGGTGACATTTAGGAGGGAAAGATTAGGTAGGTGGGATAAATTCAGGATTTTGACATATCTACCCATCAAGTCCGCGAATGCAATACCCAACCAATCCCATATAAAATTGCGCGAACATTCTCCCGGCCTTGGAAGTACCTACCGAAACTGAAGGTACTTTCAAAATAAAGTAAAGAATTATAGTGAAAAATAAAAATGTTAAATTTAAATATATATATAAGCGATTGATATTACATAGTTAAGAAAAAATAAAAATAAAAGAAATAAATAGAGATAAAGAAAAATAATTATTATTGTGTAGGCAGGGGACACAATTTCACGACTGGTCGTTTAAAGTTCCCAGAAGGGGTTCTTACGAGTGCCACCCGAACCACTCCGTCTTTACCCGGAAATATTTCCTCAACAACCCCCACCGGCCAATAAAGTGGAGACGCATCTTCTTGATGCACCAATACTACAGTACCTACAAGAATGTTATTGACGGGACTATTCCATTTTTGTCTCATCTGCAGAGAGTGAAGATACTCTATATGCCACTTCTTCCAATAAGATTGAACGAGGTGGTCCAAAAGCTCTTTCCTTTTCAGCAGACTAATGCGTTCCTTAGTCATATCATAAGCAGGCAAATGCTGAATCGGAGAAGACATTAGAAAATGAGCCGGAGTAAGAGCTTCTGGATAATGACAACTGCTTAATAAACATAACGGCCGTGAATTAAGTAAAGCCTCTATTTGCGTCAGAACTGTGAGAAGCTCTTCATAACATAAAAGTTGAGTACCCACAACCCTATACAGATGCGATTTAATGGATTTAATATTTGATTACCATAATCCTCCAAAGTGAGGAGCGCGAGGTGGAATCGTCTTCCACTCAATTCTCCGAATGTTAAATTCATTGTGAAGGACTTCATTAGTTGAATTTGCCTCCAAAAATTTATATAAGTCATCAAGACAATTCTTCGCGCCTATGAAGTTTGTCGCTTTGTCACTGTACATACACGAAACGGGTCCGCGTCTGGATAGAAAACGTTTAAATGCGTTTAAAAAATTGTCCGTACTTAGATCTGATACCAATTCTATATGTATAGCCTTCGTCGTTAAACAAATAAATAGACATATATATGCCTTATGACTTTTTACTCCACGACGCCTAGAAAGGGTTATCTTTATCGGTCCGGCAAAATCTACACCAGTATGTGTAAATGCTTTTGCTTCTTGAACTCTAGCTGTAGGTAAATCAGCCATTGGCGGTATAATATTAGAAGGTGCGGTTTTAAAACAGAAATTACATGCATGTACTCGTTTGCGTATCAAGTTTCTTCCCGATAAGATCCAATAACGCTGTCTAATTATAGACATAAGGAGATGAGCACCAGTGTGACAATTCACACGATGGTAAAAATCTATAATTATATCGACAATATGATCCTGTCTTGGCAGAAGTAATGGATGTTTGTTTTCATAAGGTATATTCGCGTTTGTTAATCTACCACCTATGCGTAACAATCCATTACGATCGACGAACGGGTTTAATTTTCGAATCGAAGATGAACATAATTTTTTCCTCTGTATTAATTGTATATCGGCATAAAAATACTTTTTCTGTAGAGCTTTTAATACATTTATTTCAGCAATATTTAATTCCGTGGAATTTATAACTGTTGAACACGATAACTTCCGCGTAAATCGTAAAATATATACGACAATTCTTAGCAGTTTTGGCCATGAAGAAATTTTTAAAGCAAGATTATATATTGGAGAATTATTCTCTATTGACGTTATCGTGAACGTATGCGACTTTTTCAATTCCAAAGTATTCTCCTCCTGCGCTGAGGGGGAAAAGCTTTTGACAGGCCACTCGGACACTGGGTTCGCAGCCCAGGGTGGACCGTGCCACCAAAGACGATAATCAATTAGCTGAGCGGGCAATAGTCCACGTGATAAACAATCACTAGGATTGGTAACTCCATCTATATGATAAAAATGTTTCGCAGGTAAATTTTCCTGAATTTCACTAACTCGATTAGCTACAAAAGTTTGCCATCTGTGCGGGGATGAGTGAATCCAAGAAAGTGCTATTTTTGAATCTGAAAAAGCAAATATATCGTTTATAAAAACGCGATTTTTATAAGTATCTATAATAGATTTAACAAGTCTAGATAAAATAAGCGCAGCACATAATTCCAATCGAGCGAGCGAAACTATTTTTAAAGGGGCTACCTTGGATTTCGAACATATCAAATTCATAGTAGCGTTGCCACTCTTATCTGTGACATGAAGATATACTACGCACCCGTATGCTTTCGTACTCGCGTCTGCAAAAGCGATAATATTTATCGTGCAGTCCTCTTTTACTCCCAAATATCGAGGTAAATTTAAATTAGAAAGCATCGGTAATTCTTCCTTGAATTTGACATATCGTTTGACAATACTTTGGGGTAGTTCTTCATCCCATCCTACTTTCTCTAACCACAGCTCTTGTAAAAGTAATTTGGCATATAAAATTACCGGAGCAACCAAACCTAATACATCAAATAAACGTGCTATTGTGGAAAGAATTGATCTTTTACATATAGTTTTCTCCTCCGTGGGACATATCATAAAATGAAAACAATCAGATATCGGATCCCATTTTAGTCCTAAAATGCTACAATTATCCGAGAAATCCATCGTTGCACGGTGCGACTCTGGTAATTGAGCGAGCAAATGAGCAGAATTACTCGACCATTTAACTAATTCAAATCCTCCAGACTTAAACATCGCCATTAATTCTGTAGACAAAGTGACGGCTTCACTTATAGTATTTACAGAATATACAAAATCGTCCATATATAAATCATTAATTGCAACTTCTGCGGCTTTCGGGTGACGATTTCTTTCATCGCTCGCTAGCTTTCATCGCAAGGAACGGTGAACAATTTAACCCAAAAGCTAGCGAATTAAATTGATAAACTCCAATTTCTTCATCTTCGTGAAATCTATAAAGAATTTTTTGATATTTACGATGGCTTTCCGTTACCATTATACGTAAATACATTTGTTTAACATCTGCGGTCAATGCTATAGCGAATAAGCGAAATTTAATTAAAAGTGTAAATAAATTAGATTGCAAGTTTGGACCAGTATACAAAATATCATTAAGTGACAACCCTGAACTGGTCTTTGTACTGGCGTCCAATACAACACGAGTTTTAGTTGTTGCTTTATCTTTACGAATTACTGCATGGTGAGGAATGAAATATCCCTCATCAATATTAGATGAAGACGGAACTTCATACCTTATATATCCCTTTTCCAGATATTCAGAAATTACTTCATTATAACTCCGATGCAATTCTGGTGACGTATTAAATTTCCGTTCTAAATATTTATATCTGCGTTGCGCGACACTGAGCGAATTTCCTAAATTATTAGGATCTATCTTAAAAGGTAAAGACACAATATACCTTCCCGAGTCATCCCGTTGGACGGACTCGACGTACATTTTCTCACATTCCGCGTCTTCAGCACTCATCAATGACTTAATAGGCATGTCTTCCATTGTCCAAAATTTGGTTAACGCATTGTATAAATCCACGTTGGTTATGGGGCCGAATGTCCACGAAACGTCCGGCGTACACTTAGGTATTTCACCCATTACAATATATCCGAATACCGTTTGTATAGCGGGTGGTGCATTCGTATTATGTTTAGATAAAACCTTATTTCCTAGCATAATATATGGAAATAACTGAGCACCTAATAAAATATCGACATCGGATGGAACGTTCCAATTTTCATCGGCTAGATTTAAACCAAGTAAATGCTCACATGACTTTGTGTCAACATATTGTGTAGGGAGCTTGTCCGTGATTTTCTCGACCACTAATAGGCTTATTTTATATTTATCTTCTGAAACACGGGATTTAATTGTTAATGCAACATGCCCCAAAATTGGTGTCTCCACTGATCCAACACTTTTAATAACTGAATTATTTAAAGGAATTATTTTAAGATTCAATTCATTACAAGTATTTAAACTAATCAAATTTTGTTGCGAGGCGCAATCAATTAAACACCTGACGGTTACTTGATTATTTTTAATGTCGTAAGCGAATAACTGCGCGGTTGACAATAGTACATTCGTAGCTAAATTACCCGCCGTAAAATCATTATGATGTTTATTCCTTGTTATTAATGTGACAGCTTCGTTTTTCGAATGACTTTCGTTGTTCACCGTACCCTCAAAATGCAAAGCAGTATGGTGACGTTTTTTACAAATTCTACAATCCGATTTAGATGAACATTTTACCGTCTTGTGTTTATCGCTTAAACAGTTTACACATAAGTTATTTAATTTTACAAACTGAAAGCGAGCCTTTGGCCTCAACTCATTAAATTGTTCACATTTAAACAATTCAACATGATCACTTCGATTGCATTTCCGGCATTTATTATTATTATTACTACGATTATTATCAAACGACTTCGGTTCAACCACAGCGAAAGAATGCGAAACCTTATTTTTATTATTATTAACTTTACTTTCTGGTCCGGTTCGTTCAAGAATTTTAACATGCGAACGAATATATTCTATTAAATCGGTATATGTAGGTATATCTTTCTCCCGTATGGACATTTCGAAATTTTGCACCAATTGCATATCTAATTTTTTCAGTGCAATATGTAAAATTATAAAGTCGGTTAGGTCATCAATACCTAATTCTTTGAGCGCAGACATGGAAGACGCAAACCGTTCAATAAAATTATTTAACTCATTTGAGTTAGAAGGTGCCAATAATTTTAAATTCAAAATATTGTTCAGATAAAAGGTGCCTAGCACGCGATTGTCTTGATATTTCTTTTCGAGAGCATTCCAGATTACAAAATAATTTTTTTCATTCGGCAGTACTCCGGCAAACACCGATAATGCCTTTCCTTGAAGTTTTCCTATCAAATATTGCATCTTTTGCGACGTATTCAAATTTTCATTAGAGTGGATGTTTAATTTAAATGCTTCATAAAATACCGACCAATTCTCTTGATTTCCATCGAACGATGGCATATCAATCGCTGGAAGCTTAATAAATTGGGACTTATTTAATTTCTGCGTACCACCTAAATCTTGCTTCGCCACAATACTTTCGCGTATACTAACTACAAAGCAGTACTTATTTTCGAATTTATTCCATAAATCTAAATTTATATTATAGTTTGGATCCTTTTTCAATTGAAGTAAAAGAAATTCATCACAATACGTGTTAAATTGTGAATAATATGTAGCCAAATTAACCGTTTGTCTAACGAACTCCTCCGAACTCCTTGTCTCCCTATCTGCAATAATTTTCGCTTTCTCATATAAATCATTGAGACGATTATGCATCAAATTAATCTTAGATTCTAGTAATTTGATTTTAACTAGATCCTGAGCCTGAGTACCATCACTCGTCGACATGATTAATTCTATGTAGGAATTTTAATGCAACAATAATTACAAAAGTATGTCAGTACAAATGACTTAACAAAGTATGAAAAGCAAATAATAATTATTTGCAGGTTAAATATATTAATTTTAAATACCCCGTTGGTAATCCGACTCGAAAGAACCAAAAATGGTGTCGCGAAACTGCGACTCCACTGTTAATTGGCGGTAAATGCTGCAAAGCAAAGCCTGTGCAGCCCTCGAAGGACCAGTCCCGAAACTACGTGAAATCGCTAAGTTATACGGGACGATTAGATAGCATACACTCGCAAAACCCGATGGATAGTCAGTCGATAGTTCAGATCTGGGCTTTTGGAAAATTAGATAAGCCCAGATTGGAATAAGGAAAATAGGACTCACCGTTGCAGATGGGGCCTCGCTGATCTCCAGTTTTGGTGTACACTTCTCACTGTTTAAAATTCGCAATATTCTTATAACAAGAGGTTACAATACATGCGCCCTGTCTGAGATGTTATTTTGTACTGAGCAGCAAATCACACTGTCACCTCTCCAAAGTTTAGTACTTTTTGCAACAATTTTTATGGTGACATTTAGGAGGGAAAGATTAGGTAGGTGGGATAAATTCAGGATTTTGACATATCTACCCATCAAGTCCGCGAATGCAATACCCAACCAATCCCATATAAAATTGCGCGAACAATGTTGATAAAATATTTAAAATAAAATATATGAATTACAATACAATAAAAAGGCAATACACATTGCTATTATCTTATTATTTCCTTTGTACCTACTATTAAAAACAAAATACTGCTTAACAAAATAAATGTAATTTGTAATTTCCTTTGATTTTTTTATAAATAAGAACAACAAAACAAGACAATTTAATTTAATCTGCGTAGAATACAATGTCACAATTCACGTTCAAAACAGATAAAGTTTTAACATTTCCAATATGTATAGCTGTTGCGCGCGCAGATTCTCGTAATGGAAAGCCTTGAGTTTTGGTTTACTATGTCCACAAAATGACGCATTTCCATTGGCGAGAATGGACATGGTGCACTCCAATTCTTATTTTTGGTAATTACTGTGGAGATAGAATAAAAAGTGATGTGCAAAATGTAAGTTTCCGGCGAAAATGTGTTTTTTTGTGTATGGACATAGATAAAAATATAACTAATATTACTGCATTCAAAGCTTAAAATAACCCAAAAATGGACATTGTACAAACAAATCCTCAGCAAGCGAAGTCTTAGCGTTCATATCGTCTGGCTCGATGTTTTTTTTCGATATCGGGCCATCGGCATCCGTAATTCTTCAAGGTCCGTAAATCTTGCTCGATTTTCGGCAGAAATTTACGCTTTGACTGAGCGTCTGGTTCTATATCTATGGCGTCTTGTGTCGAGCTGCTCGAACGTGTGGAGTAACGACAACTTCCAAGTGAACATGTTCGATCGAGTCAAAACCATCAAGCGTGAATATAGTGTTTACATGCCTTAAAGGGTTAATCTTCGAGCTGAGATACTCTCAAATAATGGTCTGGAACAGTGGTTCCCAAACTCTTTTGGCCCACGCAACAATACCTACCGATAAGAATGTTAATTGGTATTGTGGAGAACTAAAAAATTCAATCATTTAATTGAGTTACCTGTTTTTTTACTGAACTTCAAAGACCCCATCATGTCAATGCATTACTTTATTTAAGGTTCAACACTCAAAAACGACCTTGAATATCACTTTGCAATTGTAGTCTGGTGATTCACGCAATATTACAAATGATTTAACTGTATTACGATTTAACTATACTAGTTGTTAAGAAAATGTATATTGCCTGTGTTAGACCACACTTTATGCACGCTATACTTTCGTGACTTTGGTGCCATTGGGAATATTTGGCGAGCGATATGCTGAAATAGACCAAGCCCAAAAACGCTTGCTGCTCTACAGCGTAGTTGACAGTACAATTATGTATCCAGTGACAAAAATCTTCAAACTGCAATCATTTAAATTCTTTCAAGCACATGTCGTAGCAAAAATCTGCAAAAGATTCAGTTTGAAAACCATTAAAGGCTAAAACTATGATTCCAATATGTGTTTCAACTTTTGTAACTCGTACATTTTTCTAACTACCCGTATAGATAAATCATTCATATTTCTCGCGTTAGAAGGCTACAAAATATGTTTTTTTCAATACTGATCGTTAAATTTAACATGTACCTATGTGTCTGAGTATATAACAATTTAGCGATGCTTAGCAATAATGTAATATTTTTCAATCCATTAACACCGAGTTAATGTGATGAGATGTAAAGTGATGTTGCAAAGGGGCAGAACTCGTACAAACAACACACTCAAATGCACGCTGTCTTTTCCAGGAATTTGAATATAAAATGTTATTTAGAAATTAATAGAGCGAGCTAATGAATAACTACAAGCCATCATTTGAAGTCACAGGGGAGACGGTTCCTACTCCTACTGACCTGAACACAAAACAGTTGTTAATCATTTGTAAGTTCTCGACGTGCCTTAAAACTATAATGTGGGACATCATTCCGTAATTATTAATTCATTATGTCATAGTCACTTCATTAAACTTTACTACGTAACGAAATAAATGTGATGGATTTTGGGTGTACCAACGAGTGTGCAAGATTTTAGTATTTTATAAAACGGTAAGTACTCATTCAATACCAATGAATTGATATCGAACAACGGTCTGCCAATTTGCTTGAAAGTAGGTACAAGAATTTGATTTTTTAATTTTTGCACTGATAAATTTTGTACGACAATAATATTGTAGTAAGCTAACCATCACACCGTTTCAAAGGAAATTACAGCGCCAAAAATAGGTAAAAGCATTGTCTTCAAACTAATTATAAGTATTTTTGAAACGTTGTCGATTAACCAGTTTATCTCGATTATCCGTAAGTTTTTTTTGGTCAACGCGACCCAATAGCCTGCGCATGCGCCTAAAGTTGAGATATGTATCGCGCTGCGAATATTGTTCCGTTATGGTTCCGTTGCTCCCGATTCGTTGTCGGAATAACTATGCTCGTCCTGCTTTCCCCATTTAAAAATCAAAAAGTTTTCAACATGGATATTGAAGCTTCAGGTATGTGCTTTCGTTAGAATTTATTTTTAACATTACAGTCTTAATGTAATATAGATATAATATGTGTTTCATGAAACACTAATTTTGTAAAAAAAAATAAATTGGAATGTTTTCTTCAACTAGTATTTTACTGGTTCGAAAAAATACCTTCTAAGGAATATAGAAACGTAAAATGTATATCCCCCTTTTGACCCCTTTCTTAAATCGAGCTCATTCTTTTCAGGTAGTCTTGGTGACGAAGTGAGGATTAGGAGAAAAGAACAACATATTTACAATGTTAAAAAATGAACAATTTTACAAGTAATGATCATTTTACAGTTTAATCATATTTATATGTTTTATCTAACTGTATCACTAATTCAAAGTACGGAAAGAATTCAATACGAAAATTTTTTTTTAATTAGAACACAACGACCACCTGATCCCAAGTAACCCTAATAAGGTATTTTTTTAAAAAGATTTTCTTACGTAATCTTCTTAAACGCATTTCTGATCGGAATTTCAAATAAAAATATTTTCATTGTCTCGTACTCATACTTTATTCTGACTCTTTACATGACCCAACTCAAGTATATGATACGTGAAATGTCTTCCTCGGGCGTCCCCGATTTTTTCTGCCACTCACATTTGCGTCATATATTCTCATTACACTCATTTCTTCGTTCATTGCCCTTGCCCATGCCCAAACCAACCCTTTCTTAATCTTACTCATTACTCTTACATCAGCCTTGCATTATTTGCGAATCTCCACATTTCTCACACGATCATACACGGTTTTACCACATGTGCGCCTCAGGGATCTCATTTATTCATCATTCAATCTACTTTCCTCCTTCCTCTGCCAGTTTCATGCCTCACTGCCATACATCAGGGTGAGTACCAGCCCTTCATTGTGGACTGCTAGCTTCGCTTCTTTGGGCAGTTTTTTGTTAGCACCAATGGCACAATTGGCGAATTTACCCTTCTTTCAATATCCCTTTAAATCTTCCCATCACCAGTGAACTTACTTCTCACATTCACAAACTCAACCACTTGCTCCAAGTATTCATCATTCACAACTGCAAAATTTTGCACACTGTTTTCGTGGTTCCATGCCAATTCAGAATCAACTCAACTCACCTCCTTAAAAAGTTTTTAAAAGCCAAGATAAAAAATAATTTTCAAATGAGGCTCTGCCATTTTCGTACTCTCTTTTTAAAAAACACCATGACTTTAGGCTCATTACATTCATCATCGATGGTAAAGTATAATACAATATTAATAAAGTAGTAAATAAATAAATGAATTTCAAGAGGCCTAGTAATTCAAGCAGCTGACGCTGTAGTCTAGTCATCGTTTGGCTCAGGGCCGGAGGCTGTGCACGTGTACTATGTAGTCTTATTAGAATCCTGGTAAGTAAGTAAGTAAGGAATTGGGACCTACTAGGGTCAGTCAAAAAGTAGTGCCTCCTATTTTTTTTTCTCCTTTAATTGTCAAGACACAAAAAAATGCAATTACATGGGTTGAAAAACACACTATTAACGTTCCTTTTCAATATAATATCCGTCCTTTTTCACAGCTTTGGTTCATCTTTTAACAAGGGCATGTATAAAAAGCACGATCACATCCAGAACACCATCGCCACAACTTTCCCCGTCGATCACACAGTTTTGAATTTTTTTATCCTTGGTGAGTTTGTGTGATGTCATTCCATTGACTGACTGCCTCTTAGATTAAGGTAAAAAAATGAACCCATATTTCGTCTCCGGGCACAATTTTTTCCAGAAATCAAGCGCTGCAAGTGTCGTGAGGCTATTGTTTTTCTTGTTTCTTTATTCTGGCCAGTTAACTTTCTTGGTACCCACCTTGCACAAACTTTTTTTGAATAATCAGTTGTCGAATAATGGTCATCACACTGACTTTACTGAGGGAGAGAGTGCAACATCTGTAGTTATCTGGGGTCACCACGAATGATGTCATCAACTTCGGTGCAGTCACTGCAATCAACGGCCTGCGCCGTTCCGCTTTTGTCAGCCAGCTGTGTTTGTCTTTCAGCTTCAAGTCAAGAATCAATCACAGAACGCTGTCTATTACGAACATTGACGTCGGCCATTTTGCAACTGCATTGCTGCCACCTGTTGACGCAAAAAGTTACTATTGCTGTAGATTGTAGAAAAAGGTTTGAGGAATAGCACCAAATTCAAAATTTTCCCTTAACTAACTTTATTTAAGTATAAAAAAATAGGAGGCATTACTTTTTTACTATCCCTAGTACAATCATTTGCCCACCCACTTAAAAATAGGCAAATATTTCACTACTGAGATACGCAAATGTGATCAAATTAGCATTAAGTTCTTGCAACGATTTCAAAGTACCTAGGTATCTACTTGAAACTGATTACACTATCTACAATATTAACTTTTTTTCTTCTGCATCTGTTATAATCTGTCCAAACTCCCTCTTCCCAACGCAGTCATAAACACGCTTTTTTAATTCATACTGTTTTAATTAAAAGAGTTCTACTAATTTTATTGACAATAATGGAACTGCTAATGAAGGTAGGTCACATGAATAAGGGCACCCTTGACACCAAGTCAAATTAATAAAAGCTTTTCTAGAGTGGAATCTAAAATGTATCTTTCGGGTGTCGTGACGAAAGTCTATTTCAGCGGGCTAGTTAACACGACCCGACATTATCACCTGACTGTCTGTTTCTAGATAAACATGAATGTGATTAATTTGCACGATGATTTATTGATAGCTTTCGACACTGACAATCAATACCTTCATTATTTCGCAGAGAATTGGTTTACTGTCTACTCGAGGTGAATAATTACTTATTTATGCAAACTAGACTTAATACGTTATGTTTATTTTGGAAAAATAGATACTATTTCTTAGTAAATCAGGATTTGAACATTATTTTAAATCAATAGAACAAAAACGAAATATAGATGGATAAAGGAACGTAGGTATTGGCTTACGTTTTTTAAACCGGGTGGCGTTTTGTCCATTTAGTTAGTAGTTAGGTGGAGAAGTACTTGGTTATTCCGATCCGGTCACCAAACTAAAGCCATTTCAAGCAACGTTTCTATTCTTAATGGTGGTTTTTCGACAGGGTGATACTGAAAGTGTCTACCACTCTGAAAGGTGCCTAAAATACACTGTATTGTTTTAAGCTGCAGCAGACCCGTGAAAAATTACGGGATATTGTATTGTAGGATTGATAATTTCCCGGCTTGCAGAACTAACTTGCCAGTGGTTTTGCCAGTCGGGAGAGCAGTCGTGTTGTTAAATAGAATTACATTGAATATAGATATGTTTAACAACATCATCGATGAAGCACAATTTAGACAGCAAGCTTTATTAGTCTGATTGTGCTCCATTGATGTTTAAATTGTTAATTGGTATTTAAATTGTTTAAATTGCTAAAGTATGCTTTTTTTTTTATTTATTAAATTACAGAAAAAACATTTTGTACAAGAATTAGAGTATACCCACAAAGCTGTCATATAGCAGCTTGTCTGCAGGTTCTAACAATTTAAACATTCATAATAAAATATCTAAGAAAAAATTTGTAAATACATTTAAAGTTTTAAGGAAACATTAGAATAGATATTAGTATTAGATAATTTAACTTACAACTATAAATATATAAGATATTTCAATATACCTACCTAATAAAAGATATGTAGGCAGCTATATTAAGATCTGAATCTGATCTTGAATCTTAATATTTTCTCTCCTTTAAAAACGATTTGAAATTTTAATTTTCAGTTTTGTTTTTCAAGTGAATAAATTGAGTTGAATTGAATTGATAACAAAAAATTTTCTTGTTGGGATTAACCCTAAAAATGTTAAACAATAGAAATACAAATTTCTGGTAAAAGAATGTTTTATTATAGCTATGTACTTTATCGCTTGTCTGAATTCTTGACAAATCAGTTAGGTATATATTTGAAAATACCAATTAAATTATATATTTTCCGTAAAAAATATTATATTATACTTTATCACTATCTGAATATTTCCCACAATCAGTTACAATTTATTTTTTGCTTTACGGATTTGCTTTGAATTTAACTTAAATTCAAAGCAAATCCGTATATATTGACCAGAATTACAACCACAGACCATTTTTGATGAATAAATTGTGAAATAACACAAATCAATCAGATAAAATTTACTTGCGCAATCAAACAAACACCCGGAATTTAACAAGCGAACGTATTTTATTGAGAGAATGTTATTTGGTGAACTTAAAATGCAAATCGACATAGTCTATTTATTTAAACAGAAAAGGAGGTGTACTTTAATTCTTGAGCATGCCAACAGGCAAGAGACAAGATACAATAACGTTGAAACCACCTCAGTTGGATTATTTTTTTTAAGTGAAACTTCTTTAGCACCGCTGTGATTTGAAACTCGCTCCAATGCTCCTATTGGTTTAAATCAGAGATTCCCAAACTTCTTTTTCTCGTAGACCACTTTCAAAATTTTACTGGCCACGGTGGACACCCTGCTGGTACATTTCTACCATATTCCCAAAACTCGACACGCGTTGTACAACGGAGCAGTACCGGATCCACCAATTTTTTAAACGGGGGCAAAATGGACCAGTATTCGTGATTATATTTGCCACGACGGAGGGGGCGTAGCGGGATATGGGACGGGGGGAGGGGGGATAGGGTATGGGTATTTTCCTATCCCAGTACAGTACCCATATCCCATTACGCCCCTCCCCCCCTTGCCTAGCTGGGCGTTTTAAGATCTCATGCATAACCGGTACAACAACGTGCGCTATACGCCAGTCTGTTATGGAGGGGGCATAATGGGATATGAGACGGGGGGCGGTCTCAATCGAAACCAGTTCGTGGACCCCCACTTACAACTTGTGAACCCCCATTTCTTTATCGCGCCTACGTGGACCCCCATCGGGTCTCCCGTGGACCCCTGGGGGTCCACCTGGACCACTTTGGGAATCACTGATTTAGATTGTGTGGGTTAAGTTTCACTTCTACCGTGTGTGAACTGCACTCGATTTTTTTTGATTTGTAAAATGTAGATACCATTTTACAAACTTTATTTCGGTCTTCAATCAGAATAATTATCTGTATAAATACCAAACCCATTCTCAACACGCTCTGGAGCAGTCCCTCGATAAATCAACCGAAAGGGTTGCTTATCAAATTTTCATTCGTAACCCCGGCGGAGTTATCGCCATTTTGATTAATTAATTACACCTTCGATATGACTTTCCGAATGTTGGAGTTGTCACGTGATGTGACCGTGTGACGCCCTTCTGGGTGCTTGCCTGGCCCAGGGATGCCTGGCACATGAAAGTACCTACCCGGACTGGCCCGTGGTGGTGATGGTACCTGCCTGGCCCGGCCCATTAGTTAAGGATGGCCAGACCTGCCCTGCCCCGGGGAATCAAATCACTCGGTAATTTGGAGATAGCGGACCATTATCGCGGATAACTGACTTTTTAGGCAAATTGTTCCGTGTCAAAATAGCAAGGTTATTTATTACTTTCAAGCCGAGTAATGCGTTCGTCAATCTTTTGAGGTGCGGTTGGGTTTGTGGGGTTGGAGGGCTATTACTGCATAATAAGTGAAGATAAGAAACTGGTTTAATTTCGTATAAAGATAATATTAAATTTATGAAGGGTTAGATGAAAAAAACATAATTCTTAATTTATTAAAAAAACAGTTTCGAAATACCTACACTTACATTAGATTGGAACATTTTTTAAAAAACCCTTTGAAAACAATTAGCGGCTATTACACATCCACTTCGGAGCAACGGTTCCGTGCGCAGCCACTTCAGGCAGCGACTTGTGACACACGTAGCTATAAAAGATGAAAGATCATTTGGCTCATTATCACTCGCCGTATTCCCAATGGGAATATATGGCGAGCGATATGCTGAAATAGGCCAAGTCAAGAGATGTTTTTATAGCTACGTGTGACACAAGTCTAAAGCCCGAAAGTAAGAAAACAGTTTACAGTGCAGTCTACTGTGAGACTTTTATGCGCGACGACTTGTATTTGTGGATGAAGAGTCTATCAACACAATCTGGACCAGTGAAATTTTTAATTTACCATTTTTTTCGCGAGCCGCAGGGGATGGGTTGTCGGGTACCTACAGCACGACATTGTTAAATTTGCGGTCGGTGGTGTCATAGAGCCATTAGTATTTTCTAAAATTTTATTTTTTAATAAAACGATTATGGAAAGTAAAAAACACAGCGCCGCGGGCGAAAATATCATATCTCAAATACCAAACCAATAACGGTTTGATATTGATGTGAAAAATACGAACGTCGCCCGAACGTATTCATTTTTTAGTTTCATCATTTTTCCTTTGCTAGTTTCATTCATGTACCTATGGTTTCAACATTCAACCATCTTGGTGTTGCGATTTTAAACCATTTAAACGATCGCAGCATCCTCCATTTTTGTCTAATTTTTTGACCGCCAATTATTTTTATTTGGGACGAGGTCAAGGTTCGTAAAAAATGTAGGTATTTAACAAGGTTATCTCATCGAGGTAGAGAAGTGATCGGCTTGAAAGTCGGCAGTAATCTGCTGACGCATTTTGGAGAAACACGCACAGGATCATTCGGAACATGAAACTGGTTTTAAATTAAGAGTGAATCTGCGTGCGAGTCTCTAGCTTTAATTGATACCACACCCAAAACTCGAGAATGATTTTCCTCCGATTTTTGCACATGGAACACTTGGATGGTTTCCTTCGAAATGCGTCAGCACAATCATGAATCCGCAACTAGAATTTGTATTATGAACACAAAAGTGGTTTTAATCTAGGTATAGATCTGCCATCTATCCACCAGTCCACCAGCTTAAATTATATTGTACTCAGAACACGTGAATGGTTTTCATGCATTTTACAACAAATTTATTGACTATTATATATATTTTTTTAATTTATTGAACTATTTACAATAATTTACATGGAATAATTTTAATTTTTATGTAACTATTTTTTTATGGCAGAGGTGTGGCAAAGTACAAAGAAAGCACATTATTTTTTTTTCCATTCTGAATAGAGCTGACATCAATACTGAGATATTTTTTTAATATTAATTTCACCATCGTATTATTATAAGAAATTAAAATTAAACTATAAAACGATGTTGGTTCACGTTTTTTTTGTATTTATACTGATTTCTAGTAACATACTATAGTCTATCAAAGTTTTAGTAACATATACGTACGAGTATGTCCCAGGACCTATGACTTGCCGGGTCAGGATCATTTGTGGAAAAGTGTGGAGTAGAAAACGTTAAAAATGGAACTATATAATTTGTAGGCTGGCAACGCCAATTTAACTGTCAAATATTATTTTAAAGTGCAATGACAATGAATTTATAGAACACTGAGAATCACGTTTTAAAAAACATTTTTTTGTTCAGAAAAAAAATCGAAGAAGCACTGTTGTTAAGATACCTACTTAATGACATAACTTTGATCAAACGGTGTTTTACAAAGCGATTTGCTTTCATTTAATTTAACGTAAATTTGAATTTAACAGTAGGTAGAAAGGAAAAATCACTAATGGTGCGCTTACTTTTTTAATTTGGTAGGCGGGTATGGGTACCGCCGCCCTGGGAACCATTTATTGGATGACCAACACCTCTGCCACAGGTCACCCCAAGTGGTTCGCTACGTTTGGTGACTTAGCAGGGGTGCCCGGGTTCATGGGGTGATGTTTGACCGGGTCTTGATGGCGGGTGCGTCGGCCCACCTTCTGCGTGGCGGGCCGGATTGGGAGATGCTGGTTGAGGGAGACCCTTTACAACCGGTTACCGTTGTCCGGGCCGCTCGGTAGTACAGGGGCCCGACCCTCAGGCTCACGACTGAGGGTGGGCTGCCCCATCAACGAGTGTAAAACCCCGCCACTGCTGTTGTGCCGGTTCGTGACCGGAGGGGACCCAGCAGCAGCGTTCGGGGCGCATTGGGCGACCTCTGCAACCAGACTCTCCCTGCCCATCGCCTTGCACCGCAGTGGATGGGTTGGATTCATACGTCCATCACTCCCGGACAATCTGATCTCCAGCATCCTACCCACCCCTCATACCCTTTCCTTCCCGGACCTTCCATCTCCACTAACAAAAAAATATATATATATATATATATATGAACATACAAACTTACAATCATAACGTAACAACAACGGCGAGAAGCAGAAGTCCCCGGTGCAGGCCAAAACTGTTGGTGAATTTCACCAACATTCGCGGCCTGCACAAAAACCTTAACTCCGTCCACCACCACCTTCTCTCGCAACGTCCTAACCTTCTCTTCCTCTCCGAAACACAGATAGCCGAGCCTCCTGACGCCTCCTATCTATACTGCCCGGGCTTCACCCTCGTGGGCAAATTCAGACCCAAGGGAGGTGTCTGTCTCTTCAGCCGAGCTGACGTCAACTGTGTGCGAATGTTGAATCTGGAAAACTCCAGATTCGACGTAATGTGGGTGCGCGTCAATCTTGCCAGTACGGTAAGGTTTTATGCGTGTTTATACCGTTCACCAAACCTAAACGAATTAGACACGTCCGAGCTCTTCAAACATTTAAGCAACACTATTGATGACCTCTTGCCCCGCTTCCCTACGGCAGAGTTTGTGGTCCTGGGGGACTTCAATGTTCATAACGAACCTTGGTTGAAGTTCTCAGGGTCAACAAACTCAGCTGGACGACAAGCGGAATCCTTTGCCCTTTGCCACGGACTGGAGCAAATGGTTCAGGAGCCTACACGGGTTCCTGATGTCCAGTCTCACCGCTCTAATCTGTTAGACCTGTTTCTAACCACTGTGCCACACGGTTACAAGATTGACGTCACAGCGCCTTTAGGATCGTCGGACCACTGCCTGGTGACGTCGTCAATCCCCGTAACCTTCAGACCGCCAAACGAGAGGCTGAAAAGAAAAGTGTGGCACTACAGGTCTGCAGATTGGTTCGGTTTGCGGGCACATTTTAATGCTTTTCCGTGGTCAACTGTCTGTTTTCGGACTTCGGATCCCTCAAGATGTGCCCAGGAAATTGTTGAAGTCATCGCGTCCGCGATGGATGGCTTCATCCAATCCACTGTTAAAGAAACTGGTGTGGGCTCAAAGCCGTGGTTCAGTCGACAATGCTCTGAAGCAGTGCGACGAAAAAACGCGGCTTATCGAGCCTACAACACATCTCGAACGTCCGAAAAGAGAATAGTTTATAACAAAATGTCAAAGGAAAGCAAGAGAATCATAAATAGGTCGAAATTTGAGCACGACCTGCAGATCAGCAGAAAGCTGGCTGCATGCCCGCATGGCAGCAGAGCGTTCTGGTCGCTTGCGGGCTCAATAGGTCGCAATTTCTGCAAACCCAGTCTGCCACCTCTTACCAGAACTGACGGCTCTCTAGCTAATACCGCCGCCGAAAAGGCTAACTTAATAGGCAAAATGTTCGCGGAAAACTCGACCCTCGATGATCAAGGTGCTATCCCGCCGTCGGTTCCTCACTGCGGTTTTCATATGAAAAAGCTGAGGATCTGGCATCGGGATGTACTCCAAGTCTTACGAGGGCTCGATGTTAATAAAGCTAGTGGGCCTGACGGAATACCTGCCCTGGTATTGCAGAGGTGCGCTGCAGAAATAGCTCCAATTTTGACGAAGCTTTTCAAAATGTCCCTGAAGTTTGGGACTGTGCCCTCCGGTTGGAAAAAAGCGATCATTCACCCTATTCCAAAGAAGGGTGACCGCTCCAACCCGGCCAACTACCGCCCCATAGCGATCACATCTGTTCTGTCAAAAGTGATGGAACGTGTGATCAACGACAAACTGCTCACATACCTCGAGAAGAACAAAATTATTAACGACCGTCAATACGGATTCCGGCGGAACCGCTCGTGCGGTGATCTTCTCGCGTATGTGACGCATGTTTGGGGGCGGTGCCTGGAACGTTTTGGTGAAACCCAAACGGTTTCACTGGATTTTTCCAAGGCCTTTGACCAGGTTTGGCACCGAGGGCTTGTCAACAAACTGCCTTCTTACGGACTTCCCGCATCCTTGTGTATGTGGATTGCCGACTTTTTGAGGGAGAGGTCGATTCAGGCGGTTGCTGATGGTTTCACCTCTTCCTCGCATTCGATAAATGCTGGCGTCCCACAGGGATCGGTTCTGTCTCCGACTTTGTTTTTGTTGCACATCAATGACCTCTTGACGTGTGCACCGATTCATTGCTACGCGGTTGACAGTACAGCCCATGATAGCTTTTTGTTTGACAAACCTCCAAAGGGCTCACAAACCCCTATGGCTCGGAGGGCTTTGAAACAAAGAATGGACGGTTACCTCGAGAGTGTTTCCTCTTGGGGTAAGAATAACCTCGTCGAATTTAATGTTTCAAAGACCCAATCATGTCTGATCACGTCTAAAAGGGATCGAAATGATAATATAGTCTCCTTCAACGGAAGCATTCTCCCGAACAGGCCTTCCATTGATATGCTTGGTGTAACTCTAAGTGACCAGCTCAGGTACGGGGGCTCCATCGAGGCCAGAGTTAAGTTAGCCTCTCAGAAACTGGGCATACTGTACAGGGCACGCAGATACTTTAATAGTACACAACTGCTAGCCCTGTACAAATCGCAAGTGCGCCCCACGGTTGAATTTGGCAGCCACCTCTGGTCTGGAGCCCCAAAATACCTGAAAAAAAAACCTTTACTCTGTGCAGAAACGGGCGGTCCGTTTGATAGATTCTCCTAATTTAACTAACGGATTGCAATCTTTAGAGCACAGGCGCCAGGTGGGAATGCTGTCCTTGTTCTACCGGTATTACAATGGAAGATGCTCCGAGGAACTAGCGTCATTGATCCCCTCGGCACCGGTGCATAGTCGGGAAACACGCCAAACGCGCGCTCAACATTTGTACACGGTTGACATTAGTCACATGAGAACGGGTGGTTTCTACGACTCGTTCTTGAGTTCAACAGCTCGGCTGTGGAACGATTTGCCGGCCTCTGTGTTTCCTCCTTCCTACAATATGGGTCTCTTCAAGACCCATGTTCACTCCTTCCTCTCCTCAAAAACACCCTCCACACAGCATCCTCAAAGATGACATAGGCCCTGAGGGAAATTATTTTTTCCTCAGGGCCTCCTGTGTGGAGTTAATGTAAAAAAAAAAAAAAAGTTAGACTACTTTTAGATCTGAATGAGTTCAATATATTCAGATCTAAAATTAGAGACACGATCTAAAGCCCGGGCAACGTTAAATACTTATAATAACAATAATACTAATAATAAGCCTTTTATTCTGGACTTCTGTTAGCTATGAATGCTAGACATGTTCTTGTTTGTTATAATATATCCAGAAGCTCAGTTTGCCTCTTGGAATAGGCCTCTTCTAACATTTTCCACTGGTACCTGTCACGCGCTAGATACTTGCTAGTAAAATAAATGCGAGCAATTTCTAAACTGTGCTTTTTATCTTATTACGTTATTACAATATCGTTATTCTTCAATATTTTAAATCTCCCGCGTTCTGTACTCGTGGGGTAAAAACAATGCATAACGATAGTATCTGGCAACACAGTACTATTTTGACGTATCTGTCAAATGAGTAAACAACTTTTACTATTGAACAAAGGACGTCGATAAGTCGATTCATGAATAGTCGTAAACACTCCTTCGGTTAATTAAAATGTTTTCTAAAAGAATGCGAATCAGTGCTTTGGTGTTGTTTTTCTTACAAATCTTCTCTTATGGAGATTCATATAAACCTGTGGTTGTATTGCACGGGGTTTTAACTGGCGCAGAAAGTATGGTGCTCATTTCCGATCGAATTCAAAAGGCGAGTTTTCATAATTGAATTAATAAACATATATTGGTCGGGTCTTACCCATTTAAGCTTCTGAAACGTTGCATTTTTATTCCTAACATGATTTCTATATTCTCTCAAACATCATGTAACGTTTACATAATCAAAAGTGAAGCCATTCGTAAACGCATACTTTTTAAAATGATGTTTAAAAAATATTGATATCGTATTTTTCAAGCGATTTTTGGTAAATATTTCTCCAACCTTTGCATTTTAATAGGTCCAGATTTTGGAAATTACACTTCGTTTCAACTTAATTTTTCCAAAAAACAGCTAATTATGTTTGGATAGATGGGAAAAGATGCATTAAAATTCCATTTCTATTCAATCAAGTTCGAAACCTCCCGTATAAAACGATCCCTTTGCCACCATTTTGAATTTTTTTGTATGAATTCACATTTGTGTGAGTTTGTTTCAATTTAAATACGCATGAATTACTTAATTAACCCAAACTAACAACCCAATAACCTAATTGTTGAAACTGAGTGTAATTTCCATAATCTGTGCTAGTGTGGCAGTTAGGTAAATAATTATCCATAAATTTGTTTCATTCATACTGTTTAGCGTTTACTTCGTATCTATATTAGTGATTTGTACTGTTTCACTGATTTGTAAGTCCCTTATTAACTATTAAACTTACTTATTAAACTATTTATCATAAAAAAAAACATTACTGAATTCTTATATATCTTCGTTGCGCTTGCAAGACCGGCTCTGTGAGTTTTACCAAATTTTAAAGGGGAAGCAAAAAGCTTCCGAGTTTTGTATTCAGGCACGTCAACAAACAACGTTTGAATGAGTTTTAACAGTTAAACCTACGCACATAGCCGAGATTGGACCCGATTCCCTGATTTTTTAATTTTTGTTGTAAAACAACATTTTGTGGAAATCTGGCACATAGCCAATTTTGAAAGCGCAACAATGATATTCATAATTATAATGAGTCATACTTTCCTTCCTATTATTGAATTTAAGTATGAAGAATCAAAACAAACAATGCAACGACAAAACAACCAATCATTATTTAACGAATTATGCTCAGTCAAATATAGAAAATCGTTATTTGTTTTACTTTGTGGATATCATACTATCTCCACCGTCTTAGCCAACGTTTCCTGCCCTGATGATGGACACTACAAGGCTTTCTGAAACATTGACTCAAAAAGAAATAAAAAGCAGAGCACGGACTAACTAACACCTCAAAAGTCAAACAACATAACGTATTGGTCATGAGTTCATCAAAATCTCAAATCATTATTTTGTTTGTTTGGTTTATCTTGGTTTCGCATTGAGCTTTAAAATGACTATAATAAACTGAAAAGGTTTATAAACAAAGAATGTGTCTATAAATTGTGGAATCCTTCCTTGCAGGCTCACCCCGGGACGATAGTGTACAACTTCGACAGGTTTGGTGGATGGTCCAGCCTGGAGCCCATGTGGCACCAGGTACAAGAAATGGGAAAGGACCTCGCCAACATTTCAGCAACACATCCCGAAGGCATCCATTTATTAGGTAAGAAATATAATAAATCCTTTTACCGTTGACTCTGAAGAGATCCGACATTTTTACGTTGCAAGAGGAAGTCAATGTTGAAAGCCGCAGTGAACTGCACAAATAATTATCGTTGTGGGCCTACCACCGATAGCTCTGTTATAGCCTCTCCCTCATTCTCATTAATGATGGATGTAACAAAAAGAAAAGTAACAACTGAGCTCTCAGTGATAGTACTATAGCAACGTCTTGAATGATATTTTGATTTCTTGCATTATTTGGGAAGAAACATTTTTTGGTTATACATTATATTAATAGTGCAACAAATAACAACAGATGCAATTGTATTTCCTTGACACATTTCTAGCATAATTATTGTTAATAAATAAGGTACTTAGATTCTTTGATCATCCTAATCCTGAAATACTTATTTGTTATTTTTTTATTTATCGCGGTTTAATATTATTTCCTATTAGCAAAAACCATTTGAGCTTGCGTAGGTATAAATATAATATCATTTTAACCTTTTGGAAAGGTCACAAGTTCAAACCACAAAGTATCACGTGTTTATTAATCTTCCCATTAATGTGGGTTTACTGACCCACAAACGGAAACCCATTTGTGGGTCATTTTTTCATAAAAACAATAGCAAATTCATACATATATTTATATTATTATATTGTGAATGATGCATACATATATTGTTTATTATGTTTTTATTAAATTAATAACATTAAAATTCAATTCAATTAAATATAAACTAATGTTACTATCTTGACAACAAAGAAATTACGTATTGCTGCTAAAGTTTTTAACCAATAATTTTGAATATTAATTACATATTTATTATCTTCACTTATTTATTTGGTATCAAGTAACCCCAATATCATTATCTATACTTGAAATTCAAATGCTGAGTTTAGTGGTTTTAATGTCATAGCTAATATGAATGTTTGTTTTAATTGGTTTGATAATATTTATTTACAATTTACTTTTAAAATAATGTTGCGATCCCTCTGCAGTCCAAAGTTTTAATCAATTTAAATGTCAGCTACCAGTGGTGGTCGGTGACTTTTTAAGGATATTGGACGATAAGTATGTACCTACTATCAAATAATTTACAAATCTGTAAACTAACTCATGAACTAGATGCAATTACAGGCAAAAATAGTGCGTCAAATTAGCTCTATTTAACTTTAGTGCTCCGCAACATCAAGTTAAATTAATTAATCTGTGAGGTTAGGTTAGGTTTAGTTTTCGGAACAAATCATATAGGTCTCACAGAAATGATTGTGTTTCCCTTACTATCATGGTTAGAAACATGATCTAACGGTGTGTATTTCATCACTTTTCTAAAACGTTTTTAGTTTTTGGATACATTCAGAAATACTCCATTTATTTGGATTTGATACTAAACTGTCAAAAATGCGTCACACAAACAAATTCCTAATCATACTAAAAACAAACCACTCAATTCGTAATATGTGTGCATCACAGAGTAAGAAAGAGGCAGAGCTGCCGATAAAGGCGAGTGACTGCGCTGCAAACCTTTGCCTTACTACAGCGAACTTTACTTTCCTGCGCAGATTATGTTTATTTTTATGTGTGCTCTTTGGCGTTCAACATACTACTAATGTTGTAGATTATACGAAGCATTCTCGATCCCTCCTGGTGTCAAAAATATGGTCACGTGGTTTGTCTCCAGCTCATCGAAACAATACCCGGACAAGCCTATCTATCAATTCATGTTAGGACAAGTATATCTCTTCTAACGTTAGTGGCTTTTCTGTGTATTATGCCCATAGTATTAAAGGCATTTTTTTGTAAGTTGGATACTGCTTTCAAATACGTTTATCGCATTCAAAGACTTTGGCAGACCAAATACGCATGCGCAAAAATGAAATACTTTCATACTTTGTGGATGCGGAATTAAGAAAGATCCACTCCTCCGCCATCCACTAAGAATGCGCCTACACCTACATGGATACAAAAACATCATATTCTTAATATTATTATGAAATAATGATAAGTCTTTTTCTACTACATACTTCAATAATAATAATAATAATAATAATTGGATGATTTATATAGCGCCGTTTTTGTGAAAAATCACCTCAAGGACGCTGTACAAACTTACAATACATTTCTAAAATCTAGAAAAACTACAAACTAGACAAACAATTAATTAAAACAACTAATAGCTAAAAATTGCATCCACCGGTTCATAAGAAAATATATGTACAATGTCTCGACCAATGAATGCGATGCTTCTTCAAAATGTATACAGGACCATACTTACCTGGGAGGTCGCTTGAAATTAACACTGTTTATTGTCTATTAAGAAATTTAGATATAGTTCGCACGCAGAGGACATTATTGTGTACACTTGTTATATGTGTTTAATCCTGAAATATATTTCAATACTAGCATAAAATACATTCTTCGATGAGTGTATTTTGGAAATCAAAAGCAACATTCTATAGTGGGCGGTACAGTAGGTAGTACAAGGGTTTGATCTTCCTAAATGTGATTCGTAACGAGACAGATTGATGTGCAAAGATTCAAGTAATTAGAAAATTAATTAGAAAAGTGTAACTAAGACATATCATAGAAAATAAAAGTATGATACTCTCAGATAGGTTTATTTAAATTAAGGATATGAGAGCCCAAAAAGGTAGGTTTTTAATTTGGACCTAAATTCTGTTGGGCTTGTTATGCATCTTAGTTCCGGAGGGAGTTTATTCCAAGCCTTAGGCCCAGATACTCCAAAAGCGCGATCTCCAAACTTTGTATTTGGCTTGCGTTTAGGTTCCATTAGTCTACCTATAGCTTTTTTTTTTTTTTTTACATTAACTCCACACAGGAGGCCCTGAGGAAAAAATAATTTCCCTCAGGGCCTATGTCATCTTTGAGGATGCTGTGTGGAGGGTGTTTTTGAGGAGAGGAAGGAGTGAACATGGGTCTTGAAGAGACCCATATTATAGGAGGGAGGAAACACAGAGGCCGGCAAATCGTTCCACAGCCGAGCTGTTGAACTCAAGAACGAGTCGTAGAAACGACCCGTTCTCATGTGACTAATGTCAACCGTGTACAAATGTTGAGCGCGCGTTTGGCGTGTTTCCCGACTATGCACCGGTGCCGAGGGGATCAATGACGCTAGTTCCTCGGAGCATCTTCCATTGTAATACCGGTAGAACAAGGACAGCATTCCCACCTGGCGCCTGTGCTCTAAAGATTGCAATCCGTTAGTTAAATTAGGAGAATCTATCAAACGGACCGCCCGTTTCTGCACAGAGTCAAGGGTTTTTTTCAGGTATTTTGGGGCTCCAGACCAGAGGTGGCTGCCAAATTCAACCGTGGGGCGCACTTGCGATTTGTACAGGGCTAGCAGTTGTGTACTATTAAAGTATCTGCGTGCCCTGTACAGTATGCCCAGTTTCTGAGAGGCTAACTTAACTCTGGCCTCGATGGAGCCCCCGTACCTGAGCTGGTCACTTAGAGTTACACCAAGCATATCAATGGAAGGCCTGTTCGGGAGAATGCTTCCGTTGATGGAGACTAGATTATCATTTCGATCCCTTTTAGACGTGATCAGACATGATTGGGTCTTTGAAACATTAAATTCGACGAGGTTATTCTTACCCCAAGAGGAAACACTCTCGAGGTAACCGTCCATTCTTTGTTTCAAAGCCCTCCGAGCCATTGGGGTTTGTGAGCCCTTTGGAGGTTTGTCAAACAAAAAGCTATCATGGACAGTACTGTCATCCGCGTAGCAATGAATCGGTGCACACGTCAAGAGGTCATTGATGTGCAACAAAAACAAAGTCGGAGACAGAACCGATCCCTGTGGGACGCCAGCATTTATCGAATGCGAGGAAGAGGTGAAACCATCAGCAACCGCCTGAATCGACCTCTCCCTCAAAAAGTAGCTGATGATGTTGCTGATCTAAGGGTTGACTGCCTCGGACCAGTATTTTCCGGGACACATAGTTCAGAGATATAAGGTGGGGCCATTTCATTGATTGATTTAAACACCATCCAGCACAATTTGTACTGGATTCTTTCAGGGCACTTGAGCCAATGAAGGTTACGAAGGTGTTCTGAAATGTGTGAATATTTAGAGACTCCGGTTATGAGCCGTGCCGCTGCGTTAAAAACGGATTGAAGTTTGTCAGTTTGATATTTTGGAAGGCTAGCATAGATACCGTTACAATAATCGAGCCGCGAGACTACGTAAGAGTTGATTAGTAGTTTTGTCGCCTCTGTAGGAAGATTTCTTCGGACGGACTTGAGTTGTCTTAAGTGAAAAAAACCGGTGCTTACAGTCCTATTTATTTGACTTTTAAGTGAAAAGTCTGAATCTAGATTAACGCCAAGAAGTTTGACGGTTGTCTTGGGAATAATATCGCTGCCGGAAATGGAAATAGGCAAATCGTCTATGAAATGTTGGCGTTTGTTTGTGGCCGCCCAGAGAAACTCAGTCTTAGATGGGTTCAGCTTTAACTTGTTTGAAGACATCCAACGAGTTATTGCTTCTAGGCATTCAGCTACACGGATTTTGAGACTGTTGACTTCGTTTGGAGCGCAGTAAAAATAAACTTGCTGATCGTCAGCGTAGCAGTGTGACAAGAGACCAAATGACTCAATTATTTTGGCGACATCATTTGTAAAAAGGATGAAAAGAAGTGGACCTAAAACGGAACCCTGGGGCACTCCTGAAGAAAGTGTTCAATCAATCAATACACTTCTTACACTGAAAAATCAATAAAGGCATTACATATCATGTTATTTGAGACATGCGTAGATTGCTGTTTATGTTTTTATCAACTTGTTTATTTATTAAAATTTATTTACATACATCTTTGACTTGAGGTAAACAAGAAACAGTGCGTTCCTTCAACATTTATTTAAACAAAAATATTCTTTCAATGATTATACAACTTGGCAATATATTGAGTAAGTCTTTTTCTCCCCACAGACAATAGAGTCTACGAAGACTGGACTACTGCTATAATTTATATACTGATCTGCCTAAAGTTCATTTAAATTAATGATGTAAAATACGGCAAGTAGTTAAAAACTTACTAACAGTGCTCTAATCAGTGCTACGAAATTTGTCAAATAACTTTTGTCGAGTAAAATTTACCATTCAGTGTATGAAGCATTATCGGGATGATATTCTAACAGATCTGATAACTGTAAGCGCCTGAGATGATTAAATTTATTATTATCTCCTGCTATCTTGTCCTTGCTGAAGTAACATCGTACCACACTTATATTTTGACCCAGATGTTGCTATTTAAATATGTAATAATAATATCTGTATTATTTCAGGCTATTCCCAGGGAGGACTCATCTGTCGCGTCATCCTCGAGACCTTTACAAACCACTCGGTGCATAACTTCATTTCCCTCAGCTCTCCTCAAGGTGGACAGTATGGAGGTGTGTTTTCATATTCAGTTATTTGTAGCCTGCTCACATGGTTTTTCAAAATATTTTTTTTACGATGAAATTGCGACACTCGTGACTTATAAACTTATTTTCAAAAATTGATCCACTTCGCTCTCATCCAAGCTCCAACATCATTTGACCAATAAATAGATCTTACCCTTTTAAATTCTGAAGATATGTAGGTTGCCATTTTGACTAACTCATTTGCTTTTCCTGATGAGGATGTGCGAATGGCTGTCAGAAATACATGCATATATTATTTTCATCGAGTGCCAGCTGACCTAAGGTTGAATTCAGATGAGACCAGCTTCGAGATAGTTAAATTAGTTTTTCACCTCTCAGCCTAGTTTTATTTGGTTTTTCGCCGCTGGGCTTTTGCATAAATAGTAAAAAGAACAGAAATATGAAAAAATATTAGTAAAACGAATATAATAAAATAGAAATAAAACTATACTATAAAGACAAATCACTAAAACTGCTTTACATATGCTTCCATAATTTTTAGGATTCAGCAAAGTGCTGGTGTAGATTATGCTTAACCTCTTGAACGCCATAATCTTATCTTTAAGGATACATTTAAAAAATTATTTCTCTGAATGTTGCTAGTTATTCTGGGGAAACTACATAAGGTAAATTATGTACTATTTTTATAAATATATTAACATGTTATCTGGTAAGGTACAATTTAAAAAAAACATAATTTTATAATAAATTATGTTTTTGTAAATTGGCACATGGTGAAAATTTTGCTTCGGCGCACCAATTCTATGAATGGAGTCAGTAAGTATATAGTCAGTAAATAAATATAGAGTCGTCAAACTTATGACCCAGATCATGAATCCTATTTTTTAGTGGTTCGATAGTTGGTTGTGTATGTTTTGCAGAAAAATGAAAAATTTTGTCTTGTATTCCTCATCGGTACATGGTTTTATTAAAGGCGATTATGGCAGGGTTAATTAAGTCTGAAATAATTAGACAGTGCCATTTGATTTATACCTGACCAGACACAGTTCACTAAGAAATCTATGAATATGAATCTACTCTCAAAAAGCATTGGAAAAAGTTTATTGAACCCTTCAAAAATTGGGCGTATTTTGTCAGAAGGTAAATATATTTCCACTTAGCCATAAAATCCGAATATATGGAAAATTCGTGAATGTATCCAAAAACTAAACACTGTTTTTGAAAGGTGATAAAATACGCTTTCAAATTCTATTATTAGAAACAACAATGTAATTTTATATAAAAAAATTTGAATGCAAACTTTAAAAAGTTTTAAAAATGGCTCACGCTACGTTTTTTTTAACTAAAATTACTAATAACGAAAAAAAAATGAAGAACACACATATTTTATTAGACAAATGAATTATAAACGTTATCGGCACCTCACTTTTTTGTAATTTCATGTAAAAATAATTCTTAAAAAATTCCCAGTTTCTTTTTTTTTTCAAATTACTGTCGGAAACTTTGGTTTCTTAAAAGTTGTATATTTTTATTTTGTGGTTAACTTTTAGATCAGAATATATAGCGTATTGTTTTCTCTTTCCAATACCTTTTAGATGATATCTCTCAGTATGAAAGTAAGGGAGACACAACGATTTCTGTGACACCTACGTGAGCTGGGATAAATATGGTCTCCTGTGGTTAAATGTGTTAATAATCTGAACTTGATTTATTAATATGTATTGTTGTTGTTTGCAGCTGCCTTTCTGCATTTATTCTTCCCGGGACTAGTTCGGGAGACAGCGTTTGAGTTGTTCTACTCCCGAGTTGGGCAGCACACGGCCGTGGGGAACTACTGGAACGATCCCAGGCATCAGAAGCTGTTCTATGACTACAGTGTCTTCCTCCCTTATGTCAACAACATTATCAAGTACCAACACACTTTCATTTCACTTACCTTTTAAATTTTATAATCTTTATTACTCTTGAATTATTACCAATTCTCCTAAACTTTCTGAAACACAACATTTTTTGTGCCCCTTTAGAAAGTATCTTACGGATTAATTTGTTCAATTTCGAATTTTGTCCAATTTTGTTGCTGTTTACCAGCCCCATCTCTCTATTGGGTCCGTCCACACCATAAAGAATAACACAAAAAAGGCCTTGTGGGTCTAAGTGAAACAAAATGCTGGGAGATTGGGCTAAATGCATAGAATAAAGAATATAACACTAGATGTACCGTCCACACAAATTTGAATGGAAACAATGTTCCATTTAGATTTTAGATCAAACCTTATTACTTCGATTTGAAATGATGTATATAAAATAAGGTATTTAATCTGGTATTGCGTCCGGTGCAACGAAATGCAATCCTTTTTAATAGGGCTGGTGATTCAAGTAGGCAGTTCACAATCATATACAGAAACAGTATGTCAAAAATTTTTCTCTGTTTGTAAAGAGCAATAGGGTTGCACTGATTCAAAAATTTTGTGTGAATATTTTCAATTCGGGGTAATGTAAGGTTGGTATTGAGGATTCCAAATGACAGACTGAGTGCAAAAATATTATTTGCTTCTTGAAGTTGTCTGAATAAAGTTACTCAAATCTCAATTGATTTTGGTAGATGAAGACAGATTAACATTTTTCAGTACAAAATTAACTCAGTTCTCTAGGCTCAAAATTGTTTTTTCATAGTTTCATAAGAAGTATCAATAATGGGAAAATATGGTAACAATGTGTATTATTTTTATGATATTTTATTATTTATTCTTGATTTAGTGAAGTTTGCCAGACGTTTTCTAAGGAGTATCGGCAAACTGCATTCAAGAGGCATAAAGTGTCACTCCGTTATATCAGCATACCACACCTAAAGGGTTAATCATTTCAATGTGTATGTACATGATTATATTATTGTTCTCAAGTGGCTAAGTCTGTGATGATCAAGTTATAAGCCAAGGAAAGTGTATATTGTTTGTTTATACAGTTAATGAAAACAAACTGTCATATCACTATCTAGATGTACAAGGATGTTGATAGATGACTTATTTTACTGTTCTACAAGTTTCTAATCATTTTTAGGTCATTGGCATTTTTATCATTGGAATCGGATTTCCATTTCAAGGATATAATTTAACTTTACTATAATGAATAACTACAACATATTAATTATGTAGATACGTGCCGGCATTTCAGATGACCTTATGCCAGAATAGGTTGAAATCGGTATGCCAATATTTATCACAAGCTTGGCACAATGCAAGATGGGAATTTTTTGCTCAGTGGTCTTCCCTTTCCCATCTGTATTTTTTATTCGCAGGGCCCTTGATCTGGAGCCGCCTATACATTTTATAATGTTGTAACAACACCTCATTTGGAACATTCGTCTTCCTATCATTCTATCAATCTCTATCTTTTCTACTTATTATATTCTTATACGCCGGATCTGCGTTTGTATAGTTAAGCCCAGTTTCAAGTCGATTTATCCATAACTTCGCCCTGGTAATAAGTCGAAAGTTTTCACTATTCTGACCTTACTCTCCGTTTAATCTTTATACCATGCTTAAGTAAATTTTCAAATAAGGGGTATGAACATAGAATAAAGAAGAAAACTAGATGTACCTTTCTCCCAATAGAGAAAGCTCAGCTTTCTGTCTCACTTGCACTCGCCTGATTTTGTAGATCTCCATTCCATTTAAATTTCATAAACACAATTTTTTGTATCGGAAATTTATGCCTCGATTAGGCAAATATTTAGATCACAAAACATATCCACAAGGCATTTCTTTATTCTATGGGTATGAATTTGTCCAGGCTTGGTGTTTCCCTGTACATTATGGCCTGTCCACTGGACACCGTACTTTAGGCAGGTCACTGAGAGATGCACCGAGCAGTCGTCTGTCCGTGTAGATTAATAATAAACTAATTTGGTTTTTACAGATCCGAAAAGTCTGACCAGTTTAAGGAGGGTCTGTTAAAATTGAAAAATATGGTTTTGATTGGTGGACCAGATGACCAAGTGATTACCCCCTGGCAGAGCAGGTAACTTAACAAACCTATTTATAGTTTTTCTGTAGCGTATTATACTTCTCTTCCCTTTTGCTTGACTAAGGTCATGGTCTCTTCTCTAACGGATCTCAACCATTTCATAAACACGTATGTCCACAGTCTACTACAACAATAAATTGACATACCAGTGTACGTACAGTGAAACTCATTTAAGAAGTTCCCTCATAAAAAGTTTGATTTTTTGAAAAGGCTTGAAACCAAAAAAAAAAAACTGTTGTATCCCACATATTGTCGCCATAGATGCCAAGGGAGTCAAGCCACAAAACCACAAAGCTCAAAGAGAAAACGACCCTCAAAGATTTTTGGTGACATAAAGTCACAACTTTTTGTTATAACTTCTTTGTTTTTTAAAGATAGAAATGTGAAACGTTGGACATAGATATTTTGTGATGTTATTTAAACGGCTTATCGTCATAGACTGCTTTAACTTGTATTAAATTATTTGGAAATCAAAGATATATAAAGCTTGTAGTCATTGACTGTTTTCATTTATGTGTGTTAGAGCTATTGGCAATTTTCAAAATACTCATATTAAATGGAGTGTTTTATGGCTCAAATTCATTAACCACGGCAACTTTGAAGGTTTTAAAACACTTCTGCATACTTAACTCATTTTTGCCAAATTTGTGGCTTGCCTCCCTTGACATCTACGGCGACGATATAAGATTTTCCCACATAAGAGGTAGTTTTATCCGCATGGGCAAGGTCCCTTTGTACAGTGCGTTTTAGTGTTATGTATCTTTTTAAAATATTCCAGTCACTTTGGTTACTACGATCTAAACGAGACAGTGATTGAGGTGAAATCCCAGGACATCTATACTAAAGATCTCATCGGCCTGCAGACTCTGGATAAAAAGGGAAAGCTTCACATTGTTACAGTTCCCGGAGTTGATCACTTTATGTGGCACAAGAATGAAACTATTGTCGATGACTATATCCTCCCATTCTTGGATTAACGGTGCAGGATACGGTGCAATGAGGCTACTAATCTAATAAGTAATGATGTATTTAAATTTAGTTTGGATGTTGTATTAAGCTCTCTTTTATGGTAAAAATCACCCAGTCTATCTTATTATAAAGCATATTTTTTTGAGAAATGACTTGTTCCTTTCTCTTTTACCTGGGCCATTTTGTTTATGGCTAATGTTTCACAGTGGTGTTATTCTAATGACAAACAGTCAAACATCGACTTTTTGTTGTTTCTCCATGTGTCATTGTCTTCTAGATCCTATGCCAAAGTTTGCGCTGAAGATCTGTACCCTAAGACTAAGTGGATCTGTACCCTGAGTAAAGGGGTTTATAATAAATTTTTGTGTCTTAGTTCTATTTTTTTTTTTTTTTTTTTTTTGTTTTAGGCAATTCACCCTGGAGAGAGTGCTTTGTGCCGGTAATATTTTTTTTTTACTATAAAAACATCACAAAAGTTGCAGTGCCAAAAATGTGTTAAGCCCTGCTTATATTATCCCTTTCTGGGCGGTGCAGTCAACTGTTGCCAAATTATTTCTATATCTCTGTAAATATACTAAACATAGAGTTTATATTTTAGCAATACATTTATGTATTGGATAATATAATTCAAAAATATAAGTTTTTGTCGATGCAACAGAAAAAAAATGTTTTGTCTAAAAATTTATTAATAAAGTATGTTCACTTTTAGGTAAATTTGAGTTTTACAGTTTTATTTTATCATATTTGTATGTATTTTGTATTACACAAACATTGTATGTCTTAACCCACTTACATTCATAATTATGTATTGCAATTTCAAAACAGAAACTTAACACACCCAACACAACGAGTCAAACATTCAGATGATGTGTTTTTCTCAAAACTAACTATTCTGGACATACAATAAGTGTGCTTTAAACATCAATATATCCATGTAGGTAAGTCTGGGTGCATTGATAACTTGACGAGTGGTGCGGTAGTGATCGAGAGGGGTATGGGGTTTCGCTCACCGTGCCACGATGCGCGAGTGACGGTAAAAGCCGGTGATCTGCCGGCTTTAATGGGCATATCATGCGTTTTATACGTCGTGGCTGATGTTTTTTCCTCATTTTCAGCGCTAATACATAATATTATTCTTATATCCATGTATATGTACAATTAATAAAATTATTGACAAAGTAATAAATGTAATATATTCATTTTTATCCAACTTGAAAATGACAAAATTCTAAATGTGTATCCTCTGTACTGCGTACACGGCACCGGAGCTATAAGGATTTTTAGCACCGTAAGGAAAGGGATAAATGTGCGCTAAGGAGAGTACAATTAAGAATACACATTAAAAATACACATTAAAAATAAAAATCTATTTTATAATACATTTGAGGCACTTAATGAGAAAGGAATACCATTCTGATAAAATAATAGTTGTGTCCTTAATATTTTAAGACAGAGGGTATTTCACCGTACTCGAAATAAGTAGAAACTCAACTTATGATATACTTATAACATGAGTCACTTCGTAGGTTCAAGTACCGAATAGTAGACTTAGACTTTTTTAAATAGAAAATATACATTATCCTTCAGTGTAGCTATCAAAAACATGGTGAAATACCCCTATAGTTTTTAGATGCTTAATTATTTTTATTTCCTAGCTATGTGATAATGCCTGACTGACACTACATCTCTAGCATTTATGTTGTCTACCAAATTAAATCAATGAAGTCCTAGTCCTAAAAAGACACACCAAAAATTATTTTTATGTATACCTGTTGATTGTAACTATTTTCAGTGCCACTGTTGATTTTACATACTTAAAATATGTACTGCCTTTAATTAATGTAAGGATGTGTAAACAATGTGACATATTTAGATCTGTATTTAATTTTAAATTGTAATGTAAAGAATGTATTTTTGTCTAATTAATAAATTCAACACTATTCTAACTGATAATTTGTTTGATTAATTCTACGTATGATTGATACTTGAAATGGGGTGTCAATGTGGTTCTGGTTATTGGAGAGCGATGTGTAACTGGCTCTTAATCCAGTTGCTTTTGGAACCGGTCCCTCAAAAACAAAGAACTGGTGGGTGGCGCATTGAGAAATTTTAAGAGAAAAGAACTGGTTCCTCAAGAAATATAATTGTTCTAATTAACATATTTTAATTTTTTTTTAAATACATATTCCAAAAGGAATTGATCCTAAAAATAACTGGTTCTTCATAAAAGTGAAACTGAATGACAGCCAAGTGACCAGGACAGGAATATCAACCTGATTAATCTGTCTGGGAGTATGACCGTACAAATACGGTGAGAAAAAATAGTCCGGAAGGAGTGCGACAGTACATGTACGTTAGTGCCTAGAAATTAATAATTACTGGATTTCTTCCTAGAAAACCGAATGTTACTGACATCTCTAACCAATTCACCATAACTTTTCAAAGTTTTTAGCGATATAGCTATCATACCGGCGGAGTTATTCACAATTTAAATATTCTGTGATGTCAGCCGTCCGTAATGATAAATATTTTTATGGCGAGCGGCGCGCAACGCTTCTATGCGTTTTACATTATGGCACAATCGTTTCATATTTTTTCACATTGAAAAATTATGTTGCACGTTTGGATGTGTATATGTACTTATTATGTGATTGTGGAAAGTTGATCTCCATAAATGGGATCAGGTGAATTTACCCCCATTAATCATGAATTCGATTCAAGTAACTCAGGTATAAGACCAAATATTTCTGTTAGCGAAAATTCATTGGAAATTGAGTTTTTTAAATTATTTTTTAGCTTGATGTAATGAAAATAATTGTTAGCAAAACGCTAACATATGAGTATGCTGTAAAAAATTCTTTAAACGTTTCTCTGAATTCTAAAATTAAGAAATGAAAAGACACCACGGAGGCCGAAATATGTATGGTTTTAGCCACGATTATGCTAGTGGGTCTTGTGGGGAAAATCTCAATAAAGAAATACTGGACAAATAATCCAATAATTGAAACTCAAAGTCTTATTTTCCCAAGACAGATTTTTACTTTTCCTGTGAGCCCTTCATTTTTCAGATAACGATATTAGGACAATCAATAAATATCTATACATTACTTCAAAAAGAAAGAATACAAAATATATTTGCACTGACTGCAATTGTCAGATTTCGAAAAAAAAAAACAAACAAATAACAACAACAGTTTTAACAAAATTATTTAGCCGATTTATGAGCGTCATTTTAAAAAATCGCCTCAAGGGCGCTGTACATACAAATATATATGATATTATGTAACAACTAAGATTATACATCTGGTTAATTATGTATACCTACGTAATTCTATGAAAATGGTAAAAAGTTTTATATCACATTCCCCACATTCAGATTGTGGTAACTGAATTTCATTTTTCATAAGAAAATAAACATATCTGTGGACCGATGGTTGGCCATTTATGAAAGCGTATTTTGTTTTTTTCCTTCTAAATTGCACACTATTGATTTTTTGTGATAGTTTCTAAGTAATAACATAGTGTTTTTTCATATTCCGCGAATTTGTGTATAAAAAAATAAATATTTTAATTATTGAAAAAACTCTCTCCCGCTGCAATTTTATTTTTTAAAACTAAACACAGCTATAAAATATACACACGGCTTGGCTTATTTCAGCAAATCGGTCGCCGTACATTCCCAATGGGAATATATAGCGAGCGATTTGATGAAATAGGCCAAGCCTTATCTTTTATAGCTGTGTGTGACCAGTCTAAGGGAGAGGTTAATTTTTCTTGTCCTACATAGTTATCTTCAAAATATTACACCGTATGTTTAAAATGCGATTTAAAACGACATCTGTGTATTTCTTATCCATAGCTCTCTGCAAATAGGTAGGTACCTATCTTAAATGTTACCGGTTTAAGTCTTTGATGAAATAAAGGAAAATGTTTGTACCCGCAGTTATTTTTAAAACCACTCGACCATTTTTGGTCACATTTTGGCCAATTTGCAAATGCCCGCTGGCCAATTTGAAGAGATATTGTAAAACATTTTTTTTTTAATAATTACCTGTGTGTTGCGATCTTTAGATAATCACAATGTTAACATAGAAGTTCTACAGCTCAACAAGTCTTAAACTCTTAGAGTTTAACAAGTCTCGCATCTATTAATTATTTGTTATTGATATTCCGCCAACCGAAATAATTATTGAAATATTTTTTCTTCCATATCATTGATCATGTGCTTACATATTAAATAAATGAATGTTAGAATTTATAATATATCTGTGATTGGATTATTAACTAGGCCACAGACAGTATACAGAAGTAATAATATTAATATTCTCCAAAAGGTACCATTATTACATTATTTTTAAAGTTAATAATATGCAGAATTCACGCATTTATAAATTTAACAATTTTTGTGTGATTCCTAAAACTATGAGATAACTGATCAAATATATAAGCATTCAATGGCTCTCTAACAATGCAGTTTATTTGTCTCCATATTAAAATACGTAGGTATGATTTTTT
Source organism: Glyphotaelius pellucidus (assembly GCA_936435175.1). Taxonomy (NCBI): domain Eukaryota; kingdom Metazoa; phylum Arthropoda; class Insecta; order Trichoptera; family Limnephilidae; genus Glyphotaelius; species Glyphotaelius pellucidus. The sequence goes on from OW386541.1 coordinate 1,082,124, forward strand.
TGAAAGAGGGCGGGAAATTTCCAAAACAAATGCTTAAAAATTTCCTAACACTCAAGGCTGAAATTGATCACATTGCAGAACACTCCAGTGGACGCTGGGGCGCAAAGACATTTATAAAAAAAAATGCCTTAAGCGCTAGAGATTTCCGTACGTCTGGTTTTGGATTCGCCCGCGCTCTTATTGATACGGAATCATACTGCTAAGCATGGCGACGTGATCATGTGACTGCACTTTCTTTTCTCAGTTACCATGCTCTAGAACGAGATGGAGTGCATATCACATGACCCGTGCTGGCTGAACCGAACTACTCAGTTGCGGCGTGTGATGGAAAAATATTTTTTAGTTTTAAATTCTTATTTATTCTTATTCTTATTTATTCTATTTAGTCTATGCTTTATTATATATTTTGTAATATTTTTTTTATGGTTTTACTGTTGTTATAAAAGAAATTTGTATTGTACATGTAAAAGCCCAATAGGGCGTCAATAAATAAATAAATAAATAAATTGAATAAAAATATCATCAGACAGCAAAATGACATCTACATTTTTTACTCCAAATATGCTCAGGACACGCTGGTTAAAATCTTTCCATATGATAGTTATGCCTGTATGATAGTTAAAATATTCAATATATTTTTTTGGTTGTGTTTGTATAGGATAGATAACAAACACCGGTGACGAGGGCTTTGAAACATGCTAATAACAAGTTGCTAGCTGTCCCATCCTATGATTTCATAAGAAAGTGATCTGCAAGTACCTTCTTCTAGAGACTATAATCGTTCAAGATTTAAAAAAATACGGATGGTGCTTGTTGTTAAGGTAGGGGTGCCAGCCTCCACCTACTGTGCTATGGTGGATATTGCATTTATGGTAACAACACTCTGCTAGACCAGGAGAGGGAGAGGTATTGAACCGGCAATTCATCGTAAGTCAGAATAGGCTCTAAGTCAAAGTAGTAATTACATATGACATTAATTTGTAAAAAATCTGTGACAAAAATATATTTTCAACACAGTTCGACTTTTGACTTCACGATCTGATACGAAGAATACAAATTGTGATTGGTTGCTGGATTTGAATCGCATCAATTACATTACATCATCAATTGATGTAACAGACATAATAGAAAAATAGGTCTTTGGACAAAAATGATGATGTGACAAATTTTAATTTCAATAAAAGACGTAAAACAGTAGGACAGTAGAACTACAGCTAATTTCATTGAAAACGAATTACTGCCATCTATTGATCATCGGTAAAAGCATTATCTCAACTTGACCAAAAATAATAGGCTGCGGGAAGGTTCAAATATATTCCAATAAATTTTGAAAAGCCTTCAAGTGTGACAGCTATCTACTCACAGTGGATCACAGTTATAATGAGATCAAACGGCACAACCTCAAATGCTTCCTCGCACCTTTTTTTCCTTACATGTCTGTCACACATACAACCACGACTTTGCTTATAGTTTTTTTATGCTTTTAAAATGGAGAATAATATATAAATTACCTACTATCTTCAGGAAAACAGTAGCTAAGTTTTTTTTAACCTTTTCCTGTCCGTCCCGAGGTGACATGGTCCATAGTGCATGTGCCTCGGGGCAGATGATACTTGTGCTATCTTCACATAAATAAATAGTACTTACATACATATTATATATTTCATCAGTAACCTTCGTAGAGGAGTGCTCAATACATTGTAGGGGTCTACGGTGACTTCACGGTGCGGTGTGTGAGAGAGATGCAAGAAAATTATGACTTTTTTTTCTTTGGAGGACAGACCTACGTACATTGTGCATCTCATCTTTTGAAAGAGCCGCAGCATTATTGTGTTGAGGAACGTATGTTTATTGCCTTTTTTATGCCATCACGGTACCGTTACCATGAATCTAATCCCTGCTATATGAATGAAATACGCAACTCAATTTATCCATATTGGCAATTATTACAGCAAACAATAGAATATATAAAAAAAGGTAGGAACAAAATGAATCAATGTAATAATAGTAAGTACAAAGAAGAGAGAAAAGAAAAAATATTAACAATTTGACTGCATGTTGGTATTTTACGAGTCCAATGCTCAAATTATTATATTTAAATATATTTTCTTTAAATACAAGGTGCTGCGAGTCCGGATGTAGAGATATCATTTGTCAAGTTTAATGTACTTTACCAAAATGGCTCAGGGCCTGTTGACGCAAATATACATACCTTTCCTTATATTTTCCCTACCTTTACATTTCTACCTATCCTTTCTACCCACACAAACCTTCTTGAGCTGGTGACAATAAATACCCCTACTGATGAAAAATGACAATCATAATTTGTCAGTCTACTGTCTGTTATGTGCCTGGAGTGGTCTAAAGTGATAGCTTGGTGCATTCAACACTGTCCTGAATTAATAAATGTTAAAGAAGTCTGTTACATGCTGTGCAATGGTCCACAGTGACCTCTTGGTACATTCAACATCAATTGTTAATGAAGTCTTTTGTCAATAGCTGTGCTGTGACCTTACTCCATCAGTTCTTAATTATATCGCCCAATCTTAATTCTCTCTTGTTTTCTCAAGTGCTTGCGCAGTGATAACCGCTAGAGGTGTCCCTCAGGACCGTGAGATCGACCAAGAAGAAGGATTTATCATCACAACCGAATAACGTTAAGTGAGTCAGATCCTGTCCAATTCCACTTTATTATCCCGAATATTTTTTGTCAGCATCGAAGTCCACAAAACAAATTTAAATACAGTCTACTCTTTGAATCCATTCCCATTTCAGTTTAAAAATCGGGCATCATTTCGTTTAAGAATTGAATGCCCTGGTGGCTGCAGAGGATGTACGGAGCTGTTCGTACATGTCCGACACAATTAAAAACGGATCCGGCACATTTTGTAGGATGGATGGCCAGCGTAGCCCGTCTGTGTAAAAATCGTGCCGAAACTCGCTCAATTTGATTTTTAAACGGAAGTGGGAAGGGGCCCTCATAGCCGTCCTCATAAATAAAATGTTAAAGTACATAAATACAAATAAGAGGTGATGAAACGGGTCAGATTGATTTTTAATGTTTTAAGAGGAGGCATAATATTTTATGAAGACGATTCTCATCTCATCAGAGAGGATGGACCGTCACAAAACTGTCTCGGGAAACACTCCTCGCTTCTTTCACATTATTGTTTCATCTTAGATATATCGTCTCGCATACTCTTGAGTTATTTTGACTCTAGAATTAATTAATTGTTAAATTATTAGACAAAGGCAGCGGACGGCAGAAGCAAACGTAAAAAACACGGGTTTTACTTGGAGAATATTTATTAATAAAAATACATATGCACGAATATCAGTAAATAATCACAAGATTCAATCGATACACTTTCAATTATTTACACTTAAAGATAATTGTTCAAATGTGCAAAAAAATACTTACTTACTGTTAATTTCACAAAGTAACAAAATGACAATAAGGTTTACAGGATAGGTACAGGATCAAATATACTTAAAAAATAATTATACGTGCAATTTTAATTGTAGATACCACTGTAAACTTTTGTCTATGTAAAAATGCTCATAAAACTTAAACATTTAATTATAAATCTTTGGTTACACAGCATCTGTCATGTCTTCGTTGCATTCGTGAGTCGCCCTTCCGTTCCTCACCGATCCCTCTCGCACCAGTGTGAACTCTTCGTTCTCCCCAATCTCCTCATCTTTCCTGAAAATTACATAATAATTTTAGATTCAGTTCTGTTCAATGAAAAAAATTTATCAAAGTTTCCAAGTCATCCAATCAGGGCCACAAATACGCACAATTAAAGTTAATTTTTTTTGAATTATTAGTTATTCTAGGAATGCAACCTAAAAGTTTTTTTTTTTTATAATTGCCGACTTGTAACATTTTGTATTTATTTCACAATGCCTACTAGGGATGTCAGCTCAGTTACAATGTTGTTCTTGCCAAATTGGCAAATATTTCTATGTAGCGTGCATATTTCTTAATAAAATAAATCTTTCATGTTTTCCTTCAGTATATGCACCTAGGCTGTTAGTGTATTCACATTTAATCTAAGTAATTTATTTGTATCTATACATGTGTTTTTTTTTTTTACATTTGCTCCGCACAGAAAGCCCTGAGAAAAAAAATTTCCCTCAGGGCCTATGTCATCTTTAAGGATGCTGTGTGTAGGGTCTTTTTAGGGAAAGGAGGGAGAGGAAGTTCCGGGAAGGAAAAAGGTATGAGGGGTGTGCAGGAATCTGGGGGTCAATGTGTCCAGGAATGACGAACATATGAATAATCCATTCCTCCCACTGCTATGCAGGGCAAAGAGTCGAGAGTGTCCTGCTGGAAAAGTCAAAAAGTCTCCTTCAACCAGTCTCTGCTGACCCGGCCCACCATGCACTAGGTGGAAAAACACATCTGTCGCCAAGACCTAGACAATCCTCACCCCATTACTCAGACACCCCTGCTAAGTCACCAAACGTAGCGAACCACTTGGGGTGACCTACGACAAGAGTGTTGGTTAAACCAACAAATGGTTCTCTTTCCGTCTCCCAAATTGAGGAAGTCATATTGTTTGTATCCATCAATAATGCATATTTATTAATCAACTAATCATTTTAAAGGGACCATTGATTTATAGTGGTATAATGGAAAGATAAATAATAGCAATTATCTACTCTTGCGCCAAGACATTTATAGGCAAAAATGTTTACTATACAAATAAAATATAAAGTACAAAGTGTATAGCTTACAGGTACATCCTATATCTTTCAGTTTACCATTTCGTCGCAGGAAAGCAATACTGCTATAACCGCCACTACCTATGAAAATACTTTTTATACACCGTTTTGCAGAGTTTTTTTTTTCTGCATCAACCTATCTGGGTCCCGTGACTCTACAACGATAAATAAGAACTGTACGGTAGGAAAAACTAGCCGTTTTGTCAATAATACGTTTTTTAACTGATGGTACACACCTCAAAATCAACAATTGCACAATTTGGTTTTTGGCTGTTCCAGCAGTATTGCTTTCTTGCGACGATATGAAAATATCAAGTAAATATTGCATTTGCATATTCGAATGTGGAAATTGTGAAGTATAAATGTATTCAATTTTTTTATAAGAAAAACTCTCTTTTTATAACTTTTGAAGGTTATTCCCATCAACGTAATATATCATTGAAGAAGAAGATAACACTTATAATCTAAGTGAAAATATGAAAGTCTCCTTCAACGGAAGCAATCTCCCGAACAGGCCTTCCATTGATATGCTTGGTGTAACTCTAAGTGACCAGCTCAGGTACGGGGGCTCCATCGAGGCCAGAGTTAAGTTAGCCTCTCAGAAACTGAGCGTACTGTACAGGGCCCGCAGATACTTTAATAGTACACAACTGCTAACCCTGTACAAATCGCAAGTGCGCCCCACGGTTGAATTTGGCAGCCACCTCTGGTCTGGAGTCCCAAAATACCTGAAAAAAACCCTCGACTCTGTGCAGAAACGGGCGGTCCGTTTGATAGATTCTCCTAACTTAACAAATGGACTGCAATCTTTAGAGCACAGGCGTCAGGTGGGAATGCTGTCCTTGTTCTACCGGTATTACAATGGAAGATGCTCCGAGGAACTAGCGTCACTGATCCCCTCGGCACCGGTGCATAGTCGGGAAACACGCCAAACACGCGCTCAACATTTGTACACGGTTGACATTAGTCACATGAGAACGGGTCGTTTCTACGACTCGTTCTTGAGTTCAACAGCCCGGCTGTGGAACGATTTGCCGGCTTCTGTGTTTCCTCCCTCCTACAATATGGGTCTCTTCAAGACCCATGTTCACTCCTTCCTCTCCTCAACAGCACCCTCCACACAGCATCTTCAAAGATGACATAGGCCCTGAGGGAAATTATTTCCTTCAGGGCCTCCTGTGTGGAGTTAACATAAAAAAAAAAAAAAAAAATGAAAGAGAACAAGACACAGAAAAATAGAAAAAGACAATGGTCGCAACTGGGACTCAAACCCAGACCTCTCGTCTAACCGGGACGTGCGCGTTATCCAATTTCACTATTGCCACCTTCTGTCAAACCGTCATATTTGTCAATCTCATATTTCAAATATTTAGAATCAACAATATTATCTTCAACTAGTTATTTTTTCCATATTATGGGCAACTACTCTTTTTATTGGAACAATTATTCTAAGAATTGGTTTGTAACCTGAATAGCGGCTCGGATAAATGTAATAATAGACGCACGTCCCGGTTAGACGAGAGGTCTGGGTTCGAGTCCCAGTTGCGACAATTGTCTTTTTCTATTTTTCTGTGTCTTGTTCTCTTTCATATTTTCATTTAGATTATAAGTGTTATCTTCTTCTTCAATGATATAAATATATTAATCGCAGGTCTATTTTTAAATGGTTAACTTCTATACATAAATAAATTTTTACCAATAGTACTTACGTTAGGTGAAAATAATTATTTTTAATTATTATGCTTTTAATAAATACCATAATATTGATTGACGTCGCTACGCAACAAAAACCTTTGGGCATTAAAAGGATATTGTGGGCGGTTGTTCCAAACTCCTTTGAAAAACTTTTTTTAAATTGATTTGCTTATATATGAAATACAGATACATGATTAGATTCTCTATGGTACTTAACACACTATGGCTGTTGCGAATGAATAAGTGAATTCCGGTACCTGCTTAAAGTTAGTTGTATAAAATATGTAATTGAAAACCTTTTTGTTACAAACCTTTTTCTATATTTAAATATGATGAGGACTATGAATGCGTTTCCTATGAAGAGGGCGGCAATGATTATGGACGGGATCACTATATCTGTAAACAAAGACAAAAATTGTTCATCGATATTTGTTATATGGCCGTAGAACCTCTCTGCATGCTTATTCTAAAAATACAGCAGAAATAATGCTTTGGGGGATCAAGTGTCCGATGGATCAACTGTCCGGCGGTCAACTGTTTGGAAAAACAACTGTCGGAGGGGGGGCGATTGTCGGGGGTTCAAGTGTCATGAATTTGTAAATACATAATAGGATAAAACGAGACTCGTGGATTGGATAATGAAAGTAATTTAGGGGGAAAGTATTATTTTAATAACATGTAAAGGTGAAATATAATATACAATCATTGGAAAATTGTAGCTTTTAACTTTTAATCAAAACGCTATTCTATACCTTCCAACGTAATTTGTTTCTTCTTTTATCCAGTTTATTTTTTTCTCCCGAACCAGGACACCGAAAATAAATGTAGGTAATTGTTTTTTTTTACATTTGCTCCACACAGGAAAATAATTTGCCTCAGAGCCTATGTCATCTTAGAGAATGCTGTGTGGGGGATCTTTTTAAGGAAGGGAAGGGTAGGAAGTTCTGGGAAGTTAAAAGGTATGGGGGGTGGGTAGAAATGGACATGTGAGTCCATCCCTCCAACTGCGGTGCAAGGTGATGGATCGAGAAACTCCGGCTTGAAAGGTCAAAAGGCCTACCTCACCAAGTCTCTCGATCCTCGGCCTGCCATGCAGCAGGTAATAATAATAATAAATTTGAACAACTTATATAGCACTCTTTTCGCGAAAAATCGCTTCAAGAGCGCTGTACAAAAAAGGCTAGATTACAAATCGTCTTGCAGCTACTAATCGCATGATAAAGAGATTCTTTTTACTAATAAACGTAATTACTAATGAGATTACGTGCAAACTCTGTGAACGTCAGATCAAAGAGTAAAGAGTATGTTTTCTCGTCAAGATATCTTTTATCTATTGTCATATGCATTATGAGATTTTATGCGACAGCGCATTGAAGATACTGTATTATTTTACTGCGCACGCCCACGTCTTCATCTTCTAGTACTAGATTCTACCGCCAGGATTCTTATTTGGGGGCTTTTTTTATATTTTTTTAGATTTTACTGCGAGTTTCTTTCTTTTCGAAAATGGGACATTTTGGCATCCCGAAGCTGTGTTCGGGGACACCGGGACACGATGAAAACGGGATGTCTGGTCACGTTATGTATGAATGTAGTTGGTCGATGAGTTCCTACCTTTTCCTAACTGTCACTCTGTACTTGTTCGAAAAATATAACATAGAAGAAGATTATGCAAGTTCGAGAGATATTTTGATGAACTCAAAAAGGAAAAAGACCATCGTTGAAGCAGGTTTTTTTTCGTTTTTAAGGAAATTGTCCTTTATCATTAGTTAGTCGTTTGATGGCAATTACCTACCTCGAGGTAAGTGAACAATTATTGTTGCTTTCGTTAAAACCAATAAACAAATACAAGAAAGGAATTGTGTTTTATGTGCTCGACATATCCTGAGAAAAATAGATAACAACTAGATAATAACTAAGTAGGCTATTTGTATTTCTAAATTTTGCTTTGGAGTTGATAAATTATAATTTTTTGAGAAAATTTTCTAAATCGTCAAATTAACATAACGCTAGTTAAATCTAGAGGTAGAAATTATTAAATTATATGTTGTCCAGAACCTTCGTCCTCGAATTGACACCTGGCTAATATAATTTTTGCTTGTCTTTATGAGTTGGAGCATTTTTGTCACATTGTGATGTTCCCATTTCGTTATAAAATTGCCAAGACAAAGTTCGACTTAACTTTTATATTTAAATGTTACATCACAAACTCCATTGCAAAATACGTGGGAAAACCACAAAGAAATCCTTGTTAAACCTTTCCTACAGAAGAATAAATGTTTTTCATTTATTAGAAGATTAGAATTCCTCACAAAAGAATTCCACAAGGACAGAACAATGAGCTTTATTGTTCAGCAAATTATGATGATAAAAATGCGCCAAATTTGGCCAGGAATGTCATAAAAATTTTAAGATTTTATTATGCACTAAACTTATAAGTGATGTGTCATCAAAATATTTAAGAATCTCGAAATGTCATCACTCATCACTATCTCATTGTGTGGCCTTTATTGCTCTAATCTCTGCTGTTCTTGAAATGGCAGCCTCAAACCACTGGTGAGGAAAAATAAAATTATTATTTATCCTTAAACGGACGGTTAGGAATAATAAAAGTAATATTTTAAGATAAAAACAAAAAAGGCCTATTTTAATTTTTTTTTTATTTGGTATGCCTTACAATTTTGCATCGTGTGATTAATTTTTTTACAAAACCCCGAGCCGTGAATTTACTGCATTATATTAGAACCGAGGACTCGTCAAATAATAAATTTTAGTGACGCACTAAAATATTCGTTTCGCATTCTAAACGCATTCGTTTCATCCGAATTTCGAACAGGGCTAAAGAAATTTCACTTCAAAAATACATATACATAAATATAATATTTATGTTTTAAAAAATAGCAGATTGGGGTAGATTATAAATTATAATCCTTGGGTAGGTACTTACCGATCAGCATGGTGTTGGGGTTTTTATTAGTGTTAGAATGTTGGGGGGTGTTATCCACCACGTAGGTTCCGTTTCCGTCCCAAATTTTGCCGCTTATTTCTGAAACAAAAACAAAATATAAATAATCAATTTCATTTTACCAAAACAACTTCGTACTTACAAGGGTTACTTTGCAAAGCTTTTCTTACAAACAGATTTTAAAAAGCCTCGCACATTGCGTTGATATTTTTTATGTAGAAACACATCGATTTTTAACTTTTTTGTAATTGTGAAAGCTTAGAATTAGTTACTGAATATGTGTATCTTGGTGTTACAGTAGATTGTTTTTTTAAATGGGACAAACATATTTAAAAAAACCTGTAAAAGACTCAGATCAATTGCTAGCAGAATGTACACATTAAATTTTTTCCTATCAATTGATACACTTAAAATAATTTATATGTCACTAGCAGAATCAATAATAAGATATGGGTTAACAATATGGGGAAATACTACTGTAACCAACCTGAAACAGGTACAAGTTGCACAAAACGCAATTGTAAAATTATTAGTTGTCTCTAACATTTTCAAACAAAGACACAATACTCCGTTGCTGTTTCAGAGTGCAAAAATTTTACCTGTGAAGGCAATACTATGGTATAAAATTATAATTCAGCATATATTTACCCCGCAGCATAAAGAGAAACTATATCATAAATATAGCACTAGATTCACGCGTAACGACAGGTTAATAGTTCCGAAATTCAATAATAAGTACGGACAGAGAACGTTTGAATACAACATACCGAAGATATTTAATTTATTACCTGACAATATAAAGCAACATAATTCTATGAATAAGGTTAAATATATGGTGAAAAATTGGTTATTGGAAAAAGAATATTTATTTTGATACTAGATACTTGATAAAATTTATAAAAAAATGTTTAAACTGTAGATAAAAGATGTAAATTATAACTTTAAATATATTTGTAAGTAATTATAAGCACCTGCTGTCAAGCCAATTGCAATTGGCTTAGCGGGACTGGATTGTTGATTTATAAAATAAATAAATTAATTAAAAAAAAAAAAAAAAAAAAAAAAAAAAAAAAAAAAAAAAAAAAAAAAAACCGCGATTCTATCATTGAACCATTCCATATTGTTTTATGTATATTTGTGTAATTCTTATTCTGTGACTAAAGATGCAAATATGTAATTTTTTAGTGACACCACATATTCTGTAGTAATAATAGCAATAGACTTTGGTATAGAACGAAGAAGTATGGGGATGGCGGAAAAAAAATATCCATGATTCAACTTTTTAGATTCTTTTGGTTTCGATTCTGAGTTTTGAACGATGAAACGAACTGCTGATAAAATACTTTTTCCTAATATTGTCATTAGCACTGGGATAGGTTTTAAATTAGCGACCTCTGGGATTAGAGCCTAAGTTCTTCCCACTTTCTCACATGCACTGAAATTATTAACCAATAAAAGTGCACCGTGGGCGTCTCTGTGTGCCCAAAGTAATGTCAATTTTATCGTAGTTCGGATGAAATTTCATTTTTAAATATCGAACTTTCTCGGATAAATAATTTATTCATTTCATTTACTGGCTCGCCAACAAAATACATCCATCACATCTGATGGTATTAATACGTTAGCGTCTGCGTGGTTGAAATTTAAGAACCCGGCTTCGGTACGCGCCGTGAAATTTCAAAGCTACCGTTGTAATTCGGTTTTGAATTCAAGAATTCGTCAAAGGCCTAGCAGCAAAAACCTGCGGAGCGGGTTTTTAACTGCTAGCTATAATTATTACATTAATTCATATTTTCAATACGGTTAAAGAGATGATTCCAATTATAGGTGAGCACATCAATCATCTCAACATTCTTAGTGTGATGCAAGTCAATACGTCAGTTATAATACGCAATAATAAATTAAATTAAAAGGAGCTACATAAAAAAAGAGGATCAAAATCAAATATTAATAAATACAAGCAAACACATTTATATACATATATACGCATACATGTACAAAACACGCACACACATCTACATATATGCACATATTTCAGAACCAGTGCATAAGTAGGTGAATGATTCAATACGTACAGTGATTAGTGAATTACATTAAATAATCCATTTAATTAGTCTATTTGGGGCCTAGTAGCCTTGTGTGAATTGGCGACACCAAGTAGGTACTTAACCAGACAAAAGCGGAAATATGTCATTTTCAAATCAAATTTTAGACGTATTGACTCTTTTCCATAAAAAATTATAAATTGATTTCGAAAGACTGTTCTTTTATCTAGTAAACCTTTTTTTAATTTAAAAAAAATATGTTTATTTTTGATTTGTTAAATTTTCAAATAAAATTTAGTATTTTACAACACACATTTCAAATCATCTAATCATGCACTAAAATAAATCAATCAATTATTTGGGAAAGCTACGTTTCAGAATTTTAGTTTTAGTTCAAATAAAATCATAAAAAAAAGATCCGCGCCCTTGTTTTGTGACGAAAATACTTCAGTTTGTCTATTTAAAACTAATATTTTATTAAAAAAAAAAATCATTCTTATTTTGCTTAGACATAATTAAAAAATTATAAATACTTATGATCAAAAATTAATTACAAAAACAACATCATTTTAATAGTTTTTTCATCACGAGTTTGAGCATTTTTGAATGTAGGTTAATCAAAGCAAATTTTGAATGAAATAAAATCGATATTGAGTTATTATGTTAAAATGCTGGAATGGAGAGTAATAAACCTTTCTCATCGGAACCGCCCTGTACAGTTAGTTGCAAGGGTACGATCGCAAGATCATCGTTCGACAAAATTTGAATTCTCGGCCGCTGGTTAACGGCTCTTAAATAGGAATTTATGTTCAGTTTTACATTCGTGATACTTGTAGGTACTCAACTATTGAGAGTATCGAAAACTTTTTAAATGTTCTTAACCTACGCAATTTCTTTAATGATATATTCACGGTTTTTCCGGAGTCGTGACCTACTGTCGTGAAAATAATAATGAAATTTTATTTTTATATTGCTACGCAAGGCATGTTCATGTTCAACCGTTCGCACACAAAAACAAAAAAGTAAAAAGCAGGAGAACATGGAAACTCGCTGATAAATATCTCAGCTCGCATGAAAACCCCGTGAATTTGATAAGTAGGGGAATGTTATTCCGGCTTGTTTTTACAGAATTATTACAGACTTCGAATTTCTTTTTGATGGAACAAAAGGCGACTGGTTGTCGCCCCTACCCCATACCCAAGACCCCCCACCGCTGCTACAATCACTTGCAAAGTCAGATAAACATTTACACGAGAAATTTACAGAAATAGGTAAATAAAATATCAGTTACGATTAGAAACTTTATGAAATTAATATAATAACACTGCTGAAATATCTGAAGGTAGAGGGGAGGGGAAGGAGATAGGGAAGAGGAAGGTGGGGAAGTACCTGGCTGTTCAGATCTGGTCACCAAACACGGCTAAAGCCATTTCAAGCAACGTTTCAATTCCGAATGGTGCTTTCACGAGGGCACTACTGATAGTATCTTCCGCTCTGGAACGTGCCGCAAATACACTATATATTATTTTAATTGAATAAATTGTGAAAGAACACAAATTAATCATTTAAAATTTATTTCCACGCCGGGATTCGATCCCGCGACCTTCGGATTGCGAGTCAAGAGCCTTTACCGCTGGACTACGCCGGCCGTCAGATACTTCTTAAAGGAGTTAGGACACTCCAAAAATGACCCGGTTTGAACGCCATCAACAAACTAAACTAACGTGTTTTTTTTTTAAGTAAAACGTATAGACATGGAGTACTTTCCTCTAATACAGTTAATAAACAAAAATTAAAAATCGGTCTAGTTTTACGATGGGAATACAAAACCTCGATTTTGATTGGCTTATTTAGGTATTATCAGCCTGATGTGTAGTTGTCCCTTTCGCTCAGTATTCGGGGGAGTAAGAGCTACAATGACAGCAACAATTTGGTCAAAACACCTAATGTTAATGTTTCGGGGACCGGGTTTCCTCTTAAGATCCCGCATTCAGAATTTCTACCGATTTATAATATATTGCCCTTTTTTTCAAGCTCTTAAAAAAATATATGTTGTTTTTAAAGATAATCTTTATATATATATTTCCCGAGCCGAAAACACAATTATTAGAAATCCCCGATAAAAAAAAACTGCAAATTATGCTCCGAAAATTATAAAAAATAAATAAGGTTCTGTTATTTAATGTGTCAAAGGTTAAGTATCAAAATTTCACGGTGTTTCTTTAAAGGCTACTTTATTATAGCAAAAGTCCCGCAGCGACAACTTTTGGTATGTACGTTCTTAGTCAAATTCTAAAATTCACATTGTGCTTACTGTTTGGCGGGAAATTTTTGCACGCACTCTCTACACTGACTGATACGAAACGTTTGCCAACGTTATTATATTTTTTCAGCTGTCTGTACCAAGGGGAGATAGGTACTTGGCGAGCATGGGTGCCTACTCACGAAGGGGAGGAGAACTAAACAAAAGTGAAATTTATGGTAACACTCGGCTTTCTTTTCAGGCGGAACGCTCGGGGCTATATACGCGGAAAACCCAAAAGTCATAATTAATTTACGCACATACCCAAACATCTATACAATGATTAAAATTGTTTATCAAAAAGTTGTTTCTGTCAAAAGAAAATAACAAATTGAGACGGTTGGATCGAAATTGGTTTGAAATAAGTTGCTATTTTTAAAAGCTTTGTGTAATGAACGATAAAGTTTATAAACAAAAATAAAAGCTTTCGATTCTTAGTTTACAATACAAATCCGTAAATAGTCAGGGTAAAGTTGGCAGCCTATTTTAATATACAACCAGAGAATACAATCCGGGATCGTGAATCCCGGGGTCCCGGGATCCCGGCCCATTTGAACCCGAAAATACCGGGACTGCACTGTGGCTAATTTCGGGATTGCCACAATCAGGTCTAGTGAGGTACTCGCATTCCGTAATCCGTTGCGCCTTGACTTGTTCGAAGTTATGCGCATACAAACGTTTCGGAGTTTTATTTTTATTTATATATTTTTAGATATTAACTACGACGCCTGAAATAAAATTTTCCGCAAATATAACGACATAGTTACCAAGACAACGAATTGTTTTGCTTTTCGTCTGACGTTGTCAATAACTCGCTTTTGTAAGGGTCAATAAATGCATAATAAATATAATATAATTTCATTAAGCCAGAGCTTACCATTATATACAGCCTATATTACTCGCATATAATGTAGCTTTCTATTGGTGAAAGAATTATTGAAATCGATATAGTGGTTTAGGCGTGACAGCGTAACAAACAAACGCACGCACTTTCGCATTTATAATATTAGTATAGATAAGTTGTCTTGTGTAACAAACAATATTAATAAATAATGTTTAAGAACTTACTATCTATGCTTTTATTTTATTTTATCGCAATTATATACCACATTTCCTAGTCCCGGGATGGTACCGGGATCCCGAGATGACGCATCGAAAATTCCGTAATCCCGGGATTTAAAAAGATGCTCGGGATTGTATTTTCTATATACAACACACTCGAGCGACTCGACTTCAGGAAATAACGGTCTCATTGAATCGGCGCCGCACACAGATTAATCTGTCAGTAAGAACGCTCGTAAAAATCGGTAGTTTTAAATTCTGCATGAAATATAGCTTTGAACATGACAAAAATAATATAAAATGTAACTAGCTAGGTTTTTTCATCCTGGAAATCTCAGCAAGATCCAAAAGCTTTAAAATCCACTTTATCTCACCGGAACCGGGGTAAACGGCGTGTTTCATTCCGCCATTAAGGAAATATTCTGTACATATTTTACGTAACCACAAATGGCCACAAAGTACTTATGTGCTTTTGGAATTCTCAATATGTAGACCCGGGACATGAGCCCAACGGAAATAAAAATCCCGCAGCTTTTCCTAAAAGCTCTTTTAAACACGCTGTCGCCGGAACAACAAATAAAACAAAGCTATCTTACTTTGGTCTGCTGATTACGTTCCTACAAAACTTACAACTTTAAAAACACATTGCTTTTGTGTCCCAAAATGATGGCAGCATTTTAAAAGCATTATTGTATCATTTGGAGTGACTATAGACTACACCAATTTCAGCTTTTAATTGTAACGGTCATTTTTGAACCAAAGCTAAATTTGACCACAAATTAAACGGGTCGGACTGCTCAGATGTCAAAAACTCAACACGGCGCTGATTTGCAGATCTGATGGTCCTCAAATGTGATCGAATTTGAAACAGAGGGCTGAAGCTTAGTAAAAAATGCAGATATAACCTTCCGCCTACCCTCCAAATGAATTTATTATCAGACTTAATGTTCAAAATGTTATGCAACGGTGTAAAGAGCAGCCCTTAGAGCCTCCGAGGGTTGGAGGAAGTGTAATAACCCGGCATGTACCGACAGCGCTCAGGTCACTTTATGGGAGGCTTATGTCGTTCTGTATTACGTAATATCTCCAGGCTCATTTCACCCTTCATCATTTACGTCAATCCCAGTACAATCATATAACTGGCCGTAAACCTTAATTCATCCCCGGACCCCGCCCCCGCGCACTCCTCCTCCCCCCCCCTCAACACTAATCCGCGACCTCTCAATGACGCAGTTAACCTAGTTATTAATTCAAAGCTAAACTTTATGCCGGGCCTAGCTACTATCTAAAATCTATGTTATCTCCGGACAACCAATGGGAAATTAAAGACTTCCAAAATTGCTAAGAAATTAATTACAATTCGGTAATATGGAAAACTTTATTTCATTTACAAGAAGTTATGTATTAACGTTTCACTGTGTATATCGTATTTAGGTCTAGGCAATCCGCGTAGGTTCCTAGGGCGGCAATTTTTTGGAGGAGGCGTTTCGCCGATATTGTAAAGCAGTGATAAGCAACCCGCGGCCAGCGGGCCGCTTTTGGCCCGCGAGCTCGTTTTGGCCCGCGAGCCTTTTCGTACTTCCTATTTGGCTAAATAAAATATCAACTTGTTTGCGGTATACAATAGTTGACGGTTTCTGTTGTTTTGCAAAAGGTTTGAATAGAAAACTTCTGTCCTTTATCAAATTTTTGGATCAGCCACTCAAAATAATGTTGTGCCATTTTAATTAAAAACTTAGTTTTAAATCTATTTAGGAATAAAGTATTTCAACAATCTTTCCGATTGAAATAAAAAAAAATCAAAGACATCAATAAACTGAAACTCAAACTGAAGCAACACTTCATCAGGAATAATTAATTAAATAAGTACCAGTTTTTCTCTTTCTTTCTATTTATTGTCGATCTATATTCATTTCTATTTAATTTAGATTTTTCGAATTTCTCTATAGTGCACAATATTTTAGTATGTAACCATATCCCATTGTATGTACATCTTCACACATAGATGATCCAGAAGTTTCAATTATTCCCATTATATACTTACCTATTGCATAATGTTATTCTATTTCTGTCATAATTAGTGTAACTCGCTCATCAAGCACAAGAACTAGCTTCTTCTTTGGTGAGATTGCAATTTTAAAGAATTTCTGAACCAATATGTAATTTATATTAACACCACTGTAAACTTATATATCTATATTAAATAAAAATAAAAAATAATAAAAGTGGTAAAAACTAAGTGTTTTATTAATTTTGAAAAGGATTTTTCTTACATCTAAAGACCATATTACCCTGATTCAACGTGTAGAAAAAAATTCACTCTGGCAGCGCAGCGCTTTTCTTGTTGAGATCCACGATGTTTGACGGATTTTCGAAGTTTCCAATTATAAAATATTAAAAGTTGTTTGGCTAAATTAAGTTTAGAAAGACAAAAATTTCTTCAATATTTCAGAATGATAAAAATTGACAGCACTTAATAATTTGACTTGAAGATTTTCATTTTTCGCCTGTGACGCTCTTTTTGCGGTCTGTGGTTGTTTTATTTAAAAACATACTATTTTAGAAAATATAAATAGTTTTCTATATAATTAGTTGGTTTATTAAAATATAATTAGTTGGTTTCTAGCCCATGCTGCCTGCGAACATTTTAGAAAATATAAATAGTTTTCTATATAATTAGTTGGTTTATTAAAATATAATTAGTTGGTTTCTAGCCCATGCTGCCTGCGAACAAATTGAAAACAAATAAATACGCTTTCCAGCTAAAAAGGTTGTTTATCACTGCTATAAATAATAAACAGATATGAGGCGAACTCGTCTTGTTTACATCCTCAAACTCATTATACGGAAATAAAGCGTGACACTTAAGCCGATAAAATCAATTAAAAGGTGTATTTGAGTATTTTTATTGTTGAACATTGCAGCATTTTGATAATAGAACTTGTCCGAAAAGTTTTTCATGACTGCGTTAATTGTGAAAATGCGAAGAAGATGTGATGTGAGCAGCTGTAGATTATAGGCCTACTTTTTGTACTTCAAAAAATAATTGTTAAGACCATTGCCTGGTGGGCACTTAGTTTCGGCCTATGCCGGTCGCTATTCAAACACGGACCTGGGCATAAAGCGATTTCTTTGTAACCTCGGTAAAGAAGAGAGGTTACAACGGAGCTCTTAGTGGCGACTCATACTACCTACCCTTATTATATTATACATTATAAGGTCTGAATGTAGGTCGATCGATAAAACAACCATTGGAATATCTTCATACATTAAAGTTATCAGAAAACGGAAAGCTATTTTCCTGAACAATTAATAGTAGGAGGAGGAAGACACGTATTGTAACAGCTGTTTCTCGTTCTATATAACTTTGATCGGTATTCAATGGTTTTCGCAATTCACTGTACTGTATATATTTCATCTAAAATTAAATTACAAAAGCCTACTTACTCTAATCGTGCTCCGTATAAAAGGTTTTTGCTAGCGAAAGTACTTTAAAACACGTAGGTTCCTACTTTCCTAGTAATAAAACCTTTCCGAGTGGTAAAAGTTAAACGCAATTATTCAAAACTTTTCAATCGGTTTCCCGACGTGAACAGTATTACTAGAATCCATCGCAAGCGGACCCTCTCCCTCTTCCTCCCTCCAGCTTCCAGTTATAGGAATCAATGGGAAAGAACATTACGAAAGTATAATTTGTTTTACATCGGTTGGGTACCAATAATAAGGAATTCGTTTCGTGAAATCGGGATTTCAAACCGATTTTTGAGTAAACGTGGAATTTCAGAAATGAATTTAAGCCTCAAAATGCTTATAAAAATATAACAAAAACAAATTTTAATTTACGATTCTAGGGTCTTTGGTCAAAAAGTGCGAAAGGGGCTGTTGGAAATTTTCAAATTGTCCGTAAAACTACAAAAATGATTGGTTTATTCGATGTCCTTGATGAACTGTGTATAATACAAGATAGAGTTATATTAAACGAAAGAGAATAGAAAACTCCATGAAATGACAGACTTTTCAAAAATTGTCACAATGTAAAATGGAATAATGACTGATGACAAGGTCAGTTTCATATTTTCGTTAATGGTGATTCTACAATGTTATTTATTAAAACGCCCTATCGGTATTTTACATGGAGTATTACATGCGTTCAATACATTCGTATTTACAGTATGTCATTTTCAGTATAACAGTATTGAATATTACTTTTTAATAATAAGACATGAAATAGTAAATAAAATAAAGTACAGCATATAAACAGCAACAGGCGAGAATAATAAAAAAATATTATAATAGCTAATTAAATGATGACAATAAAAGCGAAACTCAATCGAAAATCTGGAAACAGAAACATCAGAAAAAGATATTGGCACCTCTGGGACTCGAACCCAGGTCCTCTCGCTTTCCGAACGCGCTAACCACAGCGCCAAGGTGTCATTTTTAACTGTATCATACTTCGACTAAAAACCACTCACACTATCTTCATTTTTCTTAACTCGTATTTTATTGGCTGCTATCTTTATGTATGATTGCAAGATTCAAACCCGCGCATTCGCCCGGAAAGCGAGAGGTCCTGGGTTCGAGTCCCAGGGGTGCCAATATCTTTTTCTGATGTTTCTGTTTCCAGATTTTTGATTGAGTTTCGCTTATACTGTCTTCATTTAATTAAATATTACAATTTGAGGTTTTACTCATAAAGTTAAAATAAAAATTAAAAATTATAATGGCGTTGATATTAATTGCCTTTCGGAAAATGTATGTTTTTTTTCCTCATAATATGCCTCAGATACCTTCCCAACATTGCACGTTCAGTTAGTATTGTAAGCATAAAGCACAGGAGAAAACCCATACCTCGTAGGCATAACAAAGATCATATATATTTTTAAATTTTTGTGCGTCATGTTATAAAAAAACGTCGTTTACACTGGTCACAATACAACAAGGCAAACGCTTTCGTGAGTTCGCTTTTTAAGGTGGCTATCATTACCGACAGGTTTTTAAATGAAACATTTTTTAGATATACGATACCCAAATATATTCGAATACCTATTGTAGCCGGCCAATAATAATAAACTTGACAAGTTTTTAAAATTCATAAAATATTCATCATAGGATTTTTCTAATGATACTTTTATTATACTTCGACATTTCGACGTTGTCGAATTTCGCAGAAAAATATTCTAGTTAGCCGATAGGAAACCAGACAACAAAGGGGTGGTTCGACGCCACGGACTGAATGGAAATAGTAGGGGATGAATGCTTTGTGTGGGGTTATTTAGATATCTCTCTACAGCGTAACGCTTTTAATAATGTTTACAGAGATAGCAATATTAAATATTTTATCGGAGATGATTTTCAATCTAGAAAATTAACGATTATACCAATAGATTTTTTATTTAAAAAAATAAAATAGATTGAATACATTTTGACTTACAAAGGGTCTTAAAAAAGGTCCATCGCCGTGGAATATGTATATTAGTGCTAATTCTACTTCAAAATAAAATTATGTTCTTCTTGGAATAAGTTTATTTGAACTTATTCGGAGTGATGTCAGGTTTTTCAGAAATAGTAGAAAAAAATGGTATGTTTTTAGGTTTTCACGGCCAAAAGTATTTTTGTTATTTATATTTGGGGTGTTATGCCGGGTTTGTGATCATCAGGGCATCATCGCTCATCTGCCCTGATGATGGACACTGTAACGCTGTCCGAAACGTTGGCTAAAGAATGAGGTAGCGTAACACGGCAAAACACCCCAAAAATAAATAACAAAAAAAAAAGAAAAAAATGGTGTTTTGAATCTGTGCAAATCTTATGCAAAAGAATAAATCAAATTGTATATTTATTAAAGTATTGTTTTTTTTATTTTGTAACTGTTGGTTAATTCGTGGTGGAATGGGAATTCCTTTTTAGCGTGAATTTTGTATTAAGTTAAAGTTTTTTTTTAATCAAAACTTCGTAGCAAAGCAAGTTGAATTGAAGGTTTGACAACAAGTAACGGGCATGAAAGTTTTATAAAACAAGTAAAACGCTAAAGCTAATATGCCGTCCTTCGTAAAATCGTTTGTAACACCACGTATCACCTACAACAAGTAAGTACTTAAGTAAAAGTAGTCGGATTAGTTCATTACGTTAAATCTTCAGGCGTACACTCGAGCTTATGGAGAAGTGTTCATAATGAAATTACGATGTAATGTGAAATTTAATCAGAAATAAGTATATTTTAGTGGGTATTAGCAGCTCCGCGTTCGTATAACAATTTTCAAAAGGATTAAAATCATAAATTTAAACTACGTTATTACCGCATTTGTTCCCCAGAAAATAAATCTAGTAACTACCGGAAAAATCCTCACGCGATTAAAGTATTATACTGATATGAGATTATTTACCACTTTTTTTTTTTATTACACAATACTTTGAAAGATTTTTTTTTGATGTAATAATCTTTCAAAAGAGCACTAAATATCGGGAAAAGGGTAAGCTTTCATATTAGCGTTTTATATCTTGTGTAGAAGTGAAAGTTTCACGCAACTTTAGTCTTCATCAATCAGGGAGGACGCGATTAGGGTAATAAATTATTTCTCTCCATAGTGGCGGTGGCGGTGGGTTGCGGAGATAGTGATAGATCAATTCACGGAGATTCCAAGGCCCGGGCTCGGGCTCGGGCTCGGGAGTTAAAAATGATGGCTCAAATTTCGCACAGAAAGGTAATATGAACAAAATATAACAGGAAGGCTACAAAATAGGGATTTCAAAACTCCATATTTTTTTCCAGGTTTCTCGAAGCAACTTTTCTATTTTCCTCAGTGATTTGATATAGCAAGATTTAATTTCGGCCAAATACAAATTCAAATTTAGGGTTTAATATTTTTTTCCAAATTGTACCTTCTGGGAAAACGATTAAGCAGTACGAAGGGTGTATTTTTTTCGTTTTTCCACAGGTCCCCGGGCTGTATAAAGTCTAGGCGACGAGACATGATGCATCGAACCGGAAGATTTCAAGGCGTAGATTTTGCATCGACGCCGCCACGTAGCGCGTTGCGCGTCGCGATGCCGAAATCTAAATCAGACCAGTGAAAAATCAGAGTTTCTACGATTGATTACAGCAGATTTTTCAATACTTTCAAAATAAAACAATGGGGAAAAATAAATCTTCTGATCACTCGGGAATTACGTGAG
Organism: Glyphotaelius pellucidus; assembly: GCA_936435175.1. Taxonomy (NCBI): domain Eukaryota; kingdom Metazoa; phylum Arthropoda; class Insecta; order Trichoptera; family Limnephilidae; genus Glyphotaelius; species Glyphotaelius pellucidus. The sequence continues at coordinate 1,104,100 of OW386541.1, forward strand.
TACACATTTGAATACGCGGAGATATTTTATAATAGGAATATCTAAGTATTATATTTTGATGTGTTTTGGAAGTAAGCTCACTCCTGCTTGCTATCTGAAATATATTCTGTGGCTTATTAGAAGACCTTGCAAACAACCTAATTAATAAGATGTCATTATAGAGTAAGCTGGAAGTTCTCCTGGAACTTGCCCAAGATTCATTATATGATATACTTGGTCGATGTGGCGACCACATAGATTTACTGAACTCAAGAAACTGAAACAAGACAAAATGCCGCGTATTTAATTAATAGCACGCCTGAAAGGACTGTGGAATGCTTTATCCTGGCGCTGAGAGATACTCTATTACAGCCATAGTAATTAGATGCCATGACGTGTTCAGGATATCACATGGAAGAACAGATGTTCTGGCACAACATGGCACTTAAGCAACAAGACTAATTAACCTAATGAATGAGGTTACAATCCAATTGAAATCTCTTATAATGATTGTTTCAGGTTGATTTTAGGAGCATATTTATGAATATTCACCAAGCTGTTAGAATTAAAAAGCAATCATATTAACCAACATTAGACCGTAACTTTTTGGCAAAACTCAATTTGTTGGAAACCAATTTGCAAACGTTTCTTTTTCTTCAACCAGCTGGATCGTGTTTTTCTATTAGTTAGGCTGGGTTATCAGTTGTGTCACATTTAAAACTTAAATTAAGCATCAACTCTAATTTTCTAATAAATATAAAATCATTGTTAATTGGGTGTAAAATAGCAACTGTAAAATTGCAGAATGTCCAATGTTCTTAATATACCTACCTAGTGTACTGCGCGTGTGAGATAATCTAATAAAAGTTTGTTTACCCGCCTGCTGAGTTTGTTTTCTGTGTCTATTTGTAAATAATTAAATAGAGCCTAGGAAGTCAAATTCAGACATAATGTACACATTCTACAGCGCCCTTGAAGTGATTTTTCACAAAAACAGCATTATACAAATTATTCTAATATTATTTTACCGCACAGCTAGCTTCTAGGAAAAGATTCAACGTTGAGTGCTGAACCTCTTGAGAATATAAATGTGTTTTTTTATTTTTTTTTATTTTTTTTATTTATTTCTATATATTACAGTATTTACCTATAGATCAATTTCGAAAACATTTTTACATAATATATTTTGTAATTTTATTATGTTGGGTGTAAGGTAGGTTTGTGAAGGTGAAACTGTGGATAGGTATTGTTGTATGTTTCGTGAACACCTCACTAGGAGAACCTGTGCTGAGGTGTTTACGTGTTTATTTATGTTTATGTATGACAAGTATTTATGTGTTGTAATAGAAAGTTTTATATGTATTTTTTTTCAAATTTAAATAGTTATTGTACATTGGTTATTTAGAAGAGAAAAAAAAAGTATTTAAATATATTAGAGGAATATAAAAAATATATAAATATATATTTAAATTTATTATTTAGTTTACACTTAACAAAACAGACAGAATCAGGGTTGATGTTAGCCCTGCTATCCATCCTACAGTAATAGTTATTATCTGGGTAGAATGTCACAATTATTGTGCTATCCGACTCGTTTTCCCTTCCTTCCAGACAGTTGGTGATGTGATAAGTAACGGTCACATTCATCATTCATCTCCCAACTCCCAACTCCGTACCTCAGCACTCAACAGTCAGTCAAATGTTAGATTTACCAGGCAGATAAGATTCAGTTAGAAACATCATGTTTGTTATTAGCAAAATGATATTATCCACTAGCTTATTCGGAAGTCCGCAAACAGTAAATTATGTTTGAAGTAGGTTTTAGTCATTAGTTGGAAGTCACGTATACCATAAATTCTCTCTTCTCGAGGAAGGTTTTAAAATTAAGATTGGTTTTAATTTAGTTTATTTCGGTCATTTGACTAATTGTTCATAAAGCGCCCTTGAAGTAATTTTTAACATGAACAGCGTTATAAAAATATCCATTTATTATTTTTATTAGTTTTAGTTTTGAGTAACGATGCTGTATGTATAAATGATTTCCGCTAGAATTTTTTTACTTTGAAATTGCGTGCCAAACGTAAAAATTATCGCATAAAATACGGCTACTACTCAGTAAAAGTAGGTATATACGATTTACCACAATATTCAGCAAGCAATTTAAAAATAGGCCTCTTATAAGATTTATTTTTATTTCGCTAAAAGCAAAATCGTATACCTTAAAGTTATTTTGTAATGTTTACTGGCATCTTTGACCGTTGTATTTTTATTAGCAGAAAAGAAAATAAAATATTAATATTTTGTAGTAAGCATTGGGTGGTAAGTAGTTACAAAGCATTCATAATATTACGTAGGAAAAAAATCTTTAAGGCGATGCACATCGTATAACATTTGGATTCAATAACACTCTTTATGTAGACCGCGATAAAGTTTAAATTCCCGCTTAACGCCAACCGCCTGTTATGATTTATGCAAGAAAAAACATCGCTAAAAATGTGTTTATTTTATTTTGCTATTTTAAAGCAGAAATATTTAAAATTTTTACGACCATTTTCTAAAGGACCTAATTTTCCACATTATACAATAAAACCATAACCAAAAAATGGTTCGTATGTAGGATATTGTGAACTTTAAATCAATTTTTATAGGCCTGATACTTAATTTTTTTCTGTGCTTATAAAAACACTTCACAAAAAAGTTCACCTGTTTCAAAGGCCAAGATGCGTTGTACTCGCAGCGTTTAATTAAAGCACCTAAAATATTTGTAAGCGAACACATTTTTAAACCGAAAACACGTGATTTCGCATTACTTCTTAAACAGATTCATCAACCTTAAACAGATTGTTGTTCGCAAATTATTTTCATCATCTACAAATTTTCATTTTGGGAGGATATTTATTGGATAATCAACACCTCACCCCAAGTGACTCGCTACATTTGGTAACTTAGCAGGGATTCCCAGGTTCATGGGGTGAGAGAAAAGGTCTTGCGGCGGATGCTTCCGTCCACCAATTGCGTGGCGATCAGATTGGGAAAGGTCGGTTGTGGGAGACCCTTCCACCCCTATTACTGGACTCTCTCGACCTCGACCTGTCGGGCGTCGCCTTACACCGCAGTGGATGGGTTGGATTCATACGTCTGTCACTCCTGAACCCACTGACCTCCAAATTTCCATCCCTCCTTCCCAGAACCTCTCCTTCATTTTCTTGAAATACATTTTGTATAAAATTTAACCTAATTAGCTAGGACTCACACCTCTCCAGATAATTCGATTTTTTGGTTTATGTAAAGTTGATTAATTAATAGAAGAAATTATCCATAGATGTCAGGAGATGCAAACTCCCTTCTACTTAGGAGCATTATAAAAAGCCTATGTTTAGGTTTTTTCACTCTCTTCTCGTCTCATCATCCTACCTTCTTAATAAGTAAAAGTAAACTCCTCGGTTTGGGTTGGGTAGTTTGGGTCTCCTGAATATTCACAATGTAATTGGGAATAGAGCAAATAAAAGTCACGAGTCCTTTAAAGTTTCCTGAAGATGCGTTATTATTTACAAAGTTCCTTCCTCCAAAACAAAACACATTTCACACAGCAACCGCAAATATGACATAGGCACTGAGGGAAATTATTTTCCTTAGCTGTGTGTAGAGCTAATGTTTAACCAAATCTGGCAGGCTATGCCAACACAGAGTTGCCCCTGCTTGATGGATGGATTGTTAAACCTCGATGACATTGAGCGAATTTACAAGCTACTATCTGGGAAATTCACTATATGTTAGTAAACTCGCTAAGTGTCATCGTATTACTTGCTAACTAGCAGATTGTGGACAATCTACGAAAAAATTTGAAAGGTGGTCAGCTTTACTCACTACTCACTCAAGATGGCAGCCTACCAACAGCTGATTTCGTAACTGTCGGAATTAGTTCGTCGGAATTAGTTCGTTCGGAATTAGTTCTCGCTACTGGCTAGCGTGTGGCGCTAGCTGCGAGCTCAAGTTTTTTACAAAATGTCGACCGAATTGGTTCGCACGAAAGTCGTTATTTTAGCTGCTATTTTCGCTACTGAGCGAGCAGACACTTTTGTGTGTCATCATGACAATCTCACTCGCCGATTCACCCGCTTTTAAACTTACCGGCTAGTAGCTTATAAACTCGCTCAATGTATTCGAGGCTTACATCACAAAATAATGGTATAAGAAGTGTTCATAAATAAATTACACATATAATCAAAGTGAATAAAATATATCTGCTTTAAAATAAGTGTGTAATCCATAATACACCTAATTTTATTCCGCCCAACATCAGAGTGAGTGACATAAACATTTAGAAACTTGGTCATTTCATTTCTCCGGCAGCCAATACTTTACTGCGAGTGTATCGGCACATAGACGCTTTTCACTCGATTTTCCTCCAAAACGTATAAAGATTTTTTCCACTGAAAATATCATCTTATTTCAGATCTCCCTCGGGTTTTATATTGAGATACTCTATGAATTTATTTTCAATAAAAACTTACCCCGAGTATCGCCCGAACAACTTATTGGTTTTCAACGTTTCTAATAAGAGTTGATAAGGGATGAGAAAGATAGAAAAAATATAATACAAAAATGCGAAAGCTTCTTTTCTCATGGAGGAACTGAATAAATAAGCTCTCTAATAATAAAGATGTGATTGGTTTGATCAGTCTAATTACGTTTTCCATAAGCCTTATAGTGTAAAGAAGATTACAGCGAGAATCTTTTGAAGAGAAAATAGACTTTTAATGAGAATTATTTTTTTTATTTGTGTTTCGTAAATTTGCTTTCATCTATCTAGTCTTTGAGTAAAATGTATATAAGATATAATTTGCAAATTGCTTAAAAATTGTTCATATTTAATTCATCGAAAGTTAAAAATAATTGGTTACGAGCTATGAGTTATGAACTGCGTTCATTGGTTCACACTGTTTTATGTAAGTTATATGCAAAATTCGTTCATTGTAAGAAATAAGTCGTGAGTTGCAAAGAAGTAATAATTTGTGTATAAGTAGGTACTTAGTTATACGTGGAGGGTTGTACGACGGATTAAGTTTGGTATTTTTTTTATTTATTTATATGGAATCGACAGTAGTTTACATTTGTGTGTACAAAGTATAAAGTACAGCCAAAATAAAATCATTTAACAATTACCTTTTCGTGACTTAGATTCTTAAGGGGGTATTCTAGTCTAGAAGCATGAATTGTAGGTGTTTCTTCAGGTGCAATAAAAAAAACCAAAAACATTTTTGTAGCCATTATTTTACCAAATATTTATTAAACATTAAGGGAAACAAAAAAAAATCAAACAAAAAAATTTAAAAGTTACAGGGTGTTGAAGTGGAGGGTCTCAAAAATATGGCGCGCCCTGGGTGACACGATTGCAACCCTCCTAGTAATTTGAAAAAAAAAAAAATAATAATTTTTCATCCAAACAAATGCTGGTATGGCATGAACCTCGCAGAAGACATATTTTTTTTTTCGCAAAATGACGGCTGTCTGAAATAAAAAGACATTTTTTTACCAGTTTTTTGACATTTCCGAATTTTTTTAGAACAGTAAAAATTAAAATTTTGTTAAAGTTCTGGTTCATGCGATATAGTGTATAGAGAAGGCTCACACCAAATTTCAAGTAAATTGCTTTGGTAGAACTTGTGTGGACGTCTCAACCGTCTTAAAAAAAATAGTTTTGACAAAAATGCGTTTAAAATTTTATTTTATTTAGATTCTGGTTAAATTCCGTCTAAACCGCGACATTAAAATGGTTATAACTTTTAAAATAATGCGAATTTCGAAAAATCCTTTTAAGGAGATATTTTTGAATATTTAAACTTTGGAAATATAAAGAAAAAAAATGTTTTTTTTCTAGACTAGAATACTGCCTTAAGGTTTAAAATAAATAAAGCGCCCACCAAAAGTGACCACCCCAAGATGGTTTTTCACAAAATGTAGCTCCCTTATCGGGCACAAGAGCTTCTCTTTTCTGACCAATGATGGATGACCTTAAATAGAATACTTTGTAAAAATATGATTTGTATTGATGTAATTCATTTATATATATATTGTATAAATGTAACTCGTATTCTTTATATTACAATAAAAAAATGATATTACTCTTTAGTTCAGAAGAGTAGTTACCGTCTTACACTATTATAATAAAATATCGTAATGGTGTAAATTACCCAACGAAATGAGGTATTTAAAGCAATAAATATATTCCCCATAATGTGTGCCATTCCGAACAGTGGGCCATTCCACAGAACGTCCTCGATACCGGCGTAAAAAAACGTCAACGATAAAAAGGCAATAAAACCGAAATAACGCTAATGCCATTGAGGTTAACTTAATCCAACATCAATGTGACCCCGAAATCACCCGGGGTAAAAATACGATAAAATGCCCATTCGGAACAAATATTTCTAGGAGTGTTTTGGGCTAAAAGCGTGACTTCCGCTCATTTTACGCTTATAAACGCAAATGCACCTCTATTAAAAAGATTACTATAATAGTAAACATTTTTGAGTTTTTTTGTGCCTTATTTTGAAACAAGGATAAATGATATTATTTTCCACAAAAAGTCAGTTTCCATTGTAACTCAAGTTAATCAAAATAAATATTAAAATTGAATGAAAAAATTATGACAAATAAAACATACCAACAGAAAATTATTGCGTGAAATGTTAAATTGTTGCCGTAAAAATGCCCCTAATCTAAAATAAATTTAGAAAAACATATCTAAATAAAATTATGGAAAATTTGATTGCGTATGGTTACGTATTGCTTTGATTTTGTTGCATAGCTAACTCAACAAAACGCTTACATCTGCTTCCCCTTTTTCTAACAAACTTAATATAACTATCGCAAATAATAAGTAGAGTCGTTAAAAGAATCAAGGCAAAAGCAATGAATAATTAATAACTAATAGAATTGCCACAGACATCTCGACAGAGATAAATCCTAGTGAGACAGGCATCGAAAAACCCAATGTAAAGATACTTTATATAGATAAATAAATAAGAAATAGGTAACATAACAATTAGCTACAAAAAATCAGTTCCTAGTGACGTAAATCTGACTTATGTGTGTATTTCCCCCCTTTAAAAATCGAAATCAGAAAACAAAATCAGTTCATAACAATTTAAGTCTGACTTATGTGTTTATTTCCCTCATTTATCAAATGCAAAATATTTTATGTGATTGTAAACATTCTCAAAATAAACCTTTCCCACGCTTAAGTATGTGCGGTTTAATTTGGACTAAAATATTCACTAATTAAAAAAACGAATTTTGTGACTTATGTTATTGTTCACTCCACACATAGATATAAGGCCATAAATTTTTTAATAGTATTTTAAGAATACTAAAGTCATTTTAAAATTTAACCTCAAAGGTCAAACACAGATGTATCTTTTAGATACGCGGTATTACGTGTATTCCCTCAATTAATTTTCTAGCATGTAATAATTATTATCGTGTTTATTGTTTATTCAGAATTAACGGCACAAGTGCCATTTACTTACATGTTTTTTTGACAGTCAGATAATCAACAATGCAGAAAGAAGACAAAAAACTACAAGAATTCATAAGTAAACAAAACAAAAGAATATACATTGGTACAGAGTTAATGAAAACAGTGAAGCAGAAACAAAAACTAAAAACCCGTTGTGAAGAGACCGTCGTTAAAATATGTACTGCTAAAATGTTTAATTAGTACAGCTATAAAGGGTGTTAAGGGAGGTACTTGACTTTTTTTTTTTTTTACATGAGCTCCACACAGGAGGCGATGAGGAAAATAATTTCCCTCAGGGCGTATGTCATCTTTGGGGATGCTGTGTGGAGTGTTTTTTTAAGGAAAGGAAGGGAAGGAGAGTTCTGGGAAGGAAAAAGGTTTAAGGGGTGGGTAGGAATCTGGGGTTCAGTGTGTCCTGGTCATCCGCCTACAAGACCTAGACAAACTTCACCCCATGAACCCGGGCACCCCTGCTAAATCACCAAACGTAGCGAACCACTTGGGGTGACCTATGGCAGAGGTGTTGGTTATCCAATAAAGGTTCCCGGGGCGGCGGTACCCATTCCCGCCTCCCAAATTGAATTGAAACTTTAACCAGTGATTCCTGACATTATTTTGAGTAAAACAAGTAAATGAAATTTTGGTCTCCATCGATTTATAGTTTTTTTTCTTCAATACCAAACAATGGCAGCCACCTCTGGTCTGGAGCCCCAAAATACCTGAAAAAAACCCTTGACTCTGTGCAGAAACGGGCGGTCCGTTTGATAGATTCTCCTAATTTAACTAACGGATTGCAATCTTTAGAGCACAGGCGCCAGGTGGGAATGCTGTCCTTGTTCTACCGGTATTACAATGGAAGATGCTCCGAGGAACTAGCGTCATTGATCCCCTCGGCACCGGTGCATAGTCGGGAAACACGCCAAACGCGCGCTCAACATTTGTACACGGTTGACATTAGTCACATGAGAACGGGTCGTTTCTACGACTCGTTCTTGAGTTCAACAGCTCGGCTGTGGAACGATTTGCCGGCCTCTGTGTTTCCTCCCTCCTACAATATGGGTCTCTTCAAGACCCATGTTCACTCCTTCCTCTCCTCAAAAACACCCTCCACACAGCATCCTCAAAGATGACATAGGCCCTGAGGGAAATTATTTTTTCCTCAGGGCCTCCTGTGTGGAGTTAATGTAAAAAAAAAAAAAATAAAAATAAAAAAAAAAAATTCTGTGTCACTCAGCCGAGCAACCGCACAATCACAACCCCGACCCTAACTGTCAATATCTACCGATTTTGGTATTTATTAAATTGAAAAAAAAACATAAAAAATGTCCCTATAATTCAATTTTGTTTACAGTGTATTTAAATGTTAAAGTGATAAAACTATTTATTTCGTGTTCTTATAAATGTTCTCACTTATTTCAGAACAATCCAGTTATAAAAACTTATTTATTATACATAGAAAAAAATTACAAATTATATAAGTAAATTTACATTCATAAGTGATCCTCATATTCTACGCGCAAATTTCCTTTCAGGTGCTTCCGTGGAGGGCACTTTAGCGAAAAGTATTATTCGATAACCATTCAAACTACCAACAAGAAATAAATTACCCGGAAGTGTATTTTTCATAGGCGCTATTATTAGCTGTCAGTTCGGCAGTAGTAATTTCCGTTTCATCTAGCTGCGCTGTCGCGTCGCCGGCAATTTCCGCTTTCTTCGCAGACTAATAAATCGGTTCACCTCCCAACAAATACCAACGCGAGAATTCGAGAATACCAGAATACGAAAACCCACTGCGAAATCGATCGAATAATGTCACATAACAACCACTTTACCCGATTTCGTCAAACCTAAAAGCTTCGGTTAACTTCAACTAGGTTGAAAACCCAGGTATTGTAGACTGTTGTAAATTCAGTCTGACAATTTGGCAAGCGTGTTCTTCAATCATTTTACGCCCTTTTAAGGGTTGCCCCCCCCCCCGGACTAAATAACTCCCGACCGTTTCTGTTTTCTGTTTCCCCGGTGCCTAGTTTCTGGCAGTCACGGGAGAACATGCCGGTGGAGGAGGATATTTTGTATAAGTAATGAAGGGAGGCAGCAGCGCCGGTACTGCCGTCTGTCGATGTTATTGTTGGATATTAAAATACTGCACCGTGTGCACAGTGTTCAATTTTAATACACTGCATATTCCAAGCTCGCTTCTAAGGCGGGATAGAATAAATATGTTACCTTACAAATTGCAATTAATTACGGGAAACGAAAACGTCGATGTACGCGAAAAGTTAAATACGTTGACTAATTATTTTATATTTGAAGTGAAACTTCTATAGTGGCGTTAATGATTCAGAATTTGGATGAAACGGAAATTACGCGTTAGCACTTGTGAAGCATCACACTGCGCTCATTGGCCGATTTGATTATGATGTCACTTTTAAAGGCATTCGTTGAGATATAAAACGGAAATGACGCTAGATCCTAGGTCTGCGCTCGTTGGTTGCTTTGATTATGACCTCACTTTCCAAGGCTTGAGATTGTTTTGGTAAAGTTTCGCTTCTACCGTGTGTGAACTCGTATTTTTTTCTTAAAAGAAACCCGGCGGGTTTTTATTCGTACAAACCCAATTCCTATCTTGATTTTGACACTCGTACAAATATGTTTTTAATATAATATAGATTTTGACCTTTTATATTATTCTTTTATAGTGATTTTTATTATAATATAGATATTGATTGATAGAAAATGTGGTACATTTTGGTTTTTTGATATTTCTGTAGGAGTTGGGACCCTACAAAATCGTTAAAATTGCCTGGTTTGAACACCAACAGACGATCAGTACAAATTAGACAAAGTATTTTAAAAAAATCAAAGCAAATCGACATGCTAATGGTCGATATCTGTATTAAAAAAATATTTATACTAGTATTTGTTATTTTGTAAAAAAAATCTTAAAAATCGGTTCAGTTTTGGAGGAGAAGAATGAGGAATATAAAACCTCGATTTTGACTATTTTATTTAGGTATTATCAGCCTGAGATGCAGATGTCCCTTTCGCTCAGTATTCGCGGAGGGACGTAATAGCGACTGTTTGGTATAATACCTATTATATAAATATCTCGGCGACTGTTTCTCTCAATTACTGATTAAACAAACACCAATTTATTTTCTTCCGAGAGGTATATCGCTTTTGGTTCCATGAAAACTCTGAATCAAGCAATTTCAACACCTCTTCGAAAAGACTTTAAAAGTTATTGAAAAAAAAATAAAACATAACCTAACCCATTGTAACATTTAACTAATTTTTTTCATTACTTTTAATGACTTTTCAAAGGAGGTGTTGAATTTGCATGATTCAACACCAGTTGTCCGGTCACCATCGCTTTTTTCTCTCTCATGAACAATTGTTATTATACTGTATTTAAATTGGGGATAACTGACGTAAAGCAAGCTTTCCAGCAAAAAGCAATATTTAGAATTTTATAAGTCAATAGCTTTCGAGTTCATATTTATATTATGTTTCCAATCTTTATTTGAAGTATTTATTTGCCTAAATAGTATTGTTAAGAAAGCGACGAGGAACGAGGTTTTTTGACGAGTGACTTTGGTAACATTTTCAAAGTATATATTTGAACCTTTATTCAAATAATGGTAAAGTTAAAGGGCTAAACTTTTGACAATATTTCACGGGATTCGTTAAACACCAGCGTATTTCAGTGTTATTTCAGTACCCCAGTGTTTCAGCGGTCTGAAAACTTTTGGTTAAAACTCACGTATTTCTCCCGGGATATGTAAAGTAAAGACCACTATGTGGAACGCAGAGATGACAGTAGAATGGAAAATATATCCGTCACGGGATGCGGTACGATATTAAATTGACGCGGAATGAACCGTATGATAATGTCGCGGGATAAACGGTATATAGCCCGAGATAAATTGGTTAATCCGATGTCACGTTGGATAACGGCGACCGTGATTCCTGTTGACCTCACCGGTTCCTAAATGTATAATCATACCTCTGATAATATTATCTCCGTTATAACATCTCCCTCTTTCTCGTATAATATGCATGTAACAGAAGGACAGGTAACAACGGATGTCTTGGCAAGAAGACCATAAGTGTTTGCCAAGTCTTCGATCATTAGTTAGTAGCGAAAGACTAAATTCGATATGTAAATGTCAGAATTAATAACATCATTCAAAATCGAATTTGACACATTGATTATAATATATTCATCATCGTACCATCAACTGAATCTTTGTTAAAGAAATTTTTTTTGCTAAAAATTTTAAAGAATCGTCCAGGGCGAATTATTTTGCAATAATCTGTATTTATTTTTATATCATTATTTAAAGCACATCACGCTCATTTGCGTAACAGCCCGAAAGGCTTTTTTTCACGCGTATTTGAACGATCACTCTGGTGAAATTTCGTATCGAAGGGAATTTTTTTTTCTGAGAGAATATGCATATCGACTGAGAAAAAAGGCAGTAACCCTCAAGTTTTGTGAAAATTATCTTTTTACATCTTTGTTATCATGACTACCCAACAAACGTCATGGAGAAAGGAACCAGGCCAAAAAAATCTAAACAATTCAACCACGGCGAGGACAAACGACTTAACACACACCTACGCCTCAAAATTTTTAATTATTAATTCATGTTTCATCTTATGGTAAGGAAAAATGGATGACCGGCCAAGTCAGAAAGAAACCAACTCAGAACCACCTCAGAAAGGCCATAAAGAGTGATGATAAAAAAATTGGTTAAATAGGTTACGTCAGGTTAGGTTAGGTTAGGCTGTTTTAAACAAAACAAAAAATCATAGCTTTTAACGACTTTTCAAAGAGTTGTTGAGTTTAAATAGTTCTGAGGTGGCATGGAACCAAGTGCATGACCGGCCAACTCAGGATGAAACCAACTCAGAACCACCTCAGAAAGGTCATAAAGAGTGATGATAAAAAAATTGGTTAAATAGGTTACGTTAGGTTAGGGTTAACGGCTATTTTAAACAAAAAAAATTCATAGCTTTTAACGACTTTTCAAAGAGTTGTTGAGTTGACTTGGTTCTGAGTTGGCATGGAGCCCTTGTGAATCATCTGAAACCATTTTTATTAATAAACCTCATGTAATATTTGTAACCGCAAACATGTACTCAATGTATAAAAGCATAAAAAAGAAAGTGAAATTTTTATATTTATTTTTATTTTATTTATCTATGTTTTAAGGTTAAAAAACGTAATTTAAATTGATAACCATTAAGCCTAAGACATAAGTTTTTTTATTTGTATAAAAATTTCACTCTTGCATCGTTTACGTTTTTCCTGTAAAATTTTGAATTTGTGGGTAACTACCTTTTTCATAAACACAGTTTTTATATGAATACCGCACAAGAGTCCCAACTGCTCCCGTCTGGAGCCAGTGGGACTATGGCATCCCCAATCGGGGTATGTTGTGAGGCTGAAGGTAGTGGGGAGGGGAAGGAGATTGGGAAGAGGAAGGTGGAGAAATACCTGGCTATTTAGATCTGGTCACTAAACACGGCTAAAGCCATTTCAAGCGACGTTTCAATTCTGAATGATGGTCTTACACCAGGGCGATACTAATAGTATCGACAACTCTGGAACGTGTCGCAAATAAACTGTATATTATTTTAAATTAATAAATTGTGAAATAACACAAATTAATCAAATAAAATGTATTTGCCACCCCGGGATTCGATCCCGCGACCTTCGGAATGCTAGTCAAGAGCCTTACGCCGGCCGTCAAAGTTGACATAAAACGAACGTGATGTCTTCTACGGGGGACAACATTGATAAAAACACAAGAATTTAATTAACACGAGAAAAGATAATATTAAATTATTAAGTAAACACATTAAAAAATAAGAACACGAACGGTTTTTACATAAGATTTCTTTTGTGATAATAACTAGCTAAAGTTTGCTGCTTTGCACTTCCTCTCTTATCTTCTTCAAGTTGGTAAGAACAAAGGATGCTCTCGTTAACGTTTTGAGAAACTTTTGAGCTTCTTTCTTCATAGAGATCATGTTCGAGCTACAAGATTAAAAAGAATTCTTGACGTAGCAACAGCGAATTTTAGGTACAGGTTCTTTATTTTGTTTTCAACTCTGCAATTGTAAAATAATTATATAACTTTCTAACTAACTAATTACAAATGATCTTTCTTAACTCCAGCTCGTACTTTCTTAGGACGTATTTTTAATCGTTTTATATTACTGTGTAATTAATGTTACCGGGTAAATCGATAATAACATTACTTAGGGAATATTTCACTCTCCTCCTCATAGATCATCCATACGATAACTTACATTTTCGATTTATTTATTTAAAAAGTGAGAGTTTACTATTCGGTACTTGAACCTATGGTGGCTAAGTTGTTAGGGAAAGTAAGTCGAGTTTTTTTACCTGTTGCGAGTATTTATTTATTAATTGATTTAAATACGTTATCGTCTGGGTAAACCATAAGGAGGATGGTGAAATACCCCCTTAAGAGGAAACCGGGCGGCGTTTTGTCCATACAAAGGTATTCTTTCCTTTCTGGATTTTAACATTGCTACAAATATTATTTTAATATAATGTAGATATCGACCACTAGCTTGCCGGTACGTTTTACTTTTTTTCGATAAGATACTTCTCATAAAAGTTAATGTTAAAATTACTCGCTTTGAACGCTATCGAAAAACAACAGTTTATTCAGTATATAAGCTAGACAAAGTATTAAAAAGCACAACAAACAGACAGAGTATTTTCTTCTAATACTGTTCTAAGTATTAGAAGAAAATATTAATTAAAAAAAATCTTAAAGATCGGTCTAGTTTTGGAGAAGAAAAATGGGGAATACAAAATCTCGATTTCGATGTTTTTTTTCGGTAATATCAGCCAAGCTGCAGTTATCCCTTTCGCACAATATTTGGGGGAGTAAGAGCGACAGGACAGCAACAGTTTGGTAAAATTCCTGCTGTTTCTTTTCTCGGCGACCGGGTTCCCTCTTAAAGCGGGAGGCTTCCTTGGATAAAATTATTTGTCAATATTATCACTTGTTGACAATATAAACAGTGCATAGAAATCTGACACTTTTAGACGTATGATTAAAATAATTATATTGAAAATCATTTTGAATGACAGCAAATCAAGTAATAATTTAATAACGTTTCCGTTTGTTTATGCCCAAGAAAATAAATCGAATTCGACGGTGAGTTGTTTATTCCTTACCTACACATAAAATATGTTGTATTGTAAATAATTTTTTCAAAAGACGAAATCAAATAAACTTAGTTCTGTAAATACATATTTGAAAATCAATGTATAATATGTATTAAAATTCTTAAATGTTTATCAAACTGATCTCTACATCTTGCAAATAATCAGATGACTAGACCTATGTAATCATTGATAAGAAAAGTTATAACGAACCTTTGTACGTAGGTACTTTTATATTAAGTATCAATCGCTTCTCGAGTTATGTGAAATGTTTATACAGGGTGGTATGTTTATATAGCTGTGTATAAGAACATCTGAGATTACAGTTTATATATTTACTATTAATCGGATTGTTACGGCAAGCAGATAATGCAAACCAATGAATTTAATATCGAAAGAATGATAAAATATAATATAATTGCAATTATCCACCTTTTGTACTCTTTCCATAATTTAGAAAAAAAAATCTAGTATAAATTGCCTAATTAAGTTGGATTTTCTTCGAGTGAACAAAAAATAATTAATAACAGCGCTCTTGAGGTTTTTTCACTAACACGGCGCTATGTAAATTATTATTGGATTTATTTATTGTATCGAGCTTAATTTGTAAAACTCCAATTTAACTTTTTTATTTCTTTTATATATAATATTATTATTCAAGTTATAAAAACAGTTTATTTATAAACAAGTTCTGATACGTAATTATTATTACTTGTGACAGTGACTTGTTTCGCCTTCTGAAGGCATTATCAAACTGTTTGATAACGCCTTCAAAAGAATAAAATATTTTGTTATATAGAAAATTAAATTTTATTATCGTTATTTTTATTACTATTGTTTTTTTATTGATTAATTATGGCCATGTGACTTTTAAAGTATATGTATTCTTGCTTGCATTTAGTTAGACCACGGTCTAATAATAATTTAATTATTGTACTTGTCTTGTGTTTATTGCTCAAATTCAATGCAAATGAGGCCGAAGATAACCTTCTCTAGGTAATAACAAAAGCAATCACTTTTATTATTATTAGCAACAAATCATGTTGCGGGAAAATGACGAGAAATATTGCGATGATAATCAAATGACAAATATTAAAACAAACACTTATGAATACAACCATTGATAAATCGACATTGAAAAATGATTTCCAACTTATCTAAACGCTACGGCTCAGACGTCATTGATTCTCACATTTATGTGAAGTCATATGATGGAAAAGATGGAAAATCCCTTGGTGGCGCATTGCTTTTAACACTTTCAAATTAAAGCGTTTTTTTTTAAGAATAAATTTTACTTAATAATTTATTTTTTTAAATCATTCTGTAAAGCAAAAATAAATACTAGCATATAAGTTAGTCTTTGAATATTGCAAAGAGAAAATATTCTAAAATTCCCGACTGCAGAGAAGATTAAATAATAATAGATAGCGATGCAGCATCCATTGCACCAAATTGACATTAATAATCGTACATGAATGAATTTACGACCTCTGCTTAATTGATACTAGTGGCATGTCAGATGTCACATACGTAAGCTGGATTTAACTACCATTGAACTACGTTAAAGGCGTTAAAGAGCGAGGACATTATAGACTTTTAAGTGCCGACATGCGACATTATTGAATAGTTCTACTGTTGTGAGATTTAAGTATTTTACTACACGTTTTTATTGAGAAAATATTCATTGAGGCGATAAACGTTTGAACGGAATTATAAAAATACTGATAAGACTAATAAAAATAAAGTATGATTTTTCTTTACTTCGTAATTTTTTTTTTACATTAACTCCACACAGGAGGCCCTGAGGAAAATAATTCCCCTCAGGGCCTATGTCATCTGGGATGCTGTGTGCAGGATCTTTTTGAGGAGAGGAAGGAATGAACATTGGTCTTGAAGAGACCCATGTTGTAGGAGGGAGGAAACACAGATGCCGGCAAATCGTTCCATAGCCGAGCTGTTGAACTCAAGAACGAGTCGAAAAAACGACCCGTTCTCATGTGACAAATGTCAACCGTGTACATATGTTGGGCGCGCGTTTGGCGTGTCTCCCGACTGTGCACCGGTGCCGAAGGGATCAATGACGCTAGTTCCTCGGAGCATCTTCCATTGTAATACCGGTAGAACAAGGACAGCATTCCCACCTGACGCCTATGCTCTAAAGATTGCAATCCGTTTGTTAAGTTAGGAGAATCTGTCAAACGGACCGCCCGTTTCTGCACAGAGTCGAGGTTTTATTTAGGTATTTGGGACTCCACACCAGAGGTGGCTGCCAAATTCAAGTCCTGCTGGAGAATTCAAAAGATCTCCCTCAACCGGTCTCTCCCGACCCGGCTTGCCACGCTGTTGATGGCAGACACATCATCGTGGCAGACAAGATCCAGACCCCTTGAAACCGAACACCACTGCTAAGTCACCAAATCTAGCAAACCACTTGGAGTGACCTATGGCACAGGTATTGGTTATCCAATAAATGGTTCCCGGTGCGGTGGTACCCACACTCGCCTCCCACATTGCAAATATTACTGATTTGTTAATTTGTAAAAAATAACCTTCTTAACGATACTTTAAAATGATTTAGATTGGGAGAAGAGTTTTCTGGAGTAAGTATAACTATATATACCCGCCTAAGTAATATAACGTAATAAAAAATATGACGTTTTATTGGATTTTTCATTCTAGTTTTGTACAGTAACCTCGCGACGCATAACATGTTTTGGAATTGAACGTTTGTTCAAGTGTTCATCAACGAGACAAACAAAGAAGGACGTCTATGGTTTGTATGAATCAAAATATATTTTTTATTGAATTCGGTAAAAGCAAACAAAAACAAAGTTAGATTTATGAAAGCACTAGATTTATTACCCGGTTTCAACCGAGATATCAAGACAATATTTTAGAAGACTTTTTTCTTATTGTGAAATATTCTTATGAAGGTGGTTTCCGGGTGTTCTGTTTTCGATTTTCTCGAAATCGCAAATAGAAACAGCTATGCAAAAGTCATGACGCCAGAGCTCATAGTTCGAGAGTTTTATTGCTTCAATGGAATGTTTTTTTTAAATTTTATATATGTTTAATTAGATTTTTTTTTTTTAGAATACCGCACAAGAGTCCCAACTGCTCCCGTCTGGAGCCAGTTAAACTATGGCATCCCCAATTGGGGTATGTTGTGAGGCTGAAAGTAGTGGGGAGGGGAAGGAAATGAGGAAGGGGAAGGTAGGAAGTACCTGGCTATTCAAATCTGGTCACCAAACACGGCTTAAGCCATTTCAAGCAACGTTTCAATTCTGAACGGTGGTCTTACGCCAGGGCGATACTGAGAGTATCTTCCACTCTGGAATGTGCCGCAAATATATTATATATTATTTTAAATGGATAAATTTTGAAATAACACAAATTAATCAAATAAAATTTATTTGCCACGCCGGGATTCGATCCCGCGACCTTCGGAATGCGAGTCAAGAGCCTTACCGCTGGACCACGCCGGCCGCAAAAAATATTTAATTTTAAAAATTTAATTATAATAAATTATGATAAGATGTTTCAAGCAATGTGTTTCTCTAACCAATCTGCACCTACCCAGTTAATAAATTATTACACCGCGATCATAATTCTCAAATTTCGTATTCCAAAAAATGTCAACTCCTATAATCTTCACGAAATGTCATTAAAAAGTTTCCCCCGATACTCGAGAACTTAAGACATTGTTTGTGATTAAGGAGACGAACGAGAAGGCAATAGCATTAATGAATAAAGTGACAAGCAGACACAGCAAACAGAAGGTACACAGTTACAAAGTCACCTTTATTAAATTTCCCCGGGAGTCGCAGTACGCAATGTTTAATGACAATATTAAATTATGTCTACTAACATCGGCTTGTATTGTACGAAAAACCAATTACCTATTCAACCTTTTTTAATATTATTCACTTTCATGTTGTTGTTTCGTACATTCCAGTGGTGTGGGTCACATCCAACGTTGGGCATAATTTAAAGTTGTGTAATTAGATTCTTCAACAAAAATAAGATTAATTATCGAAAACAAGACATCTAAAGATATCTAAAGAAAATTGAATAAATACTCTACTCAAATCAGTCACTAGGATTAGACTTGGAAGAGAGAGGTGGCAATATGGGAACAGCAGTAATGATTATTATAATATTTGGATGATTTGTGTAGCGCCGTTTTTTGTGAAAATCGCCTAAAGGGCGCTGTACAAATTCATAATATAGTTCTACAATCTTGCTTCTAGCTACAGACTAGATAAACCATTATAACAATTTGAAAAATCATTATAAGGTTACGGGCTATTTAAAAAAAATCATAACTTTTTTTTTTATTGAATATAATGGTACAGAGGTTACATGTTTTTATAAATTAAATAAAGTTTTTCTTTTAAAAAATACATTAATTAATAAGTATTACACCTTTTTTTAGAGCAGAGCTCGAGTAAAAAAGGCGGAGAAAATGAATGTAAAGCACAATTTAACAAATAAAAAAATAGTAATTTTTTTTTATGTGTAAAACAAAAGATAGGTATTTAACAGTGAAATAAGAAAAGAAGAAAAAGGTCATTTATGTAAGTATACACATACACACACGTAGATATACACACATACCTACATATATACACATATACAAAATGTTATCGCCATGTGTACATACATAAAAACATATGCATATGTACACATACGTATATAAAAATATACATATATGAATATAACAGAAATGAAGTTGAGGAGGTAACAAAAAAGAAAGGAGAAAAATAAAGAAAGAAAAAGGATATCCGTTACTACAATTGTATTGAGAAGTATAGTATTATAAGATGTAGTCATAATAATGTGTTTTTATTGATTTTTTTTATAATTAGTTTCCAATCTTAGATTAACTGGTAATTGGTTAAACCATTTCACTCCAGTATATTTATAGAATTGTTGGGCTGTGGTTGTTTGTTAAATTGTTTAACTTTAAAAGACTTTTGAAAGGGGTGTTGAAATGCCAATTTGTTGAGTTGTCGTTTAACCCAAAACTATATGTACAATTCATTTGACCGACGAACGCGATGCTCCGAAAAAATGTACATATTATATTGTTTTATTTATCCTCTGTACAGGCCTAAAATATACAGGACCATAAACCACCATAACAACACATTTTCAGAGAATCACTTTTTTTAAATTTTATCGTTTGTTAGAGATATAGATACAATTTGCACGCAGAAGACATAATTGGGAACACGTGTTATTGGAAATGCCATTATTTAAGCCTGGTATATATTTTAATAATAATATATAATATGTTCTTGAACGAACGTGTTTGGGAAAGCAAAAGCAAAATTTTATGATGAGTACAATAGTACAAGGATTTGATTAGAATAGTTATCTTCCTAAATGTGATTTGTCCCTTAGTAAGAGACAGATTGATGTGTAAGGCTTCGAAAAATGGTAATAATCAATACAATAATGGTTCTCTCGAATCGGTATATTTAATTTAAGGGTATGAGAGCCTAAAATAGTAGGTTTTTAGGCTCTCATACCCTTAAATTAAATATACCGATTGAATGTAAGTATGAACGGAAAGTTGGAAATACTCAAATTACGACCACAAAATACGACTAATGCCATTTCAAGAAACACATTGTTTCTTATATTCTGCGTATTTATAGTTCAACTAAGGTAGTCATGCATTGGCACATTTTTCGCTTTATTTAATGTACGTAGGAATTTGTTATAACGTACAACACGCCACTGGTGCTTATCTGACATGTCTATGGCACCGGCGTCTGACAATATTTAGCGCGGTAACCGAGGGAAAGGCAGAATGAATATTTGACAACCGCAGGAATACGTGAGAGCAGAAGAGAGCGAATTCGACAGGCAAGCTTCCTTTATTAATCCTTCATGAACGTAACGGACACGATTCGGGGATTTCCCATGAGACCGTGTTCCGTGTTCCCCATAGTTCCGTGTAAGTGTGCGAGAGTTCCAGTAAGCCAGAGCACGTAAGTCCCCTACCGAAGTGGAGGGCTTAGTTCACGTCTACGTGGCTGCAGGCAAGAAATACACTAACGTAAATACTGTTACTGAACCGAAGCCATACTTCAGTTCGCATTGTACCTATATTGTAGTCGGGCGAGGGCCTGATTATATATTGCTTACAAGAGCCACGAATGGGGAAAACCCTAGACAGGGCATTACTTCTCTTCGGATTGTCGCAGCAAAAATAGATTTTCATTATTTCAGAAAAACTTTTCGTATTTGAATTTTATTTTGCAACTTACTTAAGAGTAAAAAAACAGCTAATGAAGAGCCATTAACCAGCGGCCGAGAATTTAAATTTCGTCGAACGATAATCTTGCGATTGGACCCTTGCAACGGTAAGGGCGGTTCCGATGAGAAAGATTAAGTATTCTCCATACCAGCATTTTAACCTAGTAACTAATCGATTTTATTTCATTCCAAATTTGATTTGATAAATACCCACATTCAAAAATGTTCAAACTCATGATGATAAAACAATTAAAATTATGTACATTATGTAATTATTGTTTGATCATAGGTATTTGTAATTTTTCAATAATGTCTAAGCAAAATAAGAATGTAATTTTTTTTTAAATATATTAGTTTGTAAGACCGTAAATAAATAGACAAACTGAAGTATTATCGTCACAAAACAAGGGCGCGGATCTTTTTTAATGATTTTATTTGAACTAAAATTAAAATTCTGAAAAGTAGCTTTCCCAAATAATTTATTGATTTATTTTACTGTATGATTATATGATTTGAAAAGTATGTTGTATAATACAAAATTTTTTTTCGCCAAAAATCTGCCAACAACCTTAAACCTTATTGTTTTAAAAATATTTTGTTTTAAACATATTTTCTCAAAATTAAAAAAATAGCTTCTCTATGGGTAGATAAAAGAACAGTTTTTCGAAATCAATTTAATTTTTTGTGGAAAAGAGTCAATACGCCTAAAAGTTGATTTAAAAATGACATATTTCCGGTTTTGTGTTATTCCCTCTTAAATAATGATTAGTGTTACTTCTACCATTTTCTTTTTCGTGTGATTCTGCAGTGTTTCCCTGAAGCATCCCCGACTCTTATCATTCATCCACTTCTGCGCTGTATATTTTCCCGCCACTCTTAATTACTCCGAAATCGCTTCTACTGGTCCAAAACGCCTCGGCAATCTCAGCATTATTTTCTTAATGGTTTTCATTACGCTTGGATCGATCGGCTACAAGAACACGGCCATAATTAAAACAAATGTTCGAAAAATAACCTGACAGAAGGCATGAAATAAATTAAATGGTATACCTAAAAAGCTTTCAATTATTCAAGGAACCTCGAATTTATGTAGATACCTAGTACCTATAAAACATGGGTACTACGTGATGTTAAGAGGGATTTAGAATACGGGTTTATCTTTCGAAAAAAATTCAGAGATAAATATATTTACATTACTTAATGAATACATTTTAATTAATTAGTTTTAAAAGAGATGAGATTATTCAATGGGGAATTATTGATTCAATTTTTCCAGATTTTTTTATTCGAAATTCAATTGGGCGAAGTTATACATTTAATTTCCAGAAAGTTAGTACCTACCTAAATATTGAGAAAAAAGTTGAATTATATATTTTATATATTTATTTATTTATTTATTTATTTAAACGCCCATAGGGCTTTTACATAAAGTGCAGTACATGTTTTTGGTAAAGTATAGGAAATAACAAAATATAATATAAACATAATATAACTGTAAGAAAAAAAAAAAAAATAAATAACATAAGATATAAGAAACAAAACATAGATAACACTAGATATGACACAAAGCAGGTAAAATAGAATATATGGTCACGTAAATTAATGTGAGATAGTTATTTTAATTATAAAGAGAAATAAGACAAGATTGTCATTATTTATGTTTATAATTAGCAATCTTTGTTATAAATATTTGGTACGTGTTAATCAAAACATAGCTACAATAATATATCGATAAAGGTGCTATATAGTGCATGATATTTATAGCTTTATTTTAAATGTTCTGATATACTGAGTTTAAATTTAGAAATCGATTGATGTCGATAAACGTCAATTGAAGTATATTTATTTCCGAGTATATGAAGTCTTTGTATTGGAGAGTTTTCAAAATAATTATTAGTAGAATTGGTAACAAAGTAATAATTATTTAAAAGTATTCGTGTTGTGTTTTTAAATTAACATCCAGTAGCGGACTAAGCCCGTCAGAGGCCCGGGCCCGCAAAGCTGAACAAGAGGTTAGGTCCAATCCGGCCCTCCACGCAGTAGTTGGGCAAACGCATTCGCCGCCAAGACCTAGACAAACCTCACCCCATGAACCTGGGCACCCCATCTAAGTCACCAAATTGCAAAGCACTTGGGGTGACCTATGGCAGGGGTGTTGGTTATCCAAAAATGGTTCCCGGGGCGGTGGTACCCACATCCGCCTCCAGAATTATTATCCATTACGTGCATTACGGTCTTACGTGATTACATATTAATCTTTGGTAAAATTATTTACCTACGCATATCTATTTTGAAGGACTAATGTTTTGAATAAGTAATCAAATGGTGTTTTGGTGCAAAACAACCTGCGAAATAACTTTAGTTTAGTTTGTTAACTGAATTCATTAATACTAAGTTTCCTCTCCGACGAAAAAAATATAATTTCAGCATTGTATTAGATTAAAAACACAAAAAATATATTTTTATGGTAGGCGAGTTTGAAAAGTCCGATCCGCTGAAGATAATATATTCAACGAAATATTATCAATGTTTTCCAAATAATATTACACAACGAACCTTTGGTAGGGAGATTTTTATCTATTTGATTTCGTGATATGAATACGATCGTTACGATAATCGAACATTTTGAAGTAAAATTAGAGGAATTTAGATAAGAATAATGCCATACAATAAACCATTTTTTTTAAGTTTCAAAAAATATGTATATAAAAATTACACATTGAATTAACCCCTCAGGCCGCGCCTATTTTGTCGGAAGGTCATAATATTTCCACTTTGCAATAGAGTGCGAATAAATGGAATATATGTGAACGCATCCGAAAACGAAAAACTGTTTTTATAATGCTGTAATTCGAAATAAACATACAATTTTTGATGCAATAAATGGTACGTTTTTAGATTTTGACGGCCAAAATTATTTTCGTTATTTGTTTTTGGGGTGTTATGCCGTGTTGCGCTACTCCTTCATTAGCCAAAATTTCGGACACTGTAACGCTGTCCGGAACGTTGGCTAAAGAAGGAGGTAGCGCAACACGGCATAACACCCCAAAAACAAATAACGAAAATAACGAATATAAAAATGTTTTAAAAATGGCTCGCCTTACGTTTTTCCTAACTAAAACTATTGATGACGAAATAAAATAAAAACACACACATATATTATTAGACAAATGTTAATATAAACATTATTGTTAACTCACTTTTTGATGTTTCTTGTAAAAATAATTAATAAAAGATTCACAATTTTTTTTTTTCAAATTGCGATCGGACACTTTGTTTTCATAAAGCTGTTCATTTTAATTGATTTGTGGTTAACTTTTAAATTTGAATATAAAGCGTGCTAACAGGCTTTCTAACACTATTAGATTATATTTCTAAGATGTAAGGGATATACAGCGATTTCTATGAGACCTATACGAGTGTGTGCCTGAGGGGTTAACATATTACTGTCCTTGCACTATTGAAATGGGAACAGCGTACAACAGATATATCACCTTTAAACAACATTATCCTTGCATTTGTTTACACAATGTCAGATTGTATACAAGTTGAGGAACGTGACATGATATAATATGTATTGTATGAATTGAATTGTAAGAAATGCTTATCGAAATTTTATTTAGAGTCTATGGTAATCGTGAGAATTTAAAATTCACACTCTTGGCCTAAATGGGTAAAATGCAAGAGTTATAAATGTAATGTTTTCCATACTTTAAAAAGGCAAGTTAAACAGTGCATTATATTATCAAACGTGTTTATTAATAACACTTAGTTTTGTATATCACCTGTTGTATTTAATAATTACTGGTTCTAGCGTTCAATAAAACTCAATGAATCCTAACAATGATTGCCTGAAACTTTCTATCAAATTCACAAAGCAAGTCCATGGCATAAAATATTTAATAATGTAATATCCGATAATACTTTATATCAAAATTTTGTGGTCATTTAATATACATAACTAATAGTACAACAAATTATTAATCACCACTAAGCGAGTTCTCTCTTATCACTGTGTTTTACGTCAACAACATAATTATACGTCAAAATCGTACCAAAGTTGTGGAATAGTTCCAATTTAGATTTATATTTATTTTAAAGATTCTTAGTTTATAATAATTATTGCAATTAAAATTACACGATCGATAATTAATCTAATCTGTTCAGTTAATTGACCTAATGTCAATATCTAATGTTATCATTAATTAGTTATCGAATTCTGTTATGTGACAATACAATCTTGTGTTCCATAAACATTTATATATATTCAATGAATACATAACATTAAAAAGTTTTTAATACAAAGCAAAGTCGAAGAAAATGAGTTAATATAATGTCTTGTTCTAAATACGTTATTTAAATTCATAATAATAAATCATATTGCCAAAGAGATTTTTTGTTTGCGTAGAAGAGGTAAGAAATTTATATGGCCATAAATCTCAGTCTCGTAGGCAAATTGAATTGGCATCGATCCCGGAATCCGTTCCTCATAAAACAGAGGTTAACTTAACTGTCTGGGAAACCACTCAATAATATTAAAGAAGCGTATTTCAAAAATAATTGGACAGTTTCGAAAAGGTGTGTTCAAAATGATGTTGATTTTAAAATCTACAAATTTGACAAGGTACGCTTCAAATCACTGACAAAATGATTCAAAACTAAAAGAGGAAAAAATAATATCTGTTTTTCTATTCTTTAAATTGAAAAAATGAAGCTGTTACGTTTAAAAACATTATTAGATCATATAAAAATACAAACACAAAAAGGAGAACAGAGATCATGTTAATATTCTCTACGTTAAGTATTATATTCGGAAAACAATAAAAGACTCGAATAATAAAACTGAATTTCTCTTCTATAGTTTTAAAAATGGAATAGTTTGCAATTAAAAAATCACCAGACGTAAGAGATTCCAGAGACAATTCCACATACATTTAAAAACGAAATCGTTACGTTTAAAAAAATATAAGAAAACTGATTTTTTTGTCGTTCAGTATATTTAAAAATGGAACAGCAACGTTTGAAAAATAATTCAAAATTGGAATCAACGAACTCACCGATTCAAGGGAGCACAACGAAGCGTTCCAGACGCGTCCTGCTTGCCGAACTAGGAGAGCAACAATCAGCCAGACAAAAGAGCCATGCGGTACAGGGAACGGGGAAGGGGGAAATTATTGCCACCTTATCAAAAGGGCCACCATTTTAGTCGGTTAAGCTTTTTGTCCGAGTACAACGATTTGTTTGGTATACCATTTTTACTAAAGGGAGCGTTTCAGCGGAATCTTGCGTCCTGAAAACCGCACTGAAAAGTGTAGTATATTATGTATCTACGTTCATATTATTATTACAAGGGGAGCGAAATAATATAAATGATATAATAGGGGGATACCAAACTGACAACCCATGAATATAAACATAAATTTTATTTTTTTAAATCCGTCAACTTTTCTATGTGTTGTTTAATTGAAATATGCAGTCACATCGAAAAATCTCGCGCGTTTTTCCAAGTTCTGAAACAATATTTTACAAATCGCTGAATGAGCCTACTTTATCGTTCACTTCTAACTTTCCTATTCCAAAAATAGTGAAGAATAAAAATAAAAATGGAAGAAATAGTCCAAATGTCGCTGCAATGTCGAAAAAAGCGAAAAGCGTGATAAAATTTTCTTATACCTTCACTGAACTAGCAAAACGGCACTACGTAAAAAGTGTGACTTCATTATAATACATGTCAAAGAACTTTGATATATTTGGTTTGCACTTTTTACTAGGTGCGCTTATTTTGCTCGCCGCGCGGAAAACACCAATAATTGATACAAATTTGAATGAAAGGGGCCTTTCGCAATAAGAACACAGAATGAATTTGAATGTAGTGTACTTACTGATGCAATCCGGCAGGATGTCGTCCCAGGCGTTGTCTCGCAGGCAGAGCAGGGTGCGTTCCCGCCGCCTCGTGTCAGGGAACGCGTGCCCGACACAGCACATGTACTGCGCGCGGCCGCCCTCGCGGTACACGAGGTAGCCGTCGCGCGGCGCTGGCGGCGACACGCAGCCCAGCGCTGCAAACATAACAGGCAAACGTCACATCACATTCCCGCCATTTTCATGAAAGTAAGGTTAAAAAGTGTTGCTGAAAATCATGAAAGAGTGGTTATGAAATTTAATGCTTAAAATGAAACTAAATAAAATGCTGAAAGTGTGGTTGAAATTACATGCTGAAAGCGTGGTTGTGAAGTTTTTTCCCTTAAGGGCCTACTATTCGTATTTCGACCGATTTCTTACATATCTCCCTTAAACATTTGAAGTTTTTAAGCTCTTAAAAAAATATATGTTATTTTTGAAGATAATATCTAGATACGTTCCACGCCGAAACGCAAATTATATGAAATTCTCTCGATAGAAAAAAATCGCAAAGTATGCTCCGAAAATTATTTTAAACAAGTCTATTTCTTTTATTTTACAAGTTATATTTGTGAAAAAAATCACAATGTTTCTTTAAATGATACTTAAGATACGTTCCACGAGATTTTTGCTCTATTTTAAACGAGTCATGTTTTATTTCGCAATTTTCACTTTTTCGCAATTTTCGCTGCTATTCCACGACTTAAAATATTAGCGCGCTCTGTCCAACATTCGTAATTACATATCTCTCCATCTTCTTCTTTTTCAGCGCCGTGCGTTTCAAGAGTGCGGCCTTAAGAGGAAACCCGGTCGCCAAGAAATTTGAACAACAGGTATTTTACCAAACTGTTGCTTTCACCGTCGCTCTAACTCTCCCGAATATTGTGCGAAAGGGACAACTACACCTAAGGCAGATAATCTTATACATAAAAATCAATATTTGTTTGTTTGTTTGTACTCTATGCGCTGCCAAACCGTTCATCCGATTGCGATGAAACTTTGGTGATTTGTTGTACCCGCAAAGGTTATAGGCTATATATAATGGTAAGCTCTAGCGTTATGAAATTTTTATAAATGAAAATGTGTGTATTTAATATATTTTAGGGGCAGGGAGGGAAAGCAGAAGGGGAAGATTAATTAAGGAGGTGGAGTTGGGGAACGGGGACGCATGGGAAAGGAAATGCAGGGATATATTTCTTTGCATTGCAACGCATGCCGGGTACCAGCTAGTACCTAAATAAAATCTTTAAAACCGAGGTTTTGTATTCCCCATTTTTCTTCTCCAAAACTGAACCAAATTTTAATATTTTTTTTTGCTAACTGTATTAGAAGAGTAAAATCTATATCTGTATGTTCAGTTTTTTTTTTTATATGTATTGTCTAGTTTGTATACTGAATGCCTGTTAATGGCGTTCAAACCGGGCAATTGTAACGATTTTTGGAGGGTCCTAACTCCTACAAAAAGTAGATTATCAAAAAAAATCGTACACGAAACCACCATACGATAGAAGAATAACATGCTAGTGGTCGATGTCTATATTATTTTAATAAAATATTTGCACTTGTGTCAAATCCAGAGAGGAAGTTGGGAAATACGCTTTTATGGAAATAAAATGCCGCCCGGTTCCCTCTTAAGTATTGAAAATGGAACATTGAATCACTTATCTGTAAAATATATGTTTGATGAATAATTAATACCTAGTTATAATTAATTTGGTACATCTTACTAAAACTTGTTGTCAAAGCTTTCATTAATGAATAAAT
Source organism: Glyphotaelius pellucidus (assembly GCA_936435175.1). Taxonomy (NCBI): domain Eukaryota; kingdom Metazoa; phylum Arthropoda; class Insecta; order Trichoptera; family Limnephilidae; genus Glyphotaelius; species Glyphotaelius pellucidus. The sequence goes on from OW386541.1 coordinate 1,132,746, forward strand.
AATATTTCCAAATATGGAGACATTGTCTCCTACAGACATCAATGAATTAAAATTATGGTTTGATAAAAATCTGTTGACTTTAAATTCTAAAAAAACCTATTATTTACCGTTTTTCATTAGAAAACAAGAATCCCCTAAAGAAATAAATATAACAATTGACTCAGTGGCAAAATACAGAAAACCACAAATGCAATATAGCATGTACAAACATAGAAAGTAAAAACGATATTAAGTACCTGGGCATAACAATAGACCAACGTTTAAAATGGTCCCCACATACAAATATTCTGAACGACAGAGTAAGGAAACTTACGTACATATTTAGATGTTTAAGAGATATTTTAAAAGAAAAATTACTTAGAACCACATACTTCGCTTTCTGTCAATCAATTATACAATACGGCATTATAGGATGGGGCGGTACATATAAAAATCTAACACAATCAATTTACGTATCACAAAAACTAATAATAAAAACAATTTTTAAAAAATCCTATACATATTCGTCAGAACTTTTATTCAAACAATTTAAGGTCAGAAAATTAAATGCATTATACTTCTACCACGCAACATTACAAATTTATAAAGATGATATTCAAAATAAAGTAACACCCTTTAAAAATAACAGAAATCTCAGACAAACGTCAATACTTCCAATTCTTAAATGTAAAAAAACAATAGGACAGCAAAATCATAAATATCTCGGTGTCAAATTTTTTAATTCCCTACCAGAAAAAATTAGAAACATGTACACTAACATAAAAGAATTTAAAACAAACCTTAAAAATTATAGTGAAAATATGAAAATATGAAATGAGTTATACCCTTCGACCAAGTATATCTAGGTCAATGGTTATACCAAATAAAACTATTATGATAACACCCCCCCCCCCATACACACAAGCCCTGCTTATTTATGGGGGTACATCAAATATATATATTATGTAACTAATTATTTTATAGAATCATTTTAAAATACATGTATCTATTTATGATTCATAATAAATATTAAAAAAAAAAAAAAAAAAAAATATGCCTACAAAATCTGAATTATCTCTTATACAACTTGTAAGGAATCTTTGAATAAAAAATAGTTTGTTTTTTTTTTTGTTTAAGTCTAGCGTGTTCCCGGCGTGCGTTGCAATGCCACTTAATAAAGAAATTGTTTCTCCCTGCGAGTCTTTTCCCATTCATCCCGTTCCCCTTCCGCCACCCCTTCCCCTACCATGTCCCTCTCCCCTCAAGCGTTCCCCCTCCACCTTCCCCGTCTGCCCTCCCCCTCTTCAACTTCCCCGTCCCGCCAACCCCCCTACCGCCTTTTATATATTCAGTTCCAGTACATTCAGCTCGCGTGCATATTACATTTTTTTTAAATTTTATATTATAAGAACAATCAATCAAATTTGGCACCCACTTAAAGTACCTATAATTCTTACTTAACTTCAAGTAAATTAAAGAATTTATTCGAAAATTGAATTTTGATTTATCAATCGATGGTTCGCAAAATATCATTCTCAAATTGTGATATTATTGACAGTTTCGTAAGAGTTTTTATGATGATTAAAAAAAACTTTTCAGGTGTATTGTCATGTGGTTGTAATAATCCAGAAATCTTCACGAGGGTATAAATAAGGTATTTTGAAAGTTTCAAACATTTCCTTTGCTTAACAGCGCCCTTGAGGTGATTTTTCACAAAATCGGCGCTATATAAATCATCCAAATATTATTATTTAATATGGTAATGCATAGACAACTCACATACATAAAAACAAATATTACTTTTTATATACGTAGAAGATCAATAAATATTAACGGATAAATAAATTTTTACGGATAAACCTGATTTTTGGGTTAATTTTTAGTACCTACGTATTTCATAAAAGTATAAATTGTATTGTTTTCCATCTATTTTTTAAATTTAATTTTGGTATTTTGTTTCTTGACAGTTTATTCTATAAACCTGAAATTTCATCGAAAGAAATCGCTTTTCAAATCCAAAAAAAATCTAAGTGTTATTAAAGGTACACGTGTGTGTAACCGCTTAGTATTGTACAGCATAAAAACTATAACTTCAAATTGGCGAGTACGCATCTAAAGCATGTGGAAGGTTCGAGCGTGAATATTGTAGAATGACGGTAGATAGATATCGACCTTTGGTAAACCTAGTAGGGGGTGAATTGAATCTACCTTATTTTTTCTGAAGCTATTAAAAAAAGAAAGCGTTTCTCGTGCATTCCCGCCAAACTTCGGCAAACGACGTGGAGACGTGACGTCACCAGACGACGCCGGGCGTCCACATCGTCGCGGCGTTTCGTAGCGATCGTAGAGGGTGGTCTAGTACTTATTTACTTGCGTAGGTAACTAAATACTATTAAAATTTGGCTTACATCTCACCCGGAGATCGTAATACCGTTATCGGTCTCCGTGGTCGATGGGTAAGACCCTCGATAGACCAATAAATAGCTACATTATCAGCGAGTTAGATAGGCTGTTTATAATGGTAAGCTCTGGCGTTATGAAATTTGTATAATTGAAAATGTGTGTATTTTATATATTTTAGCGACAGGGAAGAAAGGCAGGGGGAAGGTGGGGTTCGCGGAGAGGGAAGAGACGGGGGGAAGGCGGGAGGGAATGGGGACGTACGGGAAAGGACATGCAGGGAGAATCAATTTATTTCTTTGAACGGCATTGCAACGCATGCCGGGTACCAGCTAGTAATCTAATATTTTAACCGAAAATTATTTTATTTTTCTAAATTGGAATTATAATGTTCCGTGATATATTTTGTGGATTGTAATGCTCAAGTATTTTGGTAAATTTCGTACGTATTTACACTGTATGTATATTGGATAATTAATAAAATAATTATGTAAGGGAGATAAAAAGAAATAATACGACCAACATTTTCATAAAGAAACAAATACGATGAAAAAGAGAATAATAAATTGAACAGGGTTTGGGGAGGAATTCTTAGAGATGACTACAAGGTTTAAATTGTTATCTCATTATTTTTCAAATTGTTTTTTTACTAAAAACATGCCTACGTATATAAAAATTCTAATTGCCAATGCTGAATCTTGGTAAAGCTTATATTATTATTTTAAACCAGCGAGTTCCCGGCATGCGTTGCTACGCCACTTAATAAATAAATTATTTCTTCCTGCGTGTCCTTTCCCATTTGTCCCGTTCCCCTTCCGCATCCCCATCTTCTCCCGCGTCCCCTTCTCCTCTCGCATTCCCACTCCGCCTTCCCTCTCCCCACACCCCTCTTTCCCCGTCCCTCGAATCCCCCTCCCGAGTTCCCCTCCCCCTCCCAAGTTTCTAGTCATTTAGTTTTCAAACAGCTCTTGCAATTTTTTTATGAAAATTTCATAATGCCAGAGCTCACCAGTATATATAGAAACCATCGCTGGCAGGCACATATCAAATCCCCAAAGTTTCATCGCAATCGGATGCACTCTTAGCAACTCATAATTTCAAGATGCCAGTACTCACTATTGTATATAGTAAGAATGGCGGGCATGCGCACATCAAATCCCCAAAGTTTCATCGCAATCGGATGAATGGTTCAGCAACGCATATCACACGCACATAGACAGAAGCAATCGTATTAACATTTTTATACGTATTGTATATAGATACGGTACTATCTATGTATTTGTAACTACTTTGTTGCTACATATTATGTGATTTGTAACCACTGTACGATTGTATATTATAATAAGTTCTATTTCAAGTTAGTCGAGTCTGCATAAGAGTAGGTGTAGAAGGTAGTAGTTAATTTAGTGGGTACCTCAGAGTAACAATAAAGTATATTGTTACTCTGAGGTGGGTACCTACGTAATATGTATATCTTTAGGCAATATTTGTTTGTATGTCTACTGGGTATTGTGAACTTTATCATTTACTTTAAGTTAGAAGTATAATAATATGTATAGAGTTAAATTGTACTTTGAATTAATTACTTAAATTAAATTAAAATAGTTATACAAAACTGTAGCGATATAATTTAATAAAATGCACAATTATTCCACCAAACAAAATGGCCATATCGTAAAAACGATTTCTATAAAAAACAATCGTTAAACTTAATGTTATTAACAAAATTTTCAATTTAATTTATAATTATATCGTGAGTTTGGTTTGAGCGGTTCGTTGAATATTAATAATATTGAAAGGTACGACAAACCAAGTTTTGTGGTTGGAAGGTGGATTTTAAGAAAACAAAATCAAAATATTTTGAATAACTTCGAAATAATTACTGATTTTCGAAAGATCAAGGTGAAAATCTTTGATTAAAATTTCGAAGTAAGCTTTTGTACGCGAATTAAATAATGAGTTTTCTCTACTAAGTCATTCATTAATAATTCATTATTATTGTTATAATTTGTTTTACTAGAGTGTAGTGTAAAGTTGGCAGCGATTTTAATGAATAATAATGATTGGCATGATAACACTAAAATTATTTTTTAAAGTTTAATTTAAGTTAAATTTAATAATGTTATTATTACTAAAATTAATTAATAAACGACATGTAGCTAAATCCAATCCTTTTTTTGTAATACTTCATGTCTGAATAATCTTACGTCAGCATCAAAAAAGTTTTACAAATAAAATTTGACTTCTTCTAATTGACATCAAAATCAACAAAGAATCTCGTAGAAATCTTTACCTTCCCAAATAATTGATTGCCTTTGAAGTTTTGACAAACATCAAATAAATTGATAACAGTGCAGGTAAAATAGGACAAAATTTACAATCAAATGCCAAAATATTTATGAGTGAATAACAAAATTCGTGCGTTCATGAAACTTTGGTCATACATTCATATTGGCAGTATACACCAAGATATTCAGATTCCACACAAAAAAAATTCTGAATACTCCTCTGGGATGGGGGGAGGGGGAAGGAGGATTTTTTTACAGCTAAAATAGTAGGTAATCAATTTGGTAGGCGGATATGGGTACCGCCGCCCCGGGAATATTTATTGGATTACCGACACCTCTGCCATAGGTCACCCCAAGTGGTTCGCTACGTTTGGTGAATTAGCAGGGGTGCCCGGGCTCATGGGGGGGAGGTTTGTCCAGGTCTTGGTGGCGGATGCGTCTGCCCACCAGCTGCATGGTTGGCAAGGAGAGATTGGTTGAGGAGATCCCTTCGACTTCTCCAGTCTCTCGGAACATCGCCTTGCACCGCAATGGGAGGGATGGATTCATGCGTCTGTCATTCCTGGACACACTGACCCCCAGATTCCTACCCATCCCTAATACCCTTTTCCTTTTCAGAATTTCCTCTCCCTTTCCTTTCTTTCCTAAAAAGACCCTCCACACAGAATCATGGGAATTATTTTCCTCAGGGCCTCCTGTGTCAAAATGCACAAAATTAATTTTTTTACACGAGCTTCACACAGGAGGCCCTGAGGAAAATAATTTCCCTCAAGGCCTGTCATCTTTGGGGATGTTGTGTGGAGGGTTTATTTTTAAGGAAAGGACGGAGGGGAGGGTTCTGAGAAGGAAAAGGGTTTAAAGGGTGGGTAGGAATCTGGGGTTCAGTGTGTCCTAGTCATCCGCCTCCAAGACCTGGAACAAACCTCACCCCATGAACCCGGGTACCCCTGCTAAATCACCAAACGTAGCAAACCACTTTGGGTGACCTATGGCAAAATGACAAAATTCAAGCATTATTGAAAATTTACTCGTGCTTTCTTCTTGGCATTAAAAATGAAAATCTGCAGAATCCGCCCAAAATAATGTGATGGAACCATTCTACTCTAGGGGGTTATGCCTTTTACTTTTGTTTACTAAAAGCCTGTCTTATCTAAGAACGGAGCAGCGATTCAGCATAAATGAAAACGTAGTAAATTATACATCATTCGACCGTCGTAAACTTTTTAAAAATGTGTTAACGTAGAATAAATGTTTAAAAAATACTCTTCAATAAAGAAAAAAAACTGAACATACGTTTTAAAGATATTTTCTTTTGTTTTACCTAAACGAAACAATTAACCTCCCTGGCAATATTTCCTATCGTTTAATTTTAATCAATCAAAGCTAATTCTATATTTTATTTTACTATATAGTTGCGAGATACGAGGAAATAACTAACTGAACTTATCACATAGGATTCAGGATAAACCTCCCGACACCAAGAGTGGCACGTTCGGATTATGGTAGAACAAATTAAGAAGATTCCCATAGAAGGATGAAGGATGACAGCCCAAACTTTGAACACATTGATGCACTTTACGTAATGACTTATTTCCTAATCTGTGGGGACGTTGAAAATGTGAAGGTTTATGGAATCGTTTTATGAATCTAAAAATCGAACAGAACATCATTATTTGTACTAATTCAAATTAATGATCATAAAGAGAAAGTTCCATTGTAGACATACATTTTTTTAATCGTAATTTTTAAATATCCGTATAATTTTGGACAATAAGGCCATCCCCTCATGGAGAAACTGAAAAAAAAAACCAGTTGGCGACTCAATCGCCATCCACAGGAAAGGAATTTGCGAATTTTATTGGCGGTCCGCACACAGGCAACTTTTTAAAGACCAGCGCTGCTAGTCGCCGCGGCCGGCGCGTTTCAGTTGCCATGTTGACATGTTGCCATAGTAGCGCCTCACGACCTTCGTCAAGTTTTCGAGTAATTTACGATATGTCAGATCAGGAAAATATCGATCTTGTTCGGGAGGTTGATAAATTATTATTATACATTAAGGTTGATAATTGATAAATAATTAATAAATAATATTTTTGTTAAACAAGCTAATATAATTATTGAAATAGGTGTCTCCATGAGCGGATGGCCTAAGATTTTTCGCGTGTTTTGGACTGCATTTATCTTTTTTTAAGTTTTAAAATTTTTGAATTACTCATTAAAAATTAATTTTAAAAAATTGGTAATGTTTTACAATGGTATATATATGGATATTGAAGAATAAAGATGATAATGGATAAAGCAACCTTATTTTTGGATACGTTTTTAGATTTTCACGGCCAAAAGTATTTTCGATGCGTTAATATAAGTAATTGTGCCCAATTACACAACTGTTCTGATGATGGACCCTGTAACGCTGTCCGAAACGTTGGCTAAAGAAGGAGGTAGCGCAACACGGCATAACACCCCAAAAACAAACAACGAAAAAACCTTATTTTTATTAACATTTTTAATTATCACCTCAATGAATTAGAAATTTACGAGAGTTCAAATTCCTTAACAATCTTCGTAATGTAGGGTTAGGACTTTAGGAAACACTATCTGTTTCTCAGATTTTAAAACTAACATCAAATGAAAGTTGCATAATATTCTGAAGTATTTTATTAATTTTTTTATATGAAATACCGCACAAGAGTCCCAACTGCTCCCGTCTGGAGCCAGTGGCATCCCCAATTGGGGTATGTTGTGAGGCTGAAGGTAGTGGGGAGGGGAAGGAGATAGGGAAGAGGAAGGTGGGGAAGTACCTGGCTATTCAGATCTGGTCACTAAACACGGCTAAAGCCATTTCAAGCAACGTTTCAATTCTGAATGGTGGTCTTACACCAGGGCGATACTGATAGTATCTTCCACTCTGGAACGTGCCGCAAATATACTATATATTATTTTAAATGAATAAATCGTGAAATAACACAAATTAATCAAATAAAATTTATTTGCGCACGCCAGGTTCGAACCCGCGACCTTCGGATTGTGAGTCGAGATAAAATAATACCTATATTATAACAACCAACTGAAGTCGTAAATACTGTTGTACAAAATGATGCTTAATTTTTTATAAGGAAAGCATTAAAACCAAATGATTCGTGCATTTAGCGGCGTTAACGACCTGAGATTATAAAAACATTAATAATACTATATTTCGTGTAAAAATGTAGCTTTCCATTATTCATAAAGATAGAATAACCATTAAACCAAAAAAAATACGGATGAAATAATAATTATTGCAATCTCTTTTCATTCTCGGCGTTTATTTTTTCATTAAAAACGCGATGGGTAATTTTATTGCAGGAGAGTGAAAAACGGAGACGGCTAAAGAGCGGTTTACAAGTGTCATTACGAGGGAAGAAAGGGAGTTGTTAGGAAAATTACTGGGAGGCAAGAACAATGAGGGAACCCTCTTAACCTGAATAATTAAAGAAGAGTCCATTGCTTCCTCCTCTTTTTTTTCATTTTCCTCATTTGCCATCTTTTCTCTTTTCTGAGGAAAACATCTCACATTTTTCGCGGAAAACCGGGCGTTTTACAGATAGCCCCGAGCGAGATTAAATTTTAAATTATAATTTTAAAAAATTCTCTCTTGTTTTACAGGAACAATCCATTATTCCTGGAGGCGAGACGCTTTTCTTTTTCTTTAATTATGACCCGAAGATGAAAATATGATTTCTTTATGAGTATAATTAAAATTATTCCTCTCCGTTACACATTTTAAAAGGCGCTGAGCTCTAATTATGTTTTCTCAACATATTCAACGCATTTCTCGAAAATATTCTAAAACAACTATATAATAATATTTCAGAGCAAAAACGAAAGTTCCAAAATGGTAGACGAGTTTGTATATTATGAAGATGTATTAATCTAAATGAAGTAATGAGAATGTGGCATGAAAAGGTATATACCTAATCGTAATGTCAAATCTGATATTATAAAGAATAATTATTGTGCGTAATGTGTAAATTTTATAAATAAAATATTTTATGTAACGTTTAAGGGGAACGACTGCGCAGCCCTTTTCTTACCAAACTTTATTTTGGATTTGAGGCCAAAATAATTCCTTAATTAATTAATTCCTAGTAGAGTTGTGGGCTGCTTTATTTATTTGTGTTTTAAATTTATAAAATACATAAAGGTAATTAAAAAATCAATTATTTCGGGAAGGCATTACCTGTATTTTATTTTATTATTATTTTATTTACATTAGCTCTGCACAGGAGGCCCTGAGAAAAATAATTCCCCTCAGGGCCTATATCATCTTTGGGGATGCTGTGTGGAGGATATTTTCAAGGATAGGAAGTTCTGGCAAGGAAAAGGTAAGAGGGAAGGGTAAGAATCTAGGGTTCAGTGTGTCCAGGTCATTCGCCGCCAGGTTCAGACAAACCTCACCCCTTGAACCCGGGCACCCCTGCTAAGTCACCAAACGTGGCGAACCACTTGGGGTGACCTATGACAGAGGTGTTGGTTATCCAATAAATGGTTATTGTTATAATTTAAAACAGAAATAAATAAAATAACACGTATCCGTACTAGATACTTACAAAACCTTTTGAATAAAAAAAAAATTATTCTGTTTGGTTAAGTATTTTGGCCTCAAATTCAAAACTAAGTTTTGTCTGAAAAATGCCGCGCAACCGTTCCCCTTAATGAAGATGTAAGTAGTTACCTATTAATATACAATTTGATGATATTTAAAAAAAAAAATTAAGAAAGATAAAAAATTCCTGGGTTACGAATAACTAACTAACTATCCATCACGCCGTTTCTCCGCAGGAGTGGGCAGAGGAACCGGATCGCCAAACAACTCTGTCTTGACAAACATTCATACATCATCTCATACGACTCAAGAATTTGGTTCACTTAATCGTGCCATATCTTCCTCGGGCTTCCCCACTTCTTCTACCATTCACAAATATTCTGACAATATTCGAAAATCCCCTACTACCATCACAAAGCGGAAAATGTTGTTTGTGTCGCGAAGAAGGCAAAAGTCAGCCGAGGAATTTAAATCACGACGCGACCGACGCGACGCGCGACGTGACGCCTGAAATTTCTGGAAATTTAAAAATCTATTAACTCGGGTTTCGGGCCTATTTTGTCAGAGGGTCAAAATATTTCGGCTTTGCAATAAAATCCAAATAAATTGAACATTTCTGAACGCATCCGAAAACTAAAAAGTGTTTTTGAAAGGTGATGAAATATGGTTTCAAATTTTATCATTTTATATAAACATAATTTTTTTTAAATATTATTTTTTTTAATGTACACACAAAAAATATTTTTAAAATGGCTCACCTAACTTTTTTAACTAAAATTGCTGATACTTATATTAAATACGTCGATATTTGATGTGAATTTGTTTCCAAGTGTGTGAAATCGAGGAACAGGTGCATGTATGTGGTAGTTGGTTCCAGAATTATTGTTGCAGAATAATATATTTTGCTTAGTTGCTCGATTAGGTACCTTGAAGTCGAGATATAGGAGTTCAAATTAACAATCAAATTTAGAGTGAACAATTTTAAACAAAAAAGGTTCAATCATTTATTTTTCTTCTATTTTCTATGGAATGCAAATTAAGCGTATTTAGAAAGAATGTATAATTAATGTGTTGAATAGGAATGTGTAACTTGAAGTTGATAAATCGTAAAAATGTGTGCTGCACTCTTTTAATATTTCTTATATGGATTTGATAATATGGGGACCATACTATGGAATTGTATTCCAGCATGCTGCGTACTAGTGACAATTATACGATTTTTATAACTTTCAACGAATCGAAGTATTGTTCTGATTGTAAATACTAGTATTTTCTTGCCTTATTTGTTGTACGTAATTTATAAAATTTAATTGCGTTCATATTATTATTTACGCATGTATTGATAATATATAAATATAAAATAAAATATATATTATCCCAAACAATGAATTTAATATTGATAATATTTACAATCACAATCTGAAGTAAGTACCAAAATTTTCTTAGTAAAATTGGATATGGTAGACAATTTCCACGTTCAAGGAGTAACTTTTAATGCAAATTTTGTGAATCCGCTACATAATTTATTCGTATTGTAAATCCCAAACTCAACGACATCAATCAACCGCTTAACGCTTCCCGCTTCTCACTTCTCCACTTCTCCTCTTCTCCGAGGTTCTTAACCTATTATAATGTTAAACATTTTTCATATCTTATCTATTATTCATTACCTACATACCACCAAACAGCTTATTTCTTCTCCGAAATTCTTTTAAAATGTTGAAATAGGGGCGGATCGTAAATCCTTTTTCTGACAAGGCTAAAATAATCAATGTTCAGTAAAATCTACAAGAATCCCGATGCTTATTTTGTAAAATGTTTTAAAGTTTGACAGGTGGCAGAAAAGTGTAAATTTATGTTATGGGAATAGGGTTACCAACCGCTTTGGATTGGCCGGGATCGTCCAGGGATTGAAGTCCCGGCCAAAATTGATATCGATGGGTTATGTAATGAATATGCACAGCTTCGATGGTTCCCTGACAAAGGGCGAGAGGATGATAAAATGCGGACTGATGGTCAACACAAAAATGAAAAATCGCTAGAGCTAAAGAAAATTGGTTTATTAATTTCTATGCCATTTGTAAGGCGGGAATGGCTACTGCCCCCCGGCAACCATTAATTGGATGAACAACATCCCTGCCATAGGTCACTCCATGTGGTTTGCTGCGTTTGGTGAATTGGCAGGGATTCCCGGCTTCATGGGGTGAGGTTTGTCTAGGTCGTGGCGGTAAATGCTTTCGCCCACTTTTCAAGACCTTTTGATCTCTCCAGCCGGACTTTCTCGACCCATCGCCTTACACCACAGTGGAAGGGGTGGATTCATACGTTTGTCACCCCTAAACACATTGATCCCTAGATATCTACCTTTTTCCTTCCTAGAACTTCCTCTCCTTCTTGTCCCTAAAAAGGCTCTCCACACAGCATCCCCAAAGATGACGTAGGTTCTGAGAGATTTTTTTTCTTCAAAGTATGTAAAGATAATGTTAAAAAAATACCAGCATAATGTCTACTCAGGGCCGACCTTGACCCAAACGTCACCTGTAAAATTTTGACGCTCATTATCAAAACCAGTAAACGCCCAGGCAGGATCACCACGATCAATAATATTTGGATTATTTGTTTTTGTGTATCACCGTTTTTTTTAAAAGGGCGATTTGTTAAGAGTTAGGTTTTAACAACGCCTTGACAATTCGGCGCTCGGGGAGGACTGCCCCAATTGCACCCAGGTAGAGCCGTCCCCGTATCAACCCATAAAGAGTATTTAGGGATACGAATATGGGCGAGTGCAGTAACAAGTTATTCAAACATTTCATTAAAATTGCTATTAAACAACGCTTCCAAAACTATTGACATATTTAACTGTAGCCTTGAAGAATTTAAGAGGTATTTAAGCGCCACAAATTACCCGCTAATAAATATTCAAATATTTACTTTAAAAGAAAATAAACGGTGGAACACTAAATATCAAATTTAAGCCGCGGCGTCCCGCATTTCTACCGATTTATTACATATTTTCTTTAAACACCAAAGTTTTAAAGCTCTTAAAAAAAATGTCATTTTTGAAGATAATATCTTTACAATACCCACGCCGATGCGGCAATTATATGAAATTCCCTCAATAAAAAAAATCGCAAAATTTGCTCCGAAAATTATTATTTACCCGTTTTTTTCTATACGTTTACAAAATTCACAGTGTTTCTTTTAATGCTATATCTAAACCAACGAGATTTTTGTTCTATTTTATACGGGTCGTGTTTTATTAAACATTTTCACAAAAGTTATCGTTTTTAATATAAGCGCGCTCTTTTTAACATTCGTATTTACATATCTCTCCATCTTCTTCTTTTGAGCGGGTATACCGCGCCTTAAAGGTGAAGAAAACTACTTACAATTAACAACTTCATTTCCATAATGAGTTATGCTGTTTTGAAATATCATTTTTAACCAATGAAATTTTTTTAAATTTATCATTTTTAACCCCCGACGCAAGGAGCGGTGTTATAAGTTTGACGTGTCTGTGTGTCTGTCTGTCTGTCTGTGTTGTCGTAGCTCCTAAACGAATGGACCGATTGTGATGCAGTTTTTTTTGTTTCAAAGCTGACATAATAGAGATGGTTCTTAGCTACAATTCATGAAAATCTGTTCAGGCGTTTCAAGGTTATCAGCCTTTTTTTGTGTCGGGGTTTTCTTAAAATTTTGTAAATTTTACTTATTAACCAATCTAATTGCCAAAATGAAAAATATTTCTAAAAATACCGTTGAAACTTGTACAAAGCCGGGTAGTAACTAGTATCTACAATACGACAGTTTTTTTAGACAAGTTTTGAGATAATGAAGAAAGCAATATTCGAATACTGCCCACAAATCAAATATTATTTACACGTGTCTGTGTTTTACATATTAAAAGTCTTATAAAATAACACCGGGGGGCATAAAGTATAACATTTTGAAATATCATACTAGTGACCCAGAAAACATCTATATGTTGGTTAATGACATACCTCCGAATTTTAATACGTAAACATACAAACTGATTATAGTTCTAAATAGCCAATGAATTAACATATCTTTTGTCGATTATCACCATATTCACAGGGTTAACAGAAAAAATATTATAAAATCGTAAACTTTAAAACGTAAAAATTTGGTCCAATTTTGGACCGCTGTCAATCGCAGAAAAATTTAAGTGGTCCATATTTTGACCTTAGTCGCTCCAGTGGTTATGAGTGATCTGAGTATTGTACCAGATGGAGGGTTCACTTTTACGTGTAACTACACTCAACTTGAATTTCGATTTTTCGGAGAAGTCTGACTAATCACCTGGACGATCGATATTACCATCTTGGAATATACTTATATGTATATTATAATATACTTCCCGAACCTGCAGGATAACATTAAATACTGAGCTGATTTATTTGTATGTCAGTCCGCCCCAGTGTGGAAGTAATCATTTGCTCTCTAACATGAGTATTTTGTGCTTTGCTTTGATAGTTACTTCTCATTCTTCTTTCAGTGTTATCTTTCTCTTTCATTTCTCATTCTCAGATGTTTGGCAGTTTATTCAATAAAAGTGTTTTTGTGCTTTTATTGAAAATTATTCTCTCGTGGCAAATTCTTGGATCTGGTTGCAGAGATCACGGTTTAAACTCGACGATGCGCAATTTTTAATAAAATTACATTCACATCAGAAATCATTACATAGTATAAAATGAAGTCGCTCCCGCTGTCTTTTAGCTTAGATCTTTTAAACTACGCAACGGATTTTCAAGCGGTTTTCACCAATAGATAGTGATTCAAGAGGAAGGTTTATATGTATAATACATGCATATTATAGTAGAGAAAATCCGAGAAATTCAAATATTCAATTCAGGATTTGCAATCAATTATGGATTTGATATGTATGAAAATTAACAGATGGTGTTGGTTACAAAGGTTGGGTAATGGCGTTGTGTTTCGTTGGCCACAGCAACGTGTAGCCGGGTCTGCTAATTGTTAATAAATTATATTACCTCAGTTTATTTGCACTTAATTCTGGAGTGCTAAGTACTCTGTTCCCAGAGGAGTTATGTTTATAATTTAACCAAATAATTCCAAACCTTCCTCTTACTCCACTCCTGCTCCCCTGTGTTTCCGTCCGCTTCTCATAATATTTTTGCAATTAAAATACATTAATTACTGAATTATTTGAGTTATCGTTATAAATTTATGACAAAAACTAAAAATAAAACCATCAGTGACAAGTTTTCGATTTAACTGACGTTCCTTGTAGCTGGACAAATAAAGAATAAAAATATATTATTGTAAACAAGATTGAAATAAAAATAGAAATAAGAATCAGGTATTCTTCAACACGAGTGAATGTTTATAGTAACTTTTGAAATTCGTTCTACCAAAAAAATTGGAAAAAAGATATGCTAGAGAAAGTAATAAAAAAAAAAATTATGTTATTTTTTTTTTTTATAAAATGTTAAGATCTTAAGTATTGTTTGAAGAAATCTCTTCCCTTTTCAAATATCCAATGATTTATACGGGGTTTAAAAAGGGATATAGAAGTGTTTGACTTTATTTCGGTACTCAATGCATTATATATTTTAGGAGCCAGATGAACCAAAATTTTTAGTATGATAGCGTATGATAGTATGATATGAGTAGCGATGAACCAAAAGTATATAGTAAGAATCGCGGGCATGCGCACATCAAATCCCCAAAGTTTAATCGCAATCGGATGAATGGTTTAGTAACGCATAACGCAGATGCATAACGGCTTGTAATACAACCCATTCCGATCTGAAAAAGTAATTTTGTTTCAGAATGACTATTTCACCTGTCCTCCCTTGAAGTACTACCACGGGTGAAAACCTTATAATGAATAAATAAGACATACTTAACCTATCTGGAAAAGTGGAAATATAAATGAACAGGGTCGGAGTGGTGACCTGGGTGGGAGGGATGTAAAAGGCTGGGTGGTGTGGGTGCCACAGGGTGGGACGGGTGGAGCTACGAAACGGATACGATAAACGACTCGGGAATGTATGTAGGTCGACTATTTGGAATGGTGCTTCCCGGTTGTTTATTGCTTCGCGAACTTAATGTGAAGCGCACTCATATAATATATAATATTATTCGTATGTTCTCTGCTTGTATTCATCGTTCGTTTCAGAATATTATGTGCATGTCACGTTCCGGAATCCGGTTTGAGTGCTTCATTCATCTAATTTCTTCGGGTTTATTCAAGGTTTATTAGGGAGTTTTTCAATATTTGAAATGAATGAATTCAAAGCAATCTAACAATATTAATGGAAAGAAAATCATTTCAAAGTAACTAAATTATTATTTCTTTTAAATGTAGTCGAACGGTGAAAATAATAAAGATCTTAAAGTGTTTGCGGATTCTATCCACAATCAGAAAATTGCCGAAGAAAATTCTCCGCTCAGTAAATATTCATTTTCACCTTCGTCTCAACCTGTTTAGGGAATATCGTCTGTTATATTATACAAACATTTTATATACGAGGTAAATAAAATGTATGTAAACTTTGAATACGATTTTAGATTTTCACGGCCAAAAGTATGTTCGTTATACCGTTATTATATTTGTTTTTGGGGAGTTATGCCGTGTTGCGCTACCTCCTTCTTTAGCCAACGTTTCGGACAGCGTGTCCGAAACGTTGGCTAAAGAAGGAGGTAGAGCAACACCGTATGATACCCCAAAAACAAATAACGAAAATATGTTAACTTTGTTGCAATAACTTTAGTTAAATGTTTTGGTATTTTTTTTAGTATTCTGGTATTTAGTTAAATATTTTCAAATTTGGTAAGCTCACGTAAATACTTATATCATGAATACATCGGTGACCGGACAACTCAGAATGAATTCAATTCAACACCTCCTTTAAAAAAATCATTAAAAGTGATGAAAAAAAAAATGATTTAGAATTGTTATTTAGGTCACGTTAGGTTAGGTTATAGGCTATTTTTCTTTTTTTTCTTAGCTTTAAATTACATTTCAAAGAGGTGTTGATTTGAGTTGATTCTGAGTTGTCATATGGAACCGTATATATCACGTCCATATTTCGTTAGTAAAATGCTAAGGCGCTTTTTTATTCAAAATTCTAATTTGTTGTATGGAAAAAAAAATATTTCGGAAAGCGAAATCTTCAGGCTACATTTTATTTACGAAGGGTTTGACTTAAAAACTGAAATGGACTACAAAGACAGTTGATTTATGGACAATTATTATTGCAAAATGAATATGACGAAGTTGGTTTCGTATCCTACGGAGGTAGGAGAGGTATTTACTCAAATGCAATCAGGTTCTTTCAATAATAAAACAATACTTTGGACAACTTGAGACTGTATTTCCTTCCTTGTTTTGTGCGTGCATGGAAAATGAATAATACGTACCTGCACAATGTATTATTTTATTTATTTATAATGTACAACAGACAGGAGTTAACATTTTTAAAAATCAACCTCTTTTACTTTAACACATCTATTGTCAAATATCTTTAAAAACTTTTTTTAATTAGTTTTACTGACGATTGAATCTTATTAGTTAATTAAGGAGTCATTAACGCTAATAACTGAGCCAAATTCCAATTGGATAGGACCGACATTTATTTCGTATTTTAACAGCTGTAATGTCATCCTATTTCAGAGGAAAGCGCCAAAATACATAAATTGCAAAATTGATAAAAATGCGTTGTCATCGATAACGAGCCTATCTGCCGAGTTTCAGCTCGATTGAATATTGGGAAGTGGGTTAATTTCCGCTTCCAAGATTCCACTTCACTCACACATTCATTCAAGAAAACAAAAATCGAAAATATTTACATGTATTTAAAAAAATTCAATATAACAAATAGTAAATACCAGCGTCCAATAAGGTTGTACAACTAAACTATACGTAATGACGAGACCGGCCAACTATTTGAATAGTTTTAAAATCCTTTGAATTTAGAAAAATACTTTTACAATGGAAAGACGCTTGCCACCTAACAATCGAGATTATTTCCATTGAATTGCAATTTGGGAGGCGGTACGGGTACCGCCGCCCCGGGAACCATTTATTGGATAACCAACACCTCTGCAATGGGTCGCCCCAAGTGGTTCGCTACGTTTATTGACTTAGCAAAGGTGCCCGGGTTTATGGGGTGAGGTTTGACCGGGTCTTGGCAGCGGATGCATCTGTTCACCAACTGTGCGGAAGGCCGGATCAGGAGAGACTGGTTGTGGAAGACTTTTTGATTTCTCCAATAGGACCCTCTCAGAACATTGCCTTGAACCTCAGTGGGAGGGTTGGATTTATACCTCCGATACACCCACCCAGCATACCCTTTTCCTTCAGAGAACTTCCTCTTCTTCCTTTCATGAAAATACCCTCCACACACCATCTCCAAAGATGACATATGCCCTTAGGTAAATTATTTTCCTCAGGGCCTCCCGTGTGGAGCTAATGTAAAAAAAATGCTGGATTATCTTTTACCCTTTTAGTCGTAATCATATATGACTCACCCCAAGTGGAAACTCTCTCGAGGTAACCTTCCATTCTCTGCTTCAAAGCCCTCCGAGCCATTTGCAAAGCTAAATGTAGTAACAAAAAGTATAATACATACCTTTATAATGCAGAAGCACCCCCCTCTTGGGGAACATCTTCTTGGACTTGGTTTTGACGAGGATGTCCAAGGTCTCTCCCTCGGAGACCAGCACCAGCGGCGTGTCCACCTGCTCGCACGTGGACAGGATCAGCCTGCCCGAGGAACCATCCTCAATGCTGAGGCTATCCAGGCAGTCGTCCTCGTAGGGGCCTATACCTGGAGAGGAATCATTTCAAACATATCTCAATTACGTAAATAATTTAAAATCTTTAATAATTGAAGAAAATTAGCATCTCTCCAAACGAAAACTTCAATTAGAAAAATCATAAAAAAATTCGGCCGCATCTAAGAGCTGAACCCTGGAAGGATATATTTATCCAAGACACTGTCTAGATTGCATTCAGTTCTGGAAAAATCTTGCATTCACATATAAAGATAGATAGCAGGCGATTAAAAAAAAAGCTTTTAGAAAATGTAGATATTGTTGATAGTTTTTAGTCAAAGTATGGATAACGAAGGGGATAGGGCTGAATTAGCTCAGTGGTTAGAGCATAGCCCCGGCAAGGTTAAGGTCCTGGATTTAATTACTAGATCTGACAGAATGTTTTCTTAATTTTTCTGTTTCAAATTTTCGTTTGAGGGTCGCTAATACAATGTGTAATATTTCATTTTGAGATTTAACTCATTGTTATTAAATACAATAGTAATACCTGCAGCTAATACAGCTGTTAATTGCTCCTTCAACCAGTTATCCATAGTCCATGAAGTTTTTTTAAATAAATTCTGAGGTAGTTCTGATTTTTTTCCTTATTTATGGTTATTGGGGTACGGACTACAAATCCGAGTTTGCTAACAAAATAAATTATTGGTATTTGAGGTGTAGCCAAAAAACATGTTTTTCCCGGTTTTTCAATATAACCCAAATATGTACAATACTTACTTAAAATAAATATTTTTTCGTAAATACTTTCAGCTTCGTAAATCCTACAATTATCATAACCCGTGATTTTTCACTAGTCTATGCTAATAATAAAAATATTTTAGGTTTGGTTTTTTTTTGCACGTTGATCAAAGGAACAATTTTTTTATTGAATCATATTTGCGATTTGGGAGGCGGGAACGGGTACCGCCGCATACCTTTATTGGATACCGCCGCCGGGAACCTTTATTGGATAATCAACACCTATGCCTTAGGTCACCCCGAGTGGTTCGCTAAGTTTGTGTGATTTAGCAGGGGTGCCCGGGTTCATGGGGTAAGGTTTGTCTAGGTCTTGGACGTGGATGACCAGGACACACTGAACCCCAGATTCCTACCCATCCCTTAAACCCTTTTCCTTCCCAGAACTCTCCTCTCCTTCCTTTCCTTAAAAAACATCCACACAGCATCCCCAAAGATGACACATTCCCTGAGGGGAATTATTTTCGTCAGGGCCTCCTATGTGGAGCTCACGTAAAAAAAAAATATATATATATATATATATATATGCTTTTTAACTCCGGTCTTTATGTTGTTTTTCTTTCTTTTCTTTATTTTCACTAAATAATTTAATACACTTAAGTGAAAACCTGTTATTGGTTAAGTAATTTATACATGTTTTATCTTTCATTGTAACTATTATAACTGTTGGTTTTCCAATAAAATAAAAATAAAAATAAATAAAATATTGTTATGGAATTTTGGTGACGACGTCGCACTATGGTTTGGCCCGGAATAACACCGTCTCATAAATCGAAAAACTGTACCTTTTTTTTTCAGATATACCTATAGCGGTTTTAATAAAATAAATAATCAACGAATGTTTATCCGTTGGAAAAAAAAACTTTTGTTCTTTTGTATCCCCAAAGATGACATAGACCCTAAAGGAAATTATTTTTCTTAGAGTCTCCTGTGTGGAGCTAGTGTAAAAACAATGTGCAGGTAATCGGGTTGAGTTTACAGAATAAATTGCAACTGGTTAATAGATAACATTTCAAATATATTTTTCAATAGTTTGAAGACAACATTTTACCTATTTTGACGCCGTAATTTACTTAGCCGTTCTTACGTGCGCCGATAGGTATAGTAGTAAAAAAGCCACGAACTACATTGCCTATTTAGATTTTGTGTCTAATGGTCTACACATAATTTTTCGGTATAGTAAAACGGGTCGTGTGATTTCCGCCCATCTGCGAGACAATAATAGGTAAGTTGTCTCAATCGCTAGCTGAATTCTGCAACATAAGTACCCTTTACACGTAGAGTTCGGAGCGGGACGTGCCCCGCGCCATTTCAGGCCGCCGCGCAGAAAAGTCTCACAGTGAACTGCGCTGTAAACCGTTATCTTACATTCGGTCTTTACTTTCCTGCGCGGCGGCCTGAAGTGGCGCGGGGCACGTCCCGCTCCGAACTCTGTGTGTAAAGGGTACTAATGTAAGCTTATAATTATTACGTCCACGATTTTTAGGCAAGGTAGGAAACATAAAAACAAAAATAGAACCGATATAAAAAGCTTTTCAGTATTTGAACTGAAACATCAAACTCCAGTCTGTGTTACATCGCGTTGTTACGATCAAAATCCTCCCAATCAAATTACAGATAAAATATATTTTTATAAACCGTTTTCATCTTCTCTCCAGAACATATTCAGTACGTTCGCCAACGACCATATTATTATCTGTTGAAAACACCGGTTCTCGTTAGACTGAAATTAAGCACCATTGGGCGCGGTCAGTGCTTGGATGGGTGACCGCTTGGGAACACCTCGTGCCGTTGGCTTTTTTGTTGCTGATTTTATAAAATACTTTTTATATGAAAGGAATTTTAATTTGTTTCTATTTTATCGCATTACTTTTTTGTTAGGTACGTATCGAAATGTTTCATCTGATTTCCCACCAAGTAAAATTAAACGTATTCATATACGACAGTTTAAACATTTTAAAATTGTAAGTAAATAGTTCGCGGCGTGTTATTTTTATAATAAATTGATAATAATATCACCGTGATCCCTGATGAAAAGCTTTTGACCGGTTAACGCCATCTCTACGCAGCTTTTTGAACTATGTTATAAAGTATTCATGCAAACCTAAATTCTAGACAGGCTGATAGATGGCGCCGAAGAAAATGGAACACGCAATACGGAACGGAACAAACATCATCAAACTTATTACTTTATTATAGAGTTGAAATGACACGTCTTTCAGTAAATTACAGGGATAAGGATAATAATACATACTATCTTATTACATTCTCAAGGAATCCGCCACTTTCTATAATATCTCATAATGAATTATGTAAAGGTGTATTTCAATGAATTTGAATTTTTAAATGCACAGGTGTGGTGGGAAACTATTTTCCCTTTCAAAGTGAAGAAATTAATTTTAGTCGTAAACTTTTAGAGTAGGACCATAGAGGGAGTAACTCATTATTTTGCAGCCTGCGCCTCGTGTTTTACGCTATTTAATTTTGATATTTATTATTATTGAAGCGAAATCTTCTTTAGCACCGTTGTGATTTGAAACTTGAAACGAAAAATAGCCTCACTAAAAGGAGCCAAACACATACCTACATCTATAGGATTTAGCGTGCGAGAGAATGAGATATTATAATCGGTCGCCTCTTTGTGCGGTGCTTCGAGTTCTCGCCACTCTCGTCTACTTTAGTTTTCTGAAGGTTTCACTTCTACCGCATGTCAATTGCAAACTCTGTAAGTACCTATTTATTTTAAAATAATGGATGCGTAACGAAAAAGGAAAGGCCGCCGCTGTCAGTGATAAAAAATACAAAAAAAAATAATTCCTTTCAATCATAAAAAGTCGTTTATAAAATAATTAACAGCAACAAAAAATAAGCCAACGGCACGCGGTGTTCCCAAGCGGTCACCCATCCAAGTACTGACCGCGCCCAATGTTGCTTAACTTCGGTGATCGGACGAGAACCGGTGTGTTCAACATGGTATGGTCGTTGGCGAAAAACGACAGTTTAAAGGCACGTATCCTGCGCCACAATACACATGAACACTAGCTTGAACAGCACCCAAAACATTGAAAATTTGAACACTTCGTGTTCAAAAACCCTGTGTTCAAGCTTTACCACAGCCGACGGAAAACATTCATCTCCCGGGCGAAGGGGGAAGGCTGGCGGGGGGAAATGTGTTCATATTTTTACAAGAGCCGCGCGATGCGGTCATGTATGGAGAATCAAACCGAACAAGTTTTTGAGGTTATGCGCAATGATTAATAATCACTAGTTTAAAAAAAAAGCTTAATAATCACTAGTTTAAAATATTATGATACCTAAATACAAAATAATAAATATATTTGATAATAAAATTATAACATAATAACGAATATTAACAATATTAATATTAATATTATTTTTGAAGTGGGTGAAGCGGGAGCGGGAAGGCAGGCGGGGCCGGCGGGCCCGGCGGGGGGGGGAAATAAGTTCATATTTTTACAGGAGCCGTACGAAGCGGTTGGTTGGTACCGGAGGTAAATCGAATGACGTTTGGGGTTATGTCAACCGCGCGAGCCTAATACCTAATTATGACTTTAAATTCCAAATAAATACTGTCGTAATGATGATTATATCTTTCGTGATCTCACTTGTAAATAAAGTCTATTAATTTATAAATCGGTTTCAGAGACACGGAAGAAATGACCAATTAAAATAGGTATTCTATTCTTTCCCTGATAAATAAATACCTAATAAAAATCTAGTTAGGTAGGTTAGGTCTAAGTTGAAATCTGCGTGTTCTCCTTTATATTTCGTTTACAATATCATCGCTAAATTTCTTAACAGAACTCGACTTTTGACGTTTGAATTTCGAATGCGTAATTAATTACGCATTCGAAATTCAAATACTGACTTTAGGTCATAATAATTGATATTAGTCGGAAATCTTTCCTGGTAAATAAACATCTATTAAAATATCTCTGTTTTCTCCCTGATGTAGCACCTCTTCTTCATCGGAACATATTTTAACATTTATTTAAACGCTAAACGTCAAACGTCAAGTCAGTTGCGTACGCGTGGACGCGTGGACTCGTGGACAGGCCACTAGCAAAGTGTAGGACCGCGCGAACTTCACACCTGTTCACACCAATCTTTCAAACCATGTTTAAAAAAACGCAGGAGACGGAAAACAAAGAACGTTTATAGTGGGGTTCAAGCTAGTTTTCATGTGTATTCTGGCGCAGGAGTTCCGCCTTAATACTGAATAAGTTCTAGATAAAAGATAAAAATAGGATTGTCATGAGTCATGATTCATGATTGTCAAAATTAAAATACATTTTTATCAGTTATTTGATTGAGAGGATTTTAATCATAACGACGTCGTGTAATACAGACTGATAATTTGATGTTTTCAGTTCAAATACTACAAAAAGCTATTTTAAATAGCTATTATAATATAATAAATTTTCAATTTTTGTTTTCTTGTTTCATCTTCAATTGTTGGAATGAGGTAAAAAGTGTGTGCCAAGACCGGGTTATTTAGCGGTCCGTTCTCTCTGCCTACCCCTGCGAGGAAACGGTGTGATGGTTAGTTAGTTAGTTAGTCTAGTTATTTTACCTACCGTGTCTAAAAAGCGTAGACGCAATTATAACTCAGTTTAGTGCGAAGTATATTTTAGTTTAGGAAACTTGCACAGGTGTTAAAAAGTACAAATATAAATGGTAAAGATGGTTGATACCTGAAATGGGTTGTCATTGCGGTTTTAAGTTTCGGAGACCGATGTGGAAAAGATACTTTTTTCAATTGCTTCCTGAAACCGGTTCCTCAAAAAAATATAAAGGGATGAATAGAGAATTTCTGGAAAAAATTTAACCGATTCCTCAAAATAGTTAGGGGATTTCTACAATTTTGCTAATATTTTTTTCATTTTTATAAATATTTCACAAGGAACCGGTTCCGCGGTGTAATGATATCGACTGTTCCAATGGAAGCAGAGGAACCGGTACCATGTAACCGTTACAGTAATATCGACCATCTGCAATAAATTGAATGGTCGTACTTCTCAGGGACAGGTCCAACACCGACAGCCTCACCGCTTGTCCCTTCGGAGCCCTGAGGAGCCACCGGCAGGCTCCGTCCCCCACGTAGTAGAGCGGGTAGCCGGGGGTCTGCACGAACCCCTCACCCACTTGCACTTCCTTGTTGCAGAACTTGGTCACCCTGGATCCTGAAAAATATGACATTTTGTTTGTGATCTCTTTTTGATTCTTGATCTCTAAAAATCATTAGTAAGTAATCAAAAAACTACTCGGTTGAAATTCTGTAAACTGAGAGAAAACAGTTTCTTGAAAAATCACATTCCTGAAAAGGGGCCATCCATAAATTAAGTCACACCTTAAGGGGGGGGGGGGGTGTAGAGAAGTGTGACATTGTGTGACAAGGCGTACGGGGGGGGGTCACCAGCTTTGTGATGTCACATTTTCAAAACGAAAGAAAACAACAATGAAATCCCGTGTTCTCCCACACATATCAACCCCCCTCACGCAGTGAATTCACAAAAATATATCCGTATCCCGATCCGCCCCTCCCCGTAGAGATTGCATTCGACACAAAAACATCCCATCTCGCCCCCTCCGTAGCGGTAAATGTGACCGCGACGAAATATTACCTGCCATTATCACTTTTAGTAAAATATTGCAAAACGTGTCATGTCACGCTAGAGGGGAGGCGATCTCACAAATGTGACAGCATGTGACAGGGACGGACGGGGGGGGGGTGGGGTTAAAAATTATGACATTCGTGTGACGTAATTTATGGATGGCCCCAAATCGGTGTCATGAAAAACCATTTCCTGAAAATCAACTTTTTTAATAGTTTCCTAGCAATCGGTTTCCTGAAAGATCAGATTCTATCAAAGTATACAAAAAAGAAGAACATAAGAAATGCGATGTAGGACATTTCTATATTATATTTTATTCAGTGCTTGAAAGTCAATAATGATACCTTGTAAATCGGTTTCTTGAAAGTAAGTTTCGTGAAAACTAGTACGTAAAACAGTTTACCGATAGCCGATTACAAAAAGTTTAACTACTCTTTAATAACCAGGTTTTCTGAAAAATTGTAGAATGCTGTATCAGATATTTAAATGTGTAAACTAATAATCAATGTGCAAAATGTGGCTAAGTTTTCATTTTTACAATTATGCGTTTTCGTGGGTTCAATCCATTCTTCTGCTATCTGAATTAAACTCAATTAAAAAACCAAGTTTTGTCAGAAAATGCTTTTATGAAAATATGTGACTATTAATTAGTTGTTGGAAAACGATCAATGGAAATTCTAGAGTGTACAGGTAAATTATTTTAATGAGTCATTTGCTTGTGTATACTGGATGGGTCGATTGGAAATGAAATATTTTTAATAATAAATTTGTTTTTGTTAAGAAGCTGAAGAATGAAACAAAAAATAATTTTGCGAAATTGAATCACGACTCTAAATTTAAACGGAATTGATAAATCCACTATCTTCGAGCATTTTCGGGGTAAGAAGGGACTACACTCGGAGGTTCCAAACTAGGTAAAAAAAATGAAACGTCCGTTACTATCGGTATGAACAAATACATTAAAAATTCACACGTGCTCTCTAAAATAATTTGACTGAAATAAACTTGAATATTCGTGAATTGTCTACTAGGGTAACGTTTGTTTTATTTCTTCATTTTTGACATTCGTTTTAATCCAAACATAAATTAGCTGGCTATTTGAAGACACGGACATTTTTGGAATAGGTGCGTGAACCCCTCCATACCCCTTGTCACACTTCTCTACTCCCCCCCCCCCCCCCTTAAGGTGTGACGTAATTTATGGATGGCCCCTTACATTATTAATTTAAGTACCTTAAAAAAGTATGTCATAGCCAACATTAAATAATTTTTTGACCGTGTTGCAAGTTACCATGTTATTGCTGTGAATCCTTTCCAGTTGCATACTTGTCATTCAACTTACTATTGTATTCACTCTTGAGTTGTAGGTATGTACAATGTACATATTATTATTATTGCTGTTGTGGAGTGAGAATAGATTTCTGACTCTGAATACTTCATGTTTGAAATTTAGTAAGCAGGTTATTATAGTTTATATTGTGTTTTTATATCTTTTTTTTTGAATAATTTTAATAATTTTTAAGTTCTTACGGGTACAGGACCCTTACTTTTTTGTTTTACTTTTTAATTATAATTTTAATTATGTGAAAATCTGTCATTGGATATTATGTATATTATTATTGTTATTATTATAAGTGTAAAATATCTGTTGATTTTCCATAATAAATAAAATAAAATAAAATTATAACAAATCAATAAAGTCTGTGGGTTGAAAGAACTTTTTGTAACGCTGGGACTTCTATGTGTTTGTTTCAACCTTTTTATAAAACTGTCCACCTTTTATCTTCGTCCTTTTCAGTTAAAATATTATAAATATTTTGTTCGAACAAAAAGAATACATCAAAGGAAGGTATTATTTATTACATGAAAGATATTTCGTCAGAAAACAAATCATTTTTAGGGATATTTATTTCAACATGAATATTCATGAACCATTCCATAATAATTTATGTGGTATGCCTGGCCTATAGAACGATATTCATTTTTAAATTATTTATTATTTATAATAATACGTTTTACATGGTACATAATAATAATACATCTTAGGTTTTTTACTACTCTTCCATTGAAATCATTTGCTTGTGTATGGAAGGGGAGTGTACATAAATGTTGTTATTAGTTAGTACTTAAATAATTCATTGTACATAAATACATGTGTGTTGTCGTATTTATTTTGATGATATTATGTATTTTAATAAAAGAAACAATAAGTTATTTGAAACAAGGATGATATTTGTAAGAATGTTACAAAGGATAT
Source organism: Glyphotaelius pellucidus (assembly GCA_936435175.1). Taxonomy (NCBI): domain Eukaryota; kingdom Metazoa; phylum Arthropoda; class Insecta; order Trichoptera; family Limnephilidae; genus Glyphotaelius; species Glyphotaelius pellucidus. The sequence goes on from OW386541.1 coordinate 1,159,449, forward strand.
TATTTGTAAGATCAATCAATGTTTTGGAAAATGAAAATTAAATTTTAAAAAAAGAAACAATGTTATGGAAGACATTTGTAAGGATTTGACAAAGGATATTTGTAAGTAGTGGCAGTAGTTTTTTTCAGTGGCAGGGCAGGCAGTGAATATTTTTAAAATGTTTCTTCACAGAGAGCAATATTTGGGTTTTATCATTAATGTTTCTGATTTCTTCCGGTAAACGATTGAAAAAGTTCTTCCCTGGTAAGTGTAATAATGTTGTGCAAAAGACCTATTTAGTTTTGGGCATAGAAAAACATGTCTGTTTTCAGTTAAAAATTGGTAATGAACTCATTGATTTTTAATACTATACTTACCTACATTATGTGATTGAAGAGGTGTAAAAAGGGACAAACACATACATCTATAGGATTTAGCCTGCGAGAGAATGAGATAGAATGAAACCTTACCGCATTGGCCGCTTTGATTATGAGGTCACTTTTCAAGGCTCCTATTGGTTGAGATTGTGTGGGCTTCCACCCAGAGCCGTAGCTAGGGGGGGGATTATGGGGCAATGCCCTACGTTTAGAAATACCATCGATTATGATAATATACTATTGGTAAACTGTTTGTTCATAAGATCGCCCTATAAGATTGATAAAAATTAAAAAAAAAAAAAAAAGTAGCACTTCTTTTTGATACTTAAAAACTACATTGAATCACAAAATAGCTGAACACCGAGGGCGATGTCGTGCCAAATAATCAAAATCCGCCACTGTGCGACGGCGGAAATAAATGGATTTTATCTTGATTGGACCCACTACATTCTATTGGCGCTATTTTCTAGGTCACTTTTTGTTTTATATAGAAATAAAAGAGTAGTACTGATGGGCTGAATGGCGAATCACCCAAGCATCATGGCCAGTGATGGGAGATATTTTTTTCTCGAAGTGATCGACGATATTTCGATTCGAAATTAATAGAATTCACTCGAAACATTTCGCATGATACAATTTGTATTTAGAAATGCCGCCAAATCATTGATAATTCTCTTTTCAAACATTCTTCAGTCCGGTAGGTACCTACCTACCATAATTTTCAATATTCCGATTTGACAGCTCTCAATAGGAACCACGATCATACTAATAATGGCACGATAAAAGTGTATTATCCAACAATCATCTTGAACCAGAAAATAACGAACAAAGTTACAGACAGACGAAATACCAAACGGTCGAGTTATAACAGGCCTTCGCTATGCTTCGTCAATTATCTTAGCCGATTAATAAAAATGACCATTATTGGATAATTCGTGTAGAGTCGTGGCGATGGCGTTATACAAATATGAATTACTAGTTAGGTATTATTAGTTGTAAAAGTTACCGAACAGTGGTAAGACAACGATATTACTAGTTAACTAGCAGTTGAAAACCCGTCCCGCAGGTTTTTGTTGCTAGGCCCTGCGGGCGGCTTTTGGTTCGGCTTCGCCCAGTTGGTGACCATTTTATAAATCCGATAGGAACTGGTTTCAAAAACAGCCCGTTCCTCGGAACCACTGTGATCCAGTGATAGCTAGTCACCGGCACAAAGTAACAGGAACAGTCAATGACGTCATATGTAATATATAGCCGCGTGATACAACTAAGTAGGTTTTACCGTCAATCTTTCCATAACGGTCTGGAGAGAAACAAAAATTTACAAAATCGTAGTACTTATACCTAGGGGGGCACGTTCTCATGCGATCTGCTAATGGAATTGACGCCATCCTTAGACAAATTCTTGAATTCGAAACCGAATTACAACGGCAGCTTTGTTTGAAATTTCACGTACACAGATGTTTATATGGCGCGGCGCGTACGGCATGGCGTCAGACATGCACTCGAAGCCGGGTTCTTAAATTTCAACCATGTAGACGCAAGATTAATACTGTTTGATACCTGAGCATCTGTTTACAAAAATCGATCGAATCAAAGATGGACATAATCGAAATCCCGATTATATTCAATTCTAAACATGGCATGACTAATTCCCTTTTGTTTGTTGAATTGTAAAAAAAACCTTGGTATTAAAACACGTGGCCCTTTTGTTAATAAACTTTGAATGCGATGTTGTTGATGTTCTGATAAAACAAAGAGTTTCGCGTTAAATCAGAAAACTTTGGTGCTGAATAATAAAACATATAAAATAATCGCTCTCGGGACGATGAAAGACCAAGTTTGTTTCAACCATCCGCCCAAAAGGATTCAACAAAAAAACATTGCGCTTTTCTGAAAATATGTGAGTTTTGAACTTCACGCATAATTCATTTCTTAAAAATTTAATTTTGAGGAGAAGAAACAAAAATTAACAGCACCTAAATAATATTTAGATATCAGGCTTGTTAAGAAGTACAGTTTAACATACTTTTGCTACCATTGAGATATACAATAGAAAAATGAACACATTTCGACATAGTGATGAGAATGATATTATTATTTAGTACGTGGTTGTGATTAGCTTGGAACTATGCTGGGCTAGTAACAATTTTTTTTTTTCAAAAGAAGCAAACAATTATGTCTCGACATTTTAAATAAATGAAAAGAAAATACTTGGTTTTAAGTCACAAGTACAATTAAACTAATAGCTCATAATAATGTATACGAAATGGGCCTTTTTGATAGAATCCTAGCAAAAAAAAAAGATTGATTTCCATAAACAAGTACATCTACAATATATATTGTACACCACACATCAACAATAATAACCTTTAGGGTCTACTATTCGTATTTCGACCGATTTCTTACATATCTCCCTTAAACATTTGAAGTTTTTAAGCTCTTAAAAAAAATTTATGTTATTTTTTAAGATAATATCTAGATACGTTCCACGCCGAAACGCAAATTATATGAAATTCCCTCGATAGAAAAAAATCGCAAAGTATGCTCCGAAAATTATTTTAAACAAGTCTATTTCTTTTATTTTACAAGTTATATTTGTGAAAAAATTCACAATGTTTCTTTAAATGATACTTAAGATACGTTCCACGAGATTTTTGCTCTGTTTTAAACGAGTCATGTTTTATTAGGTAAGCTTTTTCGCAATTTTCGCTGCTATTCTACGGCTTAAAATATTAGCGCGCTCTGTCCAACATTCGTAATTACATATCTCTCCATCTTCTTCTTTTTCAGCGCCGTGCGTTTCAAGAGTGCCGCCTCAACCACCGAAGACGAAGGATTTTATATATTAATAACCTTTCCTCTTCATGTACACAGAAAGAAAACCAGCCTTTTATACTAATAACAACAAAGGAAACATTTTAACAAACGCTAAAGACAAGGAGGATATTTTAAGCCACTCGGGTGTTTATAAACTTAGTTGTCATGATTGTCCAGCCTTCTACATTGGACAAACATAAGTAATATAAAAACTAGAATAAAAGAACGCTTAACCAGTTCAGGTTTTTCAGAGTTCGCGGATAATTTAATTGATAAAAATCATACTATAAAAATCATACAGGAGTTCGAAGGAGGAAAGTTCTACATAAAAATGGAATAGGTTAACAATTTAGAAGCTTTGAAAATTAAAAAATCGGTAAATTCAAAGGTTGAAATCATTAATAACCAATTAAATTTAAGCTTCCGCCCTATTTTAAGTATGTTCCACGTTACTTCACTCATGCCCTATTCCCCACGAAGGAAATCCCTACCCCCACCTCCCTCCCGAAACTGACGCACTGTCCCACTCTAGTATACTGTCCCTTTCTTTCTTGACAATATGTGTATTTCTGTATTTGATAGCATTATTTTTATTAGTCCTGATGAAGGTACGGAGGTACCGAAACCGGAGACAATGAAAATATATCAATAAAGTGACTTAAAACCAAGTATTTTCTTTTCACTTATTTAAAATAATTAATAGTCTTATAAGTGCCTACGTTAACATACATAAATATGTATTATTAGGTATTGAGATTAAATTTTCCTAGAAAAAGGTCGTGGTATTAAACCAGTTTAGGAGAACGTGCCGAAAATTTCCCAAAATATGGTGAAAACGTATTCCAACTTCAAACAACGGAGAATGGCTTGAGTTTAATACAAGCTGGAAGTTGAAATCTCCTGGTGCAATGTGTAAGGTTTTCTAAAGTTTCGTGTGTGGAGTTAATGTAAGTTTCATATGTGGAGTTAATGTAATGTAAAACCATCACGATGTTAAAACATGTACAAAAGTAACATCAATAAAACGACAACATAATAAAATCCATTGGGTAAGAAACAAGAAATATACAAAATGAACTGAGGGTTAAATAATATAATTTAGAGACTTTCTTTAATGGCACAATAAAAAATAAACTAAAACTGATAAGTAGGTACACTTATTAGTGATTTGGATTTCGATCTGTCAAACATTTAAACAAATGAAACATACATTTAAAGTAAAGAATTATTAATTGATAAAATTATTTTTGTTTCTTCTTTATAGCTGGATAACGTTTATACTTATCACTTCCAATTTTGAAAATTTAAAGTTCATTGAAATTGAATAATTTTACGCATGACAGCCAAAGTTAGATGTTTAATGTATGCCCAGTGAGTACCACATTACCAAATAATGTTTTACAAAAAAATACCTCTAATGTATCAATAAAAATATATGTTTTCATCCCCATGAACCGGAGTCTAAAGAACTAAGTGATGACTTCCGTACCGTGTGGTTTTTAAAACATTTTCCGCCTACTGCTAAAAAATCATTGATTTTATGTCCCGTATTAATCCTAATAGACTCCGACACAGAATTTAGGACATAATTATTCACAAAATTCTAAAGGGACACTTTTCGCGTGGTTCCGGAAATTCGTCATTAATCACGGACCCAAAAAGGGTCAGGGCTTTTGATTATTCCCAGTGTCCAAAGACTGCCTACTTATTCATTGTGACATTGAAAAATTTCCTTATCCGCAATTTATTATTAACAATTTTTCTTACCGGCAAAGGGCTACAAAATAAACCGAAATAGCGCGTTTTCCAATCTCATCCTGACTTATCTATTTTGGGTTGTTATTTTTTATTGTAACTTTAACCCGTTTAATCACAGAAGACCAAATTTGTCCCAGCTCACATAGGTCTCATATAAATCACTGTAGTCCCCTTATCATCATAGTGAGAAAAATGTTCTAAACAGTGTTAGAAAGGCAAAACACCACGCTTTATATTCAAATCTAAAAAATAACCACCAAAAAACCATATTTTATTTCGTTGTTATTTTAGTTAGAAAAAACGTAAGGTGAGCATTTTATAAAACCTATTTTATGTTTTGCACGCAAAATTTTTATATTTCAAAAATTATATTTTGATATGGAATTTGAAAGCGTATTTCATCACCTTTCAAAAACAGTTTGTAGTTTTCGGATATGTTTAGAAATATTTCATTTATTTGCATTTTATTATAAACCGGAAATATTTCGACCATCTGAAAAATACGCCAAATTTCTGAAGGGTTTTAATAACCAGAGATTTTTGTTTTTTATGACACTTGGATTTTTCTGGCTCTAGAGATAAAGACTAACTACGAGTATAATATCATCCCTGGTATGGTTGAAAAAAGGGATATGGAATGCACTTTGTTAATCCTAACCATGATAATTATAGCACTAACTAAAACACCGTTGCCGACAAATAATTCCAAATTATAGGGGTCTTTTAACATATTGTCAAAAAACATCTCTTTTTCATGCTGCTGACTTCAACCTATAAAAAATATAAGTGGATGTTAAACTTTCACAGGAATCAAAAATCACCTCACGGGCGCTGATATGCACGTACACGGTGTCCTGAAACTCGTAGTCATTTAAAACGGAAAACTGATGCATTTACATCACATTGAGGATCCAAAAACACATTTTTCGATTCAGATTTTTTAAACCTTTTTTTGGCGAATTTTGGTTAGGGTTAACTTCAATACTTTTCAAAAGACATTAAACAGCTAAATTAACCCCCTGGCGACCGATTTTTTTTTACAAATGTAACCTAAAACTTCCAACTTGGGACTCGAAAACCAAAGCTCAAATCAAAAAAGCTGTATCACAAAACTGTACTATGAGTTTCCGGACACCGTTTCTCTTCAGTCTGTACCCATTCTCGGGGTTGTATAAATACGTACATAATATTATTAACCTGTACAGTAACGTATAGATAAATACACGCGTAGCGATTTAGTTATATATCCAACAGAGTGGTCTTCAAACAAATTATTTTTATTCAAACTATATTATGAAATGCATATCCTTGTACATGGATATATACATACCATGATCGCATCATTGACTACAATTTATAAAAAATCAGTTGACAAACTCCATTTAAATTTTTTATACACAATATTGGTTTGAAGTTTAAACAAATCGCATTAGTGAAGAATTTCTTACCATCCATACAGGCGTATTTAATATAAATAAATCCAGGTCCCCAAGATCTTGACTCCTTGTGATCCGAATTCAGGATGAAACTGCAGTGGTTGACTCCTGAACATCTGGAATAATGATAATCAAATTAACAACAAACTATTGTATCATCAATAAGGTTTTTGATCGTTGTAGCAGTGATAAAGGCTACATCCAACGTGCACACGTTGTTCCCAAAAATTCACCATAGATAATGGAAACATAAGGAGATACGACATGGAAGCATGCTAATTGTCGCCACAGTGGTCCCAAAACCTAATCTAGCTAAACAAAAATATTTTTCCATGTCATATGTTGCAAAAGGGTCACAGTATAATAAAAATAATATTAATTTATTTTAACCACCTTTACAGAATTTTCAAATCAAAATTAAATACTAAAACTACGCGTGTAGTTAAATGGTTCAAAAAATTCAATAACAGTGTGCTTATTCTAGGTAATTAGTTTAAAAATATTATATACAACAAAATAAAGGAAAAAAAAAACCAAATGGCATTTGTTGACGAACTACTGACCGAGTCACTATCGTCATTATTGTTAAAAGATAATATTCCTGTAGGGGCACTGTCTACAGACTTCTACAGTTTCTTCGCTGGCACTTCTGAAATCGACAATAATTTTAAAATGTCATTGGGTTAGACATCGGGATGTTTTCTGATCCGAACTTATATGTAGTGTATGAAACAAAACTTCATTTGCTTTGGAAAACGATGTTTTTCGAGTATGAAATCCATTGATTTTTAAAAAATCTTTGTTTCGGGATTCCGGAGCTTTTTCTGGCATTAATCCTATCGGAATAATGCAAGAACTAACTAACATAATTGACTTGAGTTTTAAAGTACTCCTTTCGACTTAAATCCATTTTCTATGAATGAATAGAAACGAAGCGATGTGCTTCTATAGTAAATTTTCTTCGAGTCTCGTGAAATTATTTTTCTTTGCAAAATGTTTGTATGTTCATAAACATTCCATTTTGCAGAACAATTCACCCTTGACGTTCCTTTTTTCTTCTAACAGCTCCAAAATATCCAAATAATCTCGTGGTAAAAGTCAAAAGAGCACGTAAACGCAGACAAATTCTATAAGACAATATAGATAAATATTGGTTTTATATTAAAATTGCTTCATTTAGAGGTACAAGCAGGGTTGCCGATTTGTGGGTAATTCCCCAAATTGCGGGGAATTTTTAAGATTTTTTGAGAATTGGGTATTTTGTGGGGAACACCGTTTTGCGGGGAAATTGCGGGGATTCTGGCCATTTTTTGATTATCCAACCTTTTTGAAAAATATGTATATACGGTGAAAGATTTCGTAGTTTATTTTATGGCAGCATTGTAACAATAATAGCCGGGAGATTCCTGAAGTTCAGGACCCTAACTCGAAGACACATGAATTTGCTAGTCATAGAACATCGTTCTGGTCTGAATGTAGATGACGAAGCTGAAAGTTACTGGGCTAAAGTATTTCGCCTAAAAAACAATACGGGACGATACTTGTTCCCAAATTTAAAAATTGTAATAAGTTTATTGCTCGTATTGCCGTTTTCCAACGCTTCCGTTGAGAGGAAATTCAGTGTTCTTAAAATTTTGAAAACAAAATAGATATCGACTTCATACATATACTGTGGTATCATTGATGGCTACTCGGTTTAAAATTATTGATCTCAGTATCAATTATTTATATATTTTTTTTATAAAAAGGCGGAGACGGTTTACAAGTATATGTTCCCGTGAGCACTTAGGCCATAGGCCCATTGTGCTATCTCCCATTTTACCTCAATCATTTAGTAACAACCCAGTCCCTTTAATAAAGTTCACCAGGGTTGTCACCGGATATGTGGCTATGTCTTCTGGTTCTACTGTGTGTCTCCCCAGGTATCTGAGCCTAGTTCCCACCAGGGCAGGACATTGGCACCATAAGTGAATTGGAGTTTCTTCGTCCTCTTCACATTTCCTGCATCTATTGGTGTTTTCCACTCCCAATATCTGCATGTGTCTCTTGAGATGGCAGTGTCCCGTTAGTAGTCCTCAGTATCAATTAACAAAATACAATTTTAAAATAATAATTTATCTTCTTTTCTTCGACTAACTCTATTTTGTCTCATTTATATTACTTCTTTTTTTACCTATTTTTTAATCTTACATTACGTGTGTATTGAAACGTTTTAATCAATTTTAATAAATAACAAATGCTATTTTCAATAGAATTTTATTTTATTCTGGAGGTCGAATTATGAAGAAACTTGTAGGGAATTTGATATTTTGCTCTCCCCAATTTGGGGATTGTGAACATTTATTGCGGGTATTTTAGAACATAAGCATTGGCAACCCTGGGTACAAGGTACAAATTAGTCTATAACTATAATACTTTATATCACCCCTAACGTGCCAGGAAAAAACGTCAACTTTAACGTAATATTTTGCAGGTTAATTTTATGCTATCTAATGTAATTTTTACTGAAACACATTCCTTGAATACTAAACTATACATAAGAACAATATTACTTGCGTTTATTCAATGAATTTATACGTTTTACTACGTTTCAAATAACATGGAAAAAACGAAAAAATTTCGCGGTGTTTTGACTTTTACGTAATATTTTGCAGGTTAATTTTATGCTATCTTATGTAATCTTTACTGAAACACATTCCTTGAATACTAAACAATACATAAGAACAATATTACTTGCGTTTATTCGATGAATTTATACATTTTACGATCATTTCGTCGACCGCGACACGAGACTTGACAGCCGCCATTTTGTCAGCCGAGCAGCGCGAAAAAGTTCCAGGCCGTGTCATAAACAATTTCAAAGAAAATATACCGCTGCTCTAGGTGGGTTCTAGTCTTGGTAGCGGCATAACATAACCAACTATATAACGGTTATTTAAAAATACCCACAACTACGCTAGCGGCAGCTCGGGTATTTGGTTATTTGGTTGTGGCGGTTGTGGGGGTTGTTGGTTGTTGGCGGTTGGTCAAAAACTACCTGATACCCAATACCCATTCCCACCACTGAAAAAACCAAAACCTACACAACCATGATAACCACTGATAACTAGATAACTATCACAACCTCATACGTCATACATAACCAGTAGTTGGCAACTGGCAACTGGCACCCTAAGCCATCAGTTGTAGCTTCACGAGCCGGCGTGGCGTGCGGAGCTATATTCTTGTAATATTATACTGAATTTCTTTCGAAAAATCTTACGATTGCGGAATTTTTTAGAAGTAAAAAATAGTGTTTAATTATTTTAGTTTATTGCTTCGCTTAGAATATTATTAGTATATTTAGGTATTTTTACATAAGTGTAAAAGTTTAAAACATTTTGTTTATAATTTGTGAAAGTTTTGTTAAAAAATTGTGACATTGTAAATATTGCAGGCAATATTTGGGCCGATTTGACAAACATAACGTGGATATAAAGCGCCGTGTAAATTGTGTTGACTTGTTCTGATTTATAAAAATTCAACGGGAAATTAAACTTCCCATCTAAAAACAACACATATTTCTGCATTTGCTGAATTAAATGCGTTTTCACCAACTGAAATCAAAAGTGCTACAGTGCCGAACGCCATTATTAAAGTGCCCAAAGCGTTTTACTTTATGATGCTCCTTCTACTTCATCAGGACCACCAAAACCCAAAGGTAAATGGATGCATATAAACCAAAAAAGAAGAACGCCCAGCAAAAGGGAATAATCGACATGGGTTTGCTCACCGATAGTTTCCAGCCTTTTTGCTTGGTGGAAGAAAGTGTGTTTATTGTCGGAATTTCCCATCCTAATTGCTAAAGTATTTTAACTCCTCGATTTCCAGTAATTTGATAATTACTCTGACCGGAATATTGTTCATAATAATAACTTTTTGCCAAAATATTAACAATCTATTTACTTGTTGCGCTTGGGAAATAACGTACATAAATATAATATTGTTTTGTAAAAATATTTGTAGTTGATATATATGCAGGTTTGTTTCACATTGAAAGAAAAAACAATGGTCCGTTATAATAATAGAGTGATGCCGTAAATAAAATATTTCTGAAAGTAATAACTATGTAATAATGGCAACAAGCTATCTACCTTCATTTACATGTATTTCTTTCGAGAAATTTTCAGTTCTTATTTAATCTTTGTTGTGTATAGCAGTCGTGTGAAATTTCACTACATTCGATTTATCAGGCATTGCAATAAATTTACATTTTTACAAGCTTATAATATATTTTCCATTGGAGGTATTTATTTAAAATTTAATTTAACTTATTTTATTCCCTTCTAAAAAAATTTTGATTGCTGCCCTGCTTGTAACTGGTCTTTAATATTCGTTAAAAATCGACAGCGCCATACGGGTCACATTTTTTGTCTTTATTTTTCTTTGGTGAGGTGGAACGGTAATATTAGATAGTTCGCACAGCGTTGTCCCTTTTCGTGGGTCAAAAACTCACCCGATACCCAATACCCATGGACAAAACCAAATACCTCCATAACTCCATTACCATGATAACTACTGATAACTAATACCTAGACAACTAGCGAGCATCAACTGTAACCGGCAATAACTGAGATAACCAAATAACCATTTTATAACCAGTTATCTACATACTAATAACCAGTTGGTTATGTTATTGAATTTCTGGCCAGTTACCCAAGACTAGTGGGTTCACGGTATCTTATACCTTATGAACAAGAATGCCCCAAGCGATTCTGACCTTCTTCTTCACACGTTTTCTTTATACATAAGGGTTAAAATCGCATAACAAAATTATTTTTTAGTGATTATTTTGGCTTGCGTCGATGGTACGCCGGCGGACGAATGGCAAGTTAAGCGTTAATATAAACACGATACACGTCACACGATCGTTTGATCGTTTCATAACTTTTTACTTGAATAAATGAAAATAAAAAAACATGTTACATGTTATTTTCAATGCGTGGTGAAATGGTTTTAAGATAGGCTGAAAACAAGGTTGTTCATTATTGCGACACGGTAAAATGTGCGTCACCAACTCGGCTCGGGACTTCGGAATATTATAATCATAAAAGAAGAAAACAAAAAATACGTAACCGCTCAGAAAGCGACGGTCCCCTAACCGCCTGAGAAAACTCAGACGGCGAACGATCATCGATGGCCGAGAATCTACCCGAAGGCTAACTCAAGACCTGCCTCACGCTCAAGGAACCGCGCCACATCTCCTCATCACGGAGTGTAACTCTGGTAGAGTGTACACGTTACGAGGGAGGAAGTACTACAGAAATGATCCTGTGAAGTACAGTCCTACCGATGTTGGAAAATTCAGGCTAGATATTGGCATGTTAGAATTAATCTAAATAAGTTATAAACGGAAGTGGCGCCATCTTTTCTGAAACGACTGAAATACGAGTACAGAGTAAAGCCACGCAGCGGCTCGCGACGCGGCGCGACGCGGCGCGACGTGACGCACGGTGCTTCGAGCTTCGATTTGAAACGTGGTCGCACGAAATTGAATTTTTTTCAATTACGCGTCACCGTATTTACTAAATAAATTACGATAAACATCGTTTTAACCTGCTCATTTATTCTTACCGCTTGCAAGGTTTTCCATTTTCAGGAGTTATACTTACGTATACATTTTCATATTCGTTAAATGTATAGCCGTGTCGCTGGGAAAATTGAAATACCTACCTATAATCTTTTTTTCATTCTAGGAAGAAAATAATTTTCTTGTCTAATAAATATGTATAGAGGAATCTACCTACATAATTACCAAACAATGAGCTTAAAAAAATGTTTCATAGCATGACACGACCAGACAAAATTTTAATAGGCTCACTGTTTTAAATTTTAATATCTCACGTACCTAGTTATCGTTTATTTAGTCATTGAGTTATTGTAAATAGAATAATTATAATTTTCCAGCATTTTGTGAAAAGTGATAAAACAACACATAACGTGAGAACGAAAATTATATTATTTCAGATGAATTTTCAGAAATTTTTCTTTTTTTGATAAATAAAATATTAATAATTTTTTTTCAAACATGAAACTTTACTTACCGTTATTGAATTATTAAAAGTATTCATTTGGGTTAAGATTATCTATGTATCTCTTTTCAATGAACTCTATAACGTGGTATTGTTTTGAATTTAAGTATCATTTGAAAATTGAAACTTATCGTGGGAACAATATTCAGACAACCTATAAAGTAGGTGCCAAAATTTTTATTTTTTTTTATTTTAATAATTCTACACTTGAAATTTGTATTTCTTAAATTTTTGACAGATGTCGTAATTCTTCAAGATTATTAACGATATACGGTTTTCATTCGAATGGTAAATTTCTGATATTTTCTAATATTAAAAATATTTGTTTTTAAATGGCCCGCTGAAAATTATGAAAATATATTTTTATAGCTGATCCTTTCAGCTTCCCAAATCCCACAACTATATCCCGTGATTTTTCACGGGTTTTTTTCAATTTAAGTTTAATTTTAAAAAGTGTTCATTCGAAGAATAAAGTCAAGCGACAAAGTACCTACCTACCACCTTTGACGCAATATTTTTAACAGAAAATTGCTTTAATTATCATTCTCAAAATTGGAACTAATTTGTCAACATAGTCTTAGAAGAGACACGAAGCGAAAAAAAATGGTTCCGCTTTTTTATCTCCAATTGGTGCAATTTAACTTCCGAACGCCGAACGACCGGAAACTACCGAATCCGATCTCCTCTCACTGATACTAGCATGACAATAATAGTTAACGTTTTTGAGAGAATTTAAGACGCAATAGTGCCTCTATGACTATCCCGTGATTTTTCACAGGCCTGCGCCAGTTTATAATCAATGACAGCCGGCGTGGTCTAGCGGTAAGGTTGTTGACTAGCAATCTGTTGGGTGTTCTATGGTGCTTATATTTAAAAAATGGTTTTATTGATGTTGTGGTAGGCGAAAAATTTTTTTTTTTTAAATTGGTTTTTTGTGTGAAGATTTTCAGGGAATCCGTGCGGCGCACTGCCAAACTGAAATTTCCTGAAATTTTTCATACAAAAAATCAATTTTCGAAAAAAAAAAATTTTTTTGGCTACAACAACATCATTAATGCTGTTTTATTAGCACTTTGGCATACCCAAAAGTCACGAGCCGCTACTGCTCTCAATCCGAAGGTCACGGGATCGAATCCCGGCGTGGTAAATAAATTTTATTCGATTAATTTGTGTTATTTCACAATTAATTAATTTAAAATAATATACATTTTTTTTTCATTTTAAAAAAGAAAGACAAACATTCCCGTGTTACGAATAACCCAACAATATTTGAAAATCTCCTACTACCACCACAGAAAGCCGAAAATGTTGCTTGTGTTGTGATGGAGGACTTGGCCAGCCGAGGAATCGAACACAAGACGCCCGGGTGGGACCCAAACGCGATGCCCACTCAACCACTGACCAGTATATACATATAAATAGTATATTCAGAGCAGTTCCAGAGTGGAAGATACTCTCAGTATCGCCCTGGTGTAAGACCACCATTCGGAAGTGAAACGTTACTTGAAACGGCTTTAGCCGTGTTTGGACCAGATTTGAATAGCCAGGTACTTCCCCACCATCCTCTACCCTTTCTCCTTCCCCTCCTCATTACCTTCGGCATCACAATATACTCTAATTGGGGATGCCATAGTCTCACTGGCTCCAGACGGGAGTAGTTGGAACTCTTCTGCGGTATTCATATAAAAAAAAAATACCTAACTCGGAGTGTATGTTACCTAATTTGTGCTGTGTTGTGTTTTGTTATGCGTACCAAATACCATCTACAAACGTGTCCGATACCGTGATTGTGTGACCAGATTACGCCTTTCATGTAACACGGAAGCATTTACATTGTACATTCATATAATATTCAAGTATATATAGGAACATGCATCACGAAACTCAATGCAATGCCATCGAACTCATGGTAACTCATGGTAAAGTCATTAACATCAAATGCAATTCGAAAAACAGACATCTCAAAATAATAAACTTTAAGTATCTAATTAAGAATGTCACACTTTATCGTTCACTATCATCAGTGGAAAGTTCATAATTGGCAAAATTAGCTATTTTATTTTTGTATTAAGTACTGTGTAATCTAAGATTTACTGTCAACTTTCCCTAAAATAAAATAAAGAACATTGTCTTCCTGTACCTACCAACTACAATTTAAATGAGAAAAATAATTAATTCAGTGGATTTCTACATAAGAAATAATTTAAAAATTGCTATTCTATACCTACTAGTACTATACTCTATACCAGTAGTTCTGTGAACACTAGAACTCGCATAATTTTCTTTTATTTTATAAAGCAAAACCAAAATTTCTCCTGAAATCTTCCTTACTTAATAATGAACCAACCGTCAACATTTTCCATAACTTTTTGATTTTAAATAAGGAAACGCAACCTTTCAAACGGTAGGTATCATACCTAATATTGATTATCCGTAGAACCACGACCATGCGAACTCTGGTGGGATTAAAAGGTAGTATCCAACAAGGCCACCATCTTGAATCGGAACCGGAACGTATATTTATAGACAGATGAATCATGACCAATGCCGAACGGTCGGGTTAAAATAGGACTTCACTACGCTCTGTCAAATATAGATCACGATCACACGGGAAAGTTATTATTACTTAATATTTTATATTATTTAAATTTTTTAAACCATGTTAAATATTTTCTAACTCTAATCTTATGCACTTTGCATTTTTCGTCCTGGGACTGAGAAGGTGATGACGATGACTGATGATTATTCTTTTGTCAAAATATTTGTCTTTATTGTAGGAAAAATATATAATACGTACATTGAATTAAATAGATTGCTTGGTCGTTATAAAATGTTGCTCTGTCAAATCGATTATACAAAAAAATAGTGAATTATCTATTATTTATCCGTCTCCTTCTCCTCTTATCCCCTACCTTTTACTTAATTTAATGCTCTTTTGTATTGCTGTGTATTCTTAAATTTTATTGTTCATCACATAATATGTGTGTTTTTAACATTTTTCTGGTATCTGTGTATCTGGTATCTGTGTTTTTAACCCTATTTCGAAGAAATATTTGTAACCTTTTGTATCGCATTGTTTAAAATTTGTTCATGACGTCCATTATCATATTATATGGTCTGTGGCTGAGTTGCCATCGCGTTTGGGTCCCACCCAGGCGTCTTTCGTTCTATTCTGGCTAAGTCCTACATTACGACACAAGCTACAATTTCCGCTTACTGTGGTATACAGGAGATTTTCAAATATCGTCAGGTTATTCATAACCCGGGAATTTTTGTCTTTTTTTTAAATAAAAAAATATATACGTCGCCCCTGTTCTGGCAGTACCTAAGCCTCCACTAGTAAAATTATGAAAATACTTTTTAGCGTTTTAGATTATTTTAATTGAACAATTTTTAGATGTCCAGAGATTTCTCAATTTGTGGTCACTGAATCATTTTTAACACTTCGATCTTGACATTTCGAAGTCAAAAGTAATTCATCTTCCACTAGTTTAGGTACATCGATAATGTATTGTGGATAATGATAACAACAAACCGCACATTTAAGATGAAGCCATAGTAAATAATGCAAAATCACACAAAATCATGTGTTTTTGTTTTGAAAATTTGATCGCTTAGAAATATTATAAATGCTTCAATTAAATAATGCGTGTAGAACATATCTTGGCCCTTAAAAATATCGGTCATTTTTTTAATAAGTCTTTTAATAAGCCTAGAAAAAAATAAAGTAACAGGTCTTTAAAAAAACACTTTCAAGTGCAAACTCTCCTACTTACGAACATCTTTTCGGATATGGTTTTATTGCTTATTGTAGCAAATTTAGTTTCTTTTATGATAATCGCAAAAAAAATATGATATTTACGCCCGATATTCACAAAATAAAATAAAATATGCATATTTGCGTTGTTATTTCACAATACGGCTGGCAGCCGACGAATGCGGATTTTCAAATTGACCCTTATGTCGTTCACCGAAGGACTACTGGCTTGCCACACCCTACTTTCTTTCAAAACTCCCCTGGCCGGAGCAGGGAGCGGACGTGTGACTCCACGTCGCTCGGTTCCGTGAAATCAATTTTAAATTTCCTTGTTATTACAATAAACAATGTGTAAAAAAGGAGTTAATGTTTTTTTTAGGTCTTTACGAAATCAACCTGTAAAAAAAAATTCTCAAATACCTTTTTCAACCGTTCCAAAAGCTTTTTCTCAAATATTTTTAAACTCCTCCCACAATGGGCGTGAATTCCGACTTCGATTTTTCCCTGGACTATTGGATCCCCTTAATAATATAAATTAGAGAGTTCCATCCCGCAATAATGACTATGGTATTTCACTTTCAACGTTTCAACATTAGCGTCTACATTAACACCCCAGATGCATAATAATTCTAACAGCGACATTTGTATTTCAATACCACCCCTGCATAATGTCAACTAAACTGCATCGCAGATTAATTCCACCATCCATCAAGCGCTGGAGGAACGACGCACTAGTGCTGACAAATAATATGCCTTTTCTTTTATATTCTTCTGCGAGGACAATAAATAAATTGCGACGTCATTCCCGAAGTCTGGCACAGAGTGTGATAATAGTAACGCGGTAACTATCGAGTTCTTTCCTCAAAGAAAATGAACAACCAACAACCAAACATCTAAACATTGGGGGAACACAACGCATCGGCTCTGCACACAAAAGAATATAGTGGCTTTGTCGCCCCGGTTGCAAATAATAATAATTGAAAGTTTAAAACTTACTGAAATCGATAAACAAAACGGAAGCAGAATTGGTCCATCGGCTTTCCGAATGATTTTCGATCGAAATTACAAATTTGAAAGATTTCAGGTGAAAGATTATACCTTTCAGTTCAGTTTTTCAAACACAAAGACCGAGTTTTTTCAATCTAAAAAGGCAATACAGTGAACAAAAGTCAGTTTTGTTTTTTATTAATGGATACTTTGGCAGGTACACGGATGTTTTGTATCATTTTGCTTATCCTACTTTCAAAAACAATTTGTTTGTATGTAGGTATCATGAACTAATCTGTTTATTGAATTATTAAATATAATTATAGTGGGGAGTTTTTTTTACTACTTTTGCCAGGGGGCGAAGCGTTTTTATACAAAACCGCAACCAGGGTTAAAAAATTCCATTCATTATTTATTTTTATTACGACATGAGCAAAACACAAATAAATCAACATGATTTATATTGGTTCAAGCCGCATTGGCGCGACAGCCCTTGCTTTTTAACGAAAAATAGGCCAATTTGATTCCAACTACTTCAGCGAGGTTAATTACTCCATCCTTTATCTCTACTTCCTCCATAGGACTAATTCATCAAAGACGGTTACCGTCGGACAACCATTCCTTTACCAACATAGCCAATAATTAAAGTTTAATTGAACAATGTGAATATTGTTCTACTTCCGTCTCATCGTACCTGTATTTTAATTTCAATAGGCATGAAGCACAAAACAATAACAGAAAATGTATGCCTGCTCTAGTATTGTAAAAGAAGCCCCATAAATAAGAATTAGGCCATGCTTTGTTCTATAACACACTTCCCGGATTAGGGCTGCGACCATTTGAAATGCTTTCCATTTCTACGGAGGTTTAAGTCACAAAGAAGCAAACAATAGAATGTGCTCGATATAAATGTCTAACCCCAACTGCTAAGCTGTTTCGCATTCCCTTATTGAATTAAGCTTTGCAGTCGTTTGGACCAGTTTCCTGACAGGGCCGAAGTTAAAAAATTTTGCGCACGATCTGGAAAGTATAAATGATGGGGTACTTAATACAATCGCCAATAGCCATCTCTCTGAATCTGAGATAATGACAATAAATAATAACCATAAAAACAATTGTCGAAACTCAGGTGCACCTGCTGAAGACAATTTCAACACGACACTTTAGAAAATTTCAACAAATTACCTAATATGTGTATAAATTTAACATGCATTTAACTCTGCAATCTATATTTATTTCTTCTTTTATCGATAAATTAAAAGTTGAATTACATGGTTATGAAAAATTTATTCTTTCATTGGGTTATACTTTTTCTTTTAATTTTTGTTTATTTATTGAATTGTCAGTTACATGATTTGAGGATTTTTCGACCTCCGTGCTAGGCACATGCCCACAGATACGTCATGCGTATTTTAATGGTCGATCCTGTACTTAAATAAAGTGTTATTTTTTATTTATTTTTTTTATGTTGTGTTGGCTCGCCAACAAAATACATCATAATTATTACATTAAGTTTACAATTTGAATGTGGTTACAGAAACAATTCCAATTAAAGGTTAGCACACCATTCATCTCACATTCATAATATGTTTACATAAAAATAAATTATATTTCATGTACATGCACAAAACAAGAAGGATCAATTATTAGAAAATACATACATACATACACACTTATGTGTACATGTACACACATGTATATGCATACGTGTGCACACTCTACGTACACATAATACATACATACACACTTGCACATAAATATACATTTATACACATATTATAGCTCAAAGTGACGAGATCTGTAAGTACAATTTTTCCTTCTGAAGGTAATAATTGAATTTGAAAATACATCCAAATCTTCATGTTCGCAATATTTATTGTATAATCGAGTCATTCTTGAGATTGGTTTGAAAAAACTATTTATTACGGTAAGTATTGATCCAGAAGGTTTCAAGGTTTCTCGTGAATTTCGGCCTTATATTAAGAATAATTTGATTAATTAAAAATGAATCATATATAATATTCAAATACCCTTTCTATTAAAGTGTAGAATTTACTAATGTTTAGAGAGGCGAATTAAAAATATGCAAAATGTTTCAAATGTAATTAGCCTATGTTGTCTTTACAAGCATGTGTGTACTTGGGTTCAAAAATATTATTTCTCTAGTCCCGAAGCACCTCGTATAGGTATGTCATTGGTCACTATCATTATTATGGCGTTATTGATAAATGTTTGAAGATGGTGATCAGTTTTGATAGATGGCAATACTAAAAAAACGGACGGGTAACTAACGCGTTTTCACGCTTATGTTTGGAGATTCGATTTCTAGCATTCTTCTGCATTACAGGTTTAATTTGCACTTATAATAAATAGCTGCTGATCCGGCACTGTATTCAGTTTCCCCATTCCATGTAACTTATTATTATTCCATGTAACACATTAGTTCTCGATCCTAAAACACAAATAAACTCGTAAATGGGGAATTTCACGTTTCACGGTTAAAGCTGTTTCCCAATAAATATTTACCAAATAAATAAAACACAAAATGGGTTGTTTTTTGTCCGTTTTTTGGTTTAGTGAATCCATTAATTTATATCCGTAACGGTGTAAATACCATCTCCCGGATGACGAATAAAACACGCAGATATTGTTGTTCAGTTTTACCAACAATTTTTTTGTTGTGTTGTAGCCAGATTTATCAGTTTATTTTAAAAAACTACCAAGTTTATTTCTACACAATATTCCAGTCAGACAATTTAACGAATTAGTCTGACGTTAGAGCCAACTTTAACCTTTTCAGTAGGACACTAGATTTTTTGTGCAGTACAATCTGTTTTAGGGAAAAGATCACAAATTGTGCATGCAACAAAGAGTTCCGCCGAAGATCGATGACGTCAGTGATTTTCTCTGATAAAATTAGTAGTTACTTCAAGTACCACTTTATAAATTTTCTACTATGATATATAAAAAAAATAAGGGATTAGATTTTTTATGATATACCTATCTAAATGCACGGCAGGATTCAAGGAATTACGATAGTGATGATCCTGGCATGAGCCTAGTGAGTGGTCGATTGAACTGAAATAAAGATTTCAAAGTTCAAAAAGATATTAAAATGCAGTAGGTTAATATTTTGAATAGTTTAAATATTCAAGGCAGCAAGCTCATCTTCGTGACTCGTAAGCTAGGAAAAGTACATTATGTTCACACGAAGATAAGTTTTCAGGTGAAATATTCTGCGTCGCCAAGTGGGGAAACATTGAAAAGCTTTCAAAGAAACTGAAATACAAACTCGTAAGTGCTTTCTGTCCGCGCTTATTAAAGCGACAAATATTTGTTTTGTTCATTTTTACTGGCATATTTTTTAAACTTTTGAAGGTTATACCCCTCAAGGTAATGTATCATCGAAGAAGAAGAAGATAATACTAATAAATCTAAACGAAACATTTAACAGAACAAGACTTAGAAAAATAAAAATTATTTTGATGGGTAGGTAATGGATGGGTAGTAATAACCTTCAAAAGTTTTTGGTACAATTTATTCCAACTAAATTTAATATTAGCTTAGATTTTTAGAAAAAGTCAATAGGGCTCACTCATACATCGAATATGTTTTTCCGACACACTATTTAGGATTCTCAACGTGGGCGATAACGACCCCTTATGGGCGTTTGAAACTTTCAGGGGGGCAGTAGAAGACCCAGATAAAACTAGAGGGCGTTGAGATGGCATAGTGAGGGCATGGGCAGGTAAAAAAATATGGTCTAAAAAGACAAAAGTTTGACATAGTGTGACAAGCGGTACGGAGGGGGTCATCAGCTCTGTGAATCACGTGTAAAAATCTAAATTATTAAAACGCGAAACTTAAACTCGATTATTTTTAGATGTAAAATTGAAAAATATGTGACATGACACTAGGGGGGAGGGGTTTCTCTGACGATGTGTGACGGGACGGGGGGGGGGGGGGGGGGTAAAAAAATCATGAAATTCGTGTGACGTAATTTATGGATGACCCCTCATGAATTCAAGAAGGAAAGAGATGACAACCCGGTACACCCCCCCCCCCCGTTGTGGTAAATATAATCGTGGCAATAGCTGTTTGTTTCAGATTCGCTACAGATGGTAAGTAAAACAATTGGGGGGCGCTAGAAAAAAAAATCTCAAAGTGGGTGGTGGGCAAAATAAGGTTGAGAACCTATGATCTAAAAAGATGGCAATTAAAGGATGATATTGTTAATTCTGAATTTGAAATATGAGAGCGATAAAAATGACGTAAAAATAAACAGGTTCTAATGGCCGAGTTGGTTAAGGCGCTGTCTCCTGGTATGACAAGAGATCCTGGTTTCGATTCCCAGTTGCGACGTTTTCATTTTGTTGAAGAAAGAAAATCATTCCCTTGTTTCGAATAAACTGAGAAAATTCGAAAACTCCTGCAATCATTATTATGAGCCAAAAGTGGTGCTTGTGCAATGAAGGAGGGGATTTGGCTGTCAGGGGAATCGACCCCGCAATCTGGCGCATATTTGCACTCAACAAACATTACATAACGTATTATTTGATTTTAACCTTTATTATCCGCATTTCTAGTAAAGTTTACTAATGTTGCTAGAAAATTAAGCAATTTAAAATTAAATGTGATGAAAATGAATAACTTTCTGTATACCACTTTTTAATCACAATAATCGGTAGGTTTCAAAAACGGTGGCTTCTTCGTCCGAATAAAGCACTGGTTTTAAAACATATCGACTTTTCATTAAACATGCAAAAAAAGGTATTTATTTTCCTTAAGTTAAAATGACAATACGAAGTGAATTCTGTAATTATCGAGAACTTTTAAATAAATTTGGCGAGCAATCCTGAAGACATGTATGAATTTTATCAAATAGACTACCTAAGCGTATATTAATTTATACATTAATTTCCACTGTCCACTACACAAGATCAAACCAACTATTCCACATCCTGTATTCAAAAACAAATTACACACAACATACATTTCTCAGAAGGACGTGCACAAAATACAATAACATCTTTTCAGATGCCGATATTTTCCATTTGTGTTCAGATCAATTTGCCAAACATATAATAGAAAAAATTAAAACTGTTAATTACAAACCCTCCACCCCTGCTGTGCGTTATTTTCTCGATTTAATTATGAAATTTTTCCTTCTTTTTATAATAATAATAGTTGGATGATTTATATTGTATTATTTTTATATACTCGTTGGTTCACATTTTAATTTTCATTTTATCCATCCTACATGCTTCAATCTGTGTTTTTTATTTTTTTTTACATTTTTTCTTCTTTTTCTACCACTTTATGTTTTCTTTAATGTTTTAATCTATGTTTTTATATTTATACCATACATTTTTGCGGAAACTTCGCTGATCCGTGCAACCATGTAATATGTAATTACCTTAATAAAATATGTATAACTGTTTGTTTCCTTAATAAACTAAAAAAAAAATTAAAAAATAAATAAATAAATAAAGTATATTTTCTAAAATAATAATTGTACAGTCAAGGTTACGAGTCTAGTCTAGTCAAGTCTCTTTTTGTTAAATAATAACATAATTATGTAGTAACCCTTGACTATGTGCAGAATTGCTCCATAGATTCCCCTACCTTAATAAATGGACTGCAATGGAATGCTATACTTGTTCTACCGGTACTTCAATAGAAGATGCACCGATGAACTAGCGTCATTGATCTCTTCGGCACTGGTGCGTAGTCGCGAAACAGGCCAAACGCGTGCCCAACATATGTACATGGTTGACATTTGTCACATGAGAACGAGTCGCTTCTTCGACTTGTTCTTGTGTTCAACAGCTCGGTTTTGAAACGATTTGCCGACCTCTTTATTTCCTCCTTCCTACAACATGGGTCTTCTCAATGTGCATTCCTTCCTCTCCTCAAAAAGACCCTCCACACAGCATCTTAGATGACGTAGGCCCGTAGGCACGTAGGAAATTATTTTTCTCAGGGCCTTAATGTAAAAAAAAAATGTACATACCTAAAAGCCAAACAGGTTACAAAAATGCGTGTACGTATCTCTTGTTATCATCACTAATGTTTGTATGCTTTGTTTGCCCCACCGAAGTCCGGTATTATTTACGTGCATTCTGGTAATACAACACAATACCGGCCATGTGCGTTCTACATGCATATAATTGAATTCGGACTCCACACGGAGCAATTAACCTATCGGGAACGCATCTAGCAACCAGCGGTGCAACGTGCAACAACGGTGGGAAACGGGGACTGCAAGAGAGAACATATTCGTAAATCCTCGCTTTGTTAAATTCAAACCATAAAATGGAAACCAGGGGTAGGGAACTGGAGTAAATTATTCCCCAAATAGAAAAAATAAATCTCGGGGAAGTGGTTAACTAGAATTTTCCACACTTGCAAACTCAATAGCAAAGAATCTATTTTGATATGTGATTTACCGGCAAAAGTATGATCGTGATTTATTTTTGGGGTATTTATTTATTTATTTACATTTATTAACTCCCTAGTGGGCTTTTACATGAATAGACTGAAATTTATATTCACAATATTAATTACATAATCAAGAAAACAGAATAAATAAGAATGCAATCAACTCGTATTAGCCGTATTCGTTGGCTAAAGAAGTAGGAAGCGCAACATGGCATAACACCCCAAAAATAAATCACTAAAATATAAGTTGATTAAACATCGAAACGGTACCTACCTATCTGTATAAATTGCTCTGACATCAAATAATTATATTTCTGATCTAGTGCCAGCAAATATTAAATGAAAAATTAAAGTGGAAATTATATTTTTTATAGTATTGAAGATGAAGATAATATTAATAAATCTAAATGAAATTTGAAAAAAGGACAAGAAAAATAAAGAGGTTACGGATGAAACTAGGAATCGAACTCAGAACCTTTTCGTCTATTTGTCGACGTTTCGAATCAAAACGTTTCGGTAATTTTTACTAAAGAAGAACTTTAAAGAAGTTATCACGAAAAAGCGACACTAAAAAGAGAAAAACACACACATCTATAGGATTTAGTCTGCAAGATGATGAGATTCCATCTCCCCCATCTTGTCTACTTTAGTTTTCTGAAGTTTTCACTTCTACCGCGTGGGAACTGCACACAAATTTTTTCGTTGACATTATAATATTTAATATTAAAGTTTTATTTTTTAGAAATATCAGTGTTTATTTCAAATATAATTTTTATCTAGTTTCTAAAATTATAGGTAAGAACTTCTTTTTAAGTCGACTTCAAAAATAATAAACATACGGAAATTCTATGAAATTTCACCGTGTCGTTGGGGCTTGTAGGTAAAAATATTTTAAAGCCTGAAGGGTTAAAACTCAATTTTTCCTGGGTTCCACTTTAAGACAAATCGTTTCATTTTCTATAATATGCTACCATTATTTAAAAGGAAAACATTTAGGTTTTCTTTACTTTCAAGACAAGAACTCTCCTTTATTATTATTATTACTAGCTTTTCCCGGCGGCTTCGCTCGCATGATATTACGGGAAATTACTGTAACGCTTGCACTTATCAATTATCCCCACTCCCCCCCCCACCCCTACCCCCTCCCGCATTCCATACATTCATTCCCTTACATTCAGTTTTCAAACATCTCGCCTGCCACCTAAATTTCATAATGCTATAGCTCAAAGAAAAAAAGAATTATCCAATTTTGTTAATTCGTTCGGAATTTATGCGCTTACAAATATTTCGGATGTTTATTTTTATTTAAATATTTGGAAGTTTGTAAATATAATAAAAAAATACACTATTTTTTATTCATTCTTTATAATCGTTACGAATTATATTTTTAACGTAGGAACTCTAACCTGACATTTATTCCAAAACATAAGCTTGTCCAAAAAAAACAAAACATATTCTAATATTTGAATTTTCTGAAGCAGTAGCCGACCAGTAGGTAAGGGGCTGAGTACCTACCAGCATAGAGCCCACAAATATATCAACATCGTTTCCATGGAAACGATTTTTTTTTTGACGTTAGCAAAAACTCGCTTTTGTTAGCGACAGAAAACTTATAACAAATATAATATATTAATATTTATAATTTTATAACGCCAGAACTTACCATCATATACAGACTATAGTCTGCGCATATCATTTAGCTTTCTATTGGTGAAAGAATTTTTCAAATCGTTTTATAGTTTTACGCGTGAAAGCGTCATAAATAAACTCGAGTAGTTTCGCATTTATAATATTATAGTAAGTATGGATTACAAAAAATATGGTTTTGGTTAACATCCAAAAAAAAGTTCCCCGACCCCTACCGTAGAACAATGCTTCTATACCAAAGAGGGTTACAAGGCAAAAGCTCAAAACGAAAGCACTTGTTAAATAATTCGGGATAGTAAAATGATACATCCTTTTTATGAACATGCTTCACATTACTTTGTCGGGTTTTCAAGTAATGAAGTATTCCTGCGGTTACCGTTTTTGGTCAAATTAGTTATATTCGTCACGTTTGAGCGCTTCGTGCCGCGTGTTACCCCAATAACTAGCCAAATAGTGGGGCCATATTGCCAGGGGGTCGATGTAGGCACACGTGCGCGCTAATATCACCACGCCAAGTGCAATGTGCAATCGCCATTCATCGGCCGCGCTCGTGTCGATGCACTAAAAATATTGTATTTATCAAATTTTATAATTAGATTTTGACAAAATCGATAGATACACTCACATGGTTACCCACCATGGCAATGGGGTAAACAAAATATTGTAGTTCACGCTCATACCGCGAAACTTCAGGGGCGATTTTTCATGAAAATCTAAGAAATAATATTTTTAAGTTTTTCTAAATTCATCCTAAGGAAATCGTACGACTTCCTTACTTTAGAGATATTTCGGGAATGTAATGTACCATCTATCGCAGAATTGTATAAGAGAAACGCCTTATATCAAATTTATGAAGAATATTTTATCCAAAAAATTCACCCCTCAGATAGTATAAACAATATATTTAAAACTAATGGCTTAATAGCCATCCCTATGCCCAGAACGACCACGGCTCAGCACCACTATTTGTATTTAGATGTGAGATGGTACAACATATTTTTGTCTAAAAACAAAATTAGTATAACCGAAACATTGAAATATGAACAATTCAAAAAACAAAATAAGTCCCTGAAATTCGATAATGATATATTGTACCCTTTTTCACCCTTATTTAATCTGTAATATTAAATATTAAAAAAAAAAAAAATTTGTAACTATTTTTTTCTAAATTCTTCGTTAGAACATTATTTTTTTTTGCATGTAAGTATACTCCTTCCATAAACACGAGCTGCTAGAGCTCAACTTATGGAGTAGTCGAATTAAAATGAATTATTGTTTAATTTTGCATAATATAATCATTTGTTATGTTAAAAAAAATCTTGTAAATAAAAATATAAAAAAATAAAAAACAATTCAAAAAAATATGATGTCTGGTCCTAGTTTTACTTCTAACTGTATTTATGGCAAAGCATCTGGAAGGTGGGGATAGGTTCCCGCGGCGCTTAGTAACTTAAGAAATCCCAGGGAGAGCTCGTACCTACACACATCATAGACAATCGTCCTTTTCCTTCTCACACGTCTTGTATGAAAACAAAAAAGAATGAAGATACTACAACAAGTACGATTGCTCTAGAATAATTACATGATTGTTCTTTAAAAGCATTAAATAAAGGGTGTGTTTATACGAACGCTTTGTCAATCGGTCGCTGAATATTATCATTTTTTTTTTCTAAAAGACCTTTTCTTAGATTCTCGTCGTAAATTACAGTTCCTCCTTACAGTAGTATGTTTGGTTTTTTTCATTGGTGTATTTAAATAATATGTATATCATTCATGATAATGTGATCAATGGGTCTCCAACCGTCCTTTGCTGTGAAAATTGTAAAGAGTTCGGGTGAATTGTCACGAAATCTCACTTAATTTTTACACCACAAACCACATACAGCATTTAGGATATTAACTTATTATGTAATGCTTGCAATTTATAATAGATGACAATATCTTCATCTTGCAGAAAAGTCGTATACTGAATAAATAACAACTTACTATCAAACGGTGAACATTATGAAATTTTAAGAGGTGTTTCTAAATGTAATTAACTATTTTAGGTATAACTAAAAGAGAAACAGAGATAATGATATTCTCAGTATCACCCTGATTGCGTATCACATTTTAAAAGTGGAACGTTGCTTGAAGTGGCTTTAGTTAAGTTTCATAACCAGAACTGAAAACCTGGATCCCTTCCACCTTAGAATATTCTTCGAATTAGGCGTGCCAAAGCAGGACTGAACTCAGAACAGTTGTTGTCGAATATTTGTGTACCTAAAATCCTTAAAAAATGAATATTATAAAAATCACTTTCTATTGGTAAAAAATAATAAGGCGTTTGTCCAAGTAGAACATGGAATCTCACGAATATACAGAGTAATAAATGTTTTATTTATCAACTGCTGCTCTAAAAAGCTCTTTTTACATCATTTTAAAAGTCAAATAAAAGTTCCCCTCTCCTTCGCGATAAATTTGTCATTTTCACTTGTGCTATTGTTCTGAGTAATAAAGGTGTTATATTACAAAAAATGCAACTGCGGAAAGTTTTGGGGGGACAATTGGGGGGACAAAATCGGTATGAGAATCCCCTCCCGCTAAAATTTTGTTTTTTTTTTCCATAAAAGTACTCATTCCAAAAAGAGCAAACATTCAGTTTGCTCTTTTTGTAATAAATCTCCAAACATGTTTGTCGGAAATCGTTTTATATTACGGTTCCATGTCAACTGAGAATAAAGTCAACTCAACACCTCCTTGAGAAGTCATTAAAAGCTATGAAAAAAAGTCGATAACCCTAACATAACGTAATCTATGTAACCATTTTTTTATCACTCTAAATGACTTATCTGAGATGGTTCATTAATGAATGAAAAACAAATAACTTTGTGTAACACCACTATTAAATAGTGGTGTTACACAAAGTTATTTGTTTTTCATTAAAAAAATAAAAATATATTTTTATTTATTTAGTTAACAAAGCACCAAGTTTAGCACCTTGTAAATCACCATTACTAACTAAGTTTCCTTGTTATGTTAACTCCTCCCACTTCTCCTCCCTCCCCTCACCCACAAAATCACGACTCCCACTATCCCCGCCTAATAAAATCTAATTATTTCCGCACTTGTAAAATTTTTAAAGTTAGTTTTTAAATTGCCAGTGAACGACACAAATATGTCGAAACCGATAGCAGATAAATAAAAATTATAGTTAATGCTTTATTTAACTCAATGGTTAATGCCAAGAAATACAAAAAAAATAAAAAATTTTAAAAGAAAGACAATCATTCCCGGGTTACGAATAACCCAACAATGTTTGAAAATCTCCTACTACCACCACAGAAAGCCGAAAATGTTGCTTGTGTTGTGATGAAGGACTTAGCCAACCGGGGAATCGAACACGGGACGCCCGGGTGGAACCCAAACGCGATGCCCACTCAACCAATGAATGTTTTTTTTTATAATATGAAGCATAAAAATATTGCTTTTAAACAATTTATTGGGCCGCTTAGTGGTTTTAATACAGTTTCCAAAATCTTTAATTATATAGCTGATTAAGTTATTGCAATGTATCATAATTAGTCTATGATTAGTTCTCACATTACTTTAGCTATCTATGGGTTCTTCGGGTCACATGGTCTCGTTTGCGAGATTTACCGAAGATAACCGAAGGTAGATGTGCAGTCATTATAATTCTAGATACAAAACCTAGCTTTCAGTCAGAAGGGACGAATTATAATTATAAATTACGATACCTCAATAAAAAGTCAATGTGATTCAAAGAACCGTCTTTCGATAAGCATCCTGTAGTACTGGAGAATACTGGTCCCAGAATTTACAAACAACGAATTTCTATGGAGAGAACATTGAAGATATCACAGTTACGTAATATAATTATGGTAATGCTTGTGTTGTGAAGCACCACTAAGGGATTCATTTTAAGTACGAAGAGCACCCGAAAGTAATTATTGTGTATTGTTTATAGGTTGGGGTTGAGCTAATATAGTAAATCGAACTTTGGGTTAAATATCACTGGCGCGTGTAAATTGATTGTTACTACGAGAAAAATCTTCTTTCGGTTTGATGTACGAGTATGTGTAAGATAGGACGTGCTCATAAGAAGGGGTTGCCACCACCCACTTCTTCAGACAACTTAACTGCGGGGTTGCTGAGAAAACTCTTCTATTTTGGAGAGTTTAAGACTTTGTTTCTGGTGACTATCAAATACAGCGTCAGCACAGATTATTTTATCTTTCTACCAGCAGAACCAACTTTCAAATCTTTTACCAACATAGTAATTCTGACGTCAGTGATTTTACCAGGGGTAAGGATAGATTTTTGCTGAATAGAATCCCGTCTTACATCGAAATATATTATTCGTTAATGAGGAGGAACTTTAAAAGAAAGTCCTTTTATTTCTTGGAAGAATAACTCCAGAAAACTTGTGGTACAGCAGAAAAATGTGATTATCAGCTGCAGATCCAGCTGAAAATACAAATACACATAAGATATTTTCGATTTGCGCATTTGACTTACAAACATTTTTTTTAGTATTTCGGTAACTTTATGGTAAGCAGTATTGGGGTCAGGTCATACGCGACGACGCATTTTAAAAATCAGTAAACAGCAGATAATAACCCCACAGCAATCAAAATAGACCAACAAACTAACTACGTAGTACTCCATTTACAAGAATATAAAAGTTCATAACAAAAGAGCATAGGTAGGTACCTCAAAATTTACTTAACACATTGCTTCCCGCTTTTACCACGAATTCTCGGATACCGTGTATAATAATGTATTGAATATACTTAATAATAACATTTAAAATTCAAAATTAATTGTACCGGGATTTAACCTTAAAACAGTAAAAATTATTGAAAAAAATCCTAACATTTAAATGCGAAAGTGAGTGTGTTTGTTTATTACGCTTTCACGCCAAAACCACTAAACCGATTTTAAAAATTCTTGCTGTATATAATGGTAAGCTCTGGCGTTATGAAAGTCGTGTAAATGAAAATGTGTGTATTTCATATATTTTAGCGACAGGGAGGAAAGACAGAGGGAAGGTGGGGTTCGCAGAGAGGGAAGAGACAAGGGAGAGGGAAGGCGGGGAATATGGAAGGGAACTGGGACGCACGGGAAAGGACATGCAGGGAGAATCAATTTATTTATTTGAACGGCATTGCAACGCATGCCGGCTACCAGCTAGTACTAAATATTTACGAGAAAACTTTTAGATCGATTCAACCATATACATTGACGTAGGTTCAGTATCCTCAGGCAAGCCTTTCGGAGCCGTGGTCCATTTACTTCATTTGATTTAATTGGACATGGTTTGAATACTACAGAAACCTTCAGAATTTAATTAATTGAATCCGTCGAAGGGCTTCGTAAAAAGCTTGATTCATGGATGCATAAAGTGTCAGAAGAAACCTATCTAACCGAAGAAAGAAAGCATCACGTTTCCTTTCTTCCCTTCCTCCCCCTCCCCTATTGACATTTCACGTGGTCGTGCTCGCGTCTCACACATATTATAATAATAAGACACCTTTCCAGGCAGGTCACGTAAGCAAACGATGGACGTCTATCAGAGAATTATGTGTTCAAGCGTAAATGAAGATGATAGAACCCAAACGTCCCATACGACAGTGGCGTGCAGCAACCAGCCCGTGTAGGCTAAAAAGTTGTACCTTAAAATTTCTGATAAAAACGAATGCACAGTGGTTAGCGCATTTGCCCGGAAAGCGAAAGATCCTGAGTTCGAGTCCCAGAGATGCAAATATCTTTTTCTGATTTTCGATTGAGTTTCGCTTACATATATTGTTTTCATTAAATTTTTGTAAAATTATTTAATAAAATGTATTTATTCTCTAAATTTGAAGAATTTTTTAATGACTTAACATCTCAACTGCCTGCGGTGGTTGATCAGGACTGACTCAGTATTTGCAAAAATAATTATTACTACAAAGATAATTTGTTGAGGCTTATTTCCTTTAGTCAAATATTTACCCACTATTTCAGGTTTAAATAAAGGTAATCGAAATAGGTTCAAGTGAGTTATAGTTATTAACATAATCTATATATACCTATATATGAAAATCAAAATATGCTTGCTTGAGATGTCTATACGTCGCTAAACCATTCATCCGAATGAGATGAAACTTTGGGGATTTGAAAACTTTGCCCGCGATGGTTTTATATATAATAGTGAGCTCTGGTATCACGAAATTATGCGTTGCTAAACCGTTCATCCGATTGCGATGAAACTTTGATAAGTTGTTGTGAGCACGCCCGCGAAGTTTTATATATATATACTGGTGAGCTCTACCATTATGAAATTTGTATAAAAAAATTGCAAAAGGTTGCATGCGAGCTGTTTGAAAACTGAATGTACCGGGACTGAATGTATGGAATGCGGAAGGGGGAGGGGAACTCGGGAGGGGGGTTCGCGGGACGGGGGGATCGGGAGAGGGGAATTGGGAGAGGGATGGCGGAGAAGGCGGAGTGGGGACGCGTGGGGGAAGGGGTCGCGGGAGAGGAAGGGGAGGCGAAAGGGGAACGGGACGAATGGGAAAATACACGCACGAAGAAAGAATTTCTTTATTTATTGGCGTAGTTTATGAAAATTTTTAGCTTTATTAAGAAAAAGCCGCAAAGTTATCGACTACTTTGATACCTCGAAAAATGTTCTGCTTTGGTAATTTTTGCGAAAGAAATTTAATTAATTTTACTGATTTTTGCTTTCTAGTGTAGTTTCGCTTTGTAGCTTCCTTCCTAATTTTATTGTAGTTTTGTAAAGTAAAATTATCACCCGAAAAACTATAAGCTATAGTTTACCATTGGTCAAGGAGCTATGCACGCCTCTGCCAAACGGGAATGTTCAGCGTTCTAAAAAGATGAACAGGTTACAAATTTGTACAAAGTCTGTCTACCCGTAAAATAACTTGATATAAAATGACGCTTGCCTTGAAATATGTTATCATTTCATTCACATACAAAAAGGACATTTTGTAAAGCACTTTGTTCTCAGACAAAGGCGGTAAGAGAAAAATACAATCAGCGAACGAACAACGAAGACAATGGTACACCAAGAACATAGTCGTATATATTTTAGTTTAGCTGTACTCTTGGCGATTGAGCAGAAAATGTATTAGTTCTTCTTATTACTCTCGGATGGAGTGCTTCGTCGTTGTGAAATTTGCAGAGCTTTTTCTGCTTGAATTTCTAGATCAACGTAATATTTTTAGCTCGCTACTTCATTTAAATCACGAACTACAGAGCTTTGAAATTTTAGTTTATCTCTGATATTTTATTTTTTATCGCTTGCACCTTCAATAAATAACAAGTTTCGGAAAAAGAATGTTGAAATCTACAATAATAAAAATAATTTCCCGGGCGAAACCGGTGCCTGCAAAGTTTTATTTTTTTATGTAAATACTGCGCAAGAATGCCAACTGTTTCCAAACGCCTGGAACCAGTGGGATTATGACATCTCCAATCGGGATATGTTGTAAGGCTGAAGGGAGTGAAGGGAAGAGGAAGGTGGTTTCCCAGGTTGTTCAGATCTGGTCACCAAACATGGCTAAAGTCATTTGAAGCAATCTTTTGATTCTAATTGGTGGTCTTTCACCATCGCAATACTGAGAATATATTCCACTCCAGAGCTAATAATATCGATAAGTAGCTATTTCTATATTTACTCCACGTCAGTAATTATCGATCAATGATAATATCAATACAATCATCAAATTGGAGTAAATTAATATAATCAAAAATACGTTCGATCATTGTGTCAAATGAAGGGTATTAATTATTTATCAAGTTTAATTAATTTCTTCTTTCCATAATTCGCTCACCGCTGTTAGATAAGTTCAAGCCACTTTCAAAAACTTGATTATGCTAGAAAATAAAACCATGAGGCATCATTTGGGAATAATTCCAACCACAGTACTCTAGTACACTACACAACCTTTAGTCGAATTTAAACAATGCAAGTAGTTGGGGAAACTTTAAATAGGATAATAACTATTATAATTTCCAATCGTAAATACCTATAAATAATAAAAATACATCGTCTATAAGTGGCATGACCACAGTTTGATAATGCCTTAAGAAGGCGAAACAGCTGTCAGGCGTAATAATAGTTACATAACAGAACTTGTTTATTAATAAACTGTTTTTATAAATTAAATAATAATATTATTGAATATATAAAAGGAATAAAAATAAAAATATTAAAAATTAGTAGAAAAACGTTGGTTGGCTTTTGAGGGGTTTGTTAAACTGTTTTTATAAATTAAATAATAATATTTTTTTCCTGTAATATTCAAAAATCTGTTTCTGAAAAAAGTAGAAAATATACAGATTTAGGAAATGAGATTAAAAGAATTTGGCATTCTCGGACTATAAAAATATTACCATTTGTTATTTCGGCTACTGGCATTATACCTAGCTCTCTAATTAAAAATTTAGGCTTATTAGATTTGTCAAAGAATCTTTATATAAAAATGCAAAAATCAGTCATATTAAATACATGTAGGATTACGAAAGATTTTTTAAATATTTATATTGAGGGATCGGTAGGATTTATCGGTTCAGTTAGGAGTTCTATCGAGCCGAACCCTCTGATATGAAAATATCTGGAGTCGGTGAAGTATTTTCCCATATGGTCTCTGGTAGGTTGACGTGTTGTTCTTGTATAGTTTTGTATTTAGTATACTTATACAATGTAATTACATCGCGTGAATTGACTAGATTAGCATTTGTGGAAAAGTGTGTGGAAGGATTAAGTTTTTCTGTGAGGAAGATTTAACCCGGACATAAAATCTAGAGAACAATTAATAAAATATAAAAGGAGTAAAATTAAAAAAAAATTATTTAAAATTATCACAGGGAGTAGAAAAACGTTGGTTGGTTTTTGAGGGGTTAGTTATGTGGCACTTCCTCCTCCTCCTATTGCGCAACCTTACAGCTTTCGTACATTTTCCCTGACGATGAATAATGAACACTGCAAGGCTGTCTGAAATTTTGGGTCAAGCAGGGGTAAAACCGCACCACGGTCACCCCAAAGGTCAGCAAACATTATTAATAATTTTCAAGTAACGTGAGATTGAAAAAAATTGAAGAGTTTAAATAGTTTTGGTTATACCGTTGGTGGATGCCTTATTCCAGGCCGGATAGAGTAGAGGTCTCGAGTTATATTTATATTTTTGTTATCTGTACAGGTACTCGTCGTCTTGCGACCTATGCGACTTACGACTGTTCGACTTTACGACCACAATCTGCGATCAGAGTTGTCCCCTTGAAAAGCCTTTTTGTTGTATCTAATGCAATTATTTTTTTTTCGCAAAATGTAAAATTAAAAGATCACATGCTTACTCAAACCAGAGAAAAACCTTTTACGTGTTCAGTCTGCCGTTCTTCTTTTGCACACAAACATACATTAAACCATAATTTATTAATGCACAGTGGCAACAAACCCTTTTCTTGTTCCTACTGCAGCTATTCGAGTTCTAAAAAGGACTTTAAAAATTGATAACTCACAGTGAAGACAAACCTTATTCTCGTTCAGTCTGCAACTCTTATTTTAACCAAAAACAATATTTAAACCGTCAAATATTAACTCACAATGGAAACAAACCTTTTTCATGTTCCGACTGCAACTCTGCTTTTGGATTTAAACAATATTTAAAACGTCATATGCTTATTCACGATTGGAAAAAAACCAGTTTAATGATCAGTCTGTAACTCTTCTTGTAGTCAAAAACAACATTTAAAAGACATGTGGAGAAAAACTCTTTCTTGTCCCTACTGCTGCTATTCGTTTTCTCATAAAGCAAAGGTAGGAAACCTCTGGCCCTTCCCAACCTTCCTTTCTCTATATCCTCCACTTCCTCAAATAATTCACATACCTCACAACACTCCCCGGGGGTGCCGTAGTCCCACTGGCTCTTCTGAAGCAGCTTTAAACTTTGTGTGGTATCACAAAAAATATGAATATAATATGTATCGATTTTCACTATACTCTCTTCTGCCCTGATGATGGACACTGTAACGCTGTCCGAAACGTTGGCTAAAGAAGGAGGTAGCGAAACACGGCATAACACCCCAAAAATAATAACAAAAATACTTTTTGGCCGTGAAAACCTAAAAACATACCTATTACTTCATTTCCGTCGCATAATAATATTATCCCGCAGCGCAAGTAATGCGCGTATATATAAGGAAATGATTGAATGATTCGACTTACGACCAGATCCGACTAACGACCTATTTGCCGATCCCGATCGCGGTCGTACTACGACTACCTGTACCTTTTTATTCAAATATTATTAATGTTGGTTCATTAAAATCACAACGTTAATTCTAACAAAAAATAAGAAATTTCATTTTCTTCATTTCTCAACAAAACTTAATTTTTAAAAATCCAATCTTAAATCTCTCAAGTTACTTCGAAGCTTATTCCGTTTTTCATTATTTCTCTTACAAAAAAATTGAAGTTGAATTTTGATCAAATAAAATGTCCAAATGATAGTTTTGATTTACGGTCTCCGCTCTAAATCAACTTCAAGCATTTAACTTTTCCAATAAAAATAATTCCCTTGTCACAAAAGCGCCACTTTTCATTTTCGTATACCTAGCTATAGCTATATGGTTGAACAGAAATACGAATTACATCGAAGAGTGCTTTGAAAATGAAGATATCGTTTTAGATTATATGAAAGCATTTAGAGATCGACACATGTAACTATGCAGTCGACATCATCGCTGCTGGAGATAATAATAAACATTTATTATTCCAGTATGTGGGGAGGTCGGTAAGAGCAATCGGCGATTTGCAACCCGACATTTGGTTCACCGTCAGTAGTCCCCCCGCGTATAGTTAATCCTCTGGACAGTTGATCCCTCTGTCAATTGATCTCTCGGCTATTGATCCGCCAAAGGTTTCTTCCTTCAAGTAAATTGGTATACGGCCGTATAACCAAAGTCGATATACATACTTGATGTGCAGGCGTCTTGAGAGGAAATCCGCTGTACAAACATTTTTACTGACAATAAATAATACCGATTCTCCGAAGGACTATTCAGCGAGTGAACGACTTCCCGGGATCATGGGATGAAATTTGCCTAGATCTTGACGGCGGATGCGTTTGCCCACATTCTGCGTGGCGGGCCGGATCGGGCGAGAAAGGTTGAGTGAGACCTTTTGAGTTCTCTAGCCAGACTCTCTCGACCCATCGCCTTGCACTGCAGTGGGAGGGTCGGCTTCATATGCCACTCCACCCACATTGAATTGGACACATTCAGCCCCACATTCCTACCCACACCTCTTACCTTTTTCTTAAAAAGACCCTCCACAGAGCATTTTCAAAGTTGAAGTAGGACGTGAAGGATTTTTTTTCCTGTCTCCTGTGAGGATTTAATGTAAAAAAAGTATATTATTTGTAATAATAATTCGTGGTGGCAGCTGGCAACAGCTCGTCCCAACATTTTACAAATGAAATTTTTATAGTTTTCAACATCCCTGAAAACCTTAGCCTTATTATTAATGTCACACGAATGTTCTAAGTGTTTATCGCTAGAAAACATAACAAAAACTACAAAATTGGAAGGAAGTTGAATGAAAATAATTTTTTCGATGAAATATGATAAAATTAAAAAAACGTGTATTTAGTTCCAGATAACCTTCTAGAACTTCTAGTTTACTATATACCTACCTCGGTTAGGTTGGGTACAGGTGGGATGGAAGGGGTATCTAGTTGAGTTACGGCGAGGCCTGTTTCAAATCAAACGTAATGAAGTCTTATATCAGAGAAGCCAAACAATTTCAGATAACTAACGTGAAAATCAATCAGTCTTGAAATAGTAGTTGTACAGAAACCAGACGATATAAATAGTGTACCTATCTATTATGCAGGAATATTATATGTAAATTGTATACAATCCATACATCATAAAATAGGTATTATTCGTCTCATACATATATTCCACTAATCACTATAAAATGTTGACAAAGGCCACCGATATAATGATTAAATTTTTCGTACTGCCAAATTATTTTTCATTTCTATTACTTCTGTATTTTTTTATTAAGTTTATCTTCTGAACTTTGCTACTTCAATATAATCATTAATTTACTTAGACCTCACGCACTAAAAAGGTCTCAAGCTGACCTCGCTCACTAAAAGGTTTTTTGCACCTATATGATGTTTCAATTTACTTGGTAATATAAACTACCTTACTTGTTACATGCACCAAAAAAACCATTCTAATCGTCAATCCAAGTGATTTATAGATTACCTGTATGTATTGTTTCAGGATTTTCAACCTGGATTTATCTAGAAATATTTATTATATGCTATGTAGAATTTCTTTTTATTTTCACAAAGTCTTTTTCTAAATTAACATTAGAAAAATATGAAACAACGAGTATGGCGACACGCAAAGCATTTGAAAATTAAAATTGGAAAGATTGAAATGGTGTTGCGACCTACTATAGTTGTATTGACCTAGACATTTCAGAAATCTGATGGGATTTATATTTGATCCAGATGCTTAAAACAAAATAGATATCTACCTGGGAATAAAACACGTACACGAAGTAAGGAGAAACCGATTCGGTCGGAAATTATTATCAAGCTGTTAAAAGTTAAAATATATCCAAAAACAGTTTAGCAGGATTTAAATGTTAGTAAAATAAAAATAAGTTGTTTTATCGTAAGTATGTGTAGGCAAATACAACTATTTCAAAATAACTTTTATTGCGGATACAATTTTAGATTTTCACGGCCAAAAGTATTTTCGTTATTTGTTTTTGGGGTGTTATGCCGTGTTGCGCTGCCTGCCCTGATGATGGACACTGTAAAGCTGTCCGAAACGTTGGCTAAAGGAGGACAGCGCAACACGGCATAACACCCCAAAACAAATAACGAAAATACTTTTATTGCATTAATTTGTGAGAATCTGGCATTCGGTTTCTAATAATATTCAGCAATTAAAAGTCTTCCAAATATTTACAAAATTTCACCGGCTTATAATAAATAGTCGTTTACGTACGTAGAAAAAAATCCTTCTATTTAAAAGAATTAAAACACTTTGTATTTAAACCACGAATTTATTATTTTGTATATCTACCGGTTTCGCTTCGACCAAGCTTCATCAGGATATAATATAATAATAACTTAATATAATAATAACTTAAGTTATTATTATATTATATCCTGATGAAGCTTGGTCGAAGCGAAACCGGTAGATATACAAAATAATAAATTCGTGGTTTAAATACAAAGTGTTTTAATTCTTTTAAATATAATGTCTAACCACAAAGTAATTGCTTCTTACGAAAAAAAAAAAAAAAAAATCCTTCGCTGGAGAAATGTGTCAATAGCCACACAATTTTAAATTAAATTAGGCCAATGGAACGACTAATTAGTAATTAATTTAGGTAGGTAATCTGGAATAACTCGACCTTCAGTATAGGTATGTTCACAGAAGGTCGAGTCATTCCGCCAACTTTTTTTTTAATTTCCTGGCACCCAAAAATACGCCTTATTTAAAATGTTTATTTCAGGAGAAGCATTTCCCGTTTATACCAGAGATACACATCTTTGAAGTATGAAATGGAAGTAATGAATCCACTTTAACATTATACTAGTAGATACTTACTTATGATCAAACCCGGTGAAACACGCGAATACCTCTTTTTTATTTCATGTTTTAAATGATTTCCTAGGACTTCAGGATTCCAGCCGATTTGGTCAGACCCTCCGCTTGCGGACGCTACATCTATCTATAGTGTTTTTTCTTGTTTAAATGTACCTTTAAAGTAATAAAAGTTTCGTGAGCGAAAATAAATTTTACCTTTGAAAAAATCGCATTGAAAAAACAACTCGGCTGCACCAGACACCCCCCTTAATGAGTTTGAAGAGGTTTCTGATTTTGCACGCTTTGATGTTTGATTTAGATGTGTTAAAAATGGCATGTTACGTAGGTATCTATATACAATGAAAGTATATTTTTGAATACTGAGAGATTGTAGGTAACGAGGAGGGACTCGTTTTTTTTTTATTTTATCATATTATATTCTATCCCCCAAAATGAAATACAAAATAGAGACGCCGTCTTACTTAATTAGAATAATCGCTGTTTATATCGATCGCCTAACCCAGTAGCCCCGATAAACAAACGTCACTTGCACTTGAAGCTGAACTCCCCCCTGATTTGGAATAATTCGCGTGGCTGGCAAATAAGAAAAATGCGCCCCAATATTGATTTTCGCCCCAAGAGCCAAGGGGTTGATTAGCAACGAGCAACCCCTTTGGGGCACGAGGGTGAGTTGGTCTGGCGCCTAGACTCCATTCCACTTTATCTCAACAGACGGACTAACCTACATTTCAAGGCGGTTGATACGTATTTGTTACACGCTATGCCTTACTTATACGAACATAACCCATATCAATACCTTCGCAATCTCTTTATCATCTGTACAAGTTGTGAGCGTTTTGCACGCAGAACAACGATATATTATGGGTGTTAAGGGACGTAGGTACTTACCATTACCTACTTTACCATCTTTAATCCTGACATTATTGGGAGTAAAAAAAATTAGTCTTCATTGACTTTTTAAATGTCTTATTGATTATTTTTTTTCTTCAAAATCAAACTTTTTTCTTCTTCACTTAACTGAGTAACTGATCAACCCCTTACCCCGCCCCTAGCCGTCTAATATCTACTAATTTTTGTAATGTTCTTAGTTTTTTTAATGTTAAGTTAAAAAAAAAAACACCGGAGACCAAAATTTCATTTACATTTTTACTCCAAATAATGTCAGGAATCACTGGTCAAAGAAGTAAGTCAAATACATACCCTTTATCACACTGTGGGTGTATGTTTAAAATAGCTCACTTTTCAACACACCATTAGCGAAATTCTCGTACTCGTAAAATTTATGCATGATGAAGCAATTATAAATTTAGCCAAACGTGAAGGTACATAGGACAATATTATTACAACGTTCAATGGCAACAAAATTATTACAACATTTCCAGCAACTATGTACTTGCTACAAAATAACTACAGTAAATCGAGAAGTTGTAGACAGAAATTAAAAGTATTTCTAAGAAATCTTTTTCATTTTTATAAACTTTTCATTAATGTTTCATAAGTCGCCACATTTTTAAGCACAGATTATGTAAATTGAGGCGCGTAGTGAATGAGTGGCCAAATTCGGCAATATTAATTGTAATTTCGCTAATTATACTTCATTTCAACAATTACTACAAAAAACTACTATTTACGTACACAAAATGGGTTATTAGGTTCTTAGTTTAGGTAAACTAAGAACCCATTCCTAATTCAACGAATGTCAAATTTTTAACTGTAATTGAAGAAAATTTCTATTTTAATGCATTTTTACCATCTATCCAAACATTAGTACTTAGTTGTTTCTTGATGTAATTAAGTTGAAACGTGGTGTAATTTCCAAAATATGTGCCTAATAAAAGTATGGCGGCTTGTGGAACATTTACCACATTTTCATTTGTAATTTTAATCAGCGAGATTTCAACACTATTTTTTCAATATATACATTTTATTTTTTTATGACTTTGGAAAAATACTGTATATGAAATAAAAAGAAATTATTTATCACTGAAGAAGAAGATAACACGTTTAATCTAGATGAAAATGTGAAGCAGAACAAGACACAAAAATTAAAAAGATAGTGGTGGCAGCTGGGACATCTAGGTTACAAACCAGTTCACCGAAACTTGTTTCCAATGAAAAAGGTAGCTACCAATAATTTGAAAAAAAATTGTCGAAAATTACATGGTTAATTCTGAAATTTTAAATATGAGATTGACGTTAAAATAAGAGGTCTCATTAGACGAATTGTTAAGGCGTTTGTCCCGGTAAGACGAGAGGTTCTGGGTTGCTGTCTCAGTTGCGACCATTAATTTTTATTTTTTTTGTGTCTTGTTGTTTTTCAAATTTTCATTTAGATTATTAGTGTTACCTTCTTCTTCCACATGAATAACCTTCAAAAGCTATTAAAAGAGAGTTGTTCTAATAAAAAAGAGAAATTATTTATTTTACAATTTAACGTACATACTCAAATCACAATCGAAATCAGCTTTTCTAACAGTATTAATACCCTAGCGACTGTACGGTTGAAATTTAAGAATCCGACTCCGAGTCGACTCTGACGCCGCACCTTATGTAAACCATCTGTGAACGGGAAGTTTGTGAGTAAGCTACTATCGTAATGGAACCGAATTAGCAAGTAGCTGATAATGCCAAAAGATAGCATCATTTACGTTAACAGCTAGCATGAGAAATTCAGCTGGCCGGCGTAAGTACTCTTGGATTTGCATTTTCATGAATCTCTCCAGCCTGGATATGGATGATATGTACATGAAGTTTGTGCCGCCCCAGGGCCTAGCAGCAAAAACCCGCGGAGCCAGTTTTTAACTGCTAGTATTGTTTAATTATTAACGTAACTGATTATATCGCCCGCCCATAAAATAATTGTTAGCACCTCCATTCAATATTACCTTCGTATCCTTTTAGAATTTCAGTATTGATTTAGACTGGAGAAACTGTATATCACCAGCTCAGTAAAAACGAAGGTAGATAGCATTTTAAATTCAAGGCAATTTCAATAGTTTATTGTACTGAATCCTGTTCTGCCGTACACCGACTAGCGGACCATTCAATCATTTATTCAATTTCAAACTAGTAATTGACTCAAACGAGGAGCTTTATTGTAAAGCGTTTGGAATAAAAGATTTCAAAACGAAAATTTACATCTAAATTAGTTGGTGGTTTTACCTACACAATCGGTCCGTTACAATGGCAGGTATTTCGAATCATCCAGTAATTTGATACACGTACGCACCGTGTGTACCTGTATGTGTATCCAAGCATGACTCCGTGGACGTTACATTTTGAACGAATATATTCAAATTTTAGTTGCCTTATTGTTATTTTTATTGAGATCTAAATTATCGAAGATAAATGTAGTTTTCTTGAGTATGTCCCATCCCTGTCGTCTTTTGCTGGGTTTGCCATAACATGGACACATCTTTGGATTAAACATGTCCAAAGCCTCTTGTTACATCTAACATAATAATCCTTGTATAAATGCATCTCTTTTGATCTTTTGGTCGATAGCTAGTAATTTTTTGGCAGTCTCTTTCAGTCATTTATCATCGTCCCTTCTTGCCATCTTGGTCAACCCATCCCTGCATCATCTTAGTTATACTTTCAGTCAAATTTTGAACCTAGGTTTCAGCTTACCCTTCCAGTCGCA
Organism: Glyphotaelius pellucidus; assembly: GCA_936435175.1. NCBI lineage: Eukaryota > Metazoa > Arthropoda > Insecta > Trichoptera > Limnephilidae > Glyphotaelius > Glyphotaelius pellucidus. The sequence goes on from OW386541.1 coordinate 1,202,012, forward strand.
ATATTGTTTTAAGCATTAACTCCACAGGAGTTCTTGAGGAATATAATGTCCCTCCGTGCCTGTCATCTTTGGGATTGCTGTGTAGGGGGTCTCATTGAGGAGCGGGAGAAGTGAACAAAGGTCTTGAAAAGATCCAGGAAGAAATACAGAGGTCGACAAATTGTTACATAGCTGAGTTGTATAACTTATGTTTATATATCTATTTATATAATATTGTATAATATGAATGTTTATTACAAAATCTCATAGAGTATATATCTCACATAAAAACACACACTCACACCCCATACCACACAATGCAGGACTTCCCGTACTGACTTCACTGAAGGCCGTTTCATGCTGCCTGCCGGCCGAATCTTCCCGAATGAGGTTTTTCACGGTTCCCTCATTCCCAAAGGCAAATGCGGAAGAACTCCAAATAAAAAAGGACATGACCGCCTCCTTCCCACTCCCAACATAACACAAACAGACACGTATGTATATATGCCCCCGGCTTCTGATGCTGATGATTGCTGATGTTGATGCTATGCGAAACATGCAATTTTAGTAAGGTTTTTAGATTACAATTTTTCCCTACCGACGAAACACATGATCTCCAAGTCTATAATAGCCAATAAAATACCATGAGGTAAAAATTGCGAGGCGCAAATGACGCCGTTCTATTTATATAAAGAACATTAACTTTAAATTCAGTAAATTTAAATGATTCACCTCTTCAAGGAATATAAGAATCAAAAATAAATTTAAAAAAATAGCTGAGTTGTATGAAAGACCCATTCTCGTGTAACAAATGTCAATCGTGTACACATTTGATTGACGCTACCATCTGACACATGTGCTTCAAAGATTGCTATCTGTTCGTTAAGATAGGAGAATCGTCCTTTTCTGCACAGAATCGAGGGTTGCTAATTGACCTGATGGTCGCCAAATTCCGTCTCTCCGCTTCTCTCTGATGGAATTTCATTATTTTTAATGTACATTCATTTTGTAATCGGTATTTTTAACATAGTAAAAATGCATTCGTGGAATCCGCAACTCTTCTACAGCAATTTATTCACATGTCCATAACAAAAAAAACCGAAACGCATTTTATTATTCTTTCATCTTCACTATTTTCTAAATTATCAAACAATCGTAAAAATCCTTTGAAAACATCGCATTAAAAATGTATTCCCATTCAGTTTGTACCTCTGAATCATTCCTCGAAATAATATTATCTGTGAATGAGAAGCTTTGATGTCTAAAATCTCGATGATCAGACTCCGACAGTTCTACGTAATATCAATCTTTACGCAATTTCTCCGAATCAAACAATTTCGTAAACAAATAGAATGGGAGATTCTTTTTTAATGACGTCAGCCTTGATTTGTTTAATTTGGAAATGCGTTCATCAAGAATATACTCCGAATTTTCCAGTCTGTTGCCAAACGCCACGGTCCAATAGCTTTGTTATGTTTACGGAAGCTGAAACAGTTCCACTTTACGGAAAAGCTGTAGTTTGTTGAGTAATCTGTCAATTAAGGAAAACAGTTCAAATAAAACAAGCGTAAAATTTAGATTGCCGTAAACACTTGCTTAATGAGCCTTACTTAAATACAAATATATATACATTTTTTGAAAGTGTCCCATTCATTATTTAGCTTAATTGCACCCACGCTAGGGCTGCTCACGCGTTACTACCAAACTGCAAAGGGATTGTTTTGCCACCATTACAAGGCTCTAGAAATAACGAATTGTGTAATTACTATAATTCTATATTAAGGTATTTTTACACATAAAAGATAGGTTAAAATGTTTTTTTTTTATTTTGTTTATAAATTCCACCATACGTCGGGGGACGATCAAGAGATCCCCCGGCCGCAAAAAGGCTAACTTCGTGGCGATCGTGCATTTCTGTGCAATGTGAATGCAATATGAATAGCCAGGTACGTTTTGCCTCATATCCTGGAAGGCGGGTATGGATACCGCCGCCCCGGGAACCATTTATTGAATAACCAACACGTCTGCCATAGGTCACCCCAAGCGGTTCGCTACGTTTGGTGACTTAACAGGAGTACCCGGTTTCATGGGGTGAGGTTTGTCAGGGTCTTAGCGGCAGATGCGTCTGAAAAGTCCTTCCACACGGCATCCCCAAAGATGACACAGGCCCTAAGGGTAATTATTTTCCTCAAGGCCTCCTGTGTGGGGCTAAAGTAATAAAAACAAAACGAGTGTGCTTTAGACCACACGACTGGAGTAAAACTTCTTTGTGCTTCGTTCGCCTTGCCCGATCACACTTTTCGTAACGCTCTCGTCACGCATTCACCAGCTTACTCCCCAAGTCAAGCGTGCGTAAAGAAGTTTTACTTCAAAAAACTACTTGGAGGCGCGAAAGTTAGGTGAAGTAGGGATAGAAGATTCTAGTTGGTGACACAAAAACTAAAAGTGCCATTCCTTTAAGTGGGTATGTACTTACTTCTTACCGTTCTCACAAAATAATTTGGCACAACTCATAAAAAATTGGCACTAAAATAGTAAATACCAAGATATTAATACACCTAGAATATGATGACAATATAGCTAGTTACATTTTGTCCCAAATAACATGTGAACGAAACGTAACCGTGGTAAAAATAAAGCGTGGCACAAATGGCTGTTGTAAAAATACAAAGAAATTCCTCCACTCATTCTACTTTACTGTCTCTGGAAGTACAGCGTGACATCGATACATTGTTTCCATAATATATTATCACACACCCCTTTGATTTGCTCTATCACTCTTCCATTGTTATTTTCCGATTTTCCTTTAGTCGCTTCAAAACCTGACGTTTTCCTTAAAAACAGAGGAGCGATTCCGTATCTTTTGTGGATACGGGAAATATCCTTAAGCCTCAATTATATTAAGCTAGTTTACAAGCTACTATTCTGATTTTTTACACGTTTTTTTACAGAACTTCTTTCTATTCAATTTTTATACGTTTTTATACAAGAAGCTTGTCATATATTTTCAGACTGTAAAATAATTACGTGACTTTGTTGATTTAAGCTTCAATTACATTAAGCGAGTTTACAATCTACTTAGTTTAAAAGCGGGTGAATCGCGAGTGAGATTGTCATGATGACACACATAACTGACTACTCGCTCAGTAGCAACAGTAGCAGCTAAAATAACAACTCCGGTGCCATGCAACTCTGTGGACATTTTGTAGAAAACTTGAATTCGCAGCGCTAACCACTAGGGAGAATAACGGCTGCCACCCGAACTAATTCTGACCGACGAAATCAGCTGTTGGTGGGCCGCCATCTTTAGGCAAACACTAGCGAGTAAAGTTGACCACCTTTCAACCTTTTTCGTAGATTGTCCACAATCTGCTAGTTAGCAAGTAATACGATGACACTGAGCAATTTTACTAACAGAGAGTGAATTTCCCAGACAGTAGCTTGTAAACTCGCTCTACGTCATCGAGTCGGCTGTCAAATTTGGGTGATTTTCTATGACTTTCAATTGCTTTTTCTACGGGTGACATGAGCCGATGTCATATTTTAGTCTAGAGCGTTTAAAACGCGAATTACTATAAGCATACATTATTATTTAGGTATTCATTTAATTTTAAGTTTTTTCCCATGGATTTGTTAGTTGCGAAGTTTCGTTTCAATCTACATACTTACTTTGCCAAAACTAAGAACCTATTTTTTTAAATAATGTCAAATCCATGGTACAGAACTTTAAATGTAAATAATCATGTTACTTAACAGTATTTCGTACTTTAAACTAGTTAAATCGGCGATAGCTGACGTCACCCATTGAAAAAGCAATTGAAAGCCATAGATAATGGCACAAATTTGACAGCCGATTCCGTATGGAATCTATTCCGTATCCACAAAAGATCGCTTCTCTAATATTTTACCAGAATTTTTTTTTTAAATGTTAAATCGATCAATTAATTAAATTACTTTTAGTGTTATCTTTTTCTTCAATGATGTAGATTTGTATCTAATAAAGTGTAAATAAAGTAATTTGACTTTTTTAAGCTTTTGAATTTGATTTGAAGTTTTAGACTTTAGGTATGATTTGGGATTTTCACGGCCAAAAGTATATTGTGATTAATTTTTGGGTTATTACGCCGTGTTGCACTACCTTCTTATTTAGCAAACGTTTCGAACAGCATTACAGTGTCCATTATTAGGACAGAAGTTTAATAATAATGTGTGATGATTACAAATCTGCCCTGATGACAGACACTGTAATGCTGTTGGAAAAGTTGGCTATATTAGTAGGTAACGCAGCACGGCGTAATAACCCAAAAATAAATCACGATAATTTGACTTTAATTCATTAGCTATGTCATCACAGAGTAAAAAATATTTACTTTCGCACTTTTGTGTGGAACAGCACTAAATCTTACTTTGTTCGTAAATTAAAATTCGATTCGCTGTTCCAATAAATTGATCCGTTCTGTTTAGAGTACCGCGATATTGTAATTTTAATTTAATCTCTGTAGGTACTAGACAAAACACGATAAATCCAAAATAACATCAACATTCTGACCGTAAAATTTTACATAGAGAGTAGCGCTCTTCAATATGCAGTTAAGCTTAATGAAGCAATCTGCAATTTTCAGAGCGCAAGAGATTTTTAACAAAATACTACCATGTATGGATAAAAATTTGAAAGAACGGTGCACATTTTTTTATTGTTGATACTATTTTTAATTTCACCTTTAATATTTAATAGCTTTTAGTCTTCGCTTTTAGGCTTCGCTCGCATGGTATTTGGGGGAAATTACAGTCGCAATTAGCAGTACATAATGTCCTTTCCCGTGCGTCCCCATTCCCTTCCATCTTCCCCGCCTTCCCCCTCACTCGTCGCTTCGCTCTCCGCGAACCCCACCTTCCCCCTACCTCTCCTCCCTGCCGCTTAAATATATGAAATACACACATTTTCATTTTTACTAATGTCATAACGCCAGAGCTCACCCTCATATACAGCCTATGTTTCTTGCTGATAATGTAGCTTTCTATTGGTGAAAGAATTTTTAAAATCGGTTTAGTGGTTTAGGCGTGAAAGCGTAACAAACAACACACTCACTTTCGAATTTATAATACCTATTAGTATAGATTGTATGGACAAGGTCCTTTAATGTTGGTAAACGTTTTCAACGCAAAAAAATTACAGTTTCGCTTTAGTATTTGATCTCTTGAATACACGAAACATTCTCAAAACGGAGCTGCATTTTATCCATAGAGGAGATCCATCTATATCAGTTTCCCAGCTGGTTTTCCCAACCAGTGGTCCGTGGACCACTAGTGGTCCGCAAGAGCTAGAATATGGTCCGCGAAAGATTTCAAACTTTCAATAACGCGCGCCGGTTAATAAGCGAGCTCAGCGCGCGGGTGGTCCCTCGTCAAGGAAGTCTGAAAAGAAAAAACTCGGTACCCACCCCATCCCGTCTCGCCCCAATCCCATATCCCATTCCGCCCCCTCCGTTGCGGTAAATGTAATCGTGACAACACTCGGTTTATCACTATTGTACCTTGTGGTCGCTATCAAAAAAATAAATGCAATAGTGGTCCCGGGTCAGAAAAAGGTTGGGAACCACTGATCTATATAGATAAGTGTGTCGTGAACGTGTCTGTGTACCCGAAGTAAGCTCGAATTAAATTAATCATACTTTTTCAAATTAATGTCGAAATTCTTTGATGAACAGATCAATCAACTTCAGCATGCTGCATTGAAAAAAATCGGTTTTCTTGCCCAACGGTGCAGATCACTCTCGAATAATCTTGCATACCTTTAACATAAATTCCTTACCTATGACTTATTGGTGCTCTCAGATTCCTCTCAGTGCTCCGATCCTCAGCTATGATCTTCCTCTGGAAGGTGTACCTCTCGGACGCCGTGTGAGGATAGCTGAGCTGGGAGAAGCTGATGCTGCAGGACCTGGTGGAGTTGGAATCCAGGGTACCATTGTACTCCTCGGTGGAGTTCTCCGGGGTGAAGGTGGCCTCCAAGATGGCCAAGTGGGTGTCCAGTGAAGGACACGTGAGGCGGAACTTATTATCGTAGCACGCTTGCTGCTCGACTATCTCTGTGGAAAAAAATGCAATTAATAAGTTGGTAATAAAAATGCATTTTATATTACAAAGAAATGTATTAATATTATAAATATCACTAGACATTTGACACCTTATACATCGACCTGTAAAACAGAATAAAAGTAACTCTGTACTAATGCTAGTAGAGAGAGAGTTCAGAGTGGTAGATATTCTCAGTATCACCCTTTTTATGTGAAGAACTCAAAAGAGTCCCAACTGTTCCTGTCTGAAGCCAGTGAGACTATGGCATCCCCAAATGGAGTATGGTGTGAGGCTAAAGGTAATGGGGAGGGGAAGGAGACGGGGAAGAGGAAGGTCGGAAGTATCTGGCTCTTCAGATCTGGTAACCAAACACGGCTAAGGCCATTTCAAGCAACGTTTCAATTCTGAATGATAGTCTTACACCAGGGCGATGCTAAGAGTATCTTCCGCTCTGAAACGTGCCGCAAATATATTACATATTATTTTTAATGAATTAATTGTGAAATAACACAAATTAATCAAATAAATTTTATTTGCGCACGCCGGGATTCGATCCCGTGACCTTCGGATTGCGAGTCAAGAGCCTTATATTTCGACCACGGAGGCCATTAACGTCAATCTGTTATGCGTGTTTGATGACTGAATCTGAATTGTAAGATACTTCCTCTTACAAATCTCCTTTCTTACCTCATTTCTTCGGCGATCCACTAATAAACGCTTTTAATATTAATGATAATGATAAAATAACTTATATCATTGATGTCGCTATTCCAAATTCCTGTAATATTGAAAAATCTGTTTCGGAAAAAATTAGAAAATATCCAGATTTAGGAAATGAGATTAAAAGAATTTGGCATTCTCGGACTATAAAAATATTACCATTTGTTATTTCGGCTACTGGCATTATACCTGGCTCTCTCATTCAAAATTTAAGCTTATTACTTATTAGATTTGTCAAAGAATTACTTACTAATATTATAAATGCGAAACTGCTCGAGTTTGTTTATGACCTTTTCACGATAACACAATATAAAGACTTTAAAAATTCATTCACCAATAGAAAGCTAAATTATATGCGCAGACTATATTTTGTATATGATGGTAAGCTCTGGCGTAACGAAATTATAAATATTAATATATTATATTTGTTATACGTTTTCTGTCGCTAACTAAAGCAAATTTTTGCTAACGTCAGAAAAAAATCGTTTCCATGGAAACGATTGCTACTGCTTCAGAAAATTCAAATATTAGAATATGTTTTATTTTTTTGGACAAGCTTCTGTTTTGGAATAAATGTCAGTTCCTACATTAAAAATATAATTCGTAACGATTATAAAGACTGAATAAATGAACTGAATAAATAGTGTAATTTTTTATTAAATTCACAAACTTTCAAATATTTAATTAAAAATAAACACCCGAAATGTTTGTAAGCGCATAAATTCCGAACGAATGAACAAAATTGGATAATTCTTTTTTTCTTTGAGCTATAGCTTTATGAAATTTAGGTGGCAGGCGAGATGTTTGAAAACTGAATGTAAGGGAATGAATGTATGGAATTCGGGAGGGGGTGGGGGTGGGGAGGAGGGGGTATAATTGATAAGTTCAACCGCTACAGTAATTTCCCGTAATACCATGCCAGCGAAGCCGCGGGGAAAAGCTAGTCTAAATATAAAAATGCAAAGGTCAGTCATATTAAATACATGTAGGATAACGAAAGATTTTTTAAATATTTATATTGAGGGATCAGTAGGATATATCGGTCCAGTTAGGAGTTCTATCGAGCCGAACCCTCTGATATTAAAATATCTGGAGTCGGTGAATTATTTTCCCATTTGGTCTCTGGTAGGTTGACGTGTTGTTCTTGTATTGTTTTGTATTTATTATACTTATTCAGTGCAATTGCACAGCGCGGATTGACTAGATGATCATTTGTGGAAAAGTGTGTGGAAATTTTTGTTATTGTTTTTGGGGTGTTATGCCGTGTTTCGCTACCTCCTTCTTTAGCCAACGTTTCGGACAGCGTTACAGTGTCCATCATCAGGGCAGATGACCACTGACGACCACTGATGATGGACACTGTAACGCTGTCCGAAACGTTGGCTAAAGAAGGAGGTAGTGAAACACGGCATAACACCCCAAAAACAATAACAAAAATACTTTTTGGCCGTGAAAACCTAAAAACATACCAGTGTGTGGAAAGGTTAAGTTTTTCCTGTGGGGAAGATATAACCCGGACATAAAGTCTAAGGAACAATTAAAAATGTTTGGATCATTTCTATAGAGAATTTTTCGTTCATCTCAAGAGCGCTTTCATGTCATAATCATACGTACGAGTATCTTGATTTTTTCTTATTTTTCGTTTGTTGCTTAGTAACCTTATTTAGGTCTTTAATTTCGCATGAATTTCAATTTTTTACTATCGCTGTAAGAGTAATAACTAATAAGTGACTGGCAATTATTATGGATAAACGATATAGCAACTAAACAGCACGTTAAAATAATTAATACAATTCCAGGTAGGTTAGCTTAGTTGAAGACACTAAAAGTAAGTATAGTATAAAGTTCCAGCAATCGGTCGACGGTTTCCTTCCCTCGTTTGTATACTATAGTGTTAAAGGGATGCTATCAAGCTGTAAAAGCTTGAAACGTTAAAGTATTCTAGTCACGATTTAATCGCTGTACTCTGCTCTTCCGCTACACCAAAACATTTTATTTCAATTAGTAAAACTTTTTATAGATTCTCTCGATCAACTGAATTTGTTTCATTAAAAGTATGGTCTTGGCTGTGCTGTGGTCGTTAAATTCAATCTTCCCCTAAACGCCAGGAGGGAATAACTTGGCTCGGATTCGCCCGGGAGCCAATTACGAAGCAAGACAAGGAGCCGAAATATATATACATGCAAGACAATCCTTTATAGAGATTACTGTGGCAGGGATTTACGGTAGCTATTCGTACAAAGGTAGAAAACGGATGGCCCAAATGACCTCGGCGATGACCTGAAAATAATATCACCTAATATTATGTGCATTGTCAACTTCCAAAAAGCTAGGTTCAACTTAGAATTCTCTTCTTAGGCCTAGGTGTTTGAACTCATATTTGACATCGCATAAATCGACGTTCAAAGCCATTTCATTATTTTTACATTTGTACTGTCTCCGGAAACCGCTAGATTGCTTGATTGCCATCAAGAACAAATATCATTAAAAAAATACAGGTGTGCAGTTCAACGGTAGAAGTGATATCTTCGGAAAACTAAAGTAGACAAGTGGGGAAGCTACGAAGCACCGCACAAAGCACGCACTTTTATTCTATCTCATTCTCTCGCAGGCTAAATCCTGCCATGTATGTGTTTGTCTCTTTTAAATGTCGCTTTTTCGTTTCATCGAGTTTCAAATCACAACTGTGCTGAAGAAGTTTTCACTTCAATAACGATACACTGACGGATCGATAATCAGCGGTAAGCTGCAAAAAATATCTAATGCCGATTTGACGACAACGTCAATATGTCGGGGGATCAAACTAATACCTAGTCTAGTGAACAGTGAACAGTGAACAGGCACCGATATAACGTTGCGGTAAGGTTTAATGAACATTTAATTCGAAATAATAAATATTGAGGTCAATAATCGAGATTAAAAATATCCTATTTTTTAAGTTGGACCAAATTACACACAGTACCTAAGCAAAATTTCATCAAAATCGGTTAAGTAGTTTCGGAGTACATCTCTATAGAAATTTGCTTTTCATATTTTAATTACTCTGGCGATGATAAATAACACTGTTCGTTGACACATTGACACATCTTGATGAAAATGTGGTGTCAGGGTACAGTGACAATATGAAATACGTAATGTCAAATCTCTCGCGTTACTCGGCCGCAAACTTTATCTGTGCTGTCGAGCGGAAATTATACTGCCAAATTGTGTCAATGTCACTGTGCCGATTTTCATATAACCTGCGTAAACATATTAAAAAACTGTTATTTGTAATCATGCTTGCATCGTTAGCCAACAGAGTAATGAGTCTGACGTCAAAGGCAGAAGTAGGAAAAACACAAATTATTAGAAAAAAACTTGCTACTCGTGATCAATGAAGAAGGCGGGAACTGAAATTACTTTGATTTTACACAGAAACTCAATTAAAATTAACATTAAAAGATTTTCTTGGGAAGAAAAGATATTATTTTCATTCCAGACTAACGCGGAAACTGGAAACTGTATTCTGATTATTTAAACCCCTTTTCTTGAATATAAATTTCAAAAGCTTCTGACACTAGCTTTGTCGAGTGTGAATATGGCTTTTGCCCTCAATAAATCATCGTTGTGTAAAATGAAAACCATTTACTTTGAGTTTATAATACTATGATTAAGTTATTATTATTAATGGTTGATTTTGAAAGTTCATGAAGAGAAAATTTTTGAGGCACAGCATTCATTGTTTCCCTGCCTGAATAACAAGAGTCCGTGATTAACGGAATATCATTTAAAATAATTATTTAATAAATATAGTGTACATATAATTAACTATAGAATAAAAGAAGATGAGGTCTACAAACTTGAAGATGAGGAATTCAACAACAGTAAACAAACATAAAGATGAGGTCTACATACTTGAAGATGAGGAATTCAACAACAGTAAACAAACATAAAGATGAGGTCTACAAACTTTAAGGTGAGGAAATCTACAATTACAATAAACAAACATGAATATGAGGTGTAGGTACTAACTTGAAGATGAGGAAATCAACAAACATGGTAACATGAAAAAGTGATATACAAACATGAAGATGAGGCCTACTAACTTGAATATGAGGAAATTAACAAACATGAGGTCCCCTATTCACAGTCCTCTTCACCAGGGATTCCTATCCCCAGTGAAGAGGACTGTGAGTATACATCGTTACTATGTATCTTTAAATCTATAATCTATTTTATCTGAATACCTCACAAGAGTCCCAGCTGCTTTCGTCTTGCTAAAGCCATTTAAGCAAGTTTCAATTCTGAATATTGGTCTTACACCAGAACGATACTGAGAGTATTTTCCACTCTAGAACGTGCCGCAAATATATTATATATTATTTTTAATGAATTAATTGTGAAATAACACAAATTAATCAAATAAAATTTATAGCGTACGCCGGGATTCGACCCCGCGACTTTCGGATCGCGAGTTAAGAGCCTTATCCCTCGACCATGGAGGCCGTCAAATCATTAATAAAAAATAAATAAAAATTGTTCAGTTTCGGCAGATGCTCTAAACCCTGTTCAGATAAAAATATTGACTTATGTCATTAATGGCTGCTAATGGTCATCATCAAAAAACTCTGGTATCTAAAAATATCAAACGCGTGCGTAGTAACAGCAACGGAAGTTACGCATATTAGCTGTGAAATTTAATTATACAATTAACTTACTACGCACAGGTGAGTCCCTAACAAAATAGGTGACCAGGGAATGACAAACTTCTAAATACATATAGTATTAATCTCCTTCATCGATATGTCCCTATCCCTGCATAATAATGTGAGTATTGATTTCACCGTGCCGTACTTGTGCAGGTAATAGACAATGTCCTGACCGCAACGTGGTTTACTTTTCAAAGGCAGTGCTTTTCCTGAGCTATACGGACACCGATATTGAACAATTGATAGGGTGTGAAATGATAACTGTGATGCTTTGTAATTTAAACCCTATTCTACACCTATGACAACATTATTTTGTGGGGCTTTTGTGTATTCAAACGAATAATGTGTCGATTGTAGGCAAATGGGACATATCAATTACAGTAGTTTTTGGTTTGGATAATAATACTCATAAAATTCCACAGTAATTGGAACGATATGGGTACATACAATTAAGTCTAGGTGAAAAAGTAATTATACAGGCATGTTTTGGAAAAAACAATTTGATATGTTCGTTTTCATTCATAATCCAATTGTTAAATGATTCGGTAAGTGATTTTTATTGATAGTATCGAATACCATACAAAGAAACTCTTTTTTTTGTCCCTACATCCATTAATTTAAAGACGTAAACTATATATTGAACAGTCAGTTGTCGTAAATTGAGTGAATTGTTTTATGAAGATCAGAATTTAGAAAAAAAAATTTCGAATGTACCCAAAATGATCATTTTACATGCTTGATTTTTTTATGTTTCTCTTTTATAGAAGCTTGCTATAAGGGCTTGCATCGGGACGAAAAATATTTTGTTTCCTATAGTTAATTATGATTTAAGGAAATATGAACGTTAAAAAAAGACAATTAGCAATTCGGGAGGCGGGTATGGGTATCGCTGCCCCGGAAACCATTTATTGGATAACCAACCCCCTGCCTTAGGTCACCGCAAGTGATTAGCTACGTTTGGAGACTTAGAAGGGATGCCTGGGTTCATGGGGTGAGGTTTGTCTAGGGCTTGGCGGCGTATGCTTTAACCCATCTACTGCGTGGCGGGCCGGATCGGGAGAGACTGGTTGAGGGAGACCTTGGGACCTCTCCAGCCGAACTCTCTCGACTCATCGCCTTGCAATGCAGTTGGAGGGATGGTTTCATACGTCCATCAATCCTGAACACATTGACCCCTAGATTCCTAACCACCCCTCATACCTTTTTACTTCTAAGAGCTCCTTCCTTTCCCTTAAAAAGACCCTCCGTATAGCATCCCCAAAGATGACATAGGCCTTTTTTTCCTCAGGGCCCCCGGTTGGAGATAAGGGGCCATCCATAAATTACGTCACACCTTAAGGGGGGGGAGGGAGTAGAGAAGTGTGACATGGGGTATGGGGGGGTCAAAAAATCATGAAATTCTAGGGGGGAGGGGGTCTCACAAATGTGACAGGGGGGGGAGGTCAAAGTCATGAAATTCGTGTGACGTAATTTATGGATGGCCCCTATCGTAAAAAATAAATAATTTTAAAAGAAGTGCATTCTTTTAGTTTTTGTTAAAAGGTAAAATAAAATCATTAAAAGTTTTATACATTATAAAACATTTCACATACCAACACCTACCAACTATCTGCCAATAGTGCCAACGTATCTAATTACGATTACCAAAGAGACGAACCGTCTATCAAAAGTGTACCGTCGATTTCAAAGGCCACAAGTCTGGTTTATCTGGTCTGTCTACCGTGTCAAATAACGTACCTACCGGCTAGAAAATGTTGGTGTTATTATTATATTGAATATAGATTTATTAATTATTTAAAAGTAAAGCATGCCTGCTCAGATATTGGCCGAAAATCAACCTTCAAGTAGTGTTTCCCACATTCGTCAAGTTCTACACAATAAAGCGACTGGCAAAGAAACTAGATGTACTTATAAGACCTAGGATATTATTATTTTCAGAATGTATTCAAGCTCACATCTAGATCTATTGAAAGGGACAAAGAAGCTGCGCTGTTCCGCATGTGATCTCGGGATGAAGTTTGATAGAATGGGGAAGTAAACGCATCCATCATCCGACCTTACGCAGCTCACCGTTCAAAATGTCAACAAGTTGTAAAAGTTATCGCTTTGTCAGCTCAGATGAATTTGAAATATTTTCTCGCAAATTATTGGATGTTTTCGTAACCGATTTCGAACCACAATTTAATTTTAGTGTAAGCAAAAAATATCTTATTAAAATTAGTCATAGTAGAAAAATTTATAGATTAATAATAGAGGTTGATTGAAAAAAAATCATTCACGTGACAAAAAGCGTATCTGCGTTATGTGCACATATTATTTGACTTTTTCGAAGTCCATCATTTATTATAAATTTAAGTTATATTATCAACCGTCTATTTCAGAAACCTATGAATTTGGTACTTGGGTTGTTCTTCTTTTTAACCTACATAACTTTTACCACTCTGTCACAGTTCCACCTAAAGTGAGGAATTATTTTTTTAGAGTAAATGAATTCTCTCTGGATCTCAGAGGGGAAATTGTAGCAAGGGGGGAAGGAGGCCTAAAACGCCTATCGGGGGTGACAAACACTAGCTAGTGTATACCTATTTCGAATGACAACCCACGTGACAGAATTAACGTATTAAACATCAGTTACAGGAGACAAGTTTTTGAGATTTTTAAAAATATTTTATAAAACGTCATAAAAAATAATAATCGCTGTTACTTGACAAGTTATGCATTTTGGAGTTTCAAAATAGTTTTATGTTTTAAGTTGTCGTATCATTTTTTTGTAACATTATGGACACAAGTCGTTAGTCGTAACAGTAGTTACGCAAGTCGAGGTGGCGGGAGACAACTGTGATTTGTATGAAATACACTTCTATCACGAGGTTTACAACTCTGTAACGAGGATTTACAACTCTGTAACGTAATTTTTACTACAAAAATATAAACACTTTTTTTAAAACGCCCACAGTCGTTACGTCTTTAGTATAGTAGATTTTAAAGTAATTATAAAATAATAATATTAGTTATTCTGTTGAATTTTTCTCCACTACCTGGTGGAGACAACTTTATGTAGGTTGAAAAGAGAACAACCCACTTACCTACATCTACGATACTATTTACATAGTTATATATTCTAACGGATGTGTTTAGATACTATTAGCTTTTAAACAATATTTTCATGGATGTTTATATAATACATTTTTGCTGTAAATAATAATATAAATACCTACATTCTGTGGCCCATTTTCTGATAGTAAATATTTATGCTGTGAAAATAGATAGATGTAAGTTACTTACATTGTAATATAAATTATTTGACTGAAGCTATTTATGTAAACCATTTTATAAAAATCATTTTTATTAGGCTTGAATATTTACACAAGATCTAAAAAGCGCTTCAGAATCTCATTTGAAATGTTTACATAGGTCAATACCCTACATACATTGCATGTATTGGTATTTTGCTGTGTGTAATGGTCAGAAGGAAAAATAAGAATTCCCTTTGTACAACGAATGGGGGAATATTTGGTTACTTTATCCACCCTATAATCTATTAAACAGTTCGACAATAATAATATTTTATCGTTTAGCAATGCCTCTGCGAAACCCTCCAAATTCACAATATTCATTTCGTATTACAACAACATCGTAAACCAGAAGGCAGTCAAATTGAGGGAGCGGAATGTCCACTATTCCATCCATCCTAAACGTTGAAACTCATCTCCTCATTCAATGATAATATCAATGGAAGTCAACCAGTCTCTTGCATTATTTATTATATTATCCCTAACAAATAACGACGCATCTCCTGATTCTCTGCCCCCTATCTCGGATATCAGTAAGACGACCGTCACTCCTTTGTTCGGTTATTCAATATAATATTATTCAAGTTACACAAAGAGGTGCATCGGAGTAGGTACTCGGTTAGTTGAACCCAAGTTGTTTCCATTGATTGCGGAAGCCAGGAGTACCTACCTCTCTAGGAAATGGGGGCAATGGGAAGGGGGAGGACCCCTCCGAAGATTAAACTCCTCTTTGGCATCATGCACTCCTGTTCCCTCTTATCCCAATTTTACAGCAGCTTGCACCAAAAGACAGGTAGTCAGTAAGCCAACCGTGTCAATTACTAAAGTTTGGAACGCGGATATTTAAAGTTTGACAAGTTTCGCAAGTAAATTGGCCATTCTATGAAAGCCGGTGATAAGGTCTGAAGCATAAAAAGTGGTAAATAATATATTAGGTGGGTGTATAAAGTTTTGTTTTAAAACCCCTGGGATTTTTTCACAAAAACGCTGACTCACGCCGATCCCTTTTATTTAATCAATCCTTGTCAAAATTCAAATCGATAAAAACGGTATTATGGTCTCTTCTGCTTCTGCTTCTTGGTATAAAAATAGACCTATTCCGATAATTCGAAAAACTAACTGACTAACCGTCACGATATTATTTGCTTGCTTCAATCACATTCATACCAATACATCGTCTGGTAAGCCTGCACCGAATATACACCTTTTTACATTTGCACAGGAGACCCTGAGGAAAATAATTTCCCTCGGGGCCTATATCATCTCTGGGGATGATGTGTGGGGGGTCTACTACATTATTCTGAATCTTTGCGTAACCCGACTAAAGTATTTGTTTCACTTGATCTTCCTGGAGCGTCCCTGATTTATTATTCCACCTATTTGCGTGATACATCGATGCACACGTGTTCAAACTACCTAAGCGTTCTGTGCATTTTGTTAATTTCTCTTACGTTCATTCATGGTATTGTCTACACACCGGTCCAGTAGCGCACATTATCCATTCTCAAAGGTACAGGTTTTGTGTAATTTTTTAAGTTCGGTTATAGATTGTGCATTGAATATTTGAAAATGACCGTTTTGTTATCTTATTAAAAAGTGGATGTAAAAAAAATACCTATTCAAAAAATATTTAGTTTTATTTTCTTTACTAATTTGTTTTTCTCTCGGGGTAGGTACAGCTTTCAGCCTTCGTTGACTGCACGCCACTAATACATAGATATCCCTCAGGCAGTAGCTTATCCCATTGGGAGTTCAACTGGAGATTAAAAAGGGAGAAAAAATCACTAATGAATATTACGTCGTAGGTTATAAAATGTTTACGCACATCTTCAGTAATTTACTTATTTTAATAACAACTTAAAACAACAATAATCAAAGAAAAATCTATTGATTCTTGCAAGTCTATACTATACAAATTTGGTGTTTACAAATCTTATAGTCGCTGCGCACCGATTACGTATTGCTCGGATTACCTCTAAAGTGCCACGAGTACCTACCCATCTTATGTATCAACTATTTCTTAAAACAGTCTCCATAGTCGCTAAATTAATAACGCACATTTTAAATGCGATTCATTTCTAACCCCCTCTCGAGCAGTATTGTATAAATATAATATAATAACCAAGTTTGTACCATTTTATTATCTTTTTATTGGAGTTCACTGCACAAACTCTTTCGACAAAACCGCCTCTGCTCCAAAAACAGACTAGTATTGTTGAAAGATGGTTTTCATGTAGGTTAAAGATTTAATAATGATCTTAACGAGGAGAAAGTAAGTACGCAATAACCTTAGAAAACACAGCTTAATCTTATTTTAATGAAATAGCTTATACGGGTTACCTTCCAATTAGTACTTTTTTTAGTAATCTAATAAATTACTGAAACCCACCAGGGTCACCTTCCAAGACATACAATAAGAATATATTTAGGTACAGGTATATCCATAGTTAACTCGTATATCCGGGTGTCCTTTTTTGTTCTAGAATTCGCTGCGGTTTCAAAGATATGTATCAAATTTAAATGCTGATTAAAATGACACCTAAAAATATCCAAACAAGTTTCAAATTACTAATTCATTTCCCACTGGAAGAAAAACACATTTTGCAATTTTATTTCACTTGAATACTTGTCAGAAAATCTGCTTGTATATCTCGATAAACGTTAAAGTGATCCAATAGTCCAGGAAAAAAATCGAAATCGGAATCCACGCCTCTTTTTGGGAGGGGTTTAAAAATACTTGAGAAAAAGCTTTTGGAAAGGTATTTGGAACGGGTATTTGACGTTTTTTACATGTTGATTTCGTAAAGGCCTGTAAAAAACATTAACTCCTTTTTTACGCATTGTTTATTATAATAACAAGGAAATTTAAAATTTCACGGAACCAAGCGACGCGGTGTCTAGGACGTCTATTCCTCTTCGCAGGCGGGGCGTAACTGATAAACTGATACGAAATGGGTGTGCCAAGTGCATGGTTCTTGTGCCGGTGGCATAAGGTTCACTTTAAGAATCCAAATTCTTAGAGTGCTGGCCGTATTGATTGTTGTCAAAAATAACAATTTAACAATAAACAATTTTATTTTATTTTATGTTATGAAGTTCGGGCGTAAATATAATTTTTTTGAGATTATTATAAAAGAAACTGAATTTGCCACATTAAACAATAAATCCATACCCGAAAAGGGGTTTATAAGTAGGAGAGTTTGCGCTTGAAAAAGTTTTTTTATAGACCTAATACTTTATTTTTTTTCTAGGCTTATTAAGACTTATAAAAAAATGACCGACAGTTTTAAGGGCCGATATATGTTCTACCCGCAGTATTCAATTGAAACGACTATAATACTTCTAAGGGAACAAATTTTCAAAACAAAAATACATTATTTTGTATGATTTTGCAATATTTCGCATGGCTTCATCTTCGTCGGCGTCAAAAAATTATCACAGCTTTTTCTATTTGGAATTTCCAGCTCAACGTAACTATTTATAACTCGAAGTTTTATTTATGTCACGGGCCAATAAAGCGTTTTTATTTCAATGGAATTGTGAAGAAGAAAATATTCAGAAATTTAATAAAAGCACACAAGCTTCTAGCATGATAACGGAAACCCTAAAGTTTTCATTCTTGTTACTCTTGGGATATTTTTTATTTCGAATAGGCCGGAGCCGGGGCCGGGCAAGTACAAATTCCTGACAATCATAAAACTGATACCAAAGGGATATAAATGCGGAGAATTTTGCGCGGGAGTTCAGAGGGAGGTTAAAGCAGCGCTTATCGCAGGGGTGCGTGTGCCACCCCCACCCTTCACCCCCGCTGTGTGTTGCCATAACGACGGACTGATATACATACGTACAGATGTTCACTGATGTACTTCAGACGGAATTACAAAGTGCACGAAATCGCAGGACATAGTCATTAACGCGCCGCGGCAGATTGAAACATTCGATTACCTCCACAATGGAAAGGTGCAAGTAAACAGTAATGCAGCAAACATGGACACTGCTTTTCACGTTTGTGTTTGCGCTGCATTTAATTCTGTCATTTTATTGTATTTTGGATTGGAAGCACATTTAGTTGGTTAAATTTTAGAGTATTAAGAGGAACGTTTGCGCGGCCCGTTTCGCATTGTTACAAATACGTTATTTTGGGTAGCAATTTTAATAAATAGACAACAAATTTTTGTTCCGACGTAAATAGGTAATTTAAATTTACACCCATCAAAATGATGTCTACAATTTATTCTATAATTCTTCACACTTTCATTATAAGTATAGTAAAATTATTTTTTACTG
This sequence comes from Glyphotaelius pellucidus, assembly GCA_936435175.1. Classification (NCBI taxonomy): domain Eukaryota; kingdom Metazoa; phylum Arthropoda; class Insecta; order Trichoptera; family Limnephilidae; genus Glyphotaelius; species Glyphotaelius pellucidus. The sequence goes on from OW386541.1 coordinate 1,221,057, forward strand.
TTTTTCATTTACTCACAAATAATTGCCCAAGTTGCCTCTAAAATCATGAAACATTAAAATCTTTAATGGCATATATTTTATAATTTAAAGCTAATATAAATAAAGTAGCTCACATCCGTACTAGATATTTAATATATTTTTTCATTCAGAGTCTATTGAGCTAATTTATTTTGGTATTTTGATTACAAAAATAATTTTTCACTTTGGTTGGGTATTTTGTTCTAAAATCTAAAATTAAGATTTGTATTAAACAACCGATAAGGGTCGCGCAAATGTTCCATTGCCGAACGGAGCCACTTTGAAGAACACTCAACAATTTTATTTGCACCATCTTTTATCAATGTGATGTAAATAATAAGTTGTGGTAAGAAGAGGTCCCAAAAATCTTTCTAATACATGTTCCCCCCTTCCAGGATCGAACCCCCCCGCCCTTAGTGTCGAACCCCCACCCACATGCATACTATAGCTACGCCCTTGGTTGACTCAATCTCGTTACGGCCTATATCCAAAATTCTAAAAGCAAAATGCTTGCCCCATCCAGTGTAGATGACGCAAGACTGCCGAAGATCGTGAGAAACGTTGGTTAAACAATAAAGAGGAGGAGTTCACAGTTTTCAGTTAGTCTTGCAATGTACATCATCAGGGTAGAAGTGAAGATAGTAAAAACACTGAAGATGGACAGTGCAAGCTGCAAGGCTGACGCGAAACGTTGACTCGAGAAAGGAGGAAAAGCAAAACGGCTCACCCCAAAGTCTTGAGCTAACACAATATCTCGAACAACTTTGCAGTGTTCATCATCAGTGCAGATGCATACAGAGTAAATATGCCTTAATTAAAAAAACCCTGAAACTTTGACTTAAGGAAGCACAATACGACCTGGTATCCCAAAGATTAAACAACAAATTTATGTAGATAATGCTTTTCGGCGTGAGAATCTTAAAGCATGTCGGTACGAGCATTATTTGTTTCTTACCTGCTTAAATTTGACAGTTGATCGATGAGTCCCCAGGAAGTAGGATCTGATGAATCGAACTGTCTATAAAAGCAAGTGATTAAATTCATGTGAACAGCGGAATTGAAAAACAGCGGAACGTCTATCTTCATCAGCCTCTGCATTCACCAATTTATTGCAAGTGATGGATTGCATAGCCTCTTCGACGTAATCACAGCTCACGCGATGGTAATGCGGGACCGGTTCAGGTATATTCGATGGAATTCCCATATTATATTCTCAATCTTACAAAGTCTTACCTTTTAGTTCATCACTTCTTCATAGAGAAGCCAACAACACTAATGCGGCAAACAGCTCAGCAATTACTCGGGCAATCACAACATAAACCCTAAAAATTACTGCACTAAGACATTTTTAATTTTTTTTTTACATGAGCTCCACACAGGAGGCCCTGAGGAAAATAATTTCCCTCACGGCCTATGTCATCCTTGGGGATGCTGTGTGGAGGGTTTTTGAAGGAAAAGGGGTAAAGGAGAGTTCTGGGAAGGAAAAGGGTTTAAGGGGTGGGTAGGAATCTGGGGTTCAGTGTATCCTGGTCATCCGCCTCCAAGACCTAGACAAACCTCATCCCATGAACCCGGGCACCCCTGCTAAATCACCAAACGTAGCGAACCACTTGGGGTGACCTATGGCAGAGGTGTTGTTTATCCAATAAAGGTTCCCGGGGCGGCGGTACCCATTCCCGCCTCCCAAAATTCTTTGCTAACATAAAAGACTTATTTTTTATGATTTTTAAATATATTTATTGAATTTCGATTTTATTTTCTTCAGTGAATGTGAGAATGAAGTGGAACCTTGGAAGTGGAAATTAACTCACATCCCGACATCCAATCGAGCTGAAACTCGGCACATAGACCCGTTATGCATTCTATCAAAGTTTAGATGCAATCACATATACACATTTCTCTGAAATTGGATAACATTACAGCAGTTAGGTAATATACGAAGAAAATGTCAGTCTTATCTAATTGGGATTTGGTTCATTTGTAAGAGTTTTTGACTAGAGTCCCTGAGGAGGAAGGTTCAATCCTCAGTCAAACAAAATAAAATAATCTTTGAAATTGGCTACTAGCCGGCCCAAGAGATGACGCAACAAGGTCGAAAATTAAAAATAGATGTAACATGTTTTACGGGTTAAAATTAAAATTCATGAGCCTGTTATTCTGGATTTCTTCCCTTTAATTATTATTATTCATAATATATTCATACATCCCAGGCGAAATATATGGACCTAAAAAAATATTTTATGGACCGTTCAGTGGCTGAGTTGGCATCGCGGCATTCTTTAAAAAAAAACACACGTAATAGGCACTTAAGATATGCATAATTTAAATTACCCTATTACTTGTCAAATAACGTACTGTGTACGGCTAAATAAACATTATTTAAAACCATTTTCAAATAAAGTATTATTGAAATTGAATTAAAACAAATCAATTTGTAAAACACCACTTATTTAATCAAAATTATGAACATGTTTCAAAAATTATTTCTTCGTCAGGAAAAAATTTAATTAATTAATAATAATTTTTATTTTATCCTGGCGAAGAAACAATTTTACTGTGGGAAAGAATTTTGTATTTTAAGATGAATTTACACATTGCCCAGCCTAATAAATAAGACACAGCAGGTAATTTCAATGTTGTTTGAAGTGCACTCACGATGCGCGATGCGAAAACTCAATTTAGAAAAGCTTACATAATGTTAACCCCACAGACCTTGAGCATATTTTGACAGAAGGTCACAGTATTTCCGCTTTACAATAAAATCCAAATAAATGGAATATTTCTGAATGTATCTAAAAACTAAGAACTATTTTGAAAAGTGATGAAATAAGGTTTCAAATTTTATTATTATAAATAAACATATAGTTTTAGAAATAGTAAAATTTTTAAGCCAAAAAAATAAAAAGTTTAAAAATGGCTAACCTTACGTTTTTTCTAACTTTTTTTATTTATTTTTTTATTTTATATTAACTCCACACGAGGCCCTGAGGAAAATAATTTCCCTCAGGGCCTATGTCATCTTTGAAGATGCTGTGTGGAGTGTGTTTTTGAGGAGAGGAAGGAGTGGACATGGGAGGAAACACAGAGGCCGGCAAACCGTTCCACAGCCTTTCAGTTCTAACTAAAATTACTGACAAAGAAAAAACTATAAACACACATTTTACTAGAAAAATGTAATATAAACGTTTTTGTCACATCATTATTTTTTTATTGTTTCATGTAAAGTAATTCAAAAAGTTTCATAATTTTTTCTCAAATCGCATTGGAAACTTTGGCTTCATTTATTATTTATTTATTTAACACTCACAGGGCTTTTACATGATTTGTAGTACAATTTTAATATGACAGATAATTTTGAACTTAAAAAAATAAAATTACATTAGATGAAAAATGCACACAGATCATAAAAATACAAGAAGCAGAAACTGAAAAAAATGAGTTGGAGGTTTACAAAAATACAATAAATATGTATACATTTTAATTCTTCTTTGGTTAACTTTTACATTTGAATAAATAGCGTGGTGTTTTCTCTTTCTAACACCGCTTAGATCATATTTCTCACCATGATAATAAGGGTGACCGGACAACTCGGAATGAAACCAACTCAGAACCATCTCAGATAAGTCATTTAGAGTGATAAATATATATATATATAAAATTGGTTAAATAGGTTGCGTTAGGTTAGGGTTATCGACTAATTTAAAATTATTTTTATCATAGCTTTTAATGACTTTTCAAGGAGGTTTTGAGTTGACTTTATTCTCAGTTGGCATGGAACCGATAGTGAGGGAGACACAACTAACGATTTCTTTGAGACCTTTTATGAGCTGTTCCCAAAAGCGAACAAATTATCCTGAGGGGTTAACACAGGTGTTGAAAAAAGCAACATAATTCAGGTAGACATGTTGATCTCTAGAGATACTAATTCAGTAAACAATGTCGAATTCACATAATGATTGCCTACCACCAATAAAAACATCTCGAGAGATGTGTTACAAACGCAGTCATATTGCATTGACATAAAATATCACTTACATAATATTGTAAAATTTTTGCACTTCGTAATTTATTTTGGGGTTTGCCTTTCAACATTGCATTATGTCTGAATAGACTGAACAATTTGAACGTTGCATGTGTAATTAACCCATTATTATGAAACAATGCAATGTGATATGCACAGCACACCATCAAGAACAAAGGGCTACCCACCGATATAACCGCAAATGACAATATTGCAGATGCCCAGAAGTAGACACCACCCAACCAGCCACCGGAAGAGAGGGGGCTGTGATGGAAACCTGGCTGTCCTGCCACAGTCTCTGATCGTCCTCTGCACACATAACTCCACAACCATTTTAAAATGTCACATTACACACTAAACGCTCTTGAAAACTCTTCAACACACGAACACTCATCGCCTAAACAAAATGTATAAACAAAAAAAGCAATGTTTATTGAAATATTCCAAAATAACTGCGTTTTTCTGCCTCGCCATCACGTATTTTAGATAAACATTTTATTGGATGGAGTATTTTTTTCTAGAGAAACCAAAAAAGTACGCGATAGTAATTCATTTTCACTTCCCTTATCGGCTTACACTTTGCATGTTTACTAATTATCCCGCAGATCAAATTACAAAGCGTGAATACGCACTGTTAAAACATGGATATTTTGTGTCACCCTCTTTCTGTCTTCAGTGTGCACGGATAGGTACCTAATTCGTTTTTTCTACAAGCGATAATTTTTCGTATTCAATTTCCACAGGTAATCCCGCAGCCTTCAAGTTTCCAGGAAAATTATTGTTAGGCCACTCCGAACTCTATAACACTTCAAATTTATATGAACGCTAAACATCTCTACCTCGGATAGAAATAAACAAACATCACTTCAAGTAATTCTTTATGATTCGCTTATTTACACAATTCGGAATTGTATCAAATTAAATTATACACAGAGTTACATACGCAAACTTGTTTATTATAAAACTCGACACTTCACTAATAATATTACGCTTTTTCCGTTCGAACACCGTAGTACCTAATTATTGTTGATAAAATAGTTTGCAAGAGTTACTAGATACTAATATAGCACTTTATCGACAGTTCTTTTTTTTTAATCTGCTTAAAATGTCAATATATTTTGCACAAGTTTAAAAACTAATAAAGCACTCATTATTTCACAATCTTCTTAACTAAATTTTTTTCGGTGATTTTCTTTTTACGTTGACAGTTCATTTCAAATTTGGAACACGCTTCGCGCGGGAAGTTGTTTGAAAGCGCGGTAACCGACCCTACCGCCAACACTCCCGCCAAAGAACTAACTAAAAGCATAGAACTAAAGCTGTAGCATAGAGCCACTATAATAAGAGAGCGGTAGGGCGATAGGCAATAGGCAGTAGGTAGGTTCACCTAGCGTACGTAGCATTACGAGTAGAAGCTCTGCAGTACTAGTACTAGATAGTTCGGGCGATCAATAGGGAAAATAGGCTTTTCACACTAATTGTCTGTGTAGAGACTTTATAAACCGATTGCTTCAATTTCTTTTCTAAATATACAGAAAATACGTATGTACATAATAATATTATACTTCGTATCAGTTAGATAACAATGATAAGCAAGGCCGTAGCTATAGCATCCCAAGGTTGGGGTTCAATGCTAAGGGGGAAGAGGATGGAAAATTTATTAGACAGTTTTTTGAGGCTTCTACTTACCACAATTTCTTACTTACAATCACATCGATAAAAAAAGTGCAAATAAAAATTTGATGAGTTTTCCAGAAATTTAATCTGAGAGGTTGAATAGGTTCCTACTATTCTATTTTTACCTACGCAATACTGAGATCGATGGGGAGGGGGGGTTATTGAACTCAAACTCAAACTATGAACCTATTATACATATAACTATGTTCATATTTTTGGTTAAATATGAAGAGAAAAAATAACCTTAAAACGTTCGCATCGTTGGCCGCCAAATGAACAATCGATTTGTATTTCCTGAAACAGAAATACTTACATATATCTTATTATTATCTAACTATTTATTTATTCTTTATTTATTACAAGATTATACATTTGTTATACATTATGTGCGAAATGTTTTGACTGCCCAACTAGGAGGATTCCCGTTTTAGGACAGTCAAATTAGGATGAGTATAAACATATGGAACATATTTTGTGCAAACAAAAAGAAAATGGAGGAAATGAAAAGAAGAGATAGAATTTAAAAATAAAATAAAACATAATAGCTGTTGATTGTCCAGCGTACTAAAATAAAAAAAAAATTAAAAACAGAATAGGATATACATACTTAATAATAAAGGATTAAAACATAAAGCTAACTAACTAAAAGGTGTTTGCATTTCATATTATAGTCCTACATACACATTTTGTATAAATGAGAACCAAGATAAAAAAAGCGTTTTTTTAAGTGCGAAGCGTGTCCCTTTTTTCTGTATATTAACCGGTTTTTTATTCGCTACTATTTAAATAATTCAATTAAAGTCGATTTTTTTCGAAAAGATTACGATTCGAGAATTTTTCAACCCCTTTCTTATATATGTATATATTTTCTTTATTGTTTTAATTTTGAAGTATTTACAATAACTGCGCTACTCAACTTATTAACTAGAATTTTAAAGCCCATTAGGGCGCGTAATAAATAAATCAATTTTGTAATAACAAAGAGCAGGTGTACATGCGTGTAGAAAACATTTATAAAAACGCTTGAAGCGATGAGCTCTGGCGTCGTCTTTTCCATATGCGGTTTTGGGTAAGTGAACTATTTTACGCTTGGAAATTTATTTTCATCGTTAGCTAGGGAGCTTTGAAATGTCAATTTAACTGTCAAAAAATTAGAAAACACGCCATCTTGCAGCTTATTTCACATTTTCAATTAAGTATATACTATTTTTTTTTTAAATGTGCTGAAATTCTGGCAAAATGGGATATTAAAATTGTTGAGGTTTTAAAAATTAAAATACTTGTATGGTAATAATATTTTCTTGCTTGCCTATTTAGTAAAATACTAAAGATACCTGCTCTAAACTTTCCTAAGAAATCATAATGATTTCTGTAATTATCAACATATTTTTTTCAATGGAAACCCGACTTTTCAATAATGAATGACGTTTCAATTTTGTGTGGCTGTCCAGCTCCAGCATCCAACACAAAGAAACGGGAAAATCCGAGCCCCTTTATCTCCATTATATTCAAAACGTCAAAATCCCCCTCCTTCCGAACGATTATCAACCTCCGGCTCACTCACTCCGGTTTATTTCGATGAATAAAATCCACTGACCCCGAATCGTAACTTACGCCGTTATGAAATTAATGATGAACCGAATTCCCATCCCCTTTGGGAATTCGGCACGTGGTACCTACACAGTTGCAGAAACATATACAAATGCAATTTATGTAGTAGGTATGTACCTATAGAGGAGATATTTATGCTTTCGATATTATGCACAGGGTGATCTTAGAAGATATCAACATTCGATATAAATTTTCATAGACCATCCATTAGGAAATTTAAGAAAAGATTTGGTAAGTAAGTAAAATATATTTTTGTACCTTCGATTTCCATACTAATTCATAATTCAGGGTGTATTCTAGTCTAGAAGCATGAATTGTAGGTGTTTTTTCGGGTGCAATAAAAAAATATATATATTTTTGTAGCCATTATTTTAGCAAAAATTTATTAAACATCAAAGTATACATAAAAAAATCAAACGAAAAAATTTAAAAGTTACAGGGTGTTGAATCGGGGGGTCTCAAAAATATGGCGCGCCCTGGTTGACACGATTGCAACCCTCCTAGTAATTCGAAAAAAAAAACAAGTTAATTTTTAATCCAAACAAATGCTGCTATGGCATGAACCTCGGAGAGGTCATAAATTTTTTTTTCGCAAAATGGCGGATGTCTGAAATAGAAACACATTTTTACCAGTTTTTTTGACTTTTCCGAATTTTTTTAGAATGGTAAAAATTAAAATTTTGTTATAGTTCTGATTCATGCAAAAAATTAATGTATAGAGAAGGTTCACACCAAATTTCAAGTAAATTTAGTAGAACTTGAGATATCGTGTCAACCGTCTCGAAAAAAGTGGTTTTGAGAAAAATTTTAAAATTTTATTCTATTTAGATTTTGGTTAGATTCCGTCTAAACCGCGAAATTAAAATGGTTGTAACTTTTAAAATAATGCGATTTTTTTAATATTTAAACCTTAATATTTTTATACACAAATGCAGTGACTCAACTACCTGTAATTGCTATAAATTAGAATGCGTGGATAGTATTAAATACCTTGGTGTTATGTTGGACAAATGTCTTAGATGGGACGGACACATGGAACTAGTCACTGCAAAGGTTAGAAAGCTTACATACATGTTTATAACGATCAGAAATATCTTACGTAAAAAAGAATTGAAACTCATCTATGATGCTATGTGTGGGTCACTTCTAGACTATGCATCCCTAGGTTGGGATGGGTGTGCAAAAACGGTTTTGGACAAATTAGCAAAAGCTCAAAAATCGCTACTAAGGGTAATCCTCAAAAAACCATTTAGATATCACAGCGATGCACTATTTGAAGAGTTACGAGTTCTGGATGTTAGACAACTATACATGAGAAAATTAATTTTAAACACCCATAAACAACGCCACCTATACCCATCTATTAACCACTCTCACGACACCCGACACTCACGGAGAAATCCAATTGTACCACTCACAACCAAAACATCTCTCGCTCAAAGACACTTCTCATTCTTAGGTCCAAAACTATACAACTTAAGGGGATCCAATAGTCCAGGGAAAAATCGAAGTCGGAATTCACGCCCATTGTGGGAGGAGTTTAAAAATATTTGAGAAAAAGCTTTTGGAACGGTTGAAAAAGGTATTTGAGAATTTTTTTTACAGGTTGATTTCGTAAAGACCTAAAAAAAACATTAACTCCTTTTTTACACATTGTTTATTGTAATAACAAGGAAATTTAAAATTGATTTCACGGAACCGAGCGACGTGGAGTCACACGTCCGCTCCCTGCTCCGGCCAGGGGAGTTTTGAAAGAAAGTAGGGTGTGGCAAGCCAGTAGTCCTTCGGTGAACGACATAAGGGTCAATTTGAAAATCCGCATTCGTCGGCTGCCAGCCGTATTGTGAAATAACAACGCAAATATGCATATTTTATTTTATTTTGTGAATATCGGGCGTAAATATCATATTTTTTTGCGATTATCATAAAAGAAACTAAATTTGCTACAATAAGCAATAAAACCATATCCGAAAAGATGTTCGTAAGTAGGAGAGTTTGCACTTGAAAGTGTTTTTTTAAAGACCTGTTACTTTATTTTTTTCTAGGCTTATTAAAAGACTTATTAAAAAAATGACCGATATTTTTAAGGGCCAAAATATGTTCTACACGCATTATTTAATTGAAGCATTTATAATATTTCTAAGCGATCAAATTTTCAAAACAAAAACACATGATTTTGTGTGATTTTGCATTATTTACTATGGCTTCATCTTAATGCCTGATGCTTGGAAAAACGAAAGCACAAGGGTTCTTTGCAGATTGACCACTACTTGCTTTCATCAATTAGGGAGAAAGGAGAGTGAACTTTTACTACACAAAAAATGAAATCAAACACAAACCAAAATCAATAACAAAAATTCCGACAAAAAATAAACTGTGCAAAAGATACCTTTTATATTCTAATTGTTTATATTATGTGCATGTATGTACGTACCTATTACTTTTAAATTAGAATTCTACAAGGCAGCAGTTAATCTTATGTTTAAATTGGATATTTTATTTTATTCTATCACTTCTCTTTTTTTATTTCATATTTATACAAAATGTATATTTAAGCTTATTATTTTGTAATGCAAACGCCATTTATAAGTAAACTTATTTTATTATTATCTTGATAACTATGCAAAGCATACAACAGTAATAATCATACCTTAATTGTTTATTTTTTTTTTATTGTTTCTGTTCTCTTTATAGTTCTCATTAATAGGACTACATTATGAAATGCAAACACCAGTTCCCTTTATGTTTAAGTGTAAAAATATTTTTATTCCTTTTATTTATTATTATTATCATTTTAATAACTGTTGTATGCCATGCATACACAAGTGAACTATATGTTTAAACCCTTTTTTTCAAGAACCTATACATATAAACCTTTTTTTAAAGTAATATGTTAATACGCTTTTGACTTTCCAATTTTATGTTTTATTCTTTCTCTTCTTTTCATTTCTTCAATTTTCCCTCTTTTTGTATAAATCATGGTCCATATATATTCACACTTATCCTAATTTGACTGTCCTAAAACGGGAATCATCCTAGTTGGACAGTCAAAACATTTTATAAATAATGTACATAAATGTGTAAATATTTTACTAAATAAAAATGAAATAAATAAATAAATTTAAAAAAATGAAGAAGAAAAAAAAATTTACTAGACTAGAATACTGCCTCAACTCTTTGTCAGCACAGAAAATTTTAAAAAATACCTACCTGTTTATAAAGGGAAGAAAGGTTGAGTCAAAACAAGCGCCAACAAAATAAGTACCAGGAATAGTAAATTGCAGCTTTTTTCTTTATATCAACACCACGTAAGAGTCCCAACTGCTCCCAACCGTCTGGAGCCAGTGAGACTAAGGCATCCTCAATTGGGGTATATTGTGAAATTGACGGTAGCGGAGATGGAAAGGAGACGGGGTAGAGGAAGGTGGAGAAGTCCCTGACTATTCAAATTGGTCACAAAACACGGCTAAAGCCATATCAAGCTACGTTTCATTTCTGAATGCTGGTCTTACAACAGGGCATACTGAGAGTATCTTCCACTCAATTTAATTTTCTCATACTCATATTCGTGTCGTAGGTAAGTCCTTCGCTTCAACAAAAGTCCATATTATTGGAATCCATCAACAAGATCAAAGAGCTGTCATCCATTTCACAGCGAATACACTGTTAACACTGAAGAACTTCTGGAATCAAAAATATGAAACACAATCTGTGTGCAATGGGAATGCGGCACAAATAAATTTAAAAAATGTGTTTTAATTAGTAAAAAAAATCACTCCTTGGAAAAAGAAAATTAAAGAGTCAAGATATAAAATAATATGGACTTTTATTAAAGCAAAGTACTTATATGCGATTTGATTCATATTTGAAAAACACTACAAGGACAAAAGGTCGAGTGCACTAATTACCTTAGAGCTTATTTTGACTCTTGTTGAATTTTAGATTAATATTTAATACAAAAATATTAATATTATTATCTAATAAATAATGGTGTTATATTTTACAAAAATCACGTTACAGGATTTCAGGAATGAATATACTTATACCTTCCTTCAATTGGGAGGCAGGTATGGGTACCGCTGCCCCGTGAACCATTTGTTGGGTAATCAACACCCCTGTCGTAGGTCATCCCAAGTGGTTGGGTACGTTTGGTTACTTAGCAGGAATGCCTGGGTTCATGGGCTGACGCAGTGGCGTAGCGTGGGTGTAAGCCGCCCGGGGCGAAGGAAAATTTTGCCGCCCCCCCCTACATAGGTATTTCGAATTTTGCCGCCCCCCTTTAAAGGTGTTTCAAACGTAGATTTCCTTTTTTTTATAACGACCGCATTTTTATAGACGGTTTTTATATCACATGAATCGACTTTCTTCCAAAAAATATCCTGTTTTAAATTCTGCTTCAAATTTACAACTGTTCTCGAAAATCGATAATGGTATCCATGTAATAGGATTTCGCATCTCGAATTTTTACGATGTGTTTACAACACAAGGCAGGTTTCAACTTAAGATTGATTTTTCGTTAGAGAACCAAAATAATAGTGACACATGGAACAGACAATTTAAAAAATTTTGCAGCGTATGGCATGCAACTCGAATGAAAAACTTGACTAGGTCCTCTATGAATCTGCAACTTGTTATTTAATTTATCGTTATATTCTGAACATAAAACTGGTTTTAAATAAATCTCTATGCGGTGAATTAAGACTACACTCAGTACATGAAAATGGTTAATCTTTGATTTTAGCAGAACATTCATATTAGTCTGCAATTAGAATTTTATCACTGCACTTAAAATAAGAGAATGTTTTCCTTCAAAATGTGTTGGGAGATGATTCCACAACTGAAATTTTACATTCTGAATACAAAACTGGTTTAAAGTAAATCTGTATGCGGTGAATTGAAACTACACTCAGAACATGAAAATGGTTTCTCTTTGATTCTGGCAGAACACACATAGTCCGCAACTAGAATTTCATAACTGCACATCGAATTATTTTATTTTATTATTTTTAAATAAAATAAAAAAATAAAAATTATAGGGGCCGCCCCCCCCCCTTTACCTTTTTCCTTCCCTGAACTTCCTCTCCTTTCTTTTCCTAAAAAGACCCCTCACACAGCATCCCCAGATGGCAAAGGCCCTGAGAGGAAGTCTCCTATGTGGAGCTAATGTAAGAAAAATCTACAAGAAACGTATAAAACGTTATAACCGACAAAACAAACAAATTGAAGTAAAAAAAAAGCCTTCGAAAAGCCTTCATGTGAATTTTCTCTAGGCATGAACATAAATTTGAAATGCATCTCAAAATATGGAAAATAATAATAGCGGTTGCAAAATACGCTTCCATTGGTAGATTTAAAAACCAACATTTCGTTAAAAAAAACTATTTCCTCTTAATCTGAAACACCCTGTAGTTCCATAATTTTATTATAATCTTGCCTGCATACAATGCACAATAAGCACGTGCATAGCGCATAGGCTGCATAGAGTGCATAGTGCAGAGGTGCTTATGCACATAGGCACACAGTTGGTCCATCTGGCACTGGCTGCACTCACCCAAATAATAACAAGGCCGCCCGCCCTATTGCACGTACGAGTATGTGTTTCATTGATTTTCCTAAATTCCCTTGGGCCAAATTATTGTTCGTAACTTTTTTGGGTCAGTGGGTTTATACGAGTATGACATTAAAAAGTTCCACGTTTTCTTCAGCATGTTCAGCATGGCTTTCGGAAATGTGTATTCTTAAGAGCCATTAACCAGCAGCCGAGAATTTAAATTTCGTCGAACGACGGATGATCTTGCGATCGTTCCCTTGCAACGGTACAGGGTGGTTCCGACAAGAAAGATTAATTATTCTCCATACCAGCATTTTAATATAATAACTCAATATCGATTTTATTTCATTCCAAATTTGCTTTGATAAATACCCACATTCAAAAATGCTCAAACTCGTAATGATACTTTTTGTGATTCACGAGTATTTAAAAATTTTCAATAATGTCTTAGCAAAATATGAATTAGCATATGGTCGAGCAAGGCAAGGCTCTTCACTCGCAATCCGAGGGTCGCGGGCTTTTATTTGATTAATTTGTATTATTTCACAATTAATTCATTTGAAAAAATGAAAACTGAATTAACATTAGAAACAATAACGTATTTTATACCCCCCAAACGAATACCAAACAAATACAAACATAGCATTTTTATTGGACCTTTTACTTTCAATCTTTTACCGAAAAAAATTCAAGTGACAACCAAACTATCTCATCACTTAAAAGAGTTAAAATTGAGCTTAATAATACAGATGTTGAAACTTTATTTATTTAATTTAAATCACTAAACAAACTACACACTTATTATTGAAGCCCGGCGTGGTCTAGCGGTAAGGCTCTTGGCTCGCAATCCGAAGGTCGCGGAATCAAATCCCGGCGTGGCAAATAAATTTCATTTAATTAATTTGTGTTTTTCACAATTAAATCATTTAAAATAATATATCCATACTAATATTATAAATGCGAAACTGCTCGAGTTTGTTTATGACCTTTTCAAGCATAACACAATATAAAGACTTTAATAATTCTTTCACCAATATAAAGCTAAATTATATGCGCAGACTACAGGTTGTATATGATGGTAAGCTCTGGCGTTATGAAATTATAAATATTAATATATTATATTTGTTATACGTTTTCTGTCGCTAACAAAAGCGAGTTTTTGCTAACGTCAGAAAAAAATCTTTTCCATGGAAATAATGTTGATATATTTTTGGGCTCTGTGCTGGTAGGCACTCAGTCTATTGGTCAGCTACTACTGCAGAAAATTTAAATATTAGAATTCGTTTTTTTTTGGACAAGCTTGGAATAAATGTCAGATTTGGGTTCCTGTTTTAAAAATATAATTCGTAACGATTATAAAGACTGAATGATAAATAGAGTATTTTTTTATTATATTAACGAACTTCCAAATATTTAAATAAAAATAAACATCCGAAATGTTTGTAAGCGCATAAATTCCGAACGAATGAACAAAATTGGATAAGTAATTCTTTTTTTCTTTGAGCTATTATGAAATTTAGGTGGTAGGCGAGATGTTAGAAAACTGAATGTAAGGGAATGAATATATGGAATGCGGGAGGGGATGGGGGTGGGGTGGGGGGGGAGATAATTGATAAGTGCAAGCGCTACAGTAATTTCCCGTAATACCATGCGAGCGAAGCCGCGGGGAAAAGCTAGTTTATAATAAAAGGAAAAAACTTTTCAAATATTCAAGCTTTAAGAACAAGGGGCTGTTTCTCAGTCACGTTTCGCAAGGACAAGGACTGTCGTAACATCGGCGTCGGGAGTGTATATATATATACAGTGATGATCGTAGAGATTATGTCGTAAATTAGCTCATAAAACAGACCATGTACCGTATTATCTATTAATAAATCACTGCCATATCCCTAACATTTAGTAGCTATGCTCTCACATAAGAAAGGTGAAAGTGTGGGTAGCAATAACTGTAAATCATCCACCCTGTTGTCCTCGCCTTGACGCGACCTGCGCCCGACCTAAGTACGTTCCCGATTGTTACGATTTTCCTTAAAAGTCACATGTGCCTAGTTTTCCCACATCGACGTTACGAAATTTTCATCATCATTTTTCTTTGATACAACAATTTGGACTATGGTAGCATTTTATAAAAACATTAATATAGAGGTATTATGTACCTTGGAGGAGGTTTACAATATGTCGGTACCAAATACGTTTAATAACTAGAACAGTGGTTCTTAACCTGTGTTCGATCAAACCCCAGGGGTTCGGTGAGTCAGTCTCAGAGGATCGGCGGAACAAGACACAGCCCGAAAAAAAATTACGAAGAATATTGTCACTATCCCATATCCCATCCCGCCCCATCCTATCATAGCCCATCCTATCCCATTACGCCCCCCTGTGGTAATCCGCCGCCACGCCCCGCCTTCCAATTAAGAAGGGTTCGGTGAATGCATATGAAACTGATAGGGGGTTCAGTACCTACAAAAAGGAAAAAGAACCACTGAACTAGAATATAAATATGTCGGTACTTACTTACGAAATAAATAAAACTGCCTAACAATACTTATTTGTAAATGTACTATGACGGCCGGCGTAGTCCAGCGGTTAGGCTCTTGACTCGCATTCCGAAGGTCGCGGAATCGAATCCCGGCGTGGCAAATAAATTTTATTTGATTAATTTGTGTTATTTCACAATTTATTAATTTAAAATAATATATAATATATTTGCGGCACATTCCTGAGTGGAAGATACCCTCAGTATCGCCCTGATGTAAGACCACCATTAAAAATTGAAACATTGTTTGAAATGGCTTTAGCCGTGTTTGGTGACCAGATCTGAATAGCCAGGTATTTCCCACATTCCTCTTCCCCATCTCCTTCCCGTCCCCACTACCTTCAGCCTCACAATATACCCCAATTGGGGATGCCATAGTCTCACTGGCTCCGGGTGGGAGCAGTTGGGACCCTCGTGCGGTATTCATATAAAAAAATATATAAAATAAAATAAAATTTAAAAAGTTAAGCTATATCTGTAAGTCATATTATAGCAGTTTTGTAAAAACACTCTCTCGGTCATAAAAATATATATAGTTTTAAGTCACTATAGTCAAACAGATACCAAGTGCACTCCCAAAATTTCAAGTGGGGAAGAACTATAATTATAGTCTTAGTTATGAGCCACTAGTAGTAAATCGAAGTTAGTGATGGGGTATAGGTTAAATGTATAAATTAAGTTTTATAGCGCCCTTGTGGGATTTTCTCACGAAAACGATGCTATAGAATTGATCCAAACATTATTATTTTGACAGGGCAATAAAATTTCCCGCGCAAAGCTTTCGCTTATGCAATTTACATAACATAAGAGCTGTGTACGTAACGGATTCTAATTTCGGCAGGCGTGGAGTGTGAAGCTAGGCCTTTTAGTAAGTAGGCATCGACCTATAACTATGGAATAACAAGGTTCTAGCCATGGAACTATGTAATATCCAAACTCTTAGGTTCTAGCTGATGCTGACCCCATTCTGAGAAAACGGGCTTCAAAGACTGACTGACTATATTTGACTACGTAATCAACTTTATATTGTTTTGAGTATGCAAATACGGTTAGTTGTAGGTTATTAACCTAATTTAAGAATCATTAGCACTCATTTAAAGTTAGAAATATGAAATCTGGAAAAGCAACTTTATCAATTGAAACCTTGATACGCAATTAAGTGAATAAGGTTCCATAACCAGATATTCACTAAGCATGTAAGTTTTTTTTTGCACATCACTCTTATAAAATTGTGTTAACCAGTCATATCTCTTTGTTCGGCTTTCGGAACAAATCATACAGGTCTAATAGAAATCGTTGTGTCTTCCCTTACTATCATGATTAGAAATATGATGTAAACAGTGTTAGAAAGAGCAAACACCGCGCTTTATAAAATCTAAAAATTAACCATAAAATAGTTCAAAGTACACCTTTATGAATACAAAGTTTCCACCGTAGTTTGAAAAAAAATTATGAAACTTAGGAAATTTTTTTTAATTACTAGATAGTTCCCGGCATACGTTGTAATGCCATTCGTTTTAGTTAGATAAAACGTAAAGTGAGCCATTTTTAAAACTTTTGTATGTTAGCGTGCGAAATTTTTATACCTAGTTAAAAAATTTGCATTTTTAACCCTTTGATTAGTGAGTTATTTTTTTGCCATTTACATCGTGGGAGTGAGTTATTTTTCAAGTTTTTCATAATTTCGCAATCGATTTAATTAATTATCTTCTTACCTTTTTTACTACACAAGTTCATTTCGGAGCTTTTTTTATTACTATAACCTTTTCTTATTGCATTTTAAATTATAGTTGAACAAATTCAGTAGTTCTCAACATTTTACAAATAAAAAAAATTAATAAAGTCATACGGCCGCACGTATGCGGCGATACTCTATCTGGGTCGTCCAAGTGCCGCCGCATACGTGCGGTGATACTCCTCAAAGAGTTAAAAGCGAAATTTTAACTATAACTTTGTACCGGACGTGTTATCAGGGAAATAGAAAAAGAGGAATGATTTGCTAAACTTCTTCATTTTCTATTTTCCGGTCGCTCTGCGGGCACCCTCCCCCTTCAGCCGGCATTATTTCAAGTGATAGTAGTGGCGGCCGGGGCTGGTCCTATATAGTTAGACCTCGGTACCGTCTTCCCCTCCGCTCCCCGCTTCATGCCCCGGGTGGCCCCCAACCTAGCACAGCCGACCAATCAGAATGCCCCAAATCATTTGGTCAAGATATGTGCAGTAGTTTTAA
Organism: Glyphotaelius pellucidus; assembly: GCA_936435175.1. Lineage (NCBI taxonomy): Eukaryota > Metazoa > Arthropoda > Insecta > Trichoptera > Limnephilidae > Glyphotaelius > Glyphotaelius pellucidus. Next base: position 1,238,701 of record OW386541.1, read on the forward strand.
TTTTGATAATTGTAATGTTAATGTTTATGTTTAATTTACGGGAGTTCGGCCTATAATATTTCCAAATAAATGATACTGTCAGATAGGCCGAACTCCACTTTGCATAATTAGCTGATAAGAAATAATCTAAGTCTTAGTTTAAATAAATGTGTTGAATTCCCCTGAACATGTTGGGTCGGGGACCCGCAAACCCTTTTATATTTTTATGTTGTTTCTTTAATAAACATACAGATAGTTTTGGTCGGCACAGTGAAAACAGAAAAATGAGTAGCCCCAAATATCGCAACCCTCGCCACGCGAAGGTTAAGGTCCACCAGCGGAGGTTGCGATCCACGAAATATTTGCTTGTATGAATAAGGCCGCACCCAAAACCTTCACTCGATCGAGGAGGGTTTTGAATAAATAGCGGTGCGCCCCCGGAACAAAGTCACTCTAGTACGGGACTGCCTGCCTGCCCGACCATCTCTCAACAGAACTTCACCTAATTTGGCTTTGATTTCTCCGGACCCCGCATCTTCCCCTCTGGACATCACAAACCCCCCGGAACCTAGCGGCTGATACAGACTTATCTGGCGCTCCTGTTTACAGTCTATGTGAGTGGCGGAAACATCTCTTATAAACTTGTTAAATTATATTACATAAAAGGTGACGAAATATGTTTTCAAATTATAAAATTTGAAAGTGTATTCACCTTTTCAAAACTATTTTTATTTTTCGAAAACATTCAGAAGTATTCCAGTTATTTGGATTACCAAATAAACAGAATATTTCTATTTAACCAAATTTATTTGGCAATTTTCTTTGGAAATTTAGAACTGCGATTCTTATAAAATAATTCCTATTTTGCAGAATGTAAGAGCACTCCATGTTAAATTCAGTTAAATTATTATCAGCAACCAACCTATCTAATGTTTTTTAAAGCACTCGCTAAGAAAGTCATTTCCTAGCATGCTTTTGTTCCATTGTGCACAATATATGGTTTTGGTTACTTAGTAGTGTGCCGAATTGTACACATTAACTTTTTTTCTAAAATAGAATAAATTCCTTTCTCAGACACGATTTGAAACAAAATTGTAAATCAAAATAAAGGACTGGTGTATCAAATTGCTATCGGCATTCCTTTCCTCTTCGATCGCCGTCTTATGTTTAATATGGTTTTAATACTTTAATGACAAATGTGTTCAGTCGAGAGATTGTTATCTATTGCAACGAAGATCACATATACATCAGATTTTTTCATATGAACTTAAATTAAATTTGATCATAAAAAATGTTCCTTTATCTCTACATGCTCAATTTCAATTTCTTTACTAATAATAACTAATACTTTTGTAAAATCGTATCGATTTATAAGTAGAATATTCATACATATTATTTACAATTTACATTGTCGATTTATAGAAAAAATATTCCTCTACCTCTATGTGCTCAATTTCCCCGCCGTTATATTATTCTCTTCACTAATAATAATAATACTTTTGTGAAATCATGTCGATTTACATCCTCCCTACTGCAACATGGGTCTCTTCAAGACCTTTGTTCTCCTCAAAAAGACCAAGGAAATTATTTATAGATGATTTTCTCACTTAGAGCCACTTTGTAATTTATTGTATCATTCACCTACGTATGCATGGGCTCAATAACAAATGTATACATTTGTATGTACATGCATATGTATTTGTACATGTAATAATAAAAATAAAATAAAATAAAAATACCCGAGTGCTAAAAATCCTTTCCTCAGCACTCGCACATTCCCGCGTATTGGTATTTTTCTTTTGAATAGCAGGAGTGATTAATTGCATCAAGTGTCTGTAGAATCCTTGGAAATTCTATAGAAGCTCAAAAATTTGACATCGTCTTGCTGCAACGAATGCTCCGCAGTTGATTTTCAAAAACCCAAAATCTTATTTAATAGTTCGTTGATGATAGTAGATAACAATAAAGGATGGCGTCCTCATCATCACTTGAGTCTGTAGAAATTTTTTCGCATTACGACAGATGTAATTTAATTGTAATGTAATTTGGGAGGCGGGAATTGGTACCGCCGCCCCGGGAACCTTTATTGGATAACCAACGCCTCTGCCATAGATCACCCCAAGTGGTTTGCTACGTTTGGTGATTTAGCAGGAGTGCCCAGGTTCATGGGGTGAGGTTTGTCTAGGTCTTGGAGGCGGATGACCAGGACACACTGAACCCCAGATTCCTACCCACCCCTTAAACCCTTTTCCTTCCCAGAATTTTCTTCCTCCTTTTCTTTAAAAAAACCCTGAGGGAAATTATTTTCCTCAGGGCCTCCTGTGTGGAGCTCAAGAAAAAAAAAAGATGACAGCTATAGTGTTCTCCTTTATTCTACGGTTGAACAGGCTGAGATAATTACTGAAATCGTAAACTTGAGTTGCCTCGTGAGAGAAGCTTGGTTGCCAATCAGTTTTAGTTTGTAAAAAATACATATAAATCAAATTTGAAACACATGCTTGTAAAGTAATCTTTTATTAAACAAATTGTTTTTTTATAATATTTACGGCAAAAATATTATGAGATAGAAAAAGTCCATAATTCAACAGCAAAAGTAACAAACAATAAGACCATCTCACAATACAATATACAACCATTACAGTACCTTCTAACTAATCCGCCACCACAAACACTGGACAAGTGTTTAATAGTGAAAGCAGCGGATTGTAATACTTATGTATAAAATACATATGCTAAATATTGAAAAGTGTATTTAAAAAAAAAAAAAATGAATACTGCTATCGATCTTTTGTAAAATTCCCATTTTATGAATTAAAGTTAAGGTGTCATGTTTACCCCTACGAGAAGACCCCATTTTATATGCTTATTCAAACAAAACACGTGGGAGAATGACACAAACAGAAACATATGTAACAGTTGTTAGAATACAGAGAGGACTAAGCGAAAACTGAAATGTCCTAAAACAATTAAAAAAACCCTGGTGACTGACTGGTAGAATGGTCAGCAAGAGCAAGCTAGATGGCCGTATAGTAACTAAGTGTGTAAGAGTAAGATAATCTAACTTATCAGTGTGCAAAACTTGATGTTCGAGTCCAGACTACTGAATCTGACATACATACAGGCCAATTATAGATCTTGATTTTGTGCTTTCAACTCAACAAAAATTACCGGCAGATTATAGTATGTAATTGTCAGTTAATCAAGCGGCGGATTACTGAGAGAGTACTGTATCACAATGTGTCATTTTCCATTTATGCAAACAAGTTATAAACATCAATTTCAGAACACAAGAATAGTTTATTTTGTGCATATTTTTCACTTTTTCAAACATTTTTTGAACATGGTTTATTTTGGTAGTGCATTTTTTCCATTTATTCAAACATTCATAAACATCAATTTCTGAATATTAGTATGATTTAATTTAGCTGTTTTAAATGCATATTTGATAAAGAAAATCCGATTGAATTGAAAATCGTGGAAAAATTAATAATTTTATATCTGAACTTCAAAATTCTGTTTTGAGGGGTGGGAAAAAGGGGTGGGTTGGTTTTTCAAATGAAGACAGCAACCTTCCTCTGTTTTAGAAGTCAAGTGTGCAAAATTTCATCAATCTCCGAATAAAACTGTAGATTTGCATAAAAAACAAACCAAGCCGTCGCCCGTCCGCCACAGGACATTCTTCTTTATAAATATATACATATACCCATAGATTATAGAATTTAATAATCACACACTTTTCCAAAAGCAGTAATTATTTTAAACAAGATTACACTAAGTAGGTACAATGTGCTTTTAAATAATATAAAAGATATCATTAATCAGACCAAGTGAACTGATGAAACATCAATAATTGGTTGGTACAATGAACTAATTTTGTTGGCATGCCTTTAGTATTCATTTCATAACAACTTAAAATATAATGTTTCAAAATTGTATGATCAAGTCCAGCTACATGGTCACTTTCTGGTATTCCATACGTACCAGAATCTCCTGCACATCTAACTTACGAGGTTCGAAAGTTCTCATGCCGGTTAATAACTTATTTGCAATCAAAATGTCACACCGGTATAAAATTCAATATTAAAAATATGCATATTAATCATTTTGTATATTTAATAAAAAACCACTATTACATTCATTACTTCAGGTAGTCATATACATAATTAAATGAAAAAAGGGCACTTTAAATGAGCATTGTTCAAGCTCTAGGAACATGTTAAAATTCAACCAGGCCCCTTCCTACCTACTTAAACTGCTTAACACTTGACAAAGAAATGTTATATTTTTATTCTCATTATCTATGTATTTAAATGTGAAGGATTGAATGGAAAATACTTTTGCTACGCCAGGTTATACCGTTATAAAACGTAAATTAATAATAACAGGTACCAGAAAATTAAAAATTGTAAAAATATTCTAAATGAATGGTTTAACAGTTAGTTGTTGGCAACATCAAATACCATAACTCCTTGATATGGATTCCTATAAGGACATCAGGTTGACACTTCCCTGCCAGTTTGTAAAGAAGCTCCGAGTACAGCGTAAGTACCAGTTTCAGAAAAGGGAACGCAATCGCCTTAACCTGTTTTGCAATTTGTCCCTACATCTTCTTGGTCTCTTTGTCAGCACTTGTAATATTTTGCACAAATGTCTGCTTCAACAGATCTGTTCATTTTGCTAAGTGCGCTAGGGAGAACCGACATAAACCAAATCCATTCCATAAAAAATAAACAATATAACATATTATTTTTCTCGTATTGTAATAATTTTCCATAACTACGAATGTATTACAAAAAATGCAATGTACGAGACATCCATCAAGACACTTAGTTTAGTTTGCCGGAGGAATAGCGACCATGCATGGAATAAATTTATAAACTGTTGGGGCTGCGGTCTGCCAGATCACATCTGGGGCAGCTCGTCGATGGGGGTCACGAACTTGAAGTCTTCGGGGAACAGCTTGGCGGCGGAAGGGTACATGAGCTTGTAGGATTGCCTGATGGTCACGTCTGCCACACCCGCTATGTCTCCGATCTCTTTCTGGCTTCGTTTCTCTTCGGATGCCTGGAATAGGTCAACAAATTCACTTGAGTATGTTGCATAGATATAGATTTACATGTTGGGCCTGGCTTGAGAAATTGAAATGACTAATATTTTAATCCAATGGTATGTCATAGACCAGTGTTCCGCAAAGTGTGTGCCACGGCACAGTGGTGTGCCGTGGTCATTAGTTGGTGTGCCTCACAGCAACCGAGCTGAAAAATGAGACCCGGACATTTTAGAGACCCTGGATTCAGATCTTGCTTCTCTATTTAAAAAGAAAGAATGGGCAACAAAACTTGCATATCTCGTATAGCTCATTTAAATGAACTCAACAAAAAAATACAAGACAAGAATTCTAATATTCTAACGTCATCGGACAAGATTAAAAGCTTTCGCGATTAGTTTGTGTTGTGGGTCGGCCACGATACCAATGGTACCTAGTAATGGAATGTTCCCAAATGTCATGTCTGCCGATTCAGAAAAAAGTGCAGGCCTTGGTAGTGAAACACTTAGAGCTATTAGAAGAAAAAATGAACTCGTATTAGTAAGTGTGACTGGGTACGAAATCCATTCTCAGATAGCATTTCATTTGGACAATTACCGATAAACGAGCAGAAAGAATTTATGGAGCTAAAAAGTGATCGGACATTAAAAATTGAAATTTTCCGAAATAGAGCAAGCACATTTTTGGCGGCAAATAAACTGTCCACTGCTTTCAAAGTGTGCTATTGCAATTCCTTAACCATTTGCCGCGACCTGATTATGCGAATAGGGGTTTTAATTAATACTAAAACTATGATTAAATTTAAAAAAGAGAACGTCTAAGGACGATAGAGGAAGAGACGGGAGCAACATAATCAACGATTGCTTCAAATTTTGATATCCTGTGCTCAGTTAAGCAAGCTCACATTTCTCATTAGGAGCTAGCAGGGCAATTGATTTTCTCGAAATTTGCCAAAATAGTTTAAATTTTCGCCGCTTGTGTAGCCCTCGTCGATTTTCTAAGTCAATTCCACCAAAAGTTATTGTATATTGTTATTCAAAACTGATTTGATCCTAGTATCCGCTCGCAAAAACCCGAAGTTACAGCAATCATTCCCGAATACAAATTTTAAAAGTGTCGTATTATATCCTAGTTTCGTGGATCGCTGGATTTCGATTTTTCCCTATAACGTGGGGAAATATCCCCTGAGATTTCCTATTTGTTATATTTCGATTTAACTGGTGGGATATAATTGACATGCATAAAAAAAAGTTGTCACAAATATTTTTTTAATGTGCTGTTTTGTGCACAGGTGACTCCAAAAACACGCAGAACCATAAAATATTGAAAAATCCCTCTTGGGCTATTAAACATAATATTTTCATATTAATTGATTATAATAATAATAATAAATATTAAATAAACATTGTTTATTTCTTTGGTGTACCTCTAAAATTTCTTATTTGGTAGGTGTACCTTGAACACAAAAAGTTTGCGGAACACTGTCATAGACGACCAAAGAAAATTACAATTATTTATGCTGTATTAACCGCCCTACTAATACAAACACAACCGCTATATTATCGCCAGAACGCAACAAGCCGTATCCCGTACGTTCAGGTAAAAAAATAACTATACCCGAACCGTATACCACAAATCGTTTGTGATAAGTTCATATAAATCAAGTTTGTTTCTGCGCTATCGCGAAGCAAGGGTCACGGAATGAGTATTTTTGTCCCTCCCATATGAGTCACGCCGTTAGTCAGTGGTACTCTCTACGCAGGTAGCGCGGTTTATACAAGCGTTTAAAATACCCAATGTTTTTTTACCTACTTTTTGAATAATAACCCAATGGTAGGTGGCGGTTAAGAGTAATCTTTAGAACAATAAAACTATTTATTTTCATAATTAGATGTTTAACTAACGTTTAGTCAAATAAAATAAATCTTACATTTATAATAACAGTTCATAATCTCACAGCAGTGCTGTAATACTTCTGTGAATGGTACAATAATTGACATTCAATTTCAGGTTATTTAAAAGATTTTTATGTGGCCGCTCATTATCACAAAAAATATAAATGTTAATATTATTGATATTATCACAAAAAATATAAATGTTAATATTATTGATATTATCACAACAAATATAAATGTTAATATTATTGATATTATCACAACAAATATAAATGTTAATATTATTGATATTATCACAACAAATATAAATGTTAATATTATTGATATTATCACAACAAATATAAATGTTAATATTATTGATATTATCACAACAAATATAAATGTTAATATTATTGATATTATCACAACAAATATAAATGTTAATATTATTGATATTATCACAACAAATATAAATGTTAATATTATTGATATTATCACAACAAATATAAATGTTAATGTTATTGAACATACCTGTGAAGACATGTAAATAGCTGCAGCAGCCACAGAGATGGGACTCCTTCCAGGAACAATGTCCAGCTCAACGGCCTTGTGGGCGATATGCGAAGCCGCTCGCTGGACCATATTGGGGAGAGAAAGATTCGAGCAGAAGCGGGACATGAAATCTGCCGTCGTGATGAGATCCACTGAAGTCTCCAGAGCCTTCAGAATGAGTTTGAAACACCGGCCAATCTCTTTTTTGCTTATTTTGCTCACGGCGCAAATTTCCTTAAAGGTACGGGGCACCCCTTCCTGCCTGCAAGCAATGTATAAGCATGCCGAGGCGATAGCATCGTTCGCTCTGCCTTTTAAATTTTTACCATCGTGAACCTGAAACAATACAAATGTTACATGAACTGGGGTAAAGCACATGTAGATACCAACACCAATGCTTTATAAATGATGTTCTTTCCAGCATGCTAAATTTTATGAACTGAAACAAATTCATGTAAATTATATTTCTGAATTTTCATTTTAAGATTGTAGAGTCAAGCAATCTAACCACGGCAATAAAATAAAATCAAGATTATAATAGGTAAAAGTTGTTGTCAACATTGGTTATAAAGTATGTATTAAAAATAATAATACACAGTTCATGCTGCGTCAGATAACAGGAAGTAGTGGCCTTGTAATTTTAACCCCTCAGACCTCGGGCCTATTTTTCAGAAGGTGAAAATATTTTCGCGTCGCAACAAAATCTAAATAAATAGAATATTTCTGAACGCATCAAAAAACTAAAAACTGTTTTTGAAAGGTGATAAAATATACTTTCCAATTTTATAATTCAAAATAATCGCAAAATTTTTGAAATATAAAAATTTGGAATGCAAAAAAAAGAAAGTTTTAAAAATGGCCCACCTTACGTTTTTTCTAACTAAAATTACTGATAATGAAAAAAAACAAAAAACATTTGTATAATTGAGCAAATATATTATAAACATTAACTTCAACTCACTTTTTTGACGTTTCATTTAAAATGATTAATAAAAAATTCCCAAAAATTTCATAAATTTTTTTTCAAATTGTGGTCTGAAACTTTGGTTTCATAAAGGTGCACATTTTAATTATTTTATGGTTAACTTTTAGATTTGAATATAAAGCGCGGGTTAAAAGTGTTAACTCTTTCACCTTTTAGATCAGATTTCTAACCTTCAGAGGGAGACACAACGATTTCTGTGAGAACTACACGAGTTGTTCCGAATAGCGAACAAATTAGCCTGAGGGGTTAGTGATACCTAATAATTTAACGTCATTAATCCTGGGATATGATACATCACATTATAATAATATGCAAACAGTGTTTGGCTTCGCATTTTACATTTTTTCAATCCAACGATATCCGAAATAATTTGCAAAACCAGTTCAGTTGAAAAGTCATTGTTGCAGAAAACACACTGTATTGGATATCAACATTTCATAGACAGCAATTAGAAAAAACTCAATCACACTCTAATTATGCATTATGTTATCTTATCATTGACACTATCAGCATTAGTCTCCATAATATTGTTGACATGATGTATATAATATTACCTCTGGCCGTTTGTTGCTTGTGTGAAACAATCATCAATAAACAATTATTAGAGAAACATGTTCATTTCATCAAGGAAAAGTGTTCCACGAGAATAATAGGCTCTTAGAAGAAACTCTCGTGTCCCATCACATCAAACAAGATTCCCATCAAAGAAGTCTATGTAAGAAAACGCACTGTCTGTGCGTAGGTAAAATCTGTTAAGTGACACTTCTTTACTGTGCAGGAGTTTAGATTAAAAACAACTTACTCGTAGCTGATATTACTTGCATAACTTAACATTGCACAAAAAATATTGTAATGAATAGTGTGCTCACCTATAACAAGGCCCTCCAGTGAAAAATATTTTGCCTTGAAATGTACATATTTATATAGATCTACAAACACTGATTCTGAATATATGTTTCATAACGTATCACACCTACGTAGAATTTATAAATCGTCATTTAAAAACTAATAAAACACTGTCACATTAAAACATACTGTTTCATTGGTACGACTGAATCTGCTGATTCTGACATCACAACCAGTCTAAGTGCTATATCTATGATCTACAATCTCCACACTTGAGCAGATGAACCTCAGGTTTTGTTTGTATAACGACTTCATTGTTGTTGTTTTGCAGTTTTGGTGGAACTGAAACATCATTTTTTTTTATACATTAGCTCCACACAGGAGGCTCTGAGGAAAACAAAAATCCCTCAAGGCCCATGTCATCTTTGGGGGTTCCATGCCAACTGAGAATAAAGTCAACTCAACACCTCCTTGAAAAGTCATTAAAAGCTATGAAAAAAATAATTTAAAATTAGCCGATAACCCTAACCTAACGTAACCTAATTAACCAATTTTTTATACATTTTTTTTTATCACTCTAAATGACTTATCTGAGATGGTTCGGAGTTGGTTTCATTGCGAGTTGTCCGGTCACCATCTTTGGGATATGCTATGTGGATAGGAAGGAGAGGAAAAATTGTGGGAAGGAAAAAGTATGAGGGGCGGGTAGGAATCTGGGGGTCAGTGTGTCCAGAAGTGACAGATGAATGAATTCATGACGAATGAATGACTTCAACAACAAAAATATACTGGTTTTAAGTTAGAAATTGATAAAAAAAAATTAATAAAATGGACTGCAGTTCGTTATTGGAATCATCGTTGTATCGGACGTATTGAAGTGTCTGAAAAATATCTAATTTCTATTAACTGTAAAATTTATATTACAAATAAACTGTCAGGGTGAGGTGGGCGAGCGTGCAGAGGGATTTTTGTCGCCACCGGGCGCTTTCACCGAATTCTCGGAATTCGGAAACCCCGGTGGCAAATGGCTTTCACCGAATTCTAAGAACCCTGGCACGGCAACGGCATAGCAACGCCTTAGCAACGGCAGGGTGCTACCTGAGCCACTGTGAATACCGTCGCTAATAAATAGGGTCTACAGGCCCTCCAAGGGCAGTTCTCTCACAACACTTACGCCGACAACATCTCTCTCTCCGCCCGCTCGACCTCGCTCTGATCTGCTTTCATTCGCCTCTTTTCTTTTCTGACCACCCTGGACCTCGGACACCCTGGACCTCGGACATTCTACGCTCTACGGACCAGTACGGCTACCAGAAGGAACTACGAGCCTTTGAATCCCCTTCAGACTAGCTCTCCAAGCGGGCAACCCTGAGACGCTCTCCCGACATCTACACCAGGAACCACCGCCCTGATTATACAGTCTTGTGTCCCTCATCCTGTGTGGTACAATTGTCAAAACCAAGTTTTAAATGTATTTCATTGCTGTAATAATTATGTGACGTATACTGTTAATAAAGAAATAAACTCACGGAAAATTAATTTTGCTGTCAAAACTACTCTAAACATAATAAATATGACGGAATTTATCATATTAACTTAAATTAACGATAAACTTGTCGAAGTCCGCCTGACGGTTAAAACAGAACATTTCTTATTTAAATAGGTGGTTAGATTTGGCTTTTTTTTTTTTTTTTCAATTATTTCTGGCTTTCACCCATCAAGGGTGTTCTAGGCCATCATTTCAAATTGTAGAAAAGGGAAAGGTAAATTTAAATATAAATGAAGAAGTAAATTTATATATTAATATTATTTAAATGTGCAAATTTCAGAATTATATGGAAGATTGGAATCGAGTTTAGACTTAGGAGAGATGAGTAAAGAAAAGTATTTGTGTCAGGGAGATTTTATATTTTAATTTTGTTAAAACTAATTCACTTATGCCATGATTCATAGGTAAGTGGACAACTTGACTTATAGGTTTAAAACAAGAATTTGTTATTATAATCTAATAAATAATAAATTAATTTACCTGCTTGAACAATATGTTTGCCCGATCCACAATTGTTTTGGGTAGATTGATTCTGTCAGCCATGGTGTTAATTTCCCTAAAAGCGTTGATCAGCGCCCTGTCGGAGCTGCTGATGGTTCTTCTGTTTTGGTATTTGGAGACTCCAAAGCTGTCGAAGGAGGCGTCCCCCCGGCCGGGGCCGATCATGGTGGATAAGTCACCTCCGGACAGCAGCGGGTTCTCGGGACCACCAACACGAGAGGGGTCCACTCCCGCTTTCTCATTACTAAAGGTTCGCCATTCTGAACCCACATCGATAACCCTAGAAAGAGAAAAATATTATAATTCGTACTCATTTTCATAGCATTATCATACAGTGGCCCATTAATGTAGAGTTTTTTTTATTTATGACAGCATTCCATTTTTTATGATTGCACATAAGAGTATAAAAATTTTAGGTCAGTTTGAAATACTCCTAAATATTATGTAAATAATTTTCAAATACCTGTCACCGACGACCAAGCCACACTCAGAACAGATTTGGTCTCCAGCTCTGTAGTCTTCAATGAGAGGGGCCTCGGGGTGAGCATAACAACACACCTTATTGGTGTCGGTTCTGCAAAGAAAAAAATACAAAAATAGTAACAGTTATAAGCAAAATACACTATTGACGAACCAAGGAACTCTTGAGATGCAAACTCTCTTTTAAATGTACACAATAACGTTTGACATCATCCGACAATAAACAAACTGAAAAACAATCTTTGAATTTTGACAATATGAACCGGTGACGCATAATTGGAACTCAAAATATAACTTCAGCTCGGCAGGTCGAAAATTCATTTCACGTTGTGGTAGAGAAAACAAGAATTTCTAACAAAATATGTGAAAAATCGAAACAGACCTTGACGAGCTAGCCATGTTAAAAATTTGCAATGGATTGTTTTTCTATCTCTATGCAACATTGGCACATCAACTAACGGCTGCAAAATCGATCACCTGATTCGGCTAAAAACAGACTTGAAATGAAACCATAGATATAGACATAGTACTCATGAATGAAACTAAATTTATTTTGCCACGCAAAAACAACCCATGGGCTGTATAGCTGGTGGTTCACTGTCATCGTCGCCGTCCTACTCATCGAGGAAAAATATTTTTTTTTTCATGTCTAGTTCTTATGAAGAAAACATAAATGTAATGGTACTGCCATACAGCGGCCAGCTTCCAACTTCAAATGTTTGGACGATTGTGTGGAGGGATAGTTCGTGCGTTGGAACTTCCAACTTCCAACTTGGAAGTTCGAGTTGGAAGGTTGGAGTTCGACTTGGCCCAAGATCGCCTCCGAGGCGATCGTTTCGGCCAACTCACACGAACAATTCGAGCCACGAACCTCACTGTCGCAACCGTCCACACATTAGTCTGCGAACGGCAGACACGCGAGCCGCGTACCATGAAAATGACAATATTATTACGGGAGAGCGGTATTACAATTATGTTTTTAGGTTTTCACGGCCAAAAGTATTTTTGTTATATATTTTTGGGGTGTTATGCCATGTTTCGCTACCTCCTTCTTTAGCCAACGTTTCGGACAGCGTTACAGTGTCCATCATCTGCCATCTGCCCTGATGATGGACACTGTAACGCTGTCCGAAACATTGGCTAAAGAAGGAGGTAGCAAAACACGGCATAACACCCCAAAAATATATAACAAAAAAAGGTATTACAATTGTTTGAAAACATGTCGTGCATATAGGTAGGTACTTCTACGTAATAATTATAGGCAACTGAAAAGATACAGCGTAGCCACAGCTGTTCGACGTCCGCCATGTTGGAAGGGTTAGCCGCAGCCACCCCACGATCGGCCAACCTTCCAACTCCGAACCAAGTTTGGAGTTTGAAGGTTGGTTTCGGTGTGGAAGCAGTGTAAGTTTTTATGGGGCTATTTGTTTCGTAAAATCAAGAGATATTAATTTTTTCCTTCATGTTCCTCGGGAAGCACTCTGGTATTGAGAGGGTTTAGAACCAGCACCGCCCGAGTGGGATACAACCATATGGTATTGGTATATTTATGGATACAACTACCATACTACTAGCTGGTTGGTCGTGACATTTCAAAGATGTATTTTTTTCGCTTGCGGCGCTTTTTCCTTATATGCTGCCGTACTTATGTTTACAATTAATCTCAAAATGTTGAAAATCCATCTTCTATCATGAATCACTTACATTTTTTTTTCATCTTTGTCCTTTCTAATTATAGCATAATATACTTTTGTATAAATCTTTTTTTTTTCTTCTTTGTGCTGCTTAATTAATCGCACAATATATTATTACATAGGTATGTTTTTTCTTTTCATCTTACCTAGTCCTTTTTAAATTAATATAAAATCAAATTTTAACACATGCTCATCCTAAATGTGTCCAATATAATGTACAAGATTCCTTCAAATATGATTTTAGATTTTGACGGACAAAAGTATTTTCGTTATTTATTTTTGGGATGTTATGCCGTGTTGCGCTACCTCCTCCTTTAGCCAACGTTTCAGACGTTACAGTGTCGCTCATCCGCACTGATGATCATCCGCCCTGTAACGTTGTCCAAAACATTGGCTAAAGAAGGAGGTAGCGAACACGGCATAATACCCCAAAAATAAATATAAAAAAAAAATAAAAATTCCTTCGGCTTTAGGTATCCATTATCTATATTTATACATTAGAAACATTAATGTATAAATATTATTCTCCCAATAACTATATGTTTTTGTGATTTTTTTAATAATTATTTCCTAGAATAATGTATACTGCAAAACAACGTTTTCCGGGTCAGCTAGTTACTTTATAAAATTACTAGCTTTTCCTCGCGGCTTCGCTCGCATGGTATTAGGGGAAATTACTGTAGCGCTTGCACTTATCAATTATCCCCTCCCCCCACCCCCTCCCGCATTCCATACATTCATTCCCGGTACATTCAGTTTTCAAACAGCTTACGTGCCACCTAAATATCATAATGCTAGAGCTCAAAGAAAAAGAGAATATCCAATTTGGTGCAGTCGTTCGGAATTTATGCGCTTACAGACATTTCGGAGATTCATTTTTATTTAAATATGTGAAAGTTTGTAAATATAATTTAAAAAAAAACACTATTTATTATACAGCCGTTATAATCGTTACGAATTATATTTTTAATGTAGAATTCAGGAATCTGACATTTATTCCAAACAAACAAACTACATAAGTAATTTAATAGGTTTGAAAGTTAATAAATAAAAAATCATGATTTTTTAAAACGGATTTCGTCGATAGTGATTTTGATGCAGTGATTTTATCGCATTTCCCAGCACTGCTTACATCGCATTTTTCAACACTGTTTTCATAAAATGTTTCATCACTGGATTCATCGCTAGTTTCATAGATGTTTTCACCACATGCGTCACCTCTGGTTTCATCAGTGCTTCATCAGTATTTTTATCACATGTTTAAATCAATATTTTCTTCCCTCTTACCACCACTGATTTAAACACAGGTTTCATTACACATTTCAACGCATGTTTAATCACAGTTTTCATCGCATGTTTAAACTCTAGTTTCATCGCTTGTTTAAACTTTAGTTTCATAACCTGTTTCATTGCACGTTTCATCACTATTTTCATCGCTTATTTTATCATATATATTTCATCACCGATTTTATCAAAATTTTTGACAAGAGTAGTTTCAATAGTGATTTTATCGCATTTCTCAACACTTTGTTTCATGTTAAAAAGAATTTTGTAAATAAATTTCGAATACTTATTTTCAATCGGAGTGCTTTTCATTGAATGAGACCTTACAAAATTAGACGGCATGTTTCATCACATATTTCAATCACTGATTTTGTTACAATTTTTATTACAGATTTCGTCGGTCGTTTCAACGGTATTTTCATCGCATTTCTCGACACTACTTTCATTGCATGTTTCATCACTGGATTCATCACAGATTACATCGCTGGTTTCATAGCATGTTTCATCGACCATATCACCATATGCACTGGTTTCATCGTTGATTTTATCACAAGTTCAAAAGTGATGTCATCGCAAATTACATCGCTGATTTCATCGCTCATGTCATCGATGTCTTCAACACATATTTTACCGCATGTTTCATCACTGTTTTCTTCGCATTTTTCAACTCTAGTTTCTTCGCACGTTTCAAAACTTGACAAACATCGAATGTTTCATCACATATTTCATCACTGATTTTAGTATAATTTTTTATCACAGATTTCTTCAGTAATTTAAACAATGAATTATTTCGTTTCTCAACACTACAACACTTGTTTCATCGCGGATCTTCACGGATTTCTTCACAGGTTTCATTACACATTACATGCTTCAGCGCATATTTGAACTCTAGTTTCACCGCACGTTTCATAATTTGTTTCATCGCATGTGTCCATTGATTTCTTTACAGGTTTCATTACACATTACATGCTTCAGCGCATGTTTGAACTTTAGTTTCGTCGCACGTTTCATTACTATTTTAATCACATATTGCAACACATAATTCATCATTAATTTTGTTACAATTTTTATAACAGTTATAGTCGGTCGTTTCAATAATGACAATAGCAATTTTCAAATA
Source organism: Glyphotaelius pellucidus (assembly GCA_936435175.1). Taxonomy (NCBI): domain Eukaryota; kingdom Metazoa; phylum Arthropoda; class Insecta; order Trichoptera; family Limnephilidae; genus Glyphotaelius; species Glyphotaelius pellucidus. The sequence continues at coordinate 1,254,612 of OW386541.1, forward strand.
CAATTTACGACGTAGCTAGTGAAAAATTGCTATGAAATAAGTGACGAAACAAGCGATGAAACAAAATATGAAACACGCGATGAAATCACTGATGAACTCACTGATGAAATATTATTTATCACTTGCTTCATTGCATTTTTCATATCTTGTTTCCTTGCATGATTCTTCTCTTTTTTATCGCACGTTAATCTAGCCATGAAATACGCAGTGATGTAATGTAGAACAAAAACATGCGATGTAACTAGTGATGAAACATGCGATAAAACTAGTGATGAAACATGCGATAAAACTAGTGATGACACATGCGATGAAACTAGATATGTTGTTGAAACTAGCCATGAAATCTGTGATGAAAACTTTTGATGAAATCGGTTGGAACAGGCGATGAAACTTGAGATGAAATCATTTCAAATCAAATCGTTTGGTTTTACTGAAACCTACCCACTGATCGGGATCAACTGCGATACCAACCAGGCCATACAATACTTAAGTTCCCTTAAGTTTGAATTTGAGGCCAAAATACCTACCCAAACTGAAAAATATATTTTTTTTTTTACTTGAAAGGTTTAGCAAACATCTGGTATGGATGCGTGGTAAAGTATTGCGCACATGCTTGTACAGTAACTTGTGTCGCTCTCCATAGAGATAAAAAAAAACTTATTTTTAAACGCCTGGGGTCTCAAAAGTTACTTATGATCTGTATCTATTCGAAAACGCAAAAATAAATAAAATTGGTTTTTACTACTGACTAAAAAAAATAAAACAAAGGGTCCATATTTTATATTTTGTAACAAACTTAATTTTTATTCCATAACTGCAGTACAAAGAACGCAAAAAAAATTGAAACATATGTAATATGTTTGTTAAAAATATAAAAGGGGAAATAACACTCTTTCTGGATAAAATCAGTATTCTTGTAGACTTACTTGTATTCATAACTTTGAATGTTTTTACATTTTTGTCACCTATACGCAGTTTTTAATAACAAACGAACGTTAAAAGGTAAATTATTGTTAAAAAAAAAAATAGTTACCATAATTTAAAAATACATGTTTTAGTTTTATTTTTTTATTTTTAGTGAATTTTAGCGAGCCAATAACCATTTTTTTATAAACTTAAATGCAGCTCTAATTTTCTTTTTAAGACGCAATTTTTGAGGCGTTTCCGAATTCAAAAGTTGAAATAATTGACACTATTGTACAGCACGAACAAAATGACCTACAGACAGTGCCGGATTAGCCCATAAGCAAATTAAGCAATTGCTTAGGACATCGCGTCTTGGGGGGCACCAGAAACAGCACAAAAAAAAAACAATTTGCAAGCACCTGACAGGTAAGGCTGTTTTAAATTGTTGACTTTCAGGGTCATAACCCCGCTCCCACGTGATCGCAGACAAATTCTCATCCCTGATTAAAATACCTGATGTCGATAAAATTATTTGTCTCGATCAAACTTCAGAATAGAGTCAACTTTGTAGTAATTTAGTAAACACATATCCACAAGACCTTAATACCGATTTAGGAACCGAAATTCAACAGTTTCATTCATGTCATAAAAAAAATAAGTTCCAGTGATTTGCCTCGCACAACTTACGGACAATTGTACAAAATGATACACCATGATAAAATTGAATCAGCGTTCCCTAGTGTGGACACAGCCCTTCGTATATTTTTATGCCTGCTGATATCAAACTGCACAGCGGATCTTTTTTGAAATTGAAAATAATGAAAAATTAAAAAAGAACGACAATGCTGCAGGAAAGGCTCGATGCTTTATCAATATTATTGAGGTGTGTAGAAGCAAAGGCAGCAATCTCCACTTTTGTTTTTTTGAAAAAAAAGGCAACAAACACATTGATATCTTTGCTTTTGATACGCATTTTCAAACACTGATTTTGATGGGAGAAAGCTGAGTTTGTAACTAACCAGATTTGCAAATTGAATTTAGGTTCTCAATTCGAATCACTACGAAACTGCATTTACAACTTTTTTCCAATATTTTGGAGATTGCTGCCTTTGCTTTTACACACCTATATACACACTATATTATAGTGTCAGATATGCTAAAAACGTTGGACTTAAAAACTATTTTCCGCGAATTTAATGCCCGAAAAGGTCGCAAGTCGAATTTTAATAAATAAATAAAAAATACTAAGTGTTGCTTTTTCGTTTCATCGAGTTTAACATCACAACGGTGCTAAAGAAGAAAATTAAAAATATTTGCAGTAGTGTCAAAATCCAGAGAGGAAATTGGGGAATACATTTGAACGGACAAAACGCCGCCCGGTTTCCTCTTAAGCCGCCGCTTCCCGAATTTCTACCGACTTAAACATTTGAAGTTAGAAGCTCTTAAAAAAATATATGTTATTTTTTAATATAATATCTATACAATCCCCACGCCGAAACGCAAATTTTATGAAATTCCCGCGATAGAAAAAAATTGCAAAGAATGCTCCGATTTTTTTTGTGTTTTCACGTCTGTTTCTATTATTTAACAAATTATATGTATGAAAAAATTCAGAGTGTTTCTTTGAATGTTGTTTTAGACAACCCCACGAGATTTTTGCTCTATTCTAAACATTTTATAATTTTTACTACAATTTCATCGTTTTAAATATTAGCGCGCTCTCTCCAACATTCGTAATTACGTATCTCTCCATCGTCTTCTTTTCGGGCGAGGATACGGCGCATTAACCTTCTTCCTGCTATACAAAACGCCGCCCGGTTACCTCTTTACCTTGCTCCTGCTATACAAAATGCAAAACAGGGAAGGTCGATGTTCTATGAAAAATAAATTGAATTTAAAAGTTAGTGAAGCACGCAGAATGTCTTACGTTTTTTTATGTTTTCATTTAGGATATTATTACTATTTATAAAAAAAACCTTCATTTGCAATAGAAAATGACTATTTCGTACATTAAATGCTTCTAGAATGTTCAATTTATAAGATGGCGTCATAGATTAACGAGTCATAAATTATGACTCATAATTATGTTATGACATGTATTTGAGAAAAATTTGTGGTATGATTATTCTTAATTCGCATTCGATGAATTGAATGAAAAATTTGTTTTGGTTTTTTTTTTTTTTTTTTATATTTTAAATGTGTTTATTTTCCTCGAATACACAAAATGTATTTTTTTACAAAACTTATCAAGAATCGACGATAAGTTGTTGAAGAGAAAATGTAAGTAAGATAAAACTTTTTTAATATTCTTAGATAGAAAATATCATGGATTTAAATATGAACTAACATTTTTATTAGAAACTAGCGAGTACCCGGCATGCGTTGCAATGAACTCAAAGAAAGAAAGTGTTTGTGTTTTAATTCTGTCCCCGTCCCCTCCCGCGTTCCCCTTCCCCCTTCCTTTCCACCTTCCTAGCGTTCCCTCCTCCCCCTTCCCTCTCCTCCCCCCTCCCAAATTCCACTCCCTCACTTTCCCGCCTTCCTTCCCCGCCGATAAACTGTGTGAAGTACACTCCTTTTTTCAAACAACTCCCGCGCCACTTATTGTAAATTTTTAAAAATAATTCATAATACCAGAGCCCACTATTATACATAGAACAATTCACCAAAGTTTCATCGCAATTGGATAAATGATTAATGAAATAATTTCATAACGCCAGAGCTCACTTTTATATATAAAAGCCGGTTCCATGCCAACTTAGAATCAAGTCAATTCAACACCTCTTTAAAAGTCATTAAAAGCTATGAACAAAATAATTTTAAAATAGCCCTTTCCTAACTTTAGTAACCTATTTAACCAATTTTTTAATATTTTTTAATCATGACTATCTGAAGAGGTTCTCAGTTGGTTTCATTCTGAGTTGTCCGGTCACCATAAAAACCTTCGCGGGCATACGCACAACAAATTGCAATCGGATGAATGGTTTAGGAACGCAAAAGGCACAACAAAGAATCAACCATTTTTATACAATTAAGAAGACGTACCTATGTTAAAGTTAACCTTGACAATAGTTTGTATATTTGATTAACTTTGAAGGCCAAATTCAAAGTACTAAACGATTGTTTGTTAAATCCAAATATTTGTTTTGTGTAGGTAGGTACATAATAGCATCTAAGAGTTAATTTATTTAGCTACACTACAAGGTCTAGAACCCTACCAACGACGAAGTAAATAATTTCCTTCATGGCCTATGGCATCTTAGGAGATTCAGTGTGGAGGGATAGAGAGGAAGTTCTGAGAAGGAAATAGGTATACCTAAGGGGTGGATAGGAATCTCGGGGTCAGTGGTTCTAGGAGTGACGGAGATATGAATCCATCCCTCCAACTGCGGTGAGTCGAGGGATTGTGGCTGCAGAGGTCAAAAGACCACCCTCAACCAGTCTCTCTCGATCCAGTCCGCCATGCAGCTGGTGAACAGACGCATCGGCCACCAAGACCTGGACAAACCTCACCCCATGAACCCGGGCACCCCCCCCCCCCCCCCCCTCTAAGTCACCAAACATAGCAAACCACATGGGGGTGACCTACGTGGCAGAGGTGTTGGTTATCCAATAAATGGTTCTCGGGGCGGCGGTGCTCATACACGCCTCCTAAAATGTTTACTTAACACGTTTTTATTTATTGATGTTGGAACAGTTAAGTCGGGATCACACCTGATATTAACTTCGATCCAATGCCAAAGTAGAGAGAGGATCCGCATTTTTGCCTGTTTTAATTTTTTTAATTTTAACTTTTTTTTCATTTATTTGATTCACGGAAACCGTACAGAAATGCTTTTTATGTGAGTGCCACACAAGACCATCAACTGCTCCCAACTATCTGGAGCCAGTGAGACTATGACATCCCCAATTGGGGTATGTCGTGAGGTTGAAGGTGGGGATGTATCTAGTCACCAAACACCGCAAAAGTCATTTCAAGCAACATTTTCTTTCTGATTGGTAGTCTTTCACCAATGCGATAGGTACTGATAGTATAATAAATTGTTAAATAACACAAAATAATCAATTAAATATTACATCCGCCCGCCGGGATTTGAACCCGCGATCTCCGAACTTGTAGCCGAGGATGGTAACCACTCAACCATGGAGCCCGTCAGATTAAGAACGAACCTTCTTAATTTAAAAGTCAAACAATGGGTACTTTGGGATTTTCATGTTAAAAGATAAATGATTCTCCATTTCAATAAAACATAAAGGTGCACAGCAACGAAAATCCTGGATACCTACTAACTAACCAAGGGTAGGCAGTAGACAGAGAGGACGAACCACCAAACTCGGCCTTGCCACATACTCCTTGCTCACATTCATACATCGTCTGGTACACCCCCTCCTTCAGCATTATCTAAATGTTCGTGTAGGCATGTTGTTATGTAGGTAATAAGCATAACAAAAATTATCAATCAAAGCGTTAAAAACACGTGTTTGTAATTTGTTTTTTTAAAGTATTCTTGTGGTAAGATTTCTTATAAACCAGTTAATATTTATTCATAGCTTTTAATTACTTTTCAAATGAGATGAGTTGATTTCATTCCGAGTTGTCCGGTCACCAAATAAGTCACTCACCGTAGAGCAAATAAAAATTGCAGATACCTATCACGATGACAATGCTTCATTGAAAGCAAAATAACTTTAAAATCACAAGTATTTTTTTGTGTGACGCAACATTGTGAAATATATAGGTAGGTACTGAGAAATGTGCATGTTCAGGTGCTTAGTGTTAGCTTTGACGAATATAGTTTAATATGGTCATCCATGGACATGACTATCTGCACGTATTAACTTGAACCGAATGTCTCATGATATCCCTCTATTTCACCACGATAATGCAAAACAATGAAACATTTCGAATCATAAAACCAAACATTTTTTCGAGCACCACAAAGCTGGGAGCGGATTTGATAAGCAAGCACTCACTTGGAGAATAGTGTTGGACCAAACAGAGGGTGATAATCGATAGTCTGCTGTTATCAAGGTAGGTACCTTAAAATTTTTAAATCTCTTATTTTTTATGTTTGTAGGATTTACGTTTGATAATATTGTTAACTAATAAATAGTTTGAATGCAATTCATCATTGTCATGTAGTATGTAGGTATGTTCAAGGATATTGTACAGTGGTAATGAATTAATATTAATTGCAGAATAAAGCAAACGATTTTAATTGAATTTTTAACCAAGGAATATGGACTTCGGTAGGTACCTGCTTAATTTAATTTTTATTAATTCTTTTGCGAATGAGGGTAGGAACCTGCACGTACAACTCAATATTATTTCATTGTTTTGGATGAATTTATGACATTCGGTGGGTACCTGCATAATAATAATAGTAATTTAATGGTCGCCCAATCTAAAATAAATTTCGTTCTTGGGGATAATAATTTATACATATTGATTATTGTAATAGAGATAATATCAATTTTGATTCTTTTCTGTGTGTTTTTTTGGTGTTTCCCCTAACCAGATTAGGTTCACTTAACGACCTGTTAAATAGGGTGGCGAAAAAGAACAACGTTACATTGTGTTATTGCGCAACATTTAAAGTTTTGTTGAAATCATTAAAACCGGTAGATATATAAAAAAATAATAATAAATTCATGGTTTAAATACAAAGTATTTAAACTACGAGACGCTATTCAGGTTACAAACCAATTCTTAGAATGATTGTTTCCAATAAAAAGAGTAGTTGCCTATAATATGGAAAAAATAACTAGTTGAAGATAATATTGTTTATTCTAAATATTTGAAATATGAGATTGACAAATATGATGATTTGACAGAAGGTGGCAATAGCGAAATTGGATAACGCGCACGTCCCGGTTAGACGAGAGGTCTGGGTTCGAGTCCCAGTTGCGACCATTGTCTTTTTCTGTTTTTCTGTGTCTTGTTTTCTTCCATATTTTCATTTAGATTATAAGTGTTATCAATGTTAATTGCTTCTTACGAAAAATGAAAAAAATAAAGGATTTGTTTAATTCTCTGATTTATTTCCAGGAAATATCCCTGAGGAAACCGGGCGGAGTTTAGTCCATTCAAACATGTTTCCCAATTTCCTCTCTGGATTTTGAAACTACTGCAAATATTTTTTTTAATATTATATAGATTTGATTTTTTTGATTAGTTACTTCGAGTTAGTTATTAGTTATAGGAGTTAGAACCCTCCAAAAATCGTTAAAATTGCCTGCTTTAAACTCCATCAACAGACGTTACAAACCAGACAATGTATTTTTAAAAAAGCAAAACGAACCTGCAGACATAGAGATTTTCTTCTTTTTTTACATGAATACCGCATAAGAGTCCCAACTGCTCCCGTCTGGAGCCAGTGAGACTATGGCATCCCCAATCGGGGTATGTTGTGAGGCTGAAGGTAGTGGGGACGGGAAGGAGATGGGGAAGAGGAATGTGGGAAAGTACCTGGCTATTCAGATCTGGTCACCAAACACGGCTAAAGCCGTATCAAGCAACGTTTCAATTCTGAATGGTGGTCTTACACCAGGGCGATACTGAGAGTTTCTTCTAGTCTGGAACGTGCCGCAAATATACTATACATATATTATTTTAAATTAATAAATTGTGGAATGACACAAATTAATCAAATAAAATTTATTTGCCACGCCGGGATTCGATCCCGTGACCTTCGTATTGCGAGTCAAGAGCCTTACCGTTGGACTACGCCGGCCGTCTTCTAATGCAGTTAGAAAAAATCTTAAGAATCGGTCCACTTTTGGAGGAGAAAAATGGTGAAAACAAAACAAAACTTCTATTTGGTTTTTTGTTATTTATTTTTGGGGTGTTATGCCGTGTTGCGATACCTCCTTCTTTAGCCAACGTTTCGGACAGCGTTACAGTGGCCATCATCTGCCCTGATGATGGACACTATAACGCTGTCCAAAACGTTGACTAAAGAAGGAGGTAGCGCAACACGGCATAACACCCCGAAAATAAATAACAAAAATACTTTTGGCCGTGAAAACCTAAAATCATACTTACCTCTATTTTGATGTCTTTATTTAGGTATTAACATCCTGACGCACAGTTGTTCCTTTCGCTCCGTATTGGAGTAAGAGTGACAGTGACAACAACAGTTCTGTCAAATACCTTTTATTCAAATTTCTCATCTGATAAACGCACTGCATGTTTATTGAACCTACTGCACATTCCGTCATAACAACTTTTTATAAAATAATAATCATTGGTATAAACGCAATGAATATTATTTTACATACAATTAAAACACTCACGCTGGAATGGTGTTGCGACGTCAGGATTATTGGGCTATTTTTTTGCCCGTGATGAATAGTACCTATCTAGTACCTACCTACCTAATATAAAAGAAGTATGTATGCATCTAACATATGTTTAGATTAAAAAATACCCAGCAAATCGATTGTTGAAATGATTTCAATGATAACATCTACATGCTGCCTAGATTATTTCATAATATTGCGAAAGAGATTGGGAACCATCTCACCCACAGAATTGATAAAGAGCCGTAAAGGTTACCTGTTGAACGGAAATTCACCCTTTTTTACAAAAAGCTGATCAACCACGGCTGTGTAATAAAAGTGCCTGTATTTGTTGAGTGTCAAGATGATTCTAACTTTGTTTGTAAATACACTACACGTTTTATTTTTGTCATATCCCATGATTAGATTGATTTTTTCGTACATATTTTATCTAGAATATTCGAATGATAATACATACACATACGTATTTGTAGCAGGCATTTTTGAAACTTTATATAGTCAGTTAAATACATAGAATAAAAAATAACACTTTTTAAGTACTTGTCTAAAGCTAAACTCAAAACTTGTAGAGCTAAACTCAAAACTCATCTTTTCAGACAGTCGTATCCACAAGTTAAAAAACCTTTCACCTTCGCCTTCACGGCCCACGACGTTGTAAATAACTAATTGTGTAAAATATAACCAAATTCTTATTTTAATTTTTGTAAAGGTCATTTTATGAAAATTTCCAGTCCCAGAGAACTCTAAATTCACTAGTCTTTCAAAATAAATACTAATTCAATTATGGCATTAATCTTCTTATAAATGTAAAAGCAACAGTGATGAGGGTAGCAAAGGTAAATTCATGTCCAGTGTTTTCATTATAATGTCCTCCACGTGCAAAGTCGTATCATCCCCAAGCATAAACTTTCTAAAAAAGTGTGTTTATCGGAAGTGACCTGCCAGGTAAGTATGTTTCTGTATCTACTTGTAAATAATAAAATTAGATAGATTCTAAGAATATTAAATAAATAAATTGTAAAGCGCCTTTGAGGTGATTTTTCACAAAAACGGCGCTCTACAAATTGTCCATATTATTATTATTGTCTACATCGAAAGGCAGTGTGTTTTGGTTTTTTTCCACCTCTGCATTTAATTAAACAAAGGGGGGTATTTCACCATCCTCCTAATAACTGATATTAATAATAAATAAATAATATTAATAAATAAATACTCGCCTAACTTATCTTATACATAACCACTATTCATAAATTCAAGTATCGAATAGTAAACTAATCTTCAAAGAAAATCGTGTTTATTTAATCGAAAATTGCGTAATCCATGAGGAGGATGGTGAAACACCCCCAAAGTCTGATTTCGTTATTTGTTTTATTTGTGGTGTCTAGCTTAATAAAGGGTCTTTCAAGCGTGGGGGGGGGGGGTAAGGTTTTAAAGGCGAATAAAAGGCATATTTTCATGATTTTTTTTGAGATATGAATAATGTTGGTTTATTTATTTTATGTACACGTTATAGTATGACATCTGAAGTATCGTTGAGAAAAATTTTAATTAAAAATATCACTAAATAAGTCCGTGAGAGCGAATCTCCGGAGGCGCCTCGAAAAAAAGTTGTTATGCGGTGAACATAACTCGTTACCGAATCATTTCAAACAAAAAAATCGAAATGCGTAAAAGGTAATATGTTTTTCTATGTTATTTTTTTCGATTTTTTTTTGAAGTCAAAAATGCGATTTTTGCAAAAATTTTCGGTTAATTTGTAATTATAAAATGAAAAAAAATGGTAAAAAAAAAATCTTCCTCACTACCTGTTGTGTAGAAATAGTGAACAAAATTTAAAAAGGATCGGTCAAGTAGATTTTGAGTTATGATTTTCACAAACTTCAAAAATTTGTTTGCGAGAAAATCGATTTAAAGTTTTTTATACTCGAAATATACTTGAAACGAGCAAGAGGGCCGGTCGCTTGAAACGCTGTAACTTCATTAGTTTTGCTCCGATTTATTTGAAATTTTGACACAATTCTTACATGTTGCACATTTAGAAAAAAAAGGTTTTAAAACCTTACCCCCCCCCCTTGAACGCTTCCTAGATTTAAATTTAAATGTGTGAACACAAACAAAGTGTGTGATATCATCGAAATTTTTTATTCGTTTGAAAGGCCTATCGATGCCACAATGTATGTCCGTAATGTCCGCCGCGGCTTCTCTGAGTGAATGAAATGTCCGAAAATGTACAATTTTCCATGACTCTGGCGCATAAATCAGGCTGAATTTGACCGATGGCATGGGCTATAGTTGGCTTTGAGGGCCGCTGTTTGCTTTGTAGCTTATTCGCATAGACCTGCGACTTACGATATCCACGTGAGATTTTATCACTAAACAATTTTGAACAATTAAACAATTAATTAAATCGTAAACGATTTTATCATTTGCACGTGTTGTTGAACGCTATATCCGTCCGTAGTGATTTGGAAAAACAGACTGAATAAATGACAGCCAATTTGACAGACGTCGCTTCACAATATGGCCGCTATCAACTGTCAAAGTTCGGAAGTCCCTATTGGAAGACCCTTTACATTTTCCTGATACAGAATCTGTCATTTCCATTCCTAAACTAAACTAAACTATACTGGTGGAAACCCATAAGTGGAAACGTAAAGAAATGTGATGAATAAAACATGTTCAAACTTTGAAAATGCCATAAAAGTGTTTTCTTGATTAGGTAGGTAGGTACCTACTCACCTCATAGTTTAAATATTTATCTCGGTACGTACCTAGTGAGATTTTTTAATATAAGTGTAGGTAGGTGCTAGATGGACTAGCAGGCCGGCCGCACACATCCGATTTTTCCATCCGATTGTCTGATCCGACAACCGGAAAGCAAAATCGGATGTATGCGGTCTGTCGTAGGCGTAGTAATCGGGTATTCCTTATTTTGAAAATATTTAACTAAAGATAGCTAGAGTTAATAGTAGTTAGGTAGGTACTTTTTGCTGTAGGAAATTCCACCACGATCTCGGGAACGCATTATTACTTGGGGAAAACCAAAATAGATTGGGATAAGTAGGTACCTACGGGAAATGGTAAAGAGATATAATAACATAGGTGGTAAAAACAAACAATACACGCAGGACTTAATAATATAGGTAAATACAGGTATAAATAAATACAGGTACCTAGTGATAATATTTAGTCGTAATTATGCTATAGATAGTACGTTACTGCAACTTATTGATTTTTCTCCATATCATAAAAATACGTTTTACTTTTCGTTTTTCTTCCTCCTTTTTTTATTTATTTCTATATTATATATTTTTTATTTCTTCATATTGTCACACTAATTTTCTTCACATTAGTAATTTAGTTGTTTTTTTGCAAAATGATGTTTTTGTAAATTTTACATTCTTACCAGCTGCTAACAGGTATATGTACTTTTTAATAAAAATAATATAATAATAATCTACTATAAACATTTCCCCAAAATGAAATGACAAGTGGTAGAGTTAAAACAGGACTTCAGATTAAAATATAAATTCAGATATAAATTCCTAAGGACTTGAAAGATTATCAGTATTAAAAAAATATTGGGTGTTGCTTTTATTATTAGGTACCTAGGTAGTGTAGGTACCTACCTACCTAATCCCGCCTTAAAAAAATGTTTGTGTGTGTGTAAGAAATTATAATTTTTATTTCATCAGAAAATTTGCGATAAAAGAAATGGTCAAAGCCGTGGCTCTATATCCTCTCTTCCAATTCCCGAGTGACACGTCATTGAGTGATAAGCTTTTAGTTTATGAATTTATATATTTTGTATAAGTAAGTGAAATATCAAATAATAACCACAATAATATTTACTCCGACTAGGAATTCATACATATCAAAGAAAAATAATACGTGTTCAGGTAAATAATAATAATAATAATAATATTTATTATCAACCACGTGGCCTGACATTCTATGCATCCTTCAGTATTTTCAGCACTTTGACGAAAGGTTTTTTTTCTTCACATTTCAATGTTACAACAATGTAGCGGCATCTCATTTACACCTAAGCTTTCAGCAAGCGTGCCAGAGAGAGACGAGCACAGAACCCGATTCCGCTTCGTACGGATACGCAAGTTCACGTTGCGCGCACGATTTCTGTGACGACACAATTCGACTTATTCAGAATTTCAGTATCGTAATGGCGGCCGTCGCGTTTGGTTGTGTGTTTAGTCAGTGCTAGTTTTGATTTGAGCGGACACCGGCCCAAAATATTGGCCTGTCAACTGATCGAATTTAATTTTCATCAGTTTCCGTGCTCTATCAACTCGTCGTCTATCACCGTATTCGGAAAAGACGGTCAAATTTTGGTTCGATATCCCTCAAAAAGAAACAACAACGAAGGTTTGTCATTTCTAAATTTATATCTTAATTTAATTATTATAAGCCACTTTTTGAATGTCATTCTTGGTCTTGTGGGTATTCGTATGATTTGAAATCATCGGATGAACATCCGTTTCGGAGTATTATTGCAATAGTGAATCTTTAATACGGTTCTTGTTACACATTTTGTCGCAACGTGATGAGTAGCTTACGCAATTTTTTCTTATCCTTACTACAAAATGCTAAAAATATAATTTTATTTTGTTTCAGACTGACGTTTGTTATAGGATTAACAAATACCTAGGTTCCTTTTATTTTAATTGTGTTTGTAAATCAGCTTCGTTGACAATAGTTGGTTAAAAGTGTATTTACTATTATTTTAATTCGTGAACTGTGTCAATAATTTTACTTCGATACGTGACGAGTGAACAGTACTGAATAAAACAGTGCCGTGCTATCAAGTGTGGAAGTGCGAAGTGTCGTGAAAACGAATAGGTAATGGATACCGTAACTCAAGTTAATCAGGGTTCTTGGATGAACTCTCTGGTGGCCCGGCTGGGAGGCAGTAAGCAACCCGAGGGGGAGGATGAGCCCGGGGTGCTGTGCCCCGAGGATAGGGCCGGCTCCCCGCGCCCTCTGGACAGACTCAGCCCCGCGCACAGCCCCTGCCTACCGGAGCCCCCGTTCCAGGCCTCCCTCGTGGCAGACAAGTACCTCCTGTTGGAGCAGGTCGAGGGTTCTTCCCTCTGTCGCTGCGTGGATGTGAGAACACAGCACGAATATGTTTGCAAGGTAAGAAGACACTCCATACATTCACTGATTCACTCTTTATTATATGTATTCCCCTATTACCGATTTCCTAGAAACTATTATAAAAATAACGATACTGCCATAAGAACTTATGTAGCTAGGCGATTGTCATTCATTATGCTTCGTGCTTTGTGTGCTTGCCTAGTGATTAGAAGCGTCATAAACATATGTATTTATTGTAAAGTTGCTCTTTCTCACACATTATTTGTAATACCTACCAAATAAATCATCATGTATCTATCTACATCCCGTTTTCCGTAACAAATTGCGTTGTTTGTCTAAACTTCTCCGCATGTTTTCCATATTATCAGGTTTCAGATGTTATTTTACTATTTTACCTACGGGGTACCTAGGTAGGTACCTACGTCGTAGTGCTAAAATTAGTTTTATTATTATTCTAGAACCTGATACTCACGTGGAAAACAATAATACAATATACCAACCTTTATTTGCATTATGCATATAATTTAGAATTACTATTTATGCCTTGATCAAAGTTTCCCACGTGTTGATTTTGTGAGAAAAACTAGCCCGGCAAGGGGTATCCGATAGTCAATGGTCCTCGACGTCAATTTTGTAAGAGCTGCCCCTTTTGTATAATAATGATTCCAATACACCCAGCAGGGGGTTCTATTGACTAGGCCTGGCCTGTAGCACTGTTGTAATTCCAATTTCTCATCTCAAAAAATGCATATTATTTGGTAATATCAATATTAATGAGTTGGGGGAACGGGGAACAAGTAGGGGCTACTGTTTGGGAGTCTCGTGGGAGATTGGTCTCGAGGCACCTGGTTTGTTGTTGACCCCACCGAAGCAGGTTTGTCCAGCCTGCTGCATCGAATTGCCTCAAGTTCGTGAAGGCGATTTATCGCTTAATTTATTCTTTGTATTCTTATTTAAAAATAACACGTCCTGCCATATTATGCGAATCGGGGATAAATCTCGAACACTCCCAGATCCCAAATGATGCGATTAAAGGGTTGGCCCTGACCGTCTATGTGTATTGTTGTACCGGTTTATTCTTTGGTCTACTTCTCGGCTTTGGCTTTTTATGTTCGAATTCCCAAGCCACGCACTTTATGTGCCTTGCCTACATAATGATCTGTTGACCACTGTCTCATGTGTAAGACTATTCGTTGAACTTCCCACAGTAATATTTATTTTAAATAAATGCTTTTTGTCCTCATCACTTTAATTATTTGTAGCATTTACGCAGCGCTTGATATTTTACCATGCCTTGCACGAATCCATTTAATTGATTGAAAATACACAATTTGGACTAATTGGTTCTAAAAATGATAATAATTAGGCATTACCGTGTCGAGTCACGGACACAGGTTCACCATTCTAAAGCCCGCAGTACCAAGTTTAGTACCTACTTGTACTTGAGTCAGCAGAATGCGGAGTAATGTTCCCGTCCAGTGACCACCGACGCATATTCTCGGTTAACTTCAATTCTGTCATTGAAGCAATTTCGGTCAATGACGCTGTTTCAAGCTCGAATGACATAGTTCAAACGCTAACTTGACGAACTGATATCCCATTCTCCAATTTGCATTCGCGCTGTTTGTAAGCGAACTAATCTGGTTAGGTGCGCTGCTGTTCTCCATTGAAGCGGGTTACATTACGAACCTAGCCAGCTAGCTATAAAACAAGGGAGATGAACATAGTAAAACTTTTGTGGCGACTCGTAGGCGCTCCACTAGCCATAACCAGTCTCAAGAAGATGCCCACAAGTCTGGACTTGGCCAAACATGACCAAACTACTTCTCTACGTGTTGGACAATCGGCTGGACAATCGTTGGTAGTCGCAGTTATTCATTTACCGTAATCCGCCGTGAATAGCAATGAATAAGTGGCATGAGATTACCTCGCAGTTCTTTAGCACTGATTTGAAGAGTTTTTATGTCACGGCCTTTGCGGTCGGTTCTCCGCTCTTGCAAGCGACTTGTGAGAGGTATCATGGTGTTAAGTTGCCTTTAGCATTATAACGGTGCATTAAAATTACTTATTGCAATCGTTTTATTCAGCAAATTAAAAATTCGTGTCCTTTCGGCTCTAAAATTCCGACGCAATCAACTATCATGATTTGATCATTTGTTTTGGAAAGCTTTTTGATGTTAGGTTATTTATCGCATATTATGAATCATCATTACCGTGTTTTCTTCGTGGTATGTAAGTGCGATGAGTCATTATGCTAAATTGTATAAAACGAACCTGAAATATCGAAATAGCTACTAAGCATGATGCGTACCCCGGACCACTGACATCATCTGCTATGCTGATGATGGCATAAGAAAGTAGGTACCGTTGAACCCACCCGTTGAAGATCGGGTCACGTGGTTAGTTTGTTTACTGACCGCATTTCTTGTAATGTTAAATATCCTTTCGATAATAATGAAGTCCGATGCAGCAAAAAGACTCCTCACCTACGGCCATGTCCCTGTTCCCCGACAACAACCGGTCAACATACCCATATCAGAAGGGTTTATACTCTTGAAGGCGATCTCCCCGCAGCCCGCAGTGGAACAGTAGCGAAAAGCTTACTGAATGAAATTATTAATGTAGGTACTAAATTACCCGCTTGCCTCTCCGTCCATTTATTCCGAAATAAGGGACGGCCCAGGTATACAAATTCATAAAGAATAATTCTAAAACATTTTGAAAATAATTATTATTTACCGCAATATTAAATAAGTACTTGGGTAGGTACCTGGGTATACCACGTCATTTTAAAATTTTATGTTAATCTCTCTCGTAATTTCGACATTGACCTTTCTTTTTGTGAGTTATTTCAAAGTTCAAATACAAAGATCATCTCGCTTACTACTCACCTATCATCCGAATTGATTTTGTTGGAATATCAAATAGGTATGTAGGTACTAGGTACCTATTTGATATATACGTTTTTATCACTTTGCCAAAAGCAACATTGATGAAACTAGTACTTTTTTGCATAATCTTAATTGGAAAGGTACCTACCCAATCAAGCATGCTTTATACTTATCTATAACATTTATCTATGACAATACATGTTTAAAGTGAGCTATTTATAAGCGGTAGGTACCTACCTCTCTAACGACATAAATCTAACAGATGTCAGAAACTAATAAAATGTCTCTTGAATCGTCTGCCACGTGTACACGGTATACGTATATTTAATTTAATATTATGGTCTGATATTATTTATTCATTGGGTTGCTACATGGTTGCTACTGTTCTACACCTTTTTATTAACTGCTCCGTTTTTTATCCCCCGGCTTCGATTGATAGTCTGCCATTACGACTCCCTTTCTGAATACATGTATCTCTTTTCATCAATGCCTCTCCATATCCGATCTTTCATCATTCCATTTTTTGTGTTTCTAATTTGGTTTCATGTTTCATCAAATCTAACATCAACATGTATACCTACAACAGTTCTTTTTTTGAAATTGCGAAATTTAATAATGATATTTTTATTGCTAGTAAGTAAGGTACTTTTTTAATCAAACTGATCAATCTAGACAACTGCACTGCTTAATATCTTTCGATGTACGTTTTTTTTTACAGTTTTTTTAAATTACAGCTGATTGCAATGCGTATTGTCAATTTTGTGGTTTAATTTAATGTTGGCAATTTGTTGGCAATAAGATGTGGTATAATAATTTTAAATTTGAAAAGAAAAAACGAGCAATTTTGACGGAGATTAATTTTCAATGTGTAAACTTATCGACGAACTTTAATGTTGATGACGTTATGTCCATATATTTTTTTGTTAAAAGATCCTTCTTACATAATAATACAAATGTATGGAAAGGTACAAGAGAAACCAATACCGGCATGCACTGGCCTTGTTCTTGTGTGTGTGTATGGTGAACCTAGTTAGCGAGAAATTCATATTCAAGGTGTACTGACCGGTTAACCTGAAACTGAGGGTTACTATAATTGAGCGTTAATAACTACTACCTTATTCGTTTTATATAAACACGTTAAAAAATATAATAAAAAAATAAACCCGTAAAAACCATTTTATTTACTATAATACATCCATTTTCCACCTAGTTGCGCCGTATCTTGCGCGAGTGCTACCAAAATTTGATATGCAATGTCATCAAAATTAGCGTTTGTGGAATAATCATTTGGAGTCCCCCAAGGTTCAAATCTTGGTCCAATCTTGTTTTTTATAACCACTGGAGCGCTTTTGCCACAATATGGCACTATATAAAATACCTCGGATTGCTTTGCTGCCAATTTTGGCAAATTTTCCCTTATTTGTAAGAATTAAGCAGAAGTTTATGATTTTATAATATTTTTTTTTATAAATCGTACGAATATGTAATATCGACAAAAAATAGGTGAGTTCATTGGCTATGTAGACCAATCAGTTTGTATGTCTCCATGTTAAACTTCGGAGGTATGATTTTTTTTAATTTTGGCGGAAAATATTCAAAATGATCGTCAAAAATTGACGAGCAATCGGAGAAAAAAAATTAAATTGCGCTGTCGCTCCAGTGGTTATATAAAAATAAAAAAAGTCCTTATTAGATGCATCCTTATGGACCGTAAAAGGTTCGACAATGAGTCTACCTGCCAAGTTTCGGCTCGATCGGATGTCGGGAAATGGGTTAATTTCCGAATCCAAGATTTGCATTCAAGAAAACAAAATAAATTCAAACAGACGTATTTAAAAAGTAAAGCAAATTGATAAAATTGTTTGTTAGTACGAAATGATAATATGTGAACACAAAGGTATGGTCACGGTGTTGGCTATCGGTGACCCTGGTGCTTGCTCGCTGCCGCGACCCACGTATTGAGAATCATCAAACCCGTGTTACCTTACCTTAACTACATAGATACGTATCATATAATGTGAGAACTTGCAACAAGGTTATTTGGCAATGTTATGTTGCTAAATGTTTTTTCTGAATTTATCTCCGCGCGAGCGGTGCTTTATGGACAATAATTACTACATTACCTATTATTATTACTAGTTCGCAATTTTGGTTAATGTTTACTTTATATAATACGATCAGATAATGAATTACGAAACACACTAAGATTGATTTATTTTTTTCATTTATTCGCTCGCTGAGTTAAATGTCTGAGGATTTGTTTGAAATTTCTTGTTCAGGCGGTCGCTTAATCTTCATTGTCTTCCATAAGTTAACCGTCCCTTCGTCTTGCCCTTTTCTTATTAAATGCCTCACAATGCAGTCGACTCATCCTAGTCCGATACATGCAATTATGTGAACTTACGGAGGAGTCATTAAAAAACGGTAACGATCACATCTCACGCTCGGTTCGTTCTCTTTGGACCTTGAAGTGGTTTCGCTTTGAAGGTTTTTTGAAATAGCATAAAAAAACGTACTCGTTTTTACCAAATACCACACTTCATGATGATGTGTGGATACGTGCCGGCACGAAAAAGATACTTTATTATAACTTAATACTTATTACATGTATGTATTTTATTGGTTTATGGCTAGGTAGACTTGATGCCGTACTTGTGTTCGGTTCGGTCACTTCAGATCGATGACGTTTTATGAAGAAGAAAATTAATGTTGATGCATGGCTCGGTTGTCTGTATGGGCGAATGTCCATGGCGCCAGGAGTGCCCGAGCCGGCCTGTAGGCTGTGAGATAGTCTGTATCTGTGTGTGTGTATGCATAATGTACATTATGCAAATCAGCTGCCGGAGCGTGAAGTGTACGTTACCGTCCGACATACGATATTCCGCACACACCGGTGTGCAATGTCAACCAGCATCTTCTCAATGTCATATCGCGTCGAAATTTAAAGACCGGCCCTCGCTCTTTTTCAAGGTATAAAATATAATCGCCCACCGGCCTCCCTCCCCCCCCCCTCCTTCCCCCTCCCAGTGCGGAGTTCGGACCGCGAGCCGCCACGCCACCAGTCCTACAACAGACAGCCGCCATGGCCAGCAAGGCAGCAAGCCGACAGCCTGAATACTGCATATAGCTAGCATCGAGAACCGAGCACCGACCAGCGAGTCATTCAACCCTTCTCCAGTATCAATGCACATTTCATCTTTTGCTTCGGCAATAAAACGGGCTCGCCTGTAATATTCTATTCCTCTTTAGTGATTATTTCTATAGGTGTGCATAAACCCATCTCCCTGTCGGAATGCAACTTTAATATCATTATTTATTTTCCCTTTGTTTCCGCTCAGTTGAAGCGATAATTTAAGGTGCCTACTCATTTAGAAGGGCATTAAACATTACGATACAGTAAAACCCCACGCTGTATGGAATATTAATGCAAATGACTCGTCTGGGAAGACTTTTTATAAACGGGGATTCGTTTCGGTGGTGCGTAATTCAGCACACCTCAATTTAAAATCAAAATTTGATCAGGTCCGGCGAATCTGGCTTACACGCGATTTGTTTGACCGGTCTTGTGGAGTCGACAGTCTTGCCGCGGGCTCCTCGCCACAGAGCAGAGTATGAGGTAGTACAGGCTGAGGTAGTATAGACTGCAGACCGGACTCTCGCTGGAGACGCGTCGCTCTTCGTGATGGGAGATTAGCATTGTCTGCCGCATGTCCGCCAAGGGTCGCGTGTTGCTCCCGAGTTAATATGTAATCATTATTAAAGATGTTACAATCACGGAAGTTCTCGCAGATGTTGCTCTCCATTCATAATGAATGATCTGCATGCCGTTTACAGAGTCCACAGATCGGATACCTATTATCTCCGCCATTAATGCGGAAGGTTACGTGATACAAATCCGCAGCCCACCTCGCAGCGGCTGGAGTGGCCGGAGTGTATAGCACATTTCGTAAAGCGATCACTGCGCAATAATAGTACCCGGCCAGCTTTGTGCTCACTGGTTAGTCGGCCCCACTCGGGCTCTTGAGCAAATATGTATTTTACAACACACTTCACCCGCAATGGAATCATTGGACAATAATTCTTCGTAATATTTTCCAACACGATATATTATTTCACGAACTTTTTTTAATGTTTTCACATTTTACGGCAGAATTGCATGGCCAGGATAACGAAGTGTGGAAATGCGCGAACGCGTGATATTTCGTATGGTTATCTGTAGTCGAGGGATAACCCTGAAATAAGTTTCCCCCGATGCAGGTTGGGCAGGATGAGCGCTGTTTTGCTACCAAAGTGAGTCAACGAGCAACGAGAAGCCATATTGAGCAAAGAGCCGTTATCGCAGAGCAAAGTGTGCCAATCGAATGGGAATGAGGACACTGCAGAGTGCAGAGTGAAGAGACAGGGCTAAAGAACAGCGGATCGGGGGCACGGAGCATCGAGCCCCCGGCGACCTTATTCAGTAAATGGCCACACCGACCAACTATCCGGGAAATAGTGCAGTGCCTTCTGGCGGTATAGCGCAATACGTGACTTCACTCCATTTATGGAATTTTGCAACTGTTTACCGTTGCCTATACTCGGTTTGATCTTGTGTAATGGCATTAACTAATGTCATCAGCGGCACAGATTAATCATTATTGCAAATGTAAAGCAGATTGCCTCAATCTTGTCTCTTGTCTAGTGTGTAGGATAACTCACGCAGCCAGAATAAATGTTTCTAAATATCTGGATGCCTCCATGTTTGTCCAAATATCTCGCAACTTCTCTTGTTACATGATCGCGATACCATCCTACGCTAATCTGAAATAATATTTGAACAGGTTTATTAGTTGGAATGTTGTATGAAACCAACAGTGTTTTGCTAAATCACAGCATAGGTACCTTATTACAAATTGATTGCTTATTGTTCACGGTTCATTACGGTTTATAATATTATGTATCTTGCGTGGAGGTGTTCTCAGATTGATCTTTAAATGACTCCTATCCTTGTTTGTATCGTGATCTTTAAAGCGAATTATTCATTTCGAAGTTCTTCTATTAATTATTAACCATTACACGAAATAAGAACGCACCATTGATTCGCCCGAAAATGAAGCAGGTATGTAGTGCATAAAAGGAATATCATTTCGAGATTAGAACTGATTGGATCGATTTATCTAATTAGGCAAGCATAATTTATTTGAGGGCTCATTTGGCTTTAGATCAAAATATTTTCAACATAATATATTATAAGACTGATGTATTTGTATCTCGGATTCATCATGTAAGGTTATTTCCAGAGTGTTTCCTTTGTGACCAAAGCGACGCTTCCGATGAGATTCTGCCGTGTAACCGACCTAGTGGCAGACACGAATACGGAATGAAGACCGAAGCCAAATATCGACCTATTTTTCACTGATGACTCAGGAATCTTTTCACTTGAAAAAGTCGTGAAGCTATCCTGGTATTTCTTTTGTTTCCGCATATTTTGTTGATAACCCACCCATGTTAATACCGATAAGGAGAATGATTCATCTTGAAAAGGATTTCCATTTGCATTATCTGGGCATGTCAAAGCGACGTATTGTGTGGCTTCTCGGGGAATTCGGGAGCGTAATGATGATGGGTTATAATCAGTTCGTTTGTTTTGCAGGTTGTCGGACGAGAGTGCAGCGCCCTGCTGGCCGCGCACTATCGCCTGGACGCGCAGCCGCATGTCAATCCGTTGCACGAGGTGCTGGTTGGAGACAAGCACACGTACCTGGTGTTCCCCCGCGCACACGGAGACCTACACTCGCACGTGCGCGCGCGCAAGCGGTTGCGCGAACCCGAAGCGAGACGACTCTTCAGGCAGATGGCGGAGACGGTCCGCGCTTGCCACGACCACGGCATAGTCCTCAGAGATCTCAAACTAAGAAAATTCGTCTTCGCCGACTCTCAAAGGTAAGATTTCACTCTTTCTCTCGCGTTTAAATTAAATTGTTTTTATTCGCAGGTTCGCAACGCTTATTTTATTATTATAATTTGTTCTCGGGCTGTATTCACATATTTCAGCATAATATTTCTCAATTGTAAACGTTTTATTTTCCTTGGCGAGAATTTGACCGATTAACAAATCTTGAGCAAGGGACGATTGCCACACGCGGCACACATACGGCCGTGGAGCGTTGAGTGTGGAGCGGTTCCCTCCGTCTCCGTACTCTGTAGCTCATAGCAGGCAGCAGACAGTGAGCAACAGGCTCCCGTTCTAAAACTGCCAACTCCATGAAATGCTGTCCGGTGAATTATTCAACCCAAACTATTGCACTTTGAGTCTGGCATGTGTTTTGCTGGTAGTTATGGAAGTGTTTAATATTCTCGTGAAATCGTTGCGGAATGAGTTCCAACATCGGTCAGAGATCTTGCACATAGCTCGGGATTGCTATAATGTTCAGCATCTAAAGGTTACGTTTAACGGCGTTGCTCCTTTCGTAGGTCTTAATATTAGCAAAATACCAGTAATCGTCGCTATTTTTGACTGTCTAAAGGTGACGTCATCCCATTCGCTGATCAGAGGCGTTTTGTAATAACTCTTGAATTGGTAACCTCGGTAATTCAGGCGAGACCTTGGTTCTGAAACACGTTGTGGTATTACATAACCCCGTTTTTTTTCATAATAAAATATTTTGCTTGAAGGGTTTGTTTGTATGCATGAGTTTAGTATTATTTACCAATGCTTAGTAGGCATTTTGGAGCTATTTGCAAGTTAACCGATTCAAAATAAGTTTATTTATTTACTTTTCATTGCACATATTGTTTCGTAATCTAACTATCGGATAATCGCAGAGCAGGATTTCAAATACATTAATTTCTACGTGGAACAAAATGAGTGTTTCGAGTGCGCGGAATGTTTTGAATCCTTCGAAGCTACAAGACATGTATCACATAATATATTGATTCCACATTCATTTAATAGTTTCTCACCAAAAGACACCCCCTGAAAAGCATCTTATTATAATAAGTTATAGCAGCCTTTTTAATATACCTTGCTTCTCCCTTTACGAGGATGTAGATATCAAATTCTGACAAATGCTAGAGGAGCTACCTGCATGGGAAAATATCGTAGCACATCCTCCCCATAAAGAGTTATATTAACAATTATTTAGGGTCAAGGGCGAGGAGAAGAATGAGTAGTGAGTAGGTCCTAGGTACCCACGTTTTGGGCTCGGGAGGGGAAAACTTGTCGGTTCACCTTAAGGCCCGTATCCTGCGCCACAATACACATGAACATTAGCTTGAACGGCACCCAAAACATTGAAAATTTGAACACTTCGTGTTCAAAAACCCTGTGTTCAAGCTTTACCACAGCCGACGGAAAACATTCATCTCCCGGGCGAAGGGGGAAGGCTGGCGGGGGGAAATGTGTTCATATTTTTACAAGAGCCGCGCGATGCGGTCATGTATGGAGAATCAGACCGAACAAGTTTTTGAGGTTATGCGCAATGAGCAAGCTTAATAATCACTAGTTTAAAATATTATGATACCTAAATACAATATAATAAATATATTTGATAATAAAATTATACCATAATAACGAATATTAACAATATTAACATTAATATTATTTTTGAAGTGGGTGAAGCGGGAGCGGGAAGGCAGGCGGGGCCGGCGGGGCCGGCGGGGGGGGGAAATAAGTTCATATTTTTACAGGAGCCGTACGAAGCGGTTGGTTGGTACCGGAGGTAAATCGAATGACGTTTGGGGTTATGTCAACCGCGCGAGCCTAATACCTAATTATGACTTTAAATTCCAAATAAATACTGTCGTAATGATGATTATATCTTTCGTGATCTCACTTGTAAATAAAGTCTATTAATTTATAAATCGGTTTCAGAGACACGGAAGAAATGACCATTTAAAATAGGTATTCTATTCTTTCCCTGATAAATAAATACCTAATAAAAATCTAGTTAGGTAGGTTAGGTCTAAGTTGAAATCTGCGTGTTCTCCTTTATATTTCGTTTACAATATCATCGCTAAATTTATTAACAGAACTCGACTTTTGACGTTTGAATTTCGAATGCGTAATTAATTACGCATTCGAAATTCAAATACTGACTTTAGGTCATAATAATTGATATTAGTCGGAAATCTTTCCTGGTAAATAAACATCTATTAAAATATCTCTGTTTTCTCCCTGATGTAGCATCTTTTCTTCATCGGAACATATTTTAACATTTATTTAAACGCTAAACGTCAAACGTCAAGTCAGTTGCGTACGCATGGACGCGTGGACTCGTGGACAGGCCACTAGCAAAGTGTGTGACCGCGCGAACTTCACACCTGTTCACACCAATCTTTCAAACCATGTTTCAAAAAACGCAGGAGACGGAAAACAATGAACGTTTATAGTGTCGTTCAAGCTACTATTCATGTGTATTCCGGCGCAGGAGACGGGCCTTTAAGGCCCGTATCCTGCGCCACAATACACATGAACATTAGCTTGAACGGCACCCAAAACATTGAAAATTTGAACACTTCGTGTTCAAAAACCCTGTGTTCAAGCTTTACGACAGCCGACGGAAAACATTCATCTCCCGGGCGAAGGGGGAAGGCTGGCGGGGGGAAATGTGTTCATATTTTTACAAGAGCCGCGCGATGCGGTCATGTATGGAGAATCAGACCGAACAAGTTTTTGAGGTTATGCGCAATGAGCAAGCTTAATAATCACTAGTTTAAAATATTATGATACCTAAATACAATATAATAAATATATTTGATAATAAAATTATAACATAATAACGAATATTAACATTAATATTATTTTTGAAGTGGGTGAAGCGGGAGCGGGAAGGCAGGCGGGGCCGGCGGGGCCGGCGGGGGGGGGAAATAAGTTCATATTTTTACAGGAGCCGTACGAAGCGGTTGGTTGGTACCGGAGGTAAATCGAATGACGTTTGGGGTTATGTCAACCGCGCGAGCCTAATACCTAATTATGACTTTAAATTCCAAATAAATACTGTCGTAATGATGATTATATCTTTCGTGATCTCACTTGTAAATAAAGTCTATTAATTTATAAATCGGTTTCAGAGACACGGAAGAAATGACCATTTAAAATAGGTATTCTATTCTTTCCCTGATAAATAAATACCTAATAAAAATCTAGTTAGGTAGGTTAGGTCTAAGTTGAAATCTGCGTGTTCTCCTTTATATTTCGTTTACAATATCATCGCTAAATTTATTAACAGAACTCGACTTTTGACGTTTGAATTTCGAATGCGTAATTAATTACGCATTCGAAATTCAAATACTGACTTTAGGTCATAATAATTGATATTAGTCGGAAATCTTTCCTGGTAAATAAACATCTATTAAAATATCTCTGTTTTCTCCCTGATGTAGCATCTCTTCTTCATCGGAACATATTTTAACATTTATTTAAACGCTAAACGTCAAACGTCAAGTCAGTTGCGTACGCATGGACGCGTGGACTCGTGGACAGGCCACTAGCAAAGTGTGTGACCGCGCGAACTTCACACCTGTTCACACCAATCTTTCAAACCATGTTTCAAAAAACGCAGGAGACGGAAAACAATGAACGTTTATAGTGTCGTTCAAGCTACTATTCATGTGTATTCCGGCGCAGGAGACGGGCCTTTACCTTTGTGAAAGCACACAGTGAGTACGCTACTTTGTATAGGTACTCCGACAACGCTCGTCCATTGAATGGAATCGAGGTCACGATATCCGACCTTCTCGGCTTTTACCCATTCTTGTTTTATTATTTTATTGAGACGACTGCGAGATCGGATTCGCCCACAGCTACCTGCTACTGGTACTGCTACTGCTACTGGTACTGCCACTGTTACTGTCCACATGATGAGAATTATCGAGATGAATGTTAGGTCCGGGTGTCTGCCTAAACGAGTTGGCCTAGGCGGCCTCCGCGGCTGCCAAGGTTCTCGGCGGGTCATCATCTCTACACTCTACACTACCGTCTGCAGACTAGCGGCTACTCCACACTACTTGTAACCAACAACACACACCATCCTTCCACCTTTGCCCGAACTTTGGCTACTTTTGTTATTCCCATTTACAAATTTTAGCATAAAATGCCGTTAATGTATTCTGTCAATGCTTCGGTGTGGATATCGTATCAACGAGTAAACAAATTAATAAACAGACCATTCAAGTTGAAAGTCAAGCGAGGTCGTTGCTGCATAGTAATGCTGCTGAACATCGGAGAGAGTAAAGTCCTCCGCTATCATTTGTTTTGCCACTTTTCGTACAATTATTGGGAACAATTAATACGCAATTATTATTTTATAATTACTGTGTAACCGTGGTTTATTTTAGGATTCAAAATCACAATCCAATGTCAATGTAAAGTCACAGCTCCACAGCCACAGCTCGCAGCGCCCACTTCTCTTCTGCCAACACAAGTCAGACATCTAACATCATTTTGTATGCGAGTTTCTATAAACGGCACAAATAATTTTATAAATAATACGTTTTCGAGTTCAAAAGTAAATACGCAAGGTCTGTTCCACGTAATTATTGATTTATTTTATTGGATTTGGGTAAGGAGGCCAAGATCTCTTAGTGACGTTTTCATAAAACCTGTCGGCTACTTGTTCACGGGACCGTAACGCATAATTCCGTTCGGCTGTCGGAATTGTACAATGTAAATGACATTACCGCGATTTTGGTGGCCACAGCGCGCGCCGTGCAACGTGCTACGTGCAATCGCCTTATTGTTCCATGTGAGATTTTCTTAATCGGCCGCGGCTGTCGGAAAAGTGCCGCGAATAAGTCCTCAGCGGCTGCTGCCATATCAGATCTACCTTGGCGCAATTCGCGCTGATTATATCTCGCATTATTATAACCGATGGCATTTTATTACGTAGCCGATTGTCTCCATTCAAGCTCACAACCAATTACCGTTCCATTGTTTAAATTTTAACTTGAACTCAATTGATAATAAATGTTGGTATTATTATTAATGTGGTGTATGCAATGCTTCATTCTCTCTTTTGCCCAATACTCGTCGAAACCTTGATGAACGCGGTCGCTGCAACCTGAACTAATTCATTGTCAATTTTTTTGCCGCGCGGGTTTCGTACCTCTGCGGTAAATTTGGCGGCGGAAGCGTCTGTCGGATGATTCCCGAATACCTAATTTTAAAATGATCCTGCGAGCGGGCAACAGGAAATCGCGAGGTTAAAATGCCCATCACTAGACGTGTGGAAAACGTTTCCACTGACGCGCGGTGACGTTGTTTCCCGCCAATTCGTCATTTGTTTTTTGTTGATAATTTGATATTCATATTGTAATCGTGTTCCTAGAAACTTGAGAGCAAAGCTTCAGTTTGTTGATAAAATATGTGCGCACAATCCGGAGAAAACTAATGTAACTTGATGCATGAACGAAATAATGTTTTATTAAAATTTATACTTATTTCTACGTAAAAAAGTGATACTACAACACATGTTAGGAACTTTCTTAGAGGTTGGGGAAATTAGGAAGCGCAACTCACTGGACTGTTAATGTAGCGGGCTGGGTTGAAGTCCACATAAGAATACACGTAAAATGTTTCAAACTGTACAGATTGTATGATCACCATAAGTTATTTGAAGTCTTTGCATACACAGGTAATTTGCACTTTGAAAATATGAACATAATAGAAGTTCATAATAATACACTGCTTATTTGTCGAAGGTTGTCACTGCACTGATTTGCATGTGTAGGTAGAGGGAGGTAGATAGGAATTTTGGGAAAGGTCAATTTTATTCCAGACAACACACGTGATATTAATTTAGGAATCACTTACCTACATCTGTTGTTAAAGTTCTTACTAAACCTATCTGCCTCGTCTTGTGAAACGCCAAAAAATAAAAATAACAGCGCTTTCATTATTGATAAATTATTCAAACATATTATTGGTACGTGTAGAATCATCGATTACCACACAGTCACACGAATTTCTCGAGTTCAATATCCGCTTTCTATTAGAGTTCAATGTCATGGACAATTTGTCGGTTTGTTGAACCTTGGTCATCCTCCATTATCTTTCAGCGTTTCACGATATTAGCGTAAGAATTAAGCATTGCTGATTCGTCGCCAAGTTCCCATACAACTCGGGAGGTTACCCGGATCCACCCGTGCCGCGCGTCGTACTGCGTGCAAAGAACCGCCGCCGGAAGTCTCCATAGGCGCGCATGCCAATAATCCCAAACGTCTCACTTAGCTCTTAACGTCTTCATTAAACTCCCGTTTAATATAGTAGAGCTAATTGTTTTCTTTCTTGGGGAATTACGGATGCTGCCTCGTCATTCTTATTCATCGAACACTTTGAATATTTTGCTCCGTCATGTTGTATGCCGGCTCGAATTGGTGCAGCCCTGTTGGACATTAATAGGCGGAGAAATTGGGCAGCATCTTATCAATTACCTCGATTTTCATCTATTATCGTGTTTTGTAATCATCTCTGCTGTGATCTATTTCGTTATACCTACGTCATGCGTGTATTTATATTTCACAATCGGTTGTCAATTAAAAGTAATAATGTGTCATACGTTTGAGTCGGCACTCTGAATCGTCGTGTCGCCGCTACTCGGAGAAGTCGGAGGGCACTCGAGAAAAGTGAAGAGCCTGCGGATTATCTCAAAGGGACGATTCTGCCTGTTAGTGCCGCCCCGACCCTCTCCCGTTTGATCTCCCGAGGACCTCCGGAAGAGGGACGTATACAAACAAAGCAACTATCACAGACGCACCCGTACAATGCGACTGTTGCCTCACAATAGGATAAAAGCCTTTCTCTAGCGGCATAAGTTTCTCAAAGAAGCCGGCCTACTTCCTCGCAACACGCTCCGGTATTGCGCCCGAGCGTTTTTTGTTTCTTCTTGCCGCTTGTATTATTTATTATTTGCAAACCTGTTTGTAGTTGGCTCCTCGCGCTTCAGATGGCAATTTCAAATGCGATTTATGCATATATTAATGAGTAAACTTTGATGTTACTCCTGATGTAAAAAGTATCAGGTACTTCGGTACCAAATTAAGCCTTTTTACAAAGCCAGTAAAAAGCGTAGTTTGCGTGTTTGTCTGTGTCGGTGGATTGATCTCGTTTGGCCCGGGTTTGGGTTGGCTGGTGCCATTGATGTATTATATTGTGGGTGCCAACCGGACATTACGTCTCCCGACCGGATCTAAATCTATTGATTGGCCGCGGTGAACAAATCGGCGGCGCGGATGTGTAGCTCATTGTTTTATGAATATTTCTGCGCTTCCCATTGCCCTGTGGAAGTTGCAAAATTTAATTTGTGATTCACCGCTCTTGTTTACTGAACGTGTTGTATTCGCGGCTCTCGGACCTTCGAACGAACACTCTTCCGGTACATTATTTCCAAATTGAAAAAAATATATCTGAAATGCCGTTTGTTCGCTGACGGTGTTTATGATTGGTCGAATTGTCCAACTTCCTATTGTGATTTATTCCTGAATGTGAACGCATTTGGCCCAGCCGGAAATGCGTCCAGTTGTATGCAATTCAGCTCATTGACAAAATGCATAATGCAATCTGCGGAAAGCGGATGTTAAAATGTGACGGAAATATTTTTGTAAGGGACAAAGATAGGCGAGGATGACGGATGGGTTTAGGAAACTGGATGATTGCTGTACTACAGCGAGCAGGACGCAGGTACCTCCCATCATCTCTGCAATGTTTGTTTTGGGTAGCCTAAAGGGATACATTGTTGATTACAATGGAACGGAAATTCTCGCCTGAATGAAAATCTTAATCTCTTTAAAATTCTAAGCAACACTTTTTTCTACATAAACACCCAACGTGCCAAAAAAAACCAAGAACGGACGCAAGATTACCGAGCACTGAGGTGAGAAATACCTTATTTGTGTCACTGAAATATACTTATATTTGTGTTTGTTGTACATCTTGTCTACTACATTTAAAGGCAGTAGTTCTCTTTATCGGGGTCACGCATGAAAGGGGGTAGCCACACGTGGATGAAAGAGTTCCTTGCGCCACCCTGACACATGACAGGTTAAATGCACCTCTAACCTACCCGTATATCGGACAAAGTGGATTATGGAGCAACAACCCTCATGCGTAAAGGAAAAGTTCCCACATTCCCTCGGGAGTTCAAGCGTCACAAGGAGCCCCTTTCATTGTTACAAGTCACCCCTATATGTATGTATCGGCTATTTCTAATCTCGTTATGACGCCCGTAAGAAAAGCAGGTATTGCAACTAAGGTGGGGTTCTTAGGGGGAAATAATTTATTGGTAACCTGTCCGTAACGAGTAACGATGCAGGTTCAATTTTTACACAAGGTTGTTATTTTGATATTTAATCACAAAATACACATTGCCATCGCGTATTGCTCCATAAGTACTTGAGATGTTTCGTATCTTATCTCTGGCGCACTAATGTAAACATTAAACATTTTAATGATAGAAATTGTGTAAAGCGGCGTATTGTAACAGCTGATCCCGGGCAAACAAACACCGTCTGTTTTCGCACGTCCTCCAGCGAGCACGAGAGAGTACATGTATATTTGCACGGTTGCGTATTATCGCCCCTGGATTAGCGTCTTCAACCGGTTTGGCACTGTGTTCGTGGCCGTGGGTGTTGGTAGGCTCAGTCGGTACCTGGTCCTGATTCCTGATCCTGTCCTGGTCCTGGATGAGCACTGCGCTACCTCCTACGTCACTACTCCGCTTCTTCTCCGCCTGCGACTTTCTGCTCTCCTTCTAGAAGGCTACTGGAAACTGGAATATCTTTTATTATTATATTATTAACCCGGGGCTGCCGGCGATGCGTCACGGATGATTTGCGGAATGCTCGGGTGTCTCATGGCCGACATCTCATACTCGTGCATCGTAAAAAAACCTTGCAATGCAAACAAATTTCAGCGAGTTCAAGAGTTTAAACACCCTTGTAACTATGTATATCAAACTCCCGAGTTTCGCCGCCTACAAAACAATTACTTCAAAAATACTTCTCAACCTCTAAAGCCATTTTCTAGCCTAAAAGACGCCTTGAGTCTTTTTTTTACTCCCAATCTAAACAGGGCTTTAAATGATAAAGGATTAACGTGGTTTGATGTAATTTACCTCGCGTACCTATTTGTATTTCCATTTATTATTTGATTTTGCGTTATTGCGCCTCAAAATTAAAATTTGAAGCGATAAGATTATTTTTAATTTTATCACCGTCGTCGTGTCACCTATCGAGTGTAGTGAGTACAGAAAATATTGCGAAAATGTGTTACTCGCTGAGGAGGTACATATACGAAGTTTTTATGTACAGTGTACACTTCGTTGGCAAGTCCCACTACGTATAATATTTATTTATTGTTGAAATATGCACGTACAAGACGTGTGAAGTAATTAAAGCAACTGTGCCAAAATATTCACTGAACTCTTTTTTGTCTTCGGCTGGCTCCCAAACTGGTCTTTCAGTTTCAGAATTTTAGAGATGAAAATGCTGGAACTAGTCAATAATTAACCTAAATTTATTATAAAACTAGCTTTTACCCGCGGCTTCGCTCACATGGTATTAGGGGGAAATTACTGTAGCACTTGCACTTATCAATTATCAACCCTCCCCCACCCCCCTCTCCCCACCACCTTCCACCTCCCCCCTCCGGCATTCCATACACTCATTTCTTTTACATTCAGTTTTCAAACAGCTCGCGTGCCATCTAGATTTTATAATGCCAGAGCTCAAAGAACAAAAGAATTATCCAATTTGGTGCAGTCGTTCGGAAGTTATGCGCGTACAAACATTTCGGAGATTCATTTTTATTTTAAGGGTGGGGTAGGGTTTTAAAACTCATTTTTCAAATTATTTTTTTTCTTAATGTACAATATGTCGAGAGTATTATGCCAAAATTTCAAGTAAATCGGAGCAAAACTAACGAAGTTACAGCATTTCAAGCGACCGGCCCTCTTGCTCTATTCAAGTATATTTCGAGTATAACAAAACTTTAAATTGATTTTCTGGCAAATAATGTTTTTTAGTCCGTGAACATCATAACTCAAAATCTACTTGACCGATCTTTTTGAAATTTTGCACACTATTTTAACACATAAATCGACAGGTAGTGACGGAGTTTTTTTTTTACAATTAATTTCCATTTTATAATAACAAATTCACGGAAAATTTTAGCAAAAATCGCATTTTTGACTTCAACATGCAGCAAAAAAAAAAAAAAACGCTTCGTCACTACCTGGAAAAACATATCACCTTTTAAACACATTTCAATTTTTTTGTTTCAAATGATTCGTTAACGAGTTATGATGTTCACCGCGAAACACCTTTTTTTTCAAAGCGCCTCCGAAGATTCGCTCTCACGGACTTATTTATTAATATTTTTAATCAAAAAAATTTTCAAAGATACTTCAGATGTCATACTATAAGGTGTATTTAAAAGAAATAAGCCAACATTATTCATATCTCAAAAAAAAAAATCATGAAAATATGCCTTTTTTTCGCCTTTAAAACCCTACCCTCCCTTAATACATCAACGTCGTTTCCACGGCAACGATTTGTTTTCTGACGTTCGCAATTACTTGCTTTTGTTAGCTACAGAAAACGTATAATAAATATAATATATTAATAATTATAATTTCAGAACGCCAGAACTTACCATTATATACAGCCTATATTACTCGCTTTCTATTGATGAAAGAATTTTTAAAACCGGTTTATGCGTGAAAGCGTAACAAACAAACGCACGCAGTTTCGCATTTATAATATTACCTAGTATAGATGCAGAAGTTTTGAAATTTTTGTTCAACGATTTATTTTATTTATTTATTTATGTCTATTCTTGAATACACAATTTTACAATAGATTACAGAGGATTACATAGGAGTACAAAAAAAAAAGTTAAATTTCAGTAGTAGTAAGCAAAAATATATATATATATTTTTTTTTTAAGTATTATGTTGGGTGTAAGGTAGGTTTGAGAAGGTAAAACTGTGTGTGGGTAATATTGTGTTTCGTGAACACCTCACTAGGAGAACCTGTGCTGAGGTGTTGACGTGCTTATGATTAAGTGTGACAAGTATTAATGTGTGTTGTAGAAAATTAGTTATTTAATTATTATAATTTATTTTTTTATACATTTTATAATCGCATACACTGATTATTTAGAATGAAAAAAATATGTATAAAATACAAATCCATATATACAAATTTATGCACATGTTTATATTTGTATTTGTAGACATACATACGTATAAAGTTGCACACACCTACACATATTTATTAACGATACAAACATATTTTAGGCACACCACGGGCTTAATTTATTTTGAGGCCAATTTGCTAATCCCGATAAAGAATAATCATTGCAATGTAAACACAATAAAAATGAAAATAAACGGCTCAAAACAATAATTATTATGTTTGTGTCTTTATCTTTCGATTAGTAAGGTTATCGCGTTACAACCAACTGCGTATGGCTTCGCATTATTTGACTGACTTAATCCCGCGTTCCTTGGAATGAACGCTGAACGCTGAACGCTGAACGCTGAACGCTGAACGCTGAACGCTGGTGTGTTTCCCAATTCTCCTCATCTTCGTGTCTTTGTTCGGACAGCGGGTTATATGCTTATGAGGCCTGCTGCCCGGGGTTTTGCAAGAGGGATATTGGTCCACAACGCAGTGTTGCTGGCTGGTTGGCTGGATGGATAGTCAGCTCGGATGATATTCGGGAGATGATGAAAGAGCGATGCGGAGTGCGGCCCTGATGGTGGTGTGTCGCAAGCCGCGCGTTGGTCGCCCAGGATTTCCCAACGCTGTCCGCCGCGAGCCGCGAGGTTCTCGCCTGGCCGTGTCGAAACTATACTTTTTATAGTCAGATCCGGTGATGGACACACTCAAATCAGTTCGATGGTCATGTGTCAAATCGCTTTGTTTTTAACGGTTTTCAAACTCAAATCAACCTTAGAATCAATCGATTCATTCTTTCTGAAGGTAACTAACAAGGATGCAAATTGCGAAATATTATATCTCATATCTTTTCTCAATTCTCTACAGTGTTATTTATTATTTATTAGCTTATATCTAACCAGTGCAAAACTTGAAGAGTGGGCTATCGTAGATTATTTTATTAATACTAAACAAACCGTCCAAAGATTTTCTCTTACCTATACATAATAGTGATGTGACATATAAATTATGCAACCATGAAGGGATACCTACATTCACAGGCAGTAAATTGTCTTTGTGTTTTTACGCACTGGTATCAACAGTTTGTCTATGGAGATGTCAGTGACAGGAAGAGAAAACGTCATTCTTTGCCTAAAACACAGAACGATTGGAGCTCTCGGCTGTGTTTTCGTCGACGAATCAATCGTACGAGATGTGATTTTTTTTATAAAACGAGAGGAGAATCCGAAGTAATCGGAATGCCCGGCGATGCAATTTTCAGACAGATTGTGATGACAATCTCACCAACACAATACAAAGGTCGTATTTTGAATTCTTTTCAACCCCACCTGAAATCTGGATGGAATTGTAAGCTGATTGCTACCTGGTGTGAATGCACCATTACTTGGAGGAGAGTTGCAGGTCTCATCCAAGGCCCTTTACAACATTATAATATAAAAATTTGGATCACGTGTGTGATTATGGATCATACACTTTATTCAAGAATCTTTTGGATCACGAAGGATCCTATTTGCTACAAGTGACAACAAAAGCCCCATTGGTAAAGCGATTCAGATTAGGATGTAGGGTGTTCTACGTGTAAAATGTTTTTTTTTGTTTTACAATATAACCTTTTATTGCTGATTAAAAATTTTACTTTTAAATCATGAATTTGTAACACCTTCATTCCGTATTATTACCATATTAAATGTCCGTGTGGGTTTGGGAGAGGGAGGGGGAAGGAAAAAAATCTAATCTAATCGAATTAATACGTGTATGGAGAGATAATAAGGTATTCTCGTTATTTCCGTCGTATTATACCCACATCCCATTGACTCTGGTTTTTGAACCCCGCATTAAGCGTGTGAGTAAGAAAGCATCCTCATCCTCCGGATGCCTCTAGCATGAATCATTCAAGGGATAAAATAAAATACAAAAGATAACCTGTTGTGGTGTCTGTAGAACGTCTACTGAGAAGGATGACGTCATCCATCGGAGACTGATGCGAGCCCGCTCTATTCTAGGTGATGTGATCTCTGTGACACGTCGAGATCATTTTATGTCCTTCGATGCCAACAAAGTTCAATGCGCAAAGATGCTGTCGCTTATTCATTAAAAGTCGTGCTTAGATAATAATATTATTTATAATGTATTCTGAAAGACTAACTTTGATACGCACCTGGTAATACGCTGGCACCTACCATCTTGATTCGTGAGTCGTCTCAATGATTTTGGGTCTTTTTATGCCCTTTTAACAATATCTCTCAAGAATTGGGTGTGCTGTTCATTAGAAGTAATATTTATATTTTTACGTAAGGCAAAAGGCAAGCCAGGTCCCTCTCTGGGGCGTCCGAATGTTGAAGGTTAATAATAATGATTGCCTAAATTTTAAGTGATGAAATGCTTCGCGTTGTTCCGGTCGGTCATCCGTTTGACTGGCTACGGGAACGGTCCATGGTGGCCAGCTGCAGCGTTATCACTCTCCCGTGCTCTGTGCTCTGTGCACAGTGCGCCGTGCACCCGCATTGTGCAACGTGAGAAACACGCCGAGTGACATTGCGAAACACTGCCCTTTCAAATTACAAGCCCTGCCACGCTACAATTATACTGCATACTCTATTTTTCAAATGATTTGAATTTCACAAGACCACTTCTGAAATATGATAGACCTTCCACTGAGGAACCTCCGAGCGCAGTTCTCATTTCAGCGCAAATGATTATTGTGAACGAAGTCATTTTGCGTATATTTGGAGTATGTGTGACCTGCAGCTTAATAAAGGAGGAGCGTTTGAATGCATGCACCAGTGGTACACGTTGTTATAATACAGTTGGTCGTGGCCCGGAGTGCGTGCAGTGATGCAATATTCGCCATGTCGCAATTCGGTGGGAGAGTTCACCGAACTTCCAGCTCGGAGAGTACCGCGACTCTTCCATCCTCATCTCTCCCGCGAGCGCGCCGCCCGAGTGCCGAGAGCCGAGACCGACCAACACACCGAGCAAACTGCTTAGAATCTGGGAACGAGGGTTTTGGCTAATCCTCTCGAGGAAATCGTATGATTCGGAAGCGGGAGCGAGCGAGACCGCTGTCTGAGTTCGCGATTCTGATACCCGCACTCGATACATCTTACGTATATTGCAGCTACGGTTTTATTTGTTCGGGATGCCCGGAAGACCTATTGTGTATTATGTAGGAAGTGGAGATCTAATCAAATGCAGCCCTCCAACCACTTCTCCCACAATGCAACTCCGCTATTATTGTCTCCCTGTGCATATTATTTCTTCTATCTCGAAATTAAAACAAAAACACTTTTGCACGTTACTTCTCGGCTTATAGCATTTAAGAAGACTTCAATTTAAATTTAAGAACAAGAGTTTGTCCATAAATTTGACCTTAATTATAAATTGAAACCATTACAAAAGAGTTTCTGTCGAAACCGACCAAAATGTTATATGAACGTTGGCAACACTTTATATTTCGTACATACTGCACATGACAGATGATAAATACCTACCTACTGAATTATTATATTATTCCTTGTGATTTGTACCAGTAGGTATTATTATGTCGAAATTTCGGTAAGTTTAATAGGCAATTTGCACAACATTCATCACGTTTTAAAAGCACGAGTCTGTCCACGTGCTAACGTTATCGGCAAAGCCGTCATTTGTTTTGTTTCAAACTTTAAAAAAATTCTGATAAAGGGTAAATAAACAGTGTTGTTAAACGATAAATGAATGTTGTATGACCGTTCGAGTATTTGTGCCCCGACTACTAAAGAGCATTCTTAATTCATATCGCTCGGTTCGCTTTTTAAGGTATAGATGAGGCTCACCTTTGTTTGGAAGAAAGAAGTTAAGCGTGTAATTTAATTGATGGTACAACTACTCGGACAGTAATAAGTGCCGCCCACGCCACCAGACGCAGGACGCAGTCGACTCACTAGTCTCGACTGCTTCAAAGCACAGAACCCGGAAAACATATTCAATATTCTAAGCGATGAGTATTTCAATTATAGTGTGTCTTATCGTATATCATATATGTATAGTAATCTCAATACATTTTTTAAAAGTTTTATGTAGGATGTTTGTTTTAATAATATTTTTAAAGGTAGTATGATACGTAACATCCCCATTTAGTTTTGTGGGGGGTTTAGCAACACGATATGTCCCAACCAGCGCTCGAGTTGCCTCGCTTCAGAATGGCTGTATGGCTGAGGCTTTTTTTCGCCCGATCGGTTTCGCAACACCCCACACGCCCCGCGTGTCCCAACCTTGTGCCCCGGGCAATACATTAGCAATCGAGACTACTACACTAATAGGCTAAATACATTCTCCCGCAATTCGGTGCAATTCTCCTCAGTACACAATCACCCACCCACCCCCTCACAAACAACCGCTCGAGTGTGTACCAACCGACTTATGTAGTTGCCAACACATATTGCTGGTTGACAAAATAGTAACGATGTATTGATTTCTCAATTCTTGCTACAGTTCTGCTTTTGAACACCGCAAGGTGATTTGTTTTTAACTTTACCCAGCGCAACAACTTAGAAAAAACACCAAGAATCTGAACGGCCGTGGCTTCTTGGACGTGTATTCCAGACTGTATCATCACACGCCAGCAACATACTAACACCCGAGATAATAACATCCGAGAAAAATCTACATTCACACCGTGTCCTTTGCTCATTACACGCCCAGAGGTCATCTGGTTGAAAATCAAACATTTAGATGCAGCGCGAATAGCATTTTAAATTTTTAAGTCGATGATAATAATTATTGAGTATTGTAAATTATTATATTGTATGCATTGCACGCATATATGTTATAATATCTTATTTTGATTTGTGTGTAGATTCATGTAATAGATACTTACCTACCTGTTATTATTGACCGAGCTCCGATCTTATCAAGAACACAAAGAATAAAAAATCATAACCACCAGATTGCTCGGATAGAATCCGAACAAAGAATAGTGAATATTGAATCGAGATAATATTTACCTAACTGTAGATAATTAAAATTTACGCAATCATTGTTTTAAGTACATGCAACCCGTTGGCACCAGCTACCAATATTATTTCCTAGGTGAACTTACGTGGCTCTCTTCTAACGCGGAAACTAACGGAATCAAGCTGTAGGAATATAGAAGTACCTACCTGGTTAAGAATTCTTTGCACAATCGCCGACTAGAGGCCATCAACATAATGCTGTAGTGTTAATGTTTGAATGTGTTATATTAATTTGATAGTAACATTTGTGAATTATCTTCCATTTTCCTGGTAGGCGGTGTTGGGCAAGGAAAATGACATTGAGAAAAAAAGGCCCCTTTTCAAGCGATACAAACCGCATAACGATTGACGGAAATTTTGCGTCGTCTGCGTTTGCTGAATAGATGTTTTGTCGCTTGTCGTGTTTTACCTGCTGTGACGCACGAACCACGAGAAATGTGTTGTTTTCCAAGACTTGAACTCCATTTATTGGTAGACTGACGCACTTCAGTACAAATATTTTGTTTCATGGGAATTTTTTCGAGTCGGAATAATTTCATCATCGTTGTAATTGGATTTATACGGATCTTTTTCATACTGCTATAATTTATTCAGCAGCGATTTCCGTGTCGTGGTTCTTAAAACTGACCTTGGCTTAAACGAGATATTTGTTGAACGAATCCTTTATTCGTAGTTAACGCTCACAATGTCCTCTATAACAAATGAGAAAAGCCAACATTGGCTGATTATATTCGTGTTCTCGTATGCGAAGCCTTGAGATGCCCGATATCGAGATATCTCTGTGGCTGCAGGTAGTACCTGCCTACCTCCTCATATTATTTATACTTTTAATCCTGAACAATTATTCGTTTTTACATTATCTTTTTTTAAATTTTTAGTGGCTCTTGGCGATCTAGTCAATTAACCTTCGAAATATAATATATACATCAATTACATTTTCATTGAGTGTGGCAAATTCTACGTTTCTCGTAAACCCCAGCACGATCCGGTCGTTAAAAAACATTCCGGCGCCGAAATACATTTCGTGCTTTGATTATTTTAAGTTGCTCGCTCATGTTTAAGGCAGCGGGGGAAAGTTATTTTGAAGTCGCCAAATACGGAACTTTTACAATTTTTACTATACGTCTCGGGACGTCATGATTTCCACGGATTCGGTGACCGCGGCAGTGCCAGCCGCGAGCTGCGAGCGCCACGCGGCAACCTTCTCCAAAATCATTTTCAAGGTTCGACGTGATTCATTGCGTCACGTCTCACGTCTCACCACGGCCAGAGTCCGAACGGCCCGACCTGTGGCTCGCAATGACGATGACTGTGACGGCGCTGCACTTAGACCACTTAATTTTATTATTATTGTACCCCGAGCCATTAGTTAGGAATTTGTTGCAAACTTTCAAAATCTGCTCACTTATCTGAGAATTAATTTTCCCAGTCGTAAATTAGCGCATATATAGGTACTCGTATTTTCAGCTAATCTCTGGCCTTTATCGTATTATCAAAATGTTTCGAAATGCTTTACTAAGGTAATCTTTTGCCCGCTATCCACTCTAAAATCCCGTAGATAAAGTCTTTAATCGCTAAACGATTATTTAATGGTAAGTGGGGACCTTCGTATCCAGCTGTTAGTTTTAATTTAATCGCTCGATATGAAGAGCTTTTCAGTTCCTGTTTCTCACATAAGCGTTTGGTTTATTTCCTGCGCGAAAAAAAAAGAACATCGGTTCAGTCAGACAATAGGCCTGGCATGTTTTGGGTCCTTGATCCGCGAACAAACCATTCGTTTGCCAGATGGTTCCGCTACTCTTATTATGTTCTGTAATTTCTTTTTGGTTTCGGAGTAAGCAGCCTTCACTCGCTCCGTTATATCCGGTCCCTTGTTTATTCATCTTTTTACAGTAGGCTAACCGGAGATATTTAATGGGCGAGCAGAGTTACCGAGTATCCACCATCCTCGCCCGCCTCAATACGAAATACTTGTCCAAAAACTCTTGCCCTTTGCTGGTCGGATTGGCAATGTTCAGTGTGCATTGTTCAATGTGCATTCGCGCGGCGGATATTAAAATTGATATTATTGCTATTTTTAAATAAACCCTTTTTACCTATGTAAAATAAATTGTTGATCATATCGTTGGAGGTTTTCGAGTACCTAGCATTACGATTGTTTTTGCACAGTTTAAAGTTTCTGATATGGTATGTAGTTTTTTAAACCGATTTAGTATTATTAATTTGTATATTATGGTCACTTACTTAAACTAAAAAGACTCATAACAAGATAGCAAGCAAAACTGTTTGGCGTATACCTCTCTCACCATAAACAAACCATCTCTCATGTAATAGAAAGAGATGCACCATAAACATTCCAATGACCGTATTTTTGAAAGTCAAAATATTTTTCATTCAACTTCCTTATAAAAAAAATTGATATTTATTTTCTTGATCTTTGATTACGACAATGATAATATTTATTTTGTAACTTACGCATTCTGTTTATATCATGCAACTTCCTGTCGGTTCTATCAATTTCTCGACTGCCTCTAAAAACGAACATATTTATGCGTTGAATGACATTAAATGCTTTGATATTATATTATTTATTGAAATTAACATGTGCCGTGTGCCATGTGGCTTGCCTTGCCCGCTGTCTCAATTCTAGACTAGGTCCTACCGGAGAGGAAAGGACACAGCGCCCACCTGGCTAGGACGCTAGGAGTACGCGAAGGTCCCATACAGGGTAACTGGTACATTACATTAGTAGTACCTACCTACGCCGCTCGCCCGTCACCTGGTGAACCTTTACACAACATTTCCAACCAAATCCTTTGTCCTTATCGAAACTGCCAGATAGAACCGTACCCGGCGGAGAATACAATTTTACACACAAAAAATGAAAAGCCAAAGCTGGCAGATGTTCGATATAAACAAATGCCATACGAATATTACTCCTACGCTGCACCTCTATTGTGTCACTATTTTCTTTAGCTTCGGGACAACTTGCGAGACAAAAAAAACTAATCGAGACGGACCTTACAATTTTTGTGCAAACACCTTGAAAATTGTCGGCAAAAAATGCAACTTGCCAGTTGTAGCTAACTACCTAGGTACTCCGTGCAGTGGCTTGTATAGATTACGCTCCTCCCGAGCCCGAGTAAAGCAAAGCTAACCGAGAAGGGTGAGGAGGTAACAATGGGCCCCGCGACTCATTGTTCCCAGTTTCCATCACCTGCGAAATAAGAATTACCTGGCCTTGCGAATGGGACATACTTCATTGTTGCGTTATCTTTTTATTCCGTCAGTCTTTCTTGGACAGAATTTACGATTTTAAACTTCATTGTTGAAATGGCTTTTGATTACCTGTTGATTCTCGGCTTTGTCATATGCACAATTCCCGCTGTCACGTGTCGCATAAAGCTAGTTCATTATTTTGTCAGTTTTTATTTGTTTGGCAGAAATCTTGATTTATACCTCGGCGGCGACTTAAAAAACCCCACGGTAGCAAGGAAACAACTTGGTTTCATTCGATACTCGATTTAATATGTGCACGCTTTGAATTATTATTTATGATTACAGTGGCAGTATGCTTTTTCTTCCATTTATCAACTTTACAACACACCTTTGCCATCGTTCTTCCACCTAAAAAATTCTTAATACAATACTCAAATATAATGACTATTCCTACTCCAATGTAAACATGTATCCCTTCAAAGAGCAATAAAATAAAATAAAAATCCCATGCAACATAAACATAATAACGAATTAACAATAAAATTAGGTCAATAATAATTCATATTACTTGTAAGGTTTTTCCCTGAACAAAATTGAAGTGAGCTACCAAGGTAATTAATTAGCCTACTGGAATTATCAAAATATTTAGAAATTCGACAGTCTAAAACGTAGTAACAAATGTAATTAATATAATTGATTAAAATCCTTTAGACCACCCCGCCTCCCCTCCCTCATATGTAATGTATATTTAGATGTTGATGGGGTGTGGTGGTGGGTTGGGTGAGGGGTGGGTAAACGCATGCAGATGACAACTGCTCTGACTCTCACCTGGCGTCCTGCGACCTGCGTCCTGCGTCCTGCGTGCCGTCCCGTCCCTGCTCCCAGTTTACCGGGGATTATTTAAACAGACTCCCGAGCCAGCTGACGTATTTAATTCACATAACATTAGTCAATAGACCAGTAACTCGATATCTTTCGAGTCTTGTAAAAACATTTCCAATCGGTACCGGACTTAAAATCTGTTACAACTCAAAACATACCTAGCTTTTATTTAATGGACCAAACTGGCATAAGTTTCAAAATGGTGAGAACTAAAATATGTTGTTTTAGTAATACACGATTTGTTGCCTTTGATTAATGTTGCAGGGAATATGTCCTCCAGTTGGATAAATAGTGAAAAAATTGAATTAGCGTCAAACGGCATCTGATGCGTGTTAGTAAAGGTGGGTGCTAGGCAGAGACAGTCCTACCTGGCTTAGACTTTCAGGGCTCCGATCCTTGCACAAAAGCCTAAAGTGAATGCATCGAAAAACATCTGCTCTTAATTCTGTATGTCTCTTCGTGAGCGATTAGATAGGTGAACGGTCTTATCACGCATCCCTTCATTTCGTTGCAGAAAACCCTCGCGGGTGTATCTTGTATCTGTCTCTCCCTCGCACTACCCGAGATGATCCACGGCCAGGATTTATCGAGAGGTCTTTTATTATAGAATTCACTGGCATCGGCGAAACCCGGTCCTTTTTGCTACCTGCTCTCCTGATCTCGCATTAAATCAACACAAGGTGCATCCTTCGAATCAAGCATCTGCCGTTTTGATTATCTTAAATTTTTAAGGAATACGAACGTTTTTTGTTATTTCGTTTTCGTCGACTGGAGAGATGAAAGGAAACCACATCGTTTATCATCATAATGCCATCTCAGGGTTGATAGGTAGTAGATAGGCAGATGATACTGGAAGTCCTTTGATCACAAGTAACATGGACAGTTTAATAATATTATTATATTTTGCATTCGCCTTTTATCTTTACATAGATAAAGTTTACATAAATTAATTGTATTTCGGGATAGACAATTTGACTTCTGTATCCGGACTCACCTCTAAATACGTTTTGTTGTAATAATATATGTGTGAGGATCTGATGATGGCAATATAAGATAAACGGCAACTAATTATCATTATAACGTTGTAAGTTACAACAATGTTCTACAAGGTGTCTGAAGTTGCGAGCTGCGGCCTTAAAATTTAGTTGTTATGGTGCAATATTTATAGGTACAAAGCAAATTAATGATATTTAATATTTTAGCAATTTATTAATAAACATTTTGATTTTATCTTGCTTTGTAAGCTCGCGCAGGTTATCGTGCAAAGGCATTATTATTCTTGCCAAATGATAATCGCGAACATGTTATTTGTTGGGGTCTTATTATATTTCGCTTAGCTAAATTATTATTATGCGAACTTTTTTATTCGTCCTTAAAAGGTCTTTATTATAGGGCGTCCTCGGTTTTTCGAACACCACTGGTTGTTGAAGGATATAATTTTCTATAAATAGCCTGTTGCCTTATTAGTAAAGACCGATTTACTTCTTCCTACAGGCAGGTTCTTTTCCGATGACCGAAAAAGGCGATGGACAGCATATAAAAATAAACTCCTACGTGCCGGTGCGTTATTTACATTTTAACGTAATTTGTCCCACTCATCGACTATTAGCGTGATCATTGCAGATATATAAAAACTACTTATTCCTGTAACTACCTCACAATCGGATGTAGCAGCAAGTAACGTATGAGTTTTACTGCAATCTGTGATCTGTGGACCCTATGCATCGCGTGATTCACGTTACTGAAGGTAATTACTTGATTAACAATAGATGAAAAGGCTCTTAAACGGACCCGCTCGTAGCCCGCGTCATTGAGAGGAAACCTCGGCCCATACATGAACCGCGACGCTGGATACTATTAATAGTCGGTAGGTAAGCACGCACCGAGGTAATTACTTATCTGTCCGCCGATCGCACGGAACAGCCGATTGTTGGCATAAGGGCGATACATAGTGATATTACATTAATATTTAGCTATATGGTGGCACTGCTGACTGCACAGCCTGTGCCTGTAGTGGAAGAGTGGCCCGAGTTGGTCCTGCACATGAGATGTTGGGAAATCCTCAGTCAGCCTTAACCCAGTTG
Organism: Glyphotaelius pellucidus; assembly: GCA_936435175.1. Taxonomy (NCBI): domain Eukaryota; kingdom Metazoa; phylum Arthropoda; class Insecta; order Trichoptera; family Limnephilidae; genus Glyphotaelius; species Glyphotaelius pellucidus. Next base: position 1,299,159 of record OW386541.1, read on the forward strand.
CTGCCGCAGTGTGGCACACTGTACTCGGCCACCACCTCGCTACCTCCCAGTGTCGGTGTTAACCTTATAGCTCTGACGACACGCGCACCGGATATCCACCTGGCAATCGATTTAGCATTCAGCTTACCAAAATGTGTTAACTGTTCGTTTTTCTGGCCGTATTCAATTATTTCGCTTGGCGACTAGAGGACACTCGGCCCCCTTGTCGACAAGTTGAAAACGTTTCAAATCTATCTTACCATTAATGTTTCCGAATGATAATTATTACTGTTAGATAAAATGTTGAACTCGGCAATTTAATAGCTCGGCAACAGCGAAGTTCAGTCGAAATTAATTATCTCTTTTCAACATTATAATGTTTTTTCTTTGTCTACCTTTAATTGCGGTAACGTACTGGTACTACAGAGTACGCTCGGAGATTTATCGCTCGTCTTATCCGCCACTTAGTTCTGAAGTCTCTCAAGAATATAATTTCAGAGAAAAAAAGTTAGCATTGTTTACTTGTATTACTTTTGGTATTTCCTCCTAATCATCGCATGTACGTTGTACGTAATATCAGTATTTATCCGTAATAATAGCGTGATCGGCTGTTTGTATAGCATTTATTACAATGTTCGAAATTCAAGACAAACGATGTTTACACAAAAATTACCCACAAATCCTATGCCATCCGCATAGGACCCAGGGCAGGAGGTCATCCACGAGACTAGTTATATCGGGAGAGGTCAGAGGGGGTAAGAGTAAGGACTCGAGGTCACCCACACCGGACGTGCGGTCTCGGAGCGGGGAGGACACCGGAGAGGTCACCCACACCGGAGGACAGGCGTCACCGGTACCTCGCTGTGTCCGTCCACTGACTTCCTATTGTGCCGAGGTGTTGCGATATTTAGCGAGACTTTCTTTTTAGCGCAACACTCTGTCACTCCGATTGGAGTGGAGAAGGGGACCAAGAAAGTTCTGGCCGACTAGGTGAACGACCGAGCTTGACTCCGCGGGTTTACAGTTTCCTCGGAGTAGGTAGGTATTATATCGGCCCCTGTGTTACGATTAACGCAGACGTACATGCATATTTTTTGCGAGTTTCGGCGGATTGATTTTCGACATCTAATCTAAGAACAGGTAATTTCATTAAGACCCCCCGTTTATCGTATATCTAGTCTTCTTGTTAATGATAATCTTCTTATTAATATTTACAATCATCCTTCACGGAATTTTCCTGCCGGTTCCTATTTTTCTATCGCCATGCTCGTCGTGCTCTTTCGTCAAAAATATTGCCTTTTCTTTAGACAAACTATTCGTTTTATTAAAATATATTTTAAATTCAGGTTTTGAGTAACGATATTGAAATATGAGTATTATTACTCTCAGCTGCCGGTCTGGTTGTATAAGGGCTAGTTGCATCTAAAATAGTTAAAGTAACTTTTTAGTTAAAAGTTAAATTTTTATTTGGTTATAATAAGATGCTCTGTTACATTAAATTATCGAACTCATTTATCTTTTCCGTGATAGTGTACCTAACTATCTGACATTACTTGTTTAAACCTGAAATGTTCCATGGTAACAGTATAAATTAGTTTGTTTTCTGAAATTTAATTCTGTGCAGAAATTCTGACGATCTGAATTCATATGTGCACGTCGGTAGTATGTATTTTTGTTTTAAATCAACTTCGCTATATATTCAGCACATACAAATTATATATTAAGAACCCACACATTATTATTGTTTGTTATATAGTATTATGTCAACTGCAGTTCGAAATCTTACTATTCATATCTTTCTTATTGTATAACGCTAACATCTTAACTCCTATGTACCATGTGTAATGTTATCTTTGTCATTTAAACACACCAGTATGCACTAAATCAGAGGTTCCCAAACTTTTTTTCTCGTGGACCACTTTCAAAATTTTACGGGTTTCGGTGGACCCCCTGCCGCAACATTTTAACCATATTCCCGAAACTCGACCCGCGTTGTACTGAATATTGAATATAACGCTGGAGTTATGGATCTGGGGGGGGGGGGGGGTGGGATATGAGCGCGGGATGCATATCAATATGACCATTTTTCACCGAAATATTGGTGTACTATCTGCCTACATTGACAGGTAAAGCCAAGTCAGTCAACATTTTTGTTCTTTACTATCGAACCAATGAGCTATAAGCTCTGTTTAAGGAGCTAAACGTGACAAAATTCATAAATCTGGGAAGACTTCGATAGCTGGGTCATATTGAGAGAGTGACCGAGCATCAAACACCAAAGTCCCTGCTGAACTCAAGACCGATAGGGCGAAGGAGCCTGGGAAGGCCAAGATTAAGATGGAACAACAACGTCCTCAAATATATATCTACCTTGGAGCTTCTAAACTGGAGAGAACTGGCCCAAAACCGAGATGGATGAGTGGAGGAAGACTTTTGAGGAGGCCAAGACCCACCAGGGGTTGTAGAGCCAAGAATGATGATGATGACTATCGAAACCAGATAAATTTTCGGGGACCCCCACTTACAACTTGTGGACCCCCATTTTTTTATCACGCCTACGTGAACCCCCGTCAAGTCTCCCGTGGACCCCTGGGGGTCCACCTGGACCACTTTGGGAATCACTGCACTAAATCATAAAAAGTGTAATTATGTTTGTAAAAGCCCATGAGGGCGTTAATGATTAATAAAATAAATAAAAGTTACTTTTTTAGCATTTATTACAAAAATGGGTTGTTTAACTTCGTTTAAATAAAGGTTAACTAAATAGTTACAAAATAGTAACTTTTCTTTAACCCAGCGATGTTGAAAGTTTAAAGTTAGATTTTGGCAAAGTCATCCGTCACCAAGGAATTAAATTTTGTTTGAAGAGAAAAAAAATGTCTCGATCAATTGATTAGAATATGTAGAAAATAAATAAAAGGAATTAAAATCATGGACTGACCATTTTCTGTAGAGATTGATTTTATTGCCAGATTTTGGATCTCAAAAAAATATGATTAGGCGATTAACTTTAGTCATTACTAATAATAGTCTCGCATGTAATAGACAGGATTAACAGAGCAATATAGCCCGCTTTCGGCCACAGTTATAATAATATCTTTCCACAAACGTTTTTAAACCGTAACTGTGAAATACCATAACCCTCAAAAACTTTATAAACGTCAAAGTCAATCTAGAAATCTCGCCGATTGGATAGTGTTGGTACACGTAAAGATAATTGTGTGTTTATTTATATTTAAATATATCAAATCCAATGAAAATTCGAAGCTATTTCGATGGCAGCACTGGTAACATAAACAAACTTTTTTTGATGTTGATGCAACTCAATTGCAGCTTAACTTTAGTTAGAGCATAAACTCAGTCTAAATATTTTACTTTAAACCTTACCTTAACTATTTCCGATGCAATTGGCCCTCACGCGATGCGTTACAAACTGATCGATATATTTTGATAAATTATGTACATGCTCGTTTTCGAAATAGATTATTCGCGATCTTATTGGGGCATTCATTACGAAAGGGAATTATGAGGAAATGTATCGGATTGTATTACATTATCCGCACATTCACGCCATCTCTTACATCGCGCGCAACTTTCTCTGAGAAAGAAATCTCTGCAAGAAATTATTTCTGTCGAATGATTTCCAATAAGTCGTTAGACAATAACGTTATGTTCATTCTTTCCGCTTGAGTCATAGATATTATCATCTGAAACTGATTCTGCCAAACAATAAAACGAAGCCTGGAAGTTTCTGGGAAATTTATCGTCAACAAACTACGTAGTATTATTATTGAAGTCGTAAAGGCTGAACAGGTTTTTCTCTTTTTGCGTCCCATTTCTCCTTCACATCGTCACAGCGTTTACTCCATGAGAATAACACTGCTACAACGTACAGAGTAATATTATTATGACTGTCCCGACTCCCAACTCCCAACCCGGGGGCGGTCTCCCGTTCCCCACCTGAATGACCTTTGTCGTCCTTTGCAAGCTGCGGCGCACGTTTCACCACAACGGAGAACTTTTATCAAAGAAATCATTCAGTTTAGCTTTTAACTTGTAGGAGCAATTGCTCCGAATTCACCATTCGCCCGGTTGTTGGGTTGTTACCAAGGGCTTATTACCACAAAAAATATTTAGACTATATAATATACCTGCACAGGTTTCCTAAAATCCCAATGACATAATTATATGACCCTTACTCAGTTATGGTTATTGTTTCCGAGAATTTTATGAATATTTGGGTTAATTTGTATTTACCCCTGTGCGGTAAACGATATCCTACATAGTTATGTGCGTATTTAACTGATAAGCGCATTGAAACCATAATGTCTAGAATCATTAGCTAATCCGTTCCTAACGTTATATTTTAAATGCATTGTTTTTAAACCTTTATGTAAATATATATATGCTATCCATTTTAGTTCTCCGAATTCCTATCGCAGATAATAACAATTACGTATGTATCTGTTCTCGGTAATTGTTAGAAAGTGAATGAAATAAAATACAATATGTTTTAGTTTGAATCTCTGGAGAAAGAAAATGTATATTATTTTTATTTTGAGCGTTGACAGAATGAGGGTATTGTTTGTTTGGTTTCTCGTATCCAGCGACTATTGTGTTGATAAAGCAATAATACCGTAAACAGGAATTGAATAATGCAACGTTAGAACGCGATGCCTGTTGTACTTATTGCACCAGGAAGCCTGAAAATATTACATTAACACAGTTGACATTTCACCATTTCGTGAGAATATTGCGTCAAACCGTACTTCCGTTTGTGAAAACGTAAACATTTCAACGAAAACATTAAAAACAACCTGTCCGGGAAGTGGTTTGATAAGAGATAAATATGCAATTCATCATTATTGTGATAGCGGTGTTTTAGTAATAACAGCTATCTTTTTCATTATTCTTATTAATTCCTTTGGGCTTTCTGATGCTGAGGGAAATTTGCTCAAAGTGTGTCCATCACTTGTCCACACACACTGGTGCTTGCAGTGCAGCGTGCAGAGTGCAGCGTGCAGAGTGGCACTGTTGCAGTGGTGTGACGATGAGACCAATGCACCCGGGGTTATTATTTACCTCTTATTATTGCAGCCGTGCTGCTGCGATTGTTTCAGCGTCTAAAGTTGCGTGTTTATTTGCCGGGAAGCTTTCAAGAAGACGCCACGAATGTAAATACTTCACTCGAGTTGTGATACGCGTACAATATCAATCCACATGGTGTTTGAATAATATCCTCAGCCATTTATCGAGACATTTAAATAATGATACCCTCTCGCAACGCCATCTTGAATGTCTGAGCTTTCGTAAGACTCTAGGGAAGCTTTGACAGAGTCTATTAGATTAGCATTTATATGCGCTAAAGGTATTATTGAATAGGTCGTCGCCTGTTCCTTTGACGGCGATATCAAAGAACCCGGTCGCGCCTATCTTCGCTCAGATCTATGGTTTCATTCCCTTTAACTCTATTCAGAATAGTCGTACCGGGATTTCCTACAGAACTGCGCAAATATTATTGCGTCCGAAGAGTATTTATATGATGTAATTGAAATTAACCCCATAGAATTTTTCCCTAAGATGTACATAATACATAATGCAGTAAAGAGATTACAAGTTAATGCACTTGGCGAGTTCTGTTTACAATGATTTTAAAGCATCCTATTGATGTAACCTTTCACGCGGTCACTGCTCTCGTCGCACGTTATTATTGCAATAATAATAACACTTTATTCTTTTATATGAGTGTTTACGACTTTATTCGATGTCTTGGGTTGGAAGTACGAACTCTTTATGGGATTGGGCACACTTTTACTTAACTTTATATCCCCATTACCATTAAATCCGACCAAAATTCCTAATAAGATTTTTGACGTTAGTGGGTACCTACGTACATGTTATGATGTATTGTATAAAAGGTGACAGAATTTTCTCTTACAATTTGACATATAATTAAATTGTCGCTCATGATTTTGGCAACCGGCGACTTGGCAAGTTACACAAGCTGTAAAATCGATGAAATTTGCGTACATCCAGTGCTATCTGCGTCAACATATTCGCTTGTTATATTATGCGGTTTCTTTATGCCTTTATAGGACAGCATGCATTATTCAATAATTGCATTGTGAGAGATCGACCGGAGTTTAAAGCCGTAATCGATGGATTTCGGTTGTATAACGCGATCACTTACATCACTTCTTGTCGAACGAATAGCTCGTTACGTGGTTGCGACTACAAGCTAAAGATACCAGGTAGTCTGTTACCTACTAACGCGAATGTAACGGTGCAAGTTGCGGAATATTATATCTCCGTGATCATGTCGCACCTGACAATTGTTGCATCGACATCATCTTCTGGAGAGAAACATTTGTTCATCTCGAGATTACGATTTATCACCATTTTCTTGTAATGAGTTCCGACCAAAGTCTTACACTTCGCAGTGTATGTATATGTAGTTATTACGAGAAAGCTTGAGTGTACTCTAAATAATGTGTATTTTTCTTAATTTAAATAATAGTAACAGGGCAACAGGGGCAGCTTTGGACAGCTCATTATACCCTTTGCGCACACAATGACATTACGACCTGTTCATTGAGGAACTGTTTGTTGTTTCTAAACCAATTTCCACATGTCATTAGCGCCTGTTTTCGATCAGCAATTATCTTATCACTTGTCCAGCTCCGCGTCACTATACTCACTTGGAATAATGATGCACACAAATGATTATTTCCTTGTTTTTATTTACTTATCGTCGTTACTAGTACATTCTATGACGCAATACCGGAGACGAATGCACATTCAACCTTGAGTTCTTTATAATGGAGTAGCTTGATTCTTGATTGTAAGTGACGAGTGATGGCTATTTGCTAATGCATTTTACATTTTACATTGACTGCAGGTTGCGCTTTTCTCTGTTGTATAACATCGGCATGAGATTGATTCGTAACTCACTCGCTGGGAACCTTCGCAATTATATTAACGACATGGATTATAACATCGCACGCGTTAGAATATTTGCTTTTGCAACGTGCAAAACAGGCGAGCTTTTCCGCATTGCACCGGGTTACCCAACTAACACCCCTCACTTCATCCATCCATCCTCCCACTCCTCCTCCAGTACCACACACATACACACACACACACGCACACCTGGGTAGAGGAGGAGAGCACGCAGATTGCACTTCGTCATTACTTTAGCTGCTTTCCCTTAGGCTTTTTAAGACGCGCATATGAATCTCCTGCAAAGACTTTTACAAAACCTGATGTTATCTTCCCGACCAGCTTGCACTCTGGCTTCCTGTTGATCTGTAGTCTGTACCACGTATCTAAAGTACGATCTCGGAATAAGGACGTATCCCTGAAAAGTTATGTTTTTTCATGACACACATCCGAGTGAGTGGCGCGCTGAAGTAATCAAATAGGCCAAATCTCTGATTCGGGTGAAGTATTTTCCATCTGTCGGGCTAAGAGGTTCCCATAACCGTAGGCAGGGCCGCAGGACCCCAGGACCCCAGGACCCCCCGAGCCGTATTAATAGATCCATATTCATGTTTCCCGGTGAGAGGGCTATCTAACTACCTATTGCCTACTGCGGCGACAACTCCTGAAGCATTCCAGCACTCCGGTTGCGGCAGCAGTCACGAGACGTAAATAGACAAATGATTGCCTCATCACCTGGCGGCCGTTCCTCTTCCTGAAGCATTTCACCTACTTCTTTTAACTAACGGAAGTACCTACACGACGTCTCTCATCGATCGCTGCTTCGCCATATTATCATTATATCAATCCCACGTGTCGTTTTACGGTTTCTTTACCTCATTCTGTTCACGTTCCTACATATTAATGTTCCGTTAACATTACAGCCGATTTTCAACTTATGTTTTATACGGAAAGGTAATTAATTTAGTAGGTAAGGCGCATTATTCGTCGTCTGCATTGGTTGCAGCACACACCTTTGGGCACTGGTAGAAAGAGGGTTTCTGTGTGACCAACTCGCTGATGACAACCTGATTTATTTGATTGCGCAACTTTTAATCTTCCAATATTAAGTTTTCCGTGATTTGATGTTCCTCGCGTCCCTTCACGGCTTTTCCTAGTATGCGAGATCAACTGCACGTCGTATAATCTTTTGGCTAACGTACTTATTCTCGATTCATTTCCGTATTGCATAATTTATCTCGATGCTCCTTGAATGTAAATTTACGAACGATCGTCTTGAATTTCAATAACTAGATTTATTTATTGTTTACTAGGAACATTCAGAGAGATAATAACTTCATAATGCATATTGATAGAAACCAAATATAATTTTATAGGTTAAGTTGGAGAATAAATCAATTTAATTCAATGATTATGCGAGAGAGTGTTGATTTTTTATGTATATAGTTGCTTGCTCCCATTATAAAGGACATTGTCTTAGTGAAGGTTCTTTAATCAGATTCAAGCAAGTTTTGGTAAATTGCATAATGAAGGCACCAGATCTGTGCTCACCAGATAGATGCTCTTTATTTTCCCGTTTTTCTCGTTTCTTGTCAAATTTGTATCTTCGAAACGAACGGAATTATACTGAGAAATGCGGAAATTGGCAATGTACGTATTTAGTTTCGCGTTGTGATAGTTTTAACACGTGACGAGCGTTGGATGTTTTTTCATTTGGAGCAATAATTTCCCCTATAAGGATTCGCGGTCCAACATGCGCCAGAGGAATGCCATTCAAGAACGACGTCTATTTCGGACGTCGGGCGTCGCGCGTCGCGAGCGGGCGGTGGCGGGCGGTGGCGGGCGTCAGATCCGCGAGGTCGAGCGTCCATCCGGCTCCGAATTGCTCCTCGCTGACCCGATCATCGCCCCCTTACTTTCGCCCATGCGGACTGCGGATCTCGGCCTGCTTCTCGCGCATTTCTCTTGCAGTCGAGGAGTCGAGCGATCGAGCGCTTTTTCTATTGCAAAACCTCGAGTGCAATGTACGGCTCTCGGTGCTCGACGCTCGGCGCTGGCGGGAGGAGGTCGCGCGCTTTCTTCGAACCAGCCGCTGCCGTCGATTTGTTGTCGTTTATTGCAAGAGCACGAGAAAGGTGAAATTGTACAAACCAATTGAGTAACACTGCGGGAACGTGCGAGACGGAGCTATGCAGTAGGGAAGAGGGAGTTTTGCATTTCTAACGATTTCACAAAAATACGATAGCCCGATCATTGCCCTCGAATAGAAAGTAAATAAATAAAGTGGAATACGGATGAATGGATCGTTAGCGACGCTTTTGTTAGAAATTTTACCTTTTATGCGTATTCGTGATTTTTTCGGTGTTGAAAGAAAACACTCAACCTCGTAAAAGCGAATCTTTTGTTGGATTGATTAGTTTAAAATGTATGCAATTCGGAGATTTCAAGCACAATGCAGGATCTAGCACCTGTTCGGCCAGAGACTGGCTTACTTTGAAAACCTCGTAAAAAATAAACAGCGTGCAGGCTGAGTCCACAATAGCGAACAGAGTTCCTATTGGTGTTCCTATTTAACGAGCTGCCAATTAACGTCCCTTAAATAGTAACTTTTAATGTCATGATAAATAAATCTGCCCTGTCAGGATTTTACAGCCCGTTTTCGATAATTCTTTGTAATGATTCTTTTACGGCCCTCGGCGAGCGGACACAAAAAAGAAGAAAGAAAAACGACGAACGTAAATATTCCCTTTTGTCTTTTGTCCCTGCATACAGCTATCTCGACAGGAAGTAGTTAGGTGTATGCACATTTCACATATTAGTTTCGTGTGCACTACGCTATTAGTGAGAATGAAAAAACGACTAATTTATGATCTTCATTAGTACACTGGGCCATAAAGCATTCACGAATAGTTGACACCAATAGCATTTACTACCCGAGACATGAGTGTACAGAGTATATGCGAGTGCGTGCGTTCCGGGAGCTAGGAGCTAAGTGTAGGTGCAGCGCAACAAGCAATTGCCAACAGACGCTCGCCTTTCCTCAGCGCTTTCTTCCTGTCGGCTGTCTCTACTATCACTTCGCTATCTCTAATCAGCGTCACTAGTAAAGTATCTACTACCTATACTAGTTCTAGTAGGAGTGGTGAGGTACTGCGGCGCTAGTGGGGCCGAGCAGTGGCGAAACCTCCATGCAATGAAATGCAATCGAAATGCTTTAAGTTTTTTGCATGTTTACTTTCTAAGTAACGATTTCATCTGATCGTTGTTTTAGCTGAAAGACAGTCGATTGCAAATACTTAGTACACAAAGGAATACTTTCGCAACCTTATTACAGTGCCATTATTGAGCGATGGAAACGAACATGATTACGTACATATTTGTTACCTAAACAGCCCCGATGCTGAATAGGAGAAAGTTCCGAGAAATCTTTATTGTTAGATTAATCGTACTTTTCTTTTGTCGCTGTTTGTGATATTTTTCCTGTTGCATTTTTTGCCGGACCTTGTTTTTTAAATATCGCAATGGCATCAGACATCAGATCTGTATCTGTCCAGTGAGCACTGAGCACTGAGGAGTGGGCAGGATTGCCAAATGCTAGGCTCGGTGGTGCCGATGTGAATTAATAGTGAATACGAAGTGGCGAGGTCATTACCCTGATCAGCTGTGACCATCTCCGCTTCTGCCGCTCGTTGCATCTATCTCACGAACCCAATCACGTGCCCCATCACTAACAGCTTCCGGTTTTGCATTTTATTTGTCACGGCTGATTTGTTACGTGTCATATTATCTACCTACGGTCCATTGACTCTCGAGTGTATCGATCCCTGCGTCCGCGTCGATATCATTCTTTCCCCACATGCTTTTCAATTATTTATTTTTCTACGAAATGAATTACGTGTTCATTTAGCAATATATCATCTGACATAGTTTAACATTGCAGGGAAACACTATATGTTCAAATTATGACCCAATACATAATGTCAGCATGTAACACAATTGTCGTTTCAAAATTTCAGCAAACCGACAACGCATTTGCATTTTCGCAACACTTGACCTGCCATATTTCGCAGTGAGCGAGCTATGCTGTTTCATAGATTTCGGTTTCAAAATACGTAAGCCCGCCTGCCATTGCCTGCCTTCGCCTGTGCTGCCTGCGTTCGCCGGCTTGCCTCACTCCTCCCGCTGCTGACTGCTGACTGCTGACTTCACTCTTTCTGTAACTCCGTTACTCCGTCGGAGTGACGTAGGCCCTATTGTGATTTTAAAAATCCTTGAATAATTTATACCTCGCTGATAAATAAATAAATTAATTAATATTTTCAGCACACGATGACAAAATGCGTTCATTCGATATTTACAAACATCCTTCCCTGAATGGTCATTTCTTTATGTTTTCCTTATATTAGTCTGATGAGACTTGTTGTGTAGAGGAAAATACGATTTTAACTGTCTGTGATAAGATCATGATGGGTGGACTCGGACATTTATAACATTTCTGGATGATGGGGATAAATGCGCTGTTTTCCTGTTGCAAGCAAACCAACACAATTGAACATCCCACGCCGTTATTATTGATTACAACTGCACATTGTTCATTTCTCCGGTGTTTATGTAGACCCTCCCCTTTTTGGGTAGTCATATTAATTTGCATTCACTAAGAAAATGTATACTCTAATATAAACTGTTCGATTGAAAATTACAGCATATTTATTTAACAATGCGCCTGCTTCGAGGATGTCTGCATTGATCAGCAAAATGTATCGAAGAAATCAATGCTATTATTGCGTCCTGTTTTAGTAACGAAGTAAATGCAGTTAAATATAAATATCTGATAAAACAATAATCCAGCCTTTGCCGACAACACCGTTCGACCTATCTCGTCAGAAGATGCTCACGTACGCCAGGAATAAATTAAATTTCTTAACATACTCGATTGCGCGTCTACTACTCTATCGTAATATTTTACCCATCACTAGTAAAGTTCATGTATTCAATATTTGAAAAGTTGTCATGGATTGTGTCGAAATAGTTGGTAATAGTATCTACCACTTACAAGATTTGAAACACAATGTTGTCTAGTTGCGTTGCCGCGTCTGTGATGCAAGCTGCAAGCTAGTCTCCTTCGGAACTTGTCCATCAAGGTTACATTTTGGATCAATGCGCTGTTAAGATATTTTTAGTTTTTGCTCTCTCGAATATGGACGTGGCATCGTATTATTTGTATTATCACCCGTTTAGGCGTCGTGAGATATCGGGAAGAGTTTCATCACTGGGCATGTACTGATGACTGGTGTGTTTCAACTTACCAACCAATTACTCAACGCGATACAATACTAAAGATCGCTTCATACACATGCCTTTGTCAACCGTCCATCTGAGGGTTTCCCAACTCCTCGAGTGTTTCGTTTCTCTAATTTTCGTAATGATGCTGGGACGTCGCTTTGAACTTGAGTTCTTAAATGACTTCATATTTAAGTGTGCATTGCTGTAATGCATGCATCACAAATTATTTCATAATTTCATTTTATCATCGTACTAAAGTTGTGATACAGCAGAATCGTGGGTTAAATCTTTTCCCCAAATCAGACGAGTCAGATAAGAGGCATTTCCTGTGGAATGTCCTGGCCGTGGCTTCCCTCGTCTACTGCAGGGCTGGTTGATGCTAGTTGCTCAGTTCTGGGTCCGATCATTGCTTCGCTCGATATGCATTATTCGCCTTATGGCAATAATATGTTTCGCGTCGTCTTAACAGTCGATTGCATCAGGTGCGCCGCGCAAAGTGTGTGCAACCATATTATTTGTTGCTCGTGGATCATGTTGAGTTTTGTTTCAAAACTGGATCACCTTACGAGGGCTATCTTAATATGTGTTTGTCGCAATATCGCCTTCAATTGTGTTATTCATGTATGATTTAAGCTATGCAACCGACACTCCCCCTGTATTGTAACTCGGTATTCCTCTCGAGTTGCGAGTCGATGATTTTTTAATACTTGACATGGCAAATGATCGATGCAGTTGCGCCACTCAACACTGACCTCGTCGAATCGCTTTTCAATGTCGCAATTTTGTATAGTAAGGTACTCAACATTTACTTTTGATAGTTTTGGTAAAGCGATTTGCATGAAGTATTATTATATTATAATAATTAGCATACCTCGTACAAACTTCATATTGCCAAAGCCAGTTAATGGCTTGCATTGATTTACTAAACTGGTAAAACGTCTGCTTGAGGAAAAATTTGTCAATATCCATATTTTTCCTCGATCTTTACTATCGTTTTGTTGATTTACTCGAACAAAGTTCAATTAAATATTGATATTATATGTAGACGGGTAGCGTCTAGTATCTTCGTTCGCCACCGCAAGATTTTTTTAATTTCCACAAAACGATTTAATAGCTCAGTTGTATCAATGGCCGCGACACACCCACCTGCCTCTGCTTGCTCTCTTTCGAAACTAAACTGTGGCTCCAAGCTAAAACTGGCGGAATGCTATTGCAAATAATACTAGTGCTACATTATTTGCTAATGCCTCTTTGTGTGGTATTGTTTCGTATGATTATGTTCCTACATTGTCAGCCACGGCAACGACTCAACTGCTGGCGGGGGCCAAGCGGAGGCGCGCAAAATCTGCTGATATAAATGATCACTACCCGATTGTCTTAATTCAACTTAAACAGAAGGTACCTATCTGCAATCTGCATTGAGTTGCTACAAAAGCTTCCTGCGTTTGAGGCTGTTCCACAGAAGTTTCACAATGCATTTCACCACATTCGCCCACCTTGAATTATTATTCGCAATAATTGTTCGACATTATTTTAAAGCTACCATTCGCCACATGTCTTTTAATTTCTGTACCTGCGTAGCTTTAGCAACATGTTAAGTTAACAAAATGTATATCTATCTATATATTTATCTACTATGTAGGTAGCTTTTTGCCTGCGGGCAGGGTGTATTTATTGCTGTTTACTGCAGCTTGCTACCGTAACAGGTTTTATAGAAGGTAAACAATACGCTTCGATCCATAAACGCTATCTAGTACATCTATAAATGAACTTTTTTTTGTAATGATGTTTTAGCATTGTGAATTAACGTTTCGTTCCCTTTGTCCACAGAACCACCCTGAAATTGGAATCACTAGAAGACGCCGTAGTGTTAGAGAAATCAACAGACGACCTGCTGCAAGATAAGAGAGGTTGCCCGGCCTACGTATCCCCCGAGATCCTGCGCGCCCACCACACCTACTCTGGGAAGGCTGCGGACATGTGGTCCCTCGGAGTCATTCTGTACACGATGCTCGTTGGAAGGTGAGATTTCTATCCTTAATTCAAATAATAATACGCATTTTAAAAATTATTTTCCTGTTCAAAAACTACGACACCGAGCCATTGTGTTCATCAAAAAAAGTAATGCCGCTTCTGTTTAAACTCGTAGTGACTAGCTACCACCTTTGCAATATCGATTTCTACCGCAGAACGCAGAAGAGCTGCAGCACGCGTCTACTGTCGAGTAATGAGCGCCTTCGGGATCATTAACGTGAGCGATCTTCTCGAGAAGCACGCGATGCTCCTGCATAATCGTCCCACCAATCAACCGAATAACGACCGATCAACTTCCAAACATTCTCGAGGAATCGTTAATAATCCAGTTTGCATTTTAAAAGTTCGATTGCTCGAAAAGGCGCGTTTGATACAGTAGAATAATATATAATACAGGTGGGGTAAACGGGTCCGCGTTTGATGGTGATGGTGGCGATGTTTGGGATGCACCTGCCGCCGAATTCTCCTTTTTGTAGTCGGAAGATCCGGTCCCGGGGACGCTTCCGCTAGCTCACCCGTCCGATCTTTATCGCGGCCGCGCAATAAAAAATAAAATCATTATAAATTACATTAAGAGCCCATCGATTCACCTGCTACGTTCGTTACGCTCGAAAGGGCATACGGGTAAGACGTTGGCGACCTGTTGCGGGTATTATTTTAGGAATCTTGCCACCCTTTCTGATATCTGCAGCTGCACCTGCCCTTCGTGCTTCGTGGCGACTGGCCAGCCGCGGGACACGACATGTGCGGAAGACGTTGTATTTAGGATCCTCTACCTCTGCACTCATCATTATAACCCCTACACCCCGCACCCTGCATTCCCGGCTATACGGGCGAATGTTAAAAAAAATACTCGGCGATAACTTTCGTACAAAAAAACGTTTCACCTGCCGCGGCCGTCGTTTTTTCGTATTCTTGTCTTAGTGAACTCGTATGGGGCAGTGCAGTGTGTTGAATATTTATATTCGGCAGGTAGGACCTGCAAATCAGTTCGATCGTGGAGAAGGGTTCGCTTTAGTGTTTCACCTGTTGTAACAAAGGGGTTGTTTTGTTTATGAAATTTACATTTCCTCGTCCTTAATTATTAGATCCTCGTAGAGCAATTTATAATACGAGGGGCTACCGGGAACCGGGACTGTGGGAATAGTCGTTAGTGGTTTCATATTTTGCTTTCGTCGCGCTATGCATGAGTAACTGGCGATATTGTAAAGACATTCCATATTATTCTTTTTTAAATGCGAAATAATCTGCAACCACAGCCTTTCATGACACGATTTTAATTTATAAACATGATCTCTCTGCGGTCGATTTTCGTGTAATTCCTAATATTTAACTGTGACTAATGATTATTTTTCTTTTTTCTCAGATATCCGTTCAACGATTCGGAGCACGCATCCCTGTTTGCGAAGATCTCTCGCGGCTTTTTCGTGGTACCCGAGAGCCTGTCATCGCGCGCCAAGTGCCTCATCCGCTCGTTGCTGAGGAGGGACCCCTCCGAGAGGCTGGGGGCCGACGAGGTGCTGAGCCACCCCTGGCTGGCGCAGCCCGAGCGGCCCGAGCCCCCGCGCTCGCGCTCACCCGACCAGTGCGTGCCCCAGGTGCAGCTGCCCAGAGACTTGTACCTCTGAGCCCTATTCCCCTCTGTCTACTGTCCACCGACTGCCCAGTCCGCGGTGCCGGACGTTCTGCACTAGCCTCCGCCGCCCCGACTCCGTGAGCCCTGATGCTGATGCCACCGGAATAGTCTCGAGGAGTCTCGAGAAGCAGCTACCCACTGCACTCTCTGGAACAGGAACACCCTTGCCTCGCGAGTGAAGATTCGACACATCGACATCGGAGAATAATAAATTCACTTGAGAGATTCTGCCTAATTACGCCATAAGAAGACCATTTGATAAACGGCCCAGCATGTTGATTATTATGATAAGCTTTTAATAACATTGATCGTTAAAAATGTTTAATTTCAATCAGTGTCCGAAGTTTTTTCTTCTTGATTATTGTTTTTTAGATATTTTAAATTTCTATTGTAAAAGATTTCTATATCAAGAATTTCGGAGGACAATATCAAAGTCTTGGTATCAGTATCGACCTTTCCACCTGTTAAATTACTTTTTTTATTTTTGTAACTTTTTGCACTACAAATCGAAACAAATTATGTTTTTTAATTATTTTTTCTCGGATAATGTGTACTTATTTAGTATGTTGTCATAATAATTATTATGACTGCAAAGTGTTTTAAATCTTTGATTAAGATCATGTTAACGAATATACATTTGTAAATCAGCATTATTTTGTCATCAGCACAATCGTGAAAAAAGTTTTTATAATTTTAGGAAAAAATGCATACTGTATTTTATTGAATCCATCAGCTATAATAATTTTTAAATAAATTTACAACTTTTAAGTGAAATTATTGAATTATGAATCGAAAGGGTTTTGAAAATTGGCCAAAAATTTATATTTATCGTAACAATAAGTATGTTTGACACATCAAGTATGATTGATGTTTTTGTTAAAAAATTATTGTTTCGTGGCATTTTGAGAGAGATGCCTTATAACACCATAATTTGTGATTTAGTTATTGTTAAGAAGAGTGAGACAGACAGATGTAATGTACATAGTTAGGTTAAGCAGTTATGGTTGGATGGAATGGTATTTATTGGATAGAGAGATTGAGGTCGGGTCACCAAGTGTCCGCGGACAGACAACCATCTCGATACTGCTACTCAAGAGCTAACGAGTCATAGGTTCGGAGTTCCAAATGTAATTGTTAAGTTATTTATGAAATGATTGTTATGTGCTAATTTGCTTTCATGGATCAGGAATCGCTAATGTTTGCAAATGTACCTTTTGTATATTTATAATTTAATGTGTATCTTGATCTCCACCGAATGATTTTTTACTGTAGGTCCTTTGGATATATTATTAATTTGTATTATTGCCATTTTGATGCAGAAAAATAGTCATAAAGTTACGTTGAGTGCGTCGACAGTAATGAAAGGAAATTGTATTTACTGGTGATTGAATGTGTCAACAGGTTATAGTTAAAGTACATTGTTTGTATTTACTAGTTGTTTTAATGTGTCAACGTCAGTAATTAATGGAACATCTCAAGTTGTTTGTATTTACTAGATAATTGAATGTGTCAACAGATTCTATATTATATTTGGATATTTATTTGCAATTACATCGCTGTCTTTAGATTTGTTTTTTACCAGTGTAATGAATTGACTGTAAGAAGTTGATTTTTTCCTAATTCTGTATATTTAGTTAAGACATTTAAGTTGTACATAGCCTTATTTTCCTTGTGAGAATGAAAATTCTAGACAAGATATTGTTTAAAAAAAACCAATGAAAATAAACATATTTAAAATGAAATTTGATGACTTATCTCCTTATTCCTTGTGCAAGTTGCCAGCTTGATGGTGAATTGTAAAACTCCTTCCTGAAGTTACCAGCACACACTGAATGTGCACTCCATAAAGGCTGAGAAACTGCCTACCCTAAAAAAATCAAAGCATATTACATTTTCCGTGCACTCCATAAGGGCTGAGAAACTGCCTACCCTAAATAAATCAAAGCATACTAAATTTTCCGTGCACTCCATAAAGGCTGAGAAACTGCCTACCCTAAAAAAATCAAAGCATACTAAATTTTCCGTGCACTCCATAAAGGCTGAGAAACTGCCTACCCTAAAAAAATCAAAGCATACTAAATTTTCCGTGCACTCCATAAAGGCTGAGAAACTGCCTACCCTAAAAAAATCAAAGCATACTAAATTTTCCGTGCACTCCATAAAGGCTGAGAAACTGCCTACCCTAAAAAAATCGAAGCTTACTAAATTTTCCAAACAATAACCTAATAATAGTAAATTATTTATGGTCATTTTATTCTCTTGGCAACACTAAACAGTGGGAGAAGATAATAAAATGACCGCTTTAAAATATTCAATTTACATTTCATACTGAACTGGAAAAACTACCTTTGATCAAATGCAATAGTACCCTTTACACACAGAGTTCGGAGCGGGACGTGCCCCGCGCCACTTCAGGCCGGCGCGCAGAAAAGTCTCACAGTGAACTGCGCTGTAAACCGTTATCTTACTTTCGGTCTTTACTTTTCTGCACGGCGGCCTGAAGTGGCGCGGGGCACGTCCAGCTCCGAACTCTGTGTGTAAAGGGTACTAATGTATGCCACTGCAGTCACATAGAATAATGCACAGCTAGCCAGGCTGTTACTTATTTCTACCTAATTGAGTTTTTAGGAGCATAATTCAAGAAAGTGCACAGAATGTATACGCAGGCCGTATCTGGACCAGTTCCATGCCAAAGAATAAAGTCAACTCAACACTTCCTTGAAAAGTCTTTAAAAGCTATGAAAAAAATCATTTTAAATTAGCCGATAACTCTAACCTAACGTAACCTATTTAACCAATTTTTTATATATATTTTTTTATCACTAAATGATTTATCAGATGGTTCTGAGTTGGTTTCATTCCGAGTTGTCCGGTCACCATCTGAACCTTGCCCAACACACTTTGATTCCTGAGCTTATTTCACCAAAAATCTGGGTCAGGGTGGGGGTGTTGGATTGATACTCAACAATCAGCGATGACATATAAGAAAGAATTTTTGTTTTTGTTAGAATTTAAAAAAATTTCACCCGAGACCAAAATGCTCAATGCATTTTTAACTTCAACTAAGCTCAAGAATCAGTGGAATTTGCCGGGTACGTCCTGATACATACTGCTTCTTCTTTAATACATGCTGTTACACATACGGGGGTTGGGATGTACTTGGCTTACTTTAACCACTGATTCCTGACATTATTTGGGGCAAAATTTTGGTCTCCAATGAATTTATTGATGTTTTATCAAATTAAATAAAAAAAATCAATATGCATTGGGTAGTTAGGCTGAATGACCAGTGATGATACGTGGAAGAAATTTTTCTTTATTTGGAATTGAAGAAAAATTTTTTGAAAAAACCTCATAAAAAGTCACTGGAGACCAAAATTTCACTTACATTTTTTACTTTAAATAATGTTAGGAATCACTGGTTAAAGTAAGTCAAAGTAATAATAATAATAATTGGATAATTTGAAGAGCGCCGTTTTTGTGAAAAATCACCTCAAGGGCGCTGTACAGCTTATTAATTCCTAGGTTCTATCTAATTTAACTATTTACAAACAGATACAGAAACATATTTACCTGGCAGGTCACTTCCTAGAAATTAGAAAGTTTATAGATACGTTAAGATAGTTGCAGAAGATACGGTCTTGCACGCGGAGGGCATTATATTTAAAACACTGGACATTGCATGAATTTACATTAAAAGATTAGTGGCAAAAGTAGAGTTGTATTTATTTTGAGAGACTGGAGAATTTTGGAGTCTTTAGGGAATCTTCATGAAATGACCCTTACATTAAGATGAAGCCATAGTAAATAATGCAAAATCACACAAAATCATGTGTTTTTGTTTTGAAAATTTGATCGCTTAGAAATATTATAAATGCTTCAATTAAATAATGCGTGTAGAACATATCTTGGCCCTTAAAAATATCGGTCATTTTTTTAATAAGTCTTTTAATAAGCCTAGAAAAAAATAAAGTAACAGGTCTTTAAAAAAACACTTTCAAGTGCAAACTCTCCTACTTACGAACATCTTTTCGGATATGGTTTTATTGCTTATTGTAGCAAATTTAGTTTCTTTTATGATAATCGCAAAAAAAATATGATATTTACGCCCGATATTCACAAAATAAAATAAAATATGCATATTTGCGTTGTTATTTCACAATACGGCTGGCAGCCGACGAATGCGGATTTTCAAATTGACCCTTATGTCGTTCACCGAAGGACTACTGGCTTGCCACACCCTACTTTCTTTCAAAACTCCCCTGGCCGGAGCAGGGAGCGGACGTGTGACTCCACGTCGCTCGGTTCCGTGAAATCAATTTTAAATTTCCTTGTTATTACAATAAACAATGTGTAAAAAAGGAGTTAATGTTTTTTTTAGGTCTTTACGAAATCAACCTTTAAAAAAAAATTCTCAAATACCTTTTTCAACCGTTCCAAAAGCTTTTTCTCAAATATTTTTAAACTCCTCCCACAATGGGCGTGAATTCCGACTTCGATTTTTCCCTGGACTATTGGATCCCCTTAAAGCTTACAACTGAGTTTTTTTTTTATTTTTATTTTTTTTTTTAAAATTTTTTTTTTTTTTTTTTAACAAATGAGTTATTTTTACAATGTCGCGGGCATTGAAGGTTAAGGTGTAGTTAACAAACACCCTGTATGTGTGAACTCTTTTTTATCGTGTTGTAGACTTACCTATAGTTTTACTCTTCTAATCTTTTTGTTATGTGGCACCATCATTTGGCAGAGGTCGGTGACAACTATTTTTTACTAAGGGAGGGGGAGAGATCATGTTTCTAAAGAAATTGCCAGAATTAAAAATTAAAATCTTGGTTGTAATAGGAATATTTTTTGTTCATTTGTGTGCTCCACAACAGATGACTACCCAATCAGTTTCAGACATGATGACGACAGAAAACAGAAGAGCTATTCTCTAAGAGATCTCGTTCTCCCGCGAGAAGTGCTGTCAGATTTGTGTGATTTTCTACGGCTGTATCTTTAGTATCTTATCATGATTAATTTTTAGGTTATCGTGACGTGTTGCGCTTCCTCTGTCTTTAGCCAACGTTTCGGACAGCATTACAGCATCCATCATCAGCAGGTTCCCTCTGCTCTGCTGATGGAGACTGAAACGTTGAGACTGAGACTGCCCGAAATGTTGACTAAAGGAGGAAGCACACAGCGTAATAGCCCAAAAATTAATCACAATAAGTCTTTCATTTCGGTTAGTAGGGGGTCGCTTGCTAAAACTGCACCTAACGAAAACATTAATATCTTTTTGCAACTGTACGTCGATCCGAACGGGAGCGGTCGCTTATTTGAGTCACTCACTCTGCCGGTGCTCAGAAGTTATAAGGTTTACAGTTTTTTGTAACAATGTAACACTTCCAAACGTGTTACATTTGTTACAGAAATGAGGAGGGATGCCAATCCTCACCCACTTCTTTAAAAGTAAAATACTGTTATCACGGGGTAATAACTACAACTAGGTAACTCCTAAATCAGCGTTACACTGAAAGCGTAACTCTATTTCTCCATCTATGAATGCTACAAACAGAAAAGTCACAACGCATTGGAATCATCAAGTTATTTCAAAATGTTTTTTGTGGGTTCTCCAAAAAACGGAATAATTTAATTCTATAATTATTATGTAACTGAGTTACCTAAGTTAGTGTTCCATGTTTCAATTAGACAACTAGACTTGGCTAGTTGTAGCACTAAAATTTGTGGAATTGCTAACTTGTATATTTGTGTGTAACAACTAGGTAAGTCGTTCCATTTTTGTAAATAAATACATAAAAAAATGAATAGCCATTTTCTCATTTCCAAAGGATGAGTATTACGGTTCCCAACACATCAATATATGATTTTACCATATTTATCAGTATAAATATGCAACAACCGATTTATCAGATTGATTACCATCTCATAATTCAATTTCTCAACAAAGCTGATTTCAGAGTTATATACTACAATAGAATTGTAGTTTATTATTTCATATTCTCTTTTTATTGAATTTTTAAAAATTGTCAAATGGGTACCTCGGCATGGGCAAAGTTTCCAGTGATGTCCACATATTGACGTGAACCTTCATTGATCGATGGGTCCACATCGTCACCTCATTTGGAAAGGGTTCTAACTGACATTTTTTTCAAAAATTTCTTTTGCTTATTTCTATACCCAAAATAATTTTCAGAACCATCTGTATTGTATTTTCGTAGATGTATGTATGACAAATTTCTAACATGAAGCATTTTCAATAATAATTCATTTGACAATGTTCTAACTACACTTACACTCTCTATTTTTCTTGTATCTGACAGTTGATCGCATAAGAGGCGCATTATGACTCGTCACTTCATTTGGATAGGGTTCTAACTATGTCTTATCATTTTCTAAGATTTCTAAGTTTCCAAAGACGAATTTTCGTAATCTATTTAACAATTTTAGTTTATCGTATTTTAATGGAAAATATTTAGCTTGGAATTGCATCAGGGAAAGTAATTAGAACCTTGTGCAATGAATTATTATGCCTTAGCTGGTTGCACAGGGTTCTATTTGCACGTTTAGGTATGTTCTAAAAAGGTAAATATACGTCCTATTTAAATACTTTCCTCTAAAATATGTTCAATTAAAATACGTTAAACAATTTTCAACTTCAAAATCGGAAATTGGTAAATAGATTATGAGAAATCGTCTTTGCAAACTTTGACACCTCATATCTCAGAACAAGATGAAGTGAAGTTAGAACCCTGTCCAAATGAAGTGACGACAAGTGTGTCCACTTTTTTTTAATATGTAATATTATTGTTTCAATAAAAAAATATTACCCTGATATTAACTGTTACCTTTCATTCATCCATACTAATATTATAAATGCGAAACTGCTCGAGTTCGTTTATGACCTTTTCACGCATAACACAATATAAAGACTTTAATAATTCTTTCACCAATATAAAGCTAAATTATATGCGCAGACTACAGGTTGTATACGATGGTAAGCTCTGGCGTTATGAAATTATAAATATTAATATATTATATTTGTTATACGTTTTCTGTTGCTAACAAAAGCGAGTTTTTGCTAACGTCAGAAAAAAATCTTTTCTATGGAAACAATGTTGATATATTTTTGGGCTCTATGCTGGTAGATACTCAGTCTACTGGTCAGCTACTACTGCAGAAAATTCAAATACCAGAATTCGTTTTTTTTTTGGACAAACTTCTCTTTTGCAATAAATGTCAGATAAGAGTTCCTACATTAAAAATATAATTCGTAACGATTATAAAGACTGAATAATAAATAGTGTAATTTTTTAATTATATTAACAAACTTCCAAATATTTAATTAAAAATAAACATCCGAAATGTTTGTGAGCGCATAAATTCCGAACGAATTAACAAAATTGGATAATTCTTTTTTTCTTTGAGCTATAGCTTTATGAAATTTAGGTGGCAGGCGAGATGTTTGAAAACTGAATGTAAGGGAATGAATGTATGGAATGCGGGAGGGGGTGGGGGTGAGGAGAAGGGGGGATAATTGATAAGTTCAACCGCTACAGTAATTTCCCGTAATACCATGCGAGCGAAGCCGCGGGGAAAAGCTAGTGTATAATAAATCAACTGCTAAGTACCGGTGGCAGTTTGTGACTTTTCAGTGAGCTAGAATGGTAAAATTACAAAATACAACATCTATGATGATGTTGTAACGGAACAAAAAAATGAAGTTTTTGACGTGATAACGTCTTATAAATCGATGAACGCCGGGTGCATGCACGAAAAAGCATGACTCATTGTCACGTTCCGCTTGAGCCGAGCCTGCAAGCGAGAGGGTGGAACAAGCGATAGAGGCACGATCGACCTAAGCGTTCGGCTTATGAGGCATCAATGCAATTTTTCATCAATGTTTTCTTATGACGTTATCACGTAAAATTATCGTCCATAAACCGACTTTACCAGTTTTTTTTTCATTTAAATTTTTTAAATGGAGATCTTTAATTTTGGGAATGCCGTGCTTCCCCAAATTGAAAGAATCCCGAGGGAAGAAAGTGACGGCCTCCGTGGTCAATGGGTAAGGCTCTCGACTAGCAATCTGGAGGTTGCAGGTTCAAATTCCAGCATGCACAAGTAAATTTTATTTGACTAGGGTAAATTGTGTTATTTCACAAATAACTCATTTTATGTATTGAGGCATAGTACTTGCGGCACATTCCAGAGTGGAAGATATTGTTAATACCGCCCTGGTGCAAGACCACCATTCAGAATAGAAACGTTGCTTTAAATGGCTTTAGCCGTGTTTGGTGACCAGATCTGAATACCCAGGTACTTCCCTGCTCACTATCTTAAAATTAAAAACATTATTAACTAGGAAATATTTTTAATAAAATTATCTTCACAATACAAATCATGAGTCCAGTACTTGCATTTATTTACAAAATTATATACATTATTCAATGAAAAGTATACAAACTTCAGGAATAATATTGCCTAAAAAATTAAAAAAAGACAAGCGAGGTCAAAATTTAAAAAAATAATCTGTAGTGTCGCATAAAACTTTGCATCATTGTTTTGGTAGGTGGCTTACTTTCAAATCAATCTCAGTGTTTAATAATAACAATTGAGCTCATTTCAAATAAATAAAACAATTGTTACAATAACAATTACCCGTGATTACCAAAACACTGAACTTCCAATTTGAAACAAATACTAAACAGAAGTAAAGTAATAATACTACGTACATAAATAAATCTACAATAAAAAAGGTAGTGAAAGTCCGGAGTGATTTAAATATAATTTTACTAGTTTCCTTTTATACATCTATCAATAATGGGCTTAGGAACTCCAACAACAGATGGTATACTTATTGCATGAAGAAAAAATAAAGTATAAATAATTTGAAGGAAGATAGAATAGAAAAGAGGTGTACATAATCAGAAATAATCGTTGGTAAATTCACTATGGAGAAGCGGAGTTGAGTTAGCGAGAGGAGGCCTGGTTGATATTGACTTGCTGGTCGTGGAAGGCCTTCATGCGGCGCTCCAACTCGGGCTTGAAGTGTCGGATGAGTCCCTGCACGGGCCAGGCGGCTCCGTCTCCCAGAGCGCAGATGGTGTGACCTGACCAGTAAACAAACAAAAGTTACTATAAAATACGTATTATGAATCATTAGGGCAATAGATGCCGGAAAGAAGGGGGTTGAGACCACATTGAATTGCACTTTTTTCAATTGATTCCCGATTTTTTTATTATTGTAGCCAAAGTAGTGATAGGTATCCCCAAATTATGCGCCGGCGAAACGCGTGAACGTGTTTATCCACTTTTTCGAGAATCCTTTTCTCTCGCGCTGAAAAGCTTTTAGACATTTACTTAAGAATGAGGATGTAAAAAAGGAACAAATTTAATGAATAAAACAAAACAAGAAAAGAAAAAACTAAGATCGCAAATAATATCAAAAAGAAAGAAGCATTACAAATTGAGTCAAAAACCGAATGACGTTACAGCATTTTACACATGGCTAAAATTGAAAGATGTCGGCCAATCACGGTTAGGCCGGTTAAAATTGAAAGATGTCGGTCAATCACCACGTTGAAAGCCATACACCGACCAATCACGGCACGGTCGAAAAAATGTGTCTGCTGCGTCGACTCATTGTCAAGCGCACGATTTTTTGATGCACGTAAAAAGCGGTTAATAAATGTACTAAAATATATCAGAACTGAAATAATTACACGTAATTGGCGGGAAAACGTTTCACCGTATACAATAAGAGCGTGTTCACACACAGCTATAAAAGATGTAGCTTGGCTTATTTCGGCATTATTTGTTCGCTCGCCATACATTCCCAATGAGAATATATGGCGAGTGATATGCTGAAATAGGCCAAGCTACATCTTTTATAGCTGTGTGTGAACACAATCTAATGAAGAACTGAAAATATTCCCAAGTCCCATTATATTTTCCAACTAAATTAGCTTTACAATAAAAATAAGACCTAATTTATGTTCCTACTATCATGGATCTCATTTTCCAAATATGTTGGTTTTTCCCCTTTTTCTTGAGTTTATGAAGTGATTTTGATTTGTTTAGGAAACACTATTGATTTTTAATGTTTCTATAATTTTAATAAATAGTAAAAAACCCCTCAACTTTAATATTCCATAATTAACCGACTATGTACCATAATTTTTTTTGTGAGAGCGATATAACCCCTAAGTCTCCAGATCGAGGGTAGGTAGTTACGTGACTAGAATACAGTGTAGGTAGTTGAGGTTCAAAATACCATAAAATCTAGGCAAGTATGATGAGCTCCAAGGAAATCCATGGTGGATTTCTTGGCACACTCGGGGTTAATCACAAAACCAAAATACAGACCCTGACAAATTAAAAATTCTTTCGCCTAGTACCAGTTGATTGAAAAACACACTGACCATAATTTTGATTTAAGTAGATTAAAAATTTCTTGGAAATATAAATTACCTTCAATTTGTTTTGACAGTTCCCACAGCATGTCAATCTCGCTGGGCTGCGCATTTCCATCAACCATCCTGAAACCAAACAAGAATGTCACCATTAGATAAAATTATCTTGTAGATTTTTAAATATTCTCTCCAATTTCATTAAAATATTTTGACCACAAAATTAAAATATAATAGATACATATTATTGTAAGAAGTTTTAAAAATAAAGCTGCTTTTATTTACAGTGAAAACCACTTAAAAGGTTTTTCACATAAGAACTTTCGCGCTCATTATTTGCAGCTTGTTGTTCGCTTTTGGGAACAACTCAATAGGTCTCATAGAAATCGTTGTGTCTCCCTTACTATCGTTGTGAGAAATATGAACTAAACCAGGCATGCCCAACCTACGACCTTAATGAAGATTTTTTTGCAGTCCAAAATAAAGTTTTCAACTTTCTATGTTTTGGATTTTGGTATTCTTACAAAAAAAAAATCATTCACGTAAATTCATCACTTGTACTATATTTTGTGAAATTAAAAGAATCAATCAATGTTTGGGATCGATGTGTCCCAATTAAGCGGAATCAACTGTAGTATGTATAAAAGTATAGTAAAAAATAAGGCCATTTTTCCTGTTGAATATCAAACCATCAAATTCGAGAGTCAAGCGTCTTAATGAACTATAATTTTTCCAAAATCAGCATTACTCGGTGTTGACATGCATAGTTTTAATAATGAAAAAATTTAACTTCGCTTCATTAATTTTCCACATTTTATTGTATGAAACTGTAATAAAAAGTATAAACATGACTGACCTATAAATGATCTTATTCATCCAGGAGATGCCCTCCCTGCAGGGGGTGCACTGGCCGCAGGACTCGTGCTTGTAGAACATGATCAGGCGCGCGATGGCTTTCACAATGTCCGTCTGCTTGTTCATCACGATGATGGCGGCGGTGCCCAGCGACGTCTGTGCGGCCACCAGACCGTCAAAGTCCATCAGGACATCCTCGCACACGCTGGGAATAATGATGTACAATGGCAATTAGAATTAGTTAAAATTAGTACGAAAGGACATTAAACCTTATCTAAGCGACTGTCGCATATGTGATCCATTGGCGTGGGAAAGTTGAAAAGATCAGCATTGAGAGGCAGCAGATGTTATACGCCCAGCAAAATTTTTCAACTGTCAAAATGACTTATTTTTTTATCAATAGATGGCGGTCAAAGTGCATTATTAAATTTATAAAAATACAACGTCAAACATGTGTTCATAATGCATTACAATAGCAATATACATACACAATCGGAAATCAAACTATAAGCAAAACAAACTCGATAAAAAAAGTATGACTTATTTGAAGAACTTTATTTTTCTTAAGTATTTTTTTTAATTTAACCTTTCATTTAAATGCGATTTTAACCTTATGTATAAAGAAACTGAAAGTATGAAGCACAAAGTCAGAATCGCTTGGGCCAATATCATTCTTGACGTAACTGATGGTTTCATTAATCTAGCTGCTCTAGAATATTTTTAAACCTTTGAGGAGTATCGCCGCACATATGCGGCGGAACTCTGACGATCCAGATAGAGTATCGACGCATACGTGCGGCCGTACAACTTTATTGAAAAATTTGTATATGTAAAATGTTGAGAACCACTGAATTTGTCCAACTATAATTTATAATGCAATAAGAAAAGGTCATAGTTATTAAAAAAGCTCCGAAATCTTGCGTAGTAAAAAAAAGTAAGAAGATAATTAATTAAATCGATTGCAAAATTAAGAAAAATTTCAAAAATAACTCACTCCCACGAAGTAAATTGCAAAAAAAAATAACTCACTAATCAATGGGTTAAATGAATTTTCTATGACTTGGCGGGTCCTCTTTTCCAACTGTCGAAGGTGAAAAATCGAAGTTTTAAGTTTTCAAATGCGTATAAAGGTATATACTTATTTGCAAACTCGTTTGAATTGTATTTTCCCATGTTGGGTATGTATTCAGATCTGCGTAGAGATAATAAAATCAGTTTATATTTGTGTGATTATATTTTTTTACAATTATTTCCAAAATGGGAGATTTTTAATTTTTTTTATTAGTTAGCTATTCTGGAAAAACCTCTTACGATGTTATCGCGTAATATAAATAAATAATAAGATATATTATCTGGTAAACAGAAA
Organism: Glyphotaelius pellucidus; assembly: GCA_936435175.1. Lineage (NCBI taxonomy): Eukaryota > Metazoa > Arthropoda > Insecta > Trichoptera > Limnephilidae > Glyphotaelius > Glyphotaelius pellucidus. The sequence continues at coordinate 1,327,663 of OW386541.1, forward strand.
ACAATCGCAAAAAAGCAATTCCTTTGTTTTTATATGGATATTTGATCAGAAAGTAACAAGGTAAAATCCGCCTGACATTCAACAGGTTAATTACCAGCATCCCGGGCATTTATTGAGATAAAATACTCCAATAAAGCTAGTAAGTTACCCGCCTCACTAGACTATGTCTGTTCTGAGACTTTAGTTTTACCCTTTTTATAAAAGTTTCATCATTCACTTGCTGTTGTCAAAGCACATTAGATAACTAACGGCTGTCAGCTCACAAATCGCCTTATATTGATAAAATTGAAAAGTATTATTATCAGCTTTCTACTAACGCAAACTGTAGATCATGTGGAGGATTGAAAAAATTAACAAAAATGTTTTACGAAAGGTAATCGCTAAAGGCATTCCGCAAACTTAATGCCAAAAATTGTTAGAGTGGTTATAACTTTCATGGACTGTTTCCCAAACATCATGTAGTCAAACGAAGCATTATTATTGTTAAGTTGGTGCTCTGATATTATTTGGTTACATTCGTAGAGGTTGGCACGCGTGGTAAAAAGTCGCTGTTTGTAACACGGCTTCATATGGCTACACGCTACACCATGTATTTAGTTTTTTTTACATAATATTAATTGATTTACAAAAGTATCGATAAGTTTTAAAATATTAGAAAATTCGTCAATTGTGCAGTAAATTAATTGGCATTACAGTTGAAAAAAAAACCCAACAGAATTGTCAAAACAAATCATTTAGATAATGATTCAATTCTAAACATATTTTAGACCCTGTGAAACGTTATAAATCACGCAGTGACGCGAACATACATGCAGGTTGAATGTTACAAGTTTGTTGGGATAACTGTCAAAGTAGATAACTGTATCATAAATTTAATATTTATATAGTTAAACTAATTATTTTTCTAGCATTCATAGACGATTGCAAATATTTAAGTGGGTCGGTATGCTCCTTTCTCCATCTATTACCTAGGCTTTACATGGAATTTTATGTTCGCAGAGGCCAAAAATCAAGCAGCATAAGTTCAGCTGCGAGCACCTCCGGCTCCTATGGCAGACTGTAGAATCAAAAAGATGGTTCCGCAATAGAGAACTCCAGTGAAAAATATTATGGCTTTAAAAAAATATGTTCATGTAGACCAATAAACGCTGATTCTGAATATATAAGTTTTATTTAATAATATTTAACGTAGAGTTTAAAAAAAAAAATTAAATTTCCATTTTAAAACAGTTCATTAAAACATCCTGTCAAGTTGGTATTATGGAATTTGTGAGGCGTGATGTCACCGCTTCCATAAAATGCTCCAATGCTGAAATTCAAAATGGCGGAAGTCGAACAGCTGATTCCAGTTCCCTACGAAATTCATGCTTCGGTTTCCTTAATATTGATTTCGATTCGTAAAGCTAAAAAAATAATAATTTCAAACAATTTTTCTACCAATCTCCCGTAATAATATTGAAAAATATAATAAATAAATAATTACACCTAAATAACGTTTTACTTATTGAATAGTTTCATCACTTCTTCCGTACAAAATGACAACATCTGTTGAAAATAACTAAAACTTTTGGGCAGATGACGTCACAGGGCCACATGACGTCACGGTGGTTTTCGAGGGATCTTGAAAAATTAAAACTTTGACATTTATTTTAACTATTAAAACTAACTATAAAAATAAAAATGCCGTTATTTAAGTTAGAAGGTCATTATTCATAAAAAAAAAATAAAAAAATTGGACTGGAGTTCTCTATTGTTGAAATTTTGGTACCAAACAAAGTATTTAATTAATTGTTTTTATCAAAGATAATAAGAGACTGTCATTCTACAGATGTTTGTAGTGTGTACATTTTAATTGAAAAATATTGTCTAAAATCATTATTAATGTGATAAACTATAGATCGAAGTTGTAAATGTGGGTTTTATTGTGGATCATCGTTTTATTTATTATGGTTAAATGCTTACATTAATTATGACAAAAAAGGAGTACAGTGAAAAAGAAATCTATTCTTTGGTAATGAAAAACATCAAGTCTGGAAACGGTGTTCGAAAGATAGGTTTAGCGGACAGGTAGCTGTTTTCTTTCAAATCACACCGTTTAGCCTATCCTATCATATTCCCAAATAAAATCTAACCAAACTTTGCTCCAACAAACATGTTTGCCGGAATGAAAGGTAGATCTTACAGAATTTTTAGTGAAAAGGCCCCCAAGGCATGTTATCTCAGTATAAACTTAATTTAAACGCCACACATTCACACGTGATTTTTCTGTGCGAATAAGTTGTTTGTGCAAAAATTTTTTTTTAAAGTATTACTTACAAATTTATTTAGAAAAACATTGCATTCACGGGTTACCTTTTAGGGATGAGTGGTGTGGAAGAGCCCCCGGGGATGATGGCCAGCAGGTTGTCCCAGCCACCCAGAACACCCCCCGCGTGGCGCTCAATCAGCTCCTTGAGAGGGATGCTCATTTCCTCCTCCACCGTGCACGGAGTGTTCACGTGCCCCGAGATGTTGAACAACTTCGTGCCAGAGTTACGGGTGCGCCCGAAGGACACGAACCAGTCTCCACCGCGGCGACAGATTGTCTAAAACACAAATCAAACATGTTCAAATTAGAGGTGGGTAAAATAAAATAGCTTTTTCAAAACAGTTTTAATTTCACCAAGATGACTCGCCCAGGCGCTGATTATTCTATTATTTCTAATTAGAGCCAGCGAAAGAAAGCGGATAGATGCCCTTGAAATGCGGCGTCAGAAAAAAATGCTTAGGATTCCATGGACAGCCAGTTTGTACTCACTGTTCATGGAATCCACAAAATTTGAACATTATGGTGAAGCTAGATTTCCTTATTTTGGATTGGAACCGTCTGCCTACAATGTATTTTAAGATACTTTGATCACATTGCCTGCCAAACTGAGGTTTAATTGAGGACAGTCAAAAATCCGTCACTTCAGGTTTACTGTCAGGTGTTCGTCTTTTAAACGCAGCTAAGCGTAGATTCGGCTCCAATAGTTTTTAACGCTTAAGTTGTTGAGAAAAAGAAGGAAAAAACTTGATAGAAAAAGTAGTAGGATCTTTGTGAGATGTACATTCATCAGTATACCGCTTGTATCAGCAGTTTCTGGACACCGTGCAGAGAGCAATTAAGACATAACGATTTTCTTTGTATGTTTTTTTTTTAACAGTTTCCAGTAACCGCTTCTTTTGAGAAGTCGAAACACTTGGGTTATTTTAAAAAGATACTAATACGCCTATCTCTATTTGAAATGGAACACAGTAGAACCCCAATAATTTGAAATTAATCAATTCAAAATTTTTGCCAAAAAAAGTCCCCAGAAATTTTTTTTACACAAAATGTTTTTTTAATTCGAAATTATTTTTGCCAGCCCACAAAAATTTATTTGTTTAACTCATTCGGACCCCTTGAGCATAATTATGCACACAACTTTCAAAGCATAATATAAGGTATAATTTTATGTTTTTTTAAATGTTTCCCCTTTTTATATTATACTAGCAGCATTATTATTGCCTAAAAATATGACTAGTGGAGACATGTACCCGTAAAAGTTGTATATATTGGTTCTTTCAAATAGTGCGATTGAACCGTTTGACAAGAGTGCTGGTAAGAACATTTTGTATTCATTGTTTTTATTAAAATTTCATAAATATTTAACAAAAGGAGTACGCAGATAGAATTTTAAAATGTTAATAACTATAATGTATGAATTGAAGATGTAAATAGTGAAATAAATAAGCGTATGGAAGTGTTTGAATTTTGATGTGCAGAATTGTGCACAATCAGTCTCAATGGCACCTTTCCACGATATACACTAAATGTAGTACATCTTTGTTTATGATTTGGAAAACTTATTTTGCGGGGTTTATTTTAGGAAAAATGTATAATTCTGTGAATAAAAAAGACTTGGAGGTGATTTTGGGATTGTTGGAGAATGATTCTGACGCACACCTGAGTGATGATGATAACTTTTACGTGGAAAATGAACATTTGGAGGACAGTGCTTTGGAACGTGAACCTTCGGCTTCTACAAAACAACTTAGAATAGGTGCGGATAAAATTTCTCCAGATCCTATCATCAACGAAGAGCATTTTGAAGAAGATGATCCATTGGTTATTACTGAAAAAAATAATATAAAGTGGCGAAGGAGAAATTTTGATGCTTTGCGTGCTACTTTTGAAAATGGGGAGGACGACTATATTGGGCCACTTATGGGTCCAATTCATTATTTTTTAAGGTATATTAATGAAAGTGAACTCGAAAAAATGGCAGAATTCACAAACATTTATGCTCTGCAAAATGGCAAACATAATTTTAAGCCAGCTAATGTTGACGAAATTAAATCATTTGTCGGGCTGCGTTTAGCTATTGGAACATTACATTTTCGAAGAGTTTAATTATATTGGAACAAGACTCTTGGTGTAAACTTATTTCTGGATGTGATGACCCGGGACAGTTTTTTTCAACCAAGAAGCAATCTGCATTTAGTAAATAATTTGGAAATGACACCAACGTCTTCCGATAAACTTGCAAAAGTGCATCCACTATACAATGCCATCAGAATCATGTCGTTTCTACGATTCGTTCTTGAGTTCAACAGCTCGGCTGTTGAACGATTTGCCGGCCTTTGTGTTTCCTTCCTCCTACAACATGGGTCTCTTCAAGAACTTCTTCCTCTCCTCAAAAACATCCGCCACACAGCATCTTCAAAGATGACATAGGCTTTGAGGGAAATTCTTTTCCTCAGGGCCTCCTGTGAGGAGTTAATGTAAAAAAAACAAACGTTACCTGAAATTAAAGCCAGATGAAAATTTGTGTAATGATGAACAAATGGTGCCTTTCAGAGGGAATTTAGCAATCAAACAGTACATGAAAGGTAAACCAACTCCCTGTGGAGTCAATATAATTGTATTGTGTGGTGCCTCAGGAAAAATGTACGACTTTTGTTCATCTTGACCAAAATAAAGAGGGAAAGCGATGCAAAAAAAACTCTTGCAATAAAAAAACTAATTTTGTGACAAATGTAAAATTCATTTACGCATAAAAAAGGACAGAAATTACTTTGTAGCATATCATAGAAATACTTAAAAATAATTTTAAATATTTATGTTCGCCACTGTTTATAAGAATTTACATATTTTATTAATAATTGTAAAAATTCTGTATTAAAAACCTATTAAAAACCAATTAACAACCTATTTAAACAACATTCTCCTTTCAGTCGTCTGCATACGTTGAGACCTTTTGGGCATAATTATGCACATGTTCAATTTCCTAATAAACCATACAAAAAAAATATTAAAAAATATTTCTGTTTTATTAAAACCCCAATGAAGCCTAATCTACTCTTAAATAATTTTTTTCTTGCCTCACAATAATTCAGGTCTGAACGGGTTAATTCGAAAAACACTGATTTTTGCAAAAAAATATTGTATAATTTTGTAAATCTGAATATTGTAAATGACTGTAAAATGTCGATTTACACGGTTAACATCGTCCTAATTCGATTTTTATTTTGTAATTATGAATCGATTTACACTGGAATGTCGTATTTTTATGAATTTACTTCGATTATATGAATTTAAAGGGCCGGCTGCGGATGATATCTGCCGCAAAATTTCGATTTATTGTGTTTTTACAAATTTACTTCAAATATCTTAAATCAAAGGGCCGGCTGTGGCGGTAAACAGCCGTGAAAATTTGATTTACACGGAAATTATCGGTATTATTACAAATTTACTTTGAATTTAGATTTACACAAAAATATCGTATTTTCATGAATTTATTTCGAATAGATATTTAAATTTACGCAGAAATATATCAATTTTTATGAGTTTAAGGGGACGACGCAGTGGTAACCGGCAGCAAAAATTTGATTTGAACGGGAAATACCGTATATTTATGAATTTTCTTCGAATACATAGTTGACCGCGGTGGGTAAACGCCTGCGAAAATTCGATTCTTACTCCGAAGAACCTACCTGAATTTGAATTGGTGGCTGAGAAACTCAATTTTTGGAAATTTTTTACATATTTTTTTTTCATAAAATTTCGAATTACCTAAAAAATACCATAAAATTCTTTGATTTGAAATTTTATTTTTGATGTCCTGTAGATTTCGAATTAACGGGGTTCTATTGTATGTATGTTGAATGATAAATGAAACCAAATCCCATGAATGATGTATTTCAACTCACCGGTGCCACAGCAATAGTCTCCACATTGTTGACGGTAGTAGGGCATCCAAACACTCCAATATCAGCAGGGAATGGGGGCTTCAAACGGGGCTTCCCCTGTTTTCCCTCGATGGACTCGATGAGCGCCGTCTCCTCGCCACAAATGTAGGCCCCCGCGCCACGGTGCATGTACACGTCAAAATCATAGCCGGAGTCGCAGGCATTCTTGCCCAGAAGTCCAGCTTGATATGCCTGTAATGAGGAAAATAAAATTATACTTATTTTAAAAACTAAAATCAAAATAAAACTGTATGAAATTGCTTCAATTCTGAACTGAAAGTGACTAAAATATTAATTTGATTCCATGCCAAAATATTTCTCCAAAAGAGCCAGATTTTTATTTTATTAAAAAAAATACAGTTTCTTTGTACTGAAAATTTTCTTTATGTGTAACCAAGTACTACTATTTGAGAATTCACTTAGGATATAGGGTGTAGAAACAAATAATTCAGTAATGTCACCAGGCAAACATTCTGATTGAGCCAATAGGCTTGCGGGTTTTGCATATCGTATCCATAGCAATAGTGGATGTCACTGTATGTATCATAAATATTAATGCTAAACTATATGAAATACACACATTTTTCATTGTGAAAAATGTGTGTATTTGTGCGACAAAACTGACACAAAACTAAAATGAACACCACCATAAATCGTTCATGATCTTTTTTAATCTTAATAGTACAAATAATAGTGTAAATCTATCATTGAAATAATTTTTAATGAATATTTTTTATTTACACGTTTCTTTAGCAGTTGTTTTCTGCCACGCTCGTTATTTTTTTTTAAATCACGTAAAGTAGATTCTGACCTCTGCGATGGCAACCTGCATGTTGCTAGCCTCGTTGTAGAACTCCCCGCGAATGTAGATGTACGCCGCCCTGGCACCAATGGCTCGGCCAGCGATGAGGCAGCCCTCCACCAGCTTGTGCGGGTCGTGGCGCATGATCTCTCGGTCCTTGCACGTGCCGGGCTCGCCCTCGTCAGCGTTTACCACCAGATACTTGGGCCGCCCGTCCGACGGCTTGTTCATGAAGGACCACTTCATGCCCGAGGGGAAGCCGGCGCCACCCCGACCACGGAGTCCCGACACCTTCATCTCATCTGGAGTTAAACAACACTTATTGCAACAATTGTCAAGGCACCACACCACAGTAAAAAAAAAAATTTTGCCATTTTTTTATTTCATTTTCTGAAAGATGCTTTTGTTAAGATTGCTCTCACCAAATATTTTAAAGAAATTTGTAAAATTGACGGAGATACAGAATTTTATGTGAAACCTTTTGAAATTGCATGTTGAATTATCCTACAGCAAAACTTTGAATGCGTTTTTCTTGAAACCACGTTTTTCAACCTGGTTGCCAACATATTAAAAAAACTATGCATCCATTTTGCATGCACCAAATCTTAAGCTGTTCGAAAATCCAGTCTCTATCCAGGCGTCACGTAGGGATTTTTTATAAAGGGCTCCCTTCTATTTTTTTTTATGGAAATTTTCCATAAAAACCGGAAATAAAATCCATGGTCCGCAATCTTTTTTTTCTTAGATATCAAAATTTCCCTATGTAGTGCTCTAAACCTATATGTCTAGTTTCTAAATATATATATATTTTCTGATGAACCGTATGGCTTAATTGCTGTCAACCGCCGAGCAGCAATTTCGTCCTGTTGGAAGCGGCATACACTGCAAACTATACTTTAGATTCAAAAAAGATTATAGAAGACTGTTTACAAAAATTGACTATGAGTATTAATAAAAAAAAATCCATTCCTCGTTTGCTTAAAAATAATTACGAAAAATACACCCTTGTACGGCGTACGAACCGTGGTGCGGTGCCTTAATATTTCATGTGTTCTCCTCTTTGAATACTCCACTAGAAAGAATCCTGATAGAAAATAGAAAGGGAGATGGGTCACAAACCAGTGGCGGGCATTATTCTATGACGTTTATGTATGTATGTAAACGTTTATGTATGTATGTAAACTAATTTTACATTGATTATTCGAAATTGGTCATGGGCCGCCAGATCCAGACAAACCTCACCCCGTGAACCCGGGCATTACTACTAAGTCACCAAACGTAGCGAACCACTTGGGGTGACCTGGCAGAGGTGTTGGTTATCCAATAAATGGTTCCCGGGTATTGTCATTGATATAGTGACATTTATTTGGAAAAAATTTATAATTCCTTATTTGATATAAAAAATGGGTAAATTGTGCAAGAGCCGCCGCTACCCTTTTAAAAGGCATAGATGTTGAAAAGTAAAGTACTTTTAAACTTAATTACCAAAAGAAACATCGGTTTCAGTCCGGATAGATGGAAAAATATGCATTAAAACTCGATTTTCATTCAAAGTTAAAAATTTCAGCTGCCGCCATTTTTTTGTTGTATGGATTTGACATTTGCAAAGTTTCGTTTCAAACTAAATACGCCTCAATTACTTATATTACCTAAACTAAGAACCTAATAACCTATTTTGTGTGTGTAAATAGTTTCTTGAATTAAATGAAGACAATATTGGAGAAACTCAAGTTAGTTATTATGGTTCGTTTTTCCTAGGGCAGGCACAGCCTTTCAACCTTTATGGAGTGCACGCCACTGTCGTGAACCATTATAATAATCCTTAAACTAATGGATGAAATACCAGTTTACCGACTGTGGATTACAGCATTATTATTTGTATACACATGGTAAAGTTTGCTTACTGACAATCCAGTCAGATCCCTTCAGTAGGATCTCTTTGGTTTTGTACCAGTCTCCACGCTTGACAGATCCCTTCAGGCGCCAGTCATGACGTCCGTACAAATTGGTGAAGATCCTATCTTCATCAGCCAACGGCCCGAATTTTGTTTTGGTCTGATTGTGCCTGACGGACACGCTGTTGAGCAGCGGCCCCACCGCTCCTGAAATAAATGGACAAATAATTAAATACTTCTAAAGCAAGGTTGGTAACATGAAATGACATTTATATCTGTATGAAAATCAAAACAACGGGAATCATTATGTAAGATCGACATAAAACAGACAAGATGGAAAAATATTAAATTCACAAAACAATGTATTCGGTGAAATTGTTTTGCATAAAAAAGAAACTTTTATGTTTTAAATAGTCGTAAATTAATATTATTTACCTAGATTCCTAGGAGCGTGAGTAAACCTGGTTAGGGCACCAGCCATTTTTATTTTTACTTTTCTGACACAAAGGTGTTGCCCTTAAAACTAAAATTTAATGTATTTTCCCATGTGACATTACAGCAGTAATACCATATCCCAAAAATAAAGTTAAGACCTTTTAAGGGGTAAAAAATGGAAAACCATGTTTTCCCCAATCAATATTGTGAATTTATGTAAAAAAAGGGTACCTAAATGAAATATCTATAGTGTTTTATTAAAAAAAAAACAATACAATTTTTCTTTGATTACTATGAAAAAATTATGTTTTTGAAAAAAAAAAATCACCAAAATCGACATAAAAAGTTTATTTTTTGCTGTTATCTAGATTAATTTGTAGAATTCCATTTCACTAAAATAATTTTTTTATATATAAAAAAAACTTTTTAAAAGAAAGTTGTGAGATATGTTAGAGTTCCGCAAAGAATGCAAGGCTGATCAGTAAGCTTACTGAATACAATTAACAAAGGGACGCTCTGGTGGTTTGAGTAAGTAGAATGAATGAACAAAGAATGGAGCGTAAGAAGAATATATGATGCCAATGTGAACGGTAAAAAAAGTCAGGGACGCCCAAGGTAGACATGGCACGATCAAGTGAAAAAGTGAAAAAATCAAATGAGTGGTTATAATATTATTCATAGAATCTTATAAGACATGTTTTCTGTGAAATATTTGTAAAGTGATTCTTCGTATGTTTGTGTCTGTATGTTGCTTCTGTAAAAGGTTTTGTAAAATTTTTCTTCATTTATTGTGTCTGCATATTGCGTTGGGTTTATCTTTTCAAATGTACCAATTGGCGATCCCTTAATGAGTTTTGATAACTCGTGGGAATGCAACTTCGTTGTATGTTTTATTTAAATAAAATAAAAAAAAAATGAATCAGATACTTGAGTTGGGCCATCTCAAGAGGCAGAATAATAGAAGAGTGTAATGTATGAATGTGAACGAGCAAGGAGAGTGTGTGTCGAGACCAAGTCGTTTGGCGATCAAGACACGGAAAAACGAAGTGACAAAGAAAGGACTAAACACAGTCCGAGACAAAACTATTGCCTCAGACTGTGTTTAATCCTTTCTTTGTCACTTCGTTTTTCCGTGTCTTGATCGCCAAACGACTCGGTCTCGACACAAATGAATGAATTACATCGAGAAGCGAGAATCAATTGTTCAAGCATCGATTTATCTATGAAAATGAATCGAAATATTTCGAAGATCGAATAAATAATCTCCGATTGTGCCCATCGCTATGGAAGGGTTGCCAATTCGCGGGAATTTCCCAAATTGCAGTGAAGTTATTGGTACCCTTTACACACAGAGTTCGGAGTTCGGAGCGGGACGTGCCCCGCGCCACTTCAGACCGCCGCGCTGAAAAGTAAAGACCGAAAGTAAGATAACGGTTTACAGCGCAGTTCACTGTGAGACTTTTCTGCGCGGCGGCCTGAAGTGGCGCGGGGCACGTCCCGCTCCGAACTCTGTGTGTAAAGGTTACTATTACTTTTTATTGGTATTATATTATTGCCGCGCGAACCTTTTTGTGGGGAAAATGTAATGGTACGTCCACAGTCCACACTGCAGCCAACTTTCAACTTCAAACGTTGGACGGGATACGGGATTATCATATTGGGATTAGTAATGGATTAGTATATTTATGAGTATATTCAATTTATGAGTATATTTATGGTTGGATGATTGCGTGGAGGGATAGTTCCTGGTTCCGATTTATGGTTTAGTTGTGGAAGTATCGTTATTCTGGGCATTTCTTGATTATCCAACCATATTGAAAAATAATATTTGCAATAATTGTGAGAATGTAGCATAATTTCGTTTTCTTTCAGAGTAAATTTTCAAAAAAATGAATTTTCTCAGCCTGGACGGATGGAAAATTCGAAAATGAGTAAATAATAATTGCTAATTTCAACAAAATTTTGTTTTTGGAGGTGAAGGAACGGGGAGTTGTGGGTATTTTAGAACGTATGCGGCAACTTCGATGATCGGGAAAACGGTATTTTAAAAAATTTACTTCTAGCAATACGTGTGCTAACTGTCAACGTTATCTTATCAATAAAATAATACTATACACACAAGAGTAATTTATTGTCCAACCTTTGCTACTTGGGTTGGGATTGATCTTTCCGAAGGTATGCATTTAAAAAAACCTTTTTTATTATTATTTATGATTGCCTACTGTTTACCGATTTGGTTTTCCTATATTTTCACACGAAATGGGGTCTCTTCAAGACCCAGATTTAATCCTTCATTTCCTTTGAAAAACCCTAAACACAGCATCCACAACGATGGCATGAGCCCCGAGAGAATCTCCAAGGCCGTTTTGGAAGAAAAAATGTCTTAGCTTAGCATTATTTCCATGTCTTTTTACAAAAATTAAAGACATGTTTCCATTTTCAATGTTTTTGTACTTCAGGTCACTGTCGGGTTGTTTCAGGCGTGATTTAGCCAAATTTTATATTTTGTCATAACTTCATATTTTTAACTATTAAAATTGTTATTTTCTGTTTGTAATTTTGAACCTAAACTAAACTTAGTTTTAAATGTGAGAACAAAACTCAAAATTTGATGTTTCGACTAGACCTTGGCTTCAAGTAGAAATATCGAGGCTCAATAAATTTTGGCAACAAATTGTAAAAAGAAAAGAGAGCAGATTGAATTAAAGAGAACGGGGAAATGATGTAATGTAATTTAAGCAATTTTAATGCCCAATATTTTTTGTAGGTGCTGCCAGAATGGCCGCTATTATTCCAGTTGTTACCAAACTCTCGTCCAGAGTAATTAGGATTTTAGGATGTAACCCTGGCCCCATGACCCTGCAGGGAACTAACACTTATCTTATTGGAACTGGCAAAAGGTAAGCATAATATGCGCCAAATTTAAATGCCAACCTGAACTTGATACAATCCATTCTCGCACAAGTACAGTCGCTTTACAATAACCATAAGCGAAAGATGCGCAAAACATAAGTGCAACGAAGAACAACGTGGGTGGGGAGGCATGCTGTTTTTCAAACCTTAAATTCGCCTACTGCAATGATTTCGAAAGGTTGGCATTAAAGTTTGGCAGATACTATATTAAATTTCAATAAAACATGCAAGTTTCTATGACTTTCTGCACATTTTATTTTTGACAATGGTGTACTTTTTCAGGCGCATTTTGCTTGATACTGGAGATGAAAATGTACCACAATATGTTAAATCGTTAAAGGACGTTTTAAAAGATGAAAAAGTTGATTTAGAACATGTCATAATATCACACTGGCACCATGACCACATCGGTGGAGTCAAAGACATTTATAAAGATCTTCCTTGTAAGTTCTCATTTTGGATACATAATCTATTATTTAGACTTGGGATGTTCCAAACTCCAATTTGATAACTGCCATTTAGAATTTTTTTTGAATTTGAACGGTCCCGCGGATCAAAAGCTTAAATGTTACCAGAAGTGACATTTTACTGGGACTGTTAAAATGTTAACAATTCAAAATGGTGCTGATCGTCGATTTGACGGTCATCAAAAATGATAATGTTTGAAACGCCTCAACCCAATCATTGGCAATATGTTATCACAAGGCAACATTCGTGTTACATAATTATTACTTATATTTTTAAAGCTGATTGCAAAATATGGAAGCATCCTCGCTGTCCAAGTGATGATCCTGATGGTCAGCTGCCTCCTACCATAAAGTTGAATTGGCTTAAAGATGGACAGATTATGAAGGTGGAGGGAGCCACGTTGGAGATTCACCACACGCCAGGACACACAACGGATCATGTTGTTATAGGATTGAAGGAAGATTCCACTTTGTTCAGTGGAGATTGCATCCTCGGTGAAGGCACTGCTGTGTTTGAAGACCTGTATCATTACATGAACAGCTTGGCTAAGATTCTTGAAATCAAGCCTACAGTTATTTATCCGGGACATGGAAATATTATTGAGGTTTGTGATTTTGTTATGTAATAATTAAACAGTGGAAAAAATCTAAAATACGTGCTTTGCATCAATACTTGGCAAAAAATGCAAGGGACTAGAAGAAAAATGCAAAATAACAAATTATGCATTTTGTTAGTAATCATGTGTTTGAAAATCTAAAAACTGTTTTCGGAACAACTCTTATAGGTCTCATAGAAAACGTTGTCTCCCCTACTATCATGGTTAGAAATATGATCTAAACGGTATTAGAAGGAGAAAACACCATGCTTTATATTCAAATCTGAAAGTTAACCACAAAATAATTCAAATGTACACCTCTATGAATCTAAAGTTTCACATCACAATTTGAAAAAAAAAAATTGTGAAACTTTGAGAATTTTTTATGAATTATTTTTATATGAAACGACAAAAAAGTGAGTTGACGATAATGTTTAGAATACATTTGTCTAATAAAATATATATATATTTTTTTATCATTCGTTTTAATTAGAAAAAACATAAGGTAGGCCAATTTTCAAAACTTTTTTTATGTTTGCATTCATTATTTTAAAAATTATATGTTTTTTCAAATTAAAATTTTCTAAAGGGTATTTCATCACCTGTCAAAAACAGTTTTCAGTTTTCAAATGCGTTCAGAAATATTCCATTTATTTTAATTTTATTGCAAAGCGGAAATATTTTCACCTTCCGACAATATATGCCCGAGGCATTAACGTCTACCGAAATTACAGGAGCAAAATATTTAAATAATTTTTGTGATTTTTATCAGACACTTTATTTTCAAAGTCACCAACAAAACATTTTGAAATATTAAAACCTGTATTATTTTGTATCACAGAGTTAAATTTGATTAGAACAACTGACCCAATTTGAGTACTTTTTCACAATCCGATTTATCAGAGCCATCTATTAAAAAAACAGTTGTACTTTCTAAACTTATAGTGTTTTAGATACAACAAAATAACATGTTTTTATATATTTAAATGTTTCTTTAGCTCTGTATTTTAAAAAGATCTTTCGAGTGTGATAGAGCGGCGGAGGAAGAGTCAGCCAGATCGTCAATTACAATTTTAATTTCATCATAATTGTTAGCATAAAATATAGCTGCATCAAGCCATGTGCCCAAACAAGTTATGGAGGTATCTAAAAATTTGTCTTTGTAAAATTGAATGTGTGTTTGAGCTTTAGAAATACTTTATTTATAGTTAGTAAGGTCAATTACAATGGAAAACTGCCCTTTTTAGTGTGAAAAATTCACCATTTCCGAAATACAATGAAATGCAAAGTGAAAAAAATGCAGAAAAAAATTTATAAAATACAATTCAAGTATTAACATCTCAAATTCATTAGTGTCCGTCAATAGTAATTTTGTCTTCTTAATTAACAATTTTCATTAATCTCTTCTCGGAAACTTCTCATGCAATTTTAAGGCAGTAGATATTGTATAAAATAAAGCCCCCATCAAATCATCAGGCAAGTTATTAATTTTATATTAATATGGTGTTTTCCTCAACAGGATCCGATTGAAAGGATAGAGTACTACATAGCTCACCGAAACAAGAGGGAAGAACAGATTCTACAAGTCCTCAAAGACACATCCAAAGCCATGACGGAAATGGAGTTGGTGCAAATCATTTACAAAGAAACTCCCGAGCAGCTATGGCCGGCGGCAGCTTTCAATGTTAATCATCATCTGAGAAAATTAACTAAAGAAGGCAGAATTACAGAGAGCACTCTTAATGATGAAAACAGATGGCGGATAAATTTGGGTCATTCATCTTTGTAGAATATAATATAATGAAATTAATAATGTAAATAAATAAAAATCCTTGTGAATTCTTATAATGTTTATTTGATAACAATGATCATTAATAATAATAATTATTGAGAATAGTTCAGCAACCTTTGTAAAAAAAATATCAAGGCTCCTGCAATAATTAATGAAACATTTTCATTTACAATTTAATGTACATATTACAGCATTGTTTGTATTGTAATATTAAACAAATAAAATAACCTATACAATGAAATCATACAGAACAGGGAAATAACTTTTTGTTATTAATAAATTATCCCCTCATAAATAATGTAATTTTATGTGTCTGCTAAGTCGAAACTGTAGAATTTCATTTCAGTTTGTTCCATGAAGTAAGAGATTTTCATTAGTTGTTTATAAATGAAGTTGCAGTCTTATTTCCGCCGCTTGGGTGGAGGCATCACATCCGAGTCATCCTGGAACCTGTGATGGTCTATGAAATCCAGCAGCTTTTCTTGGGTTACGGGATCAGAAATACTGTTGCACACGGCTGGAAAATAAATAATGAAAAGGATTCAGTACCTGTGGACCATTTAATAACAAAATGTGTTTTTGTACTCAGAGCATGAGATCTACAAGTTGACAATCTTTGTTGAGGTTTGCTGTGATCAGTAAGATCTTAGATTTAGGTGGGTGTATGACTTAGTTAACATATTATATTAATATAAGTCACCGGTAGCTGTAGTGTAACTGTTGGGATATGATTTGTCAGTTCTTTCCCTCATGTAAATCCATTGGTTGTTTTCATATCTGCATTCAATGATTTTGTTATTCAGTTCTTTGAGATTCTTGGAAAATTTTATATGTGCAAATGGTCTCTCTAGCTGACCAACAAACAACTGTCCTATTTTACGTGGAAGAATTCTGGAAAGGGAAAAAACAATAATTAATTTGAAATAACCCATTGGCCACACAATTAATTTTTGTACCAAAAATTGAAAACCTGTATTGGTGTACTAAATCTATTGTAACTTTTGAATCATATATTTCAAATGAATTAATTTCTTTAAATTTGTTTACATATTGGATTAAGACAGTATTCTAGTCTAGGAACAAACAAAAAAAAAACATTTTTTCTTCATGTTTCCAAAGTTTAAATATTCAAAAATATCTCCTTAAAAGGATTTTTCGAAATTAGCATTATTTTAAAAGTTATAACCATTTTAACCGTTTGATTGCCGATCGTCGACTTTCGTCGATTCGTGTTTTAACGAAGATTGCCGATCGTCGATTTCCGTCGATTGCGTCAGTCGTGCTCTGATTCGCGCGTACGTCGGGTGTGGTGCTGCGGCGATGGTAAATATTATTCTAATATTATCTTAATAGTTGTAAGATCGTAGTAAACCGTTTAAATTTCAGATTCATTTATTATTTTTTTTAAAGAATTTATGGGGTTTTAAAAAAATATATAGTTTCATAAAAAATGATGTTTTTTTGGCATTTTACAAGAAACTGTATGCATTTTTTGGCACTCAAACGGTTAATATCGCGGTTTAGACGGAATCTAACCAAAATCTAAATAGAACAAAATTTTAAAAGCATTTTTCTCCAAACCACTTTTTTCGAGACGGTTGACACGATATCTCAAGTTCTACTAAACCAATTTACTTGAAATTTGGTGTGAGCCTTCTCTATACATTCCTCTATGGCTAGAACTACAACAAAATTTCAATTTTTACTATTTTAAAAAAATTTGGAAAGTCAAAAAAACTCATACAAAAACGTCTCTTTTATTTCAGCCGCCATTTTGCGAAAAATATTTTTTTAACTTTTCCTTAGTTCGGGCCATAGCCGCATTTGCATTTGTTTGGATTAAGAATCAATGTTTTTTTTTTTTAGATTACTGGGAGGGTTGCAATCGTGTCAACCAGGGCGCGCCATTTTTTTGAGACCCCTCACTGCAACACCCTGTAACTTTTTGAATTTTTATTTTTTTCGTTCCACTATTTTTTTAATGGATTCTTTAATGTTTAATAAATATTTGATAAAATAATAGTTGGTAAAAATATTATAGGTTTTTTTTATTGCACCTGAAAAAACACCTACAATTCATGCTCCTAGACTAGAATACCCAGGTAAAGAAAAACATAAAAATAAAATTTTTAAAAATATTAAAATACTAGCTTTTCCCCGCGGCTTCGCTCGCATGGTATTACGGGAATTACTGTAGCGCTTGCACTTATCAATTATCTCCCCCCCTCACCCCCATCCCCTCCCGCATTCCATATATTCATTCCCTTACATTCAGTTTTCAAACATTTCGCCTACCACCTAAATTTCATAATGCTAAAGCTCAAAGAAAAAAAGAATTACTATCCCAATATTGTTCATCCGTTCGGAATTTATGCGCTTACAAACATTTCAGATGTTTATTTTTATTTAAATATTTGGATGTTCGTAAATATAATAAAAAATACTCTATTTATCATTCAGTCTTTATAATCATTACAAATAATATTTTTAATATAGGAACTCTCATCTGGCATTTATTCCAAGCTTGTCCAAAAAAAAAAAAACGAATTCTAATATTTGAATTTTCTGCAGTAGTAGCTGACCAGTAGACTGAGTACCTACCAGCATAGAGCCCAAAAATATATCAACATTTTTTCCATGGAAAAGATTTTTTTCTGACGTTAGCAAAAACTCGCTTTTGTTAGCGACAGAAAACGTATAACAAATATAATATATTAATATTTATAATTTCATAACGCCAGAGCTTACCATCATATACAACCTGTAGTCTGCGCATATAATTTAGCTTTATATTGGTGAAAGAATTATTAAAGTCTTTATATTGTGTTATGCGTGAAAAGGTCATAAACAAACTCGAGCAGTTTCGCATTTATAATATTAGTATGGATGTGTAAATAAGGATACAAATATAACCTTCTCTTTTTTCATAAGTTTTTTTGTTCACATTTTTATTCATAAAGTTACAAAAAAAACATAATATTCATAGATCGAACATTAATAATTTTTGTTTTTTAAATACGTATATACTAATAAAATAATTTGTTATGATAGTCCCCAAAGCAATCAGTCCCCAAAGTGCAGGGTCACTGCCAAATGCCAAGAAACCGCTGGCAATTTTGAAGGAAATTAAATGGCGGCTGGATGCATACAAAACTTGGAACACAAATATCAGGGAAAAAACATAAGAAACATATTATTGCTAATTCTACGAAATGAATGATTAATTACCTACAGAGCGTTTGGCATTCAAAATTTTATTAAAAAATGTCTTTGTCATACTCATTTTCCATTTTATTTTGGCGGACTTACTCTAACCCGACAGGCTTCCGGGGTTTGTGGCCAATGGGCTAAAACCAATATGGTTGACTTCACTCGGGGAATAGCTATCCAAATTTGGGTAGCACCTCTCTTGCTCATGATTGGATTAAAATGAATTTATTTACTTTTTTATAAAATCAAATCATATTATGGTGAAATATAGACGGATTCATTGGCTTTAAACCACTGTAAGCAGTTTATTTCCATACTAATATTCAGAGGTATAATTTTTGGAATGAGCGTGGTCGAACCCAAAACCGGAAATCTCTGTTGATCAAGGTGTTTTTTTTTTTAAAACGCTTTTGCTCAAGTGGTTAAAGAATGTGAATTCAATTACTTATATTATCCACACAGCCCACAGTTCCCATCTCTTACAATAATTATTTAAACTATGATTTTACGTAAAAAATAATATGTATAATAATGTATTCAATTTTTTGTAAAAACTATGGGAATAAATAAAAGAGTTTAAAAAAAACTTGCCCTTGGCCTTCTTCAGTTACAACTTTAAGTTTAAAGTCCACACTGTTCATACTGAGAGGTTTCCATTTAAGAACATCATCACACCTCCCAGCCATGTAAGCCTGAAACACATTACAAATTAATAAAACATTTATGATTTGAAATTTTTATTACACATCTGCCCTGATGATGGACTCTGTAATGCTGTTCAAAACGTTGGCTAAAGTAAAAGATAGCGCAACACAGCATAATAATCCAAAAATAAATCAAGATAATGAAACTTTTTTGAATATATGTATGTATATCATGGTCAATTTACGTTTTTGGCAGTGGTTTAAAAATAATATTTTATTTGTCGGATAAATGTCAAAAACAAAAGGGAAAAGGTTTATTAGGACATACTTCTTTCGAGGGCTGGAATATCAATCCATCAGGTTCATGAAGAAGACTTTTGGCAAACTTTTCTCCTAACAAAGAACCAGATTGTGTCAAGTCCCAAAACTGTTTCAATCTTATACTAAATGGCTCTTTCAATTTGTCAATGCGCCCCTCCATAGTTGCTTTATTCCTAAACAATAAATTAAATGGTAAGAATGGTAATATGAGGACACAAAATGTAGATTAAAGACCGTTGTTCCCAATCCTATTGATCAACTGTTAAGCTGAAATTTTGGCTCAACACTCCTCAAATGTACAAATAGGCTCTTCCCAACGCAACTCTCCGACCAACAGACTAATCGAGCGTTAACAAATCACTTAGCTGATCGGAGACTCAGATTGATTGATCTAAAAGTTTGGAACAACGGCCCTAAATGTATGTATACTAGCGATGTGTCGGTTCAGCTGGAATGGGCTTTTGAACTCGGGTTCTTTGCGGGAAGCGGATCCTACTCCTACTCCTTTTTCAAAATGTCTACTCTTAGAGAACCCTGTCCTGGACTCGGACCCAAGCCCGGAACTCGCAGCCGGACTCGAAGCCGGAACCCGAATGCCTCCACCGCCGTCCCCATCTTCGCGGTCCGAGCCACTCACAATACTCGGGTTCTCGTGCGGGGTCAAGTTCTTGTGCGGGTTCCGGCTCCGAGGTTCAACTCCGGCCGAACCCGTGCGTCCTGGTAGCCGCAACAGCACCCAGTACCCAGTCCACACCAAAGAACTCGAATCCGGGACTTGCTCCTAGAACTCGAGTATTTTTAAAAGGAAGCACGCCCCGGAGGCCTCTGGCAAAATGCAAAACTTACCCATCGCTAATGTATACCAATAAATAAATGTGGGAGAGATTTCATCAAGGTATTTAATATAATATGTATGTAGACTAAATGTATCTGGGAAACATTTCTTCAATATTAAATGATAAATTACCTTGGTCCGATAACTTCATCTTCAATACAGCGAAGTCTGACTGGGTAAAAAGCTAACTTACCAACATCTTGCCCATCAATTTTAATAATATCATAACACAAATATCTGGGTACACTCTGGCCGTTTACTTTATCAATCACCATTTCCTGAAATAAATTAAATTTATGAGTTCCATGAGCTTTTGATGATGAATATGTGTTCCCAATGAGATTGTCTCCTATAATGAAATTTCGTGTTTTTTGCAAATGTAAGATGCTAATTGTCAAATAATAGAGATATCGAAAAACTAATGTTACTGTCGTTATTTAAATATTTAAATATATTTTCTTCAAAATAAAACATTAGGAGACAACCCCATCCAAAATTTGATATTAGGTTTGATCTTACCCCGTCAATGAGAGTATTTACAAGATGTTGGGACGGGTCCTTTTTCCTTGGAAAGCGGAATCCTTTCACTTGAAATACGCTGTTATCTCGATCAAATAGGAAAACCTCATTTTCTTTATTGATAAGCATCATATACCTGAAAAAGATTATCAATAATAATAAGTAGACATCGTATTTTGAGTTGAGTATTTCAGCCATTTTATTCTTCAAATATAAGTTAAAAGAAGTGATCTTTATGTTTTGCGGTAGAAGTTAATTATTTTTGGAATTTTGATAAAAACAAATAATTTTAGGATATCTGTTGATATTACAGAGATTCGCCAGCAATTTAGCAAATTATCAATCTAAGAGCAAATACATAATTTACATTGATAACACATCATGAAAAAAATATAAAATACATACAGAAATAATAAATCTTGCACTTTTAAATATATGTATTTCATTACGTCATAATAACAACTTAAACTATCGAGTTTAAGGTATGATTTTAGGTTTTTACGGCCAAAAGTATCATCTGCCCTGATGATGGACACTGTAACGCTGTTCGAAGCGTTGGCTAAAGAAGGAGGTAGCGCAACACGGCATAACATCCCAAAAATAAATAATAAAAATATCGAATTTAAATTTATAAGTTACGGTAAAAGAATGAATGTAAGGGAATTTACCACAAATTAATAGAACTGCATAAAGCATATTATGAATATAATTCTGAAGACAGTGAACAATGTATAATACCTGGTTCCATCAGCTTTCCAGGAAACTCGGTACGGCTTTTCGTGTAACTTCCTTATGTTGTTGGTGTCCATAGACACGGGCTGAGATCCCGGGAAACCAGACCTGTCCCAGGCGCACATGTCCTGCACCTTCTTTTGGATCTCACCCAATCGGGGCTGGGTGGTAAAGTGGGTCACCCCTTTCACTCCGGGCACAAACACAGGGGTTTTATTTACAAATTCTTTGCGTCTTTTGCCTTTGGAAGGGCCGCTGGGGGAAAAGAAAAACAGATTAAAGTATTGAAAAGGCACACACATTGTAATTACAAATTGGCAAACTTCTGTAGTACTAATAATCCAACCAACAAGCCAACATCATCACAGCAGCCCAACACATTTGTACACACACACACACACACACACACATTGTAATTACAAATTGGCAAACTTCTGTAGTACTAATAATCCAACCAACAAGCCAACATCATCACAGCAGCCCAACACATTTGTACACACACACACACACACACACATTGTAATTACAAATTGGCAAACTTCTGTAGTACTAATAATCCAACCAACAAGCCAACATCATCACAGCAGCCCAACACATTTGTACACACACACACACACACACACATTGTAATTACAAATTGGCAAACTTCTGTAGTACTAATAATCCAACCAACAAGCCAACATCATCACAGCAGCCCAACACATTTGTACACACACACACACACACACACACATTGTAATTACAAATTGGCAAACTTCTGTAGTACTAATAATCCAACCAACAAGCCAACATCATCACAGCAGCCCAACACATTTGTACACACACACACACACACACACACATTGTAATTACAAATTGGCAAACTTCTGTAGTACTAATAATCCAACCAACAAGCCAACATCATCACAGCAGCCCAACACATTTGTACACACACACACACACACATTGTAATTACAAATTGGCAAACTTCTGTAGTACTAATAATCCAACCAACAAGCCAACATCATCACAGCAGCCCAACACATTTGTACACACACACACACACACACACACACACACACACACACATTGTAATTACAAATTGGCAAACTTCTGTAGTACTAATAATCCAACCAACAAGCCAACATCATCACAGCAGCCCAACACATTTGTACACACACACACACACACACACATTGTAATTACAAATTGGCAAACTTCTGTAGTACTAATAATCCAACCAACAAGCCAACATCATCACAGCAGCCCAACACATTTGTACACACACACACACACACACACACACATTGTAATTACAAATTGGCAAACTTCTGTAGTACTAATAATCCAACCAACAAGCCAACATCATCACAGCAGCCCAACACATTTGTACACACACACACACACACACACATTGTAATTACAAATTGGCAAACTTCTGTAGTACTAATAATCCAACCAACAAGCCAACATCATCACAGCAGCCCAACACATTTGTACACACACACACACACACACACACATTGTAATTACAAATTGGCAAACTTCTGTAGTACTAATAATCCAACCAACCAGCCAACATCATCACAGCAGCCCAACACATTTGTACACACACACACACACACACACACACATTGTAATTACAAATTGGCAAACTTCTGTAGTACTAATAATCCAACCAACAAGCCAACATCATCACAGCAGCCCAACACATTTGTACACACACACACACACACACACATTGTAATTACAAATTGGCAAACTTCTGTAGTACTAATAATCCAACCAACAAGCCAACATCATCACAGCAGCCCAACACATTTGTACACACACACACACACACACACATTGTAATTACAAATTGGCAAACTTCTGTAGTACTAATAATCCAACCAACAAGCCAACATCATCACAGCAGCCCAACACATTTGTACACACACACACACACACACACATTGTAATTACAAATTGGCAAACTTCTGTAGTACTAATAATCCAACCAACAAGCCAACATCATCACAGCAGCCCAACACATTTGTACACACACACACACACACACACACACATTGTAATTACAAATTGGCAAACTTCTGTAGTACTAATAATCCAACCAACAAGCCAACATCATCACAGCAGCCCAACACATTTGTACACACACACACACACACACACACACACACACATTGTAATTACAAATTGGCAAACTTCTGTAGTACTAATAATCCAACCAACAAGCCAACATCATCACAGCAGCCCAACACATTTGTACACACACACACACACACACACATTGTAATTACAAATTGGCAAACTTCTGTAGTACTAATAATCCAACCAACAAGCCAACGTCATCACAGCAGCCCAACACATTTGTACACACACACACACACACACACACACATTGTAATTACAAATTGGCAAACTTCTGTAGTACTAATAATCCAACCAACAAGCCAACATCATCACAGCAGCCCAACACATTTGTACACACACACACACACACACACACACACATTGTAATTACAAATTGGCAAACTTCTGTAGTACTAATAATCCAACCAACAAGCCAACATCATCACAGCAGCCCAACACATTTGTACACACACACACACACACACACACATTGTAATTACAAATTGGCAAACTTCTGTAGTACTAATAATCCAACCAACAAGCCAACATCATCACAGCAGCCCAACACATTTGTACACACACACACACACACACACACACACACATTGTAATTACAAATTGGCAAACTTCTGTAGTACTAATAATCCAACCAACAAGCCAACATCATCACAGCAGCCCAACACATTTGTACACACACACACACACACACACACACATTGTAATTACAAATTGGCAAACTTCTGTAGTACTAATAATCCAACCAACAAGCCAACATCATCACAGCAGCCCAACACATTTGTACACACACACACACACACACACACACATTGTAATTACAAATTGGCAAACTTCTGTAGTACTAATAATCCAACCAACAAGCCAACATCATCACAGCAGCCCAACACATTTGTACACACACACACACACACACACATTGTAATTACAAATTGGCAAACTTCTGTAGTACTAATAATCCAACCAACAAGCCAACATCATCACAGCAGCCCAACACATTTGTACACACACACACACACACACACACACATTGTAATTACAAATTGGCAAACTTCTGTAGTACTAATAATCCAACCAACAAGCCAACATCATCACAGCAGCCCAACACATTTGTACACACACACACACACACACACACATTGTAATTACAAATTGGCAAACTTCTGTAGTACTAATAATCCAACCAACAAGCCAACATCATCACAGCAGCCCAACACATTTGTACACACACACACACACACACACATTGTAATTACAAATTGGCAAACTTCTGTAGTACTAATAATCCAACCAACAAGCCAACATCATCACAGCAGCCCAACACATTTGTACACACACACACACACACACACATTGTAATTACAAATTGGCAAACTTCTGTAGTACTAATAATCCAACCAACAAGCCAACATCATCACAGCAGCCCAACACATTTGTACACACACACACACACACACACATTGTAATTACAAATTGGCAAACTTCTGTAGTACTAATAATCCAACCAACAAGCCAACATCATCACAGCAGCCCAACACATTTGTACACACACACACACACACACACACACATTGTAATTACAAATTGGCAAACTTCTGTAGTACTAATAATCCAACCAACAAGCCAACATCATCACAGCAGCCCAACACATTTGTACACACACACACACACACACACATTGTAATTACAAATTGGCAAACTTCTGTAGTACTAATAATCCAACCAACAAGCCAACATCATCACAGCAGCCCAACACATTTGTACACACACACACACACACACACACATTGTAATTACAAATTGGCAAACTTCTGTAGTACTAATAATCCAACCAACAAGCCAACATCATCACAGCAGCCCAACACATTTGTACACACACACACACACACACACACATTGTAATTACAAATTGGCAAACTTCTGTAGTACTAATAATCCAACCAACAAGCCAACATCATCACAGCAGCCCAACACATTTGTACACACACACACACACACACACATTGTAATTACAAATTGGCAAACTTCTGTAGTACTAATAATCCAACCAACAAGCCAACATCATCACAGCAGCCCAACACATTTGTACACACACACACACACACACACACATTGTAATTACAAATTGGCAAACTTCTGTAGTACTAATAATCCAACCAACAAGCCAACATCATCACAGCAGCCCAACACATTTGTACACACACACACACACACACACACACACATTGTAATTACAAATTGGCAAACTTCTGTAGTACTAATAATCCAACCAACAAGCCAACATCATCACAGCAGCCCAACACATTTGTACACACACACACACACACACACACACATTGTAATTACAAATTGGCAAACTTCTGTAGTACTAATAATCCAACCAACAAGCCAACATCATCACAGCAGCCCAACACATTTGTACACACACACACACACACACACACATTGTAATTACAAATTGGCAAACTTCTGTAGTACTAATAATCCAACCAACAAGCCAACATCATCACAGCAGCCCAACACATTTGTACACACACACACACACACACACACACACATTGTAATTACAAATTGGCAAACTTCTGTAGTACTAATAATCCAACCAACAAGCCAACATCATCACAGCAGCCCAACACATTTGTACACACACACACACACACACACACACACATTGTAATTACAAATTGGCAAACTTCTGTAGTACTAATAATCCAACCAACAAGCCAACATCATCACAGCAGCCCAACACATTTGTACACACACACACACACACACACACATTGTAATTACAAATTGGCAAACTTCTGTAGTACTAATAATCCAACCAACAAGCCAACATCATCACAGCAGCCCAACACATTTGTACACACACACACACACACACACACATTGTAATTACAAATTGGCAAACTTCTGTAGTACTAATAATCCAACCAACAAGCCAACATCATCACAGCAGCCCCACACATTTGTACACACACACACACACACACACACACATTGTAATTACAAATTGGCAAACTTCTGTAGTACTAATAATCCAACCAACAAGCCAACATCATCACAGCAGCCCAACACATTTGTACACACACACACACACACACACACATTGTAATTACAAATTGGCAAACTTCTGTAGTACTAATAATCCAACCAACAAGCCAACATCATCACAGCAGCCCAACACATTTGTACACACACACACACACACACACACATTGTAATTACAAATTGGCAAACTTCTGTAGTACTAATAATCCAACCAACAAGCCAACATCATCACAGCAGCCCAACACATTTGTACACACACACACACACACACACACATTGTAATTACAAATTGGCAAACTTCTGTAGTACTAATAATCCAACCAACAAGCCAACATCATCACAGCAGCCCAACACATTTGTACACACACACACACACACACACACACACACACACACATTGTAATTACAAATTGGCAAACTTCTGTAGTACTAATAATCCAACCAACAAGCCAACATCATCACAGCAGCCCAACACATTTGTACACACACACACACACACACATTGTAATTACAAATTGGCAAACTTCTGTAGTACTAATAATCCAACCAACAAGCCAACGTCATCACAGCAGCCCAACACATTTGTACACACACACACACACACACATTGTAATTACAAATTGGCAAACTTCTGTAGTACTAATAATCCAACCAACAAGCCAACATCATCACAGCAGCCCAACACATTTGTACACACACACACACACACACACACACACACATTGTAATTACAAATTGGCAAACTTCTGTAGTACTAATAATCCAACCAACAAGCCAACATCATCACAGCAGCCCAACACATTTGTACACACACACACACACACACACATTGTAATTACAAATTGGCAAACTTCTGTAGTACTAATAATCCAACCAACAAGCCAACATCATCACAGCAGCCCAACACATTTGTACACACACACACACACACACACACACATTGTAATTACAAATTGGCAAACTTCTGTAGTACTAATAATCCAACCAACAAGCCAACATCATCACAGCAGCCCAACACATTTGTACACACACACACACACACACACACACATTGTAATTACAAATTGGCAAACTTCTGTAGTACTAATAATCCAACCAACAAGCCAACATCATCACAGCAGCCCAACACATTTGTACACACACACACACACACACACACACACATTGTAATTACAAATTGGCAAACTTCTGTAGTACTAATAATCCAACCAACAAGCCAACATCATCACAGCAGCCCAACACATTTGTACACACACACACACACACACACATTGTAATTACAAATTGGCAAACTTCTGTAGTACTAATAATCCAACCAACAAGCCAACATCATCACAGCAGCCCAACACATTTGTACACACACACACACACACACACACACATTGTAATTACAAATTGGCAAACTTCTGTAGTACTAATAATCCAACCAACAAGCCAACATCATCACAGCAGCCCAACACATTTGTACACACACACACACACACACATTGTAATTACAAATTGGCAAACTTCTGTAGTACTAATAATCCAACCAACAAGCCAACATCATCACAGCAGCCCAACACATTTGTACACACACACACACACACACACATTGTAATTACAAATTGGCAAACTTCTGTAGTACTAATAATCCAACCAACAAGCCAACATCATCACAGCAGCCCAACACATTTGTACACACACACACACACACACACATTGTAATTACAAATTGGCAAACTTCTGTAGTACTAATAATCCAACCAACAAGCCAACATCATCACAGCAGCCCAACACATTTGTACACACACACACACACACACACATTGTAATTACAAATTGGCAAACTTCTGTAGTACTAATAATCCAACCAACAAGCCAACATCATCACAGCAGCCCAACACATTTGTACACACACACACACACACACACACACATTGTAATTACAAATTGGCAAACTTCTGTAGTACTAATAATCCAACCAACAAGCCAACATCATCACAGCAGCCCAACACATTTGTACACACACACACACACACACACATTGTAATTACAAATTGGCAAACTTCTGTAGTACTAATAATCCAACCAACAAGCCAACATCATCACAGCAGCCCAACACATTTGTACACACACACACACACACACACACACATTGTAATTACAAATTGGCAAACTTCTGTAGTACTAATAATCCAACCAACAAGCCAACATCATCACAGCAGCCCAACACATTTGTACACACACACACACACACACACACACATTGTAATTACAAATTGGCAAACTTCTGTAGTACTAATAATCCAACCAACAAGCCAACATCATCACAGCAGCCCAACACATTTGTACACACACACACACACACACACACACATTGTAATTACAAATTGGCAAACTTCTGTAGTACTAATAATCCAACCAACAAGCCAACATCATCACAGCAGCCCAACACATTTGTACACACACACACACACACACACACACACATTGTAATTACAAATTGGCAAACTTCTGTAGTACTAATAATCCAACCAACAAGCCAACATCATCACAGCAGCCCAACACATTTGTACACACACACACACACACACACACATTGTAATTACAAATTGGCAAACTTCTGTAGTACTAATAATCCAACCAACAAGCCAACATCATCACAGCAGCCCAACACATTTGTACACACACACACACACACACACATTGTAATTACAAATTGGCAAACTTCTGTAGTACTAATAATCCAACCAACAAGCCAACATCATCACAGCAGCCCAACACATTTGTACACACACACACACACACACACACACATTGTAATTACAAATTGGCAAACTTCTGTAGTACTAATAATCCAACCAACAAGCCAACATCATCACAGCAGCCCAACACATTTGTACACACACACACACACACACACACACACACATTGTAATTACAAATTGGCAAACTTCTGTAGTACTAATAATCCAACCAACAAGCCAACATCATCACAGCAGCCCAACACATTTGTACACACACACACACACACACACATTGTAATTACAAATTGGCAAACTTCTGTAGTACTAATAATCCAACCAACAAGCCAACATCATCACAGCAGCCCAACACATTTGTACACACACACACACACACACACACACACATTGTAATTACAAATTGGCAAACTTCTGTAGTACTAATAATCCAACCAACAAGCCAACATCATCACAGCAGCCCAACACATTTGTACACACACACACACACACACACACATTGTAATTACAAATTGGCAAACTTCTGTAGTACTAATAATCCAACCAACAAGCCAACATCATCACAGCAGCCCAACACATTTGTACACACACACACACACACACACACACATTGTAATTACAAATTGGCAAACTTCTGTAGTACTAATAATCCAACCAACAAGCCAACATCATCACAGCAGCCCAACACATTTGTACACACACACACACACACACACATTGTAATTACAAATTGGCAAACTTCTGTAGTACTAATAATCCAACCAACAAGCCAACATCATCACAGCAGCCCAACACATTTGTACACACACACACACACACACACACACATTGTAATTACAAATTGGCAAACTTCTGTAGTACTAATAATCCAACCAACAAGCCAACATCATCACAGCAGCCCAACACATTTGTACACACACACACACACACACACATTGTAATTACAAATTGGCAAACTTCTGTAGTACTAATAATCCAACCAACAAGCCAACATCATCACAGCAGCCCAACACATTTGTACACACACACACACACACACACACACATTGTAATTACAAATTGGCAAACTTCTGTAGTACTAATAATCCAACCAACAAGCCAACATCATCACAGCAGCCCAACACATTTGTACACACACACACACACACACACACACACATTGTAATTACAAATTGGCAAACTTCTGTAGTACTAATAATCCAACCAACAAGCCAACATCATCACAGCAGCCCAACACATTTGTACACACACACACACACACACACACATTGTAATTACAAATTGGCAAACTTCTGTAGTACTAATAATCCAACCAACAAGCCAACATCATCACAGCAGCCCAACACATTTGTACACACACACACACACACACACACACATTGTAATTACAAATTGGCAAACTTCTGTAGTACTAATAATCCAACCAACAAGCCAACATCATCACAGCAGCCCAACACATTTGTACACACACACACACACACACACACATTTCTTGAGTTCGACATCTCGGTTGTGGAATGATTTACCGGCCTGTGTTTCTTCCCTCCCACATGGGTCTCTTCAAGACTCATGTTCTTTCTTTACTCTCCTTAAAAAGATCCTCCATATGGCATTTTCGAAGATGACACAGGGAGGCGGGTATGGGTACCGCCGCCACGGGAACCATTTATTGGATAACACCTCTGCCATAGATCACCCCAAGTGGTTCGCTACGTTTGATGACACAGCAGGGGTGCCCAGGTTCATGGGGTGAGGTTTGTCTGAGTCTATCTGGTAGATGTGTCTGCCCACCAGCTGCATGGCAGGCCGGATCGGGAGAGAATGGTTGAGGGAGTCCGTTTAACTTCTCCAGCTGTACTCTCTCAGAACATCGCCTTGCACTGCAGTGGGAGGAATGGATTCATACGTCCATCACTCCTGGACACAATGACCCTCAGATTCCTATCCACCTCTAAAACCCTTTTCCTTCCCAGAACTTCTTCTTCTTTTTTTTTTAAAAAGACCTACCGCACACCATTCCCAAAGATGCGTAGGCCCTGAGGGGAATTAATTTCCACAGGGCCTCCTGTGTGGAGATAATGTAAAAAAAAAACAGCCCCTAAGGAAATAATTTTCCTCAAGGCATCCCGTGTGGAGCTAATGTAAAAAAAAAAAGTAGCACTCCGCCTTAGATTCTACCTTTACTCCTAACGCATAACTTTTATTGGCTCCGCTGCTTTGATAATCCGTGCAGTTTGGTCTTAGCTCTGCGACACTTGGCACACTTTAAAATCATATCTCCCTCTGTTTCTATTATTATCTAAGATAGTACTTCAACAGGTTTTGATTACGAA
The DNA here is from genome assembly GCA_936435175.1 of Glyphotaelius pellucidus. Lineage (NCBI taxonomy): Eukaryota > Metazoa > Arthropoda > Insecta > Trichoptera > Limnephilidae > Glyphotaelius > Glyphotaelius pellucidus. The sequence goes on from OW386541.1 coordinate 1,359,331, forward strand.
CGGGAAAAATATCTGTCAGCATTTTGTATCTGAAGAGAACAAAAAATACAATCATTATTACCCCTCAGCTTTATCATTGGCTTCTGGTTCTACATCTTCAGCTTCTCCATTTCCATCATCAGATTCTGAAATGAATAAGAGCAAAATAGTTTATAATGGCCCGTGAGACAAAACACTTCCAATGATTTGAGCTGGCCTTTAAATTAATTAAGCGAAACAGATATGCATATATATATGTATATATTTTACAAAATTATGAACACACATTTAACCCTTCAGGCTAATTTTTTCAGTTTTCGGAACAACTCTAATACAAATATGTACATTCAAGTTTCATGTTCGCAGTATTTATTGTATAATCGAGTCATTCTTGAGGTTGGTTTGAAACAAACTTGAATTAAAACGGTAAGTATCGATCCAAAAGGTTTCTAGTGAATTTCGGCCATAAATTAATATTAATTTCAATTTGAGTAATTGTTATATATTAAGTTGATATGTATAATGGTTTGGAATTAGGTTAAAGTTAAGATGATTCAAATATTTTAATCAAAATTTATTCGAGCGATTCATTTTATTTAAATTTAATACATACCAGTATGCCATGTTGGGAGGGGCGGTGGAGCCGGAGTAGATTCTACATCGTCATACCTTTTGAATAGTTCGGCTAAATAATCGCCTTTGTAAATACCGGGAGCCCTGAAAACACCCATACGTTTAGATTATGGAAGGAAGTCTGGTTCAATATGATAAAAACTGCTCCACTAGAGAATAGAAGTTTGGAGGTAGTGGAGAACAGAGATCGAAATAGAAACTTTGTTGCAAAAACAAAGGTAAAAATGAGAAAGAGAATAGAGTTAGGAATGAAAAAATCTTTCATTTCCTTCGATGGAAAAAGAATATGTATTCAATTTTTATTAGAATAAATCTCTTTTTATAACTTTTGAAGGTTATTCCCATCAAACATTTTCATTGAAGAAGAAGATAACAATAATCTAAACGAAAGTACAAAAGAGAATAAGACACAGAAAAATAAAAAGACGAAACAACTGGGACTCAAACCCAGAAACCTCTCGTCTCACAGGGACAAACGCCTTACCAATTCGGCTACTGCCACCTCTTACTTAAATAATCTTTTAATTTTTCTGTGTCTTGTTCTCTTTCATATTTTCGTTTAGATTATTGGTAACATCTTCTTCTTCAATGATATTTATTCATTTAAAATAATATATGGTATATTTGGGGCACTTTCCAGATTGGTAGATACTCTCAGTATCGCCCTGGTGTAAGACCACCATTCAGTATTGAAACCTTGCTTGAAATGGCTTTAGCCATGTTTGGTGACCACATCTGAATAGCCAGGTACTTCCCACCTTCCTCATTCCTATCTCCTTCCCCTCCCCACCTTCAGCCTCACAACATACCCCAATTGGGGATGCCATAGTCTCACTGGCTTCAGACGGGAGCAGTTGGGACTCTTGTGCGGTATTCATATAAAAAAAAAAAATTACGTTTGATGGGAATAACCTTTAAAATGATAAATAACTAGCTGGGTTACCCGGCTTCGCTCAGGACAACATTCGAGAGTGTTCTGGAATGTTCCACAATTTATTTTATTTATTTATAGCGGACCCGACAGACGTTGTCCTGTACACAACTGTCGGGACAAACTAAAATTAGAATAGAATAATATTGAATATTCGATACTGCGATGGTAGCGCGGTCTGCCGGATCCAATGTAAAACATTCCAAAATCAACAACTCCTTAGAAATAAAAAATTAATTAAAAGAACATTTTCCAGTGGACCAAATTGTGAATCTAAACCATTCTCGAATCCCCTTGAACCCACACAAAAAATTTCATCAAAATCGGTCCAGCCGTTTAGGAGGAGTTCAGTGACATACACACGGACAGAAAAAATATATTTTTTTTTATTTTTTTTTTTTAACAATAATAATTACATTTATAATATAATTACCTAGGTATACATAAGAATTAATTTTATGGTTCTACTACTCCATAAATTGAGCTCTAGGAGCTCGTGTTTATGGGAGGAGTATTTAAACGCATAAAAAAAACATTTTGTTCTGAAAAGTGTGAATACAATGATCAAAGACTTAAATGTCTTGAATGAAATAAATATACAAATACTTTTTGACATAGATATAAAAATAAAAAAAAACAATAACAATAATACATTTTTTTAATTAGATGTTAATTAGTTAAGGGTACAATATATCATTATCCAATTTCAGGGACTTAATTTGATTTTTAAATTGTTCATATTTCATTGTTTCTGTTACATTTATTTTGTTTTTGGATAATAATATATTGTACCATCTCACACCTAAATATAAATAGTGGTGTTGAGCCGTGGTCGTTCTAAGCATAGGAATGGCTATTAAGCCATTAGTTTTGAATCTATTGCTTATGCTATCTGAGGGATGAATTTTTTGGATGAAATATTCTTTGTAGATTTGATATAATGCGTTTCTCTTATACAATTCTGTGATAGTTGGCACATTAAATTCTCGAAATATCTCTAAAGTAGGGAAGTCATATGGTTTCCTAAGGATGATTTTAATAATTATTCTTTGTATTATAATTATGGGCTGTAAGGAAATCTTAAAGGCCCCTCCCCAACCAATAATGCCGTACTGTAATAAGGACTGAATTAGCGCATAATAGACAATTTTGATAGTTTTCTTGTTTAAAATGTTTCGTATGTTGTAGAATACATAGATAAGTTTTCTTATTCTTTCCACAGTGAGATCTATATGATCTTTCCATTTAACATTTTTATCTATTAAGATTCCAAGATATTTTACATTAGATTTATGATTTAGCTTAGCGCAGTCCGTATTACATGTACCGTCATTTGCACAATTTTTGGAATGGATTATTATGTTAATTAAATTAATTGGCACATCTTCTTGAAGAGAAAATGGAATATAGTATGTTTTTTCTGTGTTGAGTGATAATAAATTGTTATCGAACCATTTTTTTATAACCTTCATGTCCTGATTGGCTGCATTTGTAATATCGTTCCACGTCTTTTTTTCGATAATTATTGCAGTGTCGTCAGCAAAAGATATAAGTTTACCATTAAGTGTTAATTTAAACATTTGGTTAACGTAAATTATAAATAAAATCGGTCCAATAACAGTCCCCTGGGGAATTCCAAATGCTAAAGTTTCATCTGCACTTAGTGAGTTATTTAATTTTACTTTTTGACTTCTTTGAGTTAGGTAGCTTTGTAGCCAATACCTAACCTTACCAATAATACCGATATCATTTAATTTATTAATTAGTTTTGTATGGGAGATACTATCAAAAGCCTTACGTAAATCAATGAAAATGCCCAGGCATTTATTTTTTTTATCCAATGCATTGTATATAGTTGAGGTTAGTTCAGCAATGGCATCATGAGTGCCTAGTTTCTCTCTAAATCCAAATTGACTAGGACTAAGTATTTTATTATTTTCAATATAGTACATGAGTTGCTTTTTTACGATCTTTTCAAAAATTTTTGCAATGTTTGAGACGAGAGATATAGGTCGATAATTTGATATTTCTTCAGAGCTGCCCGCTTTAAAAACGGGTGTTACGATGGATTTTTTATAAATGGAAGGGAATATTCCACTATTCAAACTAATATTTATAATGTGTGTAATAGGAAAGCTTAATAAGTTGTTGTATTTTTTCAATATTTCCACTGTGACTCCATCAAATCCTGGTGCAGATCCACCTTTTAATTCGTTTATAATATTTTTTATGTCATTTGTTGTTACCGGTTGGAAAACTGATAGAGATATTAAGATATGCTTGACATTTAGGTGAAGGTGGAAAAGGGCAAAATAAAAGGAAAAGGAAAGGAAAGGAAAGGAAAGGAAACTGATACTGATATTAAGATATGCTTGACATTTAGGTGAAGGTGGAAAAGGGCAAAATAAAAGGAAAAGGAATCCACCCTGCAGTGTCTGCTTTCCAAGGTTCTAGATCAGCGACGAGCAACCTGCGGCCCATTTTGTACTTCCCACCTGGCTAAATAAAATTTCAAAAAATTTGCCATAAAGTATATTCAACACTTTCTGTTGTTTTGCAAAAGGATTCAGCGGAAAACTTCAGTTTTTCTTCAAAGTTTTGAATCAGTCGCTTAAAAGCGTAAAGATTTTCCTACATATTCTTAAAGATAAAATTTTGTGGGTGTAGAAAAAAATTCCCTCCATAGTGCAGCACTTTTCTATTTATAGATCTCATCTATAAATAGATTAGCCGCACATTTTAAAGGTTTCTATTTTTTAAATACCAAAGTTTTCTTGGCTAAATTTTGTTCAACTTTCCGAAAGACAAATATCGGTTGCCCAAAATAGCAAGTAGGTGTTTTTTAATATGTTCTAATATTTGAGAATGCTAAAAATCTACAGCATTTATTAGTTTGGTCTTGGATATATAAAATTTTTGCCAGGGGCCTAATTGTATTATTGAAAAATTACCATTTTTAAAAATACAAATAGATTTTGGACACCATTTGGACTGTGAATTTAATAATGTCAAGATGTTTGTACCCTACCGCTGTGGCCCATAAACAAATTTAAAATGAATAAATTGATTCTTCAGCTAAAAAGGTTGATTACCACTGTTCTAGATGCTCCAGAATTCCTGAATTAATTTGGGCAATTCGGTTACTTAACAACCCAGAACCAGTCATGTTCTCAGAGCTGGCCATGAGCCAAAGCCTGGTGCTAGTAAAAACCTCAAGGGCGCTGTGGTTAAGTATTATCAGCGCCTCGGCTCCTTGGTGAGTGGGCGCCCGGAGCAGACTGCTCCAAGGGCCGGCCCTGCATCGGATTGCGACATCCACATTGCAGATCATCTGTTCCACCATGTAAGACACTAGTTGCCAGTTTGGTTGAATCCGTATGTTCAGTGGATATAGGATGTAATATAATAAACTACCTGGCTCTTGCAAACTCTCTGATTGAGGCATCCACACTGCAGTCCATCTGTTCCACCATGTAGGACACTATCAAGAAGCCAGTTCGGTTGAATCCGTGCGTACAGTGGATACCAATGGCTTCCAGCGGGTTGTTTCTGATGAATGTGGAAACTATCTTGATGAATGTTCTGGAATTTAAAACAATTTATCTATTGTTAACAAAATACAGAACCTTTATCTATCCTCAATCTAACCCATATCAAAAACTAGTAAGCCTGAAATGCTATCTTACACACAAGCAATAACATATTTTTTTTAATATTTGGAAATCGTTCAACAATGATAAGATAAATATTATGTATCTGCAATGCACTCCAAATGTGTGAAATAGAAAGATTTTTTGGTATTTTCTTGAAATTGGCTAAATATACTGGCTTTGAATTGACAATATACCAAATTAATGATTTGGGATTTTTGAAGTGGAAGATAAATCCATTCTGTTGAGAATCCACCAACAGAAATACCTTTGGTTAAAATCTAAATAGTTCATCTGTCGGATACTCTCCAATCATTCTACCTTCTCATGTTTTCCTTTTTCCTTCAGCCTCACCATAGACAACTGGTTTCGGACGGTTGATGTCTGGTGTTGTATTACATTTAAAAACGTACTGATTATTTACGATCCTTAAAATCAAAAGATAGACGTCACGGTAAACTTTCAAAATGACTGGACATGAATATTTTTAGAAAAAACCTTTAGATTAACCTTAATTACTGTAAAAGACAACTTTTTGCATTCGAGGCAATGGAAAATATTGCATTCAAAATTTCATTATGTAAAATGATAATTTGCATTCATCATATTCGATGCAGCCATTTGTGGTTTCACTTTACCGGAATCACATTACATAATAATAATAGTAAGTACGACTTTATTAAATGTTCCACAACTGCAAACATTATGTTCTTCAATATCATTAAACTCAAATTTAGAGAATACCTGTGAAAGGTTTCACAAGCATATTTAACCTCAGCTTTTTTTTACCTCGTTTGGTCTTCAGAAGGTGTCTCCCCGTGTCCTCTGCATTGGAGTTTTACATATTTACAATCTGCTTCTTCAACTTCTGATTTGTTGTAGAACCTTGAGGTGTTGGTTAAATCTATCCATAGTCCGAGTTTTACCTACAATAGAAGAAAGTATCCACTTAAAATGACAAGATCGTGTAGATATTTTATAATGTGCACGGGAAATCGTTATTATTCTAATAAAAACAACCTCAGAGAATTGCTTTTCATTTTCAGAATAAAAATGGTTTTCTTCCCAAAATTATTACTTTCATCAAGATTTTAAAAACACATTGGTGCGCAATATGATTACCTTATAGCTCTTCATTGACATAAACAAAAACTTGGGTTGAAAACGGCATTCTTCGGGAACTTTAGAGTCGAACTTAGATGACAGCGGAGTTTTGAATGCCAAAAATTTCCCCACTATGAGGTCGGCAGCTTTCCTTGGGCAGCCAAGCCACCTGTTAGGTATTGGACCTGGATCACCCATCGCACGTAATAGCTATCACTACGTTTCAAGCAAGTTTTTATTTTAAAACAGAGTAAACACTATTATAGCACACTCAAGTCCAAATATCCCACAACACGTAAGCACACGAAGAGGGACTTTAGAGAATTCTGTAGGTTTATTACAGCCGTTAAAAATTCTTTGAATGGGTACACTAGGGATCTAAGTCTATTTAATAATCGGGGTGTTTACAAAACAACGCGCCAAGTTAACATCACGCATCATATCATTTTATTTTTCACTTGCTCTTCTCCTAGGCAAATCATTTTTCAAATGTCATAGACAAAACATACACCTCCTGGCCTTCTGTCAAATTTTTTTATGTTGGCTAGATTGCTAGTGATGGATTATCGAAATTCCAAAAATGTTTCGAAAACACCCGAACACGAATGACGATTTTGTTCCGTACAAATAAAAGTAAAAAAAAATTATAAATAAAAGTTCAAACGATATGTTTGTGTTTCTTGAGACGACGGGTTCCACGGATCAAATTCATACAAAAATGCACAACGCTCGCCTTGTCATTCCTTATGATTTCTCCTTTTCCCACACCATAAAACATAATTTTGATACTTCTTGATGAAATTTCGCACACTTGCCATTCAAAATATTTGGAAAATTACTGTCTACATCTGATTTCGAAAAACTCTGAGTAAAACCACCAAAGCACCAAAATGCGCAACATAAATGAGAAATTTCATGCATAAATGAGAATTTGTTCATACATTTTTCTTGGCAGTAGAAATGAAGATCTGCAGAGTCCGCCCAAAACAAAGTGATGGAACACCCATGTTGGTGGGTTAAACCTTGTTATTTTCTTAACTCTTTGTGTTTCTTCACTAAAAACCTGTTTTATTCCACCAAATATTGGTTCTATCGACTCGGGAATGGTCTCATTCGATTCAGCACGACTGAAAACATAGTAACCGAAATCTGACTTGTGTATATATCATGCATTTTTCACTAATTAGGTCATTTATTTTTTGATTTTTATATTATTTTACCTCTGCAAAAGAACAACAATTTTAAGGAAATAACTAAGAATGAAAATACACTATTTTCCTGTTGCTAAAATAGTTGTTTCTCATTGATATCCAACTGATACAAAGTGTTTCTAAAAATGTGCATTTTAACCATGTCGCGCTTTTCTGCATATTTACCAAAATAAAAATTTAAGTCTTGATTAGGGAAAACCAAAGATTTCTGAAATTTAAGAATGAAGCTCTTCAAAACAAACACAAAAATAATAAATGTTGAGGTAATTATCACTTGGGGCAGGAAGGGTAGTTCTATCTTGTACGCCAGCCTTACTTGAATACCTGGAAAGACATTGCTGTCAAATATTTTTACTTGAATATTGCACACTAATCCCTTTGTAAGGGTCCCAACTATACGTATAAAACATATAAGTATATGTGATTCAAATCTTCCCCATCTTCTTACCTTCTCGTCTTTTGTGTGGAAGAATATTTTATCAAAAGAAAAATTACACATTGGCACTAAAGATGTGCAAATGGTATTTTTTTATTATATACTGAAGTAAAAACTATTTTTTTTTTGAGATGTAATAATTTGGTAGGCGGGTATGGGTACCGCCGCCCTGGGAACCATTTATTGGATGACCAACACCTCTGCCACAGGTCACCCCAAGTGGTTCGCTACGTTTGGTGACTTAGCAGGGGTGCCCGGGTTCATGGGGTGATGTTTGGTTGGGTCTTGATGGCGGGTGCGTCGGCCCACCTTCTGCGTGGCGGGCCGGATTGGGAGATGCTAGTTGAGGGAGACCCTTTACAACCGGTTACCGTTGTCCGGGCCGCTCGGTAGTACAGGGGCCCGACCCTCAGGCTCACGACTGAGGGTGGGCTGCCCCATCAACGAGTGAAAAAACCCCGCCGCTGCTGTTGTGCCGGTTCGTGACCGGGGGGGACCCAGCAGCAGCGTTTGGGGCGCATTGGGCGACCTCTCCAGCCGGACTCTCCCTGCCCATCGCCTTGCACCGCAGTGGGTGGGTTGGATTCATACGTACATCATTCCTGGAAATTCTGATCCCCAGCATCCTACCCACCCCTCATACCCTTTCCTTCCCGACCTTCCACTCCACACACACAAAATAAAAACAAAAATAAAAATGAACTTACAAACTTTCAAAAATAACTTTTCAACAACGGCGAGAAGCAGGAGTCCCCGGTGCAGGCCAAAACTGTTGGTCAATTTCACCAACATTCGCGGCCTGCACAAAAACTTAAACTCTGTCCACCACCATCTTCTCTCCCAACGTCCTAACCTTCTCTTCCTCTCCGAAACGCAGATAGCCGAGCCTCCAGACGCCTCCTATCTGGACTGCCCGGGCTTCATCCTCGTAGGCAAATTTAGATCCAAGGGAGGTGTGTGTCTCTACAGTCGAGCTGACGTCAACTGTGTGCGTCTGTTGAATCTGGAAATCTCCAGATTCGACGTAATGTGGGTGCGCGTCAATCTTGCCAGTACGGTAAGGTTTTATGCGTGTTTATACCGCTCACCTAACCTTAGCGAATCAGACACGTCCGAGCTCTTCAAACATTTAAGCAACACTATTGATGACCTCTTGCCCCGCTTCCCTACGGCAGAGTTTGTGGTCCTGGGGGACTTCAATGTTCATAACGAACCTTGGTTGAAGTTCTCGGGATCTACAGACTCGGCTGGACGACAAGCGGAGTCCTTTGCCCTTTGCCACGGACTGGAGCAAATGGTTCAGGAGCCTACAAGGGTTCCTGATGTCCAGTCTCACCGCTCTAATCTGTTAGACCTGTTTTTAACCACTGTGCCACACGGTTACAAGATTGACGTCACAGCGCCTTTAGGATCGTCGGACCACTGCCTGGTGACGTCATCAATCCCCGTAACCTTCAGACCGCCAAACGAGAGGCTGAAAAGAAAAGTGTGGCACTATAGGTCTGCAGATTGGTTTGGTCTGCGGGCACATTTTAATGCTTTCCCGTGGTCAGCTGTCTGTTTTCGGACTTCGGATCCCTCAAGATGTGCCCAGGAAATTGGTGAAGTCATCACGTCCGCGATGGATGGCTTCATCCAATCCACTATTAAGGAAACTGGTGTGGGCTCAAAGCCGTGGTTCAGTCGACAATGCTCTGAAGCAGTGCGACGAAAAAACGCGGCTTACCGAGCCTACAACACATCTCGAACGTCCGAAAACAGAATATTATACAACCAAATTGCAAAGGAAAGTAAGAGAATCATCAATAGGTCGAAATTCGAGCACGACCTGCAGGTCAGCAGAAAGCTGGCTGCCTGCCCGCATGGTAGCAGAGCGTTCTGGTCGCTTGCGGGCTCTATAGGTCGCAATTTCTGCAAACCCAGTCTGCCACCTCTTACCAGACCTGACGGCTCTCTAGCAAATACCGCCGCCGAAAAGGCTAACTTATTAGGCAAAATGTTCGCGGAAAACTCGACCCTCGATGACCAAGGTGCTATCCCGCCGTCGGTTCCTCACTGCGGTTTTCGTATGAAAAAGCTGAGGATTCGGCATCGGGATGTACTCCAAGTCTTACGAGGGCTTGATGTTAATAAAGCTAGTGGGCCTGACGGAATACCTGCCCTGGTATTGAAGAGGTGCGCTGCAGAAATAGCTCCAATTTTGACGAAGCTTTTCAAAATGTCCCTGAAGTCTGGGTCTGTGCCCTCTGGTTGGAAAAAAGCGATCATTCACCCTATTCCAAAGAAAGGTGACCGCTCTAACCCGGCCAACTACCGCCCCATAGCGATCACATCTGTTCTGTCAAAAGTGATGGAACGTGTGGTCAACGACAAACTACTCACATACCTCGAGAAGAACAAAATTATTAACGACCGTCAATACGGATTCCGGCGGAACCGCTCGTGCGGTGATCTTCTCGCGTATGTGACACATGTTTGGGGGCGGTGCCTGGAACGCTTTGGTGAGACCCAAACCGTTGCACTGGATATTTCCAAGGCCTTTGACCGGGTTTGGCACCGAGGGCTTGTCAACAAACTGCCTTCTTACGGACTTCCCGCTTCCTTGTGTACGTGGATTGCCGACTTTTTGAGGGAGAGGTCGATTCAGGCGGTTGCTGATGGTTTCACCTCTTCCTCGCATTCGATAAATGCTGGCGTCCCACAGGGATCGGTTCTGTCTCCGACTTTGTTTCTGTTGCACATCAATGACCTCTTGACATGTGCACCGATTCATTGTTACGCGGATGACAGTACAGCCCATGATAGCTTTTTGTTTGACAAGCCTCCAAAGGGCTCACAAATCCCAATGGCTCGGAGGGCTTTGAAACAAAGAATGGACGGTTACCTCGAGAGTGTTTTCTCTTGGGGTAAGAATAACCTCGTCGAATTTCATGTTTCAAAGACCCAATCATGTCTGATTACGTCTAAAAGGGATCGGAATGATAATCTAGTCTCCTTCAACGGAAGCAATCTCCCGAACAGGCCTTCCATTGATATGCTTGGTGTAACTCTAAGTGACCAGCTCAGGTACGGGGGCTCCATCGAGGCCAGAGTTAAGTTAGCCTCTCAGAAACTGAGCGTACTGTACAGGGCCCGCAGATACTTTAATAGTACACAACTGCTAACCCTGTACAAATCGCAAGTGCGCCCCACGGTTGAATTTGGCAGCCACCTCTGGTCTGGAGTCCCAAAATACCTGAAAAAAACCCTCGACTCTGTGCAGAAACGGGCGGTCCGTTTGATAGATTCTCCTAACTTAACAAATGGACTGCAATCTTTAGAGCACAGGCGTCAGGTGGGAATGCTGTCCTTGTTCTACCGGTATTACAATGGAAGATGCTCCGAGGAACTAGCGTCACTGATCCCCTCGGCACCGGTGCATAGTCGGGAAACACGCCAAACACGCGCTCAACATTTGTACACGGTTGACATTAGTCACATGAGAACGGGTCGTTTCTACGACTCGTTCTTGAGTTCAACAGCCCGGCTGTGGAACGATTTGCCGACTTCTGTGTTTCCTCCCTCCTACAATATGGGTCTCTTCAAGACCCATGTTCACTCCTTCCTCTCCTCAACAGCACCCTCCACACAGCATCTTCAAAGATGACATAGGCCCTGAGGGAAATTATTTCCCTCAGGGCCTCCTGTGTGGAGTTAACATAAAAAAAAAAAAAATAAATAAATTACAAAAATTTTTTACACACTAAATGGTCCGACACTGATTTTGACTTCTGTTTTAGGAGTCCTATTACAAAGAAAGCCATAATTTTGGACAATACTGTTATAGGTGGGGTGTGGTGAGTACTATATAACAAAAATCATTCAAATGTATAAATTATTTTCAAAGATATATCGGTTTAAAACAAATTCCTTTTTCTCAAACAGTCCTTATTTTCGCCCACCTAATATACTCATGCTATTTATATGCTCAAAGATTAAACCGAAAAGTTGCTTGAAACGGCTTTAGCTGTATAAGATGACTAGATCTGACTAGCCAGGTACTTATCTACCTTTCTCTTCCCACCCTTCCATCCCACTAGCTCTGGTTATTTGGGACTCTTGTGCAATTTTAACGCTAAAAAAAACAAAGTGTGCTCTTTATTTTATGTAGCACGAGGAACTTTGAATCCAGATATAGAATCACCATTAAAAACTATCTTAGGAAGGCTATTGGGATAACTGGAAAAAAGACAGACTAAAACTATCTTATGAGGGATATCGGGGTAATTAGAAAAATGACAGACTAAAACTATCTTATGTGGGTTATCAGGGTAATTAGAAAAAAGACAGACTAAAACTATCTTATGAGGGATGTCAGGGTAATTAGAAAAAAGACAGACTAAAACTATCTTATGAGGGATATCGGGGTAATTAGAAAAAAGACAGACTAAAACTATCTTATGAGGGATATCGGGGTAATTAAAAATAAGACAGACTAATGTGCATTGGTTTATTATTCCACTGATTTAACACGTGAATATATTTACATTGGTAACCAATATCATTTCATTCATTCAGTCTATGACTTTATCACATTTTTAAAATATGGCCGTATATGTGGTAAAAAATCTTTGTTAGTGATGAAATAAAGCAAAATAATTATTAGTGTGAAAAAATAAATTTAGTACAAGCTTACTCTATTGAGAATTCAGACGTTTTTCTTTTTCTAATCGTTGTATAAAGAATTAAACATTGGGTGAGTCAATTGTTATTTATGTAGGAATACAAGATGATTAACATTAATTCAAACAGCAAGATTCACACCAATGCCGTTTCACGTACATACAATATGGGAATCAATAAAAGTGACTCATGGATATAGTACTCTCTCAGTAATCTGCCGCTCGATTATCCAACAACTATTATAATTCAACATTCATAACTCCAAATTCAGTAGTTCGCCGCTTTTGCCGCGTTACCTAGACTCGAACGCCAAGCTTTTCGCACTGATGGGTTAGTATATCTTACTCTTACACACTCAGTCACTACACAGTCATCTAGCTTGCTAGAGCTGACCATGCCACCTCTCACCAGAGTTAATTATTGTTTTAGAATACTTCGGTTAGTCCTATGTATTCTAGCAACTGTCTCTTCGTTTCGTAATGCCACATTTTTTATTTGAATAAGTTTACAAAATGGAGTCTTCTCAAAAATGTAAACATAAAACTTTAACTCTAAATCAAATAATAGAAATTTCGCAAAAGTTCGATAGCGGTATTTCGTCCCTTAGCTTACAACACCGCATAAGTCATTTTTACTAACTTTACAGGAGACGAAAAAAACTGTGCGGTGTTGAGAGGCCAACAGACTTGCGCGCTGTCACTACTTTTCGAATTACGGCTTCTGATTGACTGAAATCTATATCATGTGACCAACGGTTAGACGCGCAATGAGCAGCTCCATCTAAAGCCATTAAAATGTGAAAACCGCCAATCTAAAGGATGATTTTTTTGTTATATGGAATACCTGTTTTAGTATTTGGCATATTTTGAAATATAATCTGCCTTTTTCACTGATTGGACACTTATCTGGTTTTGAAGTGGCGGATTAGCGAGAGAGTACTGCATTTTAGAAATAATTTCAAAAAACATTAAAATAATATACATTTGAATGCACACCACAACGCATTAAATATGATTAATAATAAAATAATATGAATCCAATTAAAATTACATTAAACAATAAATATTGGAGTTTGAAGAATCGAAATTTTCACACGTTATATACTTGCACACCTTCCCATAAGATACTATTTAAGTAAATATTAACATTGTGACATGACAAACTATATGACATATTAATAAATTATTTATTTATAGTGGAAAAGTAATCAGCAAATTAAGTACAAAAGAAGATATATTTTTGATAAAATGTAATTAATATCTAACAATTCATACAGTATTGTCTATTATTTCAATAATTAAAATTCATTAGATTAAGAGGGTTATTATAGTATTATGAATGCACTGAAAAATGTCAGCTTTAAAGAATACAATGTTGCAATGATTAGAAATATAAAGAGTCTATTTATTATTATGCCATTATCACAGGCACGTTTCTTACGTTATTTGTAAGCACTAAGCCCAATTGGGAAACAAACTGATGTTCTAATCATAGCAAAATAAAGGAAAAATATCTTCACAACTTAAATTCCTAAATACAATATCTAAAAAATAAATTTTTAAAAATTATCGTAAAACATAGAAAATTTATTGATTTTATAGAGATGACTGTTTCATCCTAAAATAAATAAACCATGTAGAAGTTTTTTTTATTATTTAACATTTAACATACAATCACGGAATTTGATAGTAACAATGAAATTAATATTTTGAGTCATCATGAATAATTTTTGAGAAACTTTTGAAAACCGACTTCCGTCCTTCTGGACTACTTTAATTATAAGAACTGGCATTAACCGAAGTTACGGCCAGTTGTTGTTTCAAAGAACTTGAACAATCATAAAATTTCATAAATATTCAAAGTTCTGTGATTATTCAAGTTCTGAGAAATAAATGGCCCTAAAGACCCGTTCGGACTATGCAAATAGTTTGGTTGAGTAGCGAGTAATTTAGTAACTAAATATGTTAGAACACCATAACTTTAGTAGAGTAGTTTAGTCAGCGCTTTAGTAGTCGATCCATTTAGTTTATTTTTTCGGACGAGTAACGCCCTCCACCATTTCCTGCTCACAGGCTAAACCACTAAACAAGTCCGTTGTTTTTTTTTGTAGTAGAGTTCATTATTAGCCGCAGAAATGTTGTCTTGTTGGAGCGAAAATGCTACTCTAAAATTCTTCATTATTGCTGTTATTAATCTATTTTCAGCCCATAGTGCATTTACTTTTATCTCACTTATTTCTTCTTCCACCTCTTCTAAAATAAGCATTACAATCAGCTTAATTAGCGTATTTACTTTGTTGCGTTGCAGCATGTTCATCTTACAATGTACTCTACTTGCAAAAGCTTTTTGGTCAGTCAGGTGAAGAGTTACTCAACTAAACTACTTGCCTAACTTGCCGAACAAGCCATTAATGATAAACATCTAGAAAAGTTAAAGATTTGGAGGATTGTGAAAATTACATCATTTAATATTTTGACTTGATAAGATCAAGTACATATCTCATTATCTTTTTAAGTGACTACAAAAAGCACCATCACATTATTGTGTTGAAAAGAAATATGTGATTCAAGACAATTCCTAGCACTACTTATTCATTCAGTGGCCGTCTAATGCTACGTATAAAAAGGAGAAAAAACCGCAAGCGGCTTTTCAAACCGTTTGCTTCATACCTTTCCCATAATTCGGGCTTTTTCTCCTGTTTATACGCAGCACAATGTGTCCTCATAAACAATAGGGCATATAAATAAACATTACAGACTTATAATATTTTGCTCAAGATGAAATCGAAAAGAGTAAAAATATTATGCTTATTGACCTGAAGTAAAGTTACACTAGATTTACACAGCTGGTTACATAGCAATAGTGTTCCTTACACATAATTATTAATTTTAACAACACAATCATTCAAACTATAATAATTTATCAGATCATTAAAAACAAAGGAATAAGTGTGGAAAAAATAAGAGTTTAACAGTTTTACAGCAATAGTATTATTCTAGCTCAGGCAGGAAAATCACGTAAACGAAACAATATATTTATTACCCCTACGACTTGATTTACTTTATTTTAAAACAAAATGAAACATTACGCATTTCATTGGAAAGGGTTGGCTGAAGGTTTTGCTCTGAGATGAAAAACCATGAACAACTAACTCAAATGACTCGTCACAAAAATTTTAGGCAAAATAATATATGTTGTAATGCAGTTATCATATAATTAAAAACAAATGATACACAGTACAAGGAATAAAAAAAATAAAGTCAAGTACAACAGTTTTTTAGTTCTTTTAAATATACAGTCGATTCCGCTTAATTGGTATACCGGTTTATCGGGACAGCCGGTTTTTTGGGACAAAACACAAGGAACAGAAACCAAATAAAGATATTAATAACAATTTATTTCGGATAACTAATATCAAAAATATAAAATCTAAAACCAATTTTGAAGCAGGAAAATGAATATTTATTTATTAATGTATATAACACAAAATAAATGGAAGTCTCCCATCATGTTCCTGCTTAAAAACATGTTTTTCCGCTCTCCTGTAAAATATATGTTTTTTTTCACATTGGAGACATTATGTGCCCATTGATGATATTTGTATCGATAGTTGGTTGGTACATAATTATTTTTTTCAAGAATTTGATAATGTTTAAAAACACATTCAAGAGAACTCGAAAAAATATAACACGTACACATATAAAAAAAGCTTTAAAAAAAAATTTTACCTCCCTTAAACTTTGCTTGTTTGGGATGAAATTTTTGGGTCCCAATTAAGCGGAATCAACTTTGAAATTGCAATAAAATTTCAACACAATTTTAAAAATTAAATTGCAAGGGCCAAGGGCGTAGGGGATGAGTCATACCAACTCGGTATACCCATAATTAGATTATACATAATAGTAATTCAGTGCACTGACATATGAATACGACAGACAATAGAACCAAGGGAGATGGGCCGTGAACCATTATCAGCATGAAAATCACCAACATCGTTCACCTATACTATTGCAAATCGCACTACTGATAAGCATAGCAGTGCCCCGCCATTGCTTCTACCAAATGCATAACTTGCATTGGCTCCATCACTAATAGTCTGAGCAGTTTGGTAACAGTCGGCACATTTCCATGCTATTTCTCCCTTTGTTTGTATTATCTATGATGAATACCCACATCAAATATTACAGCTGTATAAATAATCAAATTATTATTAATAGAAGTATAATGAATGCTTTATAAACAAATAAAATGATAGTCATGTTGTCATCTAGCATCTAATTGTTATTTAATGAAACTTAAATCTAGAATTGAAGACTTACTGTAAATTAGTTTGTTGTTGAAGCATGAATTAGTTGCTATAATAATTAGGAATGCTATTACGAAAAATTAAAATTGGTTTTCGGGTCACGTGATGACAGGTTTTGTTGCGACATTAATTCACAGACATCAAATTCAAATCTGACTTAACTCTTGTCAAATGAATTATGCGTGCACTAAAATTAAGCTTAGAATGTTAACTAATTGCTAAATGTAATCCTTGTGTTTTTCACATCCAAGAATTGGTGACATAAGACTATTTGCATGTGCCATTAAATATTTTGGTTACATTTAATATGTGTAATTTTGCCAAACCTAACACACACAATGTGGGGAATATTTCATCATTGAATCATGACGATAATACGCAATAAAATAGTGTTATTTAATCAATCAAATACAAAAAGGAATGCCGTATTGGCTGACTAGTAACTTATCAAGTGTTATTCAGATAAGATACAAGTGCAGATAAGTTAACTAAAGGGGTATCTAATACATAAATATAGGGAAATGCTTCTGAAGGTGAATTTCATTAACAATGCCGGTTAGTGCTTAACGCCGTATCTGACTGAATAAATATTATATATTAATTTGCTATTTGGCAGCCCTATCCACACACCACAACTACATAGGTACATAGGGTCGCCAAATTCACCAGCTCACAGTGAGACACCCTGAAAAATAAGATTGTCAAAATGGGGAATGTTAATACAATGAACATTAAATTTTTAAATAAATATAATTGTCATAATCTGTGTGAACATTAAACTTCCTTTATACCACTTGAATAAACGCAATAATAATATATATACATATATCGTGGGGTAATTACTATAACTAGGCAACTAAATGGGTATCGCCATCCCAGGAACCATATATTGGATAACCAACACCTCAGCCATAGGTCACCATAAGTGGTTTGCTACGTTTGGTGGTTTTAGCAGGGGTGCCCAGTTTCAATGGGTGTTTCAGGTCTTGACGGCGGAAGACCTGCCCACCAGCTGCATGGCAAGCCGGTTTGGGGAGACCCTTTTACCTCTCCAGCTGGTCTCTCTCGACCCGTGGCCTTGCACCATAATGGGAGGGATAGATTCATACATCAGTCTCACTCCATCCATTCACTCCTGGACACACTGACCCCTGGATTCTTACCCATCCCTCATCTTTCCCCAGAACTTCCTCTTCTTCATTTCTTATCACTAGTGGTCGCCCAATGGTCAAAATTCGACCATAATTAATTTAATGTGTGATGTTTTTTTTTATTGATTTAATGTATTTTTTATGCATAATTTAAAAAAAATATGAGCATTCTGCACTCCTTCTCTATATAAACTATAAGTATGCGAAATTTCACACTCCTCCGTCCACGCAATTTTCGTAAAAAGGGGTACAAAGTTTTTGCTTCACATATTAATAATATAATAATATATATATATATATAATAATAACAATAATATATATATATACTGATGATGATTTCATTGAAATTATATTCCTCGGAGCCTCTTGTATAGTGTCAATGTAATAAAAAGTTAACCCTCAGCGGAATTGTGGTATCCCAGTGATAACACATACAAACAAATTATAACCTAGTGTTACAGTGAGCTTTTTAAAATAACACATAATATACATTGAAGTAACTAATACGACCAATTTTTTTTTTTTTTACATGAGCTCTACACAGGAGGCCCTGAGGAAAATAATCTCTCTCAGGGCCTATGTCATATTTGGGGATGCTGTGTGGAGGTTTTTTTTAAGGAAAGGAAATGGAGGAGAATTCTGGGAAGGAAAAGGGTTTAAGGATGGGTAGGAATGTGGGGTTCAGTGTGACCTGGTCATCCGCCTCCAAGACCTAGACAAACCTCACCCCATGAACCCGGGTACCACTGCTAAATCACCAAACGTAGCGAACCACTTGAGGTGACCTATGGCAGTTGGTTATCCAATAAAGGTTCCCGGGGTGGCGGTACCCATTCCCGCCTACCAAATTGAAAATATTTGCAGATGTCAAAAAATTCATAAAAAATTGAATAACATCATATTTACTGACATTTGTCATTCAATTCAAAATTTTGAAGTAAAAAAAAGGCAAAAGTCCGCCAAGAGTTAAGTAACTCGAAAACGCCGAATTCAAGAGTTACCTTGTTGTAGTAATTACTCCTCGACACTATCTTAATACAAACTAATTAAAATGAAACCATAAAAAGTTAGATAAAAAAGAGACAAAGTTAAAAAGCAAATTGTTATCTCATTCGTATCTTAGTAATTAGCGCATTTGAAACAAATTTCTACCACAATTACATTTATAAAATATAACATGAAAGTGAACAATTCGGAATATTATTTTTAAAGTGTGGCAAGAATTTTTTTCCAAATTGATTCTCTGAAGTATATTTTAGTAAATAAAGAAAACTTTACCTACCTGACTACATAACAACATATTATTGTCACAGATAATATACAATGTGACATGTGACTTTATCTATGCATGTTGCAAGCACACATTATGCATGAAGAATAAAATTAATATTTTCGTTGCAAAAATATCTCTCTATTAGGAAAATATTATTGTAAATGTCAACCTGAAATGAAAGTAGAAACTTAGTCGGTTTTGGAATGGGTGGTGGTAATTGCGTTGCGACTGCTTTTCTTTTTGAGCTGCTCTTTGAGCTGCGCTTTCTTCAGGTTTATCATCAACTGCGTGGATTGGTAGAGCCAGCTTCCCTATAAGACATAATACAAATTACATTCAAACTAAATAAACTTGATTGTAAGATGAGCGGTATGATAAAACACAGTAATTGTACAATTTTCACCCACATAAGGGTAGTTTTATCGTAGTCCATTGAAAACAATTAACATAAAAAGAGCCTAAATTGGAACCCACTTACGAGGTTTTTCCACATAAGATTTTTTTGTGTCCACCTGTAAAACCTTATAACCACTGTGGAGCGCCGAGAAATTTATAAAAAAAGATTTTTGTGCGTTTGGTTTTGGATTTGTCCACGCTCATTCAAAAAAATCATATCTCCGAATATTGATATGAAAACAGTCATCATTGATTATTTGTATGTTTTATATAAAAAAAATTATTAAATTCACAAATGAGTGAAAATTGTATTTTTGTTAACAGAAATCATTAAAAATTGGATTTATTATGGGATATTTATGAGAATATTTTTACAGTTCTAGTTCAGCAATAGAATAAAAACATTTAAAGTGATTTTTCAATTGTAATTAGTAATAGACTAAAAATTATATCGATTTCTTTGTAATGAAACACTCTAATTGAATTAATATTAAAAACCGCACAGTTTGTGATATTATACCTATAACATAATGATAAAACATGCCACTCCTAAGACAGCAACTCTCTGACATATGCAAACTAAATTTCACTTTCACATCTTATTTTTAATTACAGGACTTGGAGTAACTTTAAGTAAGCAAAGAATTCAATAACGAAAACATTGATTATATAATACATAACAGAATTTACCTAAAATAAACATCCACTGGATTTTTGATCGCGACAATTCACCACCATGAAAAAAATCTTGTAATTGCTGATTGTACCGCTAGCTTATTTCATTGGAAACGGATTACTGCCACCTCTTGATTGATTATCGGTGAAAGCATTACCTCAGCTTGCAACTCACAAATTCAACGAGCCACGGTAAGGTTCAAATATATTCTAATAAGGGACCATCCATAAATTACGTCACACAAATTTCATGATTTTTTGATCCCCCCGTCCCTGTCACACATTGTCACATTTGTGAGATCCCCTCCCCCCTAGTGTGATGTGACATATTTTGCAATTTTACATCTAAAAACAATCAAAATTCAGATTTTTACATGTGACGTCACAGAGCTGATGACCCCCCCCCATACCCCTTGTCACATTTCTCTACTCCCCTTCCCCCCCCTTAAGGTGTGACATAATTTATGGATGGCCCCTAATAAGTAGAAGCAGGCGCTCACACTGTGGGCGCATTATTATGTGGAATCATTAGAAATAAGGTGTACCCCAGAAACATTTAGAATTTACATATTACATTTTGTATAATACATAATTCCATATGGATAAGGAGAGGTCAAACACACAGCCACTGATTATTTCAAAATCAAATGTTTAATGTTATACGTTTAACATGAATTTTAAAAATCAATACACAATGGCTTGCATTATATTACATCATGTGTATGTAAATAAATTGACTTTTGAAGCAATTTTGTACAGAAAACAGTACTGAAGTTTGTAATATGTAATACTCCATATTTGGATCGTCTTAAACCATAGTGAGCTAACTCATTTTTGGCAGTTTCTGAGTTAGAGCTTGAAATGTGGGCTCAAAATCATAATCTAGCTCTGCCAGAGAGAACCAATCAGAGAAATACTGTCCTGACCAATCTTTGTGACGGAGCTAGATTATGATTTGGAGCCCTCATTTTGCTCTAATTAAAAAAATTGCAAAGTGAGTTAGTTCACTATGGTTTAAGACGATCCATTTCAGCACTAGGTATAAAACTTGATTTGGTAAACCCTTAATTACATGGAGCGAGTTTACAAGCTACTAGCCAGTAAATTTAAAAGTGGGTGAATCGGCGAGTGAGATTGCCATGATGACACACAAAACTGTCTACTCGCTCAGTAGCGACAGTGCAGCTAAAACATAAATAAAATAACGACTCTCGCGCGAACCAATTCAGTTAACATGTTGTAAAAAACTTGAGCTCGCAGCTAGCGCCACACGCTCGCTAGTAGTGAGAATTACGGCTCCCGCGCGAACTAATTCTGAGAGTTGCAAAATCAGCTGTAGGTAGGCCGCCATCTTGAGCGAGTAGCGAGTAAAGTTGACCACCTTTCAACTTTTTTCGTAGATTGTCCACAATCTGCTAATACAATGACACTGAGCGAGTTTACTAAGAGATAGTGAATTTCCCAGATAGTAGCTTATAAACTGGCTCAATGTCATCAAGGCAAGACTCACATTTCCAGATGCTCAAAATTAATAAAGTGTGCAATTGATGCAAAAATAAAACAGAATATACTTACCACCATTATCATACAGTTCAGCAGTATTGGAACTGAAAAAACTATAGAGATAAAAAGTCCTTTGCTGTCAAAATACTGTTGTCGTGAAAATAGTGCCCAGTTTTTGGAGGCAAATTCGTTGATGCTCTCAGAGAAAAACACCATGAGTACTGAAAAAAAGAATGTTTACTATAATATAATAACATGAAACTAATAGATTACTGCAGATATTATACTGTTAGCAGTGTATTTAAATATTGCTGTCTCACACATTTGGTTCGCTCATCCACCGCCAGAGGCACTGCTTGCGCCCCTGGTGGCCAGCAGGGAAACTACTGCAGCTACTGCGGTCGTAAAGAAGGGATTGACTGGAACTACTGACACCTGCTGGTTGGCAGGACTGGCCGCGAACTACGAACAGCCAACGGCTGGGAATTTGAATGGCGCGACGTAATTGGATGTTATTATTGTCATTTACCGTGGAGACAACATATTTGATTCCAAATATTTATTAGCCATTTATTATTGCTAACAAGACATAAAAGATACTTTATAACAGAGCTTCCCAAACTTATTTCAACTGTGACGCCCTTGGGAAGTTGCCATATTTTTGCGACGCCCCTCCCCCCCCCCGGGTGAAAAATTAGGTTTTTGGTCACGGTGGGGGGGGGGGGGTTAAAAAGTGCAAAAAGTTTGTCACGTAGTATGGGTACGTTCCCTAAGTATCTGAAAAGATAAGGGACCTCTGAAAAAAAAAATTATTTATGTTTTAAGTTCCGTTTTTTCGGTGATTGCGGTTGATTTTTATTTTGCAAAGTGTTTTTTTTTAATTTGAAATTCAGTTTCTAATTCAGTGGTGAGTGTATTCGTACTTTTAAATTATTATTTCACGTAGCAAACAGTGTTTTATTTGGAAAAGCACAGTATTATTAGTATGTTTACCAAGTTCCGATATCTTTCCAATTAATTAATCATATTAATTAACATATA
Source organism: Glyphotaelius pellucidus (assembly GCA_936435175.1). Classification (NCBI taxonomy): domain Eukaryota; kingdom Metazoa; phylum Arthropoda; class Insecta; order Trichoptera; family Limnephilidae; genus Glyphotaelius; species Glyphotaelius pellucidus. The sequence goes on from OW386541.1 coordinate 1,382,282, forward strand.
ACAGGATTTTTTTTTGTTATTGTTTTTGGGGTGTTATGCCGTGTTTCGCTACCTCCTTCTTTAGCCAACGTTTCGGACAGCGTTACAGTGTCCATCATCAGGGCAGATGAGTAAATGATATTGGTGAGAGTGTTTACTTATGTGTGTCGAAGCGATACCGTGCTGCCAGCTCCATTTCTCTATGAGCTGGTGTTAGGTTGGTGCTGCCCACGGGCGCCCCGGGGCGTCGCGACTCACAGTTAGGGAAGCCCTGCTTTATAACATTACCACATAAAAATTATAATTTTTTTTTTCTTATAAAAAGAAAGACAAACATTTCCAGGTTACAAATAACCCAACAATATTTGAAAATCTCCTACTACCACCACAGTAAGCCGAAAATGTTGCTTGAGTCGTGATGGAGGCCTTAGCCACCCGAGGAATCGAACACGCGACGCCCGGGTGGGAGCCAAACGCGATGCCCATTTGGCCACTGACCGGCCGAATGAAAAGGTACTTACATAATGAAAAGAAGAGCACAATTTGGAAATTTCCATAATTTCTCGTTGTAAGACACGTCAATGTTATTGTAATGTGAAAAGAAATCAATCCCATTAGCCAGGGGTCTCTCCATTCAATCTGAAAGAAATAAATATATCAACAAACCATTATTTTTTCAAATTTGGGAGGCAGGTATGAGTACCGATCAACACCCCTGCCAAAGTGGTTGGTTACGTTTGGTGACTTAGCAGGGGTGCCCGGGTTCATGGGGTGAAATTTGTTTACGTCTTGGCGGCAGATGCTTTGTGGCGGGCCGTGCAATAGATGGGGCAAGGGATTGGTGAGAGATGGATTATTACATTCGTCACTCCTTTTTCCTTGCCACTTCTTCCTTTCCCTAAAAAGACCCTCCACACAGCATCCTGAAAAATGACACAAGGTTTTTTTTTCCCTCAGGGCCTCCTGTGTTGATAATGAAAAAATCTAATTATTGCCCCTAGACACTGGAATTTCATTTCTAAGTTTAATTTTTGTATGTCTTTTATAAAACTATTTTGATTTGGTTTATACACCTAATCTGTTATGAAGTCATAATATTTGGACCTTACTTTTTACATATTTTTTTTTGCTGGTGCATTCCTATAATGGATACTAAATATTATTATCTATCTCAGAACAGACATTGTATAGAGAGGCAGGTAATAGCACGTACATGGAAATACTTAATAAATACCCAGTTTTTCAGCAATGAAATGAAATTATTGAAAATATGTCAAGGTTAAGGCAAAGCAGAGGTACCATTGTAAAATTGAAGGGTGCGGATACAATAGAAAAGCATAAAAAGTGTTCAAAATCGTAACCATTACGTACATCATATTGATTTATGGAATATTTTTTCCCATATTACGACATTGTAGGAAATGCAAAAATAACTTTTTTGTGACGCAGGTACACGAATGCTGTTTCAAGTTTACGTTTTCGGCAGTACGCAGTACGAATCGGCTTTATAGACCGAAAAATAAACAAATAAAAAAATAATAATTTGATTGAAAAAATCACTATCAGGGCGAATTTTACGAAAACATAATATCATTTATCTTAAAACCAAACCGCTACAATAATAAAAGCGGGTAAAGTCGAATACGACATGCTAATAACGATAATAAATGTGCCGCGATTACGTACATCTGCGTTAAATGGACGAAAGGTGGGAATGCAGTGTTAAAGACAGTTACGATTATTTGGAAGAGTTTTAAAAAAACATAAATGCTATTTGGTTTTACTTACACTTTGTAAATATTTAATGAATCCATTTATTTCATTGATTTCAATAAAATCTGTATCCATGTTGAATAACATTTATGTATTATTTGGTATACGTAAATGTCATCCAACTTATTTTTTTCTATGGAATATTCGAAGAGTTGGCCTTTCGAAACCCATCCTCTTTTGATTTTTGGACTAGCGATTATCGTCCGAATGATTCCAACATGCAACATGTCACCATAAATTAATTAGTTGAACTTATCTCTAAAAAGGCGGCGTTTAATAAAACACCTTTATTAATTTCGATATTTTTAAATACGAACGCCTTTTAAAATGTAAATACGCAATGTACGCGTAAAAAAACGTAATGTACGCAATCACGCTGAAATAATGTTCTAATTATTATCACAAAAATAGCAGTTGATGAAAAGCAACGAAAAACCAAAAAATAACCCTGAAAGAGGACTTGGCATATCTATAAAGCACTGTGCAAACAATTATACAGAAATGGCGGCCAAGATGGAATCTATATTCATTATTTATCATTTGCCCTTCTCTTGGGTGTTTTGTTTAGTAATTGATCAAAAGATAGGTTGATCAAAACATTTTTTCAAGGTGTCTTCGAGAATCAGGACCGAAATGATTTTTATTCACCATTTTACAGATCGCAGGAGTTTGAAGATTCCATTATATTTTTTTAACACAAGACCGATAGGCTAGCTTTACACTCGTAATTAAAAATTACGGATTACGTAAGATTTTGACAGGTTACTCCCAGGAGCGTTTACATATGCATCTGACTTGTGGTAATTAATGATCACGGAAGTGTTTCGGAAGTTCGACCTGTGTAACTGCTCATGCGACCGTTTACATCTGTAAATTTATTTGCGATAAGATGGCTTCCTTTCAACAACGACCTGCTACTCTCAAATTTACGCGATTTTGTCAAATTTACGCGATAAAGTCGAAAAGGACCAAATAAAGTGCTGAAATAGAATTTGGCTTTAATTAAACAATTCTCCAGGCACTTTTTTGCCGTCAAAGGCGAAAATTAATGGATTTCTTTCATTTTATTCGAATGACAGCTACCTGACAGCTGCCGACAGCAACCGACTTCGTATTCAAATACGTAATTTTAAAAACAGAAATATTGAGATTATAAAGGTTTGGACCGATAATTGAATAGAAAGATGTTCATTTTCAGAAAAATCAAATAAGTGGAAATAAATACTAGTTTTATAGGAAAAAAATCCAATAAAAACAAATGTCTTTTGATTTTTGACATTTCACAACGGCGCATTTTGGTACTATTTCTTACAAAAAGTCCCTCAGCTTATCAAACTGATTTTATAAGCTGTGAGAAGGCTGTAATTTCGCGCGGACGCGATTAGACCTGTCAAAAAACTTCCGGAAGAAGAAGTTCTGTAACATGCTTTAAATTACGTTAAGTGACTTTTGGTGTCGTTTACATTGGTAATTTGGCCATAATTCGCTTACACGAGCGAATTACGGGAAAAAACTTACGAATGTAAAGCCAGCCTAAATAATTAGTGTAAATTGTGAAATGTAATAAATAAATAAATTCTTTGTAGTGGATCTAGCCGATTTCCGGTTGACCATAGAAACTAGAAACACAAAAATTTGGTCACTGTCGTTGTCAGGTGTACCACAACCACAGATAAAGTGTCATCGGGATTTATGAAGGATGGCGGTGACGGCGGAGAAATTGTCGCTCGACGAATTGGTTCAATATGTTAAATTATATCGGCCTATTTCTGCAATTTTTCAAGGAGCAATCTTTCCATTTCTCATAATATATCCAATAATTTTGTACACATGGATATTTGTGTACGGAATCGAGGATCACTATGAAGCAGGGTGTTTGACGATCGCTGGTGCCGGAGTGTTGCAAATTTTAACATGTCTCTGTTGTTATTGGAGTGTACACGTACAATGTTTCTTGTCATGCTTCTCGGTAAGATTTCTCACCTATCCTATGAATGGATTTCATCAATTGATCATCTTTTTAAATGAGTTGTTTATTTCTAGGAAACGGATCCTTTGAAAGCGAAAATGGCTAAAGTGGTTCCTACATCCAACAATGGTTTTGCGGAAATAGTGAGGCTTTATCATATAGAGGTATGCACGATTTATAATTTAATTTCCAGTGAATGGCCAAAACTGGGCCTTCTACAATTATTCACTAACCCGAGTGCTCGGCTTTACAGTTTGCAGGGCTAATGGAATCTTCACACCACAGTTGAATTCATGATAAATTCACTCCGCAGCATAGCTTACCATATTGTTGCAACGTGTTGTGTTTCTAACTCCTAGGGTTACAAGAGGCGAGAACTCCCAGTCGTAGGAATAAACTAGAGCTCGACGACAACGACGTTCGTCGCATCTTGTTTGATAACGAAAAAGACCAAAGATAACAGAACAGTGATGTCACATACAGCTGGGGCTAGTATATAGTCAGATTCTACTCTGAATATCCTGCCCGCCACCATTATATGCCACATAAATAAAAATGAATTCTTTCTAACACATTGCTTCCCCTCTATGCCAATAATAATATATATGGTGATCATTTTCATTCTTGTTTCTATTCTGTTTCAGAATACCGAGGAAAAACTGCCCAAAGTGTGGTTTATGTTTCAAAAGATTAAATATGTCTTTGATTGGGATAAAAAGGCTTTCAAGATAATAGAGTTTCCCATTGATAAATGGACCAGTCAGTATTTGCAATCAAAGGGCTTTCAAGATGACCAAGAAATAGCGCTGGCAGAATTCGACTACGGAAAGAATCAATTGGATATGGTAAGATTTTTTCCTTTCTTAAAACTACCTCAGAAGTTAATAGCTATACTTTTTTAAAAATAAAATGAGAACTAACTTTGACTTCTGACATTATTTTTTTAGGATGTTCCTGAGTTTATGGAATTGTTTAAGGAACGTGCAACGGCACCATTCTTTGTTTTCCAAGTTTTCTGTGTTGGTCTGTGGTGCCTGGACAAGTATTGGTATTACAGTCTCTTCACCCTGGTCATGCTCGTCATATTCGAATGCACCCTTGTTCAGCAACAGCTTCGGAATATGTCTGAAATAAGGAAAATGGGAAACAAACCATACAACCTCGGTGTGTACAGGAACCGGAGATGGAGAATGCTCAGCTCCGACCAATTAGTCCCTGGAGATATTGTTTCTCTAGTAAGATCTATGAATGACGCGTTGGTCCCTTGCGACATCATTTTATTACGAGGATCATGTATCGTTGATGAATCAATGTTAACTGGAGAGAGTGTACCTCAGATGAAGGAGCCATTAGAATCAGAAGACAACTCTTCCGATAAACCATTTGACCCCGAGGGTGACGGTAAACTCCACCTGCTCTTTGGTGGCACTAAGGTAGTGCAACATTCTCCCCCTCACAAGCAGTCTCTATCTGGATTAAGAGCTCCCGACAATGGTTGCATTGGTTATGTTGTCCGCACGGGATTCAATACCTCGCAAGGAAAGTTGCTGAGAACCATATTATTTGGTGTAAAACGTGTCACGGCCAATAATCTGGAGACATTCGGTTTTATTCTATTCCTTTTGATATTCGCAGTGGCAGCAGCTGCTTATGTATGGATCAAAGGCTGTGAAGACCCCGAACGAAATAGATACAAGCTTTTCTTAGAATGCACTCTGATATTGACTTCAGTCGTTCCTCCCGAATTGCCGATAGAACTTTCTTTAGCCGTGAACACTTCTTTACTGGCTCTGTCAAAACTTGGAGTGTTCTGCACGGAACCTTTTAGGATACCTTTTGCTGGGAAAATACAGATATGCTGCTTTGACAAAACAGGCACCCTGACCAGTGACAATCTAGTTGTGGAAGGAGTAGCCGGTGTTAAAGAAGGGGATCCACTGGCTGTTCTTCCGCTGACTGATGCTCCGTTAGAAACAATCCATGTTTTAGCAACTTGCCACTCGCTGGTTCAACTGGAAGATGGTTTAGTCGGTGATCCCTTGGAAAAGGCTACACTCACTGCGGTTGAATGGAATCTAACTAAATCTGATGCAGTTATTCCAAAGAAAGGAAGATCTCCCGGACTTAAAATATTTCAACGAAATCATTTCTCCAGTGCTCTCAAAAGGATGTCCGTTCTTGCTGGTTACCAAGCGAATGAGATGGGTGCTCTAGAAACTAAATATATTGGCGCAGTCAAAGGGGCTCCCGAAGTTCTCAAAAACATGTTTAGCCACATTCCTTCGCATTATGATGATACTTATCTCTCTTTATCAAGAAGAGGCGCTCGGGTATTAGCCTTGGGGCACAGAGAATTTGGAAAATTGAGTTCACAAGAAGTGCGCGATCTAAAACGTGAAGACATAGAGTCTAAACTTAACTTTGTAGGATTTGTAATCATATCTTGTCCTTTAAAAACAGATTCCAAGAAGGCAATAGCAGAAATTATAAACGCTTCACATTCCGTGATTATGATAACTGGAGATAATCCGTTAACAGCCTGCCATGTGGCCAAAGAGTTAAAGTTTATAGGAAAGATCCATACATTGATTCTGACGAAGAGTGAAGAGAAATGGGGTTGGCACTCCATCGATGAAAGTCTCAAGTGTCCAGTAGAACCCAAGGACCTCAAGCAATATATCACTAACTATGATCTGTGTATAACCGGGGAAGGTTTGGCCCACTTGGTGGAGCACTACCCCGCTTTCTTTTCAAAGGTTTTACCGCACATTCGGGTGTTTGCAAGGTTTGATCCTAAGCAGAAAGAATTTATTATTCTCAAATTGAAAGCTTTAGGTTTCAGCACATTGATGTGTGGAGATGGAACTAATGATGTCGGAGCTTTGAAGCACGCTGATGTAAGTTGATTCAAATCTACTATTTTATATCACTTTCTTCTCCTTTGAAAAATCACGGAAGTAACTTGACTTATCTGAGAAATTTTTATTCTACGGAATCAAAAAATGTTACACGTTTCAAATACAGAAAGAAAATACTTGTCCGATGAAATATATAATTGGTAGGTAGGTAATTTATCATTTGTCCTACTTAGGCAAATATAGGCGTTATTGTTTAATAATTGATTATGCCACATTAATTTGACCAGTCAGTGGTTGAGTGGGCATCGCGTTTGGGTCCCACCCGGGCATCGCGTGTTCGATTCCTCGGCTGGCTGAGTCCTCCATCACAACACAAGCAACATTTTCGGCTTTCTGTGGTGGTAGTAGAGATTTTCAAACATTGTTGGGTTAGGTTACGGTTACCCGGGAATGTTTGTATTTCTTTTAAAAAAAAAAAAATTCATGATTAATAATTATTTTCAGGTGGGAGTAGCAATTTTATCCAATGCTCCAGAAAAGCTGCCAGACAAAAAAGACAAAGTATTAAAAGATATAAAGGATAAGGAAAGGCGAAAATTGTTAGAAAATGCAGATTCTAGGGATCCCCCTCTACTAAACAACACGGTAAACCGGAATCCAGCGATACGTGCAAGGGGAGATGGGCCCAATGCCAGGAATGGACCTTCCCCCGAAGTGGTAAATGCCAGAATACAAAAACTGCTCAAGGAAATGGAGGACATAGACAAGAATCAAGTGGTCAAACTTGGCGACGCCAGTATAGCCGCCCCCTTCACCAGCCGACTGTCCAGTATCATGTGTAGTAAGTTCATTAGTATATTGTAGTAAGTTCTAATTGAACTGATATTGTTGCCAATATTGCAGAATGCAAATCAGCCAATCTGTCTAGATAAAAATGATCCACCTCTTAGAAGGCCTTGAAATTCTAGGAGTGGTCTGGATTCTTGGGAGAAGGTACACCACACCCAACCAATTGCACGTCTCTAGGTTTTATGATTCGTCATATTTCTGGGAAAAAGACATTTCAGTCAAAATCCAAGACATTAAACATTAAGGATGGGTTGTTTCAAAAAATTTGATGGATTCATCAAATATTTGACATTGATTTTCACGTTCTGTGTAGGTTATATTCAAGTTCCGTTATTATATCGTTACAGAGCTGCTTCACAAAATTGAAATAATCACAGAACTTGAATAGAACTTACACAGAACGTGAAAATTAACATCAAATATTTGATGAATCCATCAAATTTTTTGAAACAACCCGTCCTAACAGTCCTCATACTTTTATTTTTTCTCGACTTATAAAGTAGATTTTATTAAAAAAATGCACAGTTAGATTAAATACCAAGATGTTCCATTTACGGTACATATTTTACTGACAAACCTAGAATATTTCTAGGTGATTAAATTCTCAATCTAAAAAACATTATTTTCACAATTTAGATTGTGAATGAAGCCATTGCCTTAAGTATTCTTTCCCATTCTTTGAGTATGTCAGCCTAGTAACGCATTGTATTACATTCTAATTATTTGTTTGTTTGTTTGTTGCAGTATGCCACATAATAAAGCAGGGTAGATGCACTCTTGTGACCACACTTCAAATGTTTAAAATACTGGCATTGAATGCCTTGATTTTGGCGTACAGTCAATCTGTACTTTATTTAGACGGAATTAAATTCAGTGACACTCAAGCTACACTCCAGGGACTATTGCTAGCATCGTGCTTTTTGTTCATTTCACGGTCAAAGGTTTGTATAATTGGTTTTATTATTTATGTCTTATTCCGCTTCTCGGTTAATACGGAATATTTCTTATTCAAACAGTTAGATTTAGCTTTATTATCACGAAAAGTGAGTATTTCGTCGTATTATATAGTCGGGGGAGACGAAAAAATATGCACGTTACATTTTAATTTTGTTAAATTAATTCACCTGCGCGATATACAAACTTCGCTACTCCATATTTATGTTACATTTCATAGACAATCAATGCTGCCAGTCATAGAAAAAATATTATTGCCGTATAAAACAATAATTTATTCTTGTTATGAAGTGAATGCATTATTGACAAGTTTGAACCTGTATTTATAACAGAAGAATATGGAAAGAAAGGTATTAGAATAGTTACACATACCCGTTAGACAAACCCTGCTTGCCATACAAACCATTCGAAACCTGGGATGTATATGTATGTATTATTTGCTTATTATATAGCACTTACTTTGATCTTATATATTTTATAATCACCTACTTTTTTATATTCTTTCTAGTATATATATGTTTTTTATGTTCTACACTTTTAGTACTATATTATTTTATATTCTACTATATTCTTCCTAACTCTTTTATAATAACTCTATAGCAATTTACATCATTTTATATTCTTTTGTATTCTATAATATTTCTTTATTATTATTTTATTTTATATTTTTTATTTTCTCGCACATTTTTTTTTATTGCTTATATGTTAATGTAATATATAGAAAATCGACCACCACAACACGGGCATGTGCCTAGCATGGTGGTCGAAAAATTCTAAAATTTATGTAACCAACAATTCAATGAATAAAGAAAACTTAAAAAAAAAAAAAAATATCTCATTGATGAATGACACGCAGCTTGATCCTCAACCCAGTAGTACTGGGAATAATTTGAATTAGGCACTTTTGTTTTTATTTTGACGAGAATTTATTTATTAAGGTTGGTACTTCTGACGAATGTTATATTTGATTATCTATTAATTAAAAAAAGGAATATTCCGTGTTATCCATGTATCGAACCTCGAAAAGCAACATTCTGTGAAGCGGGCTTATCCGTTTTTACCATGGTTTTTTGTTGACTGTTGAAGTAATCATTCTAAAACTTTATAATCTCAGATTATCACGGTGTGTAATATTTTTGCTGTGAAAATACATAACACAAATTTTCATTTCAGCCTCTCAACAAACTGTCGAAGCAGAGACCGTTGCCAAATATATTCAATGTGTATACAATAATGACCGTCTTGTTACAATTTGCTGTTCACTTCCTTTGTTTAATATATTTAGTAAAGGAAGCTACTGATAGGTCTCCACCGAGGTAATTATACACTTTACAAATGCTTATCTATCCATTTTAAATCCCACATAATATTTTTTTTAATTAAATTTTTTTTTTATTGTGCAACAGAATTATTCCAATTACAGTACAATTTAGTTACCATATCAGCATTTAGGCAGGTGACTTTTCAATAATAGTTTTAATGCATATAAAGAACAGTCACTTACATCCAAATGGTTTGCAAGTTCATTTGACAGCACCATTCCCCTCGTCATGCTGCTTTGCCAGGAATTTTTTGTGTTGATGTGATATATAGGTAGTAATCTGACAATAGTTACTAATGTTAGATTGCTAATCATTTTGACAGCTATTAAAGCAACATTGCAATAACGCTTGGCAAGCAATCATAAATTCAGCAAATTTTTGGAAGTAAATAATTTTTACTGAGTTACATTAATTTTATAGACCTTTCCTGGCTGGATTATACAATCGGTATGACCCTGCCCCTAGGGATATACCACCATTTTGGGAGGCGGGTACGGGCACCGCCGCCCCGGGGACCATTTATTCGATTACCAACACCTCCCCCAAGGGGTTCGCTACGTTTGGTGACCTAACAGGGGTGCTCAGGTTCATCGGGTGACGTGTGTCCAGGTCTTGGCGGTGAGTGTGTCTATCCACCAGCTGCGAAGCAGGCCGGATCGGGAGAGGCCAGTTTGGGGAGACCCTTTGACCTCCAGATTTTTCTCTCTTGACCCATTGTCTTGCATCGCAGCGGGAGGGATAGAATCATACGTCCGTCACTCCTGGACACACTGACCCCTAAACCTCTCCTTCCCAGAATTTCCTTTCCTTAAAAGGGTCCTTTACATAGCATCTCCAAAGATGTCAGATGCGTGGGGGTTAAAAAAAAAATCTACTCATAATGAAACGCTTTGCTTAAAATGGCTTTAGCTATTTTTAATAACCATATAATAGTTACATTCTCAGGATCTTTCTACGTCCTTTCTTCTCCTTTCCATTACCAACATTCCATAATAATGTGGGTGCTATAGTCCTTCTGTCTTCGGGGTGGTTGGAATTCTTTTCCCTTTATCGCATTACAAAAACACTTATCATTTTTCTTTTTCAGGGATGGAAAACCGAGACTGGCATTAGATATCCCTGACGATGAAGAGATAGAGTTTGTTCCAGATTTACTCAACAGTACAGTGTATATTATATCCATGGCATTACAAGTTTCCACATTTGCCATCAATTACAGGGTTTGTAAAATTTTCAACTATCATGATATCATGGGGTAATTACTACAACTAGGTAACTCTGAAATCAGCTAAGTCTAGTTGCCTAATTGAAACATGGAAAACACTTGTAACTAGGGTTACCCAATTACAGAATTAAGCTATACTGTTTTTTGGAGATACCCACAAAAAATGTATTAAATAACTTGATGATTCCAATGCGTTACCACTTTTCTCTTTGTAGCAATCATAGATTATAGAGGAAATAGTTATGCTTTTAGTGTGTAACTTAAAAACGCTAATTTCGGAGTTACCTAGTTGTGGTTATTACCCTACGATTTGTAAATAATATTTTATTTAGGAGTGAAATCATTCTAACAACAATCAACATTAAATTTAAACAGCTTTATATGATTAAACTTTTCTATATAACAGAGATAAATTTGTTTCTATATATATGTTTATGAAAACTGGCAACAGAATGTCAATCAGCCATTGAATAGATACAAATAAATAATACACTAGAAATGCCTTCCATATAAATTTGAATGAAAACCAGTGTCGCCACTGACTTGATACCTTTTGGTTCTAGTCCATTTAGCATGAGTTCTGTCTCTCTTTCACTTGTCTGACATAATTTATCGACATCTAATTTGATTGAAATGAAAATTTACAATGATGATGAAGCACATTTCTGTATTTGAAATTTATGCAAAGAATGGTCAAACTTTCAGATGTGTTTTGATGTGTACCGCCACAGCGTACTTCTTGTGTTCTTCTTCATTCTGTGCAATGGAGTATTGGCTAAACCCTCCAGTCGTCGGGCTTATTTCGTCGGAAGGTCAAAATATTTCCCCTCTGCAATAAACTCCAAATAAATGGAATGTTTCTGAATGCATCCGAAAACTAAGAACTGTTTTTAAAAGATGATGAATAACACTTCGAAATTTTATAAATCGAAATAAACATAATTTTTGAAATATATAAATTTTGAATGCAAACAGAAGAAAGTTTAAAAAATATGTTTTACTTTTTTTCTAAAATTACTGCAATGAAAAAAAAACACACACACACACACATATTTTATTAGGCAAATGTACTCTTTAACTTTAATAACTTTATCATCAACTCACTTTTTTGTCATTTCCAAGTAAAAATAATTTGTAAAAAATTCAACAAAATTTCATAAGTTTTTTTCAAATTGCGGTCGAACACTTTGGTTTCATAAAGGTGTACATTTTAATTATTTTGCAGTTTACTTTTAGATTTGAATATAAAGTATGGTGTTATCTCTTTCTAACACCAATTAAATCATATTTCTAACCATGAAAGTAAGAGAGACACAATGATTTCTAACACACTTCACACTAAAAGCATGAGACCTTTATGACTTATTCCTAAAACCGAACAAATTAACCTGAGGGGTTAAGGTTTCTGTAATAAGCTTTCTTAGAATTTCCGAAGCATTTAAACAGCATATTTTTTTAGCTAATTTTTGCTGTTACATAACACAGCATTGTAACATTATATTTGAGTGAAAGAGAATAACAGGTACATATCGTTGGCATAATGACTTCGTAAAGTTTTACTTGTAAAATTTTTCAGGGTGAGCCGTTCATGGAGGGACTTTCAGGGAACAGACCTTTGCTGTACAGCGTGCTGGCCTCTGGCGGAGCCGTGTTTGCCTTGGCCCTCGGTTTGCTGCCAGAACTGTCCTTACAGTTTGAAATAGTTCCTTTCCCCACAGAGGTATTTAATCAAAAATATTATTGTATTGAGAACAGCTATTACTTTGTGTTTATCTACTATGATTAAATGAAACAATATTTTATATGTTAACGCCGACCAGTTTCGTAACAACTTTTTCTTCCTCAGGGCAAATTGTATATTTACTTAATATTACAAAATGTTAATAAATTATGGGTGAATATATATTACATGTTGGATATATCTAAGAAATCTTAGATATGTTCCCTTTCACCCTCTGTTCCATCTCGTCCTCCCAGTGTTCACTAATCTCTAGTCACACCACTTTTACATCTATTCAACCCATAATAATTTTGTAATATTAAGTTAGTATATATTTTGCCCTGAGGAAGGAACAGTTGTTATGAAACCGGCCGGCGCTCATATAAAAAATATAGTGGTTTAAAACAAAGTGCGTAACTCATTTAAAAATATTACTGATAATTTATTTATGCATTTGTAGTAAATCCTGCACAAGTTTTCACGTTTAATCTGATTTACTTGGCTTTCGCAAATGCGATCCATTGATGGTTATCTCCGTATTGTAATAAGCGTATCTGTATACTTTCTATTAAATATACGTTTAAAGTATATACATATAGATTTGGTAGAAAGTATCATCATCATCATCATCATCATCATCATCATCATAATATTAATACGTGAAGCAGCCAAAACTTTGTACCCCTTTTTACGAAAATTGCGCGGATGGAGGAGTATGAAATTTCGCACACTTATAGTTTATATAGAGGAGGAGTGCAGAATGCTAATATTTTTTAAAAATTATGCATAAAAATAGATTAAATCAATAACAAAAACATTACACACACTACCATGTATTTGACACACACACTCGCGTCTTTACTCTATTGTTTATTGTTAAAGTCTATGGTCAAATTGAGAATAGATTAATATTGTTTGTCTTTTATATTATTTGTCTATGGTCTTACTGAATGTCAAACATAAAAAAAAAACATAACAATTATGGTCGAATTTCGACCATTGGGCGACCACTAGTATAGAATAAATTTTTAAAACATTTACTCAAGAAATACGACAAAACTACAAATAATAAGTTAACTTTACAAAAAGATGCACATTGTCAGATCTGTTGTTTCTATATAAACACGTAGTCCCGAATTGCTATCCGTCATTGGTTTAAATGTTCCAATGAGTACCAGGCACACTTCCTTTTTCATATAGATGCTAACAACACGAATGCAGCAAATAACTCACCAATTACTCGCGCAATCACGACTTATAACCACTAATATCCCTTGTAAACACAGAAAACTAATTTATTAAATTTCTTGAAGTGATATAAATTGTTTTGAAACTACTTACACTAGAAATTTTCATTAAATATCAGTCAATTACAATTTGTGAGCATATAATTCTTGGTTTTAATATTTCTCTTATCTCCACATTTTTTATTATTATTACTCATTCATTCATTAATTAATTAAGTTTTAAGATCCTTTCATGTCTCAGGCGAAATTACCTAATGTCATTCTATGGACTTATACACGGTGTCCGGAAACTCGTGGTACAAGCGGAAAACTGGGGAATCTACATCACATTTGGAGTCGATTTTGTAGTATAACTTTTTTTGATTTGAGCTTCCGTTTTCGAGTAAATCGAGTCGGAAGTTGATTTTTTTTTTTTAAATTCTTGTAAATTATTAGTGACGATCACAGTACCTAAGTAATAAAAACTATTTGAAAGAAAAAAAAACAAAGAAATCAAGGATTTAAGGCATTATTTTATCATTAAATCAATGTAAAAATAAAACGGTCGGCTGCTCAGAGGCTAACAAAGCTGATTTGTTATGGTGTGATATCGTAGGAACCCCCAAATGCGGGTTTACGGCACTTTAGTTTACGCCGCGCCGGTTCGCCGTTGACATCTATCAACAATCCTTTCGATAAACTTTAAACAAAGTGTGTGTTTGTGAATTACTTTTGTGTTATTTTCTTATTCAAACGATAGTGCTTGATTAATTATTGTGTAATGTACCAACGCAGAATATATGACATGTAAAATGTATTTTTTATGATGTAGTTTTGGATTTTTATAGTGCAGTGTTGTTTTTGGATTGAAAACGGAACATTGCTACATAATGTAAGTAGGTAACCACCCATCTGTGCTATCAATTTATCTCACAAGATTTGTTCGAATTGGTCCAGTAGCGAGTATAGTTGATTTGCCGAAAATCGTTGGTTTTAGTTTCAAGTAGAGTACATTATTGGCCGCCATTAGTGGGCTGCTACACAACAAAGTAAATACGCTAATTAACCATATTGTAATGCTTAGATGACGTGAAATTTTAAGAGAGGTGTTATAATAAATAAGTAAGATGAGAATAAATAAACTATGGACACGAAGAGATTAAAAGTAGCATAAATAAATAGTTTTAGAATAGCATCTTCTCTCCAACGTCAAAATATGTCCACGTTAACCCCACAGTAGCTGTAATTTTTTTATTTTAAATTTTTTTCAAAATTTTAATTGTAAAAATGCTTAAATTGAAAATCTTTATGTTTATTTGGGTTCTCTATGTGATGTGGATTCACCAGTTTTCCGCTTGTACTACGAGTTTTCGGACACCTTGTATGACCTACCTAACCTAATTAACAAATATTATATGTTGTAATCATGGTTTTTTTATTTCCAGTTCAAAATAATCCTCGTCCAAGTCCTGGTGGCCGATATGGTATTTGCCTATGTGGTGGACCGCAGCTGCCTCTGGCTATTTGGAGAGGGGAGGCTGCGATCAGCTTGAGTGTAATATCTAATCAACGTCGCCACGTGTCGACTGACATTCTTACAATCTAAGTGTGTACTTCCACTGTGATGTTCTTACAATCCAAGTACTTTGACTGAGATATCTTTACAATCCAAGTATGTATGAATTTTGAATGTGACATTAGTACAATAATCTTATGTTCTAAGTAATTTGGATGTAATATTCTTACAGTATAAGTACATACTTAGACTATTGACATTTTTAAAATCCAAGCACCTTGGACTGTGACATTTTTTCATAATCATAGTACTTTGACTGTGACATTTGTACAATCATTGTACTTTTATGGTGGCTTTGTTGAATATGCGACCAGTTTAGACTGGCCGAGTTGGTATTGCGTTCGTGTCCCATCCAGTCGTCTTGTGTTCAAGTCCTCCATCATGACACAAGCAATATTTTCCGCATACTGTTGTGGTAGGAGGAGATTTTCAAATATTGTCAGGTTATTCAAAACCCGGGAATGTTTGTCTTTCTTTTTAAAGAAAAAAAAGTGCAATTATTATTTTACAGAATAACATTATTTATTCCTGAATGTGTGCAAAATCAGAATCACTTAGAAGTTAATGTTTTGTCCACTTAGATTTTAGTTTCACTGCAACCATGTCGATCATCAAGTTGATTAGTCAGACATCTCCAAAGATTAAGTTTTGAGATAATGAGGAAAGCAGTGTTCAAATGCTCGCCGGGAATCAAATATTATTTACACTTGTCTGTGTTTTACATATTAAATCTATGTATAAAAAATTTAAATATGCTTGCTTATAAATATATAAGTTATAAGTGAGTTGTCTATGTATTGCTATATTAAGCATAGGAAATGTTTGAAACTTTCAAAATGCCTTCCTTCTCCCCCGCAAAGGTTTCTGGATTATTACAACCACATGACAATACATCTAAAAAATTTTTACTATTACAAAAACTCTTGCGAAACTGTCATGGGAGAATGACATTTTGCAATTCCTCGATTTTTTAATCAATATTCAATTTTTGAATAAACTCTTTGAATTAATGAATTTACTTAGTATAAGTAAGTAAGAATTATACGCATTTTAAATAGGTACCAAATTTGATTGATTGTTCTTCTAGTATACAAAAATAAATATTTGTAACATATGAAAAATGAAAATTTTAATAAAAAAATTGTAACAGGTGGCGCACGAGTGCGAGAGCAATGTTTAAAAACTGAATGTACTGGGACTGAATATATGGGACAGGGGAGCGGGAGAGGGGAAAGGGAAGGCGAAGAAGGTGTAGGGGGATTGCGTGAGGGGAAGGGGACATGGGAGGGGAAGGGGCGGCGGAAGGGAAACGGCACGAATGGGAAAGGATACACAGGGAGAAAAAATTTCTTTATTGTGTGGCATTGCAACGCTGCCGTGAAATTGTTACATTTTGAAGTATTCTACTGGTAACCTAGAAAACATTAACATTTTGTTTAATTCACTACAAGTTTTTCTGCATTATAATATTGGTTTGGTAGTGTTCATGAGTGATCTGAATATTGTACCAGATAGAGGGAACACTTTTACATTTAACTGCATACTCAACTCAAATTTCGATTTTTCGAAGATGTCTGACTAATCAACTAGACGAATTGATGAACTTTATTTAAATAAATTGTATTTTAGATACATAGCTTAATTCGCCTAGTTTTAATTGGCGAACAATTCACACTAATAAATTTGTTCGTATTTGAAGGAATGCTTTCACTATATTTTTGAGGCAGTTTTAAACCTTGAATTCCGAAAATAATTTGAGAGTGAATTGGAAAGGTCCTTACAGGTATTAATTAGCTGATACACCTGCCATCTTTGTTAAGAGAATAAGATGATAACCTTATCAACAAAAAATACATAATGTTATGTATATTTCTAATAATTTTTCTCACGTTTTCATTTTTGATGTGAAATTTATTCTACGCATTTTTATAGTAATTCGCTGGTTGACGTTCACTGTTCCTAATTGCCTGCAAACTTTTGGTGCTCAAATTATATTTAATGAAAGTTCCCACAATGTTTAGCTTGTTCGCATCTGACTGACATGTACAGCAATTATTACGATAATGCATAATTTGAGGTTTGTAAAAACCAAAACAACAGTGTCCATCAATATCAATAATAGTGGAGAAACACCATTTTCATTGATCATTCAATGTCGGGTGCATTCAATTTGTGACTATTGTTTTCTAGATTCATAATTTTATTTCTATAAAATTATTTACAAGAATGTTTTATTTATTATAAAATCACACCACAAAGTATTTGCTTCATATGAAAAATTAATATTTTTTTGGTTTCAGTTTTTGTTGTAGTTAAAATTTGTACAACCACTTTTATTTATGTCAGGAACCAATAAATTCTAAAATTTAAAATAATGTATTTTAAAAATGTTTGTCACTATCTAGTATGTACATAATATTACATATTACTGTACTATAATGCCTTTATTTTACAATACATTTGGGAAAGCATCCCTTCAGTAATTTTTTCTGTCACAAACATCTCTGCAGAGGATAGAATGTACATAAAATATTGTTGACAAGTTAACTCCCAAATGCCCATATGCAGTAAAACTCTCTCGGTTATTCAAGAAACTGGCAAAAATATATGTGGGAGAGAATAGGCCATTTTACAATATTAAGGAACCGAAAAAATAATTTAAGGTGATGCACTATAAAGCTACGCAAAATCATATGATTTTGGATTGAAAATTAGATCGCTTAGAAATATTTTAGATGCGTTAATTAAATACTGCTAGTAGAACACATATTTGCCTTTGAAATAATAGAGTATTTTTTATTAGTCTTTTTATAAGTCCAGAAAAAAATAAAGTATCAGGCCTTTAAAAACTGCTTTAAAGTTCAAAATCTCCTGCTTACGAACCCTTTTTCAGTTATGGTTTTATTGTGTAATGTGGAAAATTAAATTCTTTAGAAAATGATAGTAAAATATTTAAATATATATGTGCCTGAGCTTTGCAAAATAAAATAAAACATACTTTTGGCAAATTTTTTTTTGCCAAAAAGTATGTAAGTTAAACGTTATTGTAAACCTTATCACCATGTATATAAGGAGTGTTATATTGTTAGCAGTCTGATCCTGAATTTGCAGGACATGGTGCATCACCTTAAGCATGGAAACTTCTTTAGTGCGTTTAATGTTGCTGACACACTTGCTCTATACTATACTCTCTATTTCCACATACTCGCCTATTTCTGCATATCGTTCACCCATGTGCTTTGCGTACAAATGTTGAAATAGGCCAAGCAACGAGAGTATAGTGTAAGTGTGTCAGCAATATGTGCATTTAAAAGTTCAGGAGATATGAAAATATAATTTTGTACATTCGTTTTGTTTGCGTACATAAAATCATTATTCAAAATATAGACTTTTATTTTCATGCAATGTATTGCTAATTTGGGTGTGTTACAATCAGTGTTGCCAATCCGGATTTTGAAAAAGACGTAGGCCTGACTAGAAAATTATGTAGATTTAGCCAATTTGCAACAAAAAGTTCATAGATGTACCGAAATGAAGAAGTCGGGTTAGATGAAACTGAAAAAATACCGTCACATATATAGACATATTTTTACCACAATGGAGGGGGCAAAATGGGATATGAGATGAAAATATTTTTACCTAACAGAGGGTGCCGAATGGGATATTGAATATATGGGATGGGGCAAGGTGGGGCGGAAATGGGATGGGTGCCTTGTGATTTTAAGCCATTTTTCTTGTGGCGCGTATTTTAGTATGAAACTGAGTGTTGTACAATTTGGTAGAAAATACGTAGATTCTAGGACTGGTAGATGTGCAGGAAAGGCCTAAAATATGCAGATCTATGTAAAAAGACGTAGAGTTGGCAACGCTGGTTACAATATCACATTGATACAAGAATATACAAGTGAAATTGGTTTTTCTATTGGGGAAATATGGTAAGACAGGTATTGTTTTTTCTTCAACATTATTTTAAGTAGCAAACTGTTATTAATTATTTTTACAAAATATTATAAGGGTTCTCATGGAATGATCAGGGATCGGGAATCTGATGGGAAGCAAAGGAATAAAACCAACTTTTTGGACTCCTCACGGTAATTAAAATTATAATGATTTAGTTGGATCGTAGGTAGTCTAAAATAACCCTATAGACATAAGTATGAAACAATATTACCAATCTATATATGATGCGGATAGACAAACTAATATAATATTTTGAACCCAACCTAATGTATTATCGGTTACATACCAACTGAGAATAAAGTCAACTCAACAACACCTCTTTGAAAAGTCATTAAAAGCTACGAAAAAAATTATTTTAAAATAGCCCATAACCCTAACCAACGTAACCTATTTAACCAATTTTTTATTTTTCATCACTTTTAATGACTTCTGAGGTGGTTCTGAGTTGGTTTCATTCTGAGTTGTCCGGTCACCGTATTATCATGTAAACATACAGAGCTACAAATATAAGTTGGCGGTGGCATAATCACGAACTAATGCTTTATCCAACATTTTAACCAGGAAACCTCACCTAGTCATAGACCACAGCGCCCTCCTTTTTCGCCAACTTATTTTTGTCGTGCTGTAAAAGAAATAAAGAAAATGATAAATCAGACCATTTTGACAAGAGCGCTAGAGAATCAATTAAAAAAAAAAACTTATTTAAGTAGATAGATAATGGTTTCATGACAACTTAAATAAATAGCATTTTAACACCCCTTTGGAAAGTCATTAAATGTGATGAAAATACAAAACAGTTCATAACCTAACCTAACGTAATCAACTCGACCTAGTATTCTTTTCTTTTTCATCATTTTTAATGACTTTTCAAGGGGGTGTTGAAAAGCCATTTTGTTGAGTTGTCCGGTCACCGTACATAATATACCGTTTGGGGAATTTGAATTAATTCATTATTTGTTTTTTACACCTTAATTTATTTATTATCATAATCCGTATGTAGGGTGCATACCAGATACATTCCAGTAGGATGATTTTGTAAGTGAAACCATTTCAAATGAAGTTTTCTTGATAGATTTTCCTCAAGGTCCGCTACGCACAAAATGGCAGTTAAATAATACTAACTTTAAATGAAAAATTACAAGAGTTTTATCACAAATTCACATAAAAAGTTCTAAACTAACCGGTTTTAAGACTTAGAATAGGAAGTTATTTAAAATCGACTGAATGTTTGAATACGTGTATTAAATTCATGTAAAAAACTTGTTAAGATAAAAACTGTGAAAATCTGAATTCATATTTTATTATAAATATTATTTTGTCAATATGGTAATCCTTCTTTGAATGAATTATAAAACGTTGAGCTTTTTCTGGATATGCTCCCATAACTAAATATTTGTCTGTTTGTAGGGTTTGTATTATGAAAATTGATTGGAGTTATATAAAAAATATGCATGAAGTAATATTTTATGAAAATAATTTGTTTTTTAATGTAAATAAAAAGATTTTTTTAATATAAAAAAATAAATTATGTTGTTGATTATACCCAAACATTTGTGTTAATTTTCCTAATCCAAAAAATGTCCTTGCAGATCGACGTCGCCGTGTTTGGTGACTTGATCCGAATAGCCACCTTCTTCTTGCCCATCTCCTTCCTCCGCCCATTGCTTTCAGTCTCACAACACACCCCAATTTGGGGATTCCGTATTTCTACTGGCTCCAGAAGGTCGGGAGCAGTTTTTTTTTTTTTTTTTACATTAACTCCACACAGGAGGCCTTGAGGAAAATAATTCCCCTCAGGGCCTATGTCATCTGGGATGCTGTGTGGAGGGTCTTTATGAGGAGAGGAAGGAATGAACATTGGTCTTGAAGAGACCCATGTTGTAGGAGGGAGGAAACACAGATGCCGGCAAATCGTTCCATAGCCGAGCTGTTGAACTCAAGAACGAGTCGAAAAAACGACCCGTTCTCATGTGATAATGTCAACCGTGTACATATGTTGGGCGCGCGTTTGGCGTGTCTCCCGACTATACACCGGTGCCGAAGGGATCAATGACGCTAGTTCCTCAGAGCATCTTCCATTGAAATACCGGTAGAACATGGATAGCATTCCCACCCGACGCCTGTGCTCTAAAGATTGCAACCCGTTCGTTAAGATGGGAGAATCTATCAAACGGACCGCCCGTTTCTGCATAGAGTCGAGGGTATTTTTCAAGTATTTTGGAGCTCCAGACCAGAGGTGGCTGCCAAATTCAACCGTGGGGCGCACTTGCGATTTGTACAGGGTAAGCAGTTATGTACTATTAAAGTATCTGCGGGCCCTGTACAGTACGCCCAGTTTTTGAGAAGCTAACTTTACTCTGGCTTCGATGGAGCCCCCGTACCTGAGCTGGTCACTTATAGTTACACCAAGCATATCAATGAAAGGTCTGTTCGGAAGATTGCTTCCGTTGAAGGAGACTAGATTTTCATTTCGATCCCTTTTAGTAATCAGACATGATTGGGTCTTTGAAACATTGAATTCGACGAGGTTATTCTTACCCCAAGAGAAAACACTCTCGAGGTAACCATCCATTCTTTGCTTCAAAGCCCTCCGAGCCGTTGGAGTTTGTGTGCCCTTTGGCGGCTTGTCAAACGAAAAGCTGTCATGGACTGTACTGTCATCCGCGTAACAATGAATTGGTGCACATGACAAAAGGTCGTTGATGTGCAACAAAAACAAAGTCGGGGACAGAACCGATCCCTGTGGGACGCCAGCATTTATTGGATGCGAGGAAGAGGTGAAACCATCAGCAACCGTCTGAATTGACCTCTCCCTCAAAAAGTCGGCAATCCACGTCCACAGGGATACGGGAAGTCCGTAAGATGGCAGTTTGTTGACAAGTCCTCGATGCCAAACCCGGTCAAAGGCCTTGGAAATGTCCAGTGCGACCGTTTGGGTCTCACCGAAACGTTCCAGGCACCGCCCCCAAACATGCGTCACATTTGCGAGAAGATCACCGCACGAGCGGTTCCGCCGGAATCCGTATTGACGGTCGTTAATGATTTTGTTCTTCTCGAGATATGTGAGCAGTTTGTCGTTGATCACACGTTCCATCACCTTGGACAAAACTGATGTGATCGCTATGGGGCGGTAGTTGGCCGGGTTGGAGCGATCACCCTTCTTTGGAATAGGATGGATGACCGCTTTTTTCCAACCAGAGGGCACAATACCAGACTTCAGGGACATTTTAAAGAGCTTCGTCAAAATTGGAGCAATTTCTGCAGCGCACCTCTGTAATACCAGGGCAGGTATTCCATCAGGCCCACTAGCTTTATTAACATCAAGCCCTCGTAAGACTTGGATTACATCCCGATGCCGGATCCTCAGCTTTTTCATACGAAAACCGCAGTGAGGAACCGACGTCGGGACAGCACCTTGATCGTCGAGGGTTGAATTATCCGCGAACATTTTGCCTAATAAGTTAGCCTTTTCGGCGGCGGTGTTCGCTAGTGAGCCGTCAGGTCTGGTAAGAGGTGGTAGACTGGATTTGCAGAAATTCCGACCTATTGATCCCGCGAGTGACCAGAATGCTCTGCTGCCATGCGGGCATGCAGCCAGCTTTTTGCTGATCTGCAGGTCGTGATCGAATTTTGACCTATTTATGACTCTCTTGGTTTCCTTTGCCATTTTATTGTATGCTGTTCTGATTTCGGATGTTCTAGATGTGTTGTAGGCTCGGTAAGCCGCGTTTTTCCGTCGCACTGCTTCAGAGCATTGCCGACTAAACCACGGCTTTGAGCCCACACCAGTTTCCTTAACAGAGGAATGGATGAAGCCATCCATCGCAGATGTGATGACTTCACCAATTTCCTGGGCACATCTTGACGGATCCGAAGTCCGAAAACAGACAGCTGACCACGGGAAAGCATTGAAATGGGCCCGCAGACCGAACCAATCTGCTGACCTATAGTGCCACACTTTCCTCTTCAGCCTCTCCTTTGGCGGTCTGAAGTTGACGGGGATTGAGGTCGTCACCAGGCAGTGGTCTGACGATCCCAAAGGCGCTGTGACCTCAATCTTGTAACCGTGTGGCACAGTGGTTAAAAAAAGGTCTAACAGATTGGAGTGGTGAGTCTGGACATCAGGAACCCTTGTAGGCTCCTGAAACATTTGCTCCAGTCCGTGGCAAAGGGCAAAGGATTCCGCCTGTCGGCCAGCCGAGTCTGTTGATCCAGAGAACTTCAACCATGGTTCGTTATGAACATTGAAGTCACCCAGAACAACAAACTCGGCCGAAGGGTAGCGGGGCAAGAGGTCATCAATAGTTTCGCTCAAGTGTCTGAAGAGCTCGGCAGTGTCTGATTCGCCAAGGTTCGGTGAGTTGTACACATTAAAAGACATATTTATATAGGGACATGGCTACTGTAGATATTTATATTGTATCTGCATATGAAGAAAAAAGACAAAATACTTACATATTTAATTTTTATTTGACCTTTCCATACACAAAATAAGATGAAAGTAAAGAATATTTTCATACTTTAATTGTGTAATACACAATTAACGTAAATAGCGTTACTTAGATTTTTATTTTATTTTAAACCTTTAAATGCTCATAAATATCTTCAAATCACGATTTTTTTTGTATTTTTTTGTATTTTTGTATTTATCAAAAGTATACAATACAAAATATAGTATATTATATAAAGCATTGTACTCCCAGGAGTTAATAAACTCATTGCGGGAATGATACGCATTACATGAAACATATAGCTGTATGTATTAAATGGACATATGATGGGGACATACACATTTGGTGGTTTGCAATGTCTTGCACGGACCCCTTCACTAAAATTATAGAAGAGGTCCGATTCGAGCCGCGGTCAACAGTGGTTGTGTGTACCTTACCTATTGCTTAGTGCCGTTCGCCCGTTCCCGTGCCTCATACAGATAAGAGATTATTGTTACATTTTATTTAATTCTGTTTATCGTATACTTATTTGTTTGCATTCCTACTTACGGCTAATCCGTTTTTGTTTGTACAGTCAATGAAATAGACTGCGTATTATTTTTTCAGTTTAATTTTTAAAAGTTAAGTTTTTTTTTATACAATGGAGGAAGACGAAGATAGACCTCCCGACCCAGGATCGATATTAGATTTTTCTGATTCGGAATCTACCACTAGCCAGGCTTCTATTACGCTTCCATCTCGTAAACGACGACCATCGCATAGCCTTTACATCCCATCGAAAATTAAAACTATACCGCCGATTCAACAAACCTCGACCTCTAACGACCTTAACCCCAATAGTAACACCCAGACAAGTACTTTAGCTAGCGATAATACAAAAAGTACTGACTTACTTTATCCTGCTTCCGCTTCCGGTCCTTTTATCGTAACTGTTCAGAGAACTGAACAAGGAAAACTTATTCATCCTTTAGATTTTGGAAAATTCTTATTTGACTCAAAAAATAATAACCTTGGTATTGTTAACGGTTCAATTAAACCGGAAGGGCGATATAAATTATCTATCGAGTTTAATACTGCCGCTTCCGCAAATGGATTTGTAAAAAAAATTGACTCGCTCTCAAACCATAAATATAAATCGTTCATCCCGTCATTTAACCTTACGAGAATGGGTCTTGTTCGAGGAATACCCACGGAGATCCCAGAGGCTGAAATTGTTGATGCTTTGAATAATTCCCAAGGAACCCCGAAAGTAATAAAAGCACGTCGACTGAACTACAAGGATTCTACTGATGGGAACACGATCTGGAAACCTTCCCAATCTGTTGTTGTTACATTTGAGGGACAATCCCTTCCGTCTCGTGTGTTTATTTATTATACCTCGCTTCCCGTCGAAGTTTATAAATTTCCAACTGTTCAATGCTTCAATTGCTGCCGGTTTGGACATACAAAATCCGTATGCCGCTCCCCTCCACGTTGTTACTTTTGCGGAGAAGGTCACCCATTTGATCAATGTCCAAAATCTTCCAATAATCCCATTTGCATTAACTGTTCGGGTGCACATACCGCGGTCAGTCTAGCCTGTCCGGAATTGACAAGACAGAGGAACATAAAACATAAAATGGCTACCGACAACATTTCGTACTTCCAGGCCTCAAAGTTATTCTCTCCTGCGAAAAAATCATTCGCAGAGATGACATCGTCCTCAGCTCCTTTCCAATCAACCACCTTTTTAAATTCAACGTCATCTTCTCACAGAGAAACCATTCTCAAGCCAGTCAAACCCAACCCAAAATATACTCCTTACCTTGATAAAAAACAATTGAATAATATTTTGACCAGCCCGAATGGGAATGCCAAATCTCGGACCCCCAATGGGTGTGCCATTAATAGTAATACATCCCCTCCTGCTCTCCCCGAAATATTGAATAATAATTCTTTTATACAAACTTTAATTACCCTTTTAATTTCTATCCTTACAAACAACAATACTGTACCGTCCAACGCTGCCGATTACATTAAATCTTTATTATCTTGCCTCCCCAATGACTTCGAAACTGAACAAAATTCTTCAGTGGAACAGTAGAAGCCTCTTCGCTAACAAATCTGACCTAATTCAGTTACTCGACGAACACGACGTTTCAGTGGCCGCCATTTCTGAAACGTGGTTAAAACCCTCCTTTCACTTAAGAATTCCGGGTTATTATTGTCTCAGACACGACAGACCGGATGGTAAAGGCGGCACGGCTCTGATAATCCATAATTCTATCCCGTTTAAACAAATTAATATACATACTCCCTCCGACGATATCCAGATAATAGCAGCTGTCTTATCTGATATCACAATATTATCAATATATATTCCTCCCTCTACCACTTTTATTGAAAATGAATGGGCACCAATCTTAACCCAGATTTGTTCCCCTTTTATGATCCTTGGAGATTTTAATGCACATTCCCCTTCTTGGGGTAGCAAAATAACAAATCGTTCTGGCCGCAATCTTTTAGATTTTATTGATACCCATAACCTATGTTTTTTAAATGACGGATCTCCAACCAGATTCACCCCCCCTCATCAACGGAAAAGTGCCGTTGATTTATCTCTTTGTTCATATTCGTTAGCATCTAAATGCTCTTGGGACATCCTAAACGATCCCCTCTCTAGTGATCATTTTCCAATTATAATCCGATTCCAACATCAATCTAACACTTATCCTCCACCAGTTAAAAATAATCTCAAATTTAGAATAAATGATGCGAATTGGAGCACTTTCTCTTCTGAACTTGATAACCTTATTAATTTAAAAAAAAAAATCATCCCCGGGAGACATCAGATTGCAATGTGAGACGTTTCCCTCTATGGTTATAAATGCAACAGAAAAATCCATCCCGAAACGCAATGCGAACATTAAAATAAAACACTCTACTCCGTGGTGGGACGAGGAATGCACTCGCTCCGTCAACTCTCGTAAAAAAGCAATTTCCTCTTTTCGTAAGTGTATGTCACTAGAAAATTTTTTATCAGTTAAAAAAGCCCAGGCAGAAACCAAACGAATTTTGAAAAATAAAAAACGCGCTGGATGGCGGAAGTTCTGTGAGAACCTGTCTCCGGAAACTCCCCAATCTTCAGTTTGGTCTAGCTTAAAAAAATTCGGATCATCGTATTCTCCGCCGAGAACCAAGCATATATCAGAAGAAATTCTTATAGGATTTGCGGATAAAATAGCCCCCCCATCAGTGGCCGGATGTGAAGAAATGCCTTCTATTAAGCCATATCCATCTCACTCTAACTGGCTAGATGCTCCTTTCTCCATTGATGAGATGAAACTAGTAATAAGAACCCTTTCTGACTCTGCTCCGGGTCCCGATGGAATACTTAATAGTTTCATTAAATCATTTTCTGATATGGCGGTTGAATATTTCTTATCTCTTATTAATAATATGTTTGAAACAGGACTAATTCCGGATGATTGGAAAACTCAAAAAATCATTCCCATTTTAAAACCTGGAAAAAATCCATCTGAAATTTCGTCTTATCGGCCTATTGCTCTTTCATCATGTTTGATGAAAGTAGCGGAGCGGTTGATGAAGAACAGATTAGAGTGGTTTGTTGAAAGTCAAGATATTATCTCACCAAATCAGTATGGTTTTCGGAAAAAGAAATCTACAATGGATAATTTAAGTTTGTTCACAACTGATATCCGAGTTTCCCAATCCCTAAATTCTTATACATTGGCCACATTCCTTGACCTTTCATCAGCTTACGATGATGTTTTACTGAATGTTTTGAAAGAAAAGCTAATTAAAAAACAAATCCCCCCGAAATTAGTCCAATTTATTATTAATTTGCTCTCAGATAGGTCCATTATTATTGAGTCTTCCTCTAAATGCTTAAGGCGCAAACTATGGAGAGGTTTGCCCCAGGGTTCTGTTATTAGTCCTCTGTTGTTTAATATTTATATAAGCGACCTAGACTCAGTAATTCCTTTTTCTATCAAGCGTCTTTACTTTGCGGATGATATCCTTATATATTTGTTACATAAAAATATTATTCTTGCAGCTAAGGAAATGAATTTGGCTTTACAATATATTAAAAGCTGGTTGTCATTAAATGGGATGAATCTGGCGGCATCTAAAACAAGGGTCGTGGCTTTCACGCGCAAAAGAAAAATTCCCCAATTCTCAATTTCTTTTGATAATGTGCCTCTACAAACCGCTACTCAAATCAAATTCCTTGGTCTTCTTTTGAATCATAAACTTTCCTGGCTTCCACACATTCAGATAATTTCTACAAAGTGTGAAAAGGGACTTAATATGATGCGAGCAGTTTCCAGAGTATGGTGGGGATCTCATCCTACCACTCTTAAATTAATGTATAATTCCCTAGTTCGGAGCCACTTGGATTATGGCTCATTTCTTTTTGACCCACTCCCTAAATATCTAGATAAGAAAATGGAAAGAATTCAATCAAAAGCCCTCAGAATGATTATTGGAGCTATGAAGTCTTCTCCAATTAATGCGCTTCAGGTGGAATGTGTGGAGCCTCCATTATATTTCAGAAGGCAATTCCTTGCCAATAAATATATTTTCAAGGCTTTATCGTTATCACATCATCCTATTAAACAAAGTCTTAATAGGTTAAGTGTTAATTTGAATTCTAACAAAAGATTGAGAGAAAAACAATGTTTTCCTCTCTTAATTAAAAGTTTTCATCTCTATAATTCTCTATCATCTTCCCTCCAATATCTTCAAGAAGTTCCCAATCTTCCTATATACAATATTCCATTTAAGGCAATCACTTTTATGCCGAACACAATAACATCAGTCTTTCGGAAGAATATTTTATCTTCCCCAAATAAATTTCAAAATGTGGATGATTGCTTTAAAAGCATAGTGGCTTCGAAATTCCCTGGATTTTCCATCCTTTTCACGGATGGTTCCAAATTTGAAAATAAAAGATGTGGAGCATCTATATATAGTCCAGAATTCAACATCAATCTCACTTATAAATTACCGAAAGAAGCTTCCATATTTACAGCCGAATGTTTTGCAATTGAACAAGCGCTAAATCAAATTCAGGTTCTCAACATTCATCGAGCCTTACTATGTACTGATTCGCTAAGTGCTCTAACTAAAATTAGGTCAAATATTTTACGTTATCCGGAAGACAATATTATATGTAAAATAAAAAATCTTCTCAATTCTCTTAGTGAATCTGGGTTTGAGACGATATTGGCCTGGGTCCCTGCCCATTTGGGTATCGAGGGTAATGAGATGGCCGATTTTCTCGCCAAATCTGGTTCAGATTCCGGAACTATTCCACTAAATTTTAGAATTCCTATATCCGATGTCTTTCCGATTCTTAAATCCAATATGACTCGTGCCTGGGAAGAAAATTGGGCAGTCTCCAAAATAAGAACTGGATCTTTCTATGCGGGAATTCAAAACCATATCCCTGCTAAGCCATGGTTTCACGGTAAAAAACTTTCAAAACGATTCATTTCATGTATCTCGAGAATGAGAATTGGCCACTGTTCAATTGCATCTCACTTGTCTAGAATTAGAGTTTTAGATGATCCGTTCTGCCAGTGTGGTGTGGAAGAGGAAACCCTCGACCACATTTTCTTTAACTGTAAAAACCATTCATCTTTCAAGAACATATATCGCCGGCTTATTAAAATCACACACCAGTCCCCCCTTAATATTTCATACCTTTTATCTCTTAACAATTCTCGTGTTCATACAGCTTTATGTAAGTTTATTAACCTGAATGAATTCAATATTTAATTTGTTTTAGTGATCTAAATGAGTCCAATATTTAATTTGTTTTATTATTTTCCCATTAGATTAACCGAAATTTCTTATCCATTTTAAATATTACCGGCACAAAGCACTCTCTCCAGGGTGAATTGCCTAAAACAAAAAAAAAAAAAAAAAAAATTATAGAAAAAATGTGGTTTGTAGTTTTCCTGTTTGTAGTTTGTGGCTTTCAAAAGGGGCCCCCAAACTTAGTATACCCGAGGGTCCCTTCACGGCTTAAGATAGCTCGGTTCATATATATTTTTTGATCCTTTAGTTCTATAAAAATGTAAGCTGCCCCCTCCCCCCCCAGTTTCGAAGCTGGCGACGCACAGTGTACGAAATGGAGAAAAAACCTGAATTAAGTGGTTTTTGCAAACTTTAATGTTTTTAATCAAAATATATTTTTTAGTGTAGCACAATAGTTTCTGCATTTTATGTGTTTATTTAAATTTCTCAAAAGCGCTTGACGGAAGTTTGGCAACGCCTCAAAGTGTGTCATAAATTTGATGTTCGGCATCGCATTTTTCACTTTGCTCCTACGCGTGGGCAGAGACGGTTGTGAATTGAGTGACATTTAGATATATATACAAAAGTTTGCTATGTATGACATTCTTCAAGGTATTCTTTATTTTATTTACTAAACTATATATCAATATCACATGTGTGAGATTTGAACTAACGTCTAATGTTTCACTATTTTTGTATTTTTTTTTGCTGTTAAAATGCTTATTTCAATTAGCATTTAAAAACAAAACATCGTTTGCTCCCATTTATGAGTATATACATATTGTAGACTGAAGTCTCACCTTTTATATCATATATAAATTGTGATCATCTATTGTCCTCCCTTGAACAATTTTGTTATTTTCATTCCCCTGAGAGAATTATTCGAGGCATTAAAAGAATGGGGTACGTATATTAAATGCCAATTCTGTGAAATCAAAGGAGTTTTTAATTAATAACATAAAACAAACATACCACATAGCAGGTACGAACATTTTGAGCCCTACATTTTACAAAACCGTAAAGAATTTTTCACCACAGTTTATGAAGAAATGGAGAAAAAGCCGTAGTTACATTGTAAGGTTTGAAGAACAACTTTTTGACAAAAAAAAAAAAAAAAATTTACTTCAAAATGGTTAGAATTCATTAATAAGATAAAAAAAAAATTGCACTAATATTTAGTCAGCAAACAATTAATTCGTGTTTTTTCTTCATTTCGCACACTGTGCGACGCCCCCAAACTTTGTCCCTTTAGTTCTGAGAGACGAATGGTATGGATTGGTAGGTGATGTTGACCTATGATGTTTCTGTTTTTAATTTATTTAATAAAAATACTTAATATTTTTTTAAACTTTAAATTAAACGAAATTCGTCATCAATTCAGGGGACACAGGATGGCTGCCTCTACTGGTAAATAAAGACACCCCTCAGAGAGAAAACAATGTAACGACACAGATAAAAAGATAACTTGACAGTTTTTCATTCTTTCCAGAATTTCTGAACCCACCTGAAAATAATCCTCTCCAATTCGTATTTTTCAAAGATAAACTGCAGCCGACGGTATTTCGTCGCCGCATTTTTATTAGTGTTATTATGGGTGGAATAATTGGATCAGTTCAAACGTATCATGCACTTTAAACCGCGCTTGTTCAAATTAGTTCAATAAGAAATAGTCCACGCATTCCTACCACCCCCTCCCCGCGTCTCCTCTTCCACCCACTCCTCTGTGGGGGAGGGGTATCATTATCTTTCCAGCGCCTTCACCGTCCACTGGCGGCTCGTGGCCAACAAAACATCGGCTTGATAAAATAATAGTACCTACTCCATCTACTTTGTTCAATCATAGATAATAGAATCAAAGATGAACCGTTATTAGTATGAGAACCGCGCGCTCAAAAATATCGCCAACATCGTATTATCCCAAACATTAGTTTTTTTACGAAACTTGGCGTTGGTTGGTGTATTAAAAAAAGTCGTATCTACCCGTAACAAAACAACCACAGGTCAATCGGCAAAGTGTATAGTACACATATAAAATAACATAATATGAACTTCTGAACGCATTTTTAGGATTTTTTGAAATTATTGACGGCAATAAAAAAACTATTTTTCTAAACCGGGGTTAACTATTCCGACGTTGAACCAGTGCGTTAATAATAATAGTGTATTCCAGAATATATGCAGGGGTAGTGCAATGCAATACATTCCAATTTCGGAATAACAAAAGAAAGACAAATAATCAGATGAAGTGAAAAGTAAATAACAACACAAGAATGAAATAATAAACGAAAAAGCATGAAAAATGAAACTGAATTAAATATTAAACGCTAAAATGAATGCAAGCAGCCGTTTACGGAGGGTATTTCACCGTGTCCCAGATGGCCCCATCCATCCAGGCAATCATGACGGTGATGATCGCATTCTTCGATTGGCGCAGTCTGCGCCATAAACTTCCCATGCTTAGCTTCGCTTAGATGTTAGAATCTAATGAGCAACACTGTATATTTTTTCAATATATTAAAACCTAAATACGTCCATTCGATCCTCCGCCACTGAGTTATTGCAGCGGGACAGGGAAAACGGTGAATATTGTTTGTTAACGAGATACACGTCATAATGTAGGTACGGTGAACCTACCCCCTACCCGTATTCAGAGACAACGATTCACAAGAGCCTAGATAATATTATTATATTGTAGTAGGCAGGGGCGGATTTAAGACTTAAAAGATAGTCAGCAAACAGAAGCTGGGACCCTCCATTTATTGATGGTGTTCATAGTGCCCTGACATCTAATCGTGATAATTAATATAGGAGCTTTAACCGTTAATGCAGCGCTTCTCGGCTGAAAAAGAAGAAGATGGAGATATATGTAATTACGAATGTTGGACAGAGCGCGCTAATATTTTAAGTGATAAAATTGCAGCGAAAATTGCGAAAAAGCTTAATAAAACATGACTCGTTGACTCGTTTAAAATGAGCAAAAATTTCGTTGAACGTATCTTAAGTATCATTTAAAGAAACATTGTGAATTTTTTCACAAATTTAACTTGTGAAATAAAAGAAATAGACTTGTTTTAAATAATTTTCGGAGCATACTTTGCGATTTTTTTCTATCGAGGGAATTTCATATAATTTGCGTTTCGGCGTGGAAAGTATCTAGATATTATCTTCAAAAATAACATATTTTTTTAAGAGCTTAAAAACTTCAAATGTTTCTTCTAACGTTTCTAAAAACTTCAATATGTAAGAAATCGGCCGAATTCGGATAGCGGTGGCTTAAAAATAATGTTCAAAATTCAAAAATGACTAGAGTGAAGGGAGCCAAAATTTTGCTGTAACTTTCACAAATACACGGAAAAGCGCTGCAGGCGAAACTTTTTAGGAGAAGGAAGGTCGAAATTCGAGCACGACCTGCAGGTCAGCAGAAAGCTGGCTGCCTGCCCGCATGGTAGCAGAGCGTTCTGGTCGCTTGCGTGCTCTATGGGTCGCAATTTCTGCAAACCCAGTCTGCCACCTCTTACCAGACCTGACGGCTCTCTAGCAAATACCGCCGCCGAAAAGGCTAACTTATTAGGCAAAATGTTCGCGGAAAACTCGACCCTCGATGACCAAGGTGCTATCCCGCCGTCGGTTCCTCACTGCGGTTTTCGTATGAAAAAGCTGAGGATTCGGCATCGGGATGTACTCCAAGTCTTACGAGGGCTTGATGTTAATAAAGCTAGTGGGCCTGACGGAATACCTGCCCTGGTATTGAAGAGGTGCGCTGCAGAAATAGCTCCAATTTTGACGAAGCTTTTCAAAATGTCCCTGAAGTCTGGGTCTGTGCCCTCTGGTTGGAAAAAAGCGATCATTCACCCTATTCCAAAGAAAGGTGACCGCTCTAACCCGGCCAACTACCGCCCCATAGCGATCACATCTGTTCTGTCAAAAGTGATGGAACGTGTGGTCAACGACAAACTACTCACATACCTCGAGAAGAACAAAATTATTAACGACCGTCAATACGGATTCCGGCGGAACCGCTCGTGCGGTGATCTTCTCGCGTATGTGACACATGTTTGGGGGCGGTGCCTGGAACGCTTCGGTGAGACCCAAACCGTTGCACTGGATATTTCCAAGGCCTTTGACCGGGTTTGGCACCGAGGGCTTGTCAACAAACTGCCTTCTTACGGACTTCCCGCTTCCTTGTGTACGTGGATTGCCGACTTTTTGAGGGAGAGGTCGATTCAGGCGGTTGCTGATGGTTTCACCTCTTCCTCGCATTCGATAAATGCTGGCGTCCCACAGGGATCGGTTCTGTCTCCGACTTTGTTTCTGTTGCACATCAATGACCTCTTGACATGTGCACCGATTCATTGTTACGCGGATGACAGTACAGTCCATGATAGCTTTTTGTTTGACAAGCCCCCAAAGGGCTCACAAATCCCAATGGCTCGGAGGGCTTTGAAACAAAGAATGGACGGTTACCTCGAGAGTGTTTTCTCTTGGGGTAAGAATAACCTCGTCGAATTTAATGTTTCAAAGACCCAATCATGTCTGATTACGTCTAAAAGGGATCGGAATGATAATCTAGTCTCCTTCAACGGAAGCAATCTCCCGAACAGGCCTTCCATTGATATGCTTGGTGTAACTCTAAGTGACCAGCTCAGGTACGGGGGCTCCATCGAGGCCAGAGTTAAGTTAGCCTCTCAGAAACTGAGCGTACTGTACAGGGCCCGCAGATACTTTAATAGTACACAACTGCTAACCCTGTACAAATCGCAAGTGCGCCCCACGGTTGAATTTGGCAGCCACCTCTGGTCTGGAGTCCCAAAATACCTGAAAAAAACCCTCGACTCTGTGCAGAAACGGGCGGTCCGTTTGATAGATTCTCCTAACTTAACAAATGGACTGCAATCTTTAGAGCACAGGCGTCAGGTGGGAATGCTGTCCTTGTTCTACCGGTATTACAATGGAAGATGCTCCGAGGAACTAGCGTCACTGATCCCCCCGGCACCGGTGCATAGTCGGGAAACACGCCAAACACGCGCTCAACATTTGTACACGGTTGACATTAGTCACATGAGAACGGGTCGTTTCTACGACTCGTTCTTGAGTTCAACAGCCCGGCTGTGGAACGATTTGCCGGCTTCTGTGTTTCCTCCCTCCTACAATATGGGTCTCTTCAAGACCCATGTTCACTCCTTCCTCTCCTCAACAGCACCCTCCACACAGCATCTCCAAAGATGACATAGGCCCTGAGGGAAATTATTTTCCTCAGGGCCTCCTGTGTGGAGTTAATATAAAAAAAAAAAAAAAAAAAGTGGAATAATAAACACAGAAAAAACGCAGCGGGCGAATTCAGGTCGGAGGGCAAATCAACAAATGCTTTCATTTTTTGTTTTTCGGAAAGTCAGCCTCCCAACAATATTTAGACGAAAATCTTTTTTGTATTGGATTGTAAGCCTTTAAGATATGATTAAGATATGATATTTTCGCCAAAACGATGTAACGAAAAAAAGCCTTTAAGATATTTCTGCAGAGGCTGGTAGCTGAGTGGACAAATGCGTCGGATTCCCCCCCAGGCGTTGTGAGTTCAATCGAAAGCTAGCTAAGTCCTCCATCATTACATTTAATTAGCAACTTTTTCAGCTTAAATAAAAATTAGAAATATTTTTTGAAGTCTTTTGTTTTCATGTTTATCGTTTTGGTATCTAGTCGAGTTTGGGGCCCTATGAAAATTTGATATATTTTTTCTGTATACCATTTTCACAGCTGATATATTATGCCTTAAGGAACTTATTTTCTATAGGGGCCCCCTGTGTGAAGTTGATGTTTTAAACAAAATCTGGTCTCGTGCCCCGCGTGCCCAGGGTAAAGCCGAAGCTGCAGGAGGGGGGCAGAGGTTCTTGAAATGACCTTTAGATCCGCCTCTGGTAGTACATAGGATTGTGGACATATACGGCGTGTCACCTTCACTTACAACAGACTACGGGGTATTTATATAATCTATGAAATCTCTCCATAGGCTACACGTTCAGTATTTATTGTAATCCGTCAATATTTATCAATTATCGTGATATTTATTGAACGTGTAGGCTAGCCCATAGACGGATCACAGGATTTCTAGATTCAAATATCGATTGATTTGAATTAGGAGTTCCGGATCTTGATACGGTTCGTGATAAATATTGAGCGTGTTGCCTGCTCCTCAATATAATTCAGGAATCTAGACATTTGTGATCCGTTCAATAAATATCACGATATTTGATAAATATTGAGACGGATCACAATAAATATTGAATGTGTAGGGTTCGCATAAAAGTAGTTAAAATATATGAAATAATGAAGACGTTTCACAAAAAATGTCGCTAAATTAATTAGTCAATTAAGATGATTTTTCTTCTTTATCTTTACAAATGATCGATTAATATATTTAAGGATCTAGAACAGATCTGATTAGCCAGGTACTTCCTCACATTCTAGCTTTCCATCTCCTTTTCCTTCCCACTAGGTACCTTCAGCCTCACAACATATCTATCCAAGTTGGCGCCATATTTCCGTTAGCTCCGGACGGTTTGGAGCAGTTGGGATTTTGTTTGGATTCAAATATATGTATAATGATCGATTTTTTTAAAATTTCCTGAGGATCTCAACAAAAATAATATTAAAACCAGGAAAATAGTTTATTTTGGAATGCGAGAAAGGCAATCTACTTATTCTATATAGCGTAGCCTAAACATTTTCAACGCTAACAAAAAGTTTCAACATTTCAAAAGCTACAAGATACACAGAAAACTTATTAATACCAAAAGCAAAAAAAACTATACATATAAAAGGACCCTATTACATGGCCATTAAAGTACATAACAACCTTCCATGTAACATTATACAAATAAACGATATACACAAATTTAAATAATCATTAAAAAAATTTCTTCTAAACAAATGTCACTACACTCTTAATGAATATATTATGTAAATTAAACACCACTGTTTCTTTTGTTTTTATTTTCTCACGTAATGTAACACGTAATTGTTTGGTTTTATAATATATGTATTGTATTATATTTGTATTTATTGGTTAGCTGGAAGAAACAGGATATACCTATAAGCTTTAGTACTTGTATTTTTGTGCAAGAAAAGGTTTTTGAATTTTGAATTATCGAACCCCCCCGCTCCCCCTCCCCTAGGATCCAACTCTCCTATGAATACTATAGCTCGCTCTTGTCTACTAGTATCTTATCCCAGTATTCTTGGATTTTGGAATCTGGACTGAGACTGGCTTCTGAATGAATTTCCGACGTGTAAAGCTAAACATAAAACGAATATGAGTATAATCAGTAATGAGTTTGTTTGTTGGTCCTGCGCGTCACGAAACACGAGATTACGAATCTCACAATAATGAGAAGCAGAGTCGCAAGAAGGCAGGTATGCACTCGTCATTACCGAGATGCGTGGTATTTCTACTTTACACATTTATTAGGCCGTTCTTTCTCCTAATGATCCTCACGGTCTCGGACTCGTGTTTTGGCTGTTCCGGATCACTTTTTCCCCCAATCCAAATGGCCTCCGAATTTATAAATCAGAGGCGGGCCCGCGATGGCTCGCATTCCACCACCGCCGCCACGCTGCCACGCTGCCACGCCGCCACGCCGCCACGCCGCCACGCCGCCACGCCGCCACGCCGCGCCATCACGCCAAAAAGGAAGACGTTACAAAGTTTGCCAATTAAATTGCCAATGCGGCTACATAAAAAGTTGACTTTTAAGAAGAACAAACCCCTGCCAGTGACATAAAATGTACGAGGGTGGCCGCTGTGGAAATCTATAAATGATTCCTTGTCTATAAATAGTACACAATAGATAATAGAGTAGAAAGTTTATTTCCGAGCCAGTCCGCAGTATCAACCTGGTTTATGGTCAGACCGAATGCCATTCACATTTTTTGTCGGTACTTGCCAATTGATTTGAGATTTATTTTATTTTTATGTTCTCTATTTTATACATCTGCTTGCAGATTTTTTAGACGATGCAATGTCGCCTCATGAATGAGTTTTTCTTTTGCCTTGTTTAATTCATATTTGTCTTACTAACCTATTTTTGCAATTTTGTTTTTCCTGTTAAGCACTTGCGTACTGCTTACTAACAACGTATGCAGGGACTCTGGAGGTCTAGAATCGTTCAAAATAAATAAATATAGCTTCGTTTAACAAAAAAAAGAATCTTGCGAGAGCCTTGAAGGAGTAACCATCTGTTACTTATACTAGGGCGGGTAAGTGGTGGATAACCTCCAAAATATCAACCTAAATTCTGTATCTTTGCATTATTGGAAAAATCAATGTCCTTAATTGTTTTCATTTGATAGTATATCCATATAAGTCGGAACATTTCCACAGCATTGATGGTCAGATATAGATAGATTAAAACAAAGCACAAAAAAAAGTTTTTTTTTTTTAAATAGTTCAATAATATTGCAGGTTGTGATGGTTTATAAAATTACTATAAATCATACAATTAATTACTAAGATGCATTAATACGATACGATAGGTAGAAACGTGTTATAAATATATTTGTAAATTTGAACTTCGTTAGTGAGTACCTGAATTATGGATAAATGATTTAATTTTTACAATTTACCAAAGAACTTCCTTAGTGAGTACTTGAATTATGGATAAATGATTTCATTATTCCATGTTTATATTTTATCAGCGACACATTCCATACATCTATGTGCGAATACA
Source organism: Glyphotaelius pellucidus (assembly GCA_936435175.1). Taxonomy (NCBI): domain Eukaryota; kingdom Metazoa; phylum Arthropoda; class Insecta; order Trichoptera; family Limnephilidae; genus Glyphotaelius; species Glyphotaelius pellucidus. The sequence goes on from OW386541.1 coordinate 1,420,669, forward strand.
TATTGCCTAAGCTTTGAATTCTATGTAGTGGTTTATTGAAATGGGCCATGGTCGTAGTATTGCCACAATAAAACGGTCGTACTGACCTTGTGTTTCTGGCTGGCACATTAAAATTTATGAGCGCCAATAATTCGGGGCTGTTAATTGTATTATGCAGGATTTTAAATAAAAATACTAGATCGAAGACAGTTCTTCTGTCACTCAAATTTAATAGATTAGATAATAGGTTGATAGGGTTAATCTAGCGTATTTTGTATCAACGGTTCTGCCTCAATGTCTTTACCTTTACCCCTCACCCCCGCCCCGCCCCCAGACCAAATCCGATAGGTGCCACATATCGACCTATCTATATTCCGTATGCCATTGAGGTTTGTTTATTTCCTTTCCCAGTTTCCAATTCCCTGGAGGAAGGTTGAATTTAACGAAACACTACTATTACTTGTAAACCATCCAAATTTACATCGCTCTCGTGGTGCGTTGTATTTTACGTGAAGAATCCCCGTTTATAATGTGGTCTCTTCGCAGACATACTCCGCACGCAGTTAAGGGACTAATTGAATAAACTGAACTTTCAGATTCCTTACAAACGGGTTAACCAGAAAATAAGTGTGTGTATGTGTATCGGTTTTCTGCTTTGATTATCCTCCCACACGGATCGAAACCACATAACAATTAAGTTGTGTTAACTTTATAAAATAAAGGTTATCTTCTTACAGGTAAACCATTTTACAGAGAACACGTTTGAATGTATCTATGGACACCGATAGTATCGAAAGTTTTAAAAAAAGTTATTCTAACTGGTTAGGAACACCCACCCGTAGTTCGTGCTTATTTTATTTATTCATTTATTCAAAAAATAACAGAGTAATACAATAAAAATCGTAAGCTGTTCATCTCACTAGGGTGTGTCGAGATGGACAGCTTTACAATAGAGAACTCCAGTCCAATTTTTTAATTTTTTTTTATGAATAATGACCTTCTAACTTAAATAACTGCATATTTATTTTTATTTTTATAGTTAGTTTTAATAGTTAGATATACAATAGTTAGTTAGATATATAGATATATAGTTTTAATAGTTAGTTTTAATAGTTAAAATAAATGTCAAAGTTTTAATTTTTCAAGATCCCCCGAAAACCACCGAATCTAGTGTGACGTCATCATGACCAACCGAAGTATGAATTTTGTAGGGAACTGGAATCAGCTGTTCGACTCCCGCCATTTTGAATTTCAGCATTGGAGCGTTTTACTGGGCATTATGATCGTTTTTTATACAGTTTTTGAATATTTTAAATAATATAGATAAACTAATCGACATATTTTATTTTTGATACTGAATTATTTATAATTATTAATTTATATTTATAATCATAAGAAACCATTCACTTTTCTGAATGCGATTATTAATTTTCTCCAAATCAAACTTAGAATAATCGCAACTTTGCGACTCTTTCAAGGACATAAAGAATCTATTCCTACGCTCAGGATGCAATTTTTAATGTTCTCAATAGTTATTTGGACAGTTAAGAATATTATGAACTAAAAATGCAATTTGCCTATCCTGAAACGGGAATCCTTCCCAGTTGGATAGACAAAGGACCATTTTGTATTGTTTCGTTTTGAAATATGTATGTATACAAATAAATAAATAAATATTTAGGCCTAAATAATGTTTCAATAAAAACAAAAACTATTATATGTCCAAATCTCTATAAACCAATAACACGGAATGTCGAACGGCTTGCGTCTTACATTTCTATTGATTTCTATACAACTTTGACCCAGGTGACGCGGCGCGGTGACGTCACGCCGCCAAAATCCAGCAATACCAACTTGACAGGGTGTTTTAATGACACGTTTTAAAATGGACTTTTTAATATATTTTTTTAAAACTCTACGTTAAATATTATGTAATAAAACTTATATATTCAGAATCAGCGTATATTGATCTATATAAACGTATTTTTTTAAAGCCATAATATTTTTCACTGGATTTCCTTATTGTAGAAATTAAAAAAAAGAATGAATATAAACTTAATATAATATTAAAAATATGAACCTATTGTTATTACAAAAGAACACACTAAACAATTATTCAAACTAAAACTACATTATAGTTGCCAACAATTACATTTTACTGCTAATCATATAAGTATTATAATGCAGGTACCTGTGGTGGCTTGTCAGCCACAATCAGAGTTGCCATTCTGACAACGGACAAGAGGGAGATAGAATGAATAATTATTAAAAAAAAATAAAAATTAATAAATTAATGTAAAAAATAGGTAAATATTAACAGGTAAGTAATAATAAGTCAATAGTAATAAATAAATGATGGAAATTAAATATCAGTACATTAATATTTATTTATATAAGTAAATTTAGTAGTTAATGTTAAGAGAATAGTTATAATTAAAAATAATATGAAAATAATATGGATATAAAGTAAATTAAATAGATAATAACAATAGGTAAATTAAAGTAAAAAATAGGTAAAAGTTACAGGTAAGTCATAATCAGTAAATAATAACAAGTAAATATTATACGTATTATACGTTAGTAAGTACATACATATATTTAAATTATAATAAAAGAATAATTATTATAATTATAAGTAAATAATAATATGCAAATTAAGCAGATAATACTAATTACATTAATTGGATAATAGTAACAATAAGTAAATTAAGTATATAATAAACAAAATAATAATAAAAAATAAATAAATGTACTTTAGGGTTTGTTTTTTGTTTTATTCTTCAGCTTCCCAAAATTTTTTTTATTATTAAATTAACTTATTTTTTGCTCCATCCAGTACCACTACTACACAAGCAATGGTCTCTTTTAAATGTTTAAAAGAGACCATTGCTTTGGTACTATTTTAAAAATGCAAACATTTTTTGTCAAAAATTAAAAAAAATAATTCTGCTGGCAAGCAAAAATCTACGTATTAACGAAGACATTGAAAACGTATTTATGTAAAATAGCATTGTGTGTGTTATCTAGATTCACTATTTACACAAAACGTTTTTTATATTGTTACGTTTTTGATGACGTATAAGGGTTCACAAACAATCAAAACAAAACAAATGTCAGCGACACAATTTATTTGCACCGAATTAAATTATTACAGCTTTATTTAATTATCACTGATTTATTTGTACAGGTTTTATTTATTAATACTGATGTATTTTTATTTACACTATTTTTACTACACTCGGTAGGCATCGCGATGTTAATTCGATAGCTGCGTTGTAACTCAACTCACCCGTTGGAAAGATGCAATTATCACGCAAAGGGTGGTATCACTTGCCGTTACGAAATCAGCTGGCAATAAAAACACGGTGTCTTTCATGATAATCAGGGACACTGGACATTCCTTTGGTCCCCGCAACCTTCTTGGTCGGCTGCCCTCCTGGTATGGCTCCTGGCTCCTGGCTCCTGGTGACACTTGCTCCGGATAATGATGGCCGTGATTCATTAACGTTGACTGCGGCTCATTAATACGGGGCTCGCGGCTACACCGCCCCCGCCCGCCTCCCACCAACACCCACCGTCCACCCTTGCGCCCCTGGTACTCGCGTTACTGGATTACAGCTAACTATTTAGCGTATGGATGGAATATGTTCTAATTTATTTCTGTAAAAAGCCTCGTTCGTTAAGCGGGACGGTTGCGCAGCCCTGTTCACACAAAACTTAATTTTGGATTTGAGGTCAAAATACTAATAACCAAACCGAAAAAAAAGTTCAATTAAAAATTCTATCTAAGGAAATGATTTTTTTATGAAGTGATTTTTTTTTTCATTATATTAACTCAGTAGATAGGGTTAGGTCCTTTTTTAAATAATCATAATTAACTCAAAAAAATGGCAAGTTGCCTCTAAAATCATAAAAAATTGCTTTCTTTAATTACATATAATTTCTAATTTAAAACACATATAAATGAAAAAGCGTACACCCGTACTAGATACTTGCAATACCCTTTAATTAAAAAGTAATTATTCAGTTTGGTTGGGTATTTTAGACTCAAATCCAAAATTAAGTTTTGTATGAAAAGGACTGCGGATAAATAATAAACATGGACCAAGATGTTTTTAGTATGAAACTTGGAGCACAGAAGTGTCGCCAACATCAATCACCCATGACCAATATTACTGCAAATGCATCTACGAACAGTAGCGCCCGCCTTAGCTTCTACCTACACACCAAACGCATAACTTAGTTCGGCTTACCTTTTTATATTTTTTTATATTAGGGGCCATCCATAAATTACGTCACATGAATTTCTTGATTTTTTAACCCCCCCCCGTCCCTGTCACATTTCGCCACATTTGTGAGACCCTTCCTGCCTAGTGTGACGTCACATATTTTTCAATTTTACATCTAAAAATAATCAAAACAGTCATTCAAAATTTATTTTTTATTTTTATTAAAAATATTGAAGTTTTTCGTTTACATTTGAGTTTTGGGTTTTAATAATTTAGATTTTTACATGTGATCTCACAAAGCTGATGATCCCCCCTTACCCCTTGTCACACAATGTCATACTTCTCTACTCCCCCCCCTCCCTTAAGGTATGACGTAATTTATTGATGGCCCCCTAGCTCCACAGAAAATAATTGAGGATGCTGTGTGGAGGGTTTTTTTTGGTAAAGAAAGGAGAGGAAGTTCTGGGACGGAAATAATATATAAGGGTGGGTAGAAATCTGGGGGTCAGTATGTCCAGGAGTATGAAGTACGTATGAATCTATCCCTGCCACTGCGGTGCAAGGGAATGTTTCGAGTGGGTCCTGCTGGGGAGGTCAAAAGATCTCCCTCAACCAGTCTCTCCCGATCCGACCTGCCATGCATTAGGTGAGCTGACGCATCCGCCGCCAAGATCTGGACAAACCTCACCCCATGAACCCGAGCACCCCTGCTAAGTCACCAAACGTAGCTTGAACGAATCACTTGGGGTGACCTATGGCAGAGGTGTCGGTTATCCAATAAATGGTTCCCAGGGCAGCGGTAGCCGTCCACGCCTCCCAAATTGTAATCCCTTTGTTTCTATAAAATAATAATATTTTATATTATATGATAGCGTTAATGAATCAGTAATCAAAGATATCTTGAAACTTCTACGAATCTTTTGTGCAATGAAACACGTTCTGTAAATATTTTATAATAGATATGTACCACCGGCCGGGGCCCTACGTAAATCAATCTCGGCATTCCACTGAAAAATAAATCACATTTGAACATTTCATCAAACCAAATATTCATCTCCTAAAGTTTGACCCATCCGACCATAAAAACTTCCTCCTTTTTTTCTACCGGTTCAAATTTTGCTTGCAACTTGTTGTTATTTGCGGACGGGCCATTATTTCGATATACAAACTGGAGTTTTGGCTCGCGACTGATCCATGAATCGTGACGAAAGGACCTTTCGTTTTTCTTCGGTTTTGAGTGGTTCGGCGTCACCCCTACTTCTTGATACTTGATGGTACGCAGTACTTACTCGGAGGAAAATGACGTGGTTTCGAAACCTCAACTCTGATATAATATTTTATAAATGATTCTTAAATTTTATGAATACAAACATCCCCAAAATACACATCATAACTATGTTTATCTATAAAATTATTTAAAATACTTCCTCTTGCGTTAAAAACCATTAAAAAATAACCAACTTCAAAAGAAGGATTAAAATATGGATTATGACGGGAAGGAAGAATATAGATAGGTTGTTCTTTTTAACCTACATAAAGTTATCTCCACCAGTTAGTGGAGAAAAATTCATCAGAATTACCAATATTATTAATTTATATTACTTTAAAAACTACCTACCGTACTAAAGCAGTCACGACTGTGTGCTTTTTAAAAAAATATGTATTTATATTTTAGTAGTAAAAAATACGTTACAGAGTTGTAAATCCTCGTGATAGAAGTGTATTTCATACAAATCACAGTTGTCTCCCGCCACCTCGACTTGCGTATATTCTATAATGTTACAAAAAATGATATGACTACATAAAATATATAAAACTATTTTTAAACTCTAAAAGGTTAAAACCAACCTATCAAGTAACAGCGATTATTATTTTTTATGATTTTTAATAAAATATTTTTAAAAATCTCAAAAACTTGTCTCTTACAACTGATGTTTTAGTACGTTAATTCTGTCACGTGGGTTGTCATTCGAAATAGGTATACATGCAGCTCGTGTTTGTCACCCCCGATGGGCGTTTTAGGCCTCCTCCCCCCTTGCTACAATTCCCCCTCTGAGATAAAGAGAGAATTCATTTATAGTTTTAAAAAAATCCATCACTTTAGGTGGAAATTTGACAGAGTGGTAAAAGTTATGTAGTTTAAAAAGAACAACCCACTTGCTTATAATTCAAACACGTAACCATGTATAATGTGACTTTAAAACGGGGTACCCCGGTAGAGACACATTCTTTTCTAAAAAACTGTAAAAAGAAAAATCAATAGGGTAACTGAAATTTTTCCACGAATGGTATAAAAAGAAATTGTACAAAATGTAAAATAAATAATTACAATTCTCCAATATCTCGGTCACATCATCATTGAACAAATTCAAGAATAACCAAATGATAAAACAGGGACGATCGAAGGAAGAAGTAGTATAGGAGGAAGTCGCATCTCATTGCTTCTTCCTGCTTGAATGGCACCGTTGCAGTTCCGGGCTGAATTCCAGGCCAACCCCCTGCTAGAGGGGAGAGCACCTGAAGAAGAAGATAAACCTAGCTACGTTTTACAATCGTCAAATAAAGATATCTCTTACTTACATCAGATTGTTGAAAAGTAATTCTTCAAACAATAAACAATTTCAATCCATTCTTTTATACTAAACTTAATTTTCCCTCCAAACAGCCAACTGTCAAACTAAAGCCTTTGCTTTAGCTTATTGGAACACATTCAAATATTGTAGTAATTATACTAAAAATCCGCTTTTCTCTACAATATGAATATCTGCCAATCAAACGATAACACTAACGAAGGGAGATTGAAATAACTTACCTAATGAGTAGTACACACGACAACACAGTAACGTGCTATCGTAGTAATATTTTTCTTTAAGTGGTTTTTTATCGATTAAAAAAAATCAGAAATTCACATTTAAGAAAAGTAAAAAAAAACAGCAATAATCTTTTTTTTAACATTAGCTTCACACAGGAGCTCCTGAGGAAAAACATTTCCCTCAGCGCTTATGTCATCTTTGGGAATGCTGTGTGGAGGCTTTTTTTAGGGAAAGGAAGTTCTGTGAAGGAAAAAGGTGTGAGGGGTGGGTAGGAATATGGGGGTCAATGTGTCTAGGAGCGATGAACGTATGAATTCATCCCTCCCTCTGCAATGCAAGACGATGGGTTGAGAGATCCAGCTGGAGAGATCTAGGTTAGGTCTCCCTCAACCAAACTCTCCCGATCCGACCCGCCATGCAGTAGGTGGGCAAACGCATTGGCCGCCAAGACCCAGACAAACCTCATGAACCCGGGCACCCCGGCTAAGTCACCAAACGTAGTGAACCACTTGGGGTGACATATGGCAGGGGTGCTGGTTATCCAATAAATAGTTCCCGGGGCGGCGGTACCCATACCTGCCTCCCAAATTGAGTGAATTAAATTATAACCTTCAATATTTATTTGCAAAATTACTCTATATTCACATATCTGGTAATGATTAATTAATTGATAATGTATCGGTGATACAATCCAATATTGTATCTGCATGCCTTTCTTGAAAGAATTTGGTTTTCATACGAACAAAACTATTAATTCGTATTCATATTGCGTATTTACAGGCGCAAACCAAATATTCATCATAAGAGACATTAACCAGCGGCCGAGAATTTAAATTTCGTCAAACGATGATCTTGCGATCGTACCCTTGCAACGGTACAGGGCGGTTCCGATGAGAAAGATTAATTATTCTCCATACCAGCATTTTAACATAATAACTCATTATCGATTTTACTTAATTCCAAATTTGCTTTGATAAATACCCATTCAAAAATGCTCAAACTCGTGATGATAAAACAATTAAAATTATGTACCTTTTGTAATTATTTTTTTATCATAAGTATTTATAATTTTTCAATAATGTCTAAGCAAAATAAAAAATGTAATGTTTTAAAAAAATATATTAGTTTGTAAGACCGTAAATAAATATACAAACTTAAGTATTTTTGTCACAAAACAAGGGTGCGGGTCTTTTTATTATGATTTTATTTGAACTAAAATTAAAATTCTGAAAAGTAGCTTTCCCAAATAATTTGTTGATTTATTTAACTGCATGATTGTATGTTGTATAATACAAAATTTTGTTTGAAAATTTAACAAATCTGCCAACAACGACCAACAGTAAAACTTTATTGTACTAAAAATAAACACATTTTCTCCAAATTTTAAAAATTGCTTTACTAGGTAAAAAAACAGTCTTTCGAAATCAATTTATAATTTTTTGCGGAAAAGAGTCTATACGTTCAAAATTTGATTTAAAAATGACATATTTCTGGTTATTCCCTCTTAATATTTTGCAACATAACTTGCAAAAAGATTTTTTCCTAAAAATAATTAAATTAGCACCATCTGTAACGAGCAGATTATGAATTAGGTTTATTCTTAGATTGAAAGTTTTGAATAGCAGGTGTGTGAAGCTTTTTCGGCCGACTCCTGCGCACGCCACTGAACCAACCCACGCTGTAAGTAAAACGCAGGTAGGCTCGTTTAGTACAGTCACGGCGCGGCGTTGAAGATTTATCAACGCGAATAGCGTTCTGATTGACGTTACAAAAATATGTTTTAATTGGTCCCTGCTTGGTTACCAGGTACCTACTCACTCTTGTTAGGGTAGGGAGGGGACCACTTAACTGCGGGGCAAGTTGGATCACGCAAATATCTTCGGAACCAAATATTTCAACTAGCCCAGGCCTGGCCAACCCAAATAAGGAACTCCAGTGAAAAATATTATGGCTTTAAAAAAATATGTTCATATAGACATAGACAAATAAACGCTGATTCTGAATATATAAGTTTTATTAAATAATATTTAACATAGAGTTTAAAAAAATATTAAATGTCCATTTAAAACAGTTCATTAAAACACCCTGTCAAGTTGGTATTTTTGAATTTGGGTTTTTATTTTTGAAAGTGAGGCCTGACGTCACCGCGTCCATAATTCTCCTGTCACCCTCAAATTTGTATTGAAGATACGACAAGCCATCCAACATTCCGTATTATTGATTTATAGAGATTTGGACGTATAATAGTTTTTGTTTTTATTGAAACATTATTTAGGCCTAAATAATTCAGTATCAAAAATAAAGTATCTCTATTAGTTTATCTGTATTATTTAAAATATTCAAAAACTCTAACTGTACAAAAACGATCGTAATGCCCAGTAAAACGCTCCAATGCTGAAATTCAAAATGGCCGGCCATGAACAGCTGATTCCAGTTCCCTACAAAATTCATGCTTCGGTTTCCTTAATATTGATTTCGATTCGTAAAGCTAAAAAGATAATAATTTCAAACAATTTTTATACCACTCTCCCGTAATAATATTGAAAAATATAATAATATAATAAATAAATAATTCCACCTAAATAACGTTTTACTTATTGAATAGTTTCATAGCTTCTTCCATACAAAATGACAACATCTGTTGAAAATAACCAAAGCTTTTGGTCATGATTACGTCACACTAGTTACGGTGGTTTTCGGGGGATTTTGAAAAATTAAAACTTTGACATTTATTTTAACTATTAAAACTAATTTTAAAAATAAAAATAAATTTATTTATTTATGAATAAACGCCCTTTTTCGGGGCTTTTACATATATAGCATAGAAAAAACATTTTATTGTACATAACTGAACTGCCTCAATAACAATATTTTATATTTATTCAAAGATAAATTGAAGATGTCCACTGACTTGGTATAATTGTTTCCCTCCATTAGTATTCTGGGCAAAGAGGAATACATATGGTAGTTAGTCCCAGAATTTCTGCACTGAAATAAATCCTGACTTCTAGTATTACGAAGTGGTATTCGGAAGCTTATCAATTCAAGTAATACCGGACTATCAACTAAATCATTTAGAATTTTATATAAAAATACCAAGTCAGTGAAAATTCTTCTGTCTGACAATTTAAGAATATTCATATCGTTTAAAATTGTGTTGTAGTTTAACATATTTGCTGGAATACCCATTTTAAAATTTAGAAAACGTAAGAATTTGTTTTGTATTCTTTCAACAGCTTGTACGTGCATATTATAATGAGGATTCCAGACAGGAGAATTGTACTCAAGGTGGCTTCTAACATAAGCAAAATATAACATTTTAATACACTTTATAATAAATATGCAGCTATTTAAGTTAGAAGGTCATTTTTCATTTCAAAAAATAAAAAAAATTGGACTGGAGTTCCTTATTGCACCACGCACCGTGTTGACGAACTAAAATTTTCTAAGGGCCGCACGGGTAGGTACTTGGACGGTACAGATACCGCGGGTTGACCAGCCCTGAACTAGCCCATAAAATCCACCACAGTCATTCCATATAATATTATGTATATATTTTTTTCTCTGTATAAAACTGAAGTGAAACTTCTTTAGCGGCGTTAGTGATTCGGAATTTGGATGAAACGGAAATTACGCATTAGCACCTGCGAAGCATCACACTGCGCTCATTGGCCGATTTGATTATGATGTCACTTTTAAAGGCACCTATTGGTTGAGATATAAAACGAAAATGACGATAGGTCCTAGGTCTGCGCTCATTGGCTGCTTTGATTACGACCTTACTTTTCAAGGCTTGAGATTGTTTTGGTAAAGTTTCGCTTCTACCGTGTGTGAACTGCACCTGTATTTTTTATTTATGGATCGTACGCACCGGACGGAAAAACTAAAAGTATTGGGTATCCAAAATCACTTTAATAAACAGAATTAAAACACAAACACTTTATTTTATTTGGCATTGCAATACATGCCAGGTACTCGCTAATCTTCTTATATATAAAATCAATTTTTGTTTGTTTGTTTGTTCGTTCGTATGCTATGCGCTGCAATGCCGTTCATCCGATTGCGATGAAACTTTGGTGATTTGTTGTGCACACGCCCGCGAAGATTAGAGACTATATATAATTAAGCTAAGCCTGTCTCAACACAGGTAAATCCTAGTGAGACAGGTATCAATTAAACCCTATGTAAAAACCCTATGTTTATAGATTAATAAAATAAAATAAAATAAATGGTAAGCTCTCGCGTTTTGAAATTTATATAAATGAAAATTAGTGTATTTCATACATTTTAGCGGCAGGGAAGGAAGACATGAGGGGAAGGGTAATGAAGGAGGAGGGGTTAGCGGGAGGGATGACGAGGGAGGGAAAAGCGTGGAAGGTGGAAGGGGAACGCGAGGGAAGGGGACGCGGCAGGAGAACGGGGACGCATAGGAAAGAAATGCAGGGAGAAACAATTTATTTCTTTGCATTGCAACGCTTGCCGGGTACCAACTAGTATAGAAAATAGAAGAACACAAGAAATCGGTGTGTTTTGTGATCCAAAAGTTTGACCATTCTTTGTTTAAATTTACAGAAATTCGTTCTCTCGGAACAAATTCAAATCAAATGGAATACGATGTAAGTAAAGTTTAAAAGAGACAGTACGCAATGTTCTTTGTCTCGGTCTAATAGTCAAAAGTACTAAGTAAGTGGCGACATTGATTTCCATTCAAATCTTCGTGGAAGGCATTTCTAATTGAAGGTGTGTATGTATTATCAATTCAGGGCCTATTAATATCCCGAATTTGGAAACTCAAATTCAGCGCGCATTGTTCGTCATCGACGTCATTTTGCGAGCATTTTAGTTAACATTGTGATATAGACCCGCTTCTACTCGAAGGAACAATAGGCCGATTGTGTTGTCGGTAATTAGCAGAGGTTATACACGGCGCTGCTTCCCGGTATTGGTGTTCTGGGTAGGTACTCGTTCTGCTCCTGCTGCTGGGAGCTGTACTCAGGTCCAGGTATGAACCGCTTCCTGCCATGGAGAACAATGTACAAAGGTTTTTAGGTAGGTAAGCAAAGTATTGGTTACAAAATTTGCTATATTTGCTGCTGGTACCAACCAAAATCTAACCTAAATCACAGCATTTGTCAGAGATCTAACATAATTCGTTTTAGTTAAAATATATTAATATTAACTAGATTTTTCCATAATGCACACTTTTCACACATTTTCACTTTTTTAAGTCCACACGCGTCAGCAACATCTTTTGCAATTTAATACCGATATAATCAAAATATTAAAGACGTACCAAATTAATTTTTCGAAGAAAACTTCTTCTGAAAGGTTTTCACTTTGTAATGGCATTATTTATTTTATTAATTATTACGTACGAAATTTTATCGATTAGTCCCGAAAACTACTAACCTAATTAACTAGCAAATTAGTTGATTCAATTAAAATTAAAATTAACACAACGTAAGTAGTAATTAAACTTGTTAAAAATTCAATTTGAAATTCTGAACTTTGATTACGAAAATTGAGAAAAATTCACATCATTAGGATTGTACTTCTGGAAAAGTTAAAAGGGATAAGAGACACTACTAGCAGGTCATGCTCGCCAGGTCGCCGCGAGCCCAGGAGTATCACAAGGTCTACGGAGAGTGCTTTCGATATTTGTGTATAGACTCGAAGACCGATTGAATGTCGAAGTGCACAATGGAGGGCAACCCCAAACCGGTAACCCGACGGTTGGCCCTCTGAAATTATAATTATTATTTATTTATTTATTTATTTATTTAAGGAACATTAACAGTCTTAGTAATACAATAAACATAAAAGGATGATAAAAAAAACAGACCAATTATAAATGTTCACAGATAGGTATTTAGAAACAAGACTAAATGAATGTAAACTAGAATATTTAAGAAATATGAAAGAAAAACAGAATTAAGCAGCAAGTAAAAAAAATAATAATAGTACAAATCTGAATTCAACAAATGATAAACCAATACACAACAATAAAATAATAATTTTTTTCTGCATTATTTACCAGTTTTAAACCTAAAATTTGCCTAAAAAATACATTTAATGATAGTTTTATATGGATATCAAACGAATTTACAGTGTATTTTTTGTGTACTTAAAACCTTTTAAATGCCAGGGGAGAAACGAAGTAAAATTGCGAAGTTTTGACTTTGACGTAATATTTTGTGGGTTTATGTTGTGCTATCGTATATTATATTTACTGAAACACATTCCTTGAACTATAAACTATGCATAAAAACAACATTACTTGCGTTTATTTGATAAATTTATAGGTTTTACGATCTTTTTCACGATAACGACGCTAACTAATTTGACAGTTCAAATCCCGGAAAAATGATACCCGGACGTCATAGAGAATTTAATACAAAATATTCCCAGTGGCTAGGTGTGTTTACGGTATCTCATACGTCAAGAACAAGAATGCCCCAAGCGATTCTGACCTTGTTCTTCATACGTTTTCTTTATACATAAGGGTTAAAATCGCATTCCAAAATATTTTTTTTGAAAATTTTGGCGCGTGCGCCGGCGCACACCCGGCACACTAGGCGACTTAAACCTACGTTGGTTTATGCAATATATAGACAGTTTTTTTTTATGCATTTGAACGAAAATATGTTATTATTTTTTGTAAGTAGGTATATCGCATTTTTTATGCATCGACTTGCATATTGTATGTAAGTGTGCCGAGGGCCACCTGATTTTCCAGTGAGCAAGAGTGCCAAGATTGAAAAATACGATATTATTGATGGTGTTGAAGCTGAATTAAAAAAAAATCTTTTAGCTTGGGGATGTTGAGTTTCCCTAATCTTGAAATTCTTCGTTCTCAGTAATAAATATATTAATAATATATATATTTTTAAATATTTCCACGCCAATGAAGAAAACCAGCTCTTGAGTTTGGCGTAGGAGTTGAACATACATGGTATTAACGGACGTGCTCGTTTTACTTTATCAGTGATTCCTGACATTAATTGGAGTAAAAAAATGATAATGGCATTTTAGGGGTCCGGCGAATTTTTTTTTTCAAAAACGACCAAAAAATCTTTCACATGTCGTCACTTGTCACTCAGTCGAGTAACCGCCCAACCCCTTACCCCGACCCTAAATGTTTTGATAAACCAAAAAAAAAACTCCAAATAATGTCAAGAATCACTTTAGTCAGGAACGTGCCTTAACACCCTGTATAGGACTGGTACTTTTTATGTCAATAAATCTAATACTTTCACTTCTCCAGGAAAACTGAAAATTTCAAATGCTAAATCGGAATAATGAATATTATGGTACCTAACTACCTGCCTGAAGAAAGTTTGAAAAAATAATGTTCATCCGGTCAAATGCCAAGTCCTCCTTGGCATTCACCGTAATCCTTGGTAATCACGTAAATTTCGCAAAGTTTTGACTTTGACGTAATATTTTGTGCTATCGTATATTATATTTACCGAAACACATTCCTTGAATAATAAACTATGCATAAAAATAACATTACTTGCGTTTATTTGATAAATTGATCGGTTTTTCGATCTTTTTCGCGACCTACGACGCTCGTAGTTTGACAGCTCAAATCGCGGGAAAAACGATGTCATAGACAAATTTAATATAAATTATTACGAGTGACTAGGCGTACTTCGAGTACATGTAACGTCAAGAACAAGAATAGCCCAAGCGATTCTGACCTTGTCCTTTATACGGTATTGTTTTATACATAAGGGTTAAAATCGCATTCTAAAAAAAAATTCGAAAATTCTGTTCCGACCGCGCCGGCGCGCTTGCGGCACAGGACGCGACGTTTCCTTGGACAAATTGCATAATTTCTTATTGGAGTTTTTTTGAAGATATAAAAATATTATAATATGCGGCTTATAATTAAGTAGGTAGGTATTTAAGCACAAAATTACAGACATATTTTTTGAATGCGAGGTCTACTGTTCATAGAACTACTAGTATTGAAATGTTTACCATTGAGCTCTTGTCACAAGAACCCTATTATTACATAAGATCTAAGGACAAGACAAACATTCGGCCATAAGGAAAAACGAACAATTCTCTGTATTTGCAAGAATACTGGTTTTAAAGACGAAACAATACAAACGTACCGCAGGCAGAAAATTTACACTTTCCGTCACATCATCTTGTATGAAAATACATTCCGACCAAGCGCTCGTGAGTTGTTAAAACGCCGATGATAAATAAATTGTCGATATCGCAGTAAAGATTCGTACATCAGTCTGTTACCTTAATTTATTTCAATGTTTTTTTCAAAGTTAACCTTTAAAACGACGGAGATTTGAAAAGGCTCTGCATCAGTCGCGACTTGAAGTGTCTTTCTATTTTCCCAATTAGCGGTATTAGGGTCCGAAGTAGTCTAGCAATGGCCGCGCGGGCAAAAAGTGGCCCGGGGGCGGCCGCCTTTGTTTGCGGCCGTTTCATTTTTAATCGGCCCCGCAGACGGAATACAAAGCAGATTTGGAGCATCATCGGACGGCGGTTTGCGCTAATCAAAACCCTGCCTCTCGCTAACGAGCGCCTCTGCTCCGAGCGCGGCCTTAGACAAGGGCCAAGGATCAAGGATGCAGCGTGCTACAGGCTACAGGAACACTTACACCTGTGTATTAAACTGTAAACTCTGTCGCTGCCTACAGGAGGAGTTGCAGTTATCTGACTACTCTCTAACCTTTAAGACTTTAAGTTAAATATGTACCGGAAGCCAATCAGGAGACTTCACCTGTGCTTTTATAGGGTATCGAGATTTTGTAAATCAAGAGTTGTTGAGAGTTAAGGAACAGGAGGCAGGGCAACAAGTGTCCTAGAGACCTATGTAACTTTAATCTTTTGGGGTTCTTGTCATCTACATTCTAACCTTTAGCTACTGCTTCAAGAGTTGGATGATAATAAACATGAGGCAGGTTTAACTGTGACCTGGAGTAGTCGCCTATCACAATTATAATGGTTTCCCCTACACATAGACTTCAGCAGTATATTGGCAATATCTTCGGCAGTATTAGCAATAACAATTGCCAACAGGCATAAGATGGCACTATGATCAGAAGATGTTGGATTAATAGATATTTAATATATATACAGATATAAGTGGGTACATTGGTGTTATATAAATTACATATCGGTACAAAATATATTTATAATAGCAATCTCACCAAAAAGAAATTAGTTTTGTGCTTGGTGAGCGAGTTACACTAATTACAAGCAAATAGAATAACTTTATGAAATAGGTAAGTACATATGAATAATATAACAGGTACAATTGAAACTTCTGGGTCATCTATAAGTAGGTGTACGTATATAGGATTCGGTTACATACTAAAATCTAAGAAATAAAATAAAGATGAATATACCTAGAATGATCATAAATAAAAATAAAGAGAAAAACAGGCAATTATTTAGTTAATTACTCTTGACAAGTATAATCGAGAATTCTGAATAAGTCATTAAGTGGAAACCCGATGGTCGAGAAATTTGATCAATAGGCATTTTTTAAAAAATTTATTTATTATAAATACAAAGTAATACAATATGACAGAAAAAAAAATTATACAGAAAAAAGAAAAGTCCCAATAAACTACTTTTTAGGAGTTTGTCGACTGGGTACTTTTACTTTGGAGATATAAATAAACTTATTTTACTTTATTATGCAGTTAGAATTTTTGTGTTATTCTAATACAAATTATTTCTTTCGGAAAGCCAATTTTTCAACATAATATTTGTTTTACCATTTGTACATTTTTTGATTTCGGCAGGTAACATATTTAAGCAATTATGTATCATGTAGTCCAGCGTTCTTTGTCCATATTTGTTTAAATGCTTAGGTACAATTAGTCCTTCATTTAACGTAAAACGAGTATTGTAAGTGTGGTCCAGTTTATTTATGTATATAGGGCTATTCATATGCTGAAATATAATTTTATACCACAAAATTGCTCTTACTGAGAGAATTTTGAGATTTTGGTAAAAGTACGGAACATTATGCCTTTTTTCATATAAACTTTTATGAGCTAATAATTTAACTAATGAATTTTGAACTGATGGAACACGATTTACATTTGTTTTACAGGAAAGTCCCCAAGCTTTAATTCCATATCTTATAATAGATTCAGGTAATGATAAATAAATTATTCGAAGTGTGCAAATTAGAACATAAAATTTTAATTTATGTAATCTGCTAACAACAGATCTGAGTCGTTAACAGACTTTATTTATTTGTAAATCCCATTTGAAAAAGCAATCAATAATAACATCTAAATAAACATATTCTTTGACTAGTTCAACATTTTCACATGTACACAAAGCAGAGATACCGACGTGTAAGCAATCTGAAGTATGTGTTTTTATTTCAGGTGTAATAATATTTGCCTTGGCATTGGGTGATCTTATATGTAACAATTTAGTTTTTTTGCATTTATGAGTACCTAAACCAGAGTCATGAGACCATTTCAAAAGTTCAATGTAATCTTTTTGTAAGAGTTCAATACATAATTGCAAATCACTGCGTGAAATTACCAATGCAGTATCATCCGCGTATACGAAGTATTTTACATGTTTAAAAATGTACTTAATAAAAGATTCATAAATGATATACAGAATAGGACCTAATATGGAACCTTGAGGAACGCCTGCTAAAAATATTCTTTTTTTACTTAAGGTGTTTAATAGCTTTATTTTCATGCACCTGTTTGTCAAGTAATTTTCAAAATATAATTTAATTATACCAAACTGTTGCTGTTACTGTCGCTCTTATTCCTCGAATACTGATCAAAAGGGACAACTGCACCTCAAGGCTGATAATATTTAATAAAATCATCAAAATCAAGGTTAATATTCCCCTCCTTATTTTTCTCCTCTTAAACTGGACGATTTTTAAGATTTATTAATAACTGTATTAGAAGGAAATACTGTATGTCTGTATGTTTAGATTTAAAAAAAAAAAAAACATTATCCAGTATGTATACTAAACGTCTGTTGACGGCGTTCTAACCAGGCAATTTTAACGATTTTTAGAGGGTCATAACTCCTATAAGAAGTAACTTATCAAAAAAAGCAACGTACGAACACGCCAGTGGTCGATATTTCTATTATACAAAAAATATTTGCAGTAGTGTCAAAATCCAGAGAGAAATTTGGGAAATAGGTTTGAATGGATAATATGCCGCCCGGTTTCCTCTTGTTTTCTATTTGTCATGTTGTCATTTAGGATTTATTTAATTTATTAAATTCATGAAAAAGTTTGGTATTTTCTGTGGGGTTTAGTGGACAGGTAATGGTAAAACCCTACAGCCCTCGCCACAAATAAACGTACCCAACTTACTAATAATCTGAAATATGAAAATCAAATACTACAAGAGAAGGAAGATATTATGGTTCGGTCTTAATTAACTCGGTCCTGAGCGGTTATAGGTTAGCTAAGTAAATAAGACCACAGCTTTTAATTAAGCTCATTATTCTGGAAACAAAGAGATGGTGCTCAATCAGCTTAAAGAAGTACCGCGGTTTATTAACCTGGATCCTTTGCTAAGAGATTTTTTGTGTGGGTGACCACAGGACGGAGAGGATGCAATCCAGATTCATGTTTTGGTAGAGAATATTAATTAAAGAAATTAATGAAAGACGTTAAAACTTACGACTGTAATCATTTAAACCCACGTAGGTATATTATTTGTAACCTAACCTAACCTTGAGCTTTTGCCTCGAGACTTTTTGTGTAGGTGATGAAGAAGATTTTATCATTTTTTACTGGGGTATATTAAAAGCAAAACTTACGTTTTAATAAATTGTGAACCTTCGTAGGTATGTGTTTGTAAGTGTATTTGATTTGCTTAATAATTGCATTAGCATAATATATCGCCTCCGACTCACGTCTAACAATAGTCAATCTCCGAAAACAAAAGTGAGAATCATCATTTGTTTAAATTAAAACGCCTTTTTATCAGCGTGAGGATTGTCTAAATTTTAATTAAAAAGCGCATTAAGAGCACTAATGTTTATTCATACATAATGAAGATAAATGAATTTTACTCATTAAATTCACAATACCCACGAAAAAGGTGTGTTTTATTTTACCCCTTAATAAAAGGCCAAGTAGCCTCATGATTTAACGCTAAAACAAAATAACGATTTAAAAATAATGTAGATTTGTATTCGTTTAATTGACCGAATACAGGCATTGGGTAATTTTGTTTCAATTATTTTCTGTAACCCGCATAATCAAAGAGATTTGTTTTTGATCGAGGATTTTTTAACGGTCTTTAATTAACAGGTCGGCAATGGCATTAATAAAATCATAATGAGCAATAAGAGGTTTTCGCCGGCGCTGCGTGGGAATATAATTTCAATTATTAACTCAGGACTCAAGATGTGTATGTATAAAGGAGCACGGGAATCGTTAAGCCGGGTATTCGATTCCCATCTCTATCGGAAATGTCATACTTTTCAGTCACTGGTTCTTCAGAGTAAAAACTGAATTTTCTTAATAAAATCTTAAATATAATATTTGATTTCCACAGTTAAAGCATAGGTACCTGCTTTAAACATCTGATAAACGTAAATCTTTACTTAATCGAGTTTGGTTTGACGTGTGTTCCTAATCATTATGAGAAAAAAATTCGAGTAAATATAAATTATTTTATGTATTTCGAAGATTTTCTTTTTCAGTTTGATTAGGTGTTGTCCCTTCCCTTGGCCATGTTCGATTTGAAATAATTGTATTCTAGATTTCATTGAAATTTGCTGGAAGTACCAACCGTAGAAAATAAAATCTAGTTAAAAAACGTTCTGTATTTAAACGTACTTATTTACTAATTCAGCAAATGAATATCGTAATTTATAAAGTAAAATATGTACGTACAACCCAACCTAGCTTATAACCTAACCGAACCTAACTAACCAAACCTAACCTAATCTAACCTAACTAACCTAACCAAAAAACACGTTTTACATTTAATATCATTTGGTTGTGGTTTAGGTTTTTCATATTTAAAATTATGTTAACTATTTTTTATAAATAATAAATAAAAATAATTAATATGATCGACAGCATTGATTGTTTCTGAAATGTATAAGTATAAATATGAATCATGGCGTCGAATACTTCATATATGCAAAATTTTATAACATAAAATAATAAAACATACACGTAACACACAAAACTAGTATAAAACACACATCACTCACAAACACACAAAACATAATGTATACCGATTTTAACTTTTTTAATTTAATTTTTTTTAAATTTTACTTTAATTTTAAATCTTTATTTTTAGTTTAAATTTATCCTAATCTTATGTTTTTTTTCTTCACCAACATTAAATATATATTTTAAATATTAAATGTATAATTTTTGTATTATAAAATGGAGGCCTCAGCACGGGTAAGCCACCCGGTGAGGGCAATATTACTGGATGGTATTATAAAATATTAAATCAAAATAAAAAAAATTAAAAAAAATATCGCGCAAGTGAATTAATTTTAGCCAAATTAAAATGCATATTTTTTCGTCTCCCCGACATGAATACGCACTTTTCGTAATAATAAAGCTAAATCTAACTATTCAAATAAGAAATATTCGTAGTAACCGTGAGGCATATTTTGACAAGTTTATCTATGTAAGTAATAAATACTGTCGAGTAAATTTGACATACCATATTTAAAAAAAAAAAATAAGGACTAAACTCGTTCGTCTTTTCCCGAGAAGCGTATACGACTTGGAGCGCTCGACTCTCAAGAATAGAGCTCTAAGCATGAGGTATGTATCAGGTTGTCTACTTACAATATACTTACGCCCATCTTCCTTGTCCATCTTGCAGGGAACTCAGTTTTCCGACAGCGAGTCGTGTTTGCAATTTTTGCGCACATATTTAAAAATGATCAGATAAAATATCCAAGAACCCGAATTGTCGGCAATAAGCTGAATTGCTGTTTTTGTTGCAATTAGGTACACTCCGCCCGTGTGGGATTTTGAACTGAATTACAAGTGATTCAGACAACAATGAGATATTAAAATACTCTCCGAGCCGAAATGACTGGTTTCTTCACTTTTTGTACTGAGACGATACAACGAGAAGACAAGAATGTTTCTTAAAGTTGTATTTTATTGTATCAGAACCGTTATAATATACAATACTAGTACCTAGGTTCAAAATTCATCCTTCTAATTGTTGATTTCTTTTTGGTTGCCCGGGACTTTTCCAGCCATCGTCTTCCCTTTGTCCCTTTTTGCCTTCCTTTTTAAATTTTCTTTAACCTCACAACATTCTTCTCAAGAGGACACCACAATAAGGAACTCCAGTGAAAAATATTACGGCATTAAAAAAATATGTTCATTTAGACCAATAAACGCTGATTCTGAATATATAAGTTTTATTAAATAATATTAAACGTAGAGTTTTAAAAAAAAATATTAAAAAGTCCATTTTAAAACGTGTCATTAAAACACCTGTCAAGTTGGTATTGCTGGATTTTGGCGGCGTGACGTCACCGCGCCGCGTCACCTGGGTCAAAGTTGTATAGAAATGTAAGACGCAAGCCGTTCGACATTCCGTGTTATTGGTATAAACCTCTATAAAGAGATTTGGACATATAATAGTTTTTGTTTTTATTGAAACATTATTTAGGCCTAAATAATTCAGTATCAAAAATAACGTATCTCTATTAGTTTATCTATATTATTTAAAATATTCAAAAACTCTAACTGTACAAAAAACGACCATAATGCCCAGTAAAACGCTCCAATGCTAAAATTCAAAATGGCGGTAGTCGAACAGCTGATTCCAGTTCCATACGAAATTCATACTTCGGTTGATCATGATGACGTCACACTAGATTCGGTGGTTTTCGGGGGATCTTGAAAATTTAAAACTTTGAAATTTATTTTAATTATTAAAACTAACTATAAAAATAAAAATAAATATGCAGTTATTTAAGTTAGAAGGTCATTATTCATAAAAAAAAATAAAAAAATTGGACTGAAGTTCTCTATTCTATGGGCTCGGGCAATCGAAATTCCTAGAAAACCTAGCATTATTACTAGCTACATTGTTACCCGTAAAAAAACATGGGATGTAAATTGACTTGCATATATTTTTAGGTCTAGGTTGGGTTTTTAAATTTTTATTTTTTATTTTAGAAAAAAGTACATTTTCATTTATTTCACTAGAAATATCTGAACTAAATATATTTTACGTTACATTATACATTACAAAACAACATTATTCACTTGTTGGTTAAGAATAAAAATTCATATTATATTTTTTAAATCTACCCAGATGTCGTATGTGTGTTATCGTTATCGTGCTCTCATGTAAAGTGTGGGTACTTGAGACGTTTAATGAATTCTTTGTTTAAATGAGTGTATTATTTATTTGTATAAAAGAAGACATGTATTGTAATAATATAGTCTTCTTAATGTTAACAGTTTAGTTTCCATTTATAATTTTTTATGGATGTTCTGGATCCTTGAAATGGTTTTTTGATTAGCTTGTTTTGTATTACCTGTAATTCATGTACGTATGCTTCGGTTCCACGCCAATTGAGAATAAAGTCAACTCAACACCTCTTTGAAAAATCATTAAAAGCTATGAAAAAAAAATTAAAATAACCGATAACCCTAACCTAACGTAACCTATTTAAACAATTTTTTATATATTTTTTTTCATTACTCTAAATGACTTTTCTGAGATGGTTCTGAGTTGGTGTCATTCAGAGTTATCCGGTCACCGTATACTTCATATGCGTGTCCCCAGATTTCAATCAAATAATTTAAATGTTTCGAGACAATAATAAAAACCTTTTTTTAAATTTATGTGTAGATCTGATACCTGGCTAAATACGCTAATTAATGGGCTGATTTTATCTCTAATATCTTCTAAATGCTTTTTAAATGTTAAACGCTTATCTAAATACTGACCAAGATATTTTTTTCTGTATCAGGATTTGCAAATCGTTCCACACAGAAGCCGTTCTTTTCAATTTGTAAAGGTACATAAGGAGGAATTATTTCACGGGTTGAGCTCAAAATCATGTATTCTGTTTTTTTACATTCATTGTTAGGACTCCCTCAACCAATTTCTCCCGATCCGGCGCGCCACGCGCAATATGTGGACAGACGCATTGGCCGCCAAGATTGGCACCCCTGCTAATTCACCAAACGTAGCGAACCACTTGGGGTGACCTAAGGTTGGGTTGGTTATCCAATAAATGGTTCCCGGGGCGGCGATACGCGTACCGGCTTCCCAAATTAATAAATATATGGATTGAAAAAAAAATCCTTATCGAAAATATGCTGTTTCAAAAAGCACAATACAGGATCGGCTCTTAAAAATCGCCTTGCGAAAACAATTAACCGAATAGAAAATGGGAAATAAGGGAGTACCTACGGACAAAATGTGAATTTCCGGGGATGCTTGAGAACCTTAGAATCAAAAGACTCTAAGGCACCCTAAAATTTGTCAGCCGGATTCAGAGTATCAGGAATTTCTACTTTCAATCTTCAAAGTGTACTTAGGAAAATTCCTCGTAGAGAAGACGACAACTGAAGCGAGTGGCACAGACCAATCTTGAACAAAAGCTTTCACATCTCTACTGGAAGCTGCTAGATTTACTAAGGCCACGTCCGCATAGGCAGGTGGCTTACAGCGCCTAGTGCCTGGTGGCTTGCATCCTGGCTACTCGCTAGGATACACGGTGGCCGCACTGTAGGTGGTTTGCCTGGTGGGTCGCTAGGTGCCTTGCTCATTTGCTTGTCGGCACGTCGCTAGGCGACTCGCTAGGCTCTAGGCGCTAAGTAAGCCACCTGCCTATGCGGAAGTGGCCTATGTCTAGTAAAAATCACGAAATCGGTCAAAAATTTAGAATAAAGAAATACACATTTCGAATCTTGTAGAATAATTATAATTAAATGAATAAAATAATTTTGGAATTATGGGCAGGTACCTATAAGTTTTCACTTGCATGAACAATCAGTTCCAATTTTGAAAATTACACTTTCATTCAAAGTAAATTCGAGTTCTAGAATTCATTGAACTTGAGTTACAGACAGGCACACAATCTAAATTAGTATTTTTGTTAAGTTCAACTATTTTTTCAAAAATGTATTTCTCGCTGATTTTACAGAATAACATCGTTTCGCATGATTTCAATATTGGCCGTAAAATATTTCACTAATGACAGTTTATCGATAGCTGCCAATCTTCCCGCCAATTATTACCACCCGCTGGTTGCTGTCAAATACAAATGATTACTAGGTTTTAATTGATACTTTAGATTATGGACATATTTGGGGTGTCAGAGATAATAATTATTGTCCGCGATATCAATGTACTGAACCTACATGAAAGGTTTACATCGTTACATGATGAAATTACACTGGCGGAAATTTCACGTAGGTACCGACAATTACACTACCTAAATTACACGTTGAAGAAATTATACATGGAAGATATTTAACGTGGAAAATATTCAGCATAGTAATATTACCTATGATTTTGTTACACACGTTTATTTTTTTTATTTTGATAAGGTTTATACTTTCTAACTTACTTTTTAGCGAAAAATTGAAAATCTAATCTAAATTTTTTTTTTTTTTTTTTTTACATTAACTCCACACAGGAGGCCCTGAGGAAAAAATAATTTCCCTCAGGGCCTATGTCATCTTTGAGGATGCTGTGTGGAGGGTGTTTTTGAGGAGAGGAAGGAGTGAACATGGGTCTTGAAGAGACCCATATTGTAGGAGGGAGGAAACACAGAGGCCGGCAAATCGTTCCACAGCCGAGCTGTTGAACTCAAGAACGAGTCGTAGAAACGACCCGTTCTCATGTGACTAATGTCAACCGTGTACAAATGTTGAGCGCGCGTTTGGCGTGTTTCCCGACTATGCACCGGTGCCGAGGGGATCAATGACGCTAGTTCCTCGGAGCATCTTCCATTGTAATACCGGTAGAACAAGGACAGCATTCCCACCTGGCGCCTGTGCTCTAAAGATTGCAATCCGTTAGTTAAATTAGGAGAATCTATCAAACGGACCGCCCGTTTCTGCACAGAGTCAAGGGTTTTTTTCAGGTATTTTGGGGCTCCAGACCAGAGGTGGCTGCCAAATTCAACCGTGGGGCGCACTTGCGATTTGTACAGGGCTAGCAGTTGTGTACTATTAAAGTATCTGCGTGCCCTGTACAGTATGCCCAGTTTCTGAGAGGCTAATTTAACTCTGGCCTCGATGGAGCCCCCGTACCTGAGCTGGTCACTTAGAGTTACACCAAGCATATCAATGGAAGGCCTGTTCGGGAGAATGCTTCCGTTGAAGGAGACTAGATTATCATTTCGATCCCTTTTAGACGTGATCAGACATGATTGGGTCTTTGAAACATTAAATTCGACGAGGTTATTCTTACCCCAAGAGGAAACACTCTCGAGGTAACCGTCCATTCTTTGTTTCAAAGCCCTCCGAGCCATTGGGGTTTGTGAGCCCTTTGGAGGTTTGTCAAACAAAAAGCTATCATGGACTGTACTGTCGTCCGCGTAGCAATGAATCGGTGTTGATTGAAATCAATGAAATTGAAAC
The DNA here is from genome assembly GCA_936435175.1 of Glyphotaelius pellucidus. Classification (NCBI taxonomy): domain Eukaryota; kingdom Metazoa; phylum Arthropoda; class Insecta; order Trichoptera; family Limnephilidae; genus Glyphotaelius; species Glyphotaelius pellucidus. The sequence continues at coordinate 1,446,279 of OW386541.1, forward strand.
CTTGGTTGCGTGTAAAACTGATCAAACTATCTTGCGTTTAAAAAATATGTATTTATTTTTGACAGGAGACACGTGGTGAAATCAGCTGTTATTTCCGTATCCATTTTACCATAGATAACACATGGCGCGGCAGCATAACCTCCTTTTTCAAAACTTAATAAAACCCATTGTATTAATCAGATTTTTTTTATTTGTTTTTTATAATACTTAAAACTTTGTTTTACCTAGTTTTTGAAGATCAAATTAGGTAGGTGACGTCCCCCATTCTCCATACACTGAACGATCGGAAAGTCCAAGGGCAGACACATATTTGCGCGCATAACGCCGCACATATACCGTGCACCCCTTAGAACAATCTAGCTAGACAAAAAGATTTCAACGTTGTTTTTATTAATGTACAAAAATATACTCACAGCATAGAAAACAGTCCATAGCATTATGTTCGCATCGATAAAAAAATTAAAACAATACGCGCAACACGTGGCAACGATGTAAACACAACACTTTGAATGTGCCAGACGGCCTCCCTGCGGCCCATCTCTTTCGGGTGCACGCGCTGTTTTGTCGTTAGTGGTGTTATTTGAAATCGGAGAGAAATTACGTCAAGAAAAAAATTGAAGTCCATAGTATGTTCTTTCAAATTTATTAAAGTATTTAATAATTTTCTTCTTCCATATTACTTTTATTAGTCATTAAAAAATCGTGAAACCATTATCAATATTTACAATTCTTTGCCAAAGTTTGATTAAACTTTCAAAATCGTGTACCAATTTGTACCTCCAAACTAAACAATTTTCACATAAAACCATTTTTTACTTATATTTTCTTATAGAATTTGTCTGCTCTTACGTGCTCTTTTGACTTTTACAGAGCCTCTACCTTTAATCTATATTTTTGATATTTTCGCGATGTTAGAAGAAAAAGGCGCATCAAAGTCGAGTTATGCTGCCACACGAAGAATTTCGATCGAGAAAAACAATTTCATAGATCTTGAAAAAAAATTACTAAAGAAAAATAGCTTTATTTCTATTAATATGCCATAGAAAATGGAAAAAAAGAATATCGCCTCATTTCTATTAATATTTCATAGGAAATGGTCGAAGATATACACTAAAATTCATGTAAAAAAAAAAACAGAAATGGCTTAATAAGTTTTTTTTCTTCCGGTAGTTACGTGTGACAATGAACTACGTGGTGAGCCAGAAAAATAATTTGGTTTTTGCTCCTTAAAAGTAAAATAAGAAAAATTAAATGTTCTCTGAATTCTCGAAGTCAAAAAGAACTCTTTCATGCTGCTTAAGTCAGTTTGAAGTCAGATGGAAAACGGGAAGCTGTAATATCCGAAACAACCACAATATCTAAACATCCCAATGTCTTATCTAGTGATGACTTAAAGTTATTGTCGATTTCGGAAGTACCAACGAAGAAACTGCAGAGGTCTGTTGACAGTGCCACATAGGAATATTATCATTTAATAAAAGTGATGATGGTGACTCGACCATAAACAAATCTCATTCGGTTTTGTTCTTATGTTATGTTACAAATAATATTTTTAACTAATTCTTAAAAATAAACAGATCGTTTTGACTTATTTGAATCATTGTTCTACACGCAATTTATTCGTATTTTATTTTACTTTGGAAATTCTGTAACAGTGCTTGAAATAAATGTAATTTTTTTAATAATTTTTTTTATCATATTGTGACCCTTTTGCATCACATTCCGTGGAAAAATATTTTTGTCTAGCTAGAATGCGATTTGGGACCACTGTGCGCCGTGGCGATCGCAACATTGAAGCTCTCACTGCCTCAATGTTCTCAGGTGATCTAATGGGACGAAGGACTCCAGTTCATCCTCTCGTCGCACTTGTAGTTTGCCTGAACGTAGTGACCCACATAACAATTGACTTCCGGTCCGGGACAGGAGTAAACGGGGCTAAATTAAAGTGATTCCGAAAGACGCGCTGGGTTGCGATCACAGAACATTCGTTCGAAAAGTAGGCCTCAACGGCAAACGCATGCTCCTCACTGTTCCAACGCATGATGGTGACTAAACTGTGTCGGGTCAAAACTTTATAGTTCCGACTCTCAAACGAGATCACTAGTGCTCCGCTACGATATCAACCAACTGATTGGCGCGCATTTAAAAAAAGGAAGTTATACTGCCGCATCTTGTATAATATATTAGAAATAAATAACGTCACTGATTTTAATGTTTCAAACTACCATTGTATATTTAAAATAGCAAACGTTAAAAATTACCTAACGTAACATGTTTTTTTAACAATACAACGTTCAAACGTACCTAACGTAACATGTTTTAAAAATAATACAATCTAAGGTAGTTTTCAAAAAATAATACGACGTCCATCATCAGGCTCATCTACCCTGATGATGGACACTATAACACTGACCGAAACGTTGGCAAACGCTGACCGCAAATAACAAAAATACTTTTGGCCGTGAAAACCTAAAATCATACCCAAATAATACGACGTTTAAACGTCCCTAACGTAAAATGTTTTAAAAAAATAAATAGAATGTTCAAACGCACCTAACGTAACGTGATTTTAAAAATAGTACAATGCTAACGTAACATATTTTTTAAAATAATACAACTTTCAAACGTACCTAACGTTACATGTTTTTTCCAATACGAAACTAATTTTGTACCCAATTTAAACACACAATTCAAAATATTATTTTGAAAGTTTGCAATCAATCTTAAGTAATTGCTACTTCCACGTGAAATTTCTTCCGCGTGTAATTCAGGTAGTGTAAATATGGTAGGTGAAATGTTCTCCCGAGTAATTTATTTCGTTCTGACATCCTGAAGTCTACACACATATTATCGAGTAATGGGATATTGTGGCATCAAGCGAGCTCATTCGGCAGTTAAAGTGCATTAGAGATATACTTATATACCCATCCACTCGCTCGTTGCGAATTATTGCTGATATTATTAGTGCACGTCCCTGATGTGTGAGAGAGAGAGAAAGTGCAAAGCTGAATATTTAAGTGCAACTAATCGGATAGATTTGCCCGCATTTCAAATTGAGGGATTAGTATTTTGAGTTCGCTACGAAATTTTGAGATATACGTAAGCACAATATGGATTGAAGTGATAGATTAAAAGAAATAATAGCAAGAAAAAATGTTTCCACTGGATGGTTGGATTTAATCCGTCACGTTGATATGTTCGCTTTTCGTAACAATTCGTACAGGTCTCATAGAAATCGTTGTGTCTCCCTTACTCTCATAGTGAGAAAAGTACTATAAAAAGTGTAAGAAAGAGAAGATACCACGCTTTATATTCAAATATAAAAGTTTACCACAAAAAAAGTAAAATTTACACCTTTATGAAACCAAAGTTTCGGATCGCAATTTAAAAATAGTTATGAAATTTAGAATTTTTTTAAAATTATTTTTATGTGGAACGATAAAAAGGGAGGTGGCAATAATGTTTATAAAACATTTGGATTAAAATACAAAATTATAATAAACACGATGATATAACTTTGTTTAATTCCACTTTTTTATTTTCTTATCCAACTAGTTTTGGTTCAACCTGAACCTTCTTCAGGGAAGAATAAAAATATACTGGTATATTTTTATATTCTTCCCTGAAGAAGGTTCAGGTTGAACCAAAACTAGTTGGATAAGAAAATAAAAAAAAGTGGAATTAAACAAAGTTATACCATCGTGTTAACTTTTGGACCTATTTTGTAAATATAGTTTTTAACCATAATTTACACATTTTTTGGTTTGAGCACATAGTTTATCCCATCAATACACTATCTTTTGTCAGGTCAGTCACTTTTAAAAAAATCAAAAAACTTCATCGATAATTGCAATCGCTAGGTGCAATTTAAGACAACGGACTGACTGTCGGACTGAGTATTGATGAATAGGACATTAATTTGAAGTTACACTTAAAATGTATATTTTTACCGAAAGTATTTTCTCTTGGGGTAAGAATAACCTCGTCGAATTTAATGTTTCAAAGACCCAATCATGTCTGATTACGTCTAAAAGGGATCGAAATGATAATCTAGTCTGCTTCAACGGAAGCAATCTCCCGAACAGGCCTTCCATTGATATGCTTGGTGTAACTCTAAGTGACCAGCTCAGGTACGGGGGCTCCATCGAGGTCAGAGTTAAAGCCTCTCAGAAACTGGGCGTACTGTACAGGGCCCGCAGATACCTTAATAGTACACAACTGCTAACCCTGTACAAATCGCAAGTGCGCCCCACGGTTGAATTTGGCAGCCACCTCTGATTTGGAGCCCCAAAATACCTGAAAAAACCATCGACTCTGTGCAGAAACGGGTGGTCCGTTTGATAGATTCTCCTAACTTAACAAACAGATTGCAATCTTGAGAGCACAGGCGTCAGGTGGGAATGTTGTCCTTGTTCTACCGGTATTACAATGGAAGATGCTCCGAGGAACTAGGGTTTGATCCCCTCGGCATTGGTGCGTAGTCGGGAAACACGCCAAACACGCGCTCAACATTTGTACACGGTTGACATTAGTCACATGAGAACGGGTCGTTTATACGACTCGTTTTTGAGTTCAACAGCTCGTCTGTGGAACGATTTGCCGGCTTCTGTGTTTCCTCCCTCCTACAACATGGGTCTCTTCAAGACCCATGTTCACTCCTTCCTCTCCTCAAAAAGACCCTCCACACAGTATCCCAGATATATTTTCCTCAGGGCCTCCTGTGTGGAGTTAATATATTAAAAAAATAAATATCATCACATAACAAAATGCATAAAAATTGTTATATATATGGACTGATGACATCGAGTAACGATAACTTTTGCATATTCACCCATTTGTCTAATAAAACATGTACGCTTTTTTATTTATTTATCGTTATCAGTAACTTAACTAACTAACTAACCATCACGCCGTTTCCCCGCAGGGGTAGGCAGTATTCTGACTTTTGACAGTATCAGTAACTTTTGTTACTAAAAGCGTAACGTGAGCCATTTTTAAAACTTTCTTATATTGGCATGCAAAATTTTCATATTTCGGAAAATATGTATTTATTTTGAATTATAAAATTTTAATGCGTATATTTATTACCTTTCAAAAACAGTTTTTAGCTGTCGGATATGTTCAGAACTATTCCATTTATTTGGATTTTATTACAAAGCGGAAATATTTTGACCCTCTGACAAAATATGGTGGAAGCTTGAAGAGTTAAAAATGAACCTCGCCTGTATGTATAGAAATTATTTTTTTTACAATAGCCCTGCAGGGCCTATTTCGTCTTTGGGGATGCTGTGTGGAAGGTATTTTTAAGAAAAAAGGAAGGAGATAAGTTCTGGAAAGGAAAAAAGCATGAGGGGTGGGTAAAAATGTGGGAGTGTTGGATTTATGAACTCATCCATCCCACTGCGGTGCAAGGCGATGGTTTGTCAGAGTTCGGTTGAGAGGTCTAGATTAGGTCACCCTCAACCGGTCTACTGATAACGCTGGAGGGGGACAAATACATTCGCCACCATGCCTACACAAACCGCTCCCCATGAACCTGGGAAGCCCTGCTAGGTCACCAAACGCAGCGAACCATTTAGGGTGACCTATGGCAGGGATGTTGATTACCCAATAAATGGTTCCCTGGAAGGCCTCCTCGACGTCTCCCAAATTGGTTTTGCTTTCCTTAATATACTATTATGCTTCCCTGATTCACCCGAGATTTAAACACCCCCATCAAACACATGAAAAGATTAATTTGGAGTTGTATCCTCCCCTTGAGCTCCATCCCTGTGTACATTTTTTTATAGTTCATCAGTTTTTTTTTAATTATAAAGATAGAGGTAAATAATAATTTGATAAAGTGTGATTTTTTAAACTTAATTTACAGGATTAATAAATTACAATTACAATTGCGTCTGTGTATGAGGGAAGCGTTGCGTGTATTAGGGTGAACGGCGATTTTACGGTGTGGTTTGACATCACAAAAGATGTTAAGCAAGGCTGCGTAATGTCACCGTGGTTATTCAATCTATACATGGATAATTGTATGCAATAATTGAAAGAGATGTGATTGGGCGCGAAATCGAGTGATCTTGAAGTACGTTGCCTGCTGATGATGCGGTGCTGATTTCAGTATTGAAGATCTACACTCGCTCGTTTCTAGGATGAACGAAGTATGTATGAAGAATGAGTTAATGATGAATGTAAGTAAGTCGAAAATGATGGTATTTGAAAGAGAGTACAAAAACAATGTGCAATATAGTTGTGAATGATGAATACTTGGAGCAGATGGATGAGTTTGTGTATTTGGAAAGTATGTTTACGAGAGATGGGAAGACTGATAAAGATATTGAAAGAAGGATAAATGCCGGTAACTCTATTAATGGAGGACCGAACGCCGATGACGTCAACAAAAAACTGTCAAAAAAAGCGAAGCTAGCCGTCCATAATGGAGTGCTTGTATCTACCCTGATGTATGGCAGTGAGGCATGGAACTGGCAGAGAAAGGATGAAAGTAGACTGAATGCTGTAGAAATGAGATCCCTGAGGCGAATGTGCGTAAAACCATGTATGATCGTGTGAGAAATGTGGAGATCCGCAAAGAATGCAAGGCTGATGTGAGCGTAATGAGTAAGATTAAGAAATGGACGCTCAGATGGTTTGGGCATATAGTGCGAATGAATGAGGAAAGGAGTGTAAGGAGAAATGTGAATTGTAGACAAAGTCGGGGACGCCCGAGGAAGACGTGGCACGACCAAGTGAATCAGATACTTGAGTCGGGAGAGAGTAAGAATAATAGAAGAGCATGTACGAGACGATGTATGAATGTGAACGAGGCAAGGATTAAATGCCAAGATCGAGTTGTTTGGCGGTCCGTTCTCTCTGCCAACCCCTACGGGGAAACGGCGTGATGGTTAGTTAGTTAGTTAATTTACAGGAAGAAGAAAATTATAAGACTTGAAAAAGACAGAAATATTGTAATAGGCCAATCAATTTCTAACATTTGAAACTTCACAAAAAATCTTTAAGCATCGCAAACAAATATACCGTATTGGATTTATAAAATATTTGAGTTCGAATTTCGTCAATATTCGCGAGGGGGAGAAAGGGGGGCGCTGAATAAAACCTCTATATGAGGTGGCGGTTTTCGCGGCGCACTCTTCGCCTTTTTTGCACCCGCGTGCTTTTATTATCCACGGCGAAATGCATTACGCATAGCCCGGCTCATGTGCACAACTCGGCGCATTGTCCGCTAGGCCTGGCTATGACAAGTGCATGTGAGACTAATTGCACATTCAATCGAAATGGCCGGAAAAAAATACGTCACAAAAAAGGTTCTTTCATCGGGCGGTGAAAAGAGTGAACTGCTCTCAGCTTTTAACTGCTGATACAGGGATACTGCGGGAGGGGCGGAGGTTGGGGGAAGAGGGGAGGAAGTAGAGAGGTCATTATGTGCATACGTTTAACAAACCTGTACAAATATTCTGCGACGTGAAATGTAAAATATTATTAGGGACATACGGGGCTAAGCCACACAGTTCTAGGTATCCGGTATTAGACCATACCAAAACTAAACGCGGCTACACCAAAACTAAAAACAGAAAACCTCACTTCAACACATACATAAAGACACAATCTACACATCTGCCCTGATGATGACGAAAGGTTGGCTAAATAAGAAGGAGGCGCAACCCGCCATAATAACCCTAAAATTATTAACGATTATGAAGTTGTCTGGTTCCCAATCGGAGATTAAAATACTCCCCTGTATTTAATGAAGATGTAACCGATCCGGACTATTTTGGATGGTCTTGATCCAATGCAAAAAAATACTGTAACATCAGTTTTCAGACTCGAAATTTCATCTAGTTTTCCATTCCCTGAAAATATATTTATTTTGGTTTAGAAGACTATTTTTGCGATTTCTCTGTATTTTTTTATAATTTCCGTTTTCTTTAGATTTCTTCCTCTTCTAGTGCTCTCTTCTATCAGAGGCTGGCTATCCATCACCCCTTCATTTTGGAAAGTTTTGAGATATGGGTAAAATAAACTTTGTTATATTGAAGTGGATGTAATATTTGCTAGAGACAGTATTTACTGAGAAATGTCACTGAATAATACAGCTCCATACATTTTATTATTGTTGATTGATGGGTTGGTAATAAGAAATAAATATTTAGTTATAGGTTTTCTATAGTTATGCTCTAAGCTTGCGTAAGATTTTTATAAAAAAGATTTATTGATTAGTTTTATCAAGAAGGCGCTGTAATGACGAAATTCAAATAACATTATCATTTTTAACCGAGACACATCTGCTTCGTTAATAAGAGATACAAAATATAAAATAATAAGAGCCATAACTCTAATAAAACATCTTTGCCGAATACCTACATCTTTTTTTAATAACATCCGGATGGCCGGTGCAAAAAATATGCAAATATCTTGTGCATTTCTTAAACGAAAAGCGGTCTCTTTGAGGCACACAAAAACCTATTACTTATTATTATTATTTGATTCCAGATTATTTGTAATGCAACACAAGCTCCAATCTCATGGCAATGATGGTAGTGGGTGTATTGAAAAAGTACCAAATATTTGCAAGAACAAGAATGGTGTACGAATATATTTATACACCTGTGTTTGCAGGTAACTAAGAGATTTTAAATATAGTATAATTTTTTTATTTTATTTTTTTTATATATTCAATAATATTATTTTTCAAATTATAAAAACAATGTATTTATAAACAAGTTCTGCTAGGTAATTATTATTACACGTGACAGCTGTTTCGCCTTCTGAAGGCATTATCAAACTGTGGTCATGCCACATACAGACGAGGTATTGATGTTATTTCTAGATAGGATTTTGATGACTAATTTTAATTATGAGTAAACTGACTGAAATTATTAATGGTTATTACCCTATTTAAAGTTTCCCAATTACTTATATTGTTTAAATTCGACTGAAGGTCGTTAAGTGCTCTAATCGTTATTCCTAATATGAATCATTTCCAAATGAAGACTCATGGTTTTATTTTCTGCATAATTAAGTTTAAGGTCGTTAATACTCAAAACATTATTCCTAATGTGAATTATTCCCAAATGATGACTCGTGGTTTTATTTTATAGTAAAATTATTATCATTATTTTTTTATTGGTTTGAACATATCTAACAACGATGAGTGAATTATATTGGTCTGTTCATTTATTAAAATAGCTTTAGGATTATTAAAGTGTTTGTTAATTTCTAGTTGTTCTAAAAGATTTAGTTTATGTCCTTTATTTATAATATTACTTATATATATATATATGAATAGTAATAATAATAATAAATTATAAATACTCGTAGCCCGTACTTACAAAGGCATTCAGCATATAGTTACACCTTTTTACACCTATATTCAGCATATAGTTACACCTTTTTTTATTTTTAAGAGTAAAATTAAATGAAATATTATAATTAAAGCTTAGACTACTTATTTATGGTATCAAAAGTTACAACGTATCATTATTTATTTATTTTTAGTTTTCTTTGAAATTATCGAGTTGCTACTTTTTGTATTGTTAGGAAAAATATTCGTTGTTAATATTTGGGGACAAAATATATTTTGGCTAATGGAATGAAGGCTTTAAGGATCACCGTAGACTAACATACATACTCAATTAAAAAAAAATAACAAAAACAGCCTCGTTTTATGGTGGAACACTGTTTCAGAGAAAAGTGTGCTCGCTCTGTGGAAAGCTGGTGGAAATTCTACAAAGAACCTCTGCGTGAGAGTTTATCTGGTCAAAAGGTGTGTATTTTTTTACTGCCCCCGCTCAGAAAGCCTTTGAGAGATGATATGGCTATCGATAACATAAAATATCGATTCGGTTTCGCATTCCCATCGCGGCTTTTTCTCAAATGTGTTAAACGAATTTCCATCCGTTTGTCCGGCATTAGCATGGACCGTTAGCTCCGTATTAGGATGCTGCTGAATAAAGTGCATCGCCTATTGGCTGATCTCCATGCAAATAAACTTACAACCGAACAGAATGAACCCTTATAAAAAGGTTAATAGAGTATTTTCGCAGTTGCAATACATTTGTACAAATAAAATTGAGAGAAACGCAGTAAAATAAAAATATATTTAAATTATTTTTAAGTTGACGAATACATTTAAAATGTTCTTCGCGTGCAAAGCCGTATCTTATTTAAGCATAAACTTTCTAATTTAAGTGTGTTTATCAAAAGTGATCTCCAAGATTAGTATGTTTTCCAAGATCTATTATCTATTTGCATATAATAAAATTAGGTAGAGCTTAAGAATTCATAATAAATTGCACAGCGCCCTTGATGTGATTTTTCACAAAACTGCGCTTTACAAATTATCCAATTATTATGTGGGAGATATCTGTGACGTCACGCTCGCCAACTTTTCTAAAGCCTCGATGACATTGAGCGAGTTTACAAGCTATTATATGGGGAATTCACTAGCTGTTAGTAAACTCGCTCAGTGTCATCGTATTACTTGCTAACTAGCAGATTGTGGACAATCTACGAAAAAAGTTAAAAGGTGGTCAACTTTACTCGCTACTCGCTCAAGATGGCGGCCTACCAACAGCTGATTTCGTAACTGTCAGAATTAGTTCGCGCAGGAGCTGTAATTCTCGCTACCGTCTAGCGTGAGGCGCTAGCTGCGAACTCAAGTTTTTTACAAAATGTCGATCGAATTGGTTCATGCGAGAGTCGTTATTTTAGCTGCTACTGTCGCTACTGAGCGAGTAGACAGTTTTATGTGTCATCATGACAATCTCACTCGCCGATTCACCCGCTTTTAAACTTACCGGCTAGTAGCTTGTAAACTCGCTCAATGTAATCGAGGCTCAAGCGATCGTCGATGTTAGCTGCCAGTAGCGGAATGTCTAGTACGCGCTAAACTTGATAAAATTCTCGCGCAGGTACAATCACTTTACTGACTTTATAATGACCGTAAGCGAAAGAGAAAGATGCGTAAAACATACGTGAAACAGAGAAAGGCGTGTGCAAGGAGGCATGCCGCTTTTCGGACCTTAAACTCGCCTATTTCTGTATCAAAGTCAGGTTGGCATTAAAGTTTGGCGCCGTTATATATACCCTCAACCAAATATGAACCATTTGAGAAATCGGAGTTTTAATCGCCTTTAAAACCAATAAATAAAAATAAAAAAATAAATTTACCTCCTTATATATTTTTAGTTCGACGATAAGAATCAGAAAAAAATTGATACAAATAATTAAATTAACTATTTTTCGTTTGACCTTTTTGTCGTGGTGGCTGACTGAATTTTCCTTTCGTGTATTGTGCACGCCAGGAGTACCTATCGTCAAAGAGAGAGTACAATGAACCATTAAGCGTTTAATATATTATTGACGAGAGAATTACCAAAATTGAGTACCTGTCTACTAACACACAATCAGATTAATCAGTCACTCTGGCCAGTTGAAAAGTGCCCGATGCACGCTGCACATGGAAAATACTCTCCGGGGAATCCCATCGAGGGATTTTCTTATACGAAATAAAAAGAACGCTGATATGAATTATTTTCATTTTTTCTTTGGTATCTACCGTGATATCGTTTAGTCTTCCGAAGATTTTCTTTATATTAGCCCCATTCGGGAGGCTCCGAGGAAAATAATTTGCCTTAGAGCCTATGTCATCTTTGGGGAAGTGCTGTGTGGAAGGTATTTTTAAGGAAAGGAAGGAGAGGAAGTTTTGGGAAGGAAAAATATATGAGGGGTGTGTAGAAATCTTGGGGTCAGTATATCATGGAGTGATGGACGTTTGGATCCATCCCTCCACATCGTAATTTAGTTAAAACTTAAAAATGCACAAATGAAATATTTAATAAAATAAAAATAAAAAATGCAAATATTTTTTTCCATTTATTTCTTTATGACCACACAAGAAAAATATTTTGTTAATATATCAGCGCCCTTGAGATGATTTTTCAAGAAAATGGCGCTGTATAAATAAGCCTAATATTAATTGTATTTGATCGGATAGAACGTGAATGTATCTTATATTTTTTTGGTTTAACTTTTTACGTTGGTATAGTTATGAACGTAAGTGACTTCGAAAACGCGCAAAAACCATAAAATATTGAAAAATTCCTCGCAATCTTAATGTTTCTAATAAACAAATCTAGCCAATCTTAAATTGTCTCCCATCAATTCATTTTCAATTTCATCGCTTCTAAGTTTGAACTCGACTCTAATTTAATAAATTACTATAAAATTTGATAATTTAAATAATACTCATCCATACGTTATTTAAATTAGTAAACAGCAGCATTAATTTTTAACCTCTTAATACAGGCTTGTCCTAACGAGGTAGAAAATTCAAATATAAACAATAATACCAACAATAAACAAATAATAAACAAAACAAAGTAAAGTATCGCTTTTCTTTCTGTTGAGAGATGTCTAAGAAAAACCTTGAAGAGTAAAACCAGAAGCGTTGAAAAAGTTTGTAAGGTTTTTCAAGTTTTCTGGAATAGTTGATTGGTGCTTTATTTGACCAGGTACAGTTGTTACAATTCCAGGTAATTGGTGACGCCACACTCGAGTGGAGACCGAATACAACAGGACGATGGACGATCCATTAGCTGCACTGCGAATGGCAGCGGACGATGCAACTTTTATGAGCCAATTTAATGATTATTCCTACTAACGGTTATTGCATTATTTAAGTCAGTAGACGTATGCGCGGCCCGTTTCGGCCAGTTTCATAAAAATCTTAAATTTGGATTTGAGATTAAAATAACCAACCAAACTGAAAAATTATTTTTGTAATCAAAGGGTATATCAAATATCTAATACGGATGTGAGCTACTTTATTTATTTTTGCTTAAGATATATAGGCCATTAAAGATTTTAGTGTTTCATGATTTTAGAGGAAACTTGGGCAATTATTTGTGAGTAAATTAAATACATAAAAAATAATTTTACACTATTTATTTTAAAAATACAATGAAAAATAAAATAAAAAATAAAAGATTTTTAAAATAACGTTTTTTGGGTAGTAATTTTAATATATAAACGACGACATTTTGTTCCGCCGTAAAAAAGTAATCCTCAGTTTATTAATTCGTTAAATAAAACTTTGTACCCCTTTTTACGAAAATTTTGCGGACGGAGGAGTATGAAATTTCACACACTTGTAGTTTATATAGAGAAGGAGTGCAAAATGCTAATATTTAAAAAAAAATATGCATAAAAAATACTTTAAATCAATAAAAAAAACATTACACATTAAATTAATTATGGTCGAATTTCGACCATTGGGCGACCACTAGTTTGTATTTAAAGTTTACACCCACCAAATTAATCTTTATTGTTAATTTTTAATTTTAATTTTTATTTATATCATATTTCTATGATAAATATAGTAAAATTATTTTTTTTTATTGTTTTTCATTTTACTGACAAAAAATTGCCCAAATTGCCTCTAAAATCATGAAAAACTAAAATCTTTAATGGCCTATATCTTCCATTTGGGAGAGATTGGTTGAAGGAGACCCTTTGATCTCTCCAGCAGGACGCTCTCGAAACATGCCTCACCGCAGTGGGAGGAATAGATTCATGTGTCCGTGTCCTTTACTCCTGGACGTACTGACTCCCAGATTACTACCCAGCTCTTTTACATTTTTCCTTCACAGAAATTCCTTTCCCTAAAAGACTACAGGATCCTCCAAACATCCCCAAAGTACAATGCAACTGTACACAGCATCCCAAAGATGATATAGGCCCTGAGTGGATTGTGTTTCATCAGGGCCTCCTGTGTGGAACTAATGTAAAAAAAAATCAATAACACCAAATTTTTTTTGACGTTACCTCCACACAGAAGGCCCCGAGGAAAATAATTTCTCCGAATTTCCCTCAGGGCCTATGAGGGGTGGGTGGAATGGGTATGAGGGGTCGGTGTGTCCAAGAATGACGAACATATGAATCCATCCTCCAACTGCGGTACAAGAGGATGGGCGGAGTCCGATTCGAGCCGCGGTCAACAGTGGTTGTGTGTACCTTATTATTTGTTTGCATTCCTACTTACGGCTAATCCGTTTTTGTTTGTACAGTCAATGAAATAGACTGCGTATTAATTTTTCAGTTTAATTTTTAAAAGTTAAGCTTTTTTTTATATAATGGAGGAAGACGAAGATAGACCTCCCGACCCAGGATCGATATTAGATTTTTCTGATTCGGAATCTAATACTAGCCAGGCTTCTATTACGCTTCCATCTCGTAAACGACGACCATCGCATAGCCTTTACATTCCATCGAAAGTTAAATCTATACCGCCGATTCAACAAACCTCGACCTCTAACGACCTTAACACCAATAGTAACACCCAGACAAGTACTTTAGCTAGCGATAATACAAAAAGTACTGACTTACTTTATCCTGCTTCCGCTTCCGGTCCTTTTATCGTAATTGTTCAGAGAACTGAACAAGGAAAACTTATTCATCCTTTAGATTTTGGAAAATTTTTATTTGACTCAAAAAATAATAACCTTGGTATTGCTAACGGTTCAATTAAACCGGAAGGGCGATATAAATTATCTATCGAGTTTAATACTGCCGCTTCCGCAAATGGATTTGTAAAAAAAATTGACTCGCTCTCAAACCATAAATATAAATCGTTCATCCCGTCATTTAACCTTACGAGAATGGGTCTTGTTCGAGGAATTCCCACGGAGATCCCAGAGGCTGAAATTGTTGATGCTTTGAATAATTCCCACGGAACACCGAAAGTAATAAAAGCACGTCGACTGAACTACAAGGATTCTACTGATGGAAACACGATCTGGAAACCTTCCCAATCTGTTGTTGTTACATTTGAGGGACAATCCCTTCCGTCTCGTGTGTTTATTTATTATACCTCGCTTCCCGTCGAAGTTTATAAATTTCCAACTGTTCAATGCTTCAATTGCTGCCGGTTTGGACATACAAAATCCGTATGCCGCTCCCCTCCACGTTGTTACTTTTGCGGAGAAGGTCACCTATTTGATCAATGTCCAAAATCTTCCAATGATCCCATTTGCATTAACTGTTCGGGTGCTCATACCGCGGTCAGTCTAGCCTGTCCGGAATTGACAAGACAGAGGAACATAAAACATAAATGGCTACCGACAACATTTCGTACTTGGAAGTACGAAATGTTGTCTAACTGGCATAAATGGCTACCGACAACATTTCGTACTGGAAGTACGAAATGTTGAATAACTTTGAGGCCTGGAGGCCTCAAAGTTATTCTCTCCTGCGAAAAAATCATTCGCAGAGATGACATCGTCCTCAGCTCCTTTCCAATCAACCACCTTTTTAAATTCAACGTCATCTTCTCACAGAGAAACCATTCTCAAGCCAGTCAAACTCAACCCAAAATATACTCCTTACCTTGATAAAAAATAATTGAATAATATTTTGACCAGCCCGAATGGGAATGCCAAATCTCGGACCCCCAATGGGTGTGCCATTAATGGTAATAAATCCCCTCCTGCTCTCCCCGAAATATTGAATAATAATTCTTTTATACAAACTTTAATTACCCTTTTAATTTCTATCCTTACAAACAACAATACTGTACCGTCCAACGCTGCCGATTACATTAAATCTTTATTATCTTGCCTCCCCAATGACTTCGAAACTGAACAAAATTCTTCAGTGGAACAGTAGAAGCCTCTTCGCTAACAAATCTGACCTAATTCAATTACTCGACGAACACGACGTTTCAGTGGCCGCCATTTCTGAAACGTGGTTAAAACCCTCCTTTCACTTAAGAATTCCGGGTTATTATTGTCTCAGACACGACAGACCGGATGGTAAAGGCGGCACGGCTCTGATAATCCATAATTCTATCCCGTTTAAACAAATTAATATACATACTCCCTCCGACGATATCCAGATAATAGCAGCTGTCTTATCTGATATCACAATATTATCAATATATATTCCTCCCTCTACAACTTTTATTAAAAATGAATGGGCACCAATCTTAACCCAGATTTGTTCCCCTTTTATGATCCTTGGAGATTTTAATGCACATTCCCCTTCTTGGGATAGCAAAATAACAAATCGTTCTGGCCGCAATGTTTTAGATTTTATTGATACCCATAACCTATGTTTTTTAAATGACGGATCTCCAACCAGATTCACCCCCCCTCATCAACGGAAAAGTGCTGTTGATTTATCTCTTTGTTCATATTCGTTAGCATCTAAATGCTCTTGGGACATCCTAAACGATCCCCTCTCTAGTGATCATTTCCCAATTATAATCCAATTCCACCATCAATCTAACACTTATCCCCCACCAGTTAAAAATAATCTCAAATTTAGAATAAATGATGCGAATTGGAGCACTTTCTCTTCTGAACTAGATAACCTTATTAATTTAAAAAAAAATCGTCCCCGGGAGACATCAGATTGCAATGTGAGACGTTTCCCTCCATGGTTATAAATGCAGCAGAAAAATCCATCCCGAAACGCAATGCGAACATTAAAATAAAACACTCTACTCCGTGGTGGGACGAGGAATGCACTCGCTCCGTCAACTCTCGTAAAAAAGCAATTTCCTCTTTTCGTAAGTGTATGTCACTAGAAAATTTTTTATCAGTTAAAAAAGCCCAGGCAGAAACCAAACGAATTTTGAAAAATAAAAAAACGCGCTGGATGGCGGAAGTTCTGTGAGAACCTGTCTCCGGAAACTCCCCAATCTTCAGTTTGGTCTAGCTTAAAAAAATTCGGATCATCGTATTCTCCGCCGAGAATCAAACATATATCAGAAGAAATTCTTATAGGATTTGCGGATAAAATAGCCCCCCCATCAGTGGCCGGATGTGAAGAAATGCCTTCTATTAAGCCATATCCATCTCATTCTAACTGGCTAGATGCTCCTTTCTCCATTGATGAGATGAAACGAGTAATAAGAACCCTTTCTGACTCTGCTCCGCGTCCCGATGGAATACTTAATAGTTTCATTAAATCATTTTCTGATATGGCGGTTGAATATTTCTTATCTCTTATTAATAATATGTTTGAAACAGGACTAATTCCGGATGATTGGAAAACTCAAAAAATCATTCACATTTTAAAACCTGGAAAAAATCCATCTGAAATTTCGTCTTATCGGCCTATTGCTCTTTCATCATGTTTGATGAAAGTAGCGGAGCGTTTGATGAAGAACAGATTAGAGTGGTTTGTTGAAAGTCAAGATATTATCTCATCAAATCAGTATGGTTTTCGGAAAAACGAAATCTACAATGCATAATTTAAGTTTGTTCACAACTGATATCCGAGTTTCCCAATCCCTAAATTCTTATACATTGGCTACATTCCTTGACCTTTCATCAGCTTACGATGATGTTTTACTGAATGTTTTGAAAGAAAAGCTAATTAAAAAACAAATCCCCCCGAAATTAGTCCAATTTATTATTAATTTGCTCTCAGATAGGTCCATTATTATTGAGTCTTCCTCTAAATGCTTAAGGCGCAAACTATGGAGAGGTTTGCCCCAGGATTCTGTTATTAGTCCTCTGTTGTTTAATATTTATATAAGCGACCTAGACTCAGTAATTCCTTTCTCTATTAAGCGACTTTACTTTGCGGATGATATCCTTATATATTTGTTACATAAAAATATTATTCTTGCAGCTAAGGAAATGAATTTGGCTTTACAATATATTAAAAACTGGTTGTCAATAAATGGGATGAATCTGGCGGCATCTAAAATAAGGGTCGTGGCTTTCACGCGCAAAAGAAAAATTCCCCAATTCTCAATCTCTTTTGATAATGTGCCTCTACAAACCGCTACTCAAATCAAATTCCTTGGTCTTCTTTTGAACCATAAACTTTCCTGGCTTCCACACATTCAGATAATTTCTACAAAGTGTGAAAAGGGACTTAATATGATGCGAGCAGTTTCCAGAGTATGGTTGAGATCTCATCCTACCACTCTTAAATTAATGTATAATTCCCTAGTTTGGAGCCACTTGGATTATGCCTCATTCCTTTTTGACCCACTCCCTAAATATCTAGATAAGAAAATGGACAGAATTCAATCAAAAGCCCCCAGAATGATTATTGGAGCTATGAAGTCTTCTCCAATTAATGCCCTTCAGGTGGAATGTGTGGAGCCTCCATTATATCTCAGAAGGCAATTCCTTGCCAATAAATATATTTTCAAGGCTTTATCGTTATCACATCATCCTATTAAACAAAGTCTTAATAGGTTAAGTGTTAATTTGAATTCTAACAAAAGATTGAGAGAAAAACAATGTTTTCCTCTCTTAATTAAAAGTTTTCATCTCTATAATTCTCTATCATCTTCCCTCCAATATCTTCAAGAAGTTCCCAATCTTCCTATATACAATATTCCATTTAAGGCAATCACTTTTATGCCGAACACAATAACATCAGTCTTTCGGAAGAATATTTTATCCTCCCCAAATAAATTTCAAAATGTGGATGATTGTTTTAAAAGCATTGTGGCTTCAAAATTCCCTGGATTTTCCATCCTTTTCACGGATGGTTCCAAATTTGAAAATAAAAGATGTGGAGCATCGATATATAGTCCAGAATTCAACATCAATCTCACTTATAAATTACCGAAAGAAGCTTCCATATTTACAGCCGAATGCTTTGCAATTGAACAAGCGCTAAATCAAATCCAGGTTCTCAACATTCATCGAGCCTTACTATGTACTGATTCGCTAAGTGCTCTAACTAAAATTAGGTCAAATATTTTACGTTATCCGGAAGACAATATTATATGTAAAATAAAAAATCTTCTCAATTCTCTTAGTGAATCTGGGTTTGAGACGATATTGGCCTGGGTCCCTGCCCATTTGGGTATCGAGGGTAATGTTTTCTCGCCAAATCTGGTTCAGATTCCGGAACTATCCCACTAAATTTTAGAATTCCTATCTCCGATGTCTTTCCGATTCTTAAATCCAATATGACTCGTGCCTGGGAAGAAAATTGGGCAGTCTCCAAAATAAGAACTGGATCTTTCTATGCGGGAATTCAAAACCATATCCCTGCTAAGCCATGGTTTCACTGTAAAAAACTTTCAAAACGAATCATTTCATGTATCTCGAGAATGAGAATTGGCCACTGTTCAATTGCATCTCACTTGTCTAGAATTAGAGTTTTAGATGATCCGTTCTGCCAGTGCGGTGTGGAAGAGGAAACCCTCGACCACGTTTTCTTTAACTGTAAAAACCATTCATCTTTCAAGAACATATACCGCCGGCTTATTAAAATCACACACCAGTCCCCCCTTAACATTTCATACCTTTTATCTCTTAACAATTCTCGTGTTCATACAGCTTTATGTAAGTTTATTAACCTGAATGAATTCAATATTTAATTTGTTTTAGTGATCTAAATGAGTCCAATATTTAATTTGTTTTATTATTTTCCCATTAGATTAACCGAAATTTCTTATCGGCACAAAGTACTCTTTTCAGGGTGAATTGCCTAAAACCAAAAAAAAAAAAAAAGAGGATGGGCTGCTAGAGTCCAGCTGAAGAGGTTAAAAGGCATCCCTTAACCAGTCTCTCTCGATCTGGCCCGTCACGCAGGCAATGGGCTGACTCATTCGCCGCCAAGACCTAGACAAGCCACCCCATGAACCGGGCACCCCTGCTAAGTCACCAAACGTAGCGAACCACTTGAGGTGACCTATGGCAGAGAGGTGGTAGTTATCCAATAAATGGTTCGCGGATCGGCGGTACCCATACCCGCCTCCCAAAATAAAATACATAATATTGGAACCGCAGGTAATTCAAATCCCGTAGAAGAGCGCTGAGTGCGACGGGAATCAGGGGATGGTTGTGAATTGTGAATATGGAATAGAGGACTATTGACAACTTTTCAATAAGCCACACAGCACCCCGTTAGCAGCCAGTTTCCACATTTTCCCCCAAATTCGCCGAATTTCCCGCAGTGGCTTGGATAAGAAATAATTCATACTTGCATCGGACCTACCCTTGATGACGCGGGCGTCGCTAATAGTTGACGCCGCACGTCCCCTTCACAGAATTGTCAGTACATAAGTACGGTACTTGCGCGGCCAGCTTCGGCCCGTTTCATACAAATCTTAATTGTGGATTTAATATCAAAATACCCAACCAAGCTGAGCAACTATTTTTGTAATCAAAAGGTGCATCAAATATCTAGTGGAGATATGAGCTATATCGAATACGGATGTGAGCTACTTTATTTATTTTTGCTTAAGATATAGGCCATTAAAGATTTTAATGTTTCATGATTTTAGAGGCAACTTGGGCAATTATTTGTGAGTAAATGAAAAACCCCGAAAAAATTTTTTACTACGTTTATCATAAAAATATGATGAAATATAAAATAAAACTTAATTAAAGAAATCATTTTTATGGGTATAAATATAAAATACAAATTAAGGAACAAAAGTTTGTCGTTTATATATTAAAATTACTACCCCAAAAATGAATTTTAATAATGTTTTATATATTTAGTAAAATATTGTGTTTTATATTTTCATTTGTTGAAATACAATTGCTGAAATTGCCCCTGAAATCATGAAACACTGAAATCTTGAACGGCCTATATCTTATAATTTAAGACAAAAATAAATAAAGTAGCTTTCATCCTTACTAAATATTTGATATACCTTTTGATAAAAAAATATAATTTTTCAGTTTGGTTGGGTATTTTGATCGCAAATCCAAAATTAATATTTGTATAAAACAGGCCGAAACGGACCGCGCGAACAACGCCATATTCCATAATATGGTACCTTAATAGGGTTTCATGATAAAATAAAACAGCGAGAAAACGGAACAGTGACAAAACTGATTAGTGACAAAACAGAACATAAAAAAGCAAACAACAACAAACCTAACCTAATATTCTACGTTCTGTTAATCACTGTTTTGTTTAATCCTAGTTAAAAAACCCAACTGCTACCAAACGTCAGGAGCCAGTGAGATTATGGTTATTATTATGAGTGAGATCGGCCCAAATCTGGGTATTTTACGAGTTGCTTTACTTTGGGGGAGTGAAAATAAATGGGGAAGAGTAAGGTTGGAAAGTACCTCGCTATTCAGATCTGGACACCAAACACGGCTAAAGCCATTTCAAGGAACGTTTCGATTCTGAATGGTGGTTTTTTTTACCAGGATACTGAATGCATCTACCACTCTGGAGCGTGCTAAATATAGGACACTACCACTGAAAAATTACGGGATATTATAATTGTAGGAGTTCTAAAGCGGAAAGTGTTCATTAAATATTTGCATCGGGATCATTGCTTAATAATATAATACTATAATATACCAATAATAATATCATTATCGCATAAATATATTTTTATTAAAGAGACGATCAGAATTACCTTCCGAATGAACATTATTAGTAAACTTTAAAAATCATCACGTTAAAAAATTGAAACAAAAGAAATACACATTTCAAATATTGAATTATTTAAATAATAAAATAATTTTGGTTCGTAATTTAGCGCTTGTCTGAATAATTGATCCTTTCTAATGTTGAAAATCATTACGCAGAAATATTTTATATCAGGCATTTACAAGCGAATTTAGTGACATTTTTTAAATAATTAAATTGTTTGATAAGTACCTTTTACAAATTACTCAAATAAAAATTCTGGATTTGAACCCGTGACTTACAGATACGTAGTCGAGGATTTTACCCCTCGACCATGAATGCATTTGCTGTAAATATACGACCAAAGAAATCCTTTCTGTTTCTCACATCCAAATTTTTATTCTTTTTTTGTGTTGGGCATTTTTCTCGCATTGGTTGTGTGTAATTTTTTTTTTGCATTTAGCTGCACATTGAATTATTGAGGAGCCGACGACGGACGTTGATTTCTCCCTCCACGAATGCATTTTTTCTATTTTTTTATTTACAGTAGGCATATTCAATAGCGGTCCCCATCGCGCTTTATTAATAATACAAGCACACCTCCGTCAGGACTTGTCCGCGCAACTATGGCCAAAGTAAAAAAAAAAAACAGAAAAATGCAAATAGTGGAAATAAATATTATTTACACACTGTTGAATTAACAGGCATGTAAATTGTATCTTATTTATTGTAATCAAGATTAATTTGTAGAATTCAATTTAATTTTTATTTCTTTTATATATCCAAAAATATTAAAATTCAATTTATAAAAACAGTTGGGGAAGATTTAACCCGGACATAAAGTCGAAAAAAAAGTAAACAAGTTCTGCTATGTAATTATTATTGCGCGTGGCAGCTGTTTCGCCTTCTGAAGGCATCATCAAACTGGTTCTTATTATTCAATTGTTTATTTATTTATTTATTTAATATCAACGGTATAAATATACCATAATTGTCCTGCAATAATGTTGCAACTCTTTCAAAAGATGAGATGAGATTCCAAAATTCAAAAAAAGCCAAATGTCGATGCGGTGATGGTTTTGCTCTTGTTCAAACATATAATGCTGCAGCTCTTTCTTACACACTAAATAACAACGGTCGAAAATGAGACAAACGGTTTACGTATGTCTGCAACCCCCCCCCAAAGAAAATATACAATCATTATCATACATCTCCCTCATACGTATAAAGAAAATGAAAAGCAATTCCCGTCGCCAAAAAGTAGGACTTCGGAAGAAACAGCCACACGTATTTTCTGTGTCTCATCATTATTTAATACTAGCTGGTACCCGGCATGCGTTGCCATGCCATTTAATAAATAAATTGTTTTCTCCTGCGTGTTCTTTCCCATTCGTCCCGTTCCTCTTCCGCCTCCCCTTCCTCTCCCGCGTCCTCTTCCCCTCTCGCGTTCCCACTCCGCCTCTTCCACCTTCCCTCCCCCCACTCCACTACTCCTTTCCCCGTCCCGCGAACCCCCCTTACAAGCTCCCCTCCCCCCTCCCAGGTTCCCCCTCCCAGATTCCCCTCCCCCTCCCGGGTTTCCCTCCTCCCCCTCCCGCGAACCCCCTACCCGAGTCCCCCTCCCGCATTTCATACATTCTTTCCCGGTACATTCAGTTTTCAAACAGCTCGCATGCCACCTTTTGCATATTTCATAATGCCAGAGCTCACCAGTAGTAAAATCCAATTTGGTGCAGTCGTTCGGAAGTCATGCGCGTAAATACATTTCGGCGATTCATTTTTTAGAGATAAGTATTACATACAATGCCCGAATTAAAAAAATCTATATCAACATGGTTTTCACGGCAACGATTTGTTTTGCTTTTCTTCTGACGTTAGCAATAACTCGCCATTTTCGACAGAAAACGTAAAATAAATATAATATATTAATATTTATAATTTCGTAACGCCAGAACTTACCAATATATATAGCCTATATTACTCGCATATAATGTAGCTTTCTATTGGTGAAAAAAATTCTAAGATCGGTTTATTAGTTTATGCGTGAAAGCGTAACAAACAAACACACGCAGTTTCACATTCATAATATTAGTATAGATTTAGAATTTTAGGGTATGTACTTTCTATTACATAATTCAATTTACCAAATTCTGACACAGGCATTTAAATACAATAGCGAGTTCCCGGCATATGCTATGCCACTTAATAAAGAAAAAAATTCGCTCTACTAACCCTTTCCCGTTCGTCCCAGATGATGCCAGAACTCACTATACACGTATAGAAACCATCGCGGACTTAAACACATCAAATCCCCAAAGTTTTATCGCAATCGGATGAACGGTTAGCAATGTATGATAGCGATGCCAAAACTCACAATCGTACATAGAAACCATCGCGGGCATGCGCACATCAAAACCCCAAAGTTTCATCGCAATCGGATGAACGGTATGGCAGCGCATAAAATACGAACAAACAAATTTTGATTTTTATATATAAGATAGGAAAGATTTGGTTGTTTGTTGGTGTCCTCCCATACGGTCTAGCAACGCAAAACATCTCACACACATAGACAGAAACAAACACATTTTCTATAGATCAGTAATTTTAATATCAAAAATGTCAGTTGAGCATTTTTAAATTTTTTTAAAGTTTACATTAAAAAATTTTGTATTTAAAAAATGTTTTCGTAATTTCTAATAATACCATTTATTTAAGCGTATTTCATCACCTTTCAAAACCAATATTTAGTTTTTGGATACGTTTACAAATGTTCCATTTATTTGAATTTTTATTGCAAAGTCGATATATATCGAAACATTTATACCTTTTGATAAAATACGCCAAATTTTTGAGGGGTTAAGCTTTGAGCTTTAAGCTTTGAGATTCAAGCTTTGTGCTTTAAAATTTTTGAAGGGTTAAGCTTTGAGCTTCAACCTTAAGCTTTGAGCTTTAAGCTTTGAAGTTCAAACTTTGATATTTAAGCTTTGAGCTTCAAGTTTTGAGCTTTAAGCTTTGAGATTTAAGCCTTGAGCTTTAAGCTTCAAGCTTTGAGCTTTAAGCTTTGAATTTTGTTTTGAAAGCCGAAAGCGTAACGCTCAAACATTAAACTTAAAATTTAAAGCTCAATCTTAAAGCTCAAGCTTTAGGCAAGGTTTTAAGTTTAAAGGCCAAAGTTTAAGCTTAATAGTAAAGCTCTAAACTTAAGTTCAAAGCTTAAAACTCATAGCACAAAGCTTAAAAATAAAGCTCAAAGTTCAAAGCTTAAAGCTCAACACGTAAAGCTTAACATTTAATGCATAAAGTTGAAAGCTTTAAGCTCAAAAATCGAAGCTCAAAGCTTAAAGTTCAAAGCTTAAAGCCAAAACTCAAAAGCACAAAGCACGGCTTGCGTTGCAATGCAAAGAAATCAATTGATTCTCCTTGAATGTCCTTTCCCGTGCGTCCCCGTTCACCTCCCGAGTCCCCTTCCCCTTTCGCGTTTCCCTTCTACCTTCCCCGCCTTCACATCCCTCGTTTTCCCACCCACGTACCCCACCTCTCCCGTTCCCCTCCCCCCTGCCTTTCCTCCTTGCCGCTAAAATATATGAAATACGCACATTTTCATTAATTCAAATTTAATAACGCCAGAATTTGCCTTTATCCTTTGCGGGCGTGCGCACAACAAATCACCAAAGTTTCATAGCAATCGGATGAACGGTATGGCAGCGCATAAAATACGAACAAACAAATTTTGATTTTTATATATAAGATAGGAAAGATTTGATTGTTTGTTGGTGTCCTCCCATACGGTCCGTTCCCCAGTGACGCTTACATCGTATAATACTTACATTTTTAAACTCGTGATATCTTTGAAATGGGATGTCCGAATTAAATAATTCAAAAAGTTATATAAAGGCATTGAAGCAGTCTCGAATATAAAATAATTTATTTTGATAAGAATTAATACCAAGATACAAATAAAGAGTCTTTTCTAGCGGCGGCATTTCAATTAAATTTTTAAAATAAAAGAACACTTATTGTGGCATAACTATAATAGTTAGACATATGCTGTCGCGACATTTTTTGTTGATAATAATGTGTTCTGCAAAGTCGTAGTACATTATTTTATTCTATCATCAATAGTTTTCGCAGCGCACGCGATGTAAAGAATATTTTAGGTAATTTTTTTACACCTTGGGTTACATTATTGGAGTTTTAGTAAGGATCCCTAATTTTAAAAAAAATATAATATAGCCTATGTTACCCGGGAATAGTGTAGCTTCCCAACAGTGAAAGAATTTTTCAAATCGGTTCAGCAGTTTCGGAGCCTATTCGATGCAAACAAACAAACAAACAAACAAACAAACAATCAAATCCTTCCTCTTTATAATATTATAAGTATAGATGTAAGAAAGAGCTGCAGCATTATAGCGACAAACAACGTACGTTTCTTGCATTTTTTGCCTTCACGGTACCGTAACCATGAATCGTCGCGGTAATTAGGGGGCATCCATAAATTACGTCATCAGCTCTGTGATGTCACATCTAAAAATCTAAATTATTAAAACGCAAAAAAATTTTGGATGTAAAATTGCAAAATATGTAACGTCGCATTAGGGGGGAGGGGGTCTCACAAATGTGACGATGTGTGACAGGGACGGAGGGGGGGGGGGGGGGGGGGGTCAAAAAACAAAAAACATGAATTTATGGATGGCTCCTTATAAAAGCGCTCATTTGATTGACAAATGGGAAAATGGATCACGAGCTACTAGGTAAAACTTCTTCCTTTTATATCATAAACTTTCAGTGGATTCTGACGTTAGTTTCTCAAATACACCCAAGTAATAAGCGGATTGAAAACTAAAAGCCAGGAAATAAAATCGAAATTGTTACTTTGATTGAATTACGCATTGGAAAGATTAAACTATGAAACGATAAATATTTCACGACTTTCTCCAATTATGTAATGAAATAGTTAGCGAAGTCACCGTAAACAAATAAATCAAAGGACGATAATAATTTCGGATATGGGAAATCAATCAGACTGATGGGCGTCTCAACCAAATGGTGGGGGACTGTAAACCAACGAGTAGACAGGAAAACTATTTTCAGAGAAAATTGCAACTTTTATAAATACCTTTTAAAACTTTTTATAAATACCTGTTTATTTCTTTCATTTTTTAATGCACACAAAATTATTCATGACTTTCTGTTACGGGTTGATTTAAGGCAACTGGAAGGTCACCAATTTAGGAGGCTTGTTTGGGAACCGCCGCCCGGGACCATTTATTGGATAACCACTACCCCTGTTATAGGTCATCCCAAATGTTTCGCTACGTTTGGTGACACAGCAGAGGTGTCCGGATTTAAGGGGTGAGGTTTGTTTATGTCTTGAGGGCGGGATGGATCGGGAGAGACTGATTGCACCGCAGTGGCAGGAATGGATTCATACGTCCGTCACTACTGGACACACTAACCCCCAGACCTACCCGCTCTCACACCCTTTTCCTTACCGGAACTTCCCTTTCTTCCTTTCCCTAAAAATACCCTCTACACAACATCCGCAAAAATGATATTGGTCCGAGGATGATTATTTTCCTCAGGGCTTCTTGTGTGGAGCTATTATAAAAAAGACCGTAGGTACCAACAGATTCCACAAAAAATGATAAAAATAATTATCGGACTTTTAATAATTAATACATCTTCTGACCGAATTTCATCTCTCTACTTTCAAATGGAATATGTAACTACAAAACGCCATCTTCACTTGTAGTCTGATGCAAAAAAAAATAATATTTCAAAGCTCATGTTATCAATTAAAAATAATTGATTTTACCTCGAAATTCCAGACAGAAAAGCTTCACTAATTTCATGACATTAGAGCTCACTACTCGAGAGCTTTAGTTGTTTGAGAAAACAAATACCTGTTAGTTAAGAGGTACTAAAATGTTCAATGAACACAAAACTTCAAAACATTGGAATATTGAATTATTTCAGAGGACGAATACTCGTACATATAATTTGGAGAACCGATGAGATTGCAATAATTTTAACTTCACTAAAACTGGTATGTTTTTGGGTTTTCACGGCCAAAAAGTATTTTTGTTATTGTTTTTGGGGTGTTATGCCGTGTTTCGCTACCTCCTTCTTTAGCCAACGTTTCGGACAGCGTTACAGTGTCCATCATCAGGGTCACTTACTCATCTGCCCTGATGATGGACACTGTAACGCTGTCCGAAACGTTGGCTAAAGAAGGAGGTAGCGAAACACGGCATAACACCCCAAAAACAATAACAAAAATTCACTAAAACTGTTTCTTACGCAGGTAGCAAACCCATATACATAATAATGAAGACTATATTAGCGAAACTCAATCGAAAATCTGAAACAGAAAAATCAGAAATAGACAGTCAAATCTAGGAATCTATCCCAGGACTTTAGGCTTGTCGGGGCGGTGCTCTACCAACTAAGCTAATGTGTCCCTATAAATGTATCATACTTCGACTAAGAACTACCAACATTATCTTCATTTTCTTGATGCATATTTTTATCGGCTGCTTTTATCATTATATATGATTGCAATATTCTTCTCGAACTAAATACTATCTAGACAGTGTCTTGGATAAATTTATCCATTTTTTTATTTTAATATGCGATATCTATTGACTTTTCTGCGAGTCTAGGATGAATATATAATATATATTTTAAACATAAAGTAAAACCTCAAATTGTAACATTTCATTAATGATATGGCCTAGATGTGACTGTATCTTTTTCTGATTTTTCATTTTCAGATTTTCGATTGAGTTTCGCTAATATTGTCTCCGTTAATTAAATATTACAATTTGAAGTTTTACTCATAAGCTAAAAATAAAAATATTTATAACATTATTTCAACAAAATAAATATACGTTGTCCCTGCCCACGTACTTTGAACAGAGTTATCACACGTTTTTTCCAACTATTCATCATTCCATGAAAAAGTTTAATTAATTAACCCACCACTTTTACGGTTATCACTTTACCTGATGAGCTTTCGGCTGGGAGAGTCAAGGGGAAGGGGGGAGGGAGAAGCACGGAGGGAATGGCTCCGATCCGTTAATGTAGTTTAAATCAACCCAACGAATGGGAAAATATCATTACAGATATTATGTTGGTTAACTCCACCATTAGCTAATAAAATTCTTAAACTCTCAGGCCCTGGGAGTGTGTAAACTGTAAACCTGCAAATAATATTGAGCACTTTTCTAATAATCTCTCATCTTACGAATAAGGCGGGCATCGCAATAAATCCTGCCAGTAAGCTGAAGTTTATAGTGTTGTGAGACTAGTAAATCGATCTGTTCGAATTGAACTTTTGATGCGATAAGATTGTATTATTATTGATCGATATTTTAAAGTATTGGGCTTTCATTTAATGCAGTTAAGTTATTGCATTAAAGTTGGTTTTCTTGTTATGCTTTTTATAAACAATAAATATTTAGTTATAGTTTGTGAGCTCTATCTTAGTGATATAATGGCGATCTAAGCCAAGAGTAACGTGGGTTTCTGTTATTTATACTATTTTATAAACTAATAACTAATTCAAAAGATATAAATTGCTTACGACGAAAACAAATGCAGGCACAAAGAAAAGTGGGGTATCAAATTAAACTTTATAAAGTGTCACAAACTGGGAGATATAATATCAAAAAGTGCATACGTCATAGAAAATCGTAGTTAGTGAAAATGGTATTAGAGTAAGAATTAAAATAATTACGACAAAATTTGTGTCAAATAGACACTTACGCCAGACTCGAAACATTTTAGAATTTTTTCCGATGGTAAAGGCATTGTATTGTAATATGCGAGCCTGGGGTGTGTAAATAACCCCAGAACTGTTTGAGTGTAACACACAAAAATGTGATTGAAAATTTACCTTGCGCGGACAATATATTACAAAAAAATAGCAATCTGACAAATCTCAAGGGAAAAAACTGAAACATTAACCTTGATTGCCAAAATATTTGTAAATTAAATACATTTAAAAAACTGCCTTATTTCTTCAAACGGACAAGCGGGTGACATCTCTGATTCATTTGGTCGAGCATGATCATGTAGAAGTTTTTTGGAACAATACATTTTAGTGCCTCTGAAAATCCAAAGAGATAGCCAAAAATCATCACTTTTGCAATATAAATATTTTATCATTGAAGAAGAAGATAACACTTATAATCTAAATGAAAATATGAAAGAAAACAAGACACAGAAAAACAGAAAAAAACAATGGTCGCAACTGGGACTCGAACCCAGACCTCTCGTCTAACCGGGACGTGCGCGTTTTCCAATTTCGCTACTGCCACCTTCTGTCAAACCGTCATATTTGTCAATATCATATTTCAAATATTTAGAATCATTAATATTATCTTCAACTAGTTCTTTTTCCATAACCTTCAAAAGTTATAAAAAGAGAGTTTTTCTCATAAAAAATAAATATTTTAATTATTTTTTCGAATAAACAAACAATATATATATATATATATTACAAGCATATTCTTAAAACATCAGAAAGCATTTCCTTTCGGTAATCTGGATAATATAATGCTGAACCTTCTTGAAATAAAATATCATTTAATGAAGTTTAACCGAATTACTACAATTATTATTGTAGTTTCTGGCTAGCACATTATACTCCGGCAAGTTTGGTTCAGCTTCTTTAAAAAAATAATATGATTGGTACATACTTATTTGTCGCATTTAAATATTTTCTAATTTACGGTAATATCTTTTTCTTTAACGCTTGATGCACTCCTTCATGTTGCGTATTCAATGATTATTTTATTTATATTGCTTTTACGGTTCTAGTTGAAAGAGAATTAACTTATGATCTCTACATAACTTTACCAATCAATGAATAGATAATACACTCCAAAGTCTTCCATTGCCATGTAGATTTAAGTGGAAATGAATGTAGCCACTGACTTTACCATTTAGCGCGCGTCCTGTCTCTTACATTTGCACGTCATCGGATATCGCCATCCTTTTTGAATTACGTAATGATGATGAAACAGAGTTTTATAAATGCATTGGAAATTCGCCCGATTTGCTAGATTTTTAGATCACCAAACCACCAAACACCGTCCGTATCGTATTTCTTGTGTTCTTCTTTATTCTAAGTATGTTACCAATCACCAAAACAGGACTTTATCGACGTTTTAGTTGAATTCAACGATTTGAGGTATGTAGATATTGTAATCTTAACACGTTGTATTTAAACTTTCAGCTGGCTTCACCAAGTGATTTGAGTAAATTTACTCAGAACGGGTAGAATTTTACAGGATACAAAGGAAAAAAAAGAATTATAAAACAAGCACTAGGTAATACAAATCTGTAATCAACATTCCTCATTTTTTTATTAAGTTACATTATCAAGAGTTTTATCTGAAAATAATTCATGAAATTTGTTAATGAGTCAATGATAAATTTATAATCAGGAAAAATTAAATATCCATGAAGTAACACAATTACTTTTTTTATAACGACGATTTATTTATTAAAATTTTTTTAGTATCGACCGATTTCGCTTAGGCATATTCAGGGAATAAAATTAAAGTGATAAAAAAATACATTGTGTACCATATTATATCTGCAGGGAAAAAAAAAAGTCACATGAACAGGTGATTGATAAGTCAGGTACGCCTCATACATCATATACATGTCTGGTAATGTTATGGATCCGAGTGATTAAGGGATAATGGGGTTTTTTACGAGTTTATAGGAAATATCTCTAATATAGGGCTTTTGGACACACTTTTTAACTGATTATTATGAATTTATGTTTTGGTTTAACTTTGGCTTTCTTTATTTCGAGTGATTCTAAATTATTTAACAGATTAACATTACGATGTTTGTCAATTTATTTATCTTTCTGACTGTATGAAACCCCCATTTTTTTCTTTCTTTGTTTCTTCAATGTACACATACACGAGTGTACACATTACGAGGATGTTTTCTGTTAGATATATGGGTTAGTTAAAAGCTTCCCGGATTCGCACACAGAGGGCAGTGCTAAGAGCTTTCCCAAATGTCCGCAAGATGGTGGTTGGATTAATTATGTGTTAGTGCTCCAGAGGGCCGAGGGCCGAGGTGCAGGAACTCCCGCAAAACATGGCGGGAATCAGATCTATTTTAGCTAGCTCCTAGTTTGGTTGACTACTCGCAGTCACAACTTGTAATAAGCGAAGTATTAATAAATCCAGATTAACATAAAGAACTCTATTCTTTCCCAAATAAGTAATCTCCTTCCAAGACGAATTGGAGCACTGATTATGTGAACACAACAGCTAGCGCAACCGAAGGGTAATCGGGAATTTGAATATTTTCTAAACGAATAAAAATGATACATGTATTTTTGTTATTTATTTTTGGGGTGTTATGCCGTGTTTCGCTACCTCCTTCTTTAGCTAACGTTTCGGACAGCGTTACAGTGTCCATCATCAGGGCAGATGATGGACACTGTAACGCTGTCCGAAACGTTGGTTAAAGAAGGAGGTAGCGAAACACGGCATAACACCGCAAAAATAAATAACAAAAATACTTTTGGCCGTGAAAACCTAAAAACATACATGATACATGTATGTATAAACAATAAATTAATTAAAATCTGAAGAACCCTGTACCCTGTAGGCATATGCAGGACATACGTGTATAAGAGTGTCCTTTGCTATTGAAAGCTGAAAGAAAATCTTGTCAAACCTGAATGCTACATAAACAAAATTCTTAGAATCCATTTAAAATGTATGGAATAATGTAAAGACTCTTCCATATTTCCAGAGCAAATTTGAATAAGTTACTTGGGAACTAAACACTTGCATATTCATACACCATTACACGTGGAAATTCGTTTACTTCCTGTAAGTTCCGTTACAGAAAGCGTGCACTTTGCTAACATAGGTACCTACATATGATATGGTCCACACGACAAACTTCGTGGCTTAATGTTTACGGATTCATTACCTAATTGATGCTTCTCAAAACTTCGCTAAACTGTATATGGGATAGTTCGTAAGCAGAGATTATCTTTATACGCGAATTCCAAATCAAAAGTATCCATGAGCAGAAAATAAAAATAAAACTTTACAAAAAAATATTTTTACTGATTTTAAACTTAATGTTATAATTTGAGGTTTTATTCATTAAGTTAAAAATAAAAATTGATTTTCATACTAGGCTTGCAGAAAAGACAATAGATATCATAGTTCGGGTTGAATCTTGCATTCATACAATATTTTCCAATAACAGCCAATAAAAATAGGCGTTAAGAAAGTTGGTAGTTCTTAGTCGAAATACAGTTAATTATGATTGGAATATTGAATTGGAATTGGAAAGGGATACTTTAGCTCAGTTGGCAGAGCACCGCCCCGGCAAGGCTAAGGTTCGATTCCTAGATGTAACCGTTATCTTTCTGATTTTTCTGTTTCAGATTTTCGATTGAGTTATTGTCTTGATTAATAAATTATATTTAATATTTTATTATTTCAACTGTTTACATTATTTTGATAGAATAGCGTTGTGAACGTCTTACATGTAAAGTATTTAATACTGTATTACAACGGGTAGGTACCATAGTTCTGCCTTAATTTTTCACGCTGAATTCGCCATATTTATAATTTATTGTTGTAAAATTAACATAGTCATACTTGTAAGATTTTTTAGATAAAATTAGTGACGGAAAACAGAAAGTTTAATATAAAATCTTAATTGATTTTTCTTATTTTTTATACCGGTATTATAAAAACAGAATTTAACGATTGTTTAAACATGACGGCAGTTTTAGAACATGATATGATCAACAGCAAAAAAGCTGGGATAGGAAAAAGGCTTCGCCAAGTCAACAAGGGAAATAATAATAAAAGGTAGATGACTCTGAACAATTAGAATGGAAAAGTTTCTTACGTGTTTCAATGAACATTGTTTGTATTGCTGATCCAGATAAAACTAAAGAATGCACTAAATAGAGGAGGAACGGGGATCGAACGCGATGAGAAAGAAAGAGGTGTAGTGAGCCTGTGCGAGAAGTAATTTATTTTACTAATTGGAAAGTCAAATTTTTGCATTTTAAACAATACATTTACTGCATGTTCAGATCGGTGATTCCCCTCGGGGGCGTTGGAGAGATACAGGTGGTGGTCTCACTGACATCAATTTTTTGCTAAACAATGCGCTACTTTACAATTTGTTATTTAACATTTTGCTACTTGACACTTTTTTAACTTTATAATTCGTTACTTTACAATTTTATACTCAACAATTTTAAGTTATACATTTAATTTTTACTTGACAATTTTATACTTTAAAATTTGTTACTTTACAATTGCATACTTAAAAATTTGTTAATTGTTTGTTAACTTTACATCTTGTTACTTTACATTTTATTAACTTAACAGTTTGTTACTTTACGATGTGTTACTTTATAATTTGTTACCTTACATTTTTTCACTTTACAAATTGTTGTTTTACAATTCGTTATTTTATAAAAAAAAAAATGAAATAAATATTAAGTTCTGCAAGTATTTTAGTTTTTAGCGGCGAGGGCAATAAGAAAGCGCAGAAAACATTTGGTTGCTAAACATGTTGTTACTTTACAACTTATTATTTAACATATTTTTACTTCACATTTTGTTACATAACATTTTTTCAACTTTATAATTTGTACTTTACAATTTGACACATTACAATTCTATACTTTACAATTTGTTACTTTAAATTTTGTTATTTTACAATTCTATGCTTTACAATTTGTTACTTTAAAATTTGTTACTTTACAATTTTTTATTTTATATTTTGTCACTTTACCATTTGTTACTTTACTTTTCATTTAAAAAAATAATAATCAAATTTAAAAAAATTATCATTAATTTTTCGAAGAAAACTTCTTCATTAAGGATTTTACTTTGTGATGGCATTATTTTATTTTTATTAAAACACAAATATCTTTGTACCCATCACTTTTATTTAATGTACACTCAACATGTTTCGTGAAAGATGCTCACATCCTCAGGAGTTAAAATATACTGAAGTTATAATTTTATACAGATCATGGATTAAATACAGGGCTAGGGGAAAGAGGGAGGGGGAGGGGTAAGAGCGTGGGAAGTTTACAGGAAGACTGGTTAAGTGGGAAGTTTCCCACTTTCCATTCTTTCAGTTTTTCCCTTCTAATGATAATAATAATATTGTAATCCCAAATTCCAGTAAACTTCCCACGCTCTTACCCCTCCCCATCCCTCTTACCCCTAGCCCTGTATTTAATCCATGATCTGTATAAAATTATAACTTCAGCATACTTTAACTACTGAGGATGTGAAACATGTTGAGTGTATATTAAATAAAAGTGATGTGTACAAAGATATTTGTGTTTTAATAAAAAAAAAATTATTATTAAGTTCTGTAAATATTTTAGTTTTTATTTTTGTAGCTTGAAAATGGCCTTGTAAGCCGAAACAGCTGTCACAAAAATAAAAACTAAAATACGAAAACTTTCAGAACAATAAAATTAAAAATTTTATTTAACTTAAATTTAAAAAAAAGGAGTTCTACACACGAATTAAATACAAAAAAAATATTAATATTCGTTATTTTAAGGTAAACATATGAGTCATGTATCGTCGATAAAATCATACATTTAGTACACGATGCATGTAACAACTAACAACCAATCGATTAACAAGACGACAGGTCGTAAAGTGTTAGAAATGGGAGCGGCGAGCCAGATAAGTTTGGGAAACTCTGTCCTAGACGGCACAGAGAACAAGAAGGGAAAAGCTAGGGTCAAACGGTTTTAAATTTTGCTCAAACCAAACGTTATAAGTGAGTTATATTTTGCATAAGTACGTGGAACGGAGATTTTACTCACAATATTTACATATTTAGTCTTATAGACTAGGATGGTAAGTCACGGTATCTATATATGCAAATATAAGTATGGCAAGTATACCACGTACCGCCCTGGTGAAAGACCACCATTCAGAATCGAAACGTTGTTTTAATTGGCTTTAACGGTGTTTGGTGACCAGATCTGAATAGCCGAATAATTCCCCACCTTCCTCTTCCATCTTCCATCTTCTTCCTCTCTCCACAGGCTTAAGCCTCAAAAACCTACTCCAATTGGTGATGCTAACCCAGAACCTCACGTCCTTGTCCCGGTAAGACGAGGCCGGTCATCTAAAAATAATTTATTAATTTAAAAAAAATTTGGTTGTTTGTAAAGTCGGTTTACGGACGATAATTTTACGTGATAACGTCATATAATAAAGATGGAGTGGAAGAGAGATAGATGCGTCATAAGCCGAACGCTTAGGCCGAACGCTTATTCCGCGTTATCGCTTGTACGCTCGGCTCAGGCGGAACGTGACAATGAGTCATGCTTTTTCGTGCACGCAGCCGGTGTTCATCGATTTATAAGACGTTATCACGTCAAAAAATATTATAACTTATAAACTCTTGAACTCATACCTATTTTTTTATATGCATACCGCCAAAGGAACCAGTAAGATCATGGCATCTCCATAGTATCACTGACTCATTTTTGCGACCAGTTCGACCGTTATCTTTTTATTTTTCTGTGTCTTGTTCTCTTTCATATTTTCGTTTAGATTATTAGTGTTATCTTCTTCTTCAATGATAAAATACATTGATGGGAATAACCTTAAAAAGTTATAAAAGAGAAATGTTCTAATAAAAGTTGAATAAATTATTTATTCTTTTTTTTTTATAAAAAACTATCTTTTTATAACTTTTGAAGGTTATTCTCATCAACGTAATATATCACTGAAGAAGAAAATAGCACTAACAATCTAAACGAAAATATTAAAGAGAATAAGACACAGAAAAATAGTAAAAGATAAGTCTGGGTTCGAGTCTCAGTAGCGACCATTCTCTTTTTCTATTTTTCTGTGTCTTGTTCTCTTTCATATTTTCGTTTAGATTATTAGGACGGGTTGTTTCAAAATATTTGACGGATTCGTCAAATATTTGAAGTTAATTTTCACGTTCTGTGTAAGTTCTACTCAAGTTCTATGATTATTTCAGTTTTATGAAGCAACTGGCCTATAATGTTGTAAAAACAGAACTTGAATAAAACTTACACAGAACGTGAAAATTAACTTCAAATATTTGATGGATCCTTCAAATTAAAATTTGACGAATTCGTCAAATATTTGACGTTAATTTTCACGTTCTGTGTAAGTTCTATTCAAGTTTTGTGATGATTTCAGTTTTGTGAAGCAGCTGGCCTATGATGATAAAAAAACAGAACTCGAAAAAAACTTACACAGAACCTAAAAATTAACTTCAAATATTTGATGAACTTATCAAATTTTTTGAAACAACCCGTCCTTAGTGTTATCTTCTTCTTCATTGATAAATTATTTATTATTAAAAAAAAATGATCGTGTGTAAAACAGGTTAAAAATTTGAATTTATTCCATTTAGTGCAATAAGAAAACAAAATAGTTAGGTATGTTTTTAGGTTTTCACGGCCAAAAAGTATTTTTGTTATTGTTTTTGGGGTGTTATGCCGTGTTTCGCTACCTCCTTCTTTAGCCAACGTTTCGGACAGCGTTACAGTGTCCATCATCAGGGCAGATGACGAGTCATCTGCCCTGATGATGGACACTGTAACGCTGTCAGTCATCTGCCCTGATGATGGACACTGTAACGCTGTCCGAAACGTTGGCTAAAGAAGGAGGTAGCGAAACACGGCATAACACCCCAAAAACAATAACAAAAATACAAAATAGTTAGTTGAAAATGAAATTGAAATGCAAAAAAACAAGTATTGATCGTACTACAAGGTCGTCTAAATGTCATATTTGACTTCTGAAGCAACAAGCTCCTTCCTCATAAGAAAATAACAAATATTGTCTCGCAAATTTTCCCACAAATAACTCAACTTTCAACGAAACACTTCGTCCCTAATACAATAAACGAGCGAAAATAATGACATTAAACTAGTTGGTCGTATCTTCATATTTTAGTAGAATGCATGTTAACTTGGTTAGTTATAAGATACGCTAATTATCTGAAATGAAGTTGTTATTATTATTATTATGGTAGCAAAACAATGCGAGTATCAGAAAACCTTTTTATGAAATATTAATATTCTCGCCGTCTACTACCCTGAAGCGCCCTCCCCCCTTGCAACCCTTTAAATCACCAAAGAACTTGAAATTTAAGTTGCCAATTCACTATTAACACATTTCAATAGGTGTTGAGGATAGAACTTCCCATATCTTTATACCTGTATTCTGAAACAGCAAAAACTTTAAAATCGGTGAGTTTTCATGAAATGACGTCATATTAATTTATTCATATTTTTTAAGTCAACGCAATATAGTTTAGTAACTTTTAGAAATTTCGACTTATGCAAATATCTGTTATACAATAAGACAAGAAGGCTTGTTATGTATCTCATAAGAAAGATATCTACACGAGATTTAATTTTTTTTTATGTATACCTTATAAGAGTCCCAACTGCTCCCGTCTGGAGCCAGTGAGACTTTGGCATCCCCAATTGTGGTATGTTAGATAAGCGGGGTGGGGAAGGAGACGGGGAAGAGGAAAGTGAGGAGTTACCTGGCTATTCAGATCTAGTCACCAAATACGGCTTAAGCCCTCGACCACAGAGTTCGTTGTAGATTGTTGAAACTCGGGCGACGCCGGGTGGTTGATAATGTTAAATTATTCTCACTGATTTTTTTCGCATAGTTTGACAGATCTGAGAGTAATTGCTTAGGTATAACAAAACCATTTCTTAAAAGTAGGTACTTAACAGTAGAATAATTTTTAAGAGATTCTTGCTTTTGTAATGGTGTTCTGGTATCATTACCGCGGGGTAAGAGGGGATAGCGGGCGGATGTTCCGAACCATTGTTGAACCAGTTTTGAAGTACAATCAATTATCAAATCGTTACATTCAAATAAATTTCACAAATACATTCAAACTTGAGCTCTTTAATGATTTGTCTCGCAAAACTTATGAAACAAAATGAAAAATGAATGAAAGTTTAAAATTTTCGAATTTTTTGAATTTCGTCTAAAAATAAAGCAAATAATGAATCTGTTCCATTTTTTTAATTCTGTTTAAAAATGGAACAAATAATGAGTCTGTTTCATTTTTGGAATTCTGTCTAAAATGTAACAAATTATTAATCTGTTCCATTTTTTGAATTCTATCTGAAAATGGAACAAATAATGAATCTGCTCCATTTTATGAATTCTGTCTAAAAATGAAACAAACAATGAATCTGTTCCATTTTTTTAAAATTCTGTTTAAAAATGGAACAAATAATAAATCTGTTCCACCTATTTTTAAAAATAAAATTCTCCACGGGATGTTTCGTGGTGGAGATCGGGGATTGAGTAAGGGGGAGGGAGGAGGTGAGATCTGGAGGGGGTGAGATAATTAGCTGTCCTCGAGAAATAAAGACTTTATAATTTAGTTTTTAATTAAAGAACAACTCACTATGATTATATTCTTTAACGTTAAACAGTGTTTCATTAGCGTAGACAGTTTTAAAGGAAGGTGGGAGTTACTCCTTTGCTAGTTTTCCAGAGCAGATATTTTCCTTTTACGTTTGAAGAAGAAATAGAAACTCAAATAAGAAAATGTTAACTGTAGTTTGATTACTTCGATGAAAATAATAAATAGGTGCTTATTATTGAGATTTTGCTCAGTTCCATCAACAAGAAAACAAGGAGTTATTTGAAATTCAAAATTGAGATTAAACGATCATTCTTTCAAATTTAAAAACTTTTCAAAACTTATATTATTTAAGATTTTAGTTTTTCCGAATTAAGGCGTTACTCGTTTTCTTAACCGGCTTCATTGTACATTCAAATTGAAAAAAAGATCATCAAATAATATCTTAATTTTCGGTTAAATAGATGTTTTAAAGTTTGAAGCTTTAAACGATGGAAAAGCTGATCGGATTTTTCACATTTTACACACATTTCTTAAAAATTCTGAACATTACAAATAGCCTATGCTACCCTGATTGGTAAAAGACGTAATAGGTGTTCGTAACTCCAATGCGGTCGTTAAATTTGGAAGGTGTCACAAGGTGGCATAGTATTTTTTGTGGGTGGTCTCTTACAGCGGGAACGATCGGACGTAAATTCCAATATCGACCTTTTCAGTTGTCGATCGGCTCGATTCATTGAGATTCGCCTTGTGACTGCCGCCTGCGACAGTCGCTTTTGGAGACCACCGCCCTTTCGCCCCGATTCGCTTTTGTCTGGATTGTGTTTACACGGCCAGACACCTGCCACCTCGCAGCCAGCCGGCCCGACCCGAGTCAATCCATCACATCTACAAGGATCCCCACTCCGAAACTGAAGCATACTGAAGCTACGATTGTCGAAGTCACCATAGAGGATAGAGCGCATACCTTCATCGCCGCCTATTGCAGACATTACAACCTTCTGGTGAGAGAAGATTTGGACAAATTACTTAATCTGCGCCCAATTGTTGTTCTAGGAGGAGATCTCAACGCCAAGCACAACTATTGGAATAACTACAGAGGCAACGCGAACGGGAAAACGCTCTTTACGCATATGCAGACTCACAACTACACGATAATGGCGCCGGACAAACCGACATACCACGCAGTGCACGCACAGTACCCCAGCACTCTGGACATCGTACTCGAGAAAAACGTCAAGACGATCTCGCCACTGCGCACGCTGGATGAACTGTCATCGGACCATCTGCCCGTGAGCTTCAGTATTGGAGGAACGACTTCAAGGAGCCCCAGAAAACAGTGAAACTACAAGGACGCAGACTGGGAAGGATTCAAGAAAGAGATTAACGAACGAATTCACCTAACATCGGGAACTCTGCGCTCTACAGATGAAATCGACGAGGCCGCAAGCACTCTCACGGAAATCATACAACATGCACAAGACACACACATACCTCTCAAAGAAGTACACACACACACGATCAAGCTTTCCGAGCATGTCTTACCGCTCATCAAGGAGAAAAATCGCTTGCGACGCATCTACCATCGTACGCGCGACGGCTACTTCAAAACGGCCTACAACACTCTACAGCGGGAAATCAAGCAGGAAATAACGGACCTCAGACGCCAACTTTGGACGAAGAAAGTTACATCACTCACGCCAAAGGATAACAGCCTATGAAAAATGGCAAAAGCTCTGAAACATCAAGACCACACGATTCCCCCGCTAGAGAAGCTAGACGGCTCAGGATTGGCGCTGTCACTAGAAGAGAAGGCGAACGCGCTCGCCGACGGATTCGAGAGAGCCTACGCAGCCACGGACGGCCTATCTGATCCGGAAACGGATCGACTAGTAGAAGAATCTCTACGACATCTCGAACAAGCGGAGCAGACGAACGTCGAAGACATCCACTTCAGCACGCCGAGCGAAGTTGCCGTCATTATCAAGCGATTGAAGACCAATAAAGCGCCGGGGAGCGATCAAATACACAACATTTTACTCAAACATCTACCTCAGAAAGCCATCATATACATTACAAAGCTGTTCAATGCCTGTCTCATCACCGGACATTTCCCACAGATCTGGAAGACGGCGACCGTGCTGCCCTTCTCGAAGCCAAACAAGGACAAGAGGCAGCCGACAAGCTACCGGCCGATCAGCCTACTCTCCACGCTGAGCAAGGTATTTGAACAGGTTATACTCAACAGGCTGCTTCCACACCACGAAGAAAACAACACGTTGCCAGACGAGCAGTTCGGATTCAGAAAGAGGCATTCCACCACCCATCAACTCACCCGAGTAGCGGAGTTCATCACCAGAAGATTTAACGAACATCGCTACATCCTCGCCGCTGCACTGCTAGACTTGGAGAAGGCATTTGACACCGTTTGGATCAGAGGGCTACTGCACAAGCTGCACAGAACTAACACGCCCATATACCTAACGAGAGTGATACAAGAATACCTCAAGAACAGATCCTTCCGAGTCTTCATCAGGAACGCGCTGTCGTCACTACGTGAGATTCCAAAAGGCGTGCCACAAGGAAGTCTACTGGGACCTCATCTCTTCAACATCTTTACACATGACATCCCCCGAGACGAGAGATGCAACATGTCTATCTATGCAGACGACGTCAAGCTGTACGTTTCCTCGCTGAAAGCCGAGATGGCGGCCATATACCTACAGAGAGCGCTCGACGCTCTCGTAGAGTTCTACAAGATGTGGCGCCTCAAACTGAACGAGGCCAAAACCGAAGTCATCATGTACACGAGGAAACGCGTCAGAAGGACACCAGACGTCAACATCGAAATGGGCGGACACGTCTTAGAATGGAAGGATGAAGTCGTTTACCTGGGCCTGACTATGGACTCACGACTCAACTGGAAATCTCACCTAGCCAAGATGCACGCAAGAGCCAGAATGGCACTCGGCATGATGAAGCCCATCTTCAATAGAAAAAGTCCGCTACTTCCCAGAACCAAACTCCTGACTTACTATTCGCTCATTCGACCGGTGCTGACCTATGCTATTCCCGTGTGGAGTAGCATCTCACAATCTGACTTTACAAAACTACAGACACTACAGAATCTCTGCATTAAAATCACATACAACACTAGAATCAGAACAAATTTGAAAAGACTACATGCGAGAGAAGACATTCCGACCTTATTTGAATACACTCACAGACTGACAGACCGATTTTACAAATCTTTAAGACACAATAAAAATAAACTCATACAGGAAATCGGTCAATACAATTCTCCCAGCGACTTCACATTCAAATACGTACACAGACTACCCAAACACATTCTGATGGACCTTGACCACATCTGGCATGAACCAGATTCAGACGCCGACGAGTGAGCGAGCAGTAGGTATTCCCAAACTCCAGACCCCTCCCCCGTAACTTATGTTTATATATCTATGTATATATTTATATAATATTGTATAGTATGTATGTATATGTATGTTTATCCCCTATAGTCCCATAAAGTATATATCTACATAAAAACAGACATACACCCCACACACACACAATGCAGGATATCGTACACCGTTATCACTGAAGGCCGACCGGGTTCATGTTGACCGCCGGCCGAATCTTCCTGGATGAGGTTTTTCATGGTTTCCTCATTCCCGAAGGCAAATGCGGAAGAACTCCAAATAAAAGGACATGACCGCCTCCTTCCCACTCCCAACATAACACAAACACACACGTATGTATTTTTTTGCTTTACAGTTTGCGGGCGATCAAGAGTAAATGATGACCAAAAAAGATGCAATTTTAGTAGGGTTTTTAGGTAACAATTTTTCCCTACCGATTAAATTCAGGACCTTAAGTCTATAATAAACAAGTAAAAAAATTTAAATACCCACATGAGGAAAAGATTGCGAGGCGCAAATGACGCCGTTCTATTTGTATAAAGAACATTAACATTAAATTCAGTAAATTTAAATGATTCACCTCTTCAAGGAATATAAGAATCTAGTAAATAAAATAAAAAAAAATCTCTTACAGCGGAGTCAAAAATCTGTCAATAAGTACCTTCAAATGCATTTAACTTTGACACTATTTATAAGGCCACTGAGCATATGCTCAGTCAAAAGAAGTGTGCGTTAAAATTTTTTGTCGGTTCGAAGTCTTATTAAATGGTCGTCAGTTCTAAGTCTTATTAATTGATCGTCAGTTCTAAGTCTCATTAAATGTTCCTCAGTTCTAAGTTTTATTAACTGTTCGTCAGTTCTAAGTCTTATTAACTGTTCGTCAGTTCTAAGTCTTATTAAATGGTCGTCAGTTCTAAGTCTTATTAAATGGTCGTCAGTTCTCAGTCTTATTAAATGTTCGTCAGATCAAAGTCTTATGAAAGCTAAAGCCTCGGCTGACGAAAACGGTTAGTTTCAATACGCAATTGTGTTAACTTCTCAGGCTTTGTATATATTCTGTCAGAAGGTCAGAAAATTTCCGCTTTGCAATAAAATCAAAAAAATTAAAAAAAACTCAATATTTGCGAAAAAAACCTATCTTAAAAGGAAGAAATATGCTTCCAAATATTATTATTAGAAATAAAAAAAAATAAAAAAATTTAATGCTTGCCTTAGGTTTTTCAAACCAAAATTACTGATAACGAAAAACACATAAATATATTATTAGACAAATGGATTATAAACGTTATTGTCACCTCATTTTTTCCATCGTTTAATAAAAAAGTTTCATTTTTTAATAATAAAGAAGTTTCATTTTTTTTATCTTATTGCAGTCGGAAACTTTGATTTCTCTGAAGTATGCATTTTTTTCAGTGATTTACCTACTTCTGGATTCGAATATAAAGCGTGGTGTTTTCTGTTTCCGGGACCGTTTAGATCATTTTTCTTATCATGACATGGACATGTTATGTATTATTTATTTTATATGTCTTGGAGGCCAATGCGTTTACCCACCTACTTCATCGGATCGGGAAAGAATGGTTGAGGGAGACCTAACCTAGACCTCTCCACTCATCGCCTTGCACTGCAGTGG
The DNA here is from genome assembly GCA_936435175.1 of Glyphotaelius pellucidus. Classification (NCBI taxonomy): domain Eukaryota; kingdom Metazoa; phylum Arthropoda; class Insecta; order Trichoptera; family Limnephilidae; genus Glyphotaelius; species Glyphotaelius pellucidus. The sequence continues at coordinate 1,490,142 of OW386541.1, forward strand.
GAGGGATGGATTCATACGTCCGTCCCGAAATTCCTACCCACCTATCATATACTTTTCTTTCCCAGAACTTCGTCTCCTTCCTTTCCCTAAAAAGACTCTCCACATAGCATCCCCAAAGATGACAAATGCCTGGAAAAAATATTTTTCTACAGGGCCTTCTGTATGGAGCTAATGTAAAAAAAAATTAGTAAGGTATTAAAACCGATTGAGAAGTTACTTCCACATACTCACATCTATTACACCAAAACTACAATATCTTTTTTAGCATGACCATTTATTCAAGCATATTTAGTTCCGTCTTGTGCACCCCCTCTCTCCATCCCTACAATCTACAACAACCACCAAGCAGCGACCACCCCCTGCAGGAGGGGTGGTCCCCGCCACCCGCCCCGGCTCTGCACGAAGAGATGTGTAATACAAATTGCCAATTTGGGAATGGATCGGCCTCGATGGCGCATGGCGGGCCGGTTTAGCTTAATTGCATCCTTATAACGGTCACTCTAACAACGGACATACTATCTGATAAATTGTCTAGTTTCACACCAACTAATGCTTTCGAATGGACATGTACTCTTACATATGTAATTAAATTTATATTTATATTTTTACAATAGCTCCCTCCACACAGGAAGCCCTGAAGAAAAAAAAAATCCTCATCTTTGGGGATACGGTGTGGAGGGTCTTTTAAAGGAAAGGAAGGAGTGGAAGTTCTGGGACGGATAAGGTATAAAGGGTAGGTAGGTACCTGGCGCTCAGTGGGTCTAGGAGTGACGGAATCCATTCCTCGACGTTCCAAAAGAGTTCTGCTTGAGAGGTCACAAGATCTCCCTCAACCAGTCTCTCCCGATCCGGCCTGCCACGCAATTGAAAATCCGAACAAATCACATCCCTGGAACTCTAGCACACACTAAATCGCCAAACGTAGCGAATCACTTGGAGTGACCTATGGGTGAGGTGTTGATTATCCAATAAATGGTTCCCGGAGCGGCGGTACCGGCCTCCCAAATAATGTTAAATAACCCCTGTTAATGTTGGAACCTTCAAAAAGTGGTAGATATACTCTCCAAATACACATTAAGATGTTCATTCATAAGTGAAGAAAAAGGCAAAAGACGAAGTGATAAGAGGTATTGAAGTTTTCATAAATTCGAAGAATTTTTTTCTTTTTAATTTTCTTTTGTTTTTTTTGTTTTTTTTGTTTTTTTTTTTTTTTTTTTTTTCTTTTTTTCTTTCTTTTTATTTTTCAATTTATTTTTCTTTATTTTATACAATTGCACAGCTTTGCAGCATCTGTGATCTGCAAGCCGCACGCCCCTGTGTGGAGGAATAATTTTTGTTCAAAATTTATCGTACAAGAAGGCTTTAATGAAAGCAGTGCCTGGGAGTGTACTACTGTAATAATGTACGTTACTATTACTGACTTCATCTATGATAATCAATTTTCTCTCAGATTTAATATTAGTCTTCTCGACTCACTAAAAATATTATGTTTACACTAAAAATGTTATAGGAATTGAAAACTTTGAATACTTTATCATTTTTGACGGAGTGTAGTGTAGTCCTGTTTGGTTGTTAAATCGACCGTTTTGCATTAAGGCCCGGTAATAAGCTCAAAAAGAAGAAGACGAGAGCTTATATTAAAAACTATATCAATTAAGGGAAAATTGTGAAAATGTTTAATAAAACACGACTCGTTCAAAAAAATCTCGTGGAAAATCTCGTAAAGTAGCTTTTAAAGAAACACTTTGTATTTTTCATGCTTGTAACTTGTAAAATAACACAAAAAACATGTTTATAATAAGTTTCGGAGCAAACTTAGCGATTTTTTCTATCCTGGCAATTTCATTTAATTACCGTTTAGTTGTGGCAAATGTATTTTAAGTGTTTTGTTTTCATTTAATTAAAATGACACCATAAAGTTAATTTGTGAACATTTAAGAAGTAATTATAAAATTATTTATATTTAATTTAGTAGGTAGGTATTTAAGTAACTTCTCTAAGGAAATTTCAGTTTTAATTTATAAAACAAGAGAATATTATAAACTAATAGTCTTAACAGCTTTTAAATATTGTATTTATCTTTTAAATTGTATGTTTTTGTAGCTCTCATAAAAGATGATACGCTGATGTTAATTTGATATTTTTCTTTCCATTTTTGACAATATTTGTTTTAAGTTTCAATAATATTTTGTATTTTCAAATATTATGTAAAAATATGGGTCTCCCTGGGTACTTTGCACGTGCTGATGCCCCTATTTTACAATTTAATAAAATTCAGTAAAAGAATATACGAAATAATGAATTGAAATACAATAAAACAAAATGAGATGAAATAAAATAAAATAAAATAATAATAATAATTTTATGAGGTAATGTTATTGTATATTATGTATATATTTTATTATTTTACGTTATAATTTTTTCTAATATTGACTCTTTTGTTATTTAATCTATCTTTCAATTTTTTATTTTTTATTTTTATGTTTTTTGTTTCAATCATTTTTTGTATCGAGTGAAAGGTACATTAGGCAATAAAGTTATATATAATATATAGGCACGCAGTAGAAATCTCAAAATTAAGCCAAAGACAGGGCAATTGTATTTTCTTCGATTTTGGAGTTTCCGTGCTCAACTGCCATAAGTATGCGTCGCATAAGTTTGTATCCCATTGGTAAGTAAATTGCATTTAAAAAAACATCAAAATGCCCTCGCGTGGATGAGAAAATGTTTCCATTAAATGACAAATAGTAGCAAAAAGCCATGGAATAATATTTTATTCGTAAATACACACAAATTATTTATTATTATAAAACATACAATTATTTCGTTTGGTTCCGGAAGACTTCTAGCGCCATTGGAGAAAGTGGGATAGCAGATAATTCATTGAAAGAAGGACAACCTACGACAGTAAGTCGTCTCATACGGCATTCCGTATTCGTCTTAGTGTAAGTGAGTAAAAGTATCTTGTCATCTCAGTTATACCCGTGATGTAGAATATAGTATTCGGCGCAGATGAAAACGATGCCCGGTCCTACAGCTACGTCATTCGTACACACATTCTTTGAATGTCTATCTTTGAATTAAGAATTTACTAAAAACAAAAGAGTGTTTCTTACTTGCCACATTGTATCTTGAGTTTGTGAGGCAGTGGTGTGTATAGACATAATATATATCGTCGTTGACGTAAGGTTCATTTACATTACAATTGTAATTTTTAGAAATAGTTTTCAAAATAATGTATTGCTGTAAGAAAATAAAAAGCCGGTTTCCAATCACAATTTAACATTACATCTTGCACATTTTCAGACAATCCTTATCACAAGATGATGTCTTGAGATGGTGTGTGGTTGTGCACTATTTTATTCTGTGAGGAAACGAGGGTGGTCCGCATCATTACTGGCGGCTTACGGAGTCCGGCGCGGGCGGACGGAATCGGCCCGGCTCGTCCCGGACAAATTAATTGGTTGCAGAAAATGGTTGCAACTTGCCCGCTACTCCCCTGTCCCTTTCCCTGTCTCCCCACTCCGACTTGTCCTACAACTTGAAACTTGGAAGGACGAATCACTTTAATGGATAAATTGAGTTCCATAAAAAGTTTAATTATAAGCGGACTGACTTCCAGCCTCCGCGGTCAAGGAATAGTTTTTGAAAATTAATCCAGAGGTCGCGGTTTAAAAATCCAGGCGCACGCAAATAAATTTGATTAATTAACTATATATTTTATTTTTTTATGTGGAAAATAGTGATCCAATACAATTAATTAATTAATTAAAGTAATAATTACATTTTCTTTTTTATTTATTTTTATTATTATTTCATAAATTTTTATGTTAGAGCTTTTTATCATTTTTTAGCTACCAAACTAGTCTAATTCCCGTGATGTTGTATTCTTACATTAAATATTATTTTATAGAAACACACAATTAAACATAAGAAGAGGAAAGAAAAAAATAAAACTAAATATAAAAATTAAAAGTAAACAGGAAAAAAAATAATAAAAAGATATTTTAAAGATGTTTGAAATAAAAATAAAAATTGGTAGGTATTCATCTACAAGATTACATGTTTATGGTCTCATTTGAAATTCGTGCTATGAAAGAAATTGGAAAAAACATTACATTCATTCATTGCATCAGTTGAGACACAGCCTGTGTTGTGGTCACCCCAATTGGGTCGCTACGTTTGAAGACTTAGCAGGGGTGCTCGGGATCGTGGGGTGAGGTTTGTTCGGGTCTTGGCGTCTGCCCAGCAACTGCATGGCAGGCCGGATTGGAAGAGAATGGGGAATTGGGGGAGTCCCTTTGACTTCTCCAGTCGTAATCTCTCGAAATAACGTCTTGCACCGCAATGGGAGGGATGGATTCGTACGTTAGATGACATAGGCCCTAAGGGAATTATTCGAGGCCTCCTGGGTGGAGCTAATGCAAAAAAAGTAAATTTAATCTAATCCATTCTTTCTATATGTAATGGTTCAGGCCTCTTGTTCCCCAAAGTGGAACGTGAACGTGGACATCACGTGAGTTCTGAATAGCCAGATTCTTCCCCAGCTTCATCATCCTCATCTTCTTCCCCTTCCCACTACCATCAGCCTCACAGCACGCCATAGTACCCTACCCAAAAAAACAGAGTGTGCAATTTACAAGCGGTAAAAGTGAAACCTTTTCAAAAGATTAATTTCTTTTCAGGAGACTACGAAGCACCGCACAAAGAGGAGACTGATTATACTATCTCATTGTCTCACAGGCTAAGTTCTGTGTAGATGTATGAGTTTGTCTCTCTATTTTTCATTTCATCGAGTTTCAAATCACAAAGGTGCTATAGAAGTATTTACTGGTAAAACTATATATGTACATAACTGCATCTAAGTAACACACGCCATAAATGCAATAATTATTATTAATACAGCAGTCCAACAAGAAGTCAGTCAAGGCGTACGTGGCATTGAATCCTCTGCACTAAATTTCAATTTAAGTAACAGAACGATCAGATACTAAATAGTCCATGAAACAAGACGAATGTTCCTTCTATTAATCCCCTACTAGGAATATTCCTGCCCTGTGGGAGGGAGCAGAGGGCCGTTAGGGGTGGGGTTTGGAGAGGAATGCAAGACTAGTGTATTGGAAATATACTTTGATAGGAATACACTAAAACCCAAACCAAACCCAAAAATTTGGATAAAACAATAAAAACTTTTATAAATATTAAGAGTCAAAATCAACTATCAGATTAAGTAAAATGAGGTACAAATTGTCTGGTCTTTACAAACTAGGATTTGAAAAGCGGCGTTACTACAAATTCTCTGTTCCCTAAAAACAGAAATAAATAGAGCGCTCACTTTTATATGTATATATATTTTTTTATGAGCTCCACACAGGAGGCCCTGAGGAAAATAATTTCCCTCAGGGCCTGTGTCATCTTTGGGGATGCTGTGTGGAAGGGTTTGTTTTTAGGAAAGGGAAGAGAGGAGAGTTCTGGGAAGGAAAAGGGTGTAAGGGGTGGGTGGGAATCTGGGGTTCAGTGTGTCCTGGTCATCCACCTCCAAGATCTAGGCAAACCTCACCCCATGAACCCGGGCACCCCTGCCAAATCACCAAACGTAGCGAACCACTTGATGTGACCTATGGCAGAGGTGTTGGTTATCCAATAAAGGTTCCCGGGGCGGCGGTACCCATTCCCGCCTCCCAAATTGAAAATTTATATCCTTCCTATCCTTTTCATGAGCGGTACTACATTTTTGTTCGATTAGTATGAATATAACGAGTCTTGTATTTTTATAATGTCATTGGATAGATATCGTAAATGTTCAAATTTACTAACATTAGGTAACTAAGTAACTAACTAACCATCACGTTTCCCCGCAGGAGTAGGCAGAGAGGACGGACCGCCAAACAACTCGATCTTGGCGTACACTCCTTGCTTCGTTCACATTCATACATCGTCTCATACATGCTCTTCTATTATTCTGACTCTTGACATTGGGTACATTGGTAAATTTGTTTTTTTGAAATGCAAAGATCTTGAGTAAAGTATTTTATTTATAAATTTCAGCTTAACAAATTCTACAATTCCTACACAAGTCTGGGCTAATAATAAGTAAAATATTAACATACATCACACATAACATGAATTATTTTGACAATGAATCCCATTCAACAACATTGTAACATTGTTAGTGATCAGTGGGGGTGCATATGGAGGTAATATAGGACAGTAGAGGCTGCACCCACCCCACCCCTTCCCAGGTTGTAAGCTTGTGTAGCGTGTAGGCAGTAGGCACTACGCGGGGTGCTCCGGTATCCCGCACAGACTGCACAGGAAACGTCTAATAAATTAGCCCGGTGTAAACATGAATATAGGAACTCAGCGCAGCATCCTAAATGATGTTTCGATTTCATCCAATCCAAAACAGTAATCTAACAGCCATTGATACTGAATTAGTTCACCGATCTACACGTATAAGTACATTGACCTTACAAAGATTTCATACAGAGATTTTAATTATAACGTGTCGTTATGTATCACCCGGTTAAGTCGAGTTTCAATACCAAAAAAGGTCTCCAAGAACTATTGGAAAATATGGATAAAACTATATGGCTCTTTGTCCAACATTTGTCCATCACTCTACTGATCTACAATGACTAATCTGAGATAGTTCTGAGTTGGTTTCATTCCGAGTTGTCCGGTCACCGTTTTAAATATAATGCCCTCCGCGTGCAAGACCGTATCTTCTGCAAGCATTAACTTTCTAATTAAAGTGTGTTTTTTGGAAGTGACCTGCCAGGTAAGAGTGTTTCTGTATCTGTTTGTAAATAGTTAAATTAATGATCAAGAGAGTCCGGCTGGAGAGATCTAGGTTAGGTCTCCCTCAACCAATCTCTCCCGATCAGCAGTAGGTGGGCAAAACGCGTTTGCCGCCAAGACCTAGACAAACATCGACCCGCGAACCCGTTTACCCCTGCTAAATCACCAAACGTAGCGAACCTCTTGAGGTAATTTATGGCGGGGGGGGGGGTTTCCAATAAATGGTTGAAACCGGAAATAATCGCGTTCGCATAGAAATTCCAGACAGAGCTGGGAAAATTTCATGAGACCGGTGGAGAAAATTCGTGAGTTTTTGCTGCTTGACGTAAAAATGTTTTTAAAGACATCGACTTTTGTACCAAGTACCTAAATATAACATTTAATATTGAGGCGCTCAGCGGAAGAACCCACAAAAATTTGTCTATCAAGCCACTGCGGTATGACAAAAATGTATAATAATATGATGTTTTCGCTGATTACGAATTTTTGTGGGTTGGGCCACTATTCCGCTGAGCGCCTCAATTAACCTCTATTAAAATAAAGGTAAGTTAGTATCCGCTGTTGAATACAATCTCAAACAATCCGATTGCCAAACAAGCGACATTGTCAATTTCAAATAAGTGAACTAAAGTTTGGTTGGGATTATTTAGGTATTCAGATCTAGCTTTCGCATTTACTACATTTTAAAGAAGAACAAATTTTAAAATACACCAACGGCGGTTGTTCCCAAATTTTCGATATAATGCAAAATCATACAAAATCATGTGTTTTTGTTTTGAAAATTTGGTCGCTTAGAAGTATTATGGATGCTTCAATTAAATACTGCGAGTCTTGGCCATAGAAAAAATTGTTCATTTTTTTATGTCTTTTTTAAGCCTAGAAAAAAATAAGGAATTAGGTCTATAAAAAAAACTTTAAAGTGCAAATTCTCCTACTTCTAAATCCCTTTTTGGATATAATTTTATTGGATAATATGGCAAATTCAGTTTTTTTAATTATAATCGCAAAAATAAAAATGATATTTATGCCTGAACTTCACAAAATAAAATAAAATATACATTTTCGCGTAGTTATTTTTGACATCAATCGTTCTTGGCCGTCACTCGACGAATTTGGCTTTTTAAAGTGAACCTTATGCCATCGACGTAAGAACTATGCACTTGTCACCCATTTTGTATCAGTTCCGCCCCATCTGCGGTGGGGAATAGACGCCCGAGAAATCAATTTTAAATTTCCTTGTTATTACAATACAGTAAGAAAGGAGTTAATGTTTTTTACGGGCATTTACGAAATCAATCTGAAAAAAACAACTCAAAAATACCTTTTCCAACCTTTCCAAAAGCTTTTTCTCAAGTCTTGTCAAGTATTTTTAAATCCCGCCCAAAAAGAGGCGTGAATTCCGATTTCGATTTTTTCCTGGATTATTGGATCACCAAATAAGCAAAAGTCTACTATGGAAGATTTATCCACAGATTCCCGAAAATCTTTCTACTTGAACAAAAGGTTTCTAGACTCGCTGGATGGCAGAAATGAAAGCGTTTAAATAAATTGATTATAAACGTCAATTATTAATGGAATAAATAAAATTTCCCCCAATTCTATACGAAATATTAAATTCTCGCCTAAACAAATAATAATATGTCTAATTAAGATGAATAGCTTATTTCATTACTCCTATTCGTTCCAGTTTGTTCTTACAATAAAGCGCAACCTTATTAGTGTAAGGGCCCTAGTCCTGGAGAGGGGAGCCGTGGGAGAGTGGGAGGACGAGGAGGGGTGAACCGCCCACCCTGAGTACTGGGGGCGAAATGGCAGTAGGCTCTGCAAAAAATACATAGAGATATTGTAAAAAAACTATGCGAAATATACATGCACTTCGTGGATGAATAATGTTTTCATCAATGACTTTGTTTGTAACCACGATTTATTTGTTTCATTTTATAATACCGATCGGTTTCGCTTAGACCCTATAAAATTAAACTGATGAAAAAATAAACTTTTTGAACTTATATATACATACAGAAAGACACAAAATATAATATAAAGGAGCAGTAAGAAAGTGAAATTAATATTTACACAGCAATAGAAAGAAAGAGACGGATGATGACAAAACGTCATGAACAGGTGATTAAGGGTTTTTACGATTTTATATGTATTTTTTTAGCATTTTAATTTTATACCCTGAAGTTGCTTGTGTTTTTTTTTACATGAACTCCACACAGGAGGCCCTGAGGAAAATTGTTTTCCTCAGGGCCTATGTCATCTTTGGGGATGCTGTGTGGAGGGTTTTTTAAGGAAAGGAAGGGAAGGAAAGTTCTGGGAAGGAAAAAGGTTTAAGGGGTGGGTAGGAATCTGGGGTTCAGTGTGTTCTGGTCATCCGCCTCCAAGACCTAGACAAAATTCACCCCATGAACCCGGGCACCCCTGCCAAATCACCAAACGTAGCGAACCACTTGATGTGACCTATGGCAGAGGTGTTGGTTATCCAATAAAGGTCGATATTTAAAAATTAATTAAATAAATCGTGGTTACAAAAAACGTTATTGTTTTATTTTAGTTAATATGTCACCACAAAGTGACTGCTTTCTACAAAAAAATAAAAAAGTTATTATTTGAATATTTTGTTAGCAGTTGTGTTTTTTCACGAAAGTTTTCTCTTGACCAGACCACCGGCACACCAGTCGTAACGAGTTACAGTCGAATATGATTTACTTTATTTATAAAGTACACAAACTTTATTCATTAATTAATGTTCATTAATTGATATTCATCATTACTATTAGCAATTGAATTTTACTATTAAAGAAAAAATGTAAGCGTAAACTACTAAAATGTGTATTTTTTCATTATAAATGAATGAAACCATTTAAGACATAACTTTAAAAAATACAATTTTATTGCTAAGATTATCTGTGACCATTTCCCTTGATTTAAATTTTTCTTTCTTATAAAATTATCCACAGAATAAATAAAAAAAAAAAACACTCAAGCGCTTGAAATCGGGCGTTTCCTTGCCAAGCAATTTTTATGAACATTATATATATTCATGGCGATACGCCTTAGCGTGCCCTATATCGGGCATATAATATACATATCTATGCCCTATAACATACAAATTTTTGACACTTCCCCATCTCTTTCCCCTCCCTACTTCTTTTAGAATCACATGCTCCAGGCAGTAGGAACTCATCACATACTGTACAGGAGTAGAATTTCTTTGAAACATTTACTGAAAATTTATTTCGGGAATATTTTATGTTTAATACATTTGATTTAGTATTTATTTTGTTAAGACGGGCTCATGCTAGACCTAGAGTATGATTTCATTACTTTACAGAATTATAATAAGCGATAAACTGCTGAAAAACCGTAAACAATCCTCTGGTTTCTCAGTCCGCCCAAGAGTGCTCGGGGGTTGCGGGAGGGTTGGGCGGGTAGGGCGGCCCGAGGCGCAGGGGGGAACAGGAACGTACCGACAGTTAGATTATTACGGCATTCATTAGAGTTCGCTAATTACTCCTTGCTTTAATGAATAAGCTTTAATGAACCACTTTCTGTTAATTAAAGGCAGTGCCCAGAACTGCGCGCCGCCCGCGCCCTAAATATACCATCCGGTATTCTACTGAAATAACGCTCCAGACGGAATATCGCCTACATTCTTCTGTACCCCTGGCCCTGGCACAATCGAGATATCTTTACACTTTTTGTGAAATAATTAACAGAATCTCATTGTTTTTTAATGAACGGATAGTGGGAAGCAGAAAACCTTCGGCTATTTCACAAAACAGGTATAAAGCAATAGTCGGGAGAACAAACAAAGATATAAGGATGAAAATATGAAATAGAAGCATTGCTAAAAGAATTTCTATTTTACTGATAAGTCGTTGCTTGTATTTTATATCTGTGGCCCAGTTCAAACTATCAAAGTGTGGTTTGGAGGTGCCTGAGTATTCAGGTTTGGTCACAAAACATATCTATAGCCATTTCAAGCGAGGTTTCGATTCTGTTTTATGGTTTCTCACAAGGCGGGCCTGTGGCGGCCTCCGTGGTCCCGAGGCAAGACTCTCGACTCACAATCCGAAGGTCGCGGGTTCGAACCCGGCGTGCGCAAATAAATTTTATTTGATTAATTTGTGTTATTTCACAATTTATTCATTTAAAATAATATATGATATATTTGCGGCACGTTCCAGAGTGGAAGATACTAATAGTATCGCCCTGGTGTAAGACCACCATTCAGAATTGATACGTTGCTTGAAATGGCTTTAGCCGTGTTTAGTGACCAGATCTGAATAGCCAGGTACTTCCCCACCTACCTCTTCCCTATCTCCTTCCCCCCCCACTACCTTCAGCCTCACAACATACCCCAATTGGGGATGCCATAGTCTCACTGGCTCCAGACGGGAGCAGTTGGGACTCTTGTGCGGTATTTCATGTAAAAAAAAAAAAAAAGGGAGATTCTGAGACTATCTTGAACATTTTTTAAAGGAAGCATAATAATTTAACTACGTAATAAAATTAGTTTTCAGTTTGCGAGTGAAGGTTCAGCCGGAGTGGGCTCTTGAATTCGGGTTCTTCGCGGGAAGCGGATCCTACTCCTCCTCCTTTTTCAAAGAACCTGGTTCAGGATTCGGACCCACACCCGGAACTCGGAGCCGGACCCGGATTTGAAACCCGAACGCCTCCAACGCGACCGGTGTCCGCGGTCTGCGCCACTCCCGAGTCGTGAGTGTTCTTACCCGTGAGTGTTCGAGTTCCGGTCGAACCCGTGCGTCCCGGCAGCCACAACAGCACCCAGTACCCACAGTCCGCACCAAAGAACTTGGACCCGGGACCTGCTCCTAGAACTCGAGTACTTTTAAAAGGAAGCACGCCTCGGAGGCCTCCGGCAAAATGCTGAACTCACCCATCTGTACTTTTAGTCGCCCACACCGCTGGGATTTCAATCCCGCACCTCCGGTTCTGTGTAGTCTGTATTAGCTCATGGTACACATCCAAATATAAACAATAAAAGGGACGGTCGGTGGCTGAGTCGACAAATGCTTCGGGTTCCCACTTACTTGCCCTAAACGCCCCATAATTGCATAAGTCATACCTTCCATTTATTATTATTTCAAAATATTTTCAAGTTATTCGTTGCCCGGAATGTTTGTCTTTCTTTAAAAAAAGAAATATAAAAAGTTTAATTGTATGAACAAATGTTAAAAGCAGTTGGCAATTCCTCATACGCCGATACAGGGCGTGTTTAGATGTTTACCGAGCAGAAAATATCAACCACGTTCATCCGGAAATTAGATTTCAAACACTTCAAAACGTGAAATATGAAAAGTTGAAATATTTCCGGCGCACAGCGCGCGCTTACATGATTAGGTATTTCATTAAAAAGTTTCTTTTATGAAGAGTATAAAAAACGCGAAGGAGGTGCACCGAGAATAATACGGTCAACTTAAATATGGGCAGAAGAAAAAATGGTTTCTCTGGGGCCATTATTTATTAAACAGACTAGTGTCTCGTAAGCATTAGCGACCTATTCCTTTGTTTTATTAAGAGTTTTTCTTCTCACTTATTGGCTTTTTGATTAGTAAGTCCTCGTAATAAGGACACAGCAACAACTTTCGAGTGGTAAACTTTAGCATAATTAAATTAGCACAACTTTTTCCTGTCTAAAGCCCGATGACATTGAGTGAGTTTACAAGCTACTAACTGAGAAATTCACTATCTGTTGGTAAACTAGCTCAGTGTCATCGTATTACTAGCAGATTGTGGACAATCTACGAAAAAATAGAAAGGTGGTAAACTTTACTCGCTACTCGATGGTGTTGCTTAAAGATGGCGGCCCACCAACAGCTGATTTCGTTTGTCAGAATTAGTTAGCCGTTATTGACTACCGTGTGGCGCTAGCTGTAAGCTGTCAGTTTCCTACAAAATGTCGACAGAACTCGTTCGAGCGTGAATAATTATTTTAGCTCATATTATCAAAAAGGAGTTAAAATGGAATGCTAAACGGCACAGAAGAGTGTGGGTAGAATCCTGTGTAGAAAGACGTGAGAAACATGTGATTTCAACTCGCTAGGTAGTTCGCTACTTAGCGAATGGACAGTTTTGTGTGTCATCATGACAATCTCACTCGCCGATCCGCCCGCTTTTAAACATGCCGACTAGTAGCTTGTAAACTCGCTTAATGTAATTGAGGCTTAAGAAAATTAATTATCATATGATTACTTCGACCAAGTATATCAAGACATGCCCTGTGAAATTAAAAATGACGCCAGAAACCAAATAAAACTGGCTCAAGGCCCATTTATGAAAAAGTGCGAGCATTGTTTCGTACTATTTGGATCGCGTAGTGGTTTGTGTTTTATCTTTTATCGGTCCACACTGAAACTAATTGCTGTCCCAGCCGTCCTGACGGTATTAATTTTTTCAAACACAAAAATATCCTACTTCCGAATATTGTACAAGGTACAGTCCGCGGACTTTATTTTCGATAATGTAACCAGCTACCTGAATACATAAAAAAATATATGCCTTACCGATAGCTTTAAGACAGCGTTTTAATAAATGTAATAATATTGACGTATTATTTTTTTGGCAAGCAAAGTTTCTGACGTCACTTAATCACCCAAATGCTTGTGACGTCACCACACACCGATACTAACACATAGACGAAGGGCTAGCATCACGATATGGCAGTGGTTTTTAAACTTTTTAAAAACGCGACCCGGTTTGTATAAAACGGAAACCTTTAAAATACATTAAACGCAGATCTTAACAAAAAACCGCTGCACTATTCTTCAATTAAGGTCGAAAGTTAACCTATCTTAAGCCATAGCATTCCGAATTTCTACCGTTTTACAACATATTTCTCTAAAACACTTTAAGTTTTTAAGTTTCTAAAAAAATTTATGTTGTTTTTGACGATAATATCTATACATTTGCCACGCCGAAACGGTAATTGAATGAAATTCTTCCGATAGAAGAAAATCGTATTATCGTATATTTCGAAAATTATTATAAGCACTTTATTTTTGTTACATCACAAGTTATATATATGAAAAAAATCATAATTCATTTTTTTCTTTAAAGCTATGACATTTCCCGCGAGATTTTGGTTCTATTTTAAAATAGTTTAAACGAATCATGTTTTATTAAACATTTTCACAATTTTGGCTTAAATATTATCGTTTTCGCGCTCCCTCTAACATTCGTATTTACATATCTCTCCATCCTCTTCTTTTTGAGCGCTTACTAACGGGCTTTAATTAACTACGAATTTCTGTCATTTTTTAATTATTACCTATACACAAAAAAAAACTTAATGATTGAGCAGCTGATTCAAAACTTTTAAGAAAGATTATAGTTTTCGGCTAAGACATTTTGCAAAACAGAACAGAAGCCTTTGAATATTTTTTAGCGCAATTTTTTAGATATTTTTTGTAGTCCGGAAAGCAGTAAAAGGGCTTGCGGGCTGCTGGTTGCGCATCACTGTGTTAATGATAAGCGACCAACCTGGGCAGCCCACGGTACGTGGGCGGTAAAAGGGTGAATTTTTCGTAATTATTTTCAAGCAAACGATGAATGGATTTTTTTTATTTTAAAACTCATGATCAATATATACATATACGGGACTGTGTACAAGTTTTTGTACACGAATCTAAAGTATGGTTTGCAGTGTACACCGCTTTCGACAGGACACTCCGACGAAATTGCTGCTTGGTGGTTGACAACGAGCCATATGCTCATCAGAAAAATAAAATTTAAAAATTTTCAGACGCATCCGCCGCCAAGACCCGGACAAACCTCAATCCATGAACCCGGGCACCCCTGCCTAGTCACCAAACGTAGCGAACCACTTGGAGTGACCTATGGCAGATGCGTTGGTTATCCAATAAATGGTTCCCGAGGCGGCGGTACCCATACTCGCCTCCGAAATTGAATCGCTTGTCATAATAAAGTAAAAAAATATTTTTGTCTAATTAAATTTATGAATGTCTCGCGATCCCCACTTTGAAAACCATTTCTATACAACACAGCTTGTCTAAATGTCCACGCATGCAGCACGTGATCACCTATCGATGTATTAGTTCGAAAGTTACACCATGGGATTAAGTCGGTGCTCAGTTTTATACTGCCGAGAATTCGCATGCAAGACGGCGGAATTCGAAGGAGAGTTGTATTGCGAAATTACTGATACTTGGGGTTATGTTTTTTCAGATTTTTACTATGAGAGGGCTTGTCTAGGGTATACTAGGTCAATGTATGATTAGAAATAAATATATTACGCGCTTGAAAAATAATTCGGGGTAACTTTGTTTTATTTTTTTTTTTAAATAAAGTGTATTGCCTCGCAACCATTGCCAGTTTTCTTTTCACAGAACTTGTTATCTTCTCGTTAAAAGAAATGCCCTGAAGGTCTAGTTTAGAATGTCTATATATTGTAATACCGACAACTTAGCTAATAATATTGTACAAGCGATAGAAAGTTTTTTTTTCAAAATAAATTTATTTATTCGATAAATATATAATTTTTGTAGGTATTTTGAAAAAAGTGAAATTCAAAAGTTTTTGGAAATTCCGTTCCATTTCGCAAAACAAAAAAAAAAGTTATGAATTTACTAATATTCCTTATGTAATTTTCTTCCTTTGAAAGGCAATGATCCTGATGCAAAAAATATTTTTGAATTCTTTCAGCTTCACCAATCCTACTTTTGTAATAACCCGTGATTTTTCACTCTACTCTACTCTAGTTGCTGCTAACTTAAAACAACCGGTATCGTAAAGTTTTGCACTTAACAGGGATCTTTCTAATTTTAAAGATGAACACAAATATTGCTTTTAGAATGTAACGTATGAACAATATAAGTAACTGGCTTCACAATCCCACTTCGCTCGAATTTCATCAATACTCTGTTTCATTATTGAAAACAATGTGGTTTTTACATTTAAGGCGATACACGTCTTAAAAGTTCTTGAAACTCCAAAAGTGCCACGACTTCCTTACGTTGGTGGCGATAAGGTCGAAATTGCCCGTTGTTAAAAACGCAGCGCCGGCCGCCTGTTTGGATTTGTGCAAAAAACATTTTTTGTTCACATTACATGGAGCTCAGGCACAACAAATATTAAAACGACAAATATTAAAAAGTGGTCAAAAATTAAGAGGGAAGAAGGCTGGTCCAGACGAGTTTATTTTTCAATGCGTTTTTTTTCAAAGACATAATTTATTTTCTTGAAAAACAAATAATTTTGTAAACACCACTATATTATTAACATTATCGACATGTTTCAAAAACAATGTTTTCTTCTTCAGGATAATTAATCTCTTATCCTGACGAAGAATAAATACATTGTTTTGAAACATGCCGATAATGTTAATAATATAGTGGTGTTCACAAAAGTTATTTGTTTTCATTACATCAATAATGACGCCACAAAGTGTATTTGCGAAATTTGAAGAAGAAATTTATTTTCGTTTACGAAATTTTTGTTACGTGAAAAGGTACATTTTAAGAAGAAAAAACACGATTGATAATTTGATTTGAATATCAATGTATATAGATTGTAGATACAGCGGCTGAAATCCTAAAGTCCTTGAAAACCATCTGAAACATGAAATAAATTTTAAAAAATCTATAGTACGAATGTAGAATGCGCATGAATTGTTGATGCAAAAGTGGCAGACATAAAAAGAAAATTGACGAAAAAATTTGCCCTTAATTTGGCAATGACTTTGTCCTACAACAATATTTTTTCATAAACCGAAGTTCATTGGCAATTTAATTTTCTTTAATTTTGAATTTTCTACATTTTGAATGAAGTGAATCGGATGAAAATTCGATGAGCTACGATTCAAACCAACATGAAAAACGTAGTTTAGAGAAAAACGCGTTAAAAGTCTTCGCTTGTAACCGGGCCTCTCCGTTCTTTGTTCTTCGTTCTACCGGCGTCCACCGCTCTAACTAAATATCAAGGAATATTTTTAGACAACAAAAAAGTCGATTTTTTGGATAGGCTGGACCAGACTTAAATAAAAAAAATTAAAAAATGCCCGGTCGAGGAAACACCAATATGTGTTCTAGTCACAGTATTTAATGAGCATCTATCATTAATATTATTCCTAACACACGATTTTGCATTAGTTTACAATGCACCCCCTCACGATATAAGCTAAAAGTAGTTGACTTAGAAATGTCCAAGAAAATTTCACATCGCAATAAGTTTATTTTGGAAAGAGTTTTTTTTTTTTTTATTTGCCTTTATTTGTTACTGCATAGGTACCACTCCTACCAATTTAAATCTGCATTTTTGAATATTCACCAAATAACATCCTTTTAATATAAGTATCAATATTCTGTCGTTCCTCCCAATTCTTTAACATGAGACCGGGGTCCGGGGTCCGGGGTCCGAGGTCCGCCATCGCTCCGGGTAGTAACGCTGATAAAATGAACATGACCATATAAACCCTCTCGGTCGTTATGCTTAGATATACGCGGTATTGTCCAGTAAAATATTCGCATCATAATTGGATCTGCATTGTAGCTTTACGGGGGTGGCGGCTTTAGGAGGACTTTAGGAGGAAAGGGTGGCTAGTTGGGGGTAGGTGACCGAAGGAGAAATATAAGTACATATCATTATTATTAGCATTTTTGATAATAAGTCCTCTTTTATAAGTTTACTAGCGAGTCCCCGGCAAGCGTTACAATGCCGTTCGAAGAAAAAAGTGTGTCTTTTATTTTTGTTTATTGGAGCGCTTTTGGATACAAATATTTTTTGATTTTTCGTCTCGCAAGCTACATACCACGTGAGAAGCAAGAATTTTCCAAATTTACTACTCCGTCATCCCTGCCCTGCTTATCCTTTTCCATGCATCCTCGTTCCCGCACCGGTCCCCTCCCGCGTTCCCCTTCTACCTTCCCCGCCTTCCCCTCTCTGTTGACCCCCTCCCGCGTATCCTCCCCTCTCCTTAGTTTCGCTACCCCCTCCCGTCTTCACACCCTGCAACTAAACTATACGGCGTACACACATTTTTCAAACAACTCGAGCGCCATCTATTGTAAAATTTATATACAAACTTCCATGAAAAGCGAAAATAAAACAGAAATTAGCACAAAAAAGTTCTTTCATTCCAATTTTTTAGCACACATTTCTTTCTGAATGAATACGAGAAAAGTGGAATTTCAGGTTTGGTCACCAAACTTGGCAAAAGCCATTTCAAGCAACTTACTTTTAACATTGTGTTTGTGAAGAGTGTTATTTTCCGATGTACATTTGTTACTTGAATTTAATTTTTCCGCGACCGGTTTCGATACAACCGTATCATTCACGAGCAGGATTAAAACTAACTTAAAAATTAAATGCAAGTACCAAAGATTAATTAGGTGGGGGTAGTGGGAGGGATGATTTTGGGGGAGGGGGAAAGCGGTGGGAGGAGTCAATATTACACGGAAACATGGTTAGTAAAGGAGATTTGCAAGGCGCTATTATTTTATTCACTAAATTAATTTTCGATTTAATTTTTTTGTTTATTTTGAGAGTTTCTAAAGCGCACAGATTAAAGTATGAATTTATATTGCAATGTTTAAATTTTGTTTTTTCTTTATTGAAGCTATGGCCTGACTGATTAGCAAATTATTAGCAAAATGATTAGCAAATTTGGAGTAATTATTATTTCGTAAACAAAGTTCATGTTCCCTGATTCTAGTTTTGAAAAATCTAGTTGTCATACCTACATACTGTGCGTCACAATCGTTACATTCTAAAGTGTATATCCCGTTTTTTTTCAAATTTATTAGAAACATCCTTATTATTTATAAATTTTTTATTTGCGAATTAGTATAGAAAGCTGGAGAAATATGATCTGGTAATAATTACTTTTAACAATTAAGATCAAGATTTTGGCCTAACGATGCACGAGCAAGCAATCAAGGTGAAGAGATGTGGCCCATACAAGTAGAGAGTCGCGAATGTCATTAATTTTGATAGACGCGTCCCATCCGGGATGTTTTCCGCTAAATGCGTTAGGGGCCCCAGTATTTGTAAGTATTTAGATCTCTCTGCGGCCAGCAGTACAAATATTGTCTACCCCAAAAACAAAAAAAATCTTCCAGCGTAAACAAAAAGACTACATTTTATTAATTTATTTTTTACGGAATTAGATTAATAATGAAACATTTTGTAAGCAGGCGGATGCATCCCTTAATTTATGATCTTCATTGACGAGTGATTCTTGACTTTATTTGTAGTACAATGAGATGATAGTGGATGAAATTTTGGTCTCCGGGGGGCATTTTGTTGTTGTTTTTTTCTTCAAAACCAACGAAAAAATATTATTTTACATGTCGTCATTGGTCATTCAACTGAGTAACCAATTCCCCAATCCCACCTTACCATAATTGTCCAATACCTGCTGCTTTTGTAATTTTTAGTTGAAAAAAGGTCACCGGAGACCAAAATGACGTCTACATTTTAAACTCTAAATAGCCCAGGAATCATTGGGTAAAATAAGTCAAATAAGTTTGAAAACCCTATTCATATGAAAAATGAACCTTTTTCCCATGACAAAATAGTTTGTTGTTAGTCCGATAAGTTGATTCATATTAGTGGATTTTAGGAGAGAAAAAGGCTTAGGATTTGAACGCTGAAAATGTAAATTTATATTGAAATATTTCCTGACATCCACTTGATATTCATATTTAAAAAAAAAAATTGTTAACGTTAACATTAATGTGTAGGTATGCAAAATTTTCTAGTGCGATTTATATTATATTTTCAAATTGTCTTGGTGAGAGATTTCATGATAGAAATGTTTGGAGACATATTTGAAGTGATTATTTTCTCTCTTTCTCCTTCCTCCAATATCTTGGAGGGTGTCATAGTCCCACTGGCTTAAGGGCTTTGTGGTTTGAGGGTAAGCGTGCCGATACACATTTTTTTCCAAATTTACAATTGTACGAGGTCGGACTGATGGCCAGAAAGTACCTACTGTATCAACATAAAATGTCTGAGATTTAGTATGATAGGATTCACCCTCAGGTCATTATAAAGATACTAAGGGCTACTTCCCCAATGCACTCCCTTTCTTCCCCTCCCTACCAGCCACTACCTGCTGCCTGTTAGGAGGCGATATTTACAACTACCCCTATTCATAAAAAACACGTGGATTTATTAAATTTAAAGCTTTCTTCCAAAGTCTACATAATACTCGTCATCATCTTAATATTATTATAACTACAGACAAATTGCATAATACAACCAGTTAATTAATTATGCAGTCGAGCAAACGTATTCCATGTAATTTACTTATAGCAGGTATAATGAAAATAAAGGTTTTATTTGCATATAACTGCGATATTAATCACATCATAAAATATTACACCCTAGAAAAAAGAAGAACTCAAGAAATGCCTCGTGGAAGTGTTTCATGACCAAAATATATGGCCAATCGAGCCATAAATTTCCAATAGATAATTATGTTTACAAAAATCAAATGGGATGATGAGGATGATAAAGATGGGAAGATCTAAAATATCAGGCGAGTGTAAGTGAGACAGAACGCGTGGTAAATGAAACATCTGTTTCCATTCAATTTTTATTTTATTTTAATATTACATTCGATTACAGTAATGATGTATTGCCCATCTCACTGAAAAGCCTGTGTTGAGATGGCAATTTACAGAGTGGTTGTTATCTAGGTTTTTGTTTACATAATGTTATGAAAATGACCATATTATTCAAGTGATGTTTGTATAAGAGCACGGTAAACTTCTTTCAGTTGTTTTCTATTTAATATATCCCAAACATTTTTAAAGAAATATATGAGTTTCCTCAGTTTTGTCGTTACGTTTATAACATGTACATTCCATTTAAGAAGATCGTCTATATGAATACCAAGATATTAAATACTATCAACTCTACACGGACAGATACATGGAATTAATGAGGGATTACAATAAGGAACTCCAGTGAAAAACATTATGGCTTTAAAAAAATATGTTCATATAGATCAATAAACGCTGATTCTGAATATATAAGTTGTATTAAATAATACTTAACGTAGAGTTTTAAAAAATATATTAAAAAGTCCATTTTAAAACAGTTCATTAAAACACCCTGTCAAGTTGGTATTATTGAATTTGTGAGGCGTGACGTCACCGCGTCCATAAAACGCTCCAATGCTGAAATTCAAAATGGCCGGCGATGATCAGTTGATTCCAGTTGCCTACAAAATTCATACTTCGGCTGGTCATGACGACGTCACACTAGATTCGGTGGTTTTAGGGGATCTTGAAAAATTAAAACTTTGACATTTATTTTAACTATTAAAACTAACCATAAAAATAAATATGCAGTTATTTAAGTTAGAAGGTCATTATTCATTTAAAAAAATTTAAAAATTAGACTGGAGTTCCTTATTGGGCAGTTTGAGGCTTTTTTGTGAAGGTAGGAGCTTATTTGATATTCGAAATGTTAAAAATTTGGTTGTCTGTATTCAGGGTTAATATATGAACATCAAGCCAATTTTAACAATGCGCAAGCCATATTTTGCCGTTTTAAAGACTTCATCCCAAGATTTGAGCCACTATTAGATTGAATCATTTTTCCTGAGTAGTATTTATTCTTTGCATGTTTAATTACTTTAGTACACATATTTCTTGTAAAATATAGTAACTAAGTAATTATCCGGATGATGCATTTTTATATTCCAGATGTAATCCATGGTTTTGTGATTGTATTTTTTTTTTATCTGGTGCCTCTTTCTGGTTGGTGCGTAGATTTATTTGGTTTTGAATAAAATTAGTGAAATAATTCCATATCATTATTAGTAATTGAGTACAAATTTTCCAATTTTCCGTTTTTATGTTGTAAATAATTGTATCCCAGTCGATTTTATTTTTCATGATAGATTTAAATTTAAAAAAAATATGTTTATAAGTATATATATATATATTTTTTTTTAAATATATTAGTGCTTCCCATTTTGGATTTTTTTAAAAATAATAAAACATTTGTGTGCTTTTATGTGATCTAAAAAAAGTACATTTCTAACATACCGAGAATTTATTCTGGAAAGCATTTCGAAATAGCACGATAATTATAATTTTTTTAAATAGAGCAAAATTTTTTTATTCATATCAGGTACTTCATTTTTCCAAACGAACCTGCATCAAGCTAATTTTTTATTTTTTCAGCTACCACATATGAGATTTCTAGGCAGGAAGTTCGTGACACGGAGAAGTTTGTCCAGTTTGCCGAAAAGAGAAAGACGTCAGGAAATGTATAAACGTATTTTGAGCTATATGTGATATGGTTATATGTGAGTTATAAAAGTCAGTTATATGGTGAAAAAATAGATGAATAACAGAGGTGGGATTATTTTAATCTTAAAATGTTTATTTTTCTGATACTGTAGATAACTTGTAAATATTGTAGGTACATGACAAAAATTAACATAGATGAATAAAGTTGTAAAGCATTTGTGTACACAAGATAATTTATACTTTGCCTGTAATAAAAAAAATCTAAATAAAATAAATAAAAAAAATAAATAAAAAAATTGTTTATCACAAATTTTCTTCGTATCGGGATTAAATAACACCCAAAGATGGTTTACAAGCACTTGATTGATGTGTTAGAGATTTTTACCGTTTACCTAGTATGAAACGGAACACTTGAAACAGCAGCGCTGTGAAATTTTAAATTCTTTTTTGTGATTAACGTGAATGCAGCAGACACATTAGTCTAGGGAAATTTACATTTGAATAGTAATGTTTTTCATATAACCTTCAAGCATGTTTCATAATGCCCTGTTTTGTCTCAAATAAATAATACATAAATATAGGAGCTCCCCGCGCTGGGTCCTTTTATTTCCACCTGACAAGTCCGGGCGTCTCCTCTGCGTCCCGGTGACTTCATTCTAAACAATAAACAGGAAAAATTGGCGTAAAGTCCGCCTGGCGCGGGCGGGCGGAGCTCGTATGTAAATATTATCCTGAAATGGCTAGTTGCTCTTTACGCCCCGATGGGCGGCCCCGTCTTCAGGCAGCGTAATGGCCACTGGAGGGCACCGGGTACAAGAGGGACCCTCACATCTACACTGAATATGTTATGATATTATAACTATTCTGAATTCTTATAGCAATGATCAGGTCAGTGGCGTAAGGGAATTTTTTACAATTTTCAAAAATCAGAACATCATTAATTTTTATGCAATAAGCGTTTGGTTTATAACCTATATAGATTTCACAATAATTATTATGGGTAAATATATATTTAAAAATTTAACAATTTAAGAAAACGGGAAACCTGCAAATTTCCTCACCGTAGATAATACATTACTACAATATTAAAAAAGATGTAATTATATCCCACAACTATGGGCGTGCGGATTTACACTGTTCACAGTGTTCATCGGGAATATTGCTGTGCATAATATTCCAATAGAAGAAAAAGATGATAACGTGAATTAAAAAAATAATTATAAAAAATTAAAATCATTTCCCAAAATTATATAAATAGGTAAGTGAGGGCCAAAAAAGTAGGCACCACAGGTCAATTTGGAAAGCGGGTATGAGTGCGCCATTTATTGGATAAACTTCCTGCCATAGGTCACCTGATTCGCTACGTTTGGTGACTTAAAAGAGGTCTCCGGGCTCATGGAGTGAAGTTGCTTTAGGTCTTGGCGGCGAGTGCGTTTGCCCACCTGCTGCGTGGCGTGCCGGATCTTGGGAGACTGGTTGAGGGAGACCTAACCTTGTCAAAAGTCTCGATCCATCGCCTTGCACCGCATTGAGAGGGATGGATTCATACATCCGTCACTCCTGGACACATTGACCCCCAAATTCCTGCCACCCCTCATACATTTTTCCTTCCCAGAATTTCCTCTTCATCCTGTCCCTAAAGACATAAAACAATTTACTTATTTTTCAGTAGGGAGTCATATTTTCCCTCAATGTATTTTATTATATGCCCTGACACATAATCTTCTTCGTTATATGTTGGTGTATAACTGTTTTATAGAGAACTTGAAAAAATAAATATTTTGGCAAGCTGTGATACTAAAATATTAATTTTTTTAATTTGTACGCGCATAAAATTATTATTATTACATACTTATTGTATTTTTAAATTGTGCCCAGCACTGTTCTCGCAAAATGTATTTGCGCCATTGGACACTTCTAAGGTTTCATATATAGCGACAAATCCTTTTCGATTTTTAAGATTTTTTTTGTATGCAAAAGCGTTGGCCAGTTACAGAATTTTACGCTTATTGATATTTCATCGATGTGATGTTCACGGGTCGAAAATATTGAAGTTCTGACTTACTGAGTGGAAAGTTTGTAGCTATTTTCCGCTACGAGAAGCATACGAATGAATTTAATGAACCATATCAATTTCAGTGAGACGTACGTAATATGCAAAAGAATAATATCTAAAAAGAAATGTCATGTGGAAAAATCTTCAACCCATGCATTATATTCAAAAATATAATTTATTTAACCCCTCACGCTAATTATAATACAATAATTCGTTTGCTTTTCGGAACAACTCATATAGGTCTCATAGAAATCATCGTGTCTCGCTTACTATCATAGGGAGAAATATGATCTAAAATCTAAACGGTGTTAGAAAGACGAAATAACATAATTTTTTTTTAAATCTAAAAATTAACCACAAAAGAAGTCAAATGTATACCCTTATGAAACCAAAGATTCAGATTGCAATTTGAGAAAAAATAATGAAACTTTGAGAATTTTTTATTAATTTTTTTTCATGGATCGTCGATCTTTCTACTCTATAATTTTGTAATTACTATTAATTCCAACACTGTATGTTAGTTCAACTTGTATAATCATATGAATATTTGTCTTGGCCCATTGTCTGTATTTGTTAATATAATTTATCTATTCAATGTAATCTGTATATAATAAAAATGTAATTAATTTTGGGAAAAATCTGTTCTTGTAAATGGCGAAGAACCCCTGTACACAGACTCATATTCTTATTTTTATTTTTTAATTACCTACTATTACCAGCTCTGTTCTTTTAATTAAGTTAATTTTAAGAAACTGTTCTTTAATTACATGTAAATTTGTCTACTCTCACTTGCGGTATTTGTTGACATCAGTTTGTCTATTTCATATATCCACAGTTTTGTGGGGAAAAAAAATGTACCTAATCAATTTTGAAAAAATCTGTTCTTTTGAATGGCGTAGAACGCTCACTATTAATATACCTAGGTTTATATTTTAATAATTCTGTGATTGTCTCTTCAACTTAATTTTTTTTTTGCTAGAAAATGTAATTAATTTAAAAAACTGAAAATGTAAATGATTTTTAAAAAACTGAAAATGTTACTAATTTAAAAAAACTGATAATGTAACTAATTTTAAAAAAAACTGAAAATAATTTTAAGAAACTGATAATGTAACTATTTTTTAAAAACTGAAATGTAACTAGTTTTTAAAATTATAACTATTTTTGAGAAATGGCCAAAATCACCCTTAATGGGTGAAAGCCAAATTAATAATTAAATAAGTGATGTGACAATCACGTTTATAATACATTTGTCTAATGCAAAAAGAACGTGTTTTATTTTTTTTTCATGCAAAATTTTATATTTCTAAAATTATATATTTATTTTCAATTAAAAATTTGAAAGCATATTTTATTACCTTTTGAAAACAATTTTTAAGTTTTCGTATACGTTTAGAAATTTTCCATTTATTTGGATTTTATTGCATAGCGGAAATATTTTGATTCTCTGACAAAATATAGCCAAGACTTGAGGGGTTAAAAGTTTTTATGCAATGGGTAGGAACTAAATGATTTTCTTCAGATTTCATATTTTTCTCTTAAATGTGCGAGTATTTATTTTTGGGAAAAATGTAAATCCATTTTATTTGTTTTTTTTTTTGAAAAGGAACATGATGGATTAATAAACCAGTACTTAAGATCAAAGATAAAAACGCATTATATCTAGTGAAACATGTTTCAGCAAATGAAGCTGCGATCGTGCTCTATGAAGAAAAGTAATTAAAAACTTAATAATGAAGCGAACCCTCCCCGCGAAATTAACCCCCATAGAAGCCGTGATTACCAGCATCCTTTAAACGAGTGCTCGCCCTCGTTTATTTATAGCCCTTATTGGCACCCCACCCCCTCGGAGCATGTGGGAGCAATTAAACAAATGTCCAAACAGCAAATATTTCCCGCGTTCGGGGCTCGTGGGGCGCCGGGGGCCATGGTTTAGTGGAGCCCCGTGCCCCGTACCCCGTGCCCTGTGCCCGTTCACCGAGCGCACTCGCTGAAGTATTACCGGGGCAATATAACGTGCTCGGGCATCAAGTTTTTAACGAGTTTGCAATGTTTTCAATGGCTCAAGTTACAGGATAACATAATACGCGAAGAGCACGAGCCACGTACGCCCGTATGCTTTACTGGGGTACCTTGGAAGCAATTTCGTTTTCCATTTGGCTGGCACCACGCAGCACGTGAGCTACACCCCTCTCGCTACACTCTCCACCGCCCTGAGCCCACTGCCTGTTCTGTCTCTTCTCCCTAAACTTCCCTCCTTCTCCTCTCATACCTCATTGCACAATCCATTGATATTATATGACAGTAATCCGCGGGAACAATCGCCAACTATTAACGTCTGTCCTGTCTAGTCTGAATCTATCTTATAAGTACAAAGAACATTTTTGGCCTTTACGCAATGTATACGTACGTGGCATGTACACTGTACACTTCTATATAAATAATAATATCTGTATACATAAATATAACATAAAAATCATATACTATGCAAACATACCCATGTAACTTAAATTTTAATTAATTCTCTCACCTTGTAAGTTATTAGTCATAGTCATAAGTAAATTGAAATATTAATTTATTTATACTCGGTTTTTACGGAGTTCTCACCTACGCGAGAACAATAAAACTTATAAAAACTCTTTTTTTTTATTTCTTCAAAAAAGGCAAATTTACTCTGTGGCGTCATCATTAATTTAATGAAAAACAAATAACTTTGTGTAACACCATATATATAGTATAGCACAACTATATAGTTTTCGAAACATGTTGATATTGTTAATTAAATAGTGGTGTTACACAAAGTTATTTGTTTTTCATTAAATTATAAAAACTCGTTTATTATACATACAAGAAGCACATAAAATTAATAAAACTATACTCAGTCAAAGGACAGGTACCTAATCGTTAAATTAATGACAAATACTACCTATCTGAAATTGTGATCCAACACTAGATCTCAATGCCTTTAGGCTCATACATCACTAATTTTTTAAATATAAAAAATATAATAGCAAGATTCAAACCCGAACTAAATGCAATGTAGATGGTGTCTGGATAAATTTTTCGGGTTTGAATCTTGCAATCATACATAAATATGGCAGCCAATAAAAATATGCGTTAGGAAAATGAAGATAATATGGGTGGTTCTTAGTCGAAGTATGGTACAGTTAAAAGTGACCGAATTGGATATCGACACCTTAGCTCAGTGGTCAAGAGCACTCGCCTGGAAAGTAGAGAGGTCCTGGGTTCGAGTCCCAGAGGTGCAAATATCTTTTTCTAATTTTTCTGTTTCCAGATTTTCGATTGAGTTTCGCTCATAGCGTCTTCATTTAATTATTATTATTAAATATTAATACGTGAAGCCAAAACTTTGTACCCCTTTTTACGAAAATTGCGCGGACGGAGGAGTATGAAATTTCGCACACTTATAGTTTATCATAATATTAATACGTGAAGCCAAAACTTTGTACCCCTTTTTACGAAAAATGCGCGGACGGAGGAGTATGAAATTTTGCACACTTATAGTTTATATAGAGGAGGAGTGCAGAATGCTAATATTTTTTAAAAATTATGCATAAAAATACATTAAATCAATAATAAAAACATTACACACACTACCATTTATTTGACACACACACACGCGTCTTTACTCTATTGTTTATTGTTAAAGTCTATGGTCAAATTGCGAATAGATTAATATTGTTTGTCTTTGATATTATTTGTCTATGGTCTTACTGAATGTCAAACATAAAAAAAAAACATTACAATTATGGTCGAATTTCGACCATTGGGCGACCATTAGTTAAATATTAATACGTGAAGCCAAAACTTTGTACCCCTTTTTACGAAAATTGCGCGGACGGAGGAGTATGAAATTTCGCACACTTATAGTTTATATGGAGGAGGAGTGCAGAATGCTAATATTTTTTAAAAATTATGCATAAAAATAGATTAAATCAATAACAAAAACATTACACACACTACCATGTATTTGACACACACACTCGCGTCTTTACTCTATTGTTTATTGAGTCTATGGTCAAATTGAGAATAGATTAATATTGTTTGTCTTTAATATTATTTGTCTATGGTCTTACTGAATGTCAAACATAAAAAAAACATTACAATTATGGTCGAATTTCGACCATTGGGCGACCACTAGTTTAATTAAATATTACAATTTGAGTTTGTACTCATAAAAGTTAAAATAAAAAATAATAAATTATTGTCTATTTACAAACGGTTAGTTCAGTTAGTGTGTACTAAAATAATAGCAAAGTTTCGAACCATCCGATCAAGCGTTCTTTTCCCTTTGAGGTTTATGGGTTCCTTTGAGAGTTAAGGAAATTGAAAAGTTTTGGCTCTGTTTTTTTGTCAAGTGCCTTCATATCAATAACTTTAACGCAATTAAGTTAAATTATTAAATCCATCAAACGAAAGTTATTGTTCATCAAATCTAAAAAGAAACACCGAAGTTCACCAAGTTCTTATGCGTAAATTTATTAGATTACGGAATCTAAGAAGATATCCTAGCCCAAAGTTTTACCAATATTCTAACGGATAAAAATACAAGTATGGGTCCACTGCCCACATACAAAAGTGCGAGACAATTAATTAAACTGTATAGATGTGCCACAAAAAGAGATGCGAAGTTGTAAATTATCAGAAGAGATGATTGCTGAATGTTTACATGGATCGATAACGAATATGGTATTATCAGGCCTGATAGACAATGGCCGAATGATATTTATTTCGGGACTCCGACCTACGTCACGGGCTTACGAGCAGTTCGATGCGTTTTTCCCCCGAAAAGTACTTGTATGGGTGAAACTTGTAGTATTGTAAAAACCTACAGTTTAGAGAGTCGAATTTCGTGTGTATCAAGCTGCAAAAAAATTCGAGCCCTGAAATCATGAAATTTGTAAGTGTAAAATTTCTAAACGTAAACGCGACTGTTTTAAACTTGAAATATAGATATTATCAAAAGAATAGCTGAAAAATGTCAAGTAATTGAACAAGATGCCATGTGGTCGGTTGCCAACGTTTTTCGCATCACAACCTTTTCATACTAATTTATACATAGTATCTATAGTAAGGCTATTATGTTGTACGGTACAACGCTATTCATAAGTAGTAATTTCAACTTTTTCTGTGGCTTTTTATAAAGTGCACTCAATGAGGTAATATTTAATAAATGGTGCTATAAAAATTATTCAAGTATCATTATTATTAGTATCATTAGGAAAGCCGAGCTCAGTATCAACACAAAGATGGCAGTGTTCAAAACGGTATATCGCCCAACGCTCACCTACGGCCACCAGATATGGATGCTAAGCGAACGAACACGCTCTAGAGTCAAATGCCGAAATAAGGTACTCGAGAGGAGTGGCAGGGGTTACGAAATGGGATCATATAAGAAACTCGACGATCCGAGACGATCTAAACATTGAACCACTGTTACTTTTCATAGAAAAATCGCAAGTGAGGTGGTTGTGCGAGGCAACTACAGAAACTGTGTGAGGAGAGAATGGGACTGCCATGGACGAGGCCGAACAGTCAGCACAAGACAGGGACTTATGGAGGAGCCTTGTCGATGTAATGGGTCCCCGACCCGAATAGGATAAGAGGATGAAGATGATGATGATGATCATTATTATTCAAATATTTCAAAAACAAGTATGAAAGTCAAGCACAACAACAACAGTAATTACTAGTTATTTATATCTTAAACGCGTAGTAAAAAGTACGATGTAAACGAGGACAATCCAGCAACCGTATTTTAGAATTTTGAACAATACCTGTAGGTACGTGTGTGTGTGTGCTTTGTACATATTATATGTGTGTGGTTTTATGGGTTAAAACTCGTTTCGGAAGTGCGGAACTTGTAATAGGATTTTTTCCATTTGTCGTCCCGAGTAATGGGAAAGTGGAAGCGCCGAAAAGAGACGGCATTCTTTTACGAGTGTATTTTGAAACATTTTATGTCATAATGTATTATCCGTGATTGTTTTTAGCGGCGTTTTCGGGCGATTTACCTCCTTTATTGACTCAATTATGGGATCACTTTGTTTTAACTTATTGCTTCGACGCACGGACACTCACTCACTCACTTGTTCATCTACTCGGATACGGAAAACTTCAGCTTTTTAACACTTCTATAAATTGATTCAAATTGGTGTGATTGATTTGTATAAAACGCATATGTGCGAATGTCATTCCCTTGGGTTTATTGTGCGGATTTTATTGTACAATGTGCACATTCGAAATTAAGTGTTATTGTTAGGAATTATTATTGTCCTTTTGAAATTCCTACCCACCTCCCTCCCACTACCTTCAGTGCAGTTTAAACCTTCGAACAATCCGCAGTGTGTTATGAAGTTCATACTTTCAAAGTGCAAAGATAACCTTCGGCGAATAAACATTGTATTTACATGTGTACGCATAGACTTCAAATAACTTATATTACCATCTGTACAGTTTGTAACATTTTATGTGAATTCGTATGTGCATATCAACCCAGCCAGCTACATCAACTACAATGAGTTTTTTACCATCCTTATTTTCCCACATAAAGACAGTTTCTAACATATATTGCAAAACCGTTAACTTAATGTAATTAAATCTGATGAAAAATTCTTTATAGATCTGACTGAAGTCTAAAGCCACAAAAGCTTATGGTAAGTTAAGTCTAAGTTATAAAATTTGCACAGATTTTCTCTTCGTCATTTCTAGGTCAACCCAACAATATAGAGTCATTTTTAGGTCAAACCAACAATATTGAGTCATTTTTAGGCCAATCCAACAATATTGAGTCATTTCTAGGTCAACCCAACAATATTGAGTCATTTTTAGGTCAACCCAACAATATTAGTAATTTCTAGGTCAACCCAAAAATATTGAGTCATTTCTAGGTCAATCCAACAATATAGAACAACGCCGTTTACTCTTATTATCTGGAGCAATTAATATTCATTAAATCGAAAAGGAGTAAGATAAAACTTAATGCTGTATATTCAAATATTTTTTAATTAAGTGCGGTAAAAAAAAATATTCGCAATAATAGTAACGGGGGCTAAAACTCATCAAATCATTCAAATTGATTATTTATAAAACTTCGGAATACATACTTAAATGTCGATTACGATGATAGGGCACTTTTAATATTCCCACGATTACGGACCGGCGACGCACAAAAAGGCAATAAATGGACGTTCCTTATTGCAATAATGTTGCAGCTCATTCTTACACATCAAATAATGGTGAGACACACAATGTGCGTTTGTCTGTTTTCTCCAAAGGAAAAAACTAATCATTTTCATGCCTCTCCCTCACTCGTATTAAAGAAATGAAATGGCGCGTGCCATTCCCATTACCGTGCCGTTTCCGCGGGAACACTTAAGCAGCTTAAAAGCGAATAATATGAACATTTACCTAATTAAATGAAGACATTATGAGCGAAACTCAATTGAAAATCTGGAAACAGAAAAATCAGAAAAAGATATTGGCACCTCTGGGACTCGAACCCAGGACCTCCCTACTTTCCGGGTTGGGCGCTCTTTTCCACTGAGCTAAGGTGTCGATATCCAATTCGGTCACTTTTAACTGTACCATACTTCGACTAAGAACCACCCATATTATCTTCATTTTTCTTAACGCATATTTTTTATTGGGTTCGAGTCCCAGAGGTGCCAATATCTTTTTCTGATTTTTCTGTTTCCAGATTTTCGATTGAGTTTCGCTCATAATGTCTTCATTTAATTAAATATTACAGTTTGAGGTTTTACTCATAAAGTTCAAATAATAAATAATAATGAACATTTACCGTTTCTTTAAACTTACGGAAAAGAAACCGACTCTAGATGCTTTTAATATTAACAAGTTTACGGAAAAAAGTACATAAAGGCAAAAAACATAAGTTCCTTGTCACAATAATGCTGCAGCTCTTTCTTACACATTAAATAATGGTGAGACAAAAGACGAGACCCACAATGTGCGTATGTCTGTTTCCTCCGGTGACCGGACAACTCGGAATGAAACCAACTCAGAACCATATCAGATAAGTCATTTTGAGCCATAAAAAAATATATAAAAAATTGCTCAAATAGGTTATGTTAGGTTAGGGTTATCGGTTAATTTAAAATTATTGTTTTCATAGCTTTGACTTTTCAAGGAGGTGTTGAATTGACTTTATTCTCAATTGGCGTGGAACCGTTTACTTTGGAGGAAACGTAAATACATTATGTGTCTCATCTTTTGTCTCATCATTATTTAATGCGTAAGTAAAAGCTGCAGCATTATTGCGATAAAGAACGTATATTTATTGCCATTTTGTATCGTCGTCGTTCCGTAAACGTGAGAATACTATAAGCGCCTATGCCGAATATTTTTTTCAAATATCTGTGAAGGAACTCAGCGTCTGGAGATAGAGATACAAATGAATTCGGTGAATATCTTAAATCTTAATAAATGATATGCACGTGCGAATAAAGTGTTTGATAAAAGCATCAGAAAGAGAAACACGCGACTGAGATCTGAGATCCAAATTGAAATTCCGTGTAATAGGAGCCTACACAATTTCGAACTATTAAAATATACTCCGTACAATATTTTGGATGCAAAGTTCTTGGATTACTTTAAAGTATCAAAAGTTCAGAAGACTTAAAAACTTTGCTCTTACCGAGTATGATTGCCCCCGCCTATAGAAGGCTATAAATCACGAACATCGCGTTAAGAGGTGGTGAAAGCCTTTTCAAAATTGTTGGCAACATCATCATAAAAGCCTTGAATGAATATTGAACAACTCTGAGATTTAATTCAATGAAAATCCCGCAGAGCCGCGCCGAGATACAGTCTCAGGAGAATGCTTTTTATTTTCAGACAAACTAAATAATTATTACTTGGTGGATTCTAAGAAAATCAAAAAGGCACTCTATGTTTTTAGGAGCTGGGCTATTACTTCGTGTTGTGGGTTCTCATGTCTTCTAATAAGTTTAGTACGAGGGACCTACTCAGTGGCGTTGTGACAAACTTATGGGTCTCTTCGCTAGTCTTTTGACTGGGCCCACTTTTAAAATGTTAGAATTATCGTATTCGCTTTGCAAATAAAGCTTTTCAATAATACATCCACAGCCACTAAAGCATATTTATCTTATTAGCTAGCGTGATCGGAATGCTACCATTTTACTTTCAACAGGAACATGCGCCTCAGACGGATTAATATTAATTAATATTATTTTACGACTTAGTTTTAAATTATGTTATTATTTTTTATTTTAACTTTTTATGAGTAAAACCTCAAACTGTAATATTTAATTAAATGAAGACATTATGAGCGAAACTCAATCGAAAATCTGGAAACAGAAAAATCAGAAAAAGATATTTACACCTCTGGGAATCGAACCCAGGACCTCCCTACTTTCCGGGTTGCGGCTCTTATCCACTGAGCTAAGGTGTCGATATCCAATTCGGTCACTTTTAACTGTACCATACTTCGACTAAGAACCACCCATATTATCTTCATTTTTCTTAACGCATATTTTTATTGGCTGCCATCTTTATGAATGATTGCAAGATTCAACTCGAACTAAATGCAATTTTTCCAACCCGGAAAGTAGGGAGGTCCTGGGTTCGGGTCCCAGAGGTGTAAATATCTTTTTCTGATTTTTCTGTTTCCAGATTTTCGATCGAGTTTCGCTCATAATGTCTTCATTTAATTTAAATTATGTTCTGTAACTTGAATACTGCACATATGCACATCGATGGTGCACCACTAATTTGTGATTTTAAAAAGAGTATCTGAATACTGGCCCGAACTTAGATGCCCAGGGGTCCCAGCACTTACAGTGTCGCCCCCCCCTTAAGCCCTTAGGCGGGGGGGGGGGAGGAGGGAGACGCCAAAGAAAAAAATATTGTAAGGCTGTTATATTGAACTGACGCATGATGTTCGAACCTACGACGGATCTTGCTTTACTTGACCCCTACCAATGAGTAGCCCTACCCATACAAAAAGGGCTTCGAAAGGTCCAGAATATTCGAGAGAATTTTGGAATGTTCCATAATGATCCGGGATGTTCCGGAACGTTCCAGAAGGTTCCAGACTAATATTACGGGATGTTTTGGAATGTTGTGGAAAGCACACCATCTACTAGAAAACGGCGGTTATGGGTACCGCCACCCGGAAACCATTTATTAAACCAACATTCCTGTCATAGATCACCCCAAATGGTTCGCTGCATTTGGCGATTTAGCGGGGGTTCCCGGGTTCGTGAGGTGAGGTTTGTCCAGGTTTTGGCGGCGAATGCTTTTGCCCACCTACTGTGCAGACCTAACCTAGACCTCTCCAGCCGGACTCATTGCATTGCACCGCAGTAGAAAGGATTCATACGTCCGTCACTCCTGGACACATTGACCTCAGATTACCCACCCCTCAAACCTTTTTCCTTCCCAGAATTTCCTTTCCATCTTTTCCCTTAAAAAACCCCCATACAGCATCCCCAAAGATGACATAGGGCTAGAGAGATTTTTTTTTCTTAGGGCCTCCTGTGTGGAGCTAATGTAAAAAAGTGAGTGAAAGAGAAACAGATAATGTTTGTGCTGTTTAAGAAGGGAAATATTTCGAGAAAAAATATATATCAAAGTTGATTGGATATCTTTTGTGCCATGTAAAAAATGGTTCTATGGAACGTCCACATCCAATCCGGATATTCTCGACCTCTGCTTCAAGTCTTTATAGGTTACTTAGTGGATGGAGTCTTGCCCGACGAAAAGCGGGAAGATGGCAAGATTTTTTACTTAATGTTTTTTTTTGTTGTTCCTCTACCATTTATATTATTATTGTTCCCTACTCTGGTATTTTTTTTAAATAAATGGTTATTTTTAGGTAAGGGGCATTAGTAGATCTTCAGTCACCGGGCTAAGTCAAAGTTAGGCGTCTTTCCCCGATTTACCCTATAAATAAGTCACTCAGCTATTTTACTTACCCTACCACCAAATATATTGACACCTTTATTATAGTAGAAGAAGAAGACGCACGTCGAAACCTGTGTACCTAACAGGTTTATTTATTTATTTAAGGAACATTAACAGTCTTAGTAATACAATAAACATAAGAGTATGATAAAAAACAGACCAATTATTAATGTTCACAGATAGGTATTTAGAAACAAGACTAACTGAATATAAACTAGAATATTTAAAAAAATAATAAGAGTACAAATGTGAATTCAACAAATGGTAAACTAATACACAACATTAAAATAAGTGTGATTATAACTGAAATAGACTGCAAAATAGGGATTTGGGTTGGGAAGGGTAAGGGGAGGAGAGGGATAAGGGAAAGTTGCCACGCAAGTAATATAAAAATATTAGATACAATTAATTCATTGTGTTATTTATGTGGTTCGAGAGCTTTTCCGCCTGCATCCTCTACAGCAGATGAAGGTGGCCAACCTCCGATAGGAAAGCGCACCAGAAAAATATAAAAAATTGTTAATAGTTTATTTTATTTTTTACATTAAATCCACACAGGAGTACACGAGGAAAACATTTTCTCTCAGGGCCTACGTCATCTTTGGGGATGCTGTTTGTGAGAAGATGTTTTGGGAATGAAAAAGGTATGAGGGATGAGTAGGAATCTAAGGGTCAGTGTCCCCAGGAGTGACGGACCCATAAATCTATCCCTTCCGCTGCGGTGCAAGACGATGGGTAGAGAGAGATCAAAGGGTCTAAGACCTCACCTGATGAATCCGGGCACCCCTGCTGAGTCACTAAACGTAGCGAATAACTTGAGGTGATCTATGGCAGAGGAGTTGGTTATCCAAAAAAAATGGTTCCTGGGGCGGCGGTATACCGCCTCCCGAACTAAATAAAAGTAATTAGTTTCCATCAATAAGTTTAGACCAATGCTTTTTGGTAAGGTGACCTACTGGTAAGTTATAATGAATATTGTGTAATATAATATATTTTCACTTTTTCATCTTCAAAAATGTTCTACTAATCTCAGACAAAATGCTTTTATATTCAGAGCATGCAATGTATTTGATAAGAATTTTAATAATATAGACATATTCTCATGTAATTTAAGTACCTTAAAAAAGTATGTCATAGCCAACATTAAATAATTTTTTGACCGTGTTGCAAGTTACCATAATATTGCTGTGAATCCTTTCCAGTTGCATACTTGTCATTCGACTTAACTATTGAGTTGTAGGTGTGTACAATGTACATATTATTATTATTGCTGTTGTGGAGTGAGAATACTTCATGTTGAAATTTAGTAAGCAGGTTATTATAGTTTATATTGTGTTTTTATATCTTTTTTTTGAATAATTTTTATATTTTTGTTAAGTTCTTACGGGTACAGGACCCTTACTTTTTTGTTTTACTTTTTAACTATAATTTTTATGTGAAAATCTGTCATTGGATATTATGTATATTATTATTGTTATTATTATAAGAGTAAAATATCTGTTGATTTTCCAAAATAAATAAAATAAATAAAAATAAAAAATAAATATTTTTTTAGATAATTTTATTTAGAAATTTGACGACACCTTCATTACCCTAACAAATTATCTGATGGCACTTTAATCACAATGAGTGTGTTTTATTATTTATAAGAAGTGCGCACTTTCAATTGATAAAGCTCCATCTTGTTATGTCCACCCGATTCACGGAGATAATGGCAGATCCTTTAAAGTGCCAATTAGTCCTCAGAAGCGGATCCCTGATCCTCTCACCCTTGGAGCCTTGCGCCCCCCCCCCCCCCCCCTCCCCCCTCCCTTCACTGCGAGTGTCAATCAGAGCCCGACTTTAGGGTTGAACAAACCTCACAAGTGGACACAAGGTGTAAAAACACTAATTAATTATGTCATTTTAGTAAGATTAATGTGGATTTTGTGTAAAAAATGGCTAAATTGTGTTAATAAAATAGAAATAATAAAAGCTAATTTAAAAAAAACTTTATTCAAACTTTTACTACTTTCCGACCGACCCAATTCGATAGACGGAAAGTGGTTGGAAAGAAATAAAAGTGGAATAAAGTTAAAAAAATCAGATTAATTTTACATTAGTAAGATTATTAGAAAATGAAAAAGTAAGTATCAGCATTGTATTTTGAGTCACAATTTTTGAAATAATTAGTAGCTATTAGTTACCTAAATCAAATACCCTATAATATTAATAACACATCCAACTAAAATAAAATATTGGCAATATCAACAACGCTTACTGCTAGAGCCGCCAGTGTAGCATATTAACATTGGTGACGGGACAACTCATAATGAAACCAACTCAGAAAAGTCGTTAAG
Organism: Glyphotaelius pellucidus; assembly: GCA_936435175.1. Lineage (NCBI taxonomy): Eukaryota > Metazoa > Arthropoda > Insecta > Trichoptera > Limnephilidae > Glyphotaelius > Glyphotaelius pellucidus. Next base: position 1,527,560 of record OW386541.1, read on the forward strand.
AAAATCAAAAAAAAATATACAAAATTGGTTAAATAGGTTAGGCTATTTTAAAATAATTTTTTTCATAACTTTTAATGACTTTTCAAAGGGATTTGAGTTGAATTTATTCTCAGTTGGTCATGGAACATTAACATTCCTTTTAATGGCGGAAAATCGAATTTATTTAGTGCTTGGTGGCGGTGTTTTGCACTTTCTAATTTGTATTTTAATCAACATTGATAAAAAAATATAAAAATGTCTCAAAAGTATTTTCTGTGTATACAGTTTACGGGTGTAATAATTACTAACAACAAAAACACTTTAAGCCAACCAAACACTGCTAAAGCCATTTCATGTAATATTCTATTTTAATACCTACATCTAAGTACAGTTTCTTCATCTAAATACAAAGTATTTTTTATGGCATTTCGATAGCATATTCTTCTGTAAGTCACCTTTACTGGTTGTTACCAACTTACAAAGTCATGTACGCATTCGTGCTGTGATAAGCTACTTCCTCAACACCCAGGAGTTGGTTTGTCTCCACCACATTATTTTTGAGGTTGTCATATTCCATTCAAACATAATCGCTCATCACGTAATCCTCGTAATTTTCATCATCAAAGTCATCTTTGCTGTCTTCAAAGGTTTCTATGAACTCCAATTGGCGATGATTCCTTTTCATATCATTATTTCTTTAAGTTGCCATAACTTACTCTAGAAGAATCCAAAATTTCCGTCTGATGTTTTCTTAGGCGCCATAGCGCCTGAGAAAACGGCTATCAAAGTTCGACTCCAAGCTTTGCAATACGCTTTGTAGATCGATGATTTTTCCACAAATGTGCAGAAATTGTAGATTTTGTAAATTTATTTATAAAGAACATAAAAATTATGTTCTTTAGAACGTCATTTTTAGTACGACATCAAAATTTCAATCAGTTCAAAGCCATAGAGCCTGAGAGACCCTGCGCCTTACATTTCGCCCAGCAAGAACGATGATTTTTCTACAAGTGCTCCTTTTTGCAGATTTTGTCAATGATTCCTTTTAAGTACATATTTTTTTAGTAAGAATATAAATATATATATAAGTAATTTCAGCCTAGGAAAACGGTTTTCAAGGTTCATTTCGCCTCATAAGAATGATTTTTCATAAAAGTGTAAATAGGTAATTTGTATTTTAAATTTACACCTACCAAAATGATTTTTTTTTTCTTAATTTTTATTTGATATTTCATTATATTTTTATGATAAATATAGTAAAATAATTTTTTTTTTCATTTACTCACAAATAATTACCCAAGTTGCCTCAAAATCTTTAATGGCCTATATCTTATAATTTAAGGCAAAAATAAATAAAGTAGCTCACATCCGTACTAGATATTTGATATCCCTTTTGTTACAAAAAATATTTTTCAGTTTTGTTGGGTATTTTGATCTCAAATCCAAATTTAAGATTTGTTTGAAACTCTTCGAAATGGGCCACGCATACGTTCCTCTTAACCCATCGGGCAATTTTGGGAGATATTCTTCAGACAACGAACACCAGTATCTAGAGTCTTTTTTGGAGATACCTATGAGATTCGAGTCTGACACGGTCTTTTCAAATATACGCAATATTCGCTGCCGATGAGGTTAGCGAAAACCGTGTGGGTATGAGTTATTCTCACTTCAAATCTAGGCGAATTTCGCTTCGACTATTAGTAGCGAAACCTTGTTGATTTTCGCCTGTCTCTGATCCTTAAATACGTACACGGTTATCGTGCGTGACCCGTGAAAAAAGGTATCTTATTATTGAAATGGTTAGCGATAACGCCTCTTTCGCAAAACAAGCAGATGATGCATACCAAGGAGGTAAGGCGGAATTGGTAGGGTTCTAATTTCGCGCTAGACGCGAAATTTCATTCAAATCGGCAGAATCTCGCTTGATGTTTTTCGCTACCCACAGCGGCAACGAATATCACTTATATCTGAATAGGCCTTTAAATCGACCACCATAAGACGGGCACATACATGCATAGCACGATGGTCGAAAAATCCAAAAATTGTGTAACTATCAAAGTAATAAATAAAGAAATACTGAAAAAAAAACAATATTTTTCTAATGTACCAAAATAGGTGGTATATTTGTTGCACACAGACTATGCATATAATTTAAAGGTTTTAGTTAATATTAAAAATATCTACGTACATCTAGGTACTTGATATAAAAAAATATCAATTTAACGTAGGGAGTTAATATTTAATAGTCCCTTGAAACCGTCAAACGTGGGAATTTTATGAAAATTAGTCCAATTTATCGAAAAGAATCTTCTCCAATTTACCATCCAAAGCAATGCAAACGAACACGGAGAGGAGTGTCGCTGCTCACAGCTCACACGCGCACAATTTGTTTGATGTTCAAACGAAAATAACAGTGCCAATCTGCCATGCACCACTCCACTCTCTTTTTATCTGCTCTGTATTTTATAAAAAAAAGATACAATGGAAGGTTCTTGTAGAAGTAATCAATTATATCTCGTAGCAAAATAATAGAATAGTATTCTTATGTAATATAGTTCTGTTAGCGCGTCTCATGCACTCGAGTTAAAACATAAATCAAGTATTTTAATCTTACCTCTTACCATTAGTCGTTAGTAGTTTAACAGAAAGATCTTTCTCCTGGTAAAAATATCCACATTGTAAATTATGTGCTCACAGTATGTGAAGTCGGCTGTTTCATCTTTGATTTGATTGATTTTGTGGGTGATGCATGATTGGATACCCAATCGAAGACATTGATATGTGATCGTAAAACCCATAAAATCAATAACATGCAACAATATTTGATTGATAGTTTCCTAGCGTTGTTGGATGTATTCCGCCTTTGCCGCTGTGCTGTGGAGAATTAATCCGGGTAATAAGATAAACAAATAATTGAATAATCTGAACTTAGGCCTCTGTAATATTCAACCTTCCGCCATCCCCCCTCCCCCTCCCCCTCCTTCCAAGCTCTTTCGGAACAAATTCCCCTTTAAGCAATTTGGTAAATGAGTTTGCTAACACCGTGAAAGTTAATTATAGGGAGTATGACTCGAATAAGGAAATTAAAATTCTTTCCAGAAGCTTGGATTTTTATTTTTTTCATTACGATTCAAAAATAAGTTTCGTGTTTGTCTTCGGCTGTTTCAGATGTAATACAACGGATGGAGGGTGCGAGGAAATAAAGGGAAGGGGTCGGGATAGGGAGGAAGTTCTGCAGGCTCATTTGCGTGGAGACCCCTTTCATTTTGATTGAATACTAATTATTGGACGTCTCGTTTGTAAGTTTTAATTTCGGATTCAACGGACGAACACTCTGTGGGATGCTAAAAATAAATACATTTAAAATTAAACACTTCTTAGGGTGAGAGACAAAGGAAAGAAGGGCTGAAAAACCATTAATAAAACTCGTTTCTGTATTTTTTAATTCGTTTATTTCCTTCCTCATTTCATATTATGTAAATGAAACAACGTAGATATGCTGTTAGCCATTTGAGATTTGTAATTCGGAATGGGGAAAAATGTAATTTCGACAACGCGTACAATTGAGAAGTGGGAGAAAACAGATTTGATTTTCATAATACGGAACACCCAACGATATGTGACGTCACTCAATAAAAACAATAGCTTATTTGCATGTACATTACAACAAAGCAATCATCTATCCATGTACGTATTGTTTTTAGTGCGACTCAATAAAATCAACACAAGTTGGATAAAGTACTTCCCCTCACTTTTACGATGATCTGAATCGGAGGTTTTGCATCAGAAAAACAGCCTTGAGGCTCGATCATCGATGTAAACCCCGTTTGTCTGTGCGGCGCATTTCACCCTCCGCTCTTTTTATAGTCGCGAGGGAGATCTCTACTTACTGAGACTGGCAACTGGCAACTACTGCCGCCACCGAGACACGGAACGGGCCGAACCGCGAGATTGCTCCGGCATTTATCCCGAGACATAACGAATACACTTTTTACTGGAAGTCCCTGTTTTTGCGGAGATTTCCATTTGAATTCGATGAAATCAATTCCGATAATGTTATTTATATCAGTGCTGACGAACTGTTTTTTGATAGGGAGGCGGTCCGATAGTTTCAGTTCCGAATTGTAATAATGGAGAGACATTTCGCCGCAACCCCAACTTACCCAACAAGCGGGCTATTCGGGGTAAAGAATACAAATCCGCAATTTGACAATGCAAGCAAAAGGGAATTTATTTTCATGTGGCAAAGGATTCGCATCAAATACATTTTATTAAATAAATTAGAACAACGATTTAAATATTATTTTGTAAAGTTTCGAGTAAAAACACAGAATGTTTTACAAGTCAGATTAAAGCTCCACCTATTAAGTTAAGTGATAAACTTTCTGTTGATTCGACGAATAAATAATATTCATAAATCATTGATTAATATCTAATGATGTAGGTGCATTAAAAATCTTGTATTATTAAATGTTGTGCTAATTTTCCACTGGGTGTTCCGTTTACATAATGATTTGACTAACAAATTCATTTGTTAGTTGTGCTTTATTTTATTGGCAAGAATGGGTTGTTTACATTTGAGGTATTTGTTTGAACATTTCATTAACAAGCAGTGCGGAACATGAATGACAACTGACAACATGCCGAATGGTTTCTATACATTTTAAACAAATTCATATGTCGATCTGTACAATATGTGCCTTATCACGCGAGGGAACAAATAATAATATTGATCGTCTTACAAACAAACAACAAGAACATCAACGATTGAAATAAGAAAAGAACCAAGAAATAGATAAAACTTCAAATGACATATTCTATTATAATTACCAATAATAATTACAATAATTTACAATATTCGATCACAACGTGTTTTCTGTCAACCAATAGAATACTTACATCTAATTAACATTAATGTATGGTACTACTGGCGTAGTTTAATAAAATAGCTCGAACGCCGAAACAAAAAGAGGTCACCATAAATTTTAAGTTCATAAACCATGTATCATGTATGCTTTCATGCAAGTATTTCGATCGAATAAAAATCAACCTAATAAAATACCTTTTTTAGTTATAATTGACTTGGGTTAGCTACTCAAAAAGTGAAATTTGAAGTTATTAAAATATCCTGCTCCCGGAGAAACGTGTGGGAAATAACCTTAGAGTGGAATTTTCACTCGGCAGCGGGAATACAATAATATTGTTGCTATTACTAACAAATAAATCCCAAAAAGCATCGGGTCATAGTAAACATTCATAATTCGGATCTCAGATAATTCCTTACACATATTTACAAGTTGTAGCATATTTTAGGTTTATTTTACAGTGGTTCATTTGAAAACATACAGTTAGTAATAATTTGAACTTTGTGTTTGTTTTTCGTAAAAGATTTCCAGATAAGAACCGAAACAAACATACAATGTGCAAAACATAAATTCAAACAATATGGATGAACGGTTTGTTTTTAATTCATTTGTGACGGAAAAAATATAAATATAGTATTTACAACGTTTATGATTCCTATCCCTCACACACAATAACAATCATTATTCGTTTGCGTCATTATTGATTATGGCAAATCACTAAGTCGGGTCGTAGATCACACAGAAGAAGAGGAATTCCTTAACAATCATTAGTTCAAGTTCCTCACTATAATAACATAACAGAGTCAATCAAATTACTTAACAAATTCTTCAACACCACGATGCAAACTTAACGCAACTCGATCACTTTAAAATTGTTTTCTTAATTGGTAAAATTTAACTATCCTTTTGTACCCGCGAATCAGTACATTGTTCTATCTAACGATTTAATAAATTCGTGATTTTGTCAACACTTCTTCACCGTGTCTAATTGTGTGTACACTAGTTATTAGTAACGTTTCCTTCACGGCTGAATTGTTCTTCCAGAGCACTCGGTGTTGGATGATGTATCGGTCGTGAGTCGTGATACGAGGACACAGTGTTGTCTGGTATCTGTTGTCTGGTGTCTGGTGTCTGGTGTGGTGGTCAGTCGGCCCGGTGAGGAAGGAGTCGTTGAGAGAGACGATGGGGCATCCGGCGCTCAGTTGGGCGGCGGGGAGTGGCGCGGGGCCCACCAGGCGGGGGGCGGGGGCGGCCTGCTGACGGGGTAGGCGGGCAAGTAGGCGCATTCCATCATCTGAAACAATAAAAGAAAGATACATTAGTCGATTGATAAACATTATTCCGTAAGTGATCTCCGCGATAGAATTTTCCATAGAGACGTCGGTGTATTTATTTGCAGTCAGCAATGTGGACCGTGTTTGGGTGTGAGCGGGTGAAATGATGACTATCTACGGTTACAGGAATATGCTGAACGGGAACGGTACCTAACTGGGAAGGCAGGGAGGACGGGGACAAGCGACGCGCTCTGTAATGGAGGCTCGCATTGTTCCGTCACGCAGATTGCGGGCATTATTATCATCTAGCTTGTCGTCGGAGACACTATTCAATAAATTTGCAATCCAATAAACGTCGCAATACCCATACACCAACGCGGCCGGTTGGATGAGGGGAAGAGGGGGCTAGCGTGGGAATAACATCCTCATCGGAAATGTTGCGGTGGTAAATGGACGGCGGCGCTCGATTGGAACTGAGTAGGTAAATCTACACCAAGATATGAGTCTGTGCGCTAACAAACAGCTAATGGACACATAGATGGCTGCGACTGTTCCGCGCTCAAACGGTGCCAGAAGATTGTATCGTTGTGACAACAGACTGTTTAATTAACTTTCATAAACACGATTTAGTGGCACTTTGCTTACACACAAATACAGTATTGCAAAAGTATTTATTTATAAAATGCAATCCACCATAAAACTTATCAGTAAAATAAACATTACTTTCAAAGGTTCTTCCCAGTAACAAGTCGTATAAATCATAAAAAGTGTTGAATCGTAGGTTTAGTTTGCCTATATTATGGTTATACCTAATAATAATTCATTTAATACAATGGAGTGCGCTGGTTTCATGCCAGATTTGAGAGATTCAGTATTGATGTTCTGACTGAGGCTGACTGCGGAGTATGACTGTGAAGCCGTCTGATTTATCAGTTCAATAATATTTCAGATGTGCCCATGCGTGATCTATAGCGATCATTTTCAATTGTTGGGATAAAATGACTGCTATTAAACACTGCCTTGAATTGGACTATCCTGAATTTGCGAATAGGTAATCAGGATTTTATTTAATATGAACTTTTACAGAAAAATCAAAAAGTATTAGGGAAGCATTTTAAAATATCACAATGTTTAAACAAGCAATGTTTAGCCAGCTTTTCTCCGTAAAGTAATGTAGTTTGTTAAACAATCTCTGCAGCAATGCATAACATTAACTTTTTCTGAACATAAATAAGTGTCATTCAATAAGATTTTACAGAATAAGTCAACCAATTATTCATCCATACATAATTAACAACAACACAATCGGTAATAAAGGAATGAAAATGCCTGGCTTCATTCTTCGAAATTCCAGAGGTTTTAGTAATATTTCACCACTAAGGTACGTAGTCAAGTCGAATATAACTCCTCGATCTGGTCCCCCCATTTTAAAATACATTCAGATTCAATCGAGAAAATTCAACATAAATTTCTAAGACACATTAATTTTAAACTCAGTATTTCCATTGAAAATATAAACTATAATTACCTGATGAAAGAATTAAATTTATTAACACTCTCAGATCGAAGAATTATATTCGACTTAATATTTATGTTCAAAATTGTTAATGGTAGAATAGACAGTCCTGATTTAACTAAGCTCATTGAATTTCATATGTCCACGAGAGCCACTTTTTCTAAAATCCTGTTTAAATGCTACAATAACCGGACTGAGTATACTAAACACTCGCTTGTACCTAGATTACATGAAGTTACTAATAATAGATATGCAGATGTGGCAAATCTACTTAACTGCACGGAAGGTAAGTACAAGAGGGCTATACTATCAAATCTTTTCAATCAATATTAATTTTATTTGTACTATAGATTTTTGTATGTTATCGCATCTCTGGTATCATTTCTCTTTCAAACGCCAAAATTATCTGTTATAATCTTTATTTACTGTTTCTAATATGTTTCCTATGATTTTGTGACATGTGTGCTTATGGTATATTTATACCGTTGATATTAAATAAAAAAAATAAATAACAATACAGAATTAGACAGACGATGATTCGTTATAATTATCCAAAAACTCCGATGAGAGAATGAACATAATGAAAATGGTGGAATTCTTAAAAGAAGTAAAAAAGAGCAAAAAACAAATAAAACGCAGCATTATTACATCTACTATAAATATAACTATAATTCATGAATGACGAGATCCGGTCTCATATTTTTTGTGTTCGGTTAAGAATTTACGACGCGGTGTCGCAGTCACGTATCATTTATAAAACAATGTTTGCTCCATTACGGGGCGATTTCGTAAAATTGATTGCCGAATCACGACCAAAAAAAGCAATTCCGAGTTAACCGATTTAGTGCGATAAACTATTTATTGGTGAGAACAAATCCACCGCCACCGGAGCAAGATGGACGACCGAACGAATTGAATTGTAGTCATCCGGCAAGCGTAATTCAAACTTTTGACAGCAAAAAATATTTTTAACAGTAGCAATGTAGATAAGTAATTTATTTTTGTGGTGTTTGCTCTGCATTTTATCGAGGTTTTTGAACGATTACGTGATCGTGTGTTCCTGACAACGCGTACAAAGCGTGCACTGCGCCCCAAACAAACTACGGCGTGCAATCACACTTCTGGGAGATAAAAACTCACATTTATTGGTAATCGGAAATAGAATCATTTTCTAGCCTCTGCTCTTGTGCAACGTCACAAAAAATAATAATAATAACGACAAAATAACAATTTTTTTTAAAATTTGCCTCGGTAGGTGATTGTGATTATACTCTTTTGTGTCAATTATACCGTGCAAAATTATGTTGAACCTAACTTTAAGGTTTCATACAAATCTTAATTTTGGATTTGAGATCAAAATACCCAACCAAACTGAAAAATTATTTTTATAATCAAAAGGTTTATCAAATATCTAGTACGAATATGAGCTACATTATTTATGTTTGCTTTAAATTATGATTAAACAGGCCATTAAAAATTTTAATATTTCATAATTATAAAGGCAATTTGGAAAATTATTTGTGAGTAAATGAAAAACAATATTTTTTTTACTATATTTATTTTAAAAATATGATAAATTACAACCAAAAAATGCACTTCTAAGGATGTTTTTTTTAAATTTTATTTTTCGTCATATTTTTAAAATAAATTTAGTAAAACATTTTTTTTTAATCTTTTTCATTTACTCACAAATAATTGCCAAGTTTGAAACATTAAAATCTTTAATGGCTTATCTAAAAAAATATTATAAATGCGAAAGTGAGTGTGTTTGTTGGTTGTGCTTTCACGCCCAAACCACTAGACCGATTTTAAAAATTCTTTTACCAATAGAAAGCTACATCATCAGCGAGTAACATAAACTAAATATAATGGTAAGCTCTGGCGTAATGAAATTCATATAAATGAAAATGTGTGTACTTCATATATTTTAGCGGTAAGGAGAAAAGGTAGGGGAAAGTGGGGTTCGCGGAGAGGGAAGAGACGAGGGAGGGGGAAGGCGGGGAAGGTGGAAGGGAGCGGGGACGTACGGGAAAGGACATGCAGGGAGAATCAATTTATTTCTTTGAACGGCATTGCAACGCATGCCGCATTTTATAATTTAATGCAAAAATAAATAAAGTAGCTCAACGCGTATTACATATTCGAAAAACTTTTAGATTAAAAAAAATAATTTTTCAGTTCCGTTGGGTATTTTGATCTGAAAATTCATAATTAAGAATTGTATGAAACGGGCCGAAGCGGGCCGCGAAGCGTTCCTCTTAATAACAAATGTGCTACAATTTTTCAGCACGACACAGCCTAAATCCAAGGTAGTCGTTTTGTTCTTTGTTTTCAAAATCTTTGATAATGTAGCAAATCTATGGAAAAAAGCAATTTCCGCAATGGAGGTACAGCAAATTAAAAATAAAAAAAACTCCAGCACTCATTCCGATATTGGTGAAAGAAGCTGCGGCTACAGGTGAACCTTCTCATTTCAAAGTAAGACATCTGCGAGCACTACTGAGAGATTGCTCTAATCATGCTAATGGCCAATATACACCAGAGGGCGGGGGGCCGCCCCTCTCCACACCGCCCCCCGGACACTTGTTACTTACCCAGATGAATTCTTTAAGTACCTACGCGGAAATGGAAAAATATTGGGGTACCTATTGTAGTGGGTACCTACCCGCCCGTGCGTTCCATTTCCAAAGCAAAAATACAAACCCCCCTTCCTCTCAGGGCGGATGACGCTCTCCTTGGGTAAGAAAAACTTTCAGGGTTTTAGAACACAACTTTTTAATGGTTGGAAACAGTTGGAAATAATAATGTAATGTCGCGGTAGTGATTGTGTTTGATTTGATCAATAAAGCGTTTCTGATGGATTACTTTGGAGGCTATTGGAAGTTTGAGTCATCTTATTACTATAATGAAAAATGATAAAAAACAAAATTAATTTATTTTTTGCGTACTGAAACATTTTAATTAAAATAATATAAGTAACATTTCGCAAAGGATTTCATCACTATTAATGGATACCATTTTATTTGATTATAAGAGTTCTAACTTTCTGGAGTAAGTGTGCATGCCCAAATTGGAGTATGTTGTGTGGCTGAAAGAAGTGGGGAGAAGAAGGGGAGAAGGATAGGGAATTCAGATCTGGTAACTAAACACGGCAAGAGTCATGTCAAGCAAAGATTTGATTCTGAATGGTAATGTACCAAAATACCTTAAGAGGAACGTATGCGCGGCCCATTTAGGCCAGTTTCATACAAATCTTAAATTTGGATTTGTGATCAAAATACCCAACCAAACTGAAAAATTATTTTTGTAATCAAAGGGTATATCAAATATCTAGTACGGATGTGAGCTATTTTATTTATTTTTGCTTTAAATTATAAGTTACAGGCCATTAAAGTTTTTGGTATTTGATGATTTTAGAGGCAATTTTGACAATTATTTGTGAGTAAATGAAAAAAAATACTATATTATAGAAATATAGAATAAAAATTAAGAAAAAAAATCATTTTGATAGGTGTAAATTAAGAATACAAATTACCTATTTACGGTGGAACAAAAATTTGTCGCTTATACATTAAAATTACAATCCAAATAAATGCATTTTAACAATATTTTATTTTTCAATGTATTTGTAAAATATACACAGTAAATTAATTTTTTTATGTTTTTCATTTACTCACTTTGTTTTTAATTTACCAAGTTGCCTCTAAAATCATGAAACACTAAAATCTTTTATGGCCTATAGGGGTATTTCACCATACTCCTCATAGCCAATCCATACGATAACGTAGATTTTCGATTAATTTTATACACGATTTATTCATATACTAAGTCTGATTTTAGTATTCGGCACTTGAACCTATGAATAGTGGCTCTTTATAGGATAAGTTAGCCGAGTTTTTTACGTGTTGCGAGTATTTATTTGTTTATTTATTAATATTCGTTGTCGTATAAGCTATCAGGGGGATGGTGAAATACCCCCTATATCTTATAATTTAAAGCAAAAATAAATAAAGAAGCTCACATCCGTATAAGATATTTGATAAACCTTATGATAAATAATTTTTCAGTTGGTTGGGTATTTTGATCTCAAATCGAAATATAAGATTTCTATGAAACTGGCCGAAATGGACCCCGCATACGTTCCTCTTAATTGTTGTTAATTATTACATTTTACCATTGACCAAGTGATATACTTGGTCGAAGCATTTTACACTTGAGTAATATTGTTTGATGACTAAGTTGATAATTTCCAAAATACAAAATATTTTTGCATAGAACACTTAAACTAACTTTATTTTAGACGACTTGAGTGATTACGATCCTTGACTACGAATTCGGAAGTCGCGGGTTGAAATCCCGGCTTGCACAAGTAAATTTTATTTATTGCGTTATTTTACGGTATATTCATTAAATAACAAAAAATATATTAGCGGCATTTTCCAGAGTGGTAGATACTTTCAGTATTGCCCTGGTTAAAGACCGCCATTCAGAAACGAAACGTTGCTTGAAATGACTTTACTAGTGTTTGGTGACCAGATCTGAAAAGGCAGGTACTTTTTCATCTTCCCCTTCTCTATTTACTTTCCCTTCCTCACCTTAACCTTACAACATACCCCAATTGAGAATGCCACACACATTTAAAAAATATACAAAACTCTAAAACGTTTTTCAATGAAGCGTTGATAGGTACTCTAATTCAGCACCGTGAGGCTCTGCTGATTCAGTGAAATATTATTTAGCTGGTTCACGTGAGGTCTACAGCCTCCACCAGGCTAAATTACTCCCCCCCCCCCACTATCTCTCATTAACACCCGATTGACACGTGAACCGCGAGCTTATCTGCATTATTTAACCAATGTCCTCTGCTAAATCTAGACACCATACAGTCTGCTGAATAAGCTCATTCTGGGAGGTTTTTTTGAAGAGGCTTCGTTGCGCTGAAGATATTTAATACTAGTATTCATTATTTTTTTTTTAAGGTTAGTAACGAAGATAATTTAAGAATATATTTTGTGTATTTACTATTAATTACTTATTAAAACTTACAGTTACCCAATTAAGGGGGTATTCTAGTCTAGAAAAAAAATTCGGTGATATTTTCGGTTACTTTATGACTTTTCTGAATTTTCAAAAATAGTAAAAATTAAAAAAAAAATAGGTTCCTACCATAGAGGGATATATAAAGAAAATTCATGCCAAATTTCAAGAAAATCGGTTGATTAGAACTCGAGATTTTTTGACACACGTTTCAAAAAAAGTACCTAGTTTTGAAAAAAAAATGCGTTAAAAGTTATGCTCTATTTAGATTCTAGTTAGATTTCGTCTAAACCTGTCGAAATAAAATGGCCATAACTTAAAAAATAATTCGAATTTTAAAGGAGGTATTCTTGAATATCTAAACTATCGAAATTTGAATATCTAAACAAACTTGAATATCTAAACCATCGATTCTGTGCAGAAACGGGCGGTCCGTTTGAGAGATTCTTCTAAATTAACAAACGGATTGCAATCTTTAGAGCACAGGCGTCAGGTGGGAATGCTGTCCTTGTTCTACCGGTATTACAATGGAAGATAAACTAGCGTCATTGATCCCCTCGGCACCGGTGCATAGTCGGGAACACGCCAAACACGCGTCCAACATTTGTACACGGTTGATATTAGCCACATGCGAACGGGTCGTTTCTACGACTCGTTCTTGAGTTCAACAGCTCGGCTGTGGAACGATTCGCCGGCCTCTGTGTTTCCTCCCTCCTACACATTTTTTTTTCTTGGCTAGAATTCGTGTCTGCGTGATTACCAGGAAGGTAAATAGTGTGTACGGGAGTGTATGGGCATCTGCATCCTTCATAACTCGGTCGACAATTTGTAGGCAGCGGTGGCCATCGAGCCTTGGAGAGGTCACTCGCCCATAATGACTTCCTGTACGGCCGATGTAACCATCATTCATTCCTCGCAAACACACACTATTTGAGGAATCTGACATTTCACAAAATGACGGCCGCAAACACGATTTAATCGCCGACCATTAAACATTCATTGCATGACATTATGTTTTCCCATTGTGCCCGGGGGTTTTTATTTACAGAGAAAAACCGTGATCAAATCTAAAATACAATGTTTTAGTTTTCAGGGGAACATGAGTTTTACATTCGGTTTATCTGCAAATACACAAACTATGTACTCAACACCGACAATTAATGAACTCTGAATAATTTCACAATTTAAAATTGGATGCATGATTCTAGAATTTATGAAATCAGGTCGATCAAAATTAGAATAAAATATCGAAAACGAGGAATAATACATTATTATTATTATCATAATTCAACTTTAATTGAAATATTTAATTAAATGAAGACACTATGAGCGAAACTCAATCGAAAATCTGGAAACAGAAAAAGATATTGGCACCTCTGGGACCCGAACCCAGGACCTCTCTACTTTCCGGGCTAGTGCTCTTGACCACTGAGCTAAGTAAAGCTACATAAAGATGGCAGCCAATAAAAATATGCGTTAAGAAAATGAAGATAATATGGGTGGTTCTTAGTCGAAGTATGGTACAGTTAAAAGTGACCGAATTGGATATCGACACCTAAGCTCAGTGGTCAAGAGCACTCGCCCGGAAAGTAGAGAGGTCCTGGGTTCGAGTACCAGAGGTGCCAATATCTTTTTCTTGTTTTTCTGTTTCCAGATTTTCGATTGAGTTTCGCTCATAGTGTCTTCGTTTAATTAAATATTACAATTTGAGGTTTTACTCATAAAAGTTAAATAAAAAAATAATAATACATTTAATTGAATTGGCTAATGCAGAGGCATGCAAATAATTATTAATTGTTTTTGTCTTTAATTCGTAGAACTCCATTTAATTTTTTATATTAATTAAAATTAAATTCGATAGTTTTATTATCAAGTTCTGGAAGTATTTTAATATGTATTTTTGTTACAGCTGTTTCGGTTTACAAGACCATTTTTGAACTGTGATAGTTTAATAATGTTATTATATATTATAATACGTACGTGCACACGTAAAAATTATGAAGTGTTAGGACGGGTTGTTTCAAAAATTTGAACAATTCATCAAATTTTTAAAGTTAATTTTCTCGTTCCGTGAAAATTCTATTAAAGTTCTGTGATTATTTCAGTTTTATGAAGCAACAGGTCTGTAATGATATAATAACAGAACTCGAATAGAAATTACACAGAACATGAAAATTAGCTTAAAACATTTGATGAAATGTTAAATTTTTTTTTAAAAACCCATCCAATCTTTAAATGCGTGTTTTACGGAAAAAATGCGATTATGAGACGGTGTTTGAGTGTGACCAAAGCTAGAGTAGGTACAGTTGTTGGTCTATCTAATCTGAAATTGATTCCCCACAGTCCAGAACCCGGTGCAGCGCGGTAAGGTTGGGGGAGGGAGGAACGAGGAATAAACTACGAGAAACTAATAATAACAGGAGAATATTACTTGGTGTAAATGAGTTAATATAGGAGAGGTTTTCTCGGACAGCACTTGTGGCTCATCAATCATGGCACAACTGCTGCGGCTAGGTCTTGTTACGTTGTACCAAGGATTATGATGGCGAGTAAAGAGGAATCACGATAGAAATATGAACTATTTTATTTCTTTGATATTATTTATATTATTATTTTCTGTAAGCGTGATAGACGTTTCGCCTTTTAAATGGATGACCAAACTTTTATTTCATTAAATTTGATAATGTGGACCTCACTGTTGCGAACACCTACTATTTGAACATAACTATTCTTGTATCCTATTATTATATAACTGTAAACAAAATTTAATGTACACTCCTTTTTCATCCATAAGCGAATCCTTTTAATGGAAGAGATGTACAAAATTTTCGAAGAAAAATTCTTCTAATCGGTTATCACTCTGTGATGGCGTTATTTATTTTAATAAATATCATTTTTTTAATAAATCTTCAGGGAGAAGTGTACTGCATAGAAATGGGATAGGTCTACGTCTTCATAATATAGAAACTCTGAAAATTAAAACAAAAATATCAATTTACTAAAAAATCAATTAGATTTATCAAAAAGCCCCATTTTAAATATATTCCCTATCCCTAAACCTACTGTTACCCCCTCTCTCTTACCTGTCTCGCCACTTGTCATTTATCACAGGTATCACTGGGTGCCTTACCTTTGCTGAAAACCCCATATACAATTTAATAAAATTCAATAAAACATAAAATAATAAATTAAAATAAAATAAAACTAAGACGAAATAAAACAAATACATAAAAGCGGTTATAAAAAAAGTAAATAGAATCGGCAAATATTACGAGTTACTATGATGGGTGTGATGAGTTATAATGAAGGGTGTTTTGTAATGATGTTGTGTGTTAGGGGCCATCCATAAATTACGTCACACCTTGAGGGGGGGGGAGGGAGTAGAGAAGTAAACCCCCCATACCCTTATCACACACATTGTGTGATAAGGGTATGGGGTGATTGGTCATCAGCTTTGTGATGTCACATGTAAAAATCTGAATTTTGATTATTTTTAGAAGCAAAATTGCTAAATATGTGACGTCACACTAGGGGGGGAGAGAGGGTCTCACAAATGTGACGATGTGTGATAGGGACGGTGGGAGGGGGGTCAAAAATCATGAAATTCGTGTGACGTAATTTATGGATGGCCCATTTTGTGTAATTTGATAAGTAAGGTACAATTTTAATGTAGGTACATTTAATGTTAGGATTGGTGATTTAGTCAACTAATGCCAGTTTTGTCCGTTCCAGTCAATGAACGATATAATTATTTTCAAAATGCATAAGTTTTTTAGTCAATACCTAGATTATGTTCAGTATTTGTAATAATATTATATTGTTGATGCTGACTTATAAATAACATTAATTAACAGGGGTTTTGACTCATTGCTGATAAAAATTATTCGATATACTATAATATACTGTATTTTATTTTATAATATGAGGAAATTTTTTTGAAAAGCTTTGTTTTTTTTCAAGCTGAGATATTTGTTGTCAAATGATCAAAAATAAAATTAATGGGAGAGAGCAAAATGGTAAAAACCATAAACCTTTTTGGTAATCCCTGTAAAATGGTCGGCGATTAGGTACCTAAGTATTTAGCGTGCACGAATAGGACGGAATGACAGAACGAATGAAAAAACACAAAAGACATAATTGGTAGGGAAAATACCCAAATGAATCTAAAAATCGCCCGGCAATTCTGAAACTGCTGAAAAATTGAAGTTTTTGACGTGTTTGCAATAAATTGCGAAACGAGTTTCATTCAATGCAAAAAAATACATTTTCCCGAATCGCATGAATGATATTCAATTTGGTGGGTGGGGTCCCAGCGGTCACTTCGTTAACTTGCTTTTGCAAAATATTGACAGAACCGAGTACACACATACACACTCACAACCCGTCATACTACGTGTAACACTACCAGTAATAGTTGTAAATATTGCAAACGGAAAATTCATTTGTGTTTATTTTATTGGGTGAAAGACCTGGTGGAGCGTGTAAAGGCAGTGGAGGAGTAGAATTACCGGATTTGATCATTTAACACAGATAAAGCCATTTCAAGCATTTTAAATTCTTCTGTAATCTCTTACATAGAGTATCTTCCACTTAACTATACGAACCATAACATTTAATTAAATAATGGAAGCAAGCACAAGGCTATTCAAAACTGGCTACAACGCACAACTAAATCCATTTCAAGCAGAATAGACAATACCTTTTTATTTGCCTGATATCGTATATCGCTTAGCCAATCCATTTGAATTTCATATTGATGATGCATACAGTTTTGTGTTGAACATCTAAGGCCAGATTGACCAGACTTTTAGATCACGATGCCCACATCGCACTTATATTATTATGTTATATATGTTACTGTGTTAATATGTTACTTATGTTCTTCATTATTCTACGGTATCAAGCAACTTTTCTAATTTAAATTATGATCTCTACTCGGGGCGATATTTTCTATACTGGAACTGGCCCCGGATTCGCGTTACTAGTAATCGATGCCACTAAATAGATCGATACTCAAGAGGTCATCACCACTACGACAGTTTGAAAACTGCTCCACAAGATCTGTACGATTTAGTTCGAAGGCAGTAGATCTACAAGGCATAGTTTCACCTTCCACATACATCTTGATATCATTGTATTCTGCGTCTAAAAAATCTCAAGCACTATTTAATTTGTTTGAATCGGAATAGAGAAAAAATACGGGAACACCTGAATACGGAGAAAATAAGCTTTCTTCTCAGTCATAAAGGCATTATTATCGCAAAAAAAAAAATTATATCCAATCTATTTAACAATTAGTGCAATGTATTTTTACTTCGTACTCTAACTTTTGTTCAAATGCCTGTATAATGAAGTCAATGGCAAATTTCGTGGTAAATTTCCAACCCTTCATTCGCCGGAATCAGTCAGGCGGGTTTCAGAGGTTGTTCAGCGTCAGATATAGATATTGTATTATTAGGAACAAAACGCTCGGAACAATCGTGGTCGGTGGAGGCTTCTGCCGGACGGGTACAATAAGCTGCACAATGCACCTTCTCGAAACTCGACAACGGGGATGAATATTTTCTACGGAATTAGCGTGATTGAAATGGAATATGAAATGGATATTTGTAACGAATACTCCCAATTAATTCGGGTTTAGTGTGTTTTTAATAAAATATTGCTAAAAAAAATATCGGATGATTTTTTGATATTCAGTGGTTTGTTCCCATCACAGAATAGTTTCGAAATAAATTATGGGGATACTATAGAAAAATTATAAATTATATAAATGCAAAAAACAATCACTTTGTAAACACCGCTTTTATTTTTTATACTTAATGCCGACCGGGTTTCGCTATAACCATAGCTTCTTCAGGGCAGTATATTACTCAACTAAAGTTAAGTTAGATGTGTTATAAATAATATATGGTTTAAAATAAAATGGGCTGGATTCCTCCAGTGCAGGAAGAAGTGGGCGTAAGTGTCGATGGAGAATTGGGAGAGGAAAGGGAATGTTCTTTGTCAATAGGGAATAACCTAAGTATTGGACATTTATTTAAATTTATTTGATTGTTAATTATCTTACTATTAATGTTTTTGGCTTTCCGTTCTTACTTAGAAGCACCAGAACTAATGAAATCCAAAAACATTATGAAAAAAATATATGAAACTATGGAAATTTTTTAGTAATTATTTTTGCATGAAATGATAGAAAACTGAGTTGACGACTTTCATAATATATTTGCCTAATAAAATATGAGTGCGTTTTTATTTTTTTTGTTATCGGTAATTTTGTTAGAAAAAACGTAAGGTGAGCCATTTTAAAAACTTTTTTATGCTTCCGTTTAAAAATGTTACATTTAAGAAATTGTACGTTTATTTAGAACTAGCTTTTCCCCGCGGCTTCGCTCGCATGGTATTACGGGAAATTACTGTAGCGGTTGAACTTATCAATTATACCCCCTCCTCCCCACCCCCACCCCCTCCCGAATTCCATACATTCATTCCCTTACATTCAGACATTTTCAAACATCTCGCCTGCCACCTAAATTTCATAAAGCTATACTGACATTTATTCCAAAACAGAAGCTTGTCCAAAAAAATAAAACATATTCTAATATTTGAATTTTCTGAAGCAGTAGCAATCGTTTCCATGGAAACGATTTTTTTCTGACGTTAGCAAAAATTTGCTTTAGTTAGCGACAGAAAACGTATAACAAATATATATTAATATTTATAATTTCATTACGCCAGAGCTTACCATCATATACAAAATATAGTCTGCGCATATAATTTAGCTTTCTATTGGTGAATGAATTTTTAAAGTCTTTATATTGTGTTATGCGTGAAAAGGTCATAAACAAACTCGAGCAGTTTCGCATTTATAATATTAAGTATGGAAGTATGGATTATAAAATTTGAATGCGTATTTCATTACCTTTCAAAAACAGTTGTTAGTTTTCGGAAGCGTTCAAAAATATTAAATTTATTAGGACTTAATTGCAAAGCGGAAATATTTTGACTTTCGAACAAAATAGGCCCAAGGCCTGAGGGGATAAAAAAACAATCTACAAAAAATTACGGAATTTCGTTTTTAAATGTACTTGACTGCAGAAAAACCTTATAAAAAAGTGACAATGGCGAAGACACGAAAGTTCTGAAACCGAATAAACCGAATAAGATATACGAAAAACATTGATTCATCTTAAAATATACTTCACTGCAGTGACACGTTGAATTAGATAAAAAATTTTAATGACAATGCTCTACGCAATGTAAATATTTTGCATGTATGCTAAAATTCAGCCAACAAGTAAGTGATCGGTTAAACCTACCGAACAAAAGATGTCAGCGCTAGTAGCTCGTAGCTCGTAGGTCGAAGCTCGGGCCCCTGAAAGCCTTTGACTGGCCGCCAGATTGCATAGTGGAGCTTGCGCCTAAAATAAACTGAACCTAACGGGCTAGGTATAATTTCATTGTGAGGGACGTTAGCCGCTGGCCGGAGGCCGGAGGCGAGCCGCAGAGCTTTTGTGGCCAAATTGGACCATCGACTCGAGGACATAGAGCACAGAGCTTCGCCGTAGGATGGGGCTTCAGCGGGAGGTGATATGCAACGGAGGACTCAAGGATAATTGGGTTTTGTAAATTATGGTCAAAACACATCACACAAATTCAGGTGTCTTTTTTGATAATCTTAGATATCCATACAAGTAAATACGTTGTTTAATCAGAGATGTGTGAGATGCACTTTCACTGATTCCATACAGCGAATATGTACATGTATAGAAGTCGATAGCCCGGTGGCAGTATACTTAAGAGGAACGTATGCGCGGCCCATTTCGGCCAGTATCATACAAATTTTAAATTTGCATTTGAGATCGATAGGTGTAAATTTAAAATACAAATTAACTATTTACGGCGGAACTAAAATTTGTTTAAACATTAAAATTACTACCCAAAAAAGCATTTTTAACGATGTTTTTTTTAAATTTTATTTTTCGTTGTATTTGTAAAATAAACGTAGTAAAATAAATGTTTTTCATTTATTCACAAATAATTGCCCTAGTTGCCTCTAAAATCATGAAACAGTAAAATATTTATTTTATTAAAACACAAATATCTTTGTACACATCACTTTTATGATGATGTGTACAAAGATATTTGTGTTTTAATAAAATACATAATGCCATCACAAAGTAAAACCCTTAATGAAGAAGTTTTTTTCGAAAAACTAAAATATTTAATGGCCTATATTATTTTATTTTATTATTTTAATGTAATTTTTTACCCATCCTAAAATAACTTTTATATTTTATTTTATATAATTGTTTTTTATGATATTTTAAGTAATTAATCACCTCTCCTTTCTAATATTTTATCTATGTTCTAATTTGTTTACACTTGTTTGTCTTTTGTTATTTTTTGTTAACTTATTATCCTGACGAAAAAAACATAGTTTTAGAAACATGTTGATATTGTTAATTAAATAGTGGTGTACACAAAGTTATTTGTTTACATTAAATTATATATATGTACTTATTAATAATTAATCTGTTACCAGAATTGTCATTTAACCTCTCGGGCTAATCTGTTCGGTTTTCGGAATAGCTCACATAGGTCTCATAGAAATTGTTGTGTCTCACTAACAATGTTAGAAATATGATCTAAATGGTGTTAGAAAGAGAAAACTAGAAAAATATGATCTAAATGGTGTTGGAAAGCGTTCAAATTTAAAAGTTAACCCCAAAATAATTCAAATGAACTTTGGGAATTTTTTAATCAATTATTTTTACGTGAAATGACAAAAAGTGAGTAGACGAGAACGTTTATAATACTTTTAATGAAACATGTGGGTTTTTATTTATGTCTTTCTTTATCAGTAATTTTAGTTAGAAAAAACGTAAGGTTAGCCATTTTTATACTTTTTTATGTTTACATTAAAAATTTTAATATTTCAAAAATTATTTGTTTATTTTGAAGTATAACACTTGAAAGCATATTTTATCACCTTTCTATAACAGTTTTTGGTTTTCAGATGCGTTCAGAAATATTCGACTGGATTTAATTGCAAAACCGAAGAATTTTTATCTTCCGATAAAATCGGCCTGGCGCCTGAGTGGTTAAGAGTAAAATAATAATATAACTTAATATTTTTTACCACTTAAAAAAAAGTATTTACGTGCGTGCGAAAGATACGGAATCAAAGTCCAGTTGGCGGCAGAACATAAATGAGTAGGAAACGGTCCATTGAACAGTGCAAGGCTGCAGAATAGCGCGGGTACACTATCAGCACTTGTACACCGACGCAGCTTAGTATTGCCATAATAATGGAGTACCGATTTCGACAAATTGCATTGAAAATGGTGTTTACTTTCCATTACGGCCTGAAGTGTCGATAGCGATATTAGGGAACCCTTTGGCTGTGTGGGTGCGCAGGCACAGCCTTTGTGTCGGGAAGGCGGGAAATCTATGCGTAGAAACACTTTATACTCGGCAGTCGGCACGTTTCCTGTACACTTTCTGCGGGAGACCCGAGCGGCCTCGTAAACACACTTTTATTTGGACGCCGTCGATGACAAAGCTTTCTTGGTGGAATTAATTCATTAATAATATCCGCTGATATAAAATTTCACAAAAAACTCGCTGCATAATTGGACTTGGTATAGACCAGTGATTCCCAAAGTGGTCCAGGTGGACCCCTAGGGGTCCACGGGAGACCCGACGAGGGTCCACGTAGGTGCGATAAAGAAATGGGGGTTCACAAGTTGTAAGTGGGGGTCCACGAACTGGTTTCGATTGAGACCCATTCCGTGCCCCATATCCATATCCCATCCCACCCCCCGTCTAATAACAGAGCGACTGGCGTACAGCGCACGTTGTTGTACCGGTTATGCATGAGATCTTAGAACGCCCAGTTAGGCAGGGGGGGGGGGCATAATGGGATATGGGTATACTGTACTGGGATGGGAACATACACATATCCCATTACACCCCCTTCGTCGAGATTTACTGGTCCATTTTGCCCCCGTTTGAAAAAGTCGGTATTGCTCCGTTGTGACAGACCACACCTCGCCAATTCAATATTCTGTAGAATGCGTGTCGAGTTTTGAAAATATGTTAGAAATGTACCAGCAGGGGGTCCACCGTGACCAGTAAAATTTTGAAAGTTGTCTACCAGAAAAAAAGTTTGGGAACCTCTGGTATAGACCATCCAAGGCACAAGGTATCGTTAATAATTGTTAAAAACAAACAAAAAAATATACAGCAAACACACTTACATTATGCAAAATGTAATATTCGCTCCCTACGCATTTTCATTGCAACACCTGCCTACATTTGATAAAGAAATTTAACACCTTTTATTTCAGCTTTGGATTGGTAGATCGGAGAATCTGTCAATGTCAAATTTGAAATCACTTTTCTTTTTTATGTCTATTATTATCTATTTAAATGTTCACGGAAGGGCGAGTTCCTGGATTTGCAGTTCTAATAAAACCTGGGTTGGGACTGAGGGGAAGGATCAACAACTCCAGAAATGTCCTCATCATTGAATCCCGTCTGACTTCATGATTGAGCATCGAAGAACACCCGAGGAGAAAGATGATTCTCGATTCAATGGAGCAATAAGCGATCAACAAATGATGGTATTATTGTTTTTATTTACTTATATAACATTGCTGATTACTACTCTCCTTCTATATTTTCTCTTTGTTTATATTTTATTTTTGTTTTATATTTATTCTTATTCATAAATATGTTTTCACTTAAATCCTTGAATGTACCTACTTTTAAAGCGTACGGGATTTGTGGGATTGCACTTACTCCCCACATTCTGGAATAGAAAACATTATTTCTATTATTATTATAAGTCTGAAGAGTTCTTTTCATCCCACTTTTTTCTATAATCTTGAGTCTGATGGACTTACACAAATGGTTTTACAGCTGTCTTAAGGAATACTGACAAGTGACGAGTATATTGTATTAGGTTTGTTTTAGAAATTCACACTGAAAACTATTACTATGATAAAATATGTTCATTTATTTATTTATTTTTAATTAAAGTACATAAAACAGGCATGTTGCCCAAAATGTATAACAGAAATAAAAACAAAAATAGTAAGAAAAATAATTAGCTAAATATGCAAATGTAAATAACAAACAAGAATGAGTTAAAGGTAGAATACAAAAGTATCACCAACAATTTATTATTGGCACCTGTGCTGATGGGTGTAATGTGTATATATGCCAATATTTAGTAAATAAATATTGCCTGTCTTTGAATAAAAGGCCTTCATCAATATATCAGCTTTATATGCTTGATGGTAAAAATATTTTTTTGAAGTGTTTAAATGGGTCATCAAAAATGTCAATTTCATTATTTGAGCAATGTTATAATGTCTTAATGTTCGTATATAGGAAATATCTTGCATCCTCCTTGTTGAATTTCTTGATGTGTATTGATGTTAATTTGGGATAAAATGTTTGGTAACTGATGCATGTATAATTTTGTGTGGAAGCAATAAATCGGAAAGTTTCCGTCTGGCTGTCAAAGAGTGTAGTCTGTAGTGTAGAATTCGGTCGTTATACGTTCCAAATTGATCAGATAAACCTTCGCGATAAGCAATTACACGGGTTATTTTTATTTGTATGGATTCGATTCTGTAATTGTAAATCTCATAATTGGGAGACCAAAAAGTGGATCCGTATTCAAGAATACTTCGCACAATTGATTTATATAATATCAAAGTTAATTCTGCACTTTTAAAGATTTGTTAATGTTATTAACTTTACGCTTGTAAAAAAACACCACATTGATTTACTCCTGCATTCTGATCGTCTTTATGGTTCACACATCAGAAAAAAATGTACAGTTAATTCTCAGTACCAATACAAAATTGCATTATAAGATCGTTTCGGCCGGCGATGGTAACAATGCGACAATTACGCTTCGGTCAACACGCCAACCCGCTTAGCCCGCTCAGCCCGATCGTTCCGGGCGGCGCCGGGCACCGGGGGTATTCGGGGTACCCCGGCAGGCCTACATCCACAAGTACCCTAAACTGCATACGCACATTAATTTAGATTACTTTGTGAGGTCCTGCGCAAACAGTGGCATACGGGACCTGCTCGGGAAGAGGGGAGGGAGATCGGGACAATGGGGTGCCACCCCCCCCCCCAGCACCCCCGGATAACTGCTTTCATTTTACGGTAAGTCATAGCAAATTTCATTACATTCTGGTAAATCGATGTTTTTATACCATATACTTACGCCAATATAAGAATTTAATTGCACTTGGATGATTCTGTTTACTTTAATTCTTATATTATTTTCTTTCTACCCATGTCCTGTTGATATATTTTTTAAATATTCTGGAACGTATAACTAATATATCTCATATTGTGTCAAAATTTAGGAATACGGCTGGGGTGCGCTTTTTTATACTAATAGCTGAGAAGTACACACAGATGTAGAGAGAAGGAAACGAATAAAAATAAAATAAAGGGAACAAGAAGCAAGGATTGAAGGAGAAAATCCTTAACATATTCCATTTTACGAGAGAGAAGAGGCTGTTTATGGTCCTAGGTTAGCTGATTAACCGGTAAATATCAATCATAATTTCATAAGCCTCGTCAAGCGGAACAAAAACTTTAAAGGCAGTTTTCTTAAAATTGTATCTTACAAATTGGAATACCTCAAAAATCAATCGGCAGATTTAGTTCAAATTTGGCAAATTCCTCTAGTAAAGTGTTTTATAACGATAGTAGCTAGTAGGAATTAGATCGATATCATATATACTTTTTAACAACTCAGATAACGGTATGATGTGGAGAAAAAATCTAGAAAAATGTTTAGTATGTCGTCGCTTTGTAAAAAAAAATGAATGTATTGTCGAATCTGCTAGTAACGATCACAAAACTCGTAAAGATTGAGAATATGATTGATTGTTTTGACGTAATAACGTTTTATAAATCGATGAACACCGGCTGCATGCACGAAAAAGCATGACTCATTGTCACGTTCCACCTGAGCCGAGCGTGCAAGCGAGAGGGCGGAAGTGATAGAGAGGCACGATCGGCCTAAGCGTTCGGCTTACGACGCATCAATGCAATTTTTCATCAATGTTTTCTTATGACGTTATCACTTAAAATTATCGGCCGTAAACCGACTTTACCGACAACCAATTTTTTTTTCAGATACCTAGAACTTATGGTAGACTGGTTGCCAATAAGGGACGTTTTCTGCACACCATTGAATTCAAATATACCAAACCACAATGTTTCAATGTATAGATTTTTTTTCTACACAATTTGTAGACAATCTTAAAGGTATTATACTCGTAGATGTTCAAAATTTCAGAAAGGTAAGTCGAATGAAGGTTTGAAGTTAATCAATTTTAAAACCAATCTTCAAAACAGCCATCCTACGTAACAATATCGCCTTAATATTGAATTGACGAGGTTTTTGAAATAGGGATACGTAGGAGGATACTATTAATTGAAGATGGCATTTTTTTACATATTAAAAAACATGTATAAAATTTAAATGAATTAGGTTCGGGGAGCTTTATGGCGGTTACACGGAATCATTATTTTCTCGACAAAAGGAAAAGAAACATTATTCACAAAGTTATACCATTTCCAGAAGGACCCGCAGCAAGGTGGCTGTGAGGGGGAGTGGGGGGGGGAGGGATCGTAAGAATAGTTATCCTAAGAGATTTCATGAAGGCCGGCGTTTCCCGGAATCCGTCGGAAAGTAAATTAGGAACGGTAAGGAACTCTCCAGATTTTAACGAGAACGATAATAAGTACACAAATGTTGGGCTACTGCCGGCGCTCATTAGACTTATTCCGGTATGATTGATTGCTACAAGAGGTACCTAGCGTGAATTAGAAAATAAAATATTACTTAAGTACATAAAGCTCTGAGCAACCAAACATAAAATTTCATTCCATCGATTAATTTCTAAAACTGCTATATATTTTTTCACATGTAGCAAACACTTTGTAATAAACACAATGATATAACTTTTTTTTTTTTTACATTAACTCCACACAGGAGGCCCTGAGGAAAAAATAATTTCCCTCAGGGCCTATGTCATCTTTGAGGATGCTGTGTGGAGGGTGTTTTTGAGGAGAGGAAGGAGTGAACATGGGTCTTGAAGAGACCCATATTGTAGGAGGGAGGAAACACAGAGGCCGGCAAATCGTTCCACAGCCGAGCTGTTGAACTCAAGAACGAGTTCTTTGTTTTATTCCACTTTATTATTTTCTTATTCCATCGGTTTCAGTTCGACCTGAACCTTCATCAGGGATGAATAAAAAAGGGATGAATAAAAGTATATTTTTATTCATCCCTGATGAAGGTTCAGGTCGAACC
Organism: Glyphotaelius pellucidus; assembly: GCA_936435175.1. Classification (NCBI taxonomy): domain Eukaryota; kingdom Metazoa; phylum Arthropoda; class Insecta; order Trichoptera; family Limnephilidae; genus Glyphotaelius; species Glyphotaelius pellucidus. Next base: position 1,554,590 of record OW386541.1, read on the forward strand.
GAAACCGGTTGGATAAGAAAATAATAAAGTGGAATAAAACAAAGTTATATCATTGTGTTTATTATAATTGTTATTGTGTTTAATTCGTAGAACTCCATTTATTTAAAAAAAAAATATATATATATATATATAATTTTATTTTTTATAAAGAAAGACAAACATTCCCGGGTTACAAATAACCCAACAATGTTTGGAAATCTCCAACTACCACCACAGAAAGCCGAAAATGTTGTTTGTATTGTGATGAAGGACTTAGCCGGCCGAGTAATCGAACATGGGACTAACCGGTCTATTATATAAATTAAATTTGATAAATTTGTTATCAAGTTCTGCAAGTATTTTAGTATGTATTTTTGATACAGCTGCTTTGGTTTACAAGACCATTTTCAAACTGTGGTTAATCCACTGTTAGACGACGATCATGATTACAGGTAGTTATTTACAGGAAAAGCACCAAAAAGAGTTAAACATAAAATGTAACCATCGAAAATATTTGTTTTGTGTGTTCAAATGGACAGTTATGTCACAGTCGTTCTTTTATAAAGTTATGGTATTTTTTGTTGTTGTAAAGGATCGAGTAATTTTATTTTGATTGTGAAAAACCGAGACGACTATACACATAAATATCTAGTACCTACTACCACTTTTACTTTACTTTACTTTTTTTTCTAAAAATTAGCAAAAAAAATTTGAAACAAAATTTTCTATTTTTTGACAGATTTCTAAACTTCATAGCTAGATTTTTTTTAACATGAGCTCCACACAGGAGGCTCTGAGGAAAATAATTTCCCTCAGGGCCTATGTCATCTTTGAGGATGCTATGTGGAGAGTTTTTTTTTAAGAAAATGAGGAGAGGAGAGTTCTGGGAAGGAAAAGGGTTTAAGGGGTGGGTGTGTCCTGGTCATCCGCCTCCAAGACCTAGACAAACCTCACCCCATGAACCCGGGCACCCCTGCTAAAACACCAAACATAGCGAACTACTTGGGGTGACCTACGACAGAGGTGTTGGTTATCCAATAAAGGTTCCCGGGGCGGTGGTACCCATTCCAGCCTCCCAAATTGAATTGGAATTGCGAACTGAAAATAGTTGAGATAATATAAAAATTCTACACGGCAAAGGCTGTGCAATTTTCATGACGCCAGAACGCATCGTTGGAGAGTTTTTGTTGCTTACAATTTAGGTTAAGATTTGGCTAACATACGTAGTAATGTTTTATGTTTCTAGTGGTCCCAGTAGCCAGTAGGTAGTTATGACCGCGGGAACTTGTAAATATAAACAATGGAGTAAAGATTGTATTGCGCGTGTTGGCTGTGTGTATTTGCATTTTTACGTATATAAATTTATCATATTCTCGTCCCAGACCACCTATCACTCGCTGCCGCTGGGTAATGAGGTCATTTTCATATTATTAAATTAACAATGAAGGAAAAAAAAACAATGGCAGACGCGTGAAGCGGGCCATTTAGTGTGTTAGAACCTGCAGGTTTTAGATATATGCAAATACATAAATAAACATGATATAAATTAGGCATTGTGTCATTATTCCATTCTTTTGTATGATTTTTTTTGTTAAATTTTCGTAAAAAAAAAAAAACATACTTCATAAGAGCACCATTTATAAAATACATAACGGCCGAATTTTACTTGAACCAACATTTTGATGTCACCACGATGAAAAAATAGTACAAAATGCAGCTGATCAGAAATTGTGTTGTAAAATCGGTTAGTAATTGAGTGTTTCAAACCTGTGGATAATATCAGTTTCAATCCTCTGCTAGATGGTCGAACATTGGTCAAGAAGAATTTCCCGCCAGGTTATTCATAACCCGGGAATGCTTACCATTTTTTGGTGACCGGCCAACTCGGAATGAAACCAACTCAGAACCATCTCAGATAAGTCATTTAGAGTGATAAAAAAATATAAATAAAAAATTGGTTAAATAGGTTAAGTTAGGTTAGGGTTATCGGCTTATTTAAAATTATTTGTTTATCACTCTAAATGACTTATCTGAGATGGTTCTGAGTTGGTTTCATTCCGAGTTGGCATGGAACCCATTTTTTAAATAGAAAAATAAATTCTTGTTTTAATTCTAATTTACTTACCTGTATTTATTATTTAACTGGCTTTTACCCGCAGCTTCAAACTAGTATTAAGCGTCGATTCAATTGAGCGAGTTTACGAGCTACTATCTGGGAAATTCACTATCTGTTAGTAAACTCGCTCAGTGTCATCGAATTACTTGCTAACTAGCAGATTGTGGACAACCTACAAAAAAAGTTGAAAGGTGGTCAACTTTACCCGCTACTCGCCCAAGATGGCGGCCCACCAACAGCTGATTTCGTAACTGTCAGAATTAGTTCGCGCGTGAGCCGTAATTCTCGCTACTGGCTAGTATGTGGCGCTAGCTGCGAGCTCAAGTATTTTACAAAATGTCGACCGAATTGGTTAGCGAGAGAGTCGTTATTTTGGCTGCTACTGTCGCTACTGAGCGAGTAGACAGTTTTGTGTGTCATCATGACAATCTCACTCGCCGATTCACCCGCTTTTAAACTTACCGGCTAGTAGCTTGTAAACTCGTTCAATGTAATCGAGGCTTTAGGGAGAAATTATTGTACAAAGAAGTTATCCACGGGTATCAAATGTTTTTTCCGGGACGAAAAGTAATCGATGTCTCTTCCCAGTTCTCCAACTATCCACATGGAAAGAAATCACGTCGATCGGTCGATTTTGAAGACGTTTTTTATGAAACCCAAGAAAACAATCAAATATACCCCTTCATAACGTAACTAATGCAAAACTAGACAAAATAATGTACTTATCGTGCGTAACTATTATGCATGCCCATTTTTGTAGAAAATTTAAATAAACCAATCTCAATAAGAAAAACACCATTGAAAACCATTAAAAATTTCCGCTATAAATGTGAACGAACCGCGTAAAAAGCGTATTTTACTTGGCCAAACTAACGTGAACCAAATCGGTCAACGTGTTTTTACAGTTGGCCATTTTCAATATCCCCCAATCTTCTCTTTTCAATGGATTCCTCGGGTTTGATGAGCGACGCTGCGGACAGTGACTTGCCGAAAACTCATTCAGAATTATTGTAAGTTTTGCACGGAAACCGTTATTGACAGTGGCTCATTGATCAGCACCTATTTAAGTATTAATTCAAGCAGTAAATGAGATTACTATGATAAATGGTTAAACACATTTTGATGCATTTAGTGAAATGCTACACCAAATAAGTTACGGAAAAATAGAGCCAATGGTGACAACGAAAACTTCGCAATAGAATCGTTAAAAAATTTACTAAACTAAAACTATTGTTGATTTTTTAATAAAACACTCGGAATAGGATTTATTGTGGCTTTAATTCTTAATGCCTGTCTGTAATATGTAATCGCTTTGATGATTTAAATGTCATGTGTTATGCACAATGGATAATGCTTTCCGAAGACGAGTCAATTTTCACATATGAAAATGCAATATAAAATCGTGCCAATTTTTACCTGAAGCAAAAAAAACAGATTTTAGCTATTCTTCCCGGTAGAATCAAAGAAAATCATTATGAAACATGTTATCATGAATGGCATAGGCACCTACCTTGACAATAAAAAGTTTAAAGATTTAAAAACGGGGAAGACAAGTTTCTGACGCAACTTATTGGAAAAGGCAACGCAACAATTTGGGAGGCAGGAATGAGTACCGCCACCCGGATAACCAACACCTCTGCCATAGGTCAAGTGGTTCGCTAAGTTTGGCGACTTACCAGGGGTGCCCGGTTCATGGCGTGAGGTTTGTCTAGATCTTGGAGGCTAAAACCTCCACACAGCATCCCCAAAGATATTGTAGGCCCTGAGGGAAATTCTTTTCCTAGGGGCCTCCTGTGTGGAGCTCATGTAAAAAAAGGCGAGTTGTGACGCAACGTGGGGTGTTAGTAGCATGCTTCGATAAGCTTATAATAAATTAAACACGATTTAATAAAAAAAAATCAATGGAAAGCTTTATTTGTTAAAAATAAAATAACGGGTTATTTATTATACATAAAAAAGTGATTGTCGTAACAAACAAAATGACACAAATGAAGTGGATTCGGTTTGAAAGTGGAAAAGATATCGTGTTTTGATATGACCCACCTCAATTAAGGACTGATAAAAGGCGCCTTTTAATATCTACATATCACCCGGTGCATCTCTAGTTCAAACAAGCCTGTTGGCAGCTGAGGGCAGGATATAATATTCATGGTTCCTACGGTATCATTGTTTTGACAGGGCCGCCGCGCGCCACCCACCCTGCACGACCTGCCCCTGTCCATCCTGTTCAACCCGTCCACCCTGTCCAACCTACTCGTCCAGCCTACCCGACCTGCCCACCTGTGCCACGGTCTTCATTTATTCCGCCGGTACATGTGCCAATATTTCCACTATTTGATTAAAATGCAAAAAATGCGCCGAATTTCAGAAGCGCTCAAATTTCACTCTAATAATAAAGAGAAAACATACTGCGTTTCGAAAACGATGAGAAGTTCGGTTTAATAATGGAGTATTTTTATATCTCTGCATTTCAGTGTTCAATGGTGATTGAAGTCCATTGCAATAATATAAAATCAAGCACGTTTCTGAATAATAATAGTACTACGAAAATAATCCGATTCGAATCTGAAAATCTGAACAGATATGGTACACAGAATATATATATTATTTATTTTATTTTAGCTAATAAAACATTTAGGTTTAGGTCCTAGTTAATGTAAATATTATAAATGCGAAACTGATCGAGTTTGTTTGTTACGCTTTCACGCATTAACCAATAAAAATCTTTCACCAATAGAAAGCTAAATTATATGCGAAGACTATAGGCTGTATAATTAATAGGCTGCTTAATTTTTATCCACACATTTACATATATCTATAATCTATAGAAACTGCGTGTGTTTGTTTGTTACGCTTTCACGCATAAACCAATAAAGCAATTTTAAAAATTATTTCACCAATAGAAAGCGACATTATATGCGAGTAATCAAGGCTGTATGTAATGGTAAGATCTGGCGTTATGAAATTATAAATATTAATATATTATATTTCTTATACGTTTTCTTTCGCTAACAAAAGAGAGTTATTGTTAACGTCAGAAAACAAATCGTTGCCGTGGAAACGATGTTGATATATATTTTTTTTTTATTTCAGGCGTCATAGTTAATATCTATCTACCTATGTAAATAAAAATGAATCTTTAAAATGTTGGTACCTACGCGCGTAACTTCCGAAAAACTGAGCCAAATTGGATAATTATTTTTTTTTTACTACTGGTGAAGTCTGGCATTATGAAATTTAGGTGGCACGCGAGCTTTTTGAAAACTGAATGTACCGAGAATGAATGTATGGAATGCGGGAGAGGAGAGGGGGGGGGAATAATTGATAAGTGCAAGCGCTACAGTAATTTACCCCTAATACCATGCGAGCGAAGCAGCGGCCAAAAAAGCTAGTAAGGTTTTATTGTGACTTCTCATTTTTATGTCTTATTTCTTTACATGGCAGGTAATCTTCATTACAATTCAATTTTTGAAATCATTAAAACAAGCCTGTGTTGATGGTAAAGTAAGAAAAATAACACAAAATAATATAGGTATTAAAAGAACAATATTGTTACATAATGTTTGTATATCTTGGTTGTTATTTGATTTTTATGCAAAATTTGTGCTATTTGAATTAAAAGTGTTTTCATGTTAAATGGGCTTTCTCGGAAGTAGTTTCTTAATACCTAAATATTTTAAATTATTAGAATAATTTGTGATAATAAAAAATAAATTAAATATGACATAAGGCAATTGTGAACGAATCCAAAAACTAAAAACTACTTTTGAAAGGTGATGAAATACGCTTTCAAATTTTAATTATTAGAAATAATTGAAATAATTTTTCAATGCAAATTTTAAAAAGTTTAAAAAATGTTTCAAAAAAAGTTTTTAAAAAACCTTACGCTTTTTCTAACAAAAGTTACTGGTAATGAAAAAAATAAAAATACACACATATTTTATAACAAATGTATTATAAACCTTATCGTCACCTCATTTTTTGTCGCTTCTTGTAAAAACAATATTTTTTGAATTTACAAAGTCTCAGATTTTTGTTTTTTAAATTGGATTTTTAAAGGTGTAAATTTTAATTCTTTTATGGTTAACTTTTAGATTTGAATATTAGGCGTGGTGTTTTCTCTTTCCAATCTGTTTAGATCATATTTCTCACTATGCTAGCAAGGGAGATACAAGTACACACACGCGGATAATGGCTTTCAAATCTTTGTTTTGGTATACGGCAGGAATGCAACATCAACGTGAATTTGGAAATAATGCCTGTCAAAACAAGCCTATCAATCTCCTATCATTTGTCTCTATCATATCGCCTTTATCGGCTCTTTGCTCCGACGCAGTAAGTTTGATTCCCGAACACCGCAACAGAGCAAAGGGTAGGGCGCGCAACAGTGCAACCTGCAACGTGTAGCCCTGTTTGATCAGTGCAAGTTGCTGCAAGGACGTCTCTATGCATTGTTTGAATTGCGACATTTTGTGCAAAACTTCGACATCACAGTATATTACATCATTACGTTTGTGTGTAACACACAACGATGAATACTTGAATGACGAAAGAGGGATCGAGGATATTGTAAAATTATTATCAATGATGAATTGTTTTGTTAACTTCGAAATTTTGAATGGAATTTTCAAACAATGTCTACGATCTGAAAGAAAAACGGGTATTGAATTTTTTTGTAAATATCAAATTTTTGAAAATTTTTTATGGAAATTTCGACCCATGTCTACGATCTGAAAGAAAAACGGGTATTGATTTTTTTTGTAAATTTCAAATTTTTGAAAATTTTTTATGGAAATTTCGACCCATGTCTACGATCTGAAAGAAAAACGGGTATTGATTTTTTTTGTAAATTTCAAATTTTTGAAAATTTTTTATGGAAATTTCGACCCATGTCTACGATCTGAAAGAAAAAAAGAGTGTTGATTTTTTTTGTAAAGTTCGAAAATTTTTAATGGAAATTTCGATCCATGTCTACGATCTGAAAGAAAAGAGTTGATTTTTTTTGTAAATTTCAAATTTTTTTTTGTAAATTTCGACCCATGTCTACGATCTGAAAGAAAAAAGGGTGTTGAATGTTTTTGTAAATTTCTAAATTTCGAAAAAATTTTGAATGGAAATTTCGACCAATGTCTACGATCTGAAAGAAAAAAAAAGCGATTCGAGGATAAACTCTATGATTCTCCCCAAAACAAAAAAAAAATAATTGCCAATACGAACTGTTTTGCAAGAGACGAGAGTTAACATAGAGAAGAAAACAATTTAAGAAATGCATGTCTGAGTAGCATTAAGTTTTAATTTCGTTTTTTGAAAATTGTTATTTTTTTACCCAAAATATATATATATATCTTTTTGTAAAAAAAAAATAATACGTTTTAAAGCCCTTACGATGCGCCCATCAGATTTTTAAACAAACAAAATATTTTGTTCTAGTATATAATGTTGCAATGCACAAATTTGAACGTGATTTAATGCGCTTTTATTCTGCAATCTCTAAAATTCAAAAATCTTAATCGTCCCCAGACTTCATAAAATAATATTATTCATATTATTATATATATTGTTATTAGTACGTTGGTGTATGTCGGTATGTGTTGATGTACAGTTGTGCATGCATGACGATATAATATAGACATGTATGATGGTGTACGACGATGTATGATGGTGTATGATGGGAAGACGGCATGACCCGACGCAAAGGATGGCGGTACCTTTGATTATAACTGGAGATAAATAGGCACTTTGAGTTGAGACAAGGCGGGCGGACTGGTGCATTCAAAGGACAATAAATCATACGGAAAAATCATCATAAGTTCATAATACAAGATATAAGGCTTTGTTTTACTTATAACGTGCTTCGAAATAAGTAGAGATTTTCTACAACTCTTTCAAATATACTGCAACATCCATTAACTATGCATTATTTCTTTCATTTTGGATAAAACACAAAGGTACAGTAAATTAGGGTGACTTTCGTCAATTCTCAAATTAGAGACTTAATAATTATTTTTATAACATTTATGTCGGAAAATTTGATGTCATTCATGTAAAATGATGAAATAAATGTTAAAAAAATTTGAACACGTATTTGAAAACTAAAAAAAAAAACCTAATGATCGAGTCACCTTTCGCTTTCGGAGTTTCGGAGTGGAGCAACAAGTATTATTTATGAGTTGTTATTACGACGCGCCAATCCCAAAAAAATATATATTGAATTAGTTATACATTTCAATACATAATTGACAACATAAATAGAGTCATTATAATCGTTGAGAAATTTAAAATACTAGTAAGTAGCCGGCGTGTGTTGCAACGCTACTCAAAGAAAGTGTTTGTTTTACATCTGTTTATTGAAGTGCTTCTGGATACACAATATATGCGCCTTCTCCCTGACGCTAAACCATATGAAATACACACATTTTTTGTAAATAATTATACATACATATTTCATAACACTAGAGCTCACCATTATACATAAAAAAACCTTCACTGGCATGCGCACAACAAATCACCAATGTTTAATTGCAATTATCAAAATCCAACCATCAATACATTTGAATATAACTTGAAATCATCTAAATCGACACTTAATTTCGAAGCGTTATTGAATCATCGTAATGTAAAATGTAATATTTCAGAAGTTGAATTTGAGTGTTTTATCGCAATTGCCAGTGGTTCCGCCTCTGTTCTCCCGATCGGCCGGTGGGGTAGGCACCGGGCAGCTAAACAGTGCCGTGTGCTCCGGCCATTAGTGCCCCGCCGGCCCTAATATGTTTGGAAACAAACACTTTCATTTGCATCAACTTACATTATTTAAATATCCCGCAACCCGAACCCAGCCGTTGTTGACTTAGATCTACACTCAAATCTACCGGAGTGTTCGAGGAGATTATCCAACGGTTATTTGAATGGATGGTTAGGATTTAACGGGGAATGCGATGGTCTCAATACCTGCTCAAATATCATAGTAATTGAATGAATTTTGACAAAGGATTTGTGCGATAATAAAGTTGTCAGATTGACTTTGAATTGTTAAAGTGAGACAGTAACAGTCACAGGTTTATTTTATACTAGCTTTTCCCCGCGGCTTCGCTCGCATGGTATTACGGGAAATTACTGTAGCGCTTGCACTTATTAATTATCCCCCCTCCCGCATTCCATACATTCATTCCCTTAAATTCAGTTTTCAAACATCTCGCCTGCCACCTAAATTTCATAATGCTTATAGCTCAAAGAAAAAAAGAATTATCCAATTTTGATCATTCGTTCGGAATGTATGCGCTTACAAACGTTTCGGATGTTTATTTTTATTTAAATATTTGTAAATATAATAAAAAATTACACTATTAATTATTCAGTATTTATAATCGTTACTAATAATATTTTTAATGTACGAACTCTCATTTGACTTTCTCATGTCAACTCTCATTCCAAAACATAAGCTTTTCCAAAAAAAAAACAAAACATATTCTAATATTTGAATTTTCTGGATTAGTAGCCAGTAGGTAGGGGGCCGAGTGGGATCTATGCTGGTAGGTACCTACCTACCAGCATAGATCCCATAAATATATCAACATCGTTTCCATGGAAACTATTTTTTTTCTGACGTTAGCAAAAACTCACTTTTGTTAGCGAGAGAAAACGTATAACAAATATAATATTTTAATATTTATAATTTCATAACGCCAGAGCTATTTTTTTCTGACGTTACCATCATATACAAAATATAGTCTTCGCATATAATTTAGCTTTCTATTGATGAAAGAATTTTCAACGTCTTTTTTTTGGTTAATGCGTGAAAGCGTCATAAACAAACTCGAGCAGTTTCGCATTTACAATATGAGTATGGATAAATAGTAGTGCGTGGTCGATCGAACTCTTTTGAAACCAGAACTCTATTACCAAATACGATAACGTTAGCTGTCGTAATATCCATTGTTAAATTGTTAATATTGTCGTGTACAAAAGAATATTCCAAGGGGATAGACAATCTAATCTTGATGCATGTCTTAGCATTGCAAATTGACAAGTGCAAAAAGATATCGTAAGCTAAGTAGGCAGGGACAAAAGTAACAGAGGAACGGGGTAAAAAGATGGTATCCCCACATGAGACAGACCGTTTATTTTTTTAAGTAAAGATAATCACTTTGTACACACCACTCATTAAATCAATATTATGTAAATTATAACCATTGCATAAAGAAAAATTAAAAAAAAAAATGTTACGAAACTACAGGTTTCTTCATCAGAATATTTTTTTTTCATCATTTTAATAAGACGCAGGCCGCGCAGAGCCATTCAGAGCAGAAATGTCGCCGCTTAGTGTTGTTGAAAAACTTGTACTTTTCGGTACAAAACTTAGACTTTTTGTTGCTTTGGTGATAATATAATCAACGTGTTTCTCAGAGGTAAGTTTAGGGTTCAAAATAGCCTCGACATCACACATACTATCATTACTTGTTAGCAGCGATTCAGAAATGAAGTATTCGCATGGTTGCGTGCGAATGTAGCTTTGCAACATTTCAATATATCGATAAAAAGCTTGTTTCTGAGACAGTAATCCGTCAGTCGGTCAAGATCTACTTGCAAACGCATACAGCACTGGGGAGCTCACAGGAAGGTATAACTTCACATCTTGAGCAAAAAGTAATATTTGAAAGTTGTGAAAGCATGTCATGTATCATTTACGTAAATAGAGAATAACAAGGGACCCAAAGCGGATCCCTGAGGTACACTGGAGTTGATGATTTTCGAGATGAAGGAAAATCAACCCATTTGATAGCCTGAAATCTGTTCGTTACGTATGAAGAAATCCAACGAACAAGATCTCCGTGAATATAAGTTTAAGTACGACACTGTAAAAGATTATGAGATTTGTAGCGACAAGCTACTTGTCAAGATATATGCTGAAATACGTTGATCGTATTCTTTACCACAGGGAATAACTGGTCGTAGACTATGTTTTCGGCCACCTCTCAATTTCATGAATTGGTGTAGGACTTATGATGGAGGACTTAGCAGGCAGATAATTTAACTTCCGACACTAAGTGGGAAACCGACACCTTAAACACTTAGGACGGGTTGTTTCAAAAAATTTGATGAGTTCATCAAATATTTGAAGTTAATTTTAAGGTTCTGTGTAAGTTCTTTTCGAGTTCTGTTTTTTTATCATCATAGGCCAGCTGCTTCACAAAACTGAAATCATCACAGAACTTGAATAGAACTTACACAAAACGTAAAAATTAACGTCAAATATTTGACGAATTCGTCAATTTTTTTGAAACAACCCATCCTTAATCTACAGAAATAATTCAATTTCGGAAGTGATTGATAAAAAAGTTGGTAAGAAAAAATTGGTTCCATGAAAACTCAACCGTGTGGCATTTCAATTTCACCCCTTTGAAAAGTTACTAAAAATGATGAAAAAAATAGCCCATAACCTAACCTTCATTACTTTTAATGACATTTCAAAAGAGTGATGAAGTGCCACTTGTTGAGTTATCCAGTCACTTATAAATGATACCGTTACGTTGTCTTGTTGATGGCGTAAGAAGAACAATTGTCTTATGGACTTATTGTGTTGTTTGGTAAATTCTAATGCATTCAATGCAAATTCGGTATTACTTACAGTACAATCAAGGACTGATGATACACCATATTGCCCAACCACCACAATTGAAATTTTTATCAATGTGAACTTAAGATGCAAATAAGAGTGCATTAACATAAAGCATAAAGTGTGTGCGTACTAATATACACATCCCAATCTTTGAACGTTAAGAGGTAACCCGGTCGCCAAGAAATTTGAAAAATAGGCATTTTACAAAGCTACTGTCACTATTGCACTTACTCCCCCAAATATTGAGCGAAAGGGACAACTGCACCTCAGGCTGATAATACCTAAATAAAATCGTCAAAATCGAGGATTGGTTTTCGCCATTTTTCTCCTCCAAAACTGAACCGATTTTTTTTTTTTACTCATCGTATTAGAAGAAAATACTCTACGTCTTTACGTTTTGCTTTTTATTAAGACAACACAATACCCTAAAATACAGTCAGAATCTTAACGACGTAAGTAAAGAAGGCGCGTACACAAAACGCGAAGCGCAACCCCGGTGATTAGATGGACCTACTGTCGAATTTGTCCTAGCAAACAATCTAAAATTATTTAGGAATCTTAACGACGTAAATGAAGAGAGCGTGTAAACAAATAAACGCGCACGGCCGGGCGTATTGGACGAACCTACGGTTGAATTTGCCCTGACAGGCCTGGAAACTTGATCTTTCCGCCGGGTTTATTTTAATTAATTCTGATGAACGTGTTATTAATATTTCAGATGTTTCTAAACGAATCCCTCCGAAAGTTATTAATTCATCGTCTAGAAAAATAATATCTGGTGCTTACCGCTAAATTTATAGTTTAAAAACGAGTCATAAAATTTTCTAACAGTTTTGCGTAAAATATGTTAAAGGTAAGGTATTGTTTTAATTAATCTTAAATATAAATAACTTATATCTAGGGGGATCGGTTTGAAAAAAAAAGTTATTATAGTTATGAATTCGTCGGAATCAATTAAAATGTGAGACTTGAGCTTATTGGTATTATTAGGGTATTGTGCCTATAAGAAGTAACTTAAAAAAAAAACAAAACGTACCGACACGCTGGTGGTCGATATTTATATTATATTAAAAAAAAACATTTGCACTAGTGTCAAAATCCAGAGAGGAATTGGGAAATATGGACAGAGCGCCACCCAGTTTCCTCTTCGGTACTGTATTAATAAGTCAGATACGCCTCATACGTCATACGTACGTCTGGTGATGTGATATTATCGTGAAAACAAACTTATGGATTGGAGTGGCTAATAAAAAAAATATATACACGTTAATTTTAAAACAAACAAGAATATTAGTTTTGCCTTGTCATCCAACTATTCCACGTAAACCGAGTTGAAGTAATAAGTAATGTTAAACGTGGCGAAGGACTAAAATTAGACTAAATTAATTCGAGTGAGGTAATTATTTTAATGAAGCGGATTTCATGAAAAGAATGATAATACAAAACTTTTAATTTATTCATAGAACAAACACAAGAAATACAATAGAGACAACGCAATAAAATTGTAATAAAGTGGAATCATCGAAAAACTCCCTTTTTGTTGTTCCAGACAGGTTAACGCTGTAAGGGGCAGGAGAAATGACTCATTAAGGGGGTTATACCCTTTATCCCCTTCCTCGGCCCCAGGGTATGTCAGACGGAGGGGTGGCGGGGGCGGTGGGCGGTGGACGGCGGGAGCCCGGGAGGGAGGTTCACCCCAAAATATGAGTAGGTAGAGTAAAGCGGGTGTAATTGGGTCGGATAATGAATAAATGAGTGGGTAAATTTGGGCGACTCAAGCGGGGGGGGGGAGGGCAATGAAAACATTTAGAATTTAATGAGTATATTATATTTTTGGTTTTTTTTATTTTATTTTACTGCACAGAGACGAACTCATTCCGGGTAGCTGCGTTTACAACTGTTGAGGATTCTTTCACATTTTTAATGGAAACTTGATGATAATTGCTGTAAACAATGCATCAGCAATGGTGTGAACTAGATAATAATAAATCAATAATTATACCATCATTTAAACCCGTTATTTCGCTAACAATGCACTTATTATAGTAATTGCTTTTCAAGTGCACACAAGACTTCAATTGAAAAGATAGTAAATCAAATTAATATCCCAGTGATTTATTTACCTACATGGGAACATAAGACAAAACACTAGAAATGCAAAGTTTACAGATATACAATGTACACTTTCAGCACAGTTTGTATGAATATAATAGAATTATTACGAAAGAAATTTGTTTTACGACTCGGTGAAAAGATCCTATAAACAAACGTAGAAGTACTTACTCACCTTGAAAACTAAACCAATAAAGTAGCTCTTCTCCAAATAAAGGCGCTTCAATAAGTGTTGTCGAACAACAGATCGCGATTCATGGATTTCTCGACCGACAAAATGAAATTAAAAACAATCGGATCGATCCACGCCGCAAGAACACAAATTCATACAAATTTAATTTTTTGTTTGCCCAAAGCAAACATTCCAGTTGTTTCCATTGTTCGCTGCCGGGGACAAAGGAGACCGTTTTACGAGCGGATGAATTAATTCGAGTCTCCGGCGAGAGAAATAAAGGCTGGTAATGTGAAGAACCTCAACTTTTATTAGCATAATATGAATTATCGCGGAAACGGATGCTCTCCATCCTCCTCTTTGTGTCGACAAGACAAACGCCAATATACCATTCTGCCGCCATGCTCCTGCTCCATGCCCCAGCCCCCAGTCCCCAGCTCCCAGCTCACTGGTTGTATAGCGCACTCTCACACACACAACCAATGGATCAAACGACCTTTTGACAAAAATATGAACGACGTTTAAAGACAAAAAAAAAACATTATTCTCGGTTTCACGTTTCACAGACAACAAAAAAACAGTATATTTGAGAACCTTGCAAATGTAGAACCAAACTGCGATATCGATAATTACTTTTTTTTTTTTTTTTTTTTTTTCAATATATTGGTTTATTTATTTATTCCATTTTTACAATTTTACAAAGTTAGGTATAAGTACAATTATTTTTTTAATTATGTACATGTAATGCAAATATTTTTTACTTCGCTATTCAAGTCACGTATTCCTAAAAAAAAACTAAAACCGATTTGTTCAAAAGATACAATGTTTTAATTATGATGTTAATATTATATTCACATTTGAAAAGTTTACACTTTTCGCAAACAAAAAAGCACCAAGTTATTAGACTTAATTAGAAGTTGAGATAATAATTCGCTAACAGAGATGTTATTATGAGTAACAACAATGAAAATTTCAGACAATAAAGCTCATAATTAATTCACTAACAACAACAACACCAATGATTTTCGCTAGCAGCTAACGTGAAATTCAAAGCACATACGGCATCCAGTAACCTTCTTAAATTACATCCCCGTGAAAGAGTTGCTAATTGTTTATAGGATAATTATAAAATAAAGACCTTAAATTTCCACCGAGGGGGTGGAACAGACCTTAATGACTTGATGGGTGAATTAGTACTAGGGACCTGACACATGGGGTGGCGATAAACGCCCTCCTGCTCACAGCCCGCCTGCTTTGTTCGTCAGAATTATTATATTATAAACAACGTACACTTACATACCCGTACATTATTATATTGTACCCACACCTCAACTTCATTTACGTTAAGTAGCAGTAATAGGATTATTATTTTTATGTGAACATCGCAGAAGAATTTCTCTGCCCGTTCGCAGTACACTTACGCTACCGTAAATGCGGGGAAAATGGGGAAAGAAAACGGGGAAAATGGAAAGAGGAGGGAAGACCGTAAAAACATGGTTTTTAGGAACTAGTCACAACACAAAGTTAAAACTTACTATTGAGTATCTATAATACTTGCAAGATTGCACTCTCCATATTAAATAATAATAATGTACCCAATAAAATATAACAAACTTTTAAAAAAAAGAAAGTTATAAAGGTATTCGTAAAGGGTCATACAGGGTATTGAGGGACGTACTTGGCTCGTTTAAATACTTGATTCCTGACATTATTTGGAGTAATAAATGTAAACGAAATATTGGCCTCCGTGACTGGTGATAATTATTTTTTAACAAAAACGAATAATTTTTTTTCTTCCACTTGTCGAAACTGGTCACTTAGCCGAGTAACAGCTCGATTCCTTAACTGTCTATAATATCTACTGAATTTTTATGTTTTTAGTTGGAAAAAACTCAAAAATGGTAACCGGAAAATAAAATTGCATTTACATTTTTTACTCTAAATAATGTCAAGAATCACTAGTTAAAGTTAGTCAAGTACGTTTCTTAATACCCTGTATAACAAAGTTTGTTTAAATAATTAAAATATTATACGTAAGTGCCCCAATGACCACCGAAAATGAAAATTGATTGAGGTTTGATTTAGGGGAGCGCGTCAATAATGAAACTGATTTTATTTCTGTAAGTGTAAAAATATTGAAAAAAATATCAGCGACATCGCAAAGAATTCCGCTGTATGGATAGTGATAATAGTATTCTGTTAGAAGTAACGCAATTCCTCGGGGCTGTGTTACCAGTTAGCAGTTAGCAGCCCCAGGATAGGTTGTACACAACACACCGAGGGATACTTGACGAAAATAATTAAGGGTCCAATTTAGTGGAGCAAAGGAACTCTTAGTGGAACTAGAGAAAGGTGGGGGAGGAAGAGGAATCCTCCCTTCGCAGTACAACCTACTGCGATCATCCTAATCCTACACTTACGAGTACTGTTATCGTCGCAGTTGATTTACGATTATTTAAATAAAATCTAATTGTCTTGAGCGTCGAAGCGGACATTTTTAAGGTAACACGTAGGAATCATTTAAAAAAAGTAAAATTGTTGTTTTTTCAATAAAGTTAAATAACGTTCTGTGGTGTGCTTTTGCAAGAAAATACTTACTATTATTAACTATCGTATGAATCTTGAAAAGTAAGCGGAAAGTGCGTATAAAAACCAAACTCTGTTGTGTTTGCTTCTTTCTTTAGATACAAGTCGAGATTACGAAATACTGATTGCAAAATACGCACACGATACATCTAAATTCGTATTCAATTAAAGTAGCTAGGTATTTTAATTATCTTCCTACAATTTAATTTATGAGTTTTTATTCAATAGAATTCGCAGTAAGCCTTTCATTTGAAAGCAAAGGTTAGGTTAATTCGGAAAACAGGCTAAAAGGAATATACGCTTGCGAAAGCGGCTTTAATCAAGTAGGGGATTCTTATTAACAATAATGTTTGTTTTAATGAAAATAATTCCAATGAAAGCGTATTAGAGCCTAACGGAGCGTGAATTGTACCTACGGACCGAACAATTAGCGAAATACTTAAATTTTCAATTTACGTACACGCGAGTTGCTTACTAAAGGAAACTTCAACACACCGTTATAGCGTGGAGGGGTTTAGATCCAATTCTACTTCGCTAGGGGTGGGGCGGGGCGAGGAAGGGTGGGGGCCATTCCAACAAAGCTGATTAAATTTAACGAAGGTAAAAATATTAACATTTCACGATTTAAAGTTATTTAAACTGGCAAAGTTATAATTTGTTGAAAAGATTTCACCGACAATTAGAGAAACATTATTTATATGAAATACTTTCGGAGTAACTGAATATTACTGGATTTATGCCGTAAACGATATTTCATGGGTTTGTCGTAATCCGGAATAAATCCTTGTTAGGGAAAACACGAACCAAGCGAATTTAAACACGTAGAGATGTAATAATAACCCGAAAAATTCGCGTTTTAAACATCTTAAATCAATGACAGCAAAACTTCTTTTAAAAGTTCAGTTTTGAAATACTGCACGGATAATAAAACAATAATACAATTTAATGTGAAACAGATGTTGCGCAACTAATGGAAAATAAAATACATGGAGGTTTTGATTGCATCATTGTACCATTGAATAAGATCACACCATCCGTAAACCACAGCTACTCGTTGAGCCGAAACCAGACCTTTTCTATCACCTTGGATAAACAGAATAAGTTGATAACTTATTCTGTTTATCCATTAACTTTTATTGTGTGAAAAAATTTCATGGCGAGGTAACTGGACACGACTTGGAAACATATTTCGTATTATATATCATTTAATAAATTTTTGAGTTATGTTACAAGATTTTTTGTGAGTTTAAGGGGTTATATACATATAGGAGTCTAAAAAAAGGGATTTTTCCTGAAAAGACTTTTAAATTTATTAGTTATTTATTATTTTAAGAATTTTTATTTCTAAAAATAATAATTTTGAAAGCTGACTTCAGAAGCTCCTCTCAAAAAAGGCATCTTGCGGTAACCATCGTATCTCTGGACTGGATCATTTAAATTGAAAAAAACTAAACGGATTTCGTTAAAATAATAAATATTCCTCTAATTAATCGAAGGACAGAGCAAAATAATTTTTTTGACAAATTAGCTTCTAAAAAAAAATATTTACTTTTTATCAAAATTTTGGCCTTATATTGTTTATAAAAAAATATGTATTTATCGGTGAGAACAGTCCTTCGATTGATAACTGTAAAATATACTTAAGAAGCTTGTGTTAAAATTTGAGACTGATCGGCTCAGCTGTTTCCGAGTAATCTCGATCACCGATTTTAAAAACACAGTTTTGCGAAAAACGCGTTTAAAGTTTGCCTCCTACTTTCAAATGCTCTGACGCGTCTTTAAATATACGTGTAACTTCTGAAATAATCGCCGGATTGACTTGAATTTTTTTGTGTACTTAAATATATGTACATTACGAAAATGAAATAGTAAAAAAAAATCGATTTCTTGAAAATTCTAACTCTATATAACCCCTAAAGTGGGTGAGTGAGGGAAACAACTGTTCACAGTAGATGTCGGCAGCGTGAGAAATAGTGGTTTTTTGTAAAATGGTTTGTTTATGGAATGAATTCGCGCACTTGTTTTTCTTAAAATGTTTAATTCGAACCCCTTCAATAATCCTTTGTACCTACTTAATTCTTTTTGAAGAAATTTTAATTAATTGTTACATGTGTTTATATATTGTACAAATCTAAGGCTAGTAATTGCTAAGCTATCTAATAATATAACAAACCGATTCATATCATATCGTCGAGTGATCGTTTTTAGTGTTTCGTGTTCCACTAATGCAGAAATAATTCAGAACGAGTCACATTGTAATGTGTTACATTAAATTAATTATAGTTTTAAATGCATCGCATGTCTGAGCGGGTTCAAATGCAGAAGTTGCCCACTAAAAATAATAACTTCGTTAGCGATGATATCGCGAAATAATCCTTAGCGATACTTTATGTAAGCTCTATTTTCGGGTCGAATGGAGAAGTCCCGTAAAATTTTCTAGTTCTAAGTAAACGGAATGTTGCACAGAGTCATGCATTTTAATTTGTACCAGTTACGAAACGTCATAGTCCCACCCGCTTTCATAAAGCTTCGAATAAAATAGTAAATGATGGAGTACATTTAAACGAATCCCTGGCAAAAATATACCAACTTATGATTGTGTATAACTAACTAACCATCACGCCATTTTGAGGGGGTAGGCGGAGAGGATGGACTGCTACACAGCTCTTGACACAAGTTCCTTGCTTAATTTATATTCTCGTCTGTTGTACCCACTCTTGACGCAGCCCAACTCAAGTATTAGATTCACTTCTTCGTGACATGTCCACCACGGGCATCTCCTATTTCTTATTCCATCATAAAGACTGCTCACCTGGATTCTAGAATAAATCATGCGTATTATTTCGCATTAAAGTATTATTTTGTTGAGAAAACATCAGATTTTAACAATAAAGAAACGTAACAAATTATTTAAGATTTTTCTCACAGCAGTATATTTTATCCACTGGAGCGATTATGGTCGAAAAATGGACCACATTTTTCTGCGATTGATAACGGTCCAAAATTGGACCACATTTTCCTACCATTCGTAAAACATTTATTGTAATTCGTAAAACATTTATTGTAATTATTTAAAACATTTCCATGGCCAGCCATTTATTTTAAAATTAAGCTATTGAAATGCTTTATCTATTAGACCATACATGTCGCAAATACGAACTTTGTACACTATTTTTGAACGATGTTAAAAATAAAAATAAATTATATTTTTTCACGCATAATTTCTGATCTGCTGTTAACGGTTAAGATTAAGTATTTTTACATAGATATGCACCTTTCATTATCAAGAATACCACAGACAGCATACAGAAATCGACAATATTCTCTTTTGACTTGAATAAGTACCTCTCACGGAGTTTCAAAGTAACAAAAACGCAGGATTCGCGCGGTTATAAACTTTACGATTTTTTCATATATTTTTCATAAATCTTACAAATATGAGATAAACAGTAAACTACAGGTTAATTCATTGGCTATATAGCACTATAATATTTTTTATGTATCCATGTTAAAAGCCGAAGGTATGATTTTTTAATGTTGGCGAAAATTTTTGAAATCTTCTGGAAATCTCGAGCAATCGAGGCAAATTTATTTATATCTCGTGGTGGTTCCAGTGGTTATAGGGTTTCAAGTGGTGTGATCTTTGGTAGGATGTTTTCGAGTATCTTAGTAAATTTTATCGATTATGATCCTATTTTGAGATAGGCCCAATCAGATCCACACAATCTTCCACGGTTAGAGGCATCCTTATTAAATTTTGAATTGTTTTGGTATTGCAAATAAAGAGCGGGTAACACAAAAATTTCGCTTTAAAAATATCATATTTTGAATTGTTGGTCACACGATGTATTATTGAATTTACGAGAATCGTGCGGTATTTTCAATATCTCATTGAAAATATTGCTCTCGTAAAAAGTTCCCGACGCGACGTTTGGAGATCGTCCCACGTCCGACGGTCCGACGGTCCGACCCGCACACAAATATCGGACACAAAAGACTGACACTTGAACCTTGTACTTGTTTATTGTGGCCTTTTTATTGGCCCTTCCTTGAATTTACCTGTCGTAAAATGCTCTGTAATTGATTTTTGATATCTAGATACAATATTTTTAAAATAACAGAAAATTGTACTCAACAGTATGTACAGGTTTTATGACAGAACAGCGGGTTGAAGAAAAGCGAGTATAAGAATAAACAAACAATAAACCTAACAACAAACCTAACCTATTTTGATATTCTGTTTTGACATCGTTACCACATCGTTATGGTTTTTACCACATGTACCAACCAACTTTTTGTAACAAAATTGAGAACCGATCAGAGAATGTGTTACAATATAATTAATATCAGTATAAAATAAAAATAAAAAAACCTTAAAGTGATGCACTACCAAGTAACGCAAAATCTCTGTTTTTGGTTTTAAAATTAGATCGCTTAGAACATTTTTGATGCTCTAATTAAATACCGCGAGCAGAACACACATTTGTCCTTGAAATAATTTTTAATGGTCTTTTTGTAAGCCCAGAAAAAATAAAGTATTAAGCCTATAAAAACTGCGTTTAAGTTCAAAATCTCTTACTTACGAACATTTTTTCGGTTACAGTTTTATTGTATACGGTGGTAAAATTAAATTCTTTGGAAAATGATCGTACAAACATAAAAATGTGTTGCAGAACTTATCAAAATAAAATAAAACACGCTTTTTGGCGATGTTTTTTTCTTGAAATCAAAATAGGCGGCTAGGTTAAACGGGAATTTAAACCTTAACGCCATCTACTTAAGGAGTGTTATAGTTGGCGGCCCGGTCCCGAATTTTACTCGACGTGGTACATCACCTTAAATTATACAAATTGCACAGGGCGATTAGTCTCCAACGAAGGGGAAAGAAAATTCTTAACCTTACCTAGAGACGAATTAGTGATAAGATGGCTAACAATGTTAATAATTGTTTATGGGAAGAAACACGGTGGGTTTGAAAGTCAACGCCTTAGCCAGAGCGGAAGGTCGTGAGTTCAAATTCCGGTTCCTGGAAAATCTATTTTCTTGAGTGTTAATTAATCTATGTCTTAAAATAGACAGTTGAAGATTTTAAAAGTAATCGTGTTGCTCCCATTTACATAGAAATCATTATTTGGTTATGTAATCTGTTGAGATAATGTTACATTCCATTCTGTGTTCTTTGACCGGTGTGAAATGTTCCATAATTGCTGGCTAGGCCAGGTCTGTACAAGTGTAAAGGTGAGGAAGAAAAGCGGAGGTCTAGGTAGGATGGAACGGAGGTAGTGTTGGGTACGGCGATGGCCAGGGTTCGCGAACTGCTTTGACCCCAGATATTAATTTCTTCGGCCGGCCTTCTCATCACGATCTCAGTGTTCTGGGCTCGTGTACCTGCCCGGTCTCGAAGCGGATATCCACCGCAGACAGGTGTTGCAGTAAACACAGATCAAATTTACCCCAGCGCTGAGTTAATGGAGCCTGTAACTACGGGGAAATGTTGTAAATGGACTGGCGGTCAAAATTGGTGAATTTTGATTTGGGGATTTGGTTATAAAGCTTTAGTACTTCACCACGGCGATTGTGGAAGCAGATGAGAATGAATAACTGTTAATAAATATATAATGAAAACAACAAAACAGGTTGAATGTTCATCAAAATTTTACAATAAATATTTCAAAATGTGGAATGCAATTATTGCATTCACGACACCCTTAATAAATTTCAAGAGAACCCGAGTTTATCAGCCAGTTGTTTTAATTAAAAGTCGAAGAGAAATCATAAAAATACGTGTTTATATAGTTTCCGAGAAGGGCCAAAACATACACGAGACATTTGGGAAGAAAGGTTGTGGGAGGGGCGTGGGGAGGTTGAGTGTCGGAGGCTATTCACGACCCGCCGGATTTGCGAGAGGCCTTATGACGTCACGATCCCTATTATAACAAATTAATGCCAGCCATTTTCGTATTAATTATTTGATTATGAAGGGTAATAAAGCCAATTTAAGTGCAGCGTCGGCAGAGTCGGGATAAAACTTAATGTGTGGGTTCAAGGGGTAAAAACACGAATATTTGGGCGCACAAAATACTAAGCAAAGACTAAATAGGTAACGCTTTATGGCGAAGAAGTAATGAATACATAATGGCTGGAACAATAAAAGCCTCGTGATAATGAGTCGAATGCACTCATAGATGTTAGTATCGATCTGATAAGTGAGTACGGACTCACATAAACACTGAGAATTAAGGCCATAATTGCTGCAGTCGTGCTTTGGAGGAGAACTTTCGCGCGCAGCTTTAAATGCCAATTATTTTTTCGACATTACAATTAGCCTCGATATTGCGATCGAACAAGTTGGTCGGTAATGGCCATTTTAACAAAAGCTATTAAGCTAGGTCACGTTTCTTGTAAATCATCGCGGCTAAACGCCTCCAGAGCGGGACTCGGTGCCCTCCCAGAGGTACACTTAAAACTCTAATTCCGACGCGAAAATTAACAGAGTTCCCTCGGCAACAGCACTGAGAATAAAACAATTACACTTGCTGCCACTAATTTAGAAGTAAAGAGGAGCGTTAGGGTATTCCCATTATTAACGTGCGAGCTCGTCGGCGAGTGGTGGGGAGAGGTTAGATCCGCTGTATGGGGCGAGGGCCCGGGGCGCTGCATGGACAGGGAGTGGACACAACTGAAAATAGGAAAACTTTGCGCACGGCGCTAAAGGGTTGTAGGGTCTTAATGAAAAGTACCATTAGCTCTGTCTAATGGATCACTTTCCGCGCTTATTTTCCGACCAACCGACCAACTTGTTGGATGTATGTATTGCGTAACCAATTATTGTTCTTCCTCGTTTAGTTTCTTGTTACTTTCACACTAAATATTTATCATTAATTAGTTCTATCATACTACTAGTCAGAACAGAAATATTAAATCATTGTACGTGCAGACTTATAAAGACAAATATCGACATTCTGAAGGTTTTCCCAATTTCTAGCATACATACCTGCTATTATACTTTTTGCATTCAACGAGCACCTTTGTTCCAGCCATGTTTCATTTCACTGACGAGTTTTATGGACCAAGGGATTGTTCAATTATTTTTATTTCAATGTAAAACAATAAAAAAGTCGGGAGTGTGTGGCGTCCGACGGTATCCCACAGGGAGCGAACTTTTCCCACTGAACGGAATGAATAAATCTCATAAATTGATTACGAGATATTATTGCTCGAGAAAATAAACAATTTTGTTAATTAGCGCCCGTTTTAAAGCTTCCCCGGTTTTTTCCTAACAATTTTTCATCATTGAAGCATTTTTATTGTTAAAATCTAAAGTTCTTAATGCCCTGCGGTTTGACAAATTGCGATGTTGCTGAATGGATGTTGTTGGGGTTACGTAGGACTTGTTTTCTAAGCCTTTTCACGTGTTTTCAACTGATGTTCTCCAGGTCACGTAATCAAAGTTAGTTTCTTAAGGAAAAGTGGGCCGAAATAAATACGTATTACTATGAAAAGTTGCATACAATAGGAAACCTGGACCGTAACTGACAATGCAAAAACTCCAACTAACTATTACATTTTATTTGTTCATTTCCCATTCGCTAAAATGGCAATTAAAAATAACTCAAGTTCATCTATAACTAACATTTTCATTCGCTAAACTGGCAATTAAAAATACCCCAAATTCATACCTTAAGCTCATCGAACTAAATTTTTCCATTCGCTATTAAATATACCTCAAGCTCATCAAACTAACATTTTCCATTCGCTAAATTGGCAATCAAAAATACCTCAAGCTCATCGAACTAATATTTTCCATTCGCTAAACTGGCAATTAAAGATAGGTACCTCAAGCTCTTCGAAATAACATTTTTCGTTCGCTAAACTGGCAATTAAAGATACCTCAAGTTCATACCTCAAGCTCATCGAACTAACATTTTCCATTGGCTAAACTGGCAATTAAAAATACCTCAAGTTCATTCCTCAAGCTCACCGAAACCAAATTTTCATTTGCTAAACTGGCAAATAAAAATACCTCAAGTTCATTGAACTAACACATTTTGGAAATGAAATTTTTTTTTTCTTTTATGTATTCAACAACGTTTTTATTTAATTTATTAAAACAATGTTATAATATTATAATACAGTTGTGCGATGTAATTAATAAATATTTTTACACGTGACAGCAGTTTCGCTTTCTGGAGGCATTACAAAACTATGGTTAGGCCACTTACAGACGCTATATTTATATTATTTCCATACAGATACTTCATAATGAAAAAACTTATTGCTTTTATTTTTATGATCTTTGTCCTTTAATAATTACATCGCAAAACTTGTTTATAATTAAACTGTTTTTAAAAATTAAATAATAATACTACTGAATGTATAAAAGAAATATTTTTCTATGGTATTTTAGACATGGGAGTGAGTTTAGTTTTAGGCATAAATATTTAAAATAAATATCAATTCTTCTGTTGCCACTAATATTCTAATACATCAATCATAAAGGAGGATAAAACAGCAAATGTGAAATCTTACAATGTGCAGTGTTTTTAAAATCGTATCTTCTCCAAGCTTAAACTTTGTAATAAAACTGTGTTTATCTGAAATGATTTGCCAGGCTTACCTGGCAAATCATTTATGTTTACGTAAGTCTGCGTTTGTTTGTATACAATTAGAGAGAGCCCAGGAAGTCATATTTGTAAAGCTCCCCTGAGGTGATTGTTCACAAAATCGGCGCATTACAAAATGTCCAATTATTATTAGGGCCGGTTTGTGTTTAGTGCATTCGTATGTGAGATACCAAAGATCTTCAGAATCCCACGTGATTCGTTAACTCGCATGTGCAATGGATAGCATGTGATTGATTTAGTCTTGCAGGTTGTGGAATTACTGCGCGCATATTGGAAGGATGGGGAGAATGCGAAGGAGGCTTCAAATGGTTACCGACAGGATTAACAGATTTCGTGTTAAATAAACTCGTAAAAGTTTCACGATCATCTGAATGAATCGCATAACTAGCCCAGTGTAACCGTATAAAAATATTAATATAAATAACTTACTAATTTTAAGATCTTCGAAGTCTTATTATTTATGAATGGCTGGCGTTGAATGAATGCCTACCTGTAACAAAGACAAACAAAAATAAATAAAATAAACACAAGTTGACACAATAATTCTTATATTAAAGAAAATCAGTACAATATCCTGCACCACTTCTTAAGGTGCATTATTAACCAGCGGCTGAGAATTTCGTCAACAAATAGTCTTTGGATAGTACCCTTGCAACTGTACAGAGCGGTTACCATGAGTAAGGGTGATTATTTTCCGTACCAGCATTTTTAACTAATAACAGAAAATCGATTTTATTTCATCAAAATTTGCTTTAATATATACCTACATTCAAGCGAATTACTAATTTTTCAAATATTTTTTTTATCATAAGTATTCAAAATAAGGGTGTAAAATAAATCTGTTAAAATATATTACTTTGTAAGACTGTAAATAAATAGACAAACTGACGGTTTTTCGTCGCAAAACACGAATGCGGACTTTTTTTTAATGATTTTATTTGAACTAAAATTAAAATTCTGAAATGTAGCTTTCTAGATAATTTATTGATTTATTTCACTGTATGGTCATATTTAAAATTTGAAATGTGTGTTGTATAACACAACCTTTTGTTTAATAAAAAAATCTGCCAACGAACAACGGTGTAACCTTTTTATAATAAAAACAAATATACTTTATCATCAAAATTAATAGCTAACTTTAAGAGGAACGTGTGCGCAACCAAACTGAAAAATTATTTTTAGTAATCAAAAGGTTTATTAAATATCTAGTACAAATGAGAGCTACTTTATTTATTTGTGCTTTAAATTATAAGACATAGGCCATTAAAGATTTTTGTGTTTCGAGATTTTAGAGGCAACTTATGAGTAAAAGAAAAACGTAAAAAAAAAATAATTCTACTATGTTTATTTTACAATTACAATGAAAAATAAAATAAAACATTGTTAAAAATGCATTTATTTGGGTAGTAATTTTAATGTATAAACGACAAATTTTTGTTACGCCGTAAATAGGTAATTTGTATTTTAAATTTACACCTATCAAAATATTTTTTTTCTCAATTTTTAGTTTATATTTCTATGATAAATGTATTAAAATATTTTTATTTATTTAAGATTTGTATGAAACGGGCCGAAAAGGGCTGCGCAAACGTTCCACTTAATAGATAAAATAACACTCTTTCGAAATCAATTTATATTTTTTGTAGATAAGATGCGATACTAGTAGAATTTCATTTAAAAATGACTTATTTCTGGATGGCTAGTAATTCCCTCAAGTACTTAAATAATGACATTTCCCGAATGGTTTATTGTCAACAAAGTAAGGTGAGTATCTATCTATATTGAGATTTGATAAAGCGAATATTCGGTAGGTAGATCCATAAATTGAATTTTCCTAGAATGAGGATTACTCTGTATAACAATCTTGGTCAGCTATGTAAATAAGGTCTGTACATGTACTTTAATTAGTGAACATCCGATAACACACAATCCAATTAACTGGAGAGTCGAGAGGAAGACTCAACTTTGTGTAAGCGGCCACATTCCTTGGCCGGGATTTGGCAGAAATCTCATAAGCACTACACCGTACAATTATATCAATCATTTAAGTCGAGTGGTTAGTCAAAGACGATGGCCCACAGTCAAAGGAGGACGAGTAGGTCTGCTAATTACATTAGAAATCCGCTGCAAATCAAACATTGTTACTCCGAGAGATATGCGGCCATTACAATTGGCAGGAATGTTACAGACAGGTACGGCTGTTACCTGGACCAGTACCTAGTATTCTGTTGGACAACCCTGAAGAGTGTATTCTACTGTGCTATTCTGCGTGCTGTGGACGGTTCCGGACTAATCCCGGAGACCGACGTCTTTGTCTTCCGTTCCGAATAGATGTTCCAATATTGTTTGACTATAATGAAGTTAATAGTTCGTTTCATATCACGATACGGTACAGACGTAATCTGGATTAGAGGTACACTTGACAAGTTATACAATCCAATTATCCCAGATGTAGATATTGTGCCCAAGCCGCGTCCTACATAAAACAAAGTAGTAGCATTAGGAGAGTGTTTACGGTGTTGAATCCAAAACAATGTAGATTTATGAATTAATACATAATGCGCGATATTATTAGGTTTTGTGTGCAGAATGTGAGTGTATTATTGATCAGTAATCGTTAAGATTATTATTTAACCGCTGATATTCTGGGGGTAAAAACGTTGTATTTGGCCGAAGGCTCCGGAATTCCCTAATTGTCATTCATCGGGTGGTAGTCGGGCCGGATCGGAGTTTCCTGTTTAAGGGCACGGGTTTTCCCCCGCATCGAAACTGCGAGCTGTGAAGGGTGTCCGGCTCTGGTGAATTAATGATCACTCCAGATAATAATTACAATTTCCTGAAATAGGCAGCCCCGCGGTTGTCCGGATATTAATACGAATCGATAAAAAAACATTTCTTCAATACAGACCTAAGTGTATTTCGATATCTTAAGTTTTGTTAGGGTGAAAATTTAAATAGCGATATTTCAGAAAACCCACGGCAACACATTTGCATAAAGTTTTTCCCTAGATAATTTCACGTACAAGCGAATTCACTTAACAAGTTGTAACATTTAAGTGAAACTCCAGATTTTCTCATTACCAGATCAGAGCGGAATGAGTACATTTAAAACTAACACAATCTTCGCAAGTCTCTTGTAATTAGATTCAATTTCAATTTTCTTTCGGGATATCAAAAATTAACGGGAAACATTAACGCAACATTAAAAGCCCACCCTCTCCCGACCCCTCACGTGTCGAGTTTCACTTATAAACGAGTAGCATGATTACTTAGAGAAGAAACAATAAACTAGAGTGAACATCAAGATAATTGAAGGAGTAATTGAATGCGAGAGTTAGGATGTATGAGAGACTTGGTATGCGTTCTTACACCGGGATTTATCTACTATCTTGTACACAAGTATACATACATGCTTGTAGTTTATTTTATGTACAGTAAAGATTGAGTCGAATTAATTTAATGAAAGCGAACATCGTGACAAGTGATAACTAATTCAATTATCAGAAGTCATCGTAATAATCACCTGTAAAGAACAGATCTTTAGATTAACTCATTATTTATAATACAGTAGCTTGAAAACAGTACATGGGTCGTTCTACTTTTTAGCCTACATAAAGTTGTCTCCACCAGTTAGTGGAGACAAATTCAACAGAATTACCAATATTATTATTTTATAATTACTTTAAAATCTACCGAAGACGTAACGAATGTGTGCGTTTAAAAAAAATATGTGTTTATATTTTTGTAGTAAAAATTACATGACAGAGGTGTAACTCCTCGTGATAGAAGTGTATTTCATACAAATCACAGCTGTCGTCCGCCACCTTGACTTGCGTGTTACAAAAAAATGATATGACGACGTAAAATACAAAACTATTTTTAAACTCCCCAAGGTATATATAACCTATCAAGTAACAGCGAATATTATTTTTAATGATGTTTAATAAAATATTTTTAAAAATCTCAAAAACTTGTCTCCTACAATTTTTATGTTGTATGACACCTCCGTCACGTGGGTTTTCATTCGAAATAGGTATTCACGCAGCTCGTGTTTGTCACCCCCAATAGGCATTTTAGGCCTCCCCCCTTGCTAAAATTTCCTCTCTGAGATCCAGAGAGATTAATTTATAGTAAAAACAAAATGTGACAAAGTGATGGAAATGTGACAGAGTGGTAAAAGTTATGTAGGTTAAAGAGAAGAACAACCCACTGCTTGCCGATTTCTCTGAAAAAAAACCTTCATAGATCAGTGGAAAGCTGTATAAAATAATATTTGGTAATTGGTCGAAATATACAAAAAGATATTGTGTAACATTTACCTAACCGTAAAAAATATTAACAGCATATATTAACATAAGAATAAGGATATACTTTCATACTTGTGATCGGTGGCTATCATCTCCTGACTACTTTCCTTTATTAGCACGACGGAAAATTTAATTAATTAAAGTTTTAACAAGAAGTAACCGGGAAGCTGAATGGTGAGACGGCGAGGAGACAAGATGGAGGGACAATTCAAAAACCGTCAGCTAATTATTAAAAGAGGGGCATTGGTTAATCTATTTATATTTTTACCACTCGCTAAGAAAACAGAAGAAACATTTTTACGAGTTTCAGAAAAAGATTATTACAATTTTTAATTAAAATGATTTAAACAAGTTTGGCGGTACGGAAGCATATAAAAAAATAACTTTTCATATTGTCATAAATATTGTTGAAGAAGGAAACCAGCGAAGAAAATGCATATTTATAATTCCTGAGACATATCTTCCTGACGATAAGAAATCTGTAGCGAAACAAATGGGATATGAAGTAAGGCAAAAACAAATACGGACTCAAGGATATTAAAATATTCTAGCAGTGAAAAACCCGCTCCGCAGGTTTTTCGTTCGGCTTCGCCCAGGTTTGAGCATTGGTGACCATTTTATAAATTTGATAGGAACCGGTTCTAAAAATAGCCGGTTTCTCGGATCCAGTGACATCTAGTCACCGGGACACAGTAACCGCGATAGGCAATGATGTCATATGTAATATATAGCCGCGTGATACTATTATTTACCCCTCTAAGTATTACCGTCAATCTTTCCATATCCGGAGAGATACTCAAATTCGCTAATCCGTCGTACTTATACCTGCCTGGGGCACGACCTCATGCGATCTGCTAACGTATGTAGCGCGGTCCTTTGACGAATTCTTGAATTTGAAACCAAATTATAATGGTAGCTTTCTTTGAAACTTCACGTACGCACAGGTTTATGTGGCGCGGCGCGTACGGCACGGCGTCAGACATGCATTCGAAGTCGGATTCTTAAATTTGAACCGCGCAGACGCAAGCCTATTAATACTGTTTGATGATATTATTTGAAAGCAACAATGGAAGGTAACAACCGTAAGTTATTAAGCGTCATTTGTACTAATAAATTTTATTTTGTTAATTCAACTGTAGTTCACAATTTCTTCAATGTTTTGCAGAAAGGGCGAAAGCACCTGATCAATGACATTTTTTAAAGAGAATCTTTGGAGGAACTGATCGGCGTAATACGATCGAACCAAAATCAAATCGAATACTTGGCGTAAGAAAAAAATATTTTGGGTCGTGTGGAGTGAACAAAGCACGGCAAAAATGTTTTTTTTTCATCAAAAACTACTGATAATTTGTATTTAAAATGCAATAGAGATATGAATTTAATTCGTTGCGCATATAGGAGCGAAATCACTGTCCCTGTTGAGAATGTCAACTCCGAAAAATAACACAATAACGCTTTGTGTAAAACAATTTGTTGGTTAAAGACCGCCTCCAAGGGTAGGTGGCAGTGGGTGAAGGGATGGAGGAGGGAAGTGGGGAAGGGTGTTGAAAATCGTTTATCGGGAAATATAGGGAGATAAAGAAATTGCACTGCTGAATAATTTTATTTTAAAAATCAGTTAATTTCTTCAAAGCTCTTCTTTTTGAATATGAAGAAGTATGCGACGATAGATATATTTGTATGTATTATCTTTCACCCTGAAGAAGGAATATTATAGAACCAACATTAAAAAAAATATGATCTAAAACTTCAATGAAAAATTTAACCAAAAATTCAACAAATTTTCGGTAACCGGACAAAACCGAACACATCTGCCCTGATGATAGACACTGTAACGCTTTCCGAAACGTTGGCTAAAGAAGGAGCATAACACCCCAAAACCAAATAACGAAAAAAAGTTAAAAAAAAAATTGATCATAAAAGACTAGATTTGGTAAGGTTAAGATGAAGCCATAGTAAATAATGCAAAATCACACAAAATCATGTATTTTTGTTTTGAAAATTTGATCGCCTAGAAATATTATAGATGCTTCAATTAAATAATGCGTGTAGAAACATATCTTGTCCCTTAAAAATATCGGTCATTTTTTTATGTCTTTTAAAAAGCCTAGAAAAAAATAAAGTAACAGGTCTATAAAAAAACACTTTCAAGTGCAAACTCTCCTACTTATGAACATCTTTTCGGATATGATTTTATTGCTTATTGTAGCAAATTTAGTTTCATTTATGATAATCGCAAAAAAAAAATTGATATTTACGCCCGATATTCACAAAATAAAATAAAATATGCATATTTGCGTTGTTATTTCACAATACGGCTGGCAGCCGACGAATGTGGATTTTCAAAGTGACCCTTATGTCGTTCACCGAAGGACTACTGGCTTGCCACACCCCACTTCCATTCAGAACCGCCCTGGCCGGAGCAGGGAACAGACGTGTGACTCCACGTCGCTCGGTTCCGTGAAATTAATTTTAAATTTCCTTGTTATTACAATAAACAATGTGTAAAAAAGGAGTTAATGTTTTTTTAGGCCTTTACGAAATCAACCTGTAAAAAAAATTTCTCAAATACCTTTTTCAACCGTTCCAAAAGCTTTTTCTCAAATATTTTTAAACTCCTCCCACAAAGGGCGTGAATTCCGACTTCGATTTTTCCCTGGACTATTGGATCCCCTTAAGTGTATTTTTCCTTCACTTATCTTCAATGTTATGGGTTGTTACTGTTCTGTTAGGTCACGGGATCGAATAATATTTAAACCCTGGTAGGAAACGAGCCATTTTGAAGTTCAGAATTGTTTCTATTCCTACAAATATTGTGGTCATTCTGTAGATGACGAGATCCTTAATCGTTCGATCGCCAGACCCCAACGAGTGTTTTTGATACTACTGAAAGTGGCGCTTTGAGCGGAATATTTATGAACACAGCCTTTCTGGATTTTTCCAACAGGTAAACGTTAAAGCTTAATTAATTTCCAAGGTACTGAGCCGTTGGGAATAAACGAAGTTATCGTGCCTCTTTGATGGGCTTAATTCGGGAAATGACCGCGTCAAACATTACGAAATATTGTGTATATGTATATATTTTTAATAAAGCTTTAAAAGTTTTCAACGAAAGCGGGTGGGTGCGGCTTTTACAGGGACGGGATTATAAAATAAACTTAGCAAATAGTGGATAATATATATCAACATATTGCGATGTACTAAAATGTGTAAAATAATTTATTGGTTATTCTTTATGTAAAACCAACCAATAAATTGTCTATTTACAAAAATTAAATATGATAAAGTTGATTTTATACCAAGCAGATCGATTTCTACTATAAATTAAATTTGTTTATCTGTAGCAGTAAACAATTTTGAACGTGAGTCTGGCATCCAGAAACTTCCCAGCTTTTTCTGAGTTGAATGCCAATATTAATTAACGTCGATTCCATCATGAGCTGTGGAGCTTTAGAATGACAACATTTTTACTATCAAAAAGAAACCCAAGATGTTAACAATATTGTTTGATAGATAAACACATATTTCTCAATCTAAAGAAAGTGGGTATTTTAGCTAGTTTTCTTTATGCGCGTACCGCACAAGATTCCCCAATTTTGAGCCAATCGTTCAACTGTCTGGAGCCAATGAGACTATGGTATCCACAATTTGGGGTTTGTTGTGACGCTGAAGGTACTGGGGAGAAGAAGATAGAAACATAGAAAAGAGCAAGGTAGAGAAGTACCTACATATTCAGTTCTTGTCACCAAAGGCGTATAATGCCATTTCAACTCTGCTTTCCCAATAATTCTAGAACGTACAGAATCTATAGATATTATTTTGAATGAATAAATTGTGAAATAACACAAATCTCCAATAAAAATTATTTGAGCACGTTGGGTTTAAACACGCCAGCTCCAAATTTATAGCGAGGATCGTAACCACTCAACCATAGAGGCCCTGAAAGTGTAATTAAAAGAGACAGAAAATAAGTAGAAGGGTGAACATAAAAATTTCAATCATTAATTAACAAATTATCAAAAAACAAAGGCTTCAACGGTTCGTCCACCTTCTTCTGAGGCGGAGACAATCTCCATTTCAAAATGATAATATCACAAACAGAAACCCCCGGGATTGAATCAATGGTCTAAGGGTCCAGAGTCCAGAGTCCAGACTGGATGCTGCTATCAGTTGATTGATCAAATAATGAGGGTGAGTAATTAAAATCGTGATTGGGCCGGCAACTCCAGACCAGCTAGTTGCTAGGCCACGTTTGATAAGTAGGCATCGTTTCGACTTCGTATTATTTGTCATGATTAGTTTCCTTATTTTGGATGTGGCGCGCGGTCAGTGCTGATTGGCAGGAAACGGGGAGATTTCAGTTTCCGGCCGGCGATATTTGTTTTTTTGGTTTCCGTGAAAGATTAGGGATGTTTTATTTAAACCTCATTAAAAAAAAACAGAAAATGCAGTGATAACTACAATACGGTATTTACAGAACGATTCTGGCTCGATTAATGGATAGCGAATGTTATAATTAAAACCTTAAGATATTTCGAGGGATTGCATTTTCTCCAGGAGATTAACCCTTAGACTGCCAGCCAAAATGCCAAGCAGCCTGCCATACGCCGGCTGACACCGCTTTCGTAATAACCTAGGTAACTTGTTTTAGGCAATTCTGTAATTTGTACTGTCTTTAATAAAAAAAACACTCGATTCTTCAACTCGCAGTACTTAATTTCTAAGGGATCTAATTTTCAAACCAAAATCACATGATTTTGCAGCACCTTTACACTATATAAATATTATTAAGATTTAAAAATTAACATATTTCTCTTACTCGCGAGGGATGTTATGCTCTTGTGGAAGAAATCTTACCTGTCGATGGATTCAAAAGAGAAAATTCACGGCGGATAGGCTGAGAGGTAAAATTGTCAATCATATGTCCAGATCTCATAGTGACAGTGAAAAAAAATAAAAACACACATGTTATTAGAGAAATAAATTATAAACGTTGCCTACGTTGCCACCTCACATTTTGTCGTTTCGTCATTCCTAAAAAATTCACAATTTTTTTTTTCAAATTGCGTTCGAAAATTTTGGTTGCTTTAAAGATACATTCAAATTATTTTGTGGTTAATTTTTAGATTTGAATGTATAGCGTATTGTTTTTTCTTTCCAATACCGTTTAGATTATGTTTCTCACTATGATAGTTAGGGAGACACAATGATTTCTATGAGACCTATGTGAGCTGGGACAAAAATGGTCTATTGTTATTAAACCGGTATATATCGCATCTTTTACTACTGTGATGGATTGGTATGAATACTGTGTGTCTAAAGGTTTATTCCATTTGCTCGATAATACTTCAGAATACTCCTCTATAATTCAGTCCCTATATCGTATATTTGACTATCATCCAATATCACCAATATTGTAAACACCCTTGGCAGAAAGCATCAAAGCATAAATCTTAACACAATTTCTTCGCTTTGCAAGTACTATTCTTTAACATTCGACTTATTCTCACATCTCAGGTTTAGGTTACAGTTTCATGATCGGAAAAACTCAGAACTTCTTTTAGTTTCTAATAAACGTTGCACAAAAAACATTTTAGCTAAAGCGAGAGCATACCTTGGTAAATACAATATATAACTAGCTGAAGTCCCCGGCGTTACACGGTCTTTACACAGAGTTTTTTCAAAATGAGACTTAGACAGTGAATCCTTTTGAAGGTCAAGTGCGCAAAATATGTCCATAAAACAACACTGTGCTATTTATTTATTGTACTTCGAACTTCAACACTATTCGCTGTTATGAATAAACTCCGACAGAAATTGAGGTAAAAAAATCATAGTCGGTATATTTAAAAGAACAAACTAATAATAATAAGGTTATTAATAGCTTGTTAATTTCAACACAGTCGATACCTATACCTACAACACCGCATTCTGCAACCAAGTAATGGCGATAATTCCAACACAAGTGACGTGAGGCAATATTATATCAGTGAGCAATAAACTCATTAATTTAGAGCTTAAAATTAACCGGCGACAAAAAACGTCCGCAAGCAATATCGATTGGAAGCGCGTCGTCACGAACTTAATCAAAACGTCACGAAATTGGAATTAAACTCGGAGAAGCCAGTGAACATGGCTAGTACTATTTATTGCACATAGTAATCATATCCTTCTTCGCCGAGCTAATAGCAGTAAAGTTCATCGCCGTAACCCCTGTTGCACCGAGATTAAACTTGCCCGGAACTACAGATGCAGTTGTATGGGGCACAAGTACAGCTGAGTAGACCGTCTCAGTGTCCAGGAGAGCTCGGGTCTCACTCACACAAACGTATTATTTTATCGCTAAGTAGTTATTAGATGGACTATCGGGTGCCCGAGTGTTCTCTTGTGATACTGATAGCCTTTCCGTATTAATTGGAGAAATAAACAGGGTAATCCTGGCTTTAGAAAAGTGCCCATTTGAAAATTGTGTTGTTTTGATCATATTACGCACATTAAGGGGTTATACACAATTAGAATTTTCAAGAAATTGACTTTTTATTTAATTTTCGTAATGTACATATATTTAAGTACACACACAGAAAATTTCACGTCAATCCGGCGATTGTTTTCGGAGTTACACGCATATTTGTAAGACGCGTCAAAGCATTTGAAAGCAGGAGGCAAACTTTAAACGCGTTTTTCTTTTCTTGTGTTTTTAAAGTCGGTGGCCATGATGTCTCGAAAACGGCTGGACCGATCAGTCTCAAATTTTAACAAAAGCTTCTTAAGTATATTTTTTAGTAATTAATCGAAGGTCGGTTCTCGCCGATAAATACATATTTAAAATTTTGGTTCAAAATCGACTTTTTTTTGAGGAGCCGCCATTTTGTCAAAAAATGTAGTTTTGCTTTGTCCTTCAAATAATTAAAAGATTATACATTATTCTAACGAAATCCGTTTGGTTTTTTCATTTTAAATGATCCAATCTAGAGATATGGTGGTCACCACAAGAAGCCTTTTTTGAGAGGAGCTTCTGGAGATCAGCTATAGCAGCTTTCAAAATTATTATTTTTACAAATACAAAAATGTTTAAATACGGTTAAAAGTTACTTTACTATGTGTACAAACTTTTACATTAATAAATATAAAGGTTTTCTCAGAAAAAAATCTTGAATAATCGCATTTTTTGGGCCTCCTAACTTTATATAACCCCTTAAGTGTTAATACAATTTTTTGTGAGTTTTGTGTAAAAATGCCTGCGTTGTGAGATAAATTTATGAAGATAAAAACATTAAAAGATTTAAATACATGTTTGGAGAAAAATAAAATTTTACACTCGTGGATCCGTGGAATTAAAACGATAGTTTAAAGCTCTTAAATTTAATTCACGTTAGCGCCATTTTATTGTGTTTCTACTTCGACAAGGATCACATTTAATCGATTTATACATGTTCTTCTTCTTTTTCGTTTAAAAATCAATTTTGTTAATGTTTTATTCCATGGTCTGCTAGGGGGTAGGGCGATGTCTAAGTGGCGTACTGTAATATTCAAAGCTCTCAGTACATATTCAAGTTTATTAATGGATTTGTAAGACAGCATTATCCATCCAAGACGTTTGAAATGTTCTTCAGAAGGACAGGGCAAGGAACACGTGAGAACTGCATCAGATCTAATGCAGGATGAATTATTCAGCGCCCACAGCGGTCTGGGATGGGCGGGGTGGGCGGGGTGAGAATGCGAGGGTGAACCACCCCTTCACAGGGCGGGGGACGTCCGCTCTCATAGTGTATTATGGTAATGGAAGAACTCGTAAATGGCGGATTTTTTATCTCCATCATAAATGTATAGGTAAGTATTTACATGCGTAGGACATAAGTGTTGTGTGGCGCCAATTACGAAATGACTGCCAAGAAATAAAAGGTAAAAATCCACGTATTTAATATCAAAGAACCCACTCTCCTCTATATATGATTAAAATCAACTAAAATGTTTAGAAAACTTCTTTTACAAATTGGAAGACCGGGTCAATTAGGACCCTTGTTAGTTCACAGCCGTTTTCGTTGTTGTCGTTTCAGGGCTTTAAGGGGTTATATACAGTCAGGAGGCTCAAAAAAGGGATTTTTCAAGAATTTTTCCTGAGAAGAATTTTAAATTTATTAAAGTAAAAAATTTTACACGTATTATGGTAACGTTTAACAGTATTTTAAGAATTTTTATTTGCAAAAATAATAATTTTGATATTTGCTATAGCCGATCTCCACAAGCTCCTCTCAAAAAACGCGTATAGCGGTGACCATCATATCTCTAGACCGGATCATTTAAAATGAAAAAAACCAAACGGATTTCGTTATAATAATAAATATTCCGCTAATTAATCAAAGGACAGAGCAAAATAATTTTTTTTGACAAAATGGCGGCTTCTCAAAAAAAAACGACTTTTTATCAGAATTTTGGCCTAGTATCGTTTATAAAAACGTATGCATTTATTGGTGAGAACAGGCCTTCGAACTTAAGGCCTTAATAACTGTAAAACATACTTACAAAGCTTGTGTTAAAATTTGAGACTGCGGTTCAGCCGTTTCCGAGTAATCTTGGTCACCGACTTTAAAAACACAGTTTTTAGAAAAACGTGTTTAAGGTTTGCCTCCTACTTTCAAATGCTCTGACACGTCTTTACAAATATGCGTGTAACTTCGAAAATAATCATCGGATTGACTTGAATTTTTTTGTGTATACTTAAATGTACATAACGAAAATGAAATAATAAAAAAATCGTATTCTAGAAAATTCTAACCGTATATAACCCCTTAAATCGGTAGCGGCTTTTGAAGTGTAGAGAAAATACTAATCGATATATATGTTGCTGAGATAACTAGTTTTTGCAACAACAGATTTTTTATATATACACATAATATAACCCAGCATTTACAATGAAATGCAAAGCGAACTAAATCATTGTGAATAAACTAAGTGAAAGAAGAAGTGAGTTAGGGGCTAATCAAGTTGTGTAATTCTAAGCCAAGATTCCGTGCTAACATCTTATTTGTCTCTCCCGAGGAGGGGGTTGGGGGTTGCGCGGGGTGGCGGGCGGTGGGCTGGCAGGGGCGAGGGGTGGGGAAGGTTAAGGTTCGTGGTTTGTGGCGGTTTTGCCGCTAATTCGCCAACAGCACGTCACCGCGATTGATTTATACTGCTTAACTTTAATGAGATAGGTACTACTAACAGTATAAAAAGGTTTCTATGCAAAGGGGGGTTATTGATGGCGGCTGCCCACAAAAACAGGAATATTTTACTAACAGTGCCAACGGTTGTTTATATTATTTACCCCCTTGATTTTAACTAATTTACTTTTTATTTTAAATACGCTTTTAGCCGGTTTACCGAGTGATCCAAGGCATTGAATTAACCCAGGCGTCGCGGGTTCAAACAGTTACTGGCTAAACCCTCATTATTGCATAAGCTACAATTTCAGCTTATACCTACTAATAGTTACTTGTAAGGGGAAATCAAATATTGTCAGGTCATTTGTAATCAAGCAATGTTCGTCCGTATTTTTAAAGTTGTAACCAACCACTACTTTCGCATTAACGACGCATTTATCATATTTATACAAAGGTTGCATTGAAGTTCTCAGTGTAAAAAGATTAAAAAACTTGTAAAATAAACCATCTTTTCAGGTGAATAGTGATATTTTTTACACATGTTCCACACAGGACGCCCTGAGAAAAAACTTTTGCCCCAGGGAATATGTCATCTTTGGGGATGCTGTGTAGGGGTTTTCTTTTTAGGTAAAGGAAGGGGAGGAAGTCCTGGGAAGGAAAAGGGAATGAGGGATGGGTATGAATCCGGAGGTCAATTGTCTAGGAGTGATGGACATATTGAATTCATACGTCCCACTGCAATGCAAGGCGATGGTTTGAGAGAGTCAAACTGGAGAGATCTATGTAGGATCTCCCTCACCCAAACTTTCCCGATCCGACCCGCCATGCAGAAGGTGGGCAAACTCATTGGCAGCCAAGTCCTAGACAAGCCTCACCCCATAAACCCGGACACCCCCTGCTAAGTCACCAAATTTAATTGAGATACCGCAATAAATCCCATCCCATCCCATGGTAGCAGTATAAAGTATTGTTTTCTGAAATTGAATTCTTTAAGTAGAAGTTCTGACGATAATGTAATGGGTCAAAGTAGAATCGCTTTGAATATTAATGTTAGTGCTGTGCAAGTCGGTAGTGCGTATTTTTGTTTTAATTCAACTTCGCTATGTATTCATCACATACAAATTATGTTTGAAGAACCCACACATTATTATTATTTGTTAAATTTGGCGGTTGAATTTGGCAGCCACCTCTGAGCTCCAAAATACTTGAAAAATATCCTCGACTCTGTGCAGAAACGGGCGGTCCGTTTGATAGATTCTCCCATCTTAACGAACGGATTGCAATCTTTAGAGCACAGGCGTCGGGTGGGAATGCTATCCATGTTCTACCGGAATTTCAATGGAAGATGCTCTGAGGAATCAGCGTCATTGATCCCTTCGGCACCGGTGCATAGTCGGGAGACACGCCAAACGCGCGCCCAACATGTGTACACGGTTGACATTTGTCACGTGAGAACGGGTCGTTTTTTCGACTCGTTCTTGAGTTCAACAGCTCGGCTATGGAACGATTTGCCGCATCTGTGTTTCCTCCCTCCTACAACATGGGTCTTTTCAAGATCAATGTTCATTCCTTCCTCTCCTCAAAAAGACCCTCGACACAGCATCCCAGATGACATAGTCCCTGGGGGAAATTATTTACCTCAGGGCCTCCTGTGTGGAGTTAATGTAAAAAAAAAAAAAAATATTATGCCATCTGCAGTTCAAAAACTGATTTTTTCTTTCTCTCTTATTGTCCTATGTTTTTGTGCTTTACTTTTTACTTACCGTCTTTACTTTTATGTACCATGTGTAATACCCTTCGACCAAGGAAGGTAATACCTATTTATGTTATCTTTGTCATCTAATCACACCTGTATGCACTAAATCATAAAAAAATTAAATACATTTAAAAGCCCAAAAGGGCTTTAATGATTAATAAATAAATAATAAAAAAAATAATTATGTAAACCTGCAAAATGTAAACTGCAGTGGGTCAATTTCAATCAATCCTTTTTAAAAGAAAATCATCGTAAAGCATACATAGGATTGTATTACAAAACAAGATCGCAGTGTATTTATTAATCCAAAATATTCAGTTATTAAATACCTGAATCGTAGGATTTAATACCATCGAGGGAAATAAATAAAACACTGTGAGGATTTCACTCCCGTATTCGTAAAGAGATTGGTCGAGAACGAGGGGAAAATATTGGCTGGCGGTTCCGTTTTCTAGTTCAGTTCGAGCCAAGAACTATTTTTCATTTCTCCGAACAATACCTTCATGTCGATTTACGATAAAGCCAACTTGGAGTGAAGGGGTTGTTTAATAAATTTATTAGTAAAGTGACGTTTACAGTATGTTACCACCTACATTAAATTCTATGAATCTATTCCATGAATAATTCCATGATCTTAAATACATAGCTTACAATCTGGAAAAAAAAACATCGTACGGTGGTCCAGAGTAACGGCCGGCGTGGTCAAGGGGTAAGGTTCTTGACTCGCAATCCGAAGGTCGGGATCGAATTCCGGCGTGGGAAAATAAATTTTATTTCAATTAATTTGTGTTGTTTCACGGTTAATTCATTTAAAATAATATTTAGTATATTTATTTGAGACAAGTTCCAGAGGGGAAGATATTCTCAGTATCGCGTAAGACCACCATTCAGAATTGAAACGTTGCTTGAAATGGCTTAAGCCGGGTCTGCCTCACAACATATCTCGATTGGGGATGCCATAGTCACACTGGCTCCAGGCGGGAACAGCTGGGACTTTTGAGGAATTCACATAAAAAAAGAGATGCCAGAGGCACCGTAAAATTTGTACAGCTCTCTACAGTACCAAATTCCTAGTACGTTTAGGTAGGTTTATAGCTATCCACCCCATTTATCTACCAGCTATCTACCATCACGAAATACGGAGCTTTGAAATATCCATTTAGCTGTCAAAAAGAAGACATATTTATTTTATACATTGTTGTAGTATCCAAAAGTCAGTACCGATATTTTACAGATCTGTTCCTTTTCCATTTATTCATTAAAGCGGCGCTTCCCGGCTCAAAAAGAAGAAGATGGAGATATATGTAATTACGAATTTTGGACAGAGATAAAAGATAAAATTGAAGCGAAAATTACGAAAACGCTTAATAAAACATGACTCGTTTAAAATAGAGCAAAAATTTCGTGGAACATATCTTAAGTATCATTTAAAGAAACATTGTGAATTTTTTTACAAATGTAACTTGTAAAATAATAGAAATAGACTTGTTTTCAATAATTTTCGGAGCATACTTTGCGATTTTTTTTCTATCGAATTTCATATAATTTGCATTTCGGCGTGGAACATATCTAGATATCATCTTCAAAAATAACATATATTTTTTTAAGAGCTTAAAAACTTCAAATGTTTGTGGAAGATATGTAAGAAATCGGTAGAAATTTGGGTAGCGACGACTTAATAAATGTAGTTCTTTAATTTGCCAACAAATCGTTTTTATTTTTAACTATAAACAATTCTTAATTATACACAAATGTAAATAAAAAGCAAAAAGGTAAACAATAACGTAGCTTACTGAGCACCTATTTGAAACAAGTGTCGGCATGTACACAAAACTAAAACAAGAAGTAATAGTCTCAAACCGCCTACTAAACAGATCTGTTACAAATTACTTCCCATGGAGCTTACCAAAAATTCCTTCCAATTTTTCTTCTTCCTCACATCGATAGTAGAGGAACCGGTGGATGTGTAGTCTGTACGGAGTCTACTACCCGGTAGGTAGATACTCTCAAGTGAGGGCCGCAGCGGCTCTCGGGTCGGGCCTTATTGATTACACCGGCCGCGGCCGTCGATTTATTTCCGACGCGGTTATCTCTTGTTTACGGTTATAGCTGAAACATATTAGGTTGCTACCTCCACGGGGAAGGGGGGTCTGGGGAAGACCCCCAGGAATATTCAGGTTTTGTGCAAGCCGAGTGTTAACTTTCTTTTTGCTCTTGATCTTAAACGGCAAAACAACTTCATCATCAGGAAGAGCCTCAAAACCAAAGGCTTCGTAAGTTTTTAAATTGTTTATGAGAAAGAAATGTTCAGATTGGTGTAGGTTTTAGTACGTACTTTTCGTCCGTCATATTATGGAAAGCCAACTTCTCATCACGGTGTTATTTTCAACCTGATGATAATCAACTCGTGATTTAAAATTATATATTTTATTATAATGAGTATCAGATTTTTCTGTTCTTTTATAAGGCATGGAAAACTGCAAACTAAACTAATTTGACGGTCTCCGTGGTCGAGGGGTAAGGCTCTTGACTCGCAATTCGAATGTCGCGGGAATTTTATTTCTTTTTTTTTATCGAAGGAAGCAAATACTTTGGGGTAAGAGTTTTGGGGTAAGGTAAGCAAATACTTTTTTTAAATGAAAAAATACGCTTTTTAGTGCACCACTTTTTTTATAAATATTTAACAGCCGACCGGGTTTCGTTTAGCCCAAGCTTCGTCAGTGTTTATTATATTAAGTAAAGCCAATTACATACAGACACATACATAAGTAAGTATAACAATGAATGAAAGAAATGGAAATAGAAAAGAAGACACCTTATTGGTGACACAAATAGATAAAATAGAAAAGAGTCCTAACGAAGCTTGAGCTAAGTGAAACCCTAGTATAAAATGAAGTCGCTCGTGCTGTCTGTACGCTTACATCTTTTAAACTACGCAACGGATTGATGCGGTTTTCACCAATAGATAGAGTGATTCATGAGGAAGGTTTTTAGGTATTTTTTCAAATTTT
Source organism: Glyphotaelius pellucidus (assembly GCA_936435175.1). Lineage (NCBI taxonomy): Eukaryota > Metazoa > Arthropoda > Insecta > Trichoptera > Limnephilidae > Glyphotaelius > Glyphotaelius pellucidus. The sequence continues at coordinate 1,598,012 of OW386541.1, forward strand.
TTAAAAATTTATTTTTTATTTATTATATGAATACCGCACAAGAGTCCCAACTGCTCCCGTCTGGAGCCAATGAGACTGTGACATCCCTAATTGGGGTATGAGGCTGAAGGTAGTGGGGAGGAGAAGGACATGGGGAAGAGGAAGACGGGAAAGTACTTGGCTATTCAGATCTGGTCACCAAACACAGCCAAAGCCATTTCAAGCAACGTTTCAATTTTGAATGGTGGTCTTACACCAGGGCAATACTGAGAGTATCTTCCGCTCTGGAACGTGCCGCAAATATAATATATATTATTTTAAATGAATAAATGGTGAAATAACTCAAATTAATCAATTAAAATTTATTTGCCACGCCGGGATTCGATCCCGCGACAACATACCCCAATTGGGGATGCCATAGTCTCACTGGCTCCAGACGATAGCAGTTGGGACTCTTGTGCGGTATTCATATTTAAAAAAAGTTGCGTTATTCCGTGCAGTTTGCTCTGATAATAGTCAACCTCCGATAAGAGAGGCCACAAAAAATGACGATAAAGAAGATCGAAAACATTGCATTTTATCTAAAAATAATAACTGAAAACAAAATCGCAACATACTCGGCAAAAACAGCAATTCTTTCTTCGTTTCTTAACCCCACAAGCCATGATCTGATTTAAATTCACTCGCGAATCTTTCTAATATTAGATTCAGAAAGTAAGCAAGTAAGCAATAATGTGAGGGTGACTGGTCTAGACCAGTGGCGCGCTTTGGGGGCGGCGGGGGAGGCGGGGGAGGGAATCGCCGATAAATTGGCCCAATCCTAATTCCCTGTATCGCAGTTTATCTCCCGGGCACCTGGCGCGCCACTGAGCATCTTGGATTTATGGCCCCACACATATCATCGCCGGCGCCACTGCAATTCGCAGATTCAAGAAGTGTAGAGAATACGAATCAAAATGAAAGTGTGTGGGTAAAATTATTGTAATCTGATATTATACTTTTAAGTTACAGTTGATAAAGTAGGTACTTATCCATCTCAAGAACGTTCAAAATAACACATCGATGGCGGAAATTTGAAATCATAAGTCGTTCAGGAGAGCAAATAACAAAGTTTAAAAAAAAATCATACCTCGTGTTTTGTAAAACCATAATTATAATGAATTTTTAATTTAAAATTGCTTTCGGAACATTTTTTGTAAAATTCTTTAATAACAGAAATAAATTTATTTTTAATTTTTGAGAAAAAAAGCTTCTTAAAATTCACGTCATAAAGGACACACTTATTTTCCTAGAAATATTTCGATGACGCAGATCGAAGGGGAAAAAACGGAGAAAAATGACAGGTACTAATTTTTGGATTTTTTTAAATTTCCGCCATCGACATGTTTTTTCATGAAACAAATGAAATAAATTGGCTCAGTAGATAAGAAAATCATAGACAAGAGTCCCAACTGCCCGAAGTCAGTGGGAATCAATTATCACAAATTGTAGTATGTTGTTAGGCTGAAGGAGTGGAGAGGGGAGGTAATTAGAAAATTGGAAGGTATTTAGTTTTTCAGATCTGGACGCTGAAACGTGATCAATCACTAAGGCAATATTTAGAATACCTATATTTATTTTAAATAATTGGTATCGGGTGACCTGGCGTAGGTCACCTCAAGTGGTTCGCTACATTTGGTGACTAAGCAGGGATGCCGGGTCCAGGGAAAGCAGGGCCCTCGGAACTTAGCCTTGCGCCGCAGTTGGAGGTACAGATTCGGTGACCGGACAACCCAGAATCATGCAACTTCAATACCTATTTTGAATTGTCATTAAAAGTGATGAAAAAATTATTTAACAGGTTATGTTAGGTTGGGATTTGGGCTATTTTTCATTTTTTTATAACTTTTAGAGGGGTGTTGAAATTGTATCATTCTGAGTTGTCATGGAGCCATAGATTTGTATGTCCGTCACTCCTGGACACATTGACCCCAGATTCCTACCCACCCATGATACCCTATTCCTTCCCAGAACTTTCTCTCTTTCCTTTCCTAAAAAGACCCCCACCCAGCATCCCCAAAGATCACATAGTCACTGAGGGGAATTATTTTCATCAGGGACTCCTGTGTGGAGCTAATGCAAAAAAAAACGGTTTTCTTTGGGATTTACAAAACAAGTTTTCTAAACAATTTCTCCCATAACTTATCCTCTATGGATATTTCATCACTGAGAGGGTCGAATACGCTTTTTAATCCTTGACATGTCAATTATTGGCCATCCCCACACATGCGCGATGTCGAATACTTAAAGCAAAAAAGCTAATACAAAAGTCGTGCATCTCATTACGAAGTTTTCACACCTCACAAATAGGAGTTTCTAGGTCGTCTTTTCGAAGTTCAATTAAAACTTACTCAACTCATTTAATACTCGCAATGAAAACAAAAATCTTCAATTATTTTCTATAAACATCAATTTTTCACCCTTAACTCTTATTTGGCATGTGTAATCATGATTTTCCTGTAAAGTTTATCCTTTAGGATGGGTTGTTTCAAAAAATTTGATGGATTCATCAAATATTTGAAGTTGATTTTCACGTTCTGTGTAAGTTCTATTCAAGTTCTGTTATTACATCATTATAGGACAGTTGTTTCACAAAACTGAAATAATCACAGAACTTGAAAAGAACTTACACAGAACGCGAAAATCAACTTCAAATATTTGATGAATCCATCAAATCTTTGAAGTTAATTTTCACGTTCTGCGTAAGTTCTATTAAAGTTCTGTGATGATTTCAGTTTTGTGAATCAACTGGTCTATAATCATGTAATAATAGAACTTGAATAGAACTTACGCAGAACGTGAAAATTAACTTAAAATATTTGATGAATCCATAAAATTTTTTGAAACAACCCGTCCTAAAAGTTTAATTTCATCTAAAACGACTGTATTTTTTGAAGTTTAGATTTAGACGAAAAAAGAATAAAAAATCTTACCCTTCTTAAGCAGAAACGATGATTTGATTTGGCTTCGAATTGGCGGCTTATTAGGGGTATTCAGGTACATGGGTTGAGATTTGTTTATGTCTTAGCGGCGCATGCGTTTGCCCACCTGGTGCGTGGTGGGCCGGATCGAGTGACACTGGTTTAAAAATACCTTTCGATTTCTCCAGCCGAACTCTGTCCGTCACCCCTGGATTCACTCACCCCCAGATTCCTACCAACCCCTCATACCTTTTTCCTTCCTAAAACTTCCTCTCCTTCCTTTCCCTCTACACAGCATCCCTTGAGATGAAATAGGCTCTGAGATTTTTTTTCCTCGGGGCTTCCTGTGTGGAGCTAATGTAAAAAAATACATATTATATAATTTCACTACAGCATTAGAACACAAAAAAAGTGCTTTAGAATTTGAGGTAAGCATGCGAATGAGTGATTAGACTGGTTAATTTCACAACGCAAATTGAGTAGGTAAGTACTACAAAAGAATGCTCTGTAGTTTGTGGTAAGCGTGTGAATGAATTACTAAACAATATATTTTACCAAAGCACCAGAGTTGGTAGGTACTAAAAAAAAGCTGTGGAGTTTGTGGTAAGCGTGCTGTAGTAAAATAACTAAGCTTTGTACTTTTACCACGGCACCAGAATAGGTTCTACAAAAATGCTGCGGAGCTTTAAGGTGAACGTGATATTGAATTACAAATTCGTCTTCATCGATACCTTTTTGCAAGTGTTTACACGGATATGAGTGATGCACCGATGAGGTGGCAACGGGGGTTGATTCGAATCGAAGGTATTTTAAGAGAGGGGGGCAGTTTCAGATAGGGGACTTGTCCGGATGGGGTGGGGTGACTTAGTACTCACCTCACGTAAGCAGTTTGACACGCGTAGAAAATCGTGTCATCTTATATACTGGTACCGAATAAGGTTGACACGAATTCACTGCTCACGAAGTTTACCGTTGCAAAAAACACAATGACTGTCGAAACAAAGGTATGTACAACAATCCGATAAAAGATTTTTTTTTTTTTTAATTACGAACTCGGGAATATTACATTAAAAAAGGAAAAACTATTATATTAAGACCTAAAAAACAAAGCATAATAAAAATTAGCTGTCTTGTATCGGCGTTGCTCTGGGTTTATTTGTGGTTTTGATTGGAGTAAAGACAATTTAGTTCTCATTTTTAGCGACAGGGTGAAAAGTTTTCCTTTACTTATTTATTGATTTTATTTTAGTAATTTGTACATCAAAGTTTACAAACTAAGACCCATTTGATTATAACTTATGTTCTATATTTTCTTTAACTTAACATGGCTCCTAGATTTTTTTTTTACATGAGCTCCACACAGGAGGCCCCGAGGAAAATAATTTCCCTCAGGTCCTATGTCATCTTTGGGGATGCTGTGTGGAGGGTTTTTTTTTTTAGGAAAGGAAGGAGAGAGGAGTTCTGGGAAGGAAAAAGGGTTTGAGGGGTGGGTAGGAAACTGAGGTTCAGTGTGTCCTGGTCATCCGCCTCCAAGACCTTACAAACCTCATCCCATGAACCCGGGCACCCTTGCTAAATCACCAAACGTAGCGAACCACTTGGGGTGACCTATGGCAGAGGTGTTTTCCGCCTCCCAAATTGAATACATAGACTTTAAAATTTTCGGCAGCGCATTATAATACTTCATCCCTTTGTATAGTAATAATTTTGTGCATTTGCTTTGTCCTTTTTTGGTAGTCTAATTTCATTGCGTTATGTCACTGAATGGCAACAGGTTGTTTATTATATTATGTATAAATATCAACACGTTCAAGGTCAGCATCTGTTTCACTTTTAGGCAATTTAGTTCCTTTCACTTTTTATTTACTTTTGAAAATCTATTTCGCCTAAATATTATTCTCATTGCCCTATTTTAGAGAATTTGCAATTTATTTTTTTCTCTGTCTTACACAAGAAAAGAACCGTTGAACAGTAGTTAAAATGTGGGGCAATAATAAGTTGTACACAGTGATTGTAGTTATTCTGGAATTTATTTTCCGAATTCGTCCCAAAAAAGAGATCTTTCTCCCAATTTTCTTGTGTAGACTCAGCATGCTTGTTACGGCCAGTGGTGAAAGCAGCGCTACTACATTCTGGCAGTAGAATGGCGAACCACATGCTTCTTTTCCCTCCATTCGGGTCGGACTCAATCCGAACGTACCTAATTAGTTCCAGCGTTAACTTCGTCCTGTAAGACATCGGAAAACGTCTTTGATAACTCATTACGATAATAACAAACACATGTCTGGAGTTCCAGATCGCTCTTCCCCGCCAATCAGAGCGCTCCTTCACGCGGGCCGGGCCAATGGCAACCCTCCACCGGCCTCCAATTATTCCCATAATCAATCACCGGCGGGTAAAGCCGGAAATAATTAATTTTAAACGTGCCCTCTGTAACATCATTACGGACACAACCGTCCTGACCCCAAAGCAATTAGTCAAATAGATCAGGTGAGGCGGCTCCTGTGAAAGACTTCCCGAAACTAATCTAATTTTCCCGTACCTTCTGGACGCGGGCTATTTTTTCATATTATAATATGGACTCTCTTGGCTCCTTCTGCGCTCCGGGCTGTCGAATTTATCTGGAAATAAATATCTATGTTAACGTCACGCAAATGGCTGTAACTGAATTACGAGTAAGTAAATTACGTTAAAAAGATTGAAATACATGTAAAATTAAGTTTTAAATTAGGTAATTAGTAATTATTACCGATGGATAATTACATTCAATAATTGAAGAAACTGAGTCGGGCCATGCTGAGAGACATAACAATTTGTATGAGACGATGTACGAATTTGAATGAAGCAAAGATAAAAGGTTAAATGTAAAAATTTTAGCCTGGAAAAGAGTCAAAGGAAAGTTTAATAATATTATTAATGATCTTCTCGGGCCAAATACGTTTAATTTGTGTAAAAATGGCAATATTATGCTAAGTAAGTCGGTGTGCCATTTAAATGTGTGTCATTGTGTGAATGTGTGCCATTTAATTGAAATATGTTTTTTTTTTAAGTTTGATAAAATACTAATAAATCTATATGCTCTCAGTGGCCCATAAAAGGAAACGAACAAGATATTTTTATTCTTTTGACTTTATGTCTGGATTAAATCTTCCACACACGGAAAACTTAACCCTTCCACATACATTTCCACAAACGATCCCTTCTACACACTTTTCCACAAATGATCATCTAGTCAATCCAAGCTATGCAATTGCACTATATAAGTATAATACATACAAAACAATAAAAGAACAACATGTCAACCTACCAGAGATTTTCATATCAGATGGTTCGGCTCGATAGAACTCCTAACTGGACCGATAAATCCAACTGATCCCTCAATATAAATATTTAAAAAATCTTTCGTAATCCTACATGTATTTAATATGACTGATTTTTGCATTTTTACACAGAGTTTCTTTGACAAATCTAATAAGCCTAAATTAATAATTAACTAATAATCAAGCAAATATTATTGTTATTATTATTGGATTTAAAAAGAAAGCTTGAAACTGTTCTCCAGAAAGATGCCACATTTTGAGTGTAGCCTTTCGTCGAACTATGACCAAACTGGACGGACTGTCAAAGGGTTATATCTATTGGCAAAGCCAATTAAAGTTAAGCGTTTGTTGTGTATGTAGAAACAAAGGCACCGTGCCTAGACGTGATTTGCGGTGGTACCAATGGGTGAAAGATGTTCGCGACACTCGTTGTCCGCGCGGTTTCATACCAATAATAGTTTATGGCCCATCTCTCTTGTTTCTGTTACTTATGGTTGACACAAAATAAGCCGGAACCATCGAAGCCTCGGAGCAGTAATTGAATTAGCACGCAGCGACAATCACCCTTGATGAAGATAGCCACAACAACGACAACAATGACAGCAGTGTTCAGTAATTACAATAACAAAGTAATACAGCAGTATTCAGCAATTACAATAACAAAGTAATACAAAGCGAGTGTCTGGGCTAAATATCCTTAGGGAGCCCCTGGAGGACTTTAGACTTTTGGGCCAGATTCCTGGGACCGCTGACAACCATTCAAACGGTTCCACTCGAGGCACAAAGTGAAGTGAGTCCCAAATTAATGAGACAGACTGTTGTGATAAAAAGGAAAAAATAATGACGCATGAAAATTAATGAGGTCCTCCTCACCGCAGCCTTGTTCTTGGGAGGAAAACTTTTCGGGTTTAGGGCGAAAGACGGGGTCCGGCCGGTCGAGAAAGCTCTCGCTTCGAGCGCGTTTATATTTTGCATGCGAGCGACGAATCTTCTTGTCAATTTAATTTCTATTGAAAAATATCACTTATAGCAATTTTTTCAATGCAAAAATTAGAAAAAATTGATGTATTTCATATAAATAAATATAATATGGCATGGCGCGATCGAGTGGATCAGATACTTGAGTCGGGTCATGTCAGGTGTCAGAATAATAAAAGAGTATGTGTAAGACGATGTATGAATGTGGCAAAGAGTGTGTGCCAAGACCGAGTTGTTTGGCGGTCCGTCCTCTCTGCCTACCCCAGCAGAGAAACGGTGTGATGGTTAGTTAGTTAGTTAAATATAATAAAGGTTTCAAGAAGTCACTGAGTATCGTCGTAAATAAATATAACTTCTCAAACGAAAAGTTGTTTCAAATGTCATTGATAATGTTTAGTCTCAAGATCAGAATATTGGAGGTTATCCACCACTTACCCGCCCTGATATGAGTAACAGATGGTTACTCCTTCAAGGCTTTCGCAAGGACTCTAATTTTTTTGAAAGAACGAAGCTACATTTAGTTTAGAACGAATCTAGACCTCCAAAGTCCCTGCACACATTGTTAGTAAGCAGTATGCAAATGCTTACATAATAAACTTGATACAATGGTGCTAGTAAGACACATTTAATGGCATGGATATATGATAGGAAGCAAGAAGGACAGCAGCTCGCGGGAGATTGTATCTTGCGTACGCTGCAAGCACCTGCAAGAAAGGATATGAGAAAAGACAAACATGGTTAGATAAAACAAAAACATGGCTCTGCAGTCGGGAGGGTTCACCCAAGATCAGAATAGTCGGGAACTTTTCAATCTACATTTTTCCGTTTTCCTTCCTCTCCCCAACCTTCTTCGACCTCACAAGATTCCCAAAATGAGGACGCCATAGTTCCACTAGTTTCTGACACACAGTAAAATATCATTTTAGTGATTTAGTGGAAGTATTTTTAATCTATAATATTTATAGAAAAAGGAACAATTGATAACAATAATTTTCCAATTTAGAAACATTTTAATATCCCATAGGTTCTGCATCTTTGCATAACGTATTTTATTAGAAATAAATATACACACGAGAAAAAATATTTTTCTTGTGGTATAAAAATATTGCTGCTTTTCAACGGAAGAATCAAGATTCCGTTGATCAATCCCGACTGTTGAATCGCCCTATGTGAACCGGCACAAAAGGAGTTAGGGTTCTCTAACAAGGGCCCGGGTTCATTTGGCTCGAGTGGCGGTCCAAGCGGCCCCCACTCCCTTTAATTGGACTCACTTCGGGAGAATTATTATCGGAGAAAGTTTTATCCCCCTTTATTCCCGACTCCCCATCCCCATACCCCCCCCCCCTCCCGCCCTTAGAAGAAAAGGATATGTAAAATTATTTTTTTGTTAACTATGTCCGTGTCCCAAGGAGGAGGTTGAGGGACAATTAAATTATTTAAGTACTCCCTTAAGCAGTAAAAAGCATGATAAAAATACACTTCGAAGAAAAGATTGCTCGTCAGAGCATCGGTGTCTGGTGATGTAACACTTCCCATACGTTCATATTATATTGTGTAAGATTAACTAAGGTTAAGATTAACGAACTAACGAAAACAAACTTTTTTCGCAGGGGTAGGCAGATGAAACTTTACACAAAACTGTACTTACATACATTACTAGTCCTGATTTAATTAACCTTATTAAATTTCATATACCCACGAGAGCTACTCGTTCCAAAATCTTGTTTAAATGCAACAATACTAGGACTGAGTATTCGAAACACTCGCTTGTACCTAGTGCTAGGTTGCATAAAATTAGTAATAGATACGCAGATGTGGCGGATCTATATAACTGCACGGAAGGTAGGTACAAGAGGGCTATACTATCAAATCTTTTCAATCAATATTAATTTTAATCAATTTAATCTAAGTCTACCTTATTCGTGCAGTAGAAATTCGTATGTACTTGAATCTCTTACTTATATCTGGTGTCATTTCACAATCAAATGCTACTATTAATTGTTATTCTTTCTTATAAATAATATAAAATATAATAAATAAATAAACAAATTTCATAAGTATCCTATTCGTATTCCACCTCTTGACATGACCTGATACAAGTTTTTGACTCACCTTGATCGTGCTATTTCTTTCTGTGGTATCCACGACTTCTTCTTCCATCCACTGTAGACGTCAATGTAGTATCTAAGGGTCCCTTCCTTACGTTTATATCGTGATTGAGCATACATGGTACTTCCCCATTTCCACCCTCTCCCCACTACCTTCAGCCTAACAGTATACCGCAATTGGGGCTGCCATAGTCCCACTGGCTTCAGACGGTTGGAAGGAGTTGGCTGAAGTAACAGGACATCATTTGTACTGCATTGAGTCAACTTCTTTCCTCTGTCAGTTCTACGCCTAACTGATAAAGGTTGGTAAAATAACTTCACTGTGATATTCAATGATTCAAAATATACCAAACACGCTCAAAGTACGCATCCACCAAACATACTTATTTCAGGCTTCGTTAATAGGCTGAATGAAAGCCTTCCCACACTCCACACGCCGTATTAAAGGTGAAAAGGGAAGCTGAATTAATAATAATTGAATATGTATGTTTAATGCGGCCAATTATTTTTTATTTGAGGAGGTCCGGCGGGCAGGACCGGCGCTATTCATTTAGACCGTTTGGAGGAGTCAGCTATAATTGGCGCGTAACGGCCCACGGGGGCCATTTAGGATGATTCACGGCTTGCCACTCTGGACCCGGACCTCAAATGAATATATCTATATACACAATAACACCCGTATTTAATCCGAGAGTGCACGGCGTATTGCACTAAATTGAAGCATGAAGAGAAATAAAATGACGGGAGATTAAAGCGCTCTTGAGTAAATTTACTTAACTAACAAACTAACTAACCATCACGCCGTTTCCCCGCAGGGGTAGGCAGAGAGGACAGACCGCCAAACAACTCGGTCCTGGCACACACTCTTTGCTTCACTCACATTCATCCATCGTCTCATACATACTCTTCTATTATTCTGACTTTTGAAATGGCCAGACTCAAGTATCTGATTCACTTGATCATGCCACGTCTTCCTCGGGCATCCCCGACTTCTTCTACCATTCACATTTGCGTCATATATTCTTCTTACATTACTTTCTTCGTTCATTCGCTCTTCATGCCCAAACCATCTGAGGGTCCTTTTCTTAATCTTACTCATTATGCTTACATCAGCCGTACATACTTTGCGGATCTCCACATTTCTCACACGATCATACATGGTTTTACCACACACACACGTCTCAGGGAACTCATTTCAACAGCATTCAGTTTACTTTCATCCTTCCTCTGCCAGTTCCACGCCTCACTGCCATACATCAGGGTAGGTACCAGGACTCCATTGTGGACTGCTTGAAATTTGCGTGGAAATTTGTGTTAATGGTTCTGCTGCGAGATCCTTGAGGAGTACGTATGGAAAAACCACAAAGGTACGACTGCGCTACTAAATTGGAGTTCCAGAAAATTGCAAGCGTAATAAATCATGAAATAAAAGCTTAGATTCCTGAAAACTGGAAGCGTAAAAGATCATGAAAGGAAAGCTTAGATTGTAGAAGCATATAAAGCGGATAGACAGACAAAAAATTATGTCCAAGAGAATGGAAGAAAAAGCCCAAGATGCTCGAGGAAGACATATATATGGGTTGTTCTTTTTAACCTACATAACTTTCACCACTCTGTCACATCTGCCTATTGGGGGTGACAAGTTTTTGAGATTTTTAAAAATATTTTGTTAAACACCATTAAAAATAATAATCGCTGTTACTTGATAGTTTATACCTTTTGGAAATTAAAAATAGTTTTATATTGTATGTCGTCATATCATTTTTTTGTAACATTATAAAATATACGAAAGTCGAGGTGGCAGAAGACAACTGTAATTTGTATGAAATACGCTTCTATCACGAGGAGTTAAAACTCTGTCACGTAATTTTTACTACAAAAATATAAACACATATTTTTTTAAAAACACAGTCGTTACGTCTTTAGTACAGCAGATTTTAAAGTAAATATAATATATATTGGTAATTCTGTTGAATTTTTCTCCACAAAAGAAGAACGACCCATATACGTATATCGAATGCTTAGTGTGGTCATGCCAAAATACGGTTTAAGAAAACAGTATGTTTGAAACGGTGTATGAGTGTGTACCTTTATGTATGACGGCCTCCGTGGTCGAGGGGTAAAGCTCTTGACTATGAATCCGAAGTTCGTGGGTTCAAATCTCGGAGCGCTTAAGTAAATTATGCATGATCAATTTTTGTGTTGTTTCACAATTGATTCATTAAGATTAACATATAATATAACTTATTTGCCGCGCGTTCCAGAATGGACGATACATTCGTTAATCGTCTTGAATCAGTCAGAATCGAAACTCGATGCCTAAAATAGCTTTAACCGTGTTTGATGGCTTTTTTCAATATTTATTTCATATTCCAGGTATTTTCCCTTCCATCCTCTTCTCATCTCCTCCCTCTTCCCACTACCATTAGCCTCACAACATACTCTGATTGGGGGTGCAGTAGTCTCACTGGCTCCAGACGTTTGGGAGCGTTTGAGACTCTTGTGCGACATTTAAATTTTTAAAAATATACAAACTTTAAAATAATGTGATTGAAGAAAGAAGTTTGTGCTGAGGCAGTGGTATTTAGCAGTTCATCCTTACTGCCGACAGCTTGTGCAGAAATTGTGTATTGGTTAGCGGAATTGGTAAAGCATAGTCCAGCCGCGACATGCCTTTATGCAAATTACCCTACAATACTCGTCAATAAATAAAGCTATTTGAGAACACACAACTGTATTCAATTAAACGTATTATTTAATTCTGGCAACAAAATTATTAATGAGTAAACTGTAAGTTTACAACAACAACAAGCTGAAAAGTATCAATTTCTCAATATCATTAACCAAATATTTTTCTGAATATAAAACTGCATTACCCAAGATTTATGCCGTGTTAAATAGGTTAATGCGTTGTAAATTAAGACATAAACAAAACGATTGGTTCTCCGCCCTTTAAAAAAGCTATAAATTTCAATTGCACGGGCTTCCTGTCACACAATTAGGTGGATATCTGATATGTAAAAAATGAATACGGTGCCATAAAATGAAAAGGTGTACTAAAAGGTGCGACTGCATTAATGCAGGTGTCGCTGGAGGAAGGATGTAAGATCCTGTCCAGTGTCCGTGGGGTGTTCATTTATTATTCGGGCAAGTCCTTCAAGAAGCTGCTTACAAAAATTGTTATAGAATCTAGAACATCACTGTAACAGTGCTAACAGTAGAGTTAAATTTACAGTTAGGAACATAATAATTTAGTAATAATGGTAATATGCCGCTTCGAAAATCAGCGAGATTATTTGCTGATATGTGAGTACCCAGGTACTCTTACTGAGACTGTTTACTTAAATGATAATTACAAACCGGTTTCGCCCAAGTTGCAACCACTTTACGAAATATTTTTTAAAATTATTATCGAACAACTTAAACAGTTCAATTGCTCGTAATGGAAATTAGGTTTCAATTTTAGAATTAGTTGCATTGACCTGGAGGTCAGGGAACAAAATAATATACATAGATAATATATTTTTTTAAATCTTTATTAATTAAATTACGTTGGTGATGTTCTGTACCTGTCTCATCAGGAACTCCTGTGTTACCACAAAATTAAACATTAAAGACAATGAGCATCGTACCATGGAGATTACATGCTTATAAATTGGCTTTAATAAAATCGTTGATGTTTGATCTGTCTTGGTTGATGATTCAAGTCTAGGTGTCTGATTAATATTTCAAATAATTTGTGTTCTGCCTAATGGCCAGAGTAAGTGCTTTGTATAGCTTTGTTGCAAAGTATCTGAAATTTCTTTGGCCCCAAAGGATGTTTTTGGAAAAGCGGTAAGTGAAACATTATGCCCTTTAGTTCTAGTATCACGAGCAGTTTGGATATTGTCAAAAAAAGTTCTGAGTTTGAAGAGATATGCTAGTACGTTTTTGGCATAAAGGGGCCATCCATAAATTACGTCACACCTTAAGGGGGGGGGGGGGGGGGGGGGGAGTAGAGAAGTGTGACAAGGGGTATGGGGAGGTAAAAAAATCATGATATTCTAGGGGGAGGGGGGCTCAAAAATGTGACAGGGGGGGGGGGGGGGGGTCGAAAAGTCATGAAATTCGTGTGACGTAATTTATGGATGGCCCCAAAGTTGCCTAATGTCCAGAACACAGATTCTCTTAAAAATTTGATTCGAACTGCTTGTGATCTGTAGTTTGAGAACAATCTTTATAATTAGTTTCCGAGATGGAAAAATCCGATCATTGCCGGCAATGTTTGCTGCTCCCCAAGCTATAATACCATACTCCATTAAAGATTGACATAGTGCATAGGAAATGGAAAAGTAAGTGATTATTCAATAAGAGATGTTTACAGAGTTTGAAAATGATCCTCTAAGCCGAAACACCTGTCGAAAAAATTAAAATACATTTATTTTTAAATAAAATTAATTAAAAAAAATATTCAATGAAGTTCTAAGAATTTAACACAAAAACAATTAGTAAGTAAAATTATTTAGTGAATACATGAGTGAATACGTGAGTGAGAACGAGTAACAGTCTTCTTACCTGTTCCAAATAATAATAATATCTAAAGGTAAAGGTGTGTGTATTAAGTTGCCACAGTCTACCTAGTACTGGGTACCACCAGCTGCAATACACGCCACACGCAGCCCACCGACCGGTGAGGAAATAATTAAGCCGTGATAGATGACACATTAGCGCGCTGGGATTCCCTCGATTAGGCGCGACCACACAAAGTCTCCGCTAAATTTACACATCACCGGTCTATACTTGCAGATTAACCTTTCGCTAGAATTATCTTAGTTTTGTCTTTGATATTGTTGTACATTGTTTATGCATTATACATGCAGAACTTATGAGATAGAATTATTAAAAGCTATTCACTAACTAATGATTAATTGTTAATAAACATTACGCAGAATGGAAAGAAGCTTTTGAAATGTGGATGTTATATTTGTTAATATTATTTTATGTAAGTACGATAGGCCCTGGATACGGTGGCACATTTTAATTAAAAAAACACTTCTGATCAGTTAAATAACAATGAGAAACAATGAGACGCGTCCGCGTTTCTTCTTGTGTGTGAATATTTCGAACAAAGAATTGGATTATTTTAAAACTTTTAATTAACATAACTTCTTTTCTGATAGAGATAAAATTGTTTCGCGAAATGTGGCACGTTATGCAGATGATTGCGCGTGTGTGTGTGATAACTTTCAGATGTGTAGCTTGAACAAAACACTATTTATTTGAAAAAGGAGGCAAGAGCTTTCTAGAAGCGACCTCTTTGAACCGCACCCCCCTTGGATCTCCCAGAAAAAATATTTAAAAAAAGTACGGAAATACACCGCTCTTCATTGCAACGATACCTGTATATATCATTGGTACGAGTGCAATTTCCTTGAATTTTCCGTGCAATTTTTAGCCCGCAGGCGTTTAACTATTGGCGTGATGGTAGCCAACTTCCGATAGGAGAGGACATCAGAAGAAGAAACCTACTTAAAATTCACAACGTTTGAACATTTTGTATGAAATGCAACAAGCGCACGCGTAGTTTAAAAAAACTTTTTTGTATTATGAAGTGTGTCTCTACATGCTTGTTTCTTTCACTTATTTGAACATCAAAAGGCAGTCGGTAAGTTGAGGTAATATGAATTTATTACGCCCTTGAAAACTCCGAAAATGGCAGGGTTTAAATTTGCAATCACTTTTGGAGCTCGAAAACAGCGCAGCGTTAAAATATATATAATTTTAATGTAATTTCATTTGTAAAAAAAAAATTCGACGTAAGTTTTAAAATATAAAGATGCGCTTAGAATGCAGGTGCAGGAGTGAGAAGATTGGTTTTTATTCACATCGATCCTAAAGTCGCATTAGCTGTCAAATAAATAATTCAAACCGACATAAATGTCAGTCATGCGAGAACCCTTTCGAATTCGTTAAGACGATTTCTGGACCGAGGATGGGAGGATTGATAAAATGTTCGTTTCATTTCACGACGCTGACAGGAGATGTCAATATTTTGGCGTTCGCTGCAATGGGGAACCGACAATTGAATTGTAAAAAAACCATCACTATTCTGAGAGATCAGCCCATATACAGATTTGCCAGTACGATATGATTGATACGTTTATGATTGCTCGAATCAAGTGAGACACAATGTTTAAATAATACAAGACATACACTTAAAACAATGAACGAGGTAAAGTGGTAAACGCAATAATCTTTTACAATACCACGAGCAGGTATGGTTGCTTGACATCAAGAAAAGAAGTATTAGTTTTGATTGATACTGATTTCAACTTTCATTGACTGAGCGCCCTGAATTCCCTTTTTAACTCGAGCGTTTTGTATTTCGTCTATCTGTAAATTTGTTTGTTTGTATTTTCAGTTTCCATTTCCACATGGTGGCCATTTTAATGGTTTAGTAAAGATTCTTATTTCGAATATGAAATCGTCGTGTTTATTTGAACTTTCTTGTTAGCATTTTTTCAATATTATTGCTAGCTTCAAGCCCGAAGAAAGTTTGAAAAAAAAATTATTGTTATTGAAATAGTGATTTTTTTGGGCAAATTGCATAATCGCTCATTATAAATATTTTTGTACATATAATATATGGTTTACAATTAAGTAGGTAGGTATTTAAGTACCTACTTACAAATCATGTACTTTCAGAAGAAATCTTGGTTGTTAAAAAAATTCAATTTTAAGTTAATTTTGAAGTTCCATTCAAGTTCTATGATTATTTTAGTTTTATGAAGCAACTGTTCAATAATTATATAATAACAGAACTTGAATAGAACCTACACAGAGCTTGAAAATTGCTTAAAAAAATTTATCAAGTGTTCAAATTTCGAAGTTAATTTTCAAGTTTTCTAAAAGATCCGTTATTATTTTTGTGAAACAACTGACCCATAACGATATAATAATAGAACTTGAATGGAACTTTTACAAATTCTGTGAAACAATTGGCCTTTTATGAGAGATAATTACAAACACATTTTTGTCTACTATTTACAGAACTACTAGTACTGTCAAATTATTGCTTTAAAGTACATATAACCATGTACACATGGATTCTGGCGAAGTAAGCAGAAAAATATAATTTGTAGGTATAGATCTGAAAACTTGTTTTAATTAATTATTCGCCTGAACAACTATTGGAACAAAATCCCAATTTTAATTACCCAGTCACCGAAGGAACAAATAACTAAAATACATAATCACATTACACTAAAGCAGAAATTTAATTAAATTTTCTGTACTTCTTCAAAGTAATCTCCGTTTTGGTTAATTAAAGAAAATAGACGAATACACTGGGCCCGTTCTCAATACATCGCTGGAGAATGCCAAACAAAGGAACGAATGAAAAATTTGAACAAAAAACCAATTAAATATAAATTAGCATTTCCCCTTCATACCTGAGTGATCGTATTATTAAAGCGGCGTAGTGCCTGTTCAACACCTGACCGCAAACGATTTAATTAAAATACCTTATCTTGAGGAACGTTCATCAGGAGATTTTGTAAGTTAGTATGTATCTACTAGTGAATACGGACAAAGCATCGACGGACTGGGGAAGCAGACATTATAATGTATTATACGCGATTCCGCATATATCAACATTATTCTTACACGTGTAGCAAAAACTCCTTGTTACGTCGGCCAGCAACAATGAATGCAACGCAGACCTATTGAAAAAGTGAAGCCAGAGTGATTTTTGCTTGATTGCAATAAAATGTACGAATGTCTGGCCTTCATATTTGAAAAGCAGATGATTTAATGTGGCATCTTTGATATTTTGTGTTTAGCAAACAATAATTGCTTGCGAATGTGAGTTCCCATAATTCTGTAATAATAAGCTACAGTTACGCTGCGTTTAGTTGGCTTGTTTAAATAATGAAATGCTTTAGTTTGACAGAAAAAAATTGACCGTAAAAATGATAGCAGCTGTCTTTTTCGTTTTCATACAAAACGTACAAAGTGGACGATCGTCGATGAAGCCCATGAGATCTCTCTCTGGAGCTACTATAGAACCCTTGGATTGCGAGATTAACACATAAAAATAATTGGTTTTGCACATACATAATTTAAATAATTTGATTTCAGTATAATATATTTTATCTCTCGAAATTTCACGAATAGGGGACATCAAAGCCCCATTAGCTCCATGTAGTTTAGTAAAGTATAACTGAAGGTACTACAAGGAAGGTATATCTTCAATATAAACATTCACGGCCTACCAGAGAGTCTAGTCTCTAGTCTAGCCGGATGGTGTTCATACACCTGTTTAGATACACACCTGAACCGTAGAACAAAGATGAACTAGAAATAAAATGTAGGCGTGTTTCTTGATTAAAAAATTTGACCATCATTTGCTTAAATTTCATACCCAGAACTGAGTTATTATTATTTTTTTTTTGAAAAATCGACAGTTTACATTTTTTTAGTTTGTACAGCCAAAATAAAATCAATTATGGATTTCCTCCTTGTGACTTTACCTCTGATTAAACAGCATAATAAAAAAAATTGAAATAATAAGATTTATAATAAAGGAATATGAAACCATAAATTTATAAAACAAAAGATTGTATAAAACTAAAATTTACATAAAACATAAAAATATCAATGCATTGGTATCCATAAAAAGCCAGGTTGTACATATAAGTTATGACGGTTCATTTCGATCAAATGGGATGGCAATGTCAGGAAAGAAAAATAGAGACAAGGATTTTTGTTATTGTTTTTGGGGTGTTATGCCGTGTTCCGCTACCTCCTTCTTTAGCCAACGTTTCGGACAGCGTTACAGTGTCCATCATCAGGGCAGATGAGTAAATGATATTGGTGAGAGTGTTTACTTATGTGTGTCGAATCGATACCGTGCTGCCAGCTCCATTTCTCTACGAGCTGGTGTTAGAAAACATTCAGCATGGTTTTTTGCGTTTAGCTTTGGTGTAGCCGTCAATTACTGGATACCAAGAACTATTGAGCTTAGCTCCGTCGTCTCTGTTAATATTTATGGGGTTTTTATGGATTTCAATTGCCTTCGTAATTAGGCGTGCTCTATAAGTTTTGGGTCTTCCCAGGACTTCAGGAACAAATCCAAAGTAATGGCCGGTTTCGCCTAATTACGGAGGCAATTGAAATCCATAAAAACCCCATAAATATTAACAGAGACGACGGAGCTAAGCTCAATAGTTCTTGGTATCCAGTAATTGACGGCTACACCAAAGCTAAACGCAAAAAACCATGCTGAATGTTTTCTAACACCAGCTCGTAGAGAAATGGAGCTGGCAGCACGGTATCGATTCGACACACATAAGTAAACACTCTCACCAATATCATTTACTCATCTGCCCTGATGATGGACACTGTAACGCTGTCCGAAACGTTGGCTAAAGAAGGAGGTAGCGGAACACGGCATAACACCCCAAAAACAATAACAAAAATACTTTTTGGCCGTGAAAACCTAAAAACATACCTAGAGACAAGGAGCCTGCTAAATGGGACAGAACTAAAATGTACCAAGTCAGTAGCGGCAGTAATTTCTATTAAATCTACATGGAAGTCATTTCTAGGGTACATCTATTCATTGATCTGAACCAAAGATATACAAGGTGTCCGAAATCTCGTAGTACAAGCGGAAAACTGGTGAATCTACATCACATAGAGAACCCAAATAAACATAAAGATTTTCAATTTAAGCATTTTTACAATTAAAATTTTAAAAATATTAAAAAATTCGGCGTTTTTGGGGTTAACGGTTTGACATTGGAGCGAAGATGCAACTCTAAAATTATTTATTTATGCTACTATTAATCTCTTTTCGTGTCCATAGTTTATTTATTTTCACCTTACTAATTTATTCTTCCACCTCTTCTAAAATTTCACTTCTTTTAAGCATTACAATATGGTTAATTAGCGTATTTACTTTGTTGCGTGGCAGTCCACCATTTTGCAACGGGCAGGGGCCAATTGGTAATTACTTGAAATTAATACGAACTCGCTCACTAATACTCACTACTTGACTTCATACTGGACCAATTTGAACAAATCTTGGGAGATAAATTGATAGCACAGATGGGTACCTACTTACATTATGTAGCAATGTTCCGTTTCCAATAACAAAACGCACATTTAACATATCATAATATTCTGCGTTGTATATTCCACAATAATTAATCAAGCACTATTGTTTAAATATGATAATAACACAAAAGTAATTCACAAACACACACTTTGATATAAAGTTAACAATTAACGAAAGGATTGTTGATATAAATCATGTCAACAGCGAACCGGCGTAAACTAAACTAATCTACCATAAAAAAGTCCAGGAATACAGGGATCCCCTTTTCAAAACGGTGCGGAGCGGTGACATTTCTTGTTCGTCTGCTCTTTCACGTGTTTATTGAACCGAGGAAAAAGAGAACGCAATTGCTGTGAATTAACCTCTGAGCTGCCGACGAATTATTTTTAATGATGGGAGATTTCAAAATAATGCGTAATATTGCAAAATAATCCGGATTTTTTTGTTTATTTTCTTTTAAATAGGTTTTATTACTTAGGTACTGTGATCGTCACTAATAATTAACAAGAATTTGACCAATAAAAAATTCAACTTCCGACTCGATTTACTCGAAAACGAAAGCTCAAATCAAAAAAAGTTATACTACAAAATCGATTCCAAATGTGATGTAGATTCTCCAGTTTCCCGCTTGTACTACGAGTTTCCGGACACCGTGTATAAGGGCGTGTAAAATGAACTCATTGAATCAATTTAACCTAATAAATTGGCCTGTTAAAGTGTGTGCACAACAATAAAAGAGCGTCGAATCACTTCCGTTTCACTTATAAACAATGTATTTATAGGAGATTAATCGTCGAGTCGAATCGATACTGATTATCGAATAAAGACATAAAATAATAATTTATCGATTTGAATATATACCTACAAGTACATACATAGTTTTATACTATTTTCTGAAGAACATTTTTTACAGATATTGACTGTTTTTGAGATAAAAAAAAAACTTTAAAAAAATTCTTCAGTGACGACTGACTCTCTTCTTTGAAAAGTGATAGGTATAAAATAATTGAAAAAAAAATCTATAAACCTAACTTCACTTTTAATGACTTTATATCACTTTTCAAAAGCGTGTTAATTTGACATTGTATTGAGTTATCCGGTTACTATATAAAAATTTGTTACTATGTATTAAAAAAATCAGCTCTTAGTAATATTTCAGTGTGCTTAATAACGAACCTTCTGTAGTCGTATTTTTTATAAAAATCCTCACTTGTCAGGTTTCCAAAATTTACTTAGCCATGGGCCATGGATTAGTCAAAGCATGCAAAATTTTCTTCTAAGGCAAAATGGCAATTACTGCCCAACCATATAATTTCACAATAAATAGCACTTGATCGAACTTTACTTATAGTGCAGCATATATCGACTGCGAAAAGCTACAAGTAAAATCGTCTTTGTTTTCACCGTTAAAAGTTTATCGAAAGATAAACTACAACTTTAAATAGAGAACTGCAGTCCAATTTTTTTTTTTTTATGAATGACCTTCTAACTTAAATAACTGCATATTTATTTTATTTTTATAGTTAGTTTTAATAGTTAAAATAAATGTCAAAGTTTTAATTTTTCAAGATCCCCCGAAAACCACCGTGACGCCACCTGGCCCTGTGACGTCATCTGCCCAAAAGTTTTAGTTATTTTCAACAGATGTTGTCATTTTGTATGGAAGAAGTGATGAAACTATTCAATAAGTTAAACGTTATTTAGGTGTAATTATTTATTTATTATATTATATTTATTATATTATTATATTTTTCAACATTATTACGGGAGATTGGTATAAAAATTGTTTGAAATTATTATTTTTTTAGCTTTACGAATCGAAATCAATATTAAGGAAACCGAAGCATGAATTTTGTAAGGAACTGGAATCAGCTGTTCGACGTCCGCCATTTTGAATTTCAGCATTGGAGCGTTTTATGGAAGCGGTGACGTCACGCCTCACAAATTCCATAATACCAACTTGACAGGGTGTTTTAATGAACTGTTTTAAAATGCACTTTTTAATATTTTTTTTTAAACTCTACGTTAAATATTATTTAATAAAACTTATGTATTCAGAATCAGCGTTTATTGGTCTATATGAACATATTTTTTTAAAACCATAATATTTTTCACTGGAGTTCTCTATTGTAAAGTTTAAACCTACAAGTATAATTGTACAGGTAGAAAATATCCAGGGTGTCCGGAAAGTGCATCAATTTCGGGAGGTGATTAATAAAGAGTTGGAATTTCGAAAAATTTATTTAACCTTTTTACTTGAACTATCAACATACTAGATTGTGCACTTTATCTCCAGACACCTTGTACACATACACAGGGCTTAAAGGACGTACA
Source organism: Glyphotaelius pellucidus (assembly GCA_936435175.1). NCBI lineage: Eukaryota > Metazoa > Arthropoda > Insecta > Trichoptera > Limnephilidae > Glyphotaelius > Glyphotaelius pellucidus. The sequence continues at coordinate 1,619,790 of OW386541.1, forward strand.
TGACTTACTTTAATCAGTGATTCCTGACATTATTTGAAGTAACAATTTAAATGAAATTTTTTAACTTCTTTAATGTTTATTTTCTTCAAAACCAAAAAAAATAAATCTTAAACATGTCATCACTCAGCCGAGCATCCGCTCAACCCCTCACCCCCACACTAAGTGTCCAATACCTTTTTTATGTTTTATGTTAAAAAAAAAAACAACAACATCAAAAATGTCACCGGAGACCAAAATTTCATTGACTGTTTTTATTCTAAACAATGTCAGGAATCACTGGTTAAAGTAAGTCAAGTACGTCCCTTAACACCTGTATTCATCTACATGTGTATATAAATACTCGTGTCTGCGGATTGCTTTGGGTGGGAGGCTTTGATTTTTTATCCAAATATACAGTTTTATTCCAAGATCGATAATTTTTTTAACACTTGACTTTCGAATCAAGAGGAAGGTCACAACCACCCCACCCCCTTAAAGCAGAATTTTGATACTTCTTGATAAAATTTTACAAACTTGACTTTCAAAATAAGAAGAAAATTACTGTCTATATCGGATTTCAAAAACTATGCATAAAGCCCGGGCAACGCCGTGAACTTCACCTATTGTGCATCTTAATGGCCGGCGTAGTCCAGCGATAAGGCTCTTGACTAGCATTCCGAAGGTCGCGGGATCGAATCGCGGCGTGGAAAATAATTTTTATTTGATTAATTTGTGTTTTTCACAATTTATTCATTTAATTATATTTGCGGCACGTTCCAGAGTGGAAGATAGTCAGTATCGCCCTGGTGTAAGACTACCAATCAGAATTGAAACGTTGCTTGAAGTGGCTTTGGCCGTGTTTGGTGATCAGATCTGAATAGCCAGGTACTTCCCACCTTCCTCTTCCCCATCGCCTTCCCCTCCCCACTACCTTCAGCCTCACAACATACCCCAATTGGGGATGCCATAGTCTCACTGGCTCCAGACGGGAGCAATTGGAACTCTTGTGCGGTATTCATATAAAAAAACGACTTGAAATATATGAAATGTATAACAACAGTGAACTTAATTCATCAATTAAAAACTGAAACGTTAGAATACCGGAATACCAACAGTGGCCCGATTAACTATCAATCAAATCCCAGGGAATCGTATATAAAATCCATTAAATCGTTGAAACGTATTGTAATAGTTGTTTTGGAGAGCCAACAGCCAACAGTGGGACGGAGGGACGGTGGGACGGTGGGACGGTGGCGGCCATGGGTTGCCATCTTCCTTTTTGGGATATTTTTTTTGCTGCCAACTAACGAGACTTGGTTCTAAACTTTACCAAATAAGGGGCTAAAAAATTGCAAACAATGCAAACATGTTGATGGACATAATATGTGGTACGGTAAAGGGGAGATAGTTTATATTTGTCAATTATTATAAAATGGAAACATGTTCTGGCAAAGATTTCACATTTTTTACATTAGCTCACACAGAAGGCCACGAGGAAAATAATTTACCTCAGGGCCCATGTCTTTGGGAATGCTCTTTCGTTTTGTCGAAATAATAAAATAATTACCTACTTCTAGTTTTTACAATTTTATTTTAATTTATAACTACAGAATAATTTTTTTTAACATTTTTGTCGTTAATTATCTGGACAACAAATATTATAATGCTGTTCACTGGAGGGATTCCTGCGTCTATTTCACATTTTTTCCTCAATCCCTAATCGTGTGAATTATGTGATAAGGCAATATTAATTAAATAAAACAGTAAAACCCTTTTAGGTTTTTTGATTTTCACGACCAAAAGTATTTTCGTTGTTTGTTTTTACACAATTAGACATCTGCCCTGATGATGGATACTGTAACGCTGTCCGAAACGTTGGCTAAAGAAGGGGGTATCGCAACACGGCAAACACCACAAAAACAAATAACGAAAGTAAAACCCTTGTTCGCTTTGGGGAAGAGCTCATATAGGTCTCATATAAATCGTCTCCCTTACTACTATCATGGTAAGAAAGTGATCTAAACGGTGTTAGAAACAGAAAACACTACGCTTTATATTAAAATACGAAAGTTAACCACTTGATAATTAAAATTTAAACCTCTATGAAACCAAAGTTTTCAATAGCAATTTGAAAAAAAAATTAAACTAAATGAATTTTTTATTAATTATTTTTACATGAAACGACAGTAATTTAACATCAGTATTTTTAGATAAAAAAATATATTTTTAAAATAACATATTTTTTATAATGATAAAATTTGATAGCGTATTTCATCACCTTTCGAAAACAATTTTTCACTTTTCGGATACGTTCAGAAATCTTCCATTTATTTTGATTTCATTGCAAAGCGGAAAATCTCTGAGCTTCTGTTAGAAAATGCCAGAGGCCTGGGGAGTTTAAAATAAAATAGCACCGTATTTAAGTAATTTGGCAAAGTTTTTTTATGAAACTACCATACATAAATTCAGTTTAAATTCAAGCTAAGCCCCCTTAAGACGACGCTTTCAGGAAGATTTCGTCAACTGTAATAATAATAATATTAATTTACCACATTTTATATTCCAGAGTAATAAAAATAAGCCATTATCCCTTGGCTGCAGCCCTGCTTTACCATTCTGGAGCAAAGTGTCCACGGGCACCGTCCACACACAATTAGGGGGACCACGAAAGCAGAGGGACGCCACTGGCCAATTATCGATTTAAAATCGCTAAGCAGGAAACCCTTCCAGTGGCGCGACTCTTGAGGGGCTTCTAAGCCGCCGCCCTAATTGGATCAAGATCGGCCAGTGACGCCGAGAGGGGTCATTAGGAAAAAGGACTTTGTTGCTATAAACACGTATAATATGCTGTTAAACACGACATTCCACATACTTTACGGAGTATAAGGACAAAGCTTGTTATATATATCAAGAAAATGCAACATAAAACAATTTAAAAAATAAGTTTTTCTCATTTTTCAAGGAAGAACCGAGACCCATCAATATAAGGCAACAATTTAAGTAAAATTTTGATGCAATTCAACATTATTATTTACAAGAAAACAGGTTAAAAAATTGTATTAGTAAATAATGGATGGTCGTCAGATACGGTTTTAATAAAAGTTAATTAAATAAATATTAATTTTTTACCCAACGATATCCGGTGTTTAAATAAAGATTTGGTTTGGGTTCGGTAAACAGGACGTGATGGCGTCAACCGTCATCACGAATTCTAATATTTGTTCGAATTTTAAATCTTTGTCTAACTACCCAAGTTATGATAAATTTTATACATTGATTATGCGATCTTGTTAAACACCGCAATACTTTAATTTGTTTTATTATGCGGGGGGAAAAATAAGCGGACAAAATAACAATACATCGATCTTCCAGTTAATTAGTCATACATTTCCAAATACTTAGTTTTGAGATAATGAGGAAAACAATATTCGAATGCTTACCATAAATCAAATATTATTTGCACGTGATTGTGTTTTACATATTAAATTTGACATAAAGTAACACCGGAAGGCATAACGGTTCGGTACATTAGTATGACATTTTGAAATATCCTACTAGTGACCCAGAAAACATCAACTTTTGTTTAATTCACTACAGTTTTTTTTAAAATTATAATTGATTTGGCGGTGTTTATGAGTTATCCGAGTATTGTCCAGATAGGGGATACACTTTTACATATAACTGCATTTTTAAGAGATGTCTGACTGGACGATCGACATATCTAGAATACAATAGAAACAGAAAAGAAGTGTAAAATGTAATATAATATTTTGTTTTTGATTCTTTATTTAGATATATGCAAGATTTGCAAGTGAAAAGGCCTTTTATTAAATTTTAAACATCTGATCAAGAACCATTGATGTACTAATTTCTGATTTCGTTAATGGCCCTTGAGTTGATATTTCACAATAATAGCACTGTATAAATTAGCCTAGTTATTATATCATCTATTGAGAGAAAATCGTTTAGACCAAGAGAGAGTGAATTTCACAACATTTTTTCACAAAAACGGCGCTATACAAATCATCCACATATTATTATCATTTATATTATATATCAAATTATCAACTACTTTTTTTTAATCATACAACATAATCCTTTAATAACACATGAAATAATAACATACGTGTAAACAAATCTTAAATAAAATTAGTAAAAATAAAGGCGAACAATAAATATTAATTGACCAACGCTAGCAGCTTAAAGACAAGTGAAGCAAAATAATGTTTTTAAATATCTAACTTAAAACTTTTTAAAAGAATTAAAACACTTTGTACTTAAACCACGAATTTATTATTTTATATATCTACCGGTTTCGCTTCGACCAAGCTTCATCAGGATATATTATTATTATATCCTGATGAAGCTTGGTCGAAGCGAAACCGGTAGATATATAAAATAATAAATTCGTGGTTTAAATACAAAGTGTTTTAAGTCTTTTAAATATAATGTCTAACCACAAAGTAATTGCTTCTTACGAAAAAAATAACTTAAAACTATTTTTAATGAATTAGTCCAGCCTTAGGAAAACGCTCGATAGGAGAGAAGCAATTTTAACAGGTAAACGTAACGAGACAAACAAAGATCTTTTAATCAGACAAAAATTATAGGTAAACAATTATTTGGCCACCCGATAGGTTCAAAAGGATATTTTAAATTAGCGAAAAAAAAAACAACCCAAGACTGAAACAGGTATAAGTAACAAGAAGAGATACAGATCTTAAATCAGATATAAATTAAGGTATACAATTATTTGGCCACCCGATAGGTACCCGCCCAGTGCGGCCGTCACGCGCCGCCTTTCCCACGGAGCAGTTTTTTTGCTGTTTTTTGATTGATCATCAAAAGAAATTCCCGACACAAAATATCGCTTTAGCTTATTAATGTTGACCGGGCCCGCGCAGACACAACATGGCCGGCTCGTGGATATAAATAATATATTAAATTAAATTATTTGTCTAACCGAGCGAATACGCTCACCGTTCAAACCAAGGCGGATTCCGCTTCTGGGTAGCTAAATATTTTTGATTTTCGTCTCTTATATCTGAATATTTATTTGTGTGGTTATATAATCTGTAATAAGGGCTTAAAAATTTTGGGATTTATAACTAGACTAACTAGAAATTTTAACAATATAAAGTGTATTAAACTGTTATATTTTGCGTATGTTAGATGTCAACTTGAGTACAATTCTCCCGTCTGGAATCCACGTTATAACATAAATGTACAAGCTGTTGAAAGAATACAAAACAAATTCTTACGTTTTCTAAATTTCAAAATGGGGATTCCAACAATAATGTTGAACTACAACACTCTGTTAAATAATATGAATATGCTCAAATTGTCAGACAGAAGAATTTTCACTGACTTGGTATTTCTATATAAAATTCTACATAATTTAGTTGATAGTCCGGTATTGCTTGAATTGATAAGCTTCCGGATTCCACAACGAAATACAAGAAGTCAGGATTTATTTCAGTGCAGAAATTCTGGGACTAACTACCATATGTATTCCTCTTTACCCAGAATACTAATGGAAGGAAACAATTACACCAAGTCCGTGGACATCTTCAGTTTATCTTTAAACAAATATTGTTACTGAAGCAGTTCAGTTATGTACAATAAATATTGTATTTATTACCATTAATATGTAAAAGCCCTGAAAAAGGGCGTTGATCAATAAATAAATAAATAAATAATGGTGGTACCATCATTGTTCACTCGCATTATAAAATCTTGTACAATAAATATTTACAAAAAGCTGACCAAATTAATATAAAACAATCTCACGTGCCGCTTGCTTGTCCCCAAAACCAGTATTTCCATATCGTCATACATAGTAACACTAAAAACACATTACGGAAATTTGTGTGTATTGTGCTGTATGTCAGCTGGACACCAACGCATACACATAAAATAATAACACATTTTAAAACACCGTTTAGTTTTTCCAGACGAAAAATAAACATGTTTCTAGAAAATGTTTACTAAGGACGGGTTGGTTCAGAGAATTTGAACAATTCATCAAGTTTAAAAGTTAATTCAAGTTCTGTTATTATTTCATCATGAATCGGTTTTTGACAGTACTTGGATGGTAACAGAACTTGAGTAGAACGTTTACAGAACTTAAATTATAAGTCTGAAATTTGATGAGTTCTTCAAATTCTAATTCTATAAAAGAACCCGTTCCATGTACAGTACATTTTTGTTGAAGTGTTCAAGAAACTACATTATTAATTAAGTACCTATGACATGACGTGCTTTTTGACGGATCCTATTCAAGTTCTGTTATATTTTCATCAAGGGCCGGTTGCTTCGCAGTACTTGTAACTTGAATATTAACTTTGAAATTTGATGAATTTTTCAAATTCGGTGAAACATCCTTATTGAACAATCGCCTCATTTTTTACAGTTAAATTTCAAAGCTCCTTAGCTCGTGATGAAAATAGTTGCATTGAACTAAAAATTCCAGACAGAAAAAACTGTGCAAACTCCAGAGCCCAGCGTTTGAGATTTTTTGCAGTGTTTAAAAGAAATAAATACTACATCAAAGGCTGAAGTACATTCTCTAGCAGGTAAATACTGTCGTCCAGTATTGATATTTTGAAGAATAAAGATCATATGAACGGGTATCTACTAAAATATCTGCGAGTTGATGTCGAACCTGGCTGGGGAGGGAACACTCAAAGCGAAAACCCTTCGGAGTACCCAATGACATTATTTTTTAACTCATCTAAGGGTGCATCCTTTCACATTGTACGCACATAAACGGGACCACCATTAGTGAAGATAATTTACACTCAAATCGTGAGGTCATATCAATACGATGTACAGGATTTTTCTACTGATGAAATTCTTGGACGTTGATTATTTAACGCGATATTTTTGTTACATTATAATAAGTTCCTTCCGTAAAAAATAGTTACTATTCGGTTTCGATTGTGATTTTTTAATACAATAATTTATCCTTTCAGATTTTTTTTCTTTCTCATGTGAAAACCGCGTAGGAATCCCAACTGATCCCGTCCGGAGACAGTGAGGCTATGGCATTCCCAATTGTGAGATTTCGTGGGAAGAAGATGGGGAAGCAGAAGGTGGTAAACTACTTGGCTATTCAGATCTGTTCACCAAACACGGATAAAGCCATTTCTAGCAACGTTTCAATTCTGAATGGTGATCTTTTACCAGGGCGATTCTGAGAGTATCTTTCATTCTGGAACGTGCCGCAAATATGCTATACATTATTTTAAATGAATAAATTGTAAAATAATACAAATTAATCAAATGAAATTTATTTGCGAACGTCGGAATTTGAATTCGCGATCTCCGGATTGCTAATAGATAACCTTGCCCCTCGACCACGGAGACTGTCAACCATGACTACGACTAGACAAACATTAAAATTTTACACGAATATATTTAGGTATAACTCATTCCAACTACAGTTGTTACAACTAATAGTTAGTAGTCCCAGAGAGAAAGAGAGAGAACATTTTGTGGATATGGGCAGATACGACTCATATATGTAAAAGCCTAAATAGGCGTAAATAAATAAATAAATAAATATCTATTTTTGTATATTTATATTTTTTCTTTCGTGCATTTTTTGCACCCTTGACCACTTACATAATCAGGTTATCTCGGCCTCAGTATATTACAATAATTACTAGTATCTTATTTTATTTTGATAGTTAAACGGATATTTCGATAATAGAACCATTCACTTTCAACAATAAAATCCAGAGTTCACCGAGATCCGAATCCATTAAAATGCTCTGCGAAATGGAATTCAAAATCAGATTTTCTGCTTTACGATTAAGCTGAATCTAATAAGAGTATTATAGCCAGTTTTTTGTGTCAGTCGCCGTTACATTGTACAAAAGAATTCTGCAACAAATGAACAGTTAAAACTTTGTTTTGGAATAACTTAATTAATAAAACCTCAAATTATAGCATTTAATCACTGAAGACAATATTAGCGACTCTCAAATAAAAATTTGAAAAAAAAAAAAATTGGAAAAAGACCATGGGTTCAATTCCTAAATACGACCGAATCTTGTTCTGGTTCTTCCGTTCCAAATTTTCGTGTAAGAGTAGCTAATATTGTCTTCATCGATTTAATATTTTAATTTATGGTTTTACTCATTAATCATTCCAAAAAAAATAACAACACAATAATATAACTTTGTTTCGATTCCACTTTATTATTTTTTTATCCAACCAAAAATATATACAATATATTTTTATTCATCCCTGATAAAGGTTCAGGTCCAACTGAAAACCGGTTGGATAAAGAAATAATGAAGTGGAATCGAAACAAAGTTATATTATTGTGTTTATTATAATTATGTATTCCCACAAAGTGTTGGCTATATGTAAAAATTTAAAAATTAAACAAAAGGCTTGTGGAAAAGTCAATAGATGTCACACATAACAAAAAAACGATGTATTTATCCAAGACACTATATAGATTGCATTTAGTTCGGGAAGAATCTTGCAATCGTACAAAAAAGTATGATACAGTTAAATATGACCGAAGGGGGTATGGTCGAATAGCTCAGTCGTTAGAGAAGAGCCCGGCAAGTAAGATCCTGGGTTCAATTCCTAGATGCCACGGAATCTTATTCTGTTTAATTTTTTTAAACACGACGCCCGGGTGGGATGCAAACACGACGCCAAGTCAGCCACTGACTAGTCAAGCGATTTTTTTTGATTTTATATTTCAAATTTTCGTTTGAGAGTCGTTAATAATGCCTTCAATGATTATCTAATGTTCAAAAATAGTTATTATTTTAAAACCTGTACATTTTTTGTAGGTTTTCAAATATTTTTAATTCTTGCTTAATATCGCTAAATTTGGTTACGTACTTGATAAATAAACAAAATGTACAGCGAACTCAAAATTTTGGTATTTCATACGTCTTTGCAATACAATTTCCCGTGTTCCGGTACCAGGAGCACAGGAGTGAGGAGAGTACGGGATACAGGAGTGCATGAGTTCATCACCGCGACCGTAACATCCCGCTTTAGCATAATTGTTTGCTCGCTTTGACCACACGCCCTTACTGGTCTATGACCTGCGCTCTCCACGGAGGAAATGCTATTAGATACTGCATCCAGTGCAGACTGACAACTAACGAACCTTCAAGTGCATCATCACCCTGCACCCTGCGCCCTGCACCCTGCACCCTCACTGCCATTCTTGATGTGTGAACAAACCGAACGGACCTCGACGGAACGCTGTACGCCGCCGTACGCTCGCTTCTCCTGGCTTCCTACGTATTGTGGTATATCGCATCAAAGTGCAGGACGATGGCAAGGTACACAGTACACAGATAGATTTTAGTAACATTCTGCTAAGTAATCAAAGCGAATTGGGTGGCTGAAGTGGCAAATTTCTGAATTTGAACCTGAAACAAGATGACAAGCATAGGAAATGTCAAAATCTTACCAACACAAGTCACAAATTATGTGATTTTATATTATGAGATGAACAAATAAAAAGAGCTCATTTCATAAAAAATTCAAGATAATGTGCAGAATAAAGACGTTATCTTGTTGGTTGGGCATTACAATATGTTTGTTTTTTGTTTGTTCGAAAAAATAATTAATATATTTATATTGCAAGAATGGTGATTGGCTGTCTCTTTGGATTATCATATTATTATATTACATTATTATATTAAACTGAAATGTATTGTTCAAAAACTGCTAAATTATCATGAGCGGCCACAATGGATCATAGATGGCGCTCACTTGTCCTAAACACTTTTAACTAAAGACGGAAAAATAAAAATTTAATTTGAGAATGATGATTTTAAAGGAGTTACTTAAGCATTCCCCAAACACTATTCTAATACTTCAATCCAACAAATGCCTTTACATCGATCAAATGAAGAAACCGAATGTAGCTCGTAGCCCGTTCATCGATACCTTTGAATCGTTCAAAGGTAAAATGTCCGTTTTTGAAATACAGACCGGTTAGGTACCAGGTCCTAGGTAGGTGCCTTGGTTATGGGCGAATCACCGATCGCCCAACTAAATATTCATGCTGAAATATTTCCTTTGCCTCAAAGGTAAACATGCCAGGAAAAGATTGTTAACGTTGCGGTCATATTTCCCTTTGACATATTATTAAATTTTTAGTTAGCTTCCGACCCAGCGGCCAGTTAAAGAATGTTACCTTCGATCATTATTGAGGAATTTATTCCCGGTTGCTTATCTACTTGTGTTGGTGACCCGACGCAGGATTAATAAAGGTTTAGCATTCCCAGCAGGTAATCATTTACAAATTTCAACTTACATATTTACAAGAATTCAGCTTGATACAATTTTTTCTTTTTTAAAATTGATAAAATTATTTCCTCGAGATTGTCGGGGCTATTCTCCATTTTATCTCTATTATCTCGAGATTATTTATTTTCGGGATATTACTTTAAAAAAAATAGTTATAATGTTATAATCATCTTAGTAATCGTAGGCAATCATGAGTCGTATTAAAAACCTTTCAATTTAATTATTCAATATTTTAATCGTGAGTTTTCTATAGTTTTCATGAAACATTTGAATACGTGGATAAAACGCCCAGGATGGGATGTTTTACAGAATTTGAACCATTCATCAAATATGAAAGCTAATTTTCAAGTTCTATGAAAGTTCTATTTAAATTATGTTATCGTCCAAGTACTGTGAAATAACTTTTGAAATAATAACAAAAGTTCACTAGAACTCTCACAGAACTTCAAATTCTGTGAAACAACACGACTTTATAGTATTTCCAGAAAAATAAATAACAGATAACATTATAAATTGCAAGTCACGTACCTAAATATGATTCAGTATTTCCCGTTCTCAGGGCATTTTGTAAGATGTCAGACCAACCTGTAACAAAAGATAAAACAAAATTAATTTTTATGTTATTGATGGTGAACATTTAATAAATACAACTTCATAGGATAAATCCGCAAAAACATCATTCGGAGATTTTGAGGTTTGAAGTTTGGAATTCATAAATCGATTTAAGGCCGATAAATGGCGTTTGCTAATGAAAATTTTTGGCATATATAAATATCGACCTCAAATCGATTGATTGGATCGACGACTTATTAAGAAATATGCAAACATTATTAAAACCTATTTGGGCACCATTAAAATATGTATATATACAAGAGTCATAACGATGCAAGTAACAGATCCACCTTAAAACTGAGCACAGAACTGATACAAACGAGATAAACGTAAATAATAAAACCGGCACTAGGATTTCCCAGCATCCCAGAAGAGGACCAATTAATTACATGTCTCTAGTCGGCACTGTGCGTCAGATGAGAAGTACATATAATTGGACCACAAACTGCAAATAAACACAGAATCAAGTCCTGTGTAAACTACTTGCATTTAAATTAAAACGGTCGTAGATTAGCGTGATGCATGGCTTTGGATTGTGGCCAGTTACAAGATTTCAAATATTCCCTAATTAAATTATTCAGTTTCATGTAATTTATGTATTTATTATATTATGCAAGTTATTTTATATTACGCGAAAAAGATGGAGATCAGATAAAAGTTGCGGCAAAAAGAACGCAATTAGTCTATTCAAAAATATATATAATAAATTATTATTAAAACAGTATAATGTGGGCATCTAATTAATGTTAATGAGCGGTTGAATAACAAAATTAAATTAAATGTAACATTATATTACTAGCTTCCAGAGTGGCTGGAGTGTTGTATCTATATGGTGTGTTTTTGCTAAGAGGGCCATAAACACACGAATGAGGCAAGAGGTCTACCAGACTATTTATCTTTATATTTTATGAATACTTATTCCATGCAGCAAGTAGTGGAGCTGACGAGAGGAAGGGGTGGGGGGTAATTCGGGGGGATAAACCACTTCCGGAATGAGATGGGCGCACTTCCTGTGATTGAGAGTGCCACCCTTCGGATAGGGTGGGTCGGGGGAATGGGGCAAGGTCGAGAGGGTGGGGCAGGCGGGTGCATTTTTTGAAAGCCGGAATGTATTGTTAGTGAGCTGTTAGTTAAAAATGGTTTAAAATTTCAACGATAATGAGAAAATGGAGAATGGCGTTAAATTTTCAATAAAAAAATGTTCTGAAAACATAATTTTCATTTTTCTCTTTCATATGAATTCAATGTTGTTAGCTTTCTCGTAAAATTTTCGCCCGTTTTTTACATAACTATTTAACGTCAGAAAATAATGGGAAATCAAAAGAAAAATCAAAGGAAAGTTATATCAATTTTTTTACATCTGAACTTGCAAGATTTTTAGAAGCAAGCCATGTTTTTTTACAGTAACTCCACACAGCACGCCCTGAGGAAAATAATTTCCCTCAGCGCCTATGTCATCTCTAAAGATGCTATGGGAGGGTCTTTTTGAGGAGAGGAAGGAGCGATCGAAGAGACCCATGTTGTAGGAAGGAGTAAACATAGAGGCCGTCAAATCGTTCCACAGCCGAACTGTTGAACTCTAGAACGAGTCGTAGAAATGACCCGTTTTCATGTGACAAATGTACAACCGTGTACATATGTTGGGTGCGCGTTTGGCGTGCTTCCCGGCTATACACCGGTAGCGAGGGGATCAAGTTCCTCGATCGCTAGTTCCTCGGAGCATCTTCCATTGAAATACCGGTAGAACAAGGACAGCATTCCCACCCAACGTCTGTGTATTTCTGCAGAGTCGAGGATTTTTAAAGTTATTTTGGGCTCCAGACCAGAGGTGGCTGCCAAATCCTACCGTGGGGCGCACTTTTAAAGTATCTGCGGGCCCTGTACAGTACGCTTAGTTTTTGAAAGGCTAACTTAACTCTGGCTTTGACGGAGCCCCCGTACCTCAGCTGGTCACTTATAGTTACACCAAGCATATAAACGTATATCGTGTGCATATACTGGCAGTTTTTAATCACACGTAGAACAATCACAGTAGCTCATATACCTACCAACTCGAATGAAAAGCAATTTGTAATAAATTTCATAGTAAAAACGTTCTTTGCATATGTACGTGTAATGGTAATGCACTGGCACTCTCCATGGGCCGTGATTCGAACCCCGTTCCGACGCTAAGTAATGACTTAGATCCATTCCTGGATAAATGGCAAATTGAATGCGCACATACTAGATACCTACTTGGCTCGGTACAGGATACATTTCCTAGTGCAAGTACGGCCACACGGAATGAAGAAGTAGGATCATTTACACGAGGTGTTTACTAAGTGGAAACTTCACTGGTTCATGCAAACATGTAATATATAATTATTTTAATAGAATATTTATAATTGTTTGTTTCACCAGTAAACTAAAACAAAAAATAAAATACGAAAAACCCACAAAAAAATACTCACTGTTCAATATTAAGAGTTTAGAGGGAGGATTTCTGAATATAGTGTATGTATATTAATTATATTATTTTACTCAAAGCTTTAAGTAATAATATTTGCATGATTTGTACAGCGCTGTTTTTGTGTAAAATCACCTCAAAGGCGCTGTACAAACTTATAATATATTTCTACAATCTTACTTCCAACTACAAACTAGACAAACCATTTTAACAACTTATGGCTAAAAATTGCATCTACCAGTTCATCGCTCACTGATACGAAACTACATGTACAATGATTTGATCGATAAACGCGATGCCACGTAAAAATGTACATATTATGTTGTTTTATTTGTTCCCTGTACAGGCAGAAAATATACAGGACCATACTTTCCTTTTAAACAAAAAACACACAGTAGACATAAGATGGGTTTGCAATAATTGTAATTATTGGCTTTTTAAGCATATGTACGTTAATTATGTTGCGAGATAGTTAAAAATATCATAATTTCTAAGCCGCTAGGTAGGTTGGGTTACAGCTGGCAGGGTGATATTTCTCTGGTGAAAGCCAACATCCGATAGGAGAGGCACCAAAAGAAAATATAAAATTATCTAAAAAAGCGCTCACAGAAAGACAAATAACAGTTTATCAAAAATAAAAATACAACATGAAACGATGAACGGTTGAAACTGTAGAAAAATCCATCACAACTTTAATCATTTCCACTTATTCTTACAATGTGGAACTGTGTAGGATGTGGGTTATTTAGCTAATAGTCGCGAGATGGTGATAGTGTCGCCCCCCGGCACCACCCACCGCCCCCGCCGCACCACCCCCAAAGCCCTGTCTATTTAATTGATTCCGCTACAGTTGGGGAGGGGGGCGGTGATATAGTGAAGGGAGGGTAGCAGTTTTAGTAAATTGTTTTTCGGGTTTTATGATTGTGTTTCTGCACAACTGTATATGTACACGTGTACAGTGGGTACACATGTGAGATGCGGCAGTGACGTGCGCTTCAAATTAAGTGTAAAAAAACCTTACTCAATATTTAAAGAAAATGTTACATATTTATTTACTGGTAGTATTACAAATTAATTCGGTTATCTGGGACACCATTCTGTTTAATTGGGACTAATTCCGATTTGACGTCGATGCATAACGTATCTCACGAAACGAATTTTAGTTAAGAAGGACGGGCGTGCAGTAGATCGGGTGAGGAGAGAGGGTGCAAATTTTTCGGGATTGGATTACAAGAAATTAATAACGTGAAAAAAATAATATTTTAGAGAAGAGCCAAAGCAGCGTTGAAGCATGAAAACGAAGGTAGTACAAATAATATGTATTTTTATATATTAAAAATGATAAATGTTGATCATTTTTATTTATTGCACACAATTGAAAATTGTGAATATCAATAAAAAATACAATAAATTGAAGTCTTCTTAAAAATGTGTTTTTGCACTCTCGCCCAGCGACGATATTGTACCAAGATAATTATTTTTTAGTAATAATTTTTTTTAAATTTAATATTTTTAAAAGCACATTCGAGAGTATTAGAATAAGTGTAATATGTAAACATACATATAAATAAAAATAAAAACACCTCCCTTAAACTGAGCTTAATTGGGACAGCCGCTTACTTCAGACAAAATATTTGGGTACAGATATATCCCAATTAAGCGGAATCGACGGTATAATTGGTACTCGTGAAAAGTTATGCGTATTCGCCAGGATTGTCTAAAGGCATTCCAAATACTTACGAAGTTATAAATAACATATTTGACGAATTACCAAAATATATTTAATTAGAATAAAATATTTTTTAAAATAGGTTAAGACAACGTGTGCTAATTTATGTTACGGAATATTTAAAAGTTGTGTTATGACAAACATATGCTTTAAATGTTTCATAAATAAACAAACCTATTCTATCATATTTGTCACTGTTCTGTTTTATTCAGTTGCGGTTTGTAATACGCATTTCCTCTTTTAAATCAATAAGTTAGCACACATAATAGAAAGTTAATCATATATATTATAAATCATATTCAAAATAAAAGTAAAAATCTTTCACCTTCACAGTCCGCAACATTTTAAATACCTAAATGTGTAAAAAATGTATACAACTAAGGAACTCTGTAAAGAATTTTTAAGCTCTTTAAGGTCCGTTCGTAAAAACGACAGTCCTAATTTCTCCAGTCCTTTAAAATAAAATATCAAATATAATTTTGCCACCAATCTACTAATAAATGTAATATAATTAGCAACGGAGGTTAAAATAGCAAATATAAAATCATGCAATGTGTAGTGTCCTCTGCGTGCAAAACTTTATCCAATCTTAATATTTTTACTAAAAGTGTGTGCATCTAAGGCGACCTGCCAGTTAACTACGTTGAATAACTAACTGTAGTATCTGATTCACTTGATCGCGCCATGTCTTCCTCGGGCATTCCCGACTTCTTTTACCATTCACATTTGCATCATATACTCTTCGTACACTATTTTCTTCGTTCATTCGCTCTACATGCCCAAACCATCTGAGGGTTCTTTTCTTAATCTTACTCATTACGCTTACATCAGCCTTGCATTCTTTGCGGATCTCCACATTTCTCACACGATCGTACAAGGTTTTACCACACATGCGCCTCAGGGATCTCATTTCAACAGCATTCAGTCTACTTTCATCCTACCTCTGCCAGTTCCATGCCTCACTGCCGTACATCAGGGTAGGTACCAGCACTCCATTGTGGACTGCTAGTTTCGCTTATTTTGACAGTTTACATGCATTTACCCTTCTTTCAATATCTCTATCAGCCTTTCCATCTCTCGTAAACATACTACTCAGATCCACAAACTCATCCACATGCTCCAAGTAGGTAACTGTGTTTTCTGAATCTATAATGTAATAATAAGATCATAATAGAGAATTCCAGTCCAATTTTTTAATTTTTTTTTATGAATAAATGACCTTCTAACTTAAATAACTGCATATTTATTTTTATAGTTAGTTTTAATAGTTGAAATAAATGTCAAAGTTTTAATTTTTCAAGATCCCCCGAAAACCACCGAATCTAGTGTGACGTCATCATGACTAACCGAAGTATGAATCTTGTAGGGAACTGGAATCAGCTGTTCGACTCCCGCCATTTTGAATTTCAGCATTGGAGCCTTTTCATAGACATTACTGGGCAATACGATCGTTTTTTGTACAGTTAAAGTTTTTGAATATTTTAAATAATATAGATACTTTATTTTTGATACTAAATTATTTAGGCCTAAATAATGTTTCAATAAAAACAAAAACTATTATATGTCCAATTCTCTATAAACCAATAACACGGAATGCCGAACGGCTTGCGTCTTCATTTCTATTGATTTCTATACAACTTTGACCCAGGTGACGCGGCGCGGTGACGTCACGCCGCTAAAATCCAGCAATAGGGTGTTTTAATGACACGTTTTAAAATGGACTTTTTAATATTTTTTTAAAAACTCTACGTTAAATATTATGTAATAAAACTTATATATTCAGAATCAGCGTATATTGGTCTATATGAAGATATTTTTTTAAAGCCATAATATTTTTCACTGGAGTTCCTTATTGCGCAAGGTGGATTGGGGTGGTTTGTCAAAAAACGGCGCAATACAAATATCAAATTATTATAATATACTTAAATACAGAAGATCAAATCAAAGTGTGGCCCGGCGCCGCTGATATACGAACTGCGAACTATAGTCACACAATTCTGATGCTCTATATTATATTTGATGACGAGTACATAACCGTATTAAATAAATTGGATTATCTTCAATCGGTGGAGGGTTTTGAGTTATTATATCGAGGAAAGCGACGTTCAAGTCAGCATCGTAAACCAGACTGTGGTACCCAATACATATTGATGCTTCATAAATTTACAGATGAAATTAATGGCTATCCTTTTCTAAAGTAAGAGGCAGAAGCTTTTTACTCCGGATTTATCGGGGAATCCGTTGAAAATTATCACTTGGGAAAATTATTAGATATTCTATTAGTCTCAATCGTGTCAATTATACTGATTAGTAAAAATAAAAATATAAAGTTTTTCATGTATTATCGTGATATAATTTTCATATTAAGACCTGAGACAGGGTTAATTGTAACCGGTGCGGTGTTCGTCTGAAGTACTAATTTGTACTATAATTACATTTGCAACCTTGCAAGTATTTTTGTTTACGTTTAGCACTATACTCTCTCTTTCTTTTGAAGTATATTTTATTATAAATTAATATTATAAATATCGAATTGTATAACTTTTTACGACAATGCAACTCATGTATTTTTATTTTTCCATGTGTACTATTTTTCGCTCTGTTGATTTGGCATTGTTCTTTAAAACTTGCTTTAGAACCAACTATTCGTGTTTAAGTTAATAACAAAATAAGCATTGTAAATTTATATTCCTCTATAACAAATTTCATAGTACCTTAGGTCCCTTTGTTTAACCATTATTATACTAAACTAATTAACTCCTTTGTACAACTTTTCGTTATAGTGACACTACACACCCATGTATTGAACCTGCTTATATCCTAAATGTCCAGTTGTATAATGCTACACACAACATGCTTATACTACTTAATAACTAATGTATCTTTAATAACGTGATATTGTAAAAGCCTTCAAGGCGTGTATAAATAAATAAAATAAAATTTTAAATGTATTGACGATCCGGGGGAGATGTTCTCATCAGATAAAATATCATCAAACGAAGTCAAGCATATGTTTGATAGATTGCCAGCTAGATAATTGCTGAAGAAGAAGAGTTATGAATAGATTACTTCCAGTAATAGATTACTGGAATGTAGAAAAACATAATTGGAAAATGAGATTTAAAAAATGGGACTTAATCAAAAGGTAAAGCAACTTTTTAAAACTAAATAAAAAAATAGTCAATTTTACGCTATTTCACTGGGATTGAATGCACAACTACTCTGTTCTGGTACTCTTCTTGCTTCAGCTACATTCATTCTCTTCTATTTTTCTCACTTTTGATAATATGATCCGACTCATATATATTACAGTACGTATCTAATTTTGCACTCCTTTTCCCGTCCAGCTGCGTATGTGTGATAAAAGAGGAAACATCGCAAATTAGTTTAGTTCATACAATTAAGGCGAAATAATTTAGAGCGGCGGCTAATTGCCCATTTTTTAAATCAACAAATAAACTTAATAGATATTATTTTAATTCTCAGAGAGCAATTAGGCAACTCCGTACGTATAGAGATTTCGCCGAACGATACGTACGAACGAAACTCGCGCCGCTATTAAAAGTGGAATTACGAAGTTTAAACAGTAACACGAAACTGCCATTTGTTTATCTTGGGTTTCTCACACGCCCGCGGGGTGGCTCTGCCGGCGGGGAGGTGGCGGGTAGCGGGGGAGGGAGGGGGAGTCCACCCCTACCCCCACTCCCTCCCCCCTTCCCCCGCGTCAGAAACTTGTACAATACAAATTAATTAAAAGTTTTACAGTGTTAAGAATCATTAGGTGATTTAATTATGAGCAGGGATGTATTGTGCGCCGGAGGGGGTGGCGGGGTAGCGGGGAGGGGAGCCACATAAATGTTGGATTTAACATAAAAGCTGAAAGTTTTAAACACCGCTAATGCAACCCGTTCATTGGCTGCTCCGGTACGAGCATATTCAATTACTTTCTAATCGAGAATATCGAGATGCACTAATTAGGTATTGTCTGCATCGATTTACCTCACACGGACAGACTCACACCGTACAGTACCAAACAAAAGTTTAAAAACGCATACTTTTATATTTTGAAAGCATGTAAAATGCATACACAAATTAGTTTATGGCAACACAAAGATGACATAACGATAAAATGATATAACTTTCAAAGGCCCCACGGTCTAAGTGCATATTTTTATATAAGTACATACTTAAAACAAATTCATAATCTACTCTTTCGTAGATAGCGCGAGTTTAATTATTTTAGGGAAAACAGATATAAAATTTAGCTTTTTAAAAGTTGTGCTTTAAAATGTTAAGATGAATTCATTGTTCGCGCAATGTGAATATGAATTAATAGTTTTGCCTATAAACAAACTCAAATCTTTTACGAAAGTCTAACAAATGCAATATTGAATCAGTGATTCAATCCAATATTGTATTTGTTAGTCTTTTTTGAAATATTTAAGTTTCTGGGACAAAACTATTAAATAATATTCACATTGCGTATGTACGGGTACAAACAATTAATTCATCTTAATATTTTAAAGTTAAACTTGTAAAAAGCGTTTCTCTCTAAAATAATTAAACTCGCGCTATCTATGAAAGAGTAGATTATGAATTCTTTTAAGTATCACTTTAACATTGTCATGTTTGTTAAGACAGGGGAGCCGAGAGTTTTTCAAGTATTATGGGGCTCCAGACCAGAGATGTGAATGCCAAATTCAACTCGATTTCGACAATTGCTTGTAAAAATTTTTTACATTGTATTTTGAAACATAACATCAATTAAGTCAATTATTAACTGATAAACCAAAATTATAACTGTGAGGAAGACATGTGAATAAAAAAATTAAAAAACGGTGTTTTCTAACAAATTCATGGGTCAAACATGTTTTCAAATCTGAATGTATCCAAGTAAGTACATAATATTACTTGAAGCTCATCTCTTCAGAAAATCGTATCCGTATTACTAAACGTACCGTAGATACTTTTTAAAAATAGTGTACTTCAATATAAACGAAATAGTTTTATTTTTTTAAATGTTTAACGGCCAACAGGATTCAATATTTGAACCTGAGGTGATTTTTCACAAAAAAAAATTTCGTGCTGTATAAGTTATCCAATTATCATTAATATTATAATGGTTCAAAAATCGCCTTTATCCCCTCCACACAGCATCTCAGATGACATGGGGTCTGAGGGAAATTTTATTTTCCTCAGGGCCTCCTGTGTGGAGTTAATGTAAAAAAAAATCGGTGATGCCATAGTAATGTTGTTTTACCTATTAGTATTGTGTAAGGGAGCAATTTGGGAGCAACCAACTGCGTGGTAGGCTGTTTCCGGTAGATACTGGTTGAGGGAGACTTGTTCTCTCCAGCAGTACTCTCTCGAAGCATCGCCTTACCGCAGTGGAAGGGATAGATTCATATGATGTTCGTCACTCCTGGACATACTGACCATTAGATTCCTACCCACTCCTCATACATTTTTCCTTACTAGAACATTCCTTTCTGGAGGGCCTCCTGTGTGGAACTAAAGTAAAAAATATGCGCTGTAAGAGTAATTTTAAGAAAATGACTACTTAATAGTAAATTACGAATTTTAAGTTTATTACATACTAGCTTTTCCCCGCGGCTTAGCTCGCATGGTATTACGGGAAATTACTGTAGCAGTTGAACTTATCAATTATCCCTCCTTCTCCCACCCCCACCCCATCCCGCATTCCATACATTCATTCCCTTACATTCAGTTTTCAAACATCTCGCCTGTCACCTAAATTTCATAAAGCTATAGCTCAAAAAAAATAATTATCCAATTTTGTTCATTAGTTCGGAATTTATGCGCTTACAAACATTTCGGATGTTTATTTTTAATTAAATGTTTGGAATTTGTTAATATAATAAAAAAATTACACTATTTATTATTCAGTCTTTATAATCGTTACGAATTATATTTTTAAAGTAGGAATTCTTATCTGACATTTATTCCAAACCTTGTCCAAAAAAAACAAAACATATTCTAATATTTGAATTTTCTGGAGCAGTAGCTGACCAGGGGGCTGAGTACCTATCAGCTTAGAGCCCACAAATATATCAACATTGTTTCTATGGAAACGATTTTTTTTCTGACGTTAGCAAAAACTCGCTTTTGTTAGCGACAGAAAACGTATAACAAATAAAATATATTAATATTTAAAATTTCATAACTCCAGAGCTTGCCATCATATACAGAATGTAGTCTTCGCATATAATTTAGCTTTTTATTGGTGAATGAATTTTTAAAGTCTTTTTAATGGTTAATGCGTGAAAGCGTCATAAACAAACTCGAGCAGTTTCGCATTTATAATATTATTAGTAATTAGTAATTAGTAATATTAGTAATTAGTAATTAGTAGATTAGTAAATAGTAAATTAGTAAATTAGTAATTAGTATTAGTATATAAGTATTAGTATTAGTATTAGTATGGATATGGATGTAGCACAAGACTGTGCGGTACAAATTTTATATTATAACTAATTTAATAAGAAATATTAAATAGCAACATTTAATAGTCAAACTGTACAAGTAAATTATATATCACTTAGTAAAACATTTTCTAAATGTAATACAGGTAGAGGTAGGTAGGTACTTAGCAAAGCAGACTCGGTAAGACGGGAGATGAATAAGTGGAAGCTCTCGCAGTTGTAGGGCAATTAATGAAAGTAAGCGGAGACAAAATATAAATAAGTGATGTATGCACTCAGGGGCAACCAAGGGAGGATGCGCGGGAAGAGAGAACAGAGATATCAGACGGGAGAGGAGGTGAAACATAGTCGAGATTAGAGCACAGTTTGTCGATTTTCATCGCGACTAAATATCGCGTATTGACAAAAGATGATACAAAAAGCACAATTATCAAAAAGCAAAAAAAATAATATTGACAAATTAATTTACCAGTAGAATATGATTTTAGATTTTCACGACAAAAAGTATTTTTGTTATTTATTTTTGGGGTGTTATGCCGTGTTGCACCACTTCCTTCTTTAGCCAACATTTCGGACAGCGTTACAGTGTCCATCACACATCTGCTCTGATAATGGACACTTTAAAGCTGTACGAAACATTGGCTAAAGAAGGAGGTAGCGCAACACGGCATAACGCACCAAAAATAAACAACGAAAATAATATACCAGTTGTTCTGTGAACAGAACGCGTTAAAAAATATATTTCTAATGTTCTCTTTTTTAAGAAATCAAAATTTAAATTTCCTATGAAATCAAAAGAGCTGTAAGTAGGTACTTAAATACCTACCAACTTAATCTGATAGACCATATAAATTTTTTCAAGGAATAATACAATTTGTTCAAAGAAATTTTACTATTCCAATGACAGTTCATTTTTATACTTTTTAATATTTCTATTTTTTATATTGACAATTTGTGGTGGAATTCCATTATAATAATATAATAAAACACATATACAACTTATTTCCACTTAATTTATTCGTGACCGCGAGCGGTTTTCAGACTGGTGGTGGCTTTAACAGGCTGAACCAGTCTTAAGATGGCTTTAACAGGTTGAAACCGGTTACGATCACAAATAAATTAAGTGAAAATAAGTTTTATACGTGTCTTATTATATTATTTTAATACTTTATTCTGGTAGGTACCTATTATAACAAATAAACACGACGCTTCTACATTTTTTTACCGAACCTTAAAACGGCCACAATATTGAAAGGGAGAGTATCTTTCAGATTTTTGTTTTTGAAATATACTTTAATATTTAAAAATTGCATTAAAAAAAAAAACTTACCACAAATATTTTTAATCAAAACAATTTCAGAAAATTCAACATTTAAAAAACACAGTCCTTTAATAAACTTTGCAAGAAAACTGTCGTAG
This sequence comes from Glyphotaelius pellucidus, assembly GCA_936435175.1. NCBI lineage: Eukaryota > Metazoa > Arthropoda > Insecta > Trichoptera > Limnephilidae > Glyphotaelius > Glyphotaelius pellucidus. The sequence continues at coordinate 1,642,714 of OW386541.1, forward strand.
CACTCGTATGTCTCGTTCACAGAAATAAGTTATTAAAAATTATAATAATTTCCCAAAAATAATCTGACATTAGTCATTCATGGTGGGAAATATAAACGTTGATGTCTTGAATTTGTATTTACCTACACAGGCAAAAGGCATAAATGTTATTAAATGCACGGGGTAAAAGTCAATTAAACAATATTGTGTCAGAAATAACCTCGCTTTTTTCGACAACATGAAACTAAATTCACAAACTTTATTGTATTGATGGATTAAAACTAATACCACAAATAATAGTAAATATATTGAATTATACATTATAATAGTGAATTATAGATATTAGAATAGAAATCACGAACAGAAACATGATTTGAATCAATCATCACTTATCACAAAAACCGTCATTTTGCGGGACAAGTCAGGCGCATGGCGCATGCGCGAGTTACCAAAATGCAATGTTGCCAGTTCTTTCGCAGCACAGTTAAAGATATTTTCATTAGAAATAAAACATCGTTTAATGGTTGGGGAGAGTATTTTTATTACTAAGGCTCAAATTATTTACTAATTAAAATGATGTCTATAACTACATGCCATTTTTTAATTCTGCTAGGTGCAGATAATACAATTTTGCAAAAAATGGGTAATGCATGAAATGAATAAAAAAATAGTTTTCTTAAAATTAATGCAAAATTTAAGTAGTACGAAACTGAAATGTTGTAGAAAAATGCTAGGGAACGTTTGAAAATCGTATCCCAAGAAGAATATGTACACTACTATCGTAGTTGGCTTGGCAAAAATATACGACGTGTCGGGTAATGCAAGTTGATGGGACACCGTGTGCCGGGTACAGGATATGTGATGAGAAAGGCTTGCTGATGAGCGGAGTAGAAGGGAGGGATGTGCTGGGACCTGGGACTTGGGACCTGGGACCTGAGACCTGAGACCTGGTGGGCAGAATACCACTAGAGGGCTATCGTTTCCTCGTAAATAAGATTTTTTGTGACCCTTTACCGGATATTCAGACACAAGTTTATCGAGATTGAAGATAATACTTTGAAAATCGGAGATCATCCGACGAATTTCTTGAAATTATTGCAGAATCTATCAAAAATGAACCAAAATATTTTAGTTATGAAAAGTGGTATAGTTTTATTTTTATTTTTATTCATAATATATTTTTTTATACAGTTTTTTAAATGCTTTTCGCTACCACCATATCCACACGCTCACGAATTTTGTGTTTATAATTACACATATAATTATATTTAATTTATGGTGAGATTCGAACATTGCTTTCATAATTATCTCAAAACTTAGTATTTGGAGATGTTTGACTAAAAATAAAATGTTGAAGATTTTAGAGGCAACTTGGACAATTATTTTTGAGTAAATGAAAAACAATAAAAAAATTTTTACTCTATTTATTTTACAAATACAATGATAAATAAAATTAAAAATTAAAAACCGTTAAAAATGCGTTTTTTTTTTGGTAGTAATTTAAATATAAAAATGACAAATTTTGGTTGGCCGTAAATAGGTAATTTGTATTTTAACTTATAAAACTTCTCAACTGCCTCTAAAATAATGAAACACTAAAATCGTTAATGGCCTATATCTTATAATTTAAAGCAAAAATAAATAAAGTAGCTCACGTCCGCACTAGATATTTGATTACAAAAATATTTTTTCAGTTTGGTTGGGTATTTTGATCTCAAATCCAGAATAAAAATTTGTATGAAACAGGCCGAAATGGGCCGCGCATACGTTCCTCTTAAGTAGCAAAGGATACAGTGTTGCATAAACCACCTATATACAATCTAGAAAAGAGGGATAATAAGCTATTACTCTTTAAATAATAATCGCCTTTACGAGTGGGTAACGTACCTGTGTATCTGTGTACCTGGCCACTTGGGTAGGTGAGTTGAATAATATACAAGTTTGAGAAGAAATCACAGAATAGCAGCTGATTACGGAGATGCTTCAATCGAAATAAACTACGGCCTGAATAGAGTTGAAAATGAGAATTCACGCAGAGAAGAATTGGAAGCTCGTTTTGAATACGTTACATCAGCAGCCATTAGGCAAAAAGCTCCGCCCGAAACATTGACAGACAACTCGTGTGAATGGGAGGGGGTGGGGGTGTGCTAGGGGTGGGGTGGCAGGTGGCGGTGGCGGTGGGGGCAGGGAGGACAGAGCTGGCGAGAGCCCGCGATAGGATGCAAATAGCCATTAGGGTAATTGGGCATTAGACGAAATGAGAGGACAGGCGGAAGGAGAAAGAGAGATACAGAAAGCGAAACAGATACCGAGAGAGAAAGAATGACACGGCGATAACAAAAGCCAGAAAGAGAGGAACGGAATAGTACAGTATGAGTGCAGACGACAATGACTACAAGTCTAACCCTTCCATCCGAGTCCATCCGCTCTGGCCGCCAAAGCCCGCTTCCGAAGTATCAGAACATGACCCCCTGATTAATTGGCAAGAACAAGAACAATTACAGGACTCTCCGCTATGGCAGAAGAAAGGAGTCCCAATTCCCGAGTCCCGGGGTCGCGCGGGCCAGGGGACGGCAAGGGGGGACTTAATTAGCGTACCGATTCCGGGGATCGGAGAAAGGAAACAATTAAAGAATTTTCATTTATTGTACAAACCTTCAAAAATTAAACGAGTTTTAACGTATTAATTTTAATGATATTTACATAATTTAATTATTGTAAAACCAAACAGCCATGACATTAAAAAAAATTGTAAGCACTTCGCGGCTTTTTATTAATTAAGTAAATTGGGTAGTGTCACTCAATTCACCCCGATTTATTTTATTCTGGTATTATAAATATTAAAATAATTCTACGATTTGTCGGATAAAGTATGCCGTATAAAATCCAATACCGATAAATTGAATTCACAAAAAAAAGTTTTAAGGAAATGAAAATCGATTTAATAATTCATAACATCCGCTTTATCACGAATGGAATTAAAGAAACAGCAATCACTCCCTTGTGACAGCACATTCATATCCATTAATTTGTTTTCCGAAATAGGGCTGCGCTGTGATTGCTTGTTATTTTTGACATTTAATTTATTTGATTGAGACGTTGCCGTGTGCCCTTGGTAAAAAATGAAATACAAAAATGGTGGCGTGGCGATGGGGTAATCACATTCTTCTCTCTACCACCACGCACGCCCAGCTAAAGACACGAAAGTTATTTGCTGAATAAACGGAAACTTCATCGCAATGATGGAGCTTTCGTTACTGCACATTCGTGCCAGAGTACAAATGAGAAGAGCTTTTCTACAGACCAAAAGCTCGAAAAAGCTACGTGCGATTCCAGATATAACAAGTTAACGAATACATAGAAAAAATTCAACTACACGAATGAATAAAAAGGGATAATGTTATAGTAACCTGCCTTAATGGGAGAGCTTCTAAACAAGTGTCTCTTTTAACATAGTCTCGGCACTCAATTAAATGACGGTAATTTAATAGAGTTTAATAAGGCATTTCATAAAAAAGAGCGGCGATAAGTAAAGGACGTGGAATGAAACACCTGTAAAAGAAAAAGCACGCTAATGAAATGGTATCGGCTAAATTGAGCACTGTCGGCGTCTGAACGAGCATAAGGGAGTATTAAATAATTAGTTACGCTAAGGTCGGGGCGGGGGAGGGAACGGGGTTGGGGTGGGAGATGTTATTGGGGTAGGGGGGAGGGGCGGTAAAAGCGGCAGTGTAAATGGAAACGTAATGGCAAATTTGATGTCTATTTATGACAAAACTACTATCACGTTTCATTATGAGGAAGAATTCGTTAACGTTATAGTTATTAAGTGAATAAAACTCATAGAGATTAGAGACATCACATTTTAATAAAATTACGCTTATTTTGCAAATTGTAAAAAGTAATAAATTATTCATAAAATATAATTTTTTTGTAGAAATAAAAATATTGCAATTTTGGATATTGTGTAATATGACTGAATAATTTTCTTTTGGAATATCGCAAGGAGGGATCACGAGAGTCTGGAGAATCTTATTTTAGAAGGAAGTATTCTAATAGTAGGTCACGAGGACGTTTCGTTAGAGGCCATCCATAAATTACGTCAAACGAATTTCATGATTTTTTTACCCCCCCCCCCCCCCGGCCATGTCACACATCGTCACAATTGTGAGACCCCCTCTCCCCTAGTGTGACGTCACACATTTTGCAATTTTACATCTAAAAATAATCAAGTTTAAGTTTTTTGTTTACATTTAAGTTTTGCGTTTTAATAATTTAGATTTTTACCCCCCCCCCCCCCCCTTAAGGCTGACGTAATTTATGGATGGTACCTTATAAGGCGATATCACCAAAAAACTATTCCAAAGTTCAAAAATAAAAGTTAAAAGTTTAAGTTTAAAAATAACGTAACTACGTGAGCTGTTTTTTTTCAATTTAAACCCACCTTGGTGAGATTAAGTGATATTTGGTGGGACCCCCGTACCCCTCACGTGAGACTTACACTACACTTATTGAATCACTATATTTATTTTGCAGCTGAAGATTAAAATGTTTTATTATATTAGGTGACTTCTGTGCACTTACGCTTTAAGTATAAAAATGCAATTTAATTTGCATATCAACACTTTATCTATGTGCTTCTACATAAAAAAATAAGCACAAAAATATAGATTTTGTTTATTCCGTTGTCCTATTGATCCCACAGTGGCTTTCGTAAAAGAATAATGCCTTTACATGGAGAATGGAGAACGCGCTCGATTAAAAATGCTCTAGTATTAATTGAAAAGAAAGTTATTTCTTCATCCCGCAACAACAGCAGTACGAGCGCCGGCGGACGAGAAAGCAATCTTGAAATTAACGGAGTAAGTACCACGGATTACTTAACGGGATTGGAGAACGGGCTTAAGGACACAGGCGGAAGTGTTTAATGAATAGCCACTAATGGAAAAGCCTCCGAGTAAAAATGTAAAAGCTTCCATTCAACGCGAATCCGACACACTCGCAAATAACTGACTCTTTCCAAAATTTTCAAAATTTACATCTATTCTGTCTCTGTCGAAGATTGGGGTTAAACCTGATTTACAAGATGCAAAAAATTATAAAATACTCAGTAATGTAAATCATGGAAATTTATACAAAAGAGCAAAGCATCTTCATTGAATACAAATTGAATGATTGAAATTGTGAGATTTTTCAATGAATGTTTCCCAATTCGGGTAGTGGGGTGCGACTGCGGGGAGACAAGGATTTATTATTTATTTCGTCTGTTTACGAGTTACTTGATTATGGACGGCTAAATAAGTTTAATTAAAATTAAGACCCTGTCGATAATTAATGACCGGCCCGGGTCGCTAATGGCAGTCGTGCTGTCCAATTATAAATTATATCTCATTTTATGTGGGGCCGATTCAGTGCTCCATCCTAATGAATTTGTTAAAATCAATCATCTTGATTAAACCGTATTTCATATAATGTATTTCTTAATCGATTTTGTAAAATACTATTCGCTCGGTGGTTCAAAACGTTTTATTAATCGCATAAAAAAACAATGTTTTGGTTTGTTATACTTGCTCTTTTTATTAGCGCAATGTATCAAGGGTAACCTTATCCGATTACTTTAGAGTGGTTTAAAACTAACTAAAAAAACGTTGATTAATTGTATAAAATTAAAGCTAAAAAGCTTCAATAGAAAGGCAACAATTTGTTGTTGTTCATATAAAAATGTGTACCGCAATACAGCTACAGCCTCCCTTCATTAGTAAATTGACATTTAAATAGAGTACTCCATTAATATTATTACAAAATATGAATTTTAACATCCATCCAACTACTTACATTAATTAAACTGTATTCAAAGTAATATTCGTAAGGGTCTTGTTAATACAAATGTGAATGTAATTTTCATGTATTCATTAGTGATACGACATTGAATTTAATTGAATATAACTCGGGAGGCTTAAAAACTCAAGTAGGCTCCAAATCCTTACACATGCCGCGTCCAAATTAGATAGATATGGCAGAGTGGGTAGGGTGGGTGGGGGGGGAGTGGGGGCGTCCCTAATTAACTGGTAAACTTTCATGAGCCTCCTCCCCCCGCCGGGCTAATTAATGTGCCCCCGTAGGGCGTTTAACCCTCTCACGACCCACCCGACCAACCACCCTTCACTTGCGTTACCAAGGGGTTATAGAAATGTACAACGAGCAGTGGGAACGTCGTTTTTCTGATGCAGCGAGCGAATTCAAGGCAAGATAGGGCGCGGTGGCCGCAATCAGATATCATTTTAACATCTTTTTACTAACATCTCGATTATCATGTTTTGATTCACAACATCATGTTTTCCAGGTAACAACTTGACTAAAATGTTTTTTTGATATAATGATTTTCCAAATTCAAACACGAACAGCTTTAAATATTTCAGGATAAAGTAATGGCAGGTACTTGTTCAGCAATTAAAACAATGCACGTTATTCAAACAAAATTAGATTAATCAGGCGCTGTGATTGCTCGAGAACGAAAAAAAGTTAATTTCATACCTTATCTCGCCAGTTTGTTGGATTAATTGAAAATTTAAATAATAGGATTTAACAGGAAAGCGCGATTGTTATCGCATCATGCAACATTAAATTTGACGAGTGAAATAAATCCTCAGACCCGGAGAACGGTTAATCAATTTTTATTTCTAAGCACAAAAGAAAGTCGCGGGTTCGCTTTTTTATACGAGACTAACGACCAGTTTTCTTACAATCAGCCCCGAATTATTAATGGGAGCACCGGCACGTCTCATTAAAGAATACACTGAATAAAAGATTACGATCTTTGCATACATTAGAGAAACAACCGAAAGGAAAATGGTGCGCGATAAAAATTTGTTCATTATAAACAATGTGACGGGTAATCTGTCAACCTCGTGCGTGCGGCCGACATGTCCGATAGGAATCGCCGAGAAATCGCCAGCTCCTGTGAATAATGGGGAAGCTAAATGGGGAAAAAATAAACCAACAAAACAAATTCATAGTTCACCGGAGAGGCCGTGTATAATGAACGGCCGCGCACGCACGAAAATTGCTAATTAATAACTCCAGTCCAAACACTTGTAATAAATGGAGGCCGTATTTTGTGTACGGCTGCGGTCGGTGTGTTAGCCACGAGGTACCAGGCACCCCGTACTAGGCAGTAGGCACCCCGCGCCGGGTTTACACTCCCAGACTTGCTCTGAGAAAACTCCTTTCCAAGAAACTACCATTGTAGCTTCAGCTTCACGATTGAAACTATACAATCTTATAACGAGTGCAAATGAAGGGATGAAATTTCTTAGTCACAAAAATAAGCTTTTGAAAAACAATCGATACTTCATTGAAGTGTCGATAAATTCGTCATCACCGCACGAATCCCGAAACTGTTGAGAGGTGTTAGGAAATGGGGGAGGAAAATGAGAACGTGAGAAAGGCGCAAGTAACAAAAAATAAGATTCAGTTACTAAAATTTGAAAGGTGATCTTCTACTGGCGTGTTTCCAAGTTCGCTACTAAATTTACACATTTTATGTACCTGCCTCAATTTAAAAAAGTACATTTTAAAATAACCCGTTGACAAACTGATATTAATCAGTTTAACGGGACTTAATTGAAAAATGTAAATAAATAATAAAGATGATCTTGGACTCAGGGCCAAAATGCATAAACGTACTGTTTATGCATTTTACGTACGGCAACCCTGCGATAATCTCTTAACTCTGTGGAGGCCCTGCAACGCGCGTCACCTATGTACCGGAAGCTACGATAGTATCAAATTGCATCATCTCGCAATTTCTCGACGCGCAGCGATAACACGCTGACCTTTGATTCTTTTCGGGAACGTTCTCCAAGATTCTGCACCTCGAGATAAACGATGCATCTGACTTCTACTAATTCTTGTACTCATCGCGAATTGCGATACGCGTCGCTGGCCCTCCACCACGATGGCCTAGTCAGTCTACTCACCGACTCACCGCGGATTGTGATACGTGTCGCAGGCTCTATGTCGCAATGCCCGAAGCTTCCCACGTCCCAGATGCCAGAAGCCCGCAAGTCACCCAAAACCATCCTGGAACCTCCAGATGACAATCAACCAGCCAGTTATTTCGGCGCGACTATCATATTCTTTACAAGCAACACTTCGAGTACGCATTCAGTGTCATTCCTACTTTTTACTTCGTAGTAAGTATTATGTACTGAATGAATTCAAACTTAAGAGTGTTGATAGTTTTCTTGAAAGAAGAGAATGCTGTTGCTTTTTTGTTTTCTTTTGTCATTTTTATTTATTTGGTCTGAGATCTAAAAAAGATCGCAATGAAAGACGGTCCATAATTATATTAATTATTATTGAATATGTGCTGTTTTGATCATATAAAACCCCAACAGTAAGTATTTGTGATCTTTGTAACCTTGATTCAAATAAATACTTAGCCGATAAAAGAAACATTTTTAATTTCTCTCTACCATTATAACGTTACTCACAGTACTATGTACATATTTTTTGTTTACTAACAACGTAAATAAAATTTCCCTGAACGATATTACCTACATTTTTATTTGTCGCTGTAAATCGTTTACTATTTGTCTAAAATGTAGATTTTTCACATTCATATCAAACAGAAGAGGAACGAAACGTTTCGAAAAATCAAATAACACAATAATTTTGGCATACTGATAAGTTGGGAACACAATTCTAAAAATTAAAACAATTTTATTTTTCTAAAAAAAAACGTAGATAATATTATGGAAAATGGCGGAAAACAGTTAATAAATGGAATATAGCAGAAAAAACAGAAGAAATATTAAATTTCGCAGAAACATAGTTAATACACGAAATAAAGTAGGACCACAGATGATAAATGGAACTTACCAGAAATGCATTTAAAAGATAGAACCTCCAATTTAAAAAGTTCTAAAAATTAAAACAATTTTATGTTTCTAAAAAGAACACAGATACTTTAATGGAAAATGGCAGGAAAACAGTAAATAAATGGAAAATAGCAGAAAAACAGATCAAATTTTACAGAAACATAGTTAATACACGAAATAAAGTAGGACCACAGATAATAAATGAAACTTACCAGAAATGCATTTAAAAGATGGAACCTCCAATTTAAAAGCCTGCCCAAGGAATAAGGAGCTGGAAGGGGGTGAAGTGGGGTGTTCCCCCTTATGTGGGTAATCAGCGGCCTGTATTTACATATCAGCCAATCTAGGGATGCCGACGCGTGCGTTCAAGGAGAAAGTATTTCCATCGATTTGATTTTTACGAGCCGCCATTGTGGGAAATATTATGAGAATTTGTCAAGGAATGGGACGAGTGAAAGCTTTCAGACTAACAGGAGTTTCAAATATTGTTGATCAACTGTTTGAGGATAATCTGAAAGTTTCAACGTGTTAAAACAAGTATACGAACGGATATGTTTTAGCACTTAGCAATGTTTTTACGTCATTGTTGACTGAGCCTATTGAAGGACTGTTTTAACTCGACCATTTTCATTTCATCTGTCGGTAAATTTGTTTGTTATGTTTCGGTTTTAAGATGGTGGACGTTTTAATCTGTCATGCGCCGCAGTAGCCGATAGGGCTAGTTTTTACTATTTTTATAAATAAAATATTTTATAATTTTTTTTTTATAAAAAGGGTTTCAAGATGGTGGCCGTTTTAAGCCATGTTTGGAAAACAACTCTGAATAGTCAGGTACTTACCAACCTTTCTATTCACTATCTACTTCCTCTCGTCACTTCTTTCGACCCAAAACATATTCCAAAAGGGATGCCATAGTCCCATTGGCACAGCGCATGTGAGACTCTTGTGCGGTATTCACATTAAAAAAACACTATCGTGATATCTATGAACCGTAATATATTTATTTTTGAAAGAATTTAGGAAACTCTATTGGTGGAGGACAAGACGCGGTTGGCGCTAACAAAAAATGTCCAAAGATGCAAAACTAGCAGTCTACAATGGAGTGTTAGTACCTACCCTGATGTATAGCAGTGAGGCAGATGAAGGACAACGTAGACTGAATGTTGTGAAAATGAGATCACTGAGTTGTAGTGTGGTAATACCACGTGTGATCGTATGAGAAATGTGGAGATTCGCAAAGAATGATGTAAGCGTAATGAGTAAGATTAACAAAAAAGACGCATACATGGTTTGGGCATGTAATAATAATAATAATAATAATTGGATAATTTGTAGAGCGCCGTTTTTGTGAAAAATCACCTCAAGGGCGCTGAATGTAGAGCGAATGAACAAAGAAAGGAGTATAAGGAGAATATATGACACGAATGTGAATAGTAAAAGAAGTCGGGAACGCCCGAGGAAGACATGGCACGACCAAGGGAAACAAATATTTGGGTCGGGTCATGTCAAGAGTTAGAATAATATAAGGATATATACAAGATGATAAGAATATGACTGAAGCAAGGAGTAAAAATATCAAAACTGAAAAATTACATCAAGAGCAGTTCTTTTCTTTTAAAAATAATGTATATTTCCGGCACGTTCTCCAGAGTGGAAGATATTCTCAGTATCGCCCTGGTGTAAGACCACCATTCAGAATTGAAACGTTGCTTCAAATGGCTTTAGCCGTGATTGTAGGTCTGAATAGACACCTTCCTCTTTCCCATCTCCTTCCTCACTCCTCTCAGCATCATAATATCCCCCAATTGGGGATGCCATGGTCTCACTGGCTCCATACGGGAGCAGCTGGGACTCTTGTGAGGTATTCACAAAAAAAAGATTTACAAAATATATTTAAAAGAAATAACTATTCAAAATTAGAACAACATACCCCATGACGTGACGTGTAGTTACCGTATTGGTCAAGAAGAATCAAGATTTACCTGAAACAAAATGAAAGAAACATTAAATGAAATAAGTTACAGCCCCGAATAAAGAGAAATAAGAATTAATAGTAACATACCTATAAACAGTGAAAAGGGAGCCCTTAAAAGGCGATTATTTTAAAAGGGTGGTTGTGATTGCGGCTTGTGGAGAGACTGGGGAGGAAGCTAATGCTGAAAAACATGCCTTATCGCGGACGCAGCCGGGCGGTAATAAACCCAATTGCGGGACTTGTCGAGGGGAGAGGGGAAAGGTGAAGGGTTGGGCTAGTTTCAAATCTATTGGAAATAATAAAATACGTTTTTAACAGGTTTCAATTTATAACATTTTATGTTTAATAATCACACCGTTTGCGAAAAATATAACTTTGGAATTTATACGATACAAGAAGCAAGTTCTTACTGGTACCACATTTCAGGTCTCAGTTCGGTCTTAGATTGTCACATTTTACATCTAAAAAAAATCAGTAAGAGTTTAACAACTAGAATTTTATTATTTATTACATTACATTAGATGCGTTTATAAAGCAAAAATATCATAGTAATAATAATGCAAAATAACTGTAAATATTGAAAATGTGTACAAGTGTTATTATGTCTTGTCTTGAAGTAGAAGTATTTTTAATTGATGTAAAAATAGGCACCAATTTGTTTAAAAATGTTTTTTTTTTGGTTGCTGGGTGTCACGGACATAAACAGTAAGCTGGAGGAACGACAGTTGAAATGGTATGGGCGTATAAGACGGAAACCACCAGACCACACAGTGAAGCAGACAATGTCTATGGGCTTCATCGACGGTCATCCAGAGGAAGATCAAACAACTCCTGGATGACTCAATGCTCCAAAATATTACGGAGAAACGGCCTGGATGAAAACTATACCCAAAACCGAAGAAGTTATAGCCTGAAAACGAGAAGAGCCGGTCCCAACAGCCTACTACCTAGGCAATGAGTTGGGACAGTGCAAGGAAGAAGATCAAATACGACAATTTACTTTGAGGTTCTTTGAACGGGGTTTTATTGTATGTATTAGACACAATAATTTACAAGTAGTTTATGTAAATATTTTTTATCGTGTACGTCGTTGTACGCTTTTAAACCATTATGAATTATTAATCTTGTCAAAAATTAAGTTTATATTTTGTATAAATAAATTTCTTGTAAAAAAACAGAAGAGTGTTGAGACGATGCATGAGTGGGAATGCAGTAGGGTGGGCCGAGACAGAGTTGTGTGGCGGTCTATGATGATATCTGTCTCTTTAGGGATGCGGCGTGATGGTTAGTTAGTTAATTAATTATGAAAATTAAATTAATGCATTTAGAGAATATTCAGTCGATGACAATTCTTAATCTGTCGTAATCTTTGTTTGTTTGTTTTGATAGAGCCAAGTGAGTGCGTGTCGCCTTATCTGTTTACCAAATACACCCCACCGGTTAGCAGTTAACCCTTGCGGGCAGAGATAAGGGTTGTGCTGCTAATGAAGTGGGAGGGCAATGACTTCATACGACTCCCCTACGCAAAGGGTTAAATTAAACATAATGTGTGGGTACGTGAAACCCCGCTCATTGATTCTGTATCTAAAGTGAATCCCAGAAATCATAATGTTCCATGCATTACTAGGATAAGTATGAATGAATTATGAAGTATGCAGTTGAGTAGGGGACCGGGGCGGAACGGGAAAGAGTCGGGAGGCTCACTACGAACGACAGAGACGCGTAACCTTCGCACATAACGTTTAGTTCTCTGTGCTGCGCTCTGCGCTGTATGGAGTGGTCGCAGATATTCTAAGTGTGTTTAGTTTGATTTTTACCGAAGAAAAGGCTTGCAAATTCAAATTTTTGCTCTGGACTCCAAGGTGCAGTACACTATCCTTTTTTTCGAAAATTAACATTACAGGCTTGATTTTGACTGAAATGAAAAATTGATACGCATGGCGTATGCTGGTCAAAAACAGTGATGACGATGACAAGTTCTCATCTGTGAATTGTGGCAACAATTAGTGCCCCATTGTGCCCCTGGTTCATTCCTCATGCCCCGGAAGTGGGGGTGGAGCAGAATGGGAAATTTAAGATTTTTTTTTTTAGACTCAAATTTTGATAGTAATTAATAATTTCGATTTCAGCTTTAGTTTCTATGTAAATAAATAAGTAAATATACTTATACATCGACAAATAATAGTGTTATTACTTTCAAAATCGCCTCAAGGGCGCTGTACAATTTATTATAAGTTCTTAGGATCTATCTAATTGTTTACATAATTTAGTAGATATATAATATGTTGAAGTTCAGATGTCAGACAGTCAGACGGAGTACGGAATAACAATTAAAACTTGTAGGTAAGATACAAGAATAATTTATATTGGAAAACATAAAATGGAGGTTCAGAAGGTAGTTCTTCATTTTTTAAGAAAACGTGTTAGTTTATATCAACACTAAATAGTAGTCGCAGGTATGTGCAATATTAAAAGGAGATAAGATATTACAGATTTTTAAAGCAAATAATAATTTTGAACGTTTTAAGATAGTTTAGGTAGTCCAATGACTTTTTTCTAATTTATTTTATATTTTTTCAATTTTTTCACCGATGAGAGCTCGACGCTGGTTCGCACAAGAATGATGACATCACATTTTCTTATTATTCAGATGTTTAACAATGCCAATTATTTTTACGGAAAACAGTGAGGTTTTCAAAAATCAAGACAAAGCAAATTAAATTATAATAATTGTAATAAGGTATCTTTTCAAAACAAGTCATCAAATAGTTTTGAAAAATCGAGACGAAAAAAATAATACTAAATTACAAATTATCGTATCTCTTCTTTTATTGGAATAAAGATGTACAGTGTAAATTAATACGGTCATTATTCTTATCACAGCATCACACGTTAATTGCAAGTCTCACGGTCGTGGGCATAATTATTTAACCTTGTAGAAGCTAGGCACGTGTACAACGTTGTATATAAACAAATAATTAGAACAAAGGACCTTATTACTTAAAGAAGCATCATAGAAAGAGAAAATGTATGAGAATACTGTCGAGTATCTGTGATTTGTTTGTCTTTTTAAATAAATAAACAATCTTTTTTAATAACTCAGGTACGCCTCGTACGAGTGTCATACTAGTAATGTTACAATGTCGTGTAAACAAGCTAATGGGTCCGAGTGGTTAAGTGGTTTCATGATTCGTGAACCCGAGTTATTAAATTACCTATCGTGAAGCAAATCTGTATTATTGAGTCTGAGATTACGCCTTCAAAAGTCATTGTTCAAATGAGCCGTGGTACGGTTGACCGGGAGTCGTATGAAGGGTCCACTATTCGAATTTCGACCGATTTCTTACATATCTCCCTTAAACATTTGAAGTTTTTTAGCTCTTAAAAAAATATATGTTATTTTTGAAGATAATATCTAGAAACGTTCCACGCCGAAACGCAAATTATATGAAATTCCCTCGATAGAAAAAAATCGCAAAGCATGCTCCGAAAATTATTTAAAACAAGTCTATTTCTATTATTTTACAAGTTATATTTGTGAAAAAATTCACAATGCTTCTTTAAATGATACTTAAGATACGTTCCACGAGATTTTTGCTCTATTTTAAACAAGTCATGTTTTATTAAGCTTTTTCGCCATTTCCGCTGCGATTTCATCACTTAAAATATTAGCGCGCTCTGTCCAACATTATTTTAACTAAAAAGCAGATATGTTCCAGTAATTTGTGTACTGAAACTACTAAAGCGCTCTTACTGAGAGTTCTGGAGACATGAAATTTGCTAATTGTTTGTTTTTCTGTTTGGCATTAGTTAACTATTATTATACACTGAAAAATCGTAATTTCCATCATGAGCGAAGGAATTTTGAAACAATATGTTAAATGTCAAAGTAAAACACGAAACTTAACATGGTTCTCCTATATTTTTTATCTGTCTATAAGCATTAATATTTGTAAAAAAAAAATTACTCGATCATTAGGCATGTGTTTTTAGGTGTCGTCAAAATTTCAGTGAAGCCATGATTTAAAGTTAACGAAGAAATTGCAGATGTTGCAGCAATGACAACTACCGATGCATCATGAATGGGAGACCTTACCGAAGAATTTCATTGATTCCACTTTAATAGTACAAACAATTTCCTTTCAATACAAAATAAATCGATCGTAACGAAACAGCTCTTCAGAACTCCGGGAACGATAGCCTTGAGATTAGGGTAACCACTCATGGACAACATTATAATCTACTCGGAAACTACGTAATTTTTAATTTTTTTTTTCATCAGCTCGGACTCAATGGAACTATGGAATCCCCGATTTGGGGTATTTTTTTAAAAGTGAATACTTCTGTAGCACCGTTGTGACTTGAAACTCGATAGCGACACTAACGACAAATAGCGACACTAAGAAGAGACAAACATACTTCTATAGGATTTGGCCTGCGAGAGAATGATATAGTATAATCGGTCTACTCTTCGTGCGGTGCTTTGTAGCCTATCGGTCTCGTCTTTAACGGTGCTTCGTAGCCTCCCCTTACTTACTCTTGTCTACTTTTCTACTTCTTACTAGTTTTCTGAAGGTTTCACTTCTACCGCGTGTGAATTGCACTTTTTTTTACATTATCGTCACACACGAGGCACTGAGAAAAAACAATTTCCCTCGGGGCCTACGTCCTCTTTGAGGATGCTGTACGGAGGATTTTTTCGGGAAAAAAGGGAGAGGAAGTTCTGGAAAGGGAAAAGGTACGAGAGATGGGGTGACCTGTAGAGCAGGGTGTTATTATCCAATAAATGGTTCCCAGGGCGGCAGTACCCGTACCCGCTTGCCAAATTTTGAAGCGAAAATGAAGTTGGGAGTCGAAGGAGATGTGGTAGGGTTTAAAATTTTAAAGTTATATTTATTACCTCTCTTATCAGATCTTACAAAACACAGCTATTGCAATTTCAAGCAGAGTTTCGAAGCTGAATGGTGGGGTTTTGCTCAAGGTCTCAAATACAGCGTTACCCAGTTTAAATTTTGCAATTTTTACTTTTTTGCGGTTGAACTGTACCGACATTAAAATTTGTTAAACTTCTTGTATTTATGTTCAACTTACAATTTTTACCGATAATGTCTTAGTTTTATCTCACTTAAGCCTCGATTACATTGAGCGAGTTTACAAGCTACTAGCCGGTAAGTTTAAATGCGGGTGAATCGGCGAGTGAGATTGTCATGATGACACAAAACTGTCAACTCGCTCAGGAGCGACAGCAGCAGCTAAAATAAGGACTCTCACGCGATTCAGTTCGATCGACATTTTGTAAAAAAACTTGAGCTCTTAGCTAGCGCCACACGCTTTCCAGTCGCGAGAATAACGACTCCCGCGCGAACTAATTCTGACAGTTACGAAATCAGCTGTTGGTGGGCCAGTCATCTTGAGCGAATAGCGAGTAAAGTTGACCACCTCTCAACTTTTTTCGTAGATTGTCCACAATCTGTTAGTTAGCAAGTAATACGATGACACCGAGCGAATTTACTAATAGATAGTGAATTTCCCAGATAGTAGCTTGTAAACTCGCTCAAAGTCATCGAGGCTATAGATACAAACCAACTGAAAAAAACAAACGATTCCGAAAAAATTTGATCTTCGACAAATATAATGAGTTTTGAAAAAACGCTCCTCAATTGCGGTTTTTCTGCAGAGGCCGATTCTGCAGAATCTGTCAGGTTCGACATTACTTATTTGAACAAATTGTGTAATTGGTCACCCTAGTTGGAGGGGTTGCAACACGATACTAATTTGACGGCCTTCTAACCGTCTTCAGGCCGAAGAAGTAATTAAGTGTTACCTGGAGACGATCGGATCGATACCACAATGAGGTCCACAGGTAAAAAAGGCCCAACAATAAGCAAAAAGCGATTAAGAACTTACCAGTATTGAACGTTCCCCCATTCAAGGAGAAAAAAAGTGATTTGTAAAGTGCGTGAAATGCCCGGAGTTTTTTCCCAGTTCCCACAGACGGGCTGCCACGGTAAACAATTTAATAATGGAGATGCCGACCACTTCTAAATTGGATTTTTTACTTTTCATCTGGAGACTTATTCGAAGTAAAATTTCTGACTTTCGCGACTTTTTATAAACCCAGGCCTGGTTGTCTTAGAAGGCGACCGCTAAAGTCGTGATCATTTTACAAGGTAATTATTTCACCACCAAAATTTTCGATCCGTTGACTGCCACAACGGATTACTGTAAAACCGACGTGAAAATATTCACACCGAGTGTCAAAACGCAATCTGAGAGAAATAATTTAAAAAAATCAAATAAGCGACTATCGGATGTATTAAAGGAGTATGATTACTCTACTGTCACATCTATCAATGACCTTGGGGTCACTCTAGACTGCAAACTTTTTTTCCGTGATTACATTAATAGCATCGTATTATTAGTAACAAATCACTTAAACTACTCGGCTTCATTAATAGAATTACCTCTGACTTTAAACATATAAGTACACTTAAAACTCGTTAATGTTCGCCGGTTCGCCCTCATCTTGAATATGCTAGTGTCATTTCTATGCTGTCCACATTTGTCACATCGAATCTGTACAACATCGTTTCCTACGAGGAATTGCTTGGAGGTTAGGACTTGAAAGAGGCGAGTACTCGTATGATGAAATTGAACAAACTTTAAACATTTCTTTTTTAGAAAAACGTAAAAAGGTCTCTTACCTAATTTGCATATTCAAAATTATCAACAGTATCACTGACACACCTGCTTTGTTACAACTCATCCAGTTCAACATCCCTTCCAGTAGACTCCGAAATAATGAATTGCTGTTCCTCAATCAACATTCTACTAATTATGGATATCATTCTCCTTTATCCAGAATGTCGAGACTTGTCAACGCAAATCAAAGCATTGAATTTTTTGGTGTAAGCCTAAATGACTTTCGGCAGTCGATACGCAATGTGTAATTTTCAAATCCTTTGAAATCCATCTTCGAGCTACTTATCTTCTATTTTATTGTTCTCTAGATTTTATGTCCGGGTTAAATCTTCCTCACAGGAAAAACTTAATCCTTCCACACACTTTTCCACAAATGCTAATCTAGTCAATTCACGCGATGTAATTGCATTGTATGTATACTAAATACAAAACTATACAAGAACAACACGTCAACCTACCAGAGACCATATGGGAAAATACTTCACCGACTCCAGATATTTTCATATCAGAGGGTTCGGCTCGATAGAACTCCTAACTGAACCGATAAATCCTACCGATCCCTCAATATAAATATTTAAAAAATCTTTCGTAATCCTACATGTATTTAAAATGACTGATTTTTGCATTTTTATATAAAGATTCTTTGACAAATCTAATAAGCCTAAATTTTTAATTAGAGAGCTAGGTATAATGCCAGTAGCCGAAATAACAAATGGTAATATTTTTATAGTCCGAGAATGCCAAATTCTTTTAATCTCATTTCCTAAATCTGTATATTTTCTAATTTTTTCAGAAACAGATTTTTGAATATTACAGGAATTTGGAATAGCGACATCAATGATATAAGTTATTTTTTTAATTTTGTCATGTAAAACTATATCGGGTCTATTATGACGAATCGTTCTGTCTGTTAGTATAGTTTTATCATAATATATTTTATAAAATTCATTTTCTAAAAACGAATTTGGTTCGTATTCATAATATGGTACTACATTACGGCAATCAATCAATTTATGTTTAATTACCAAACTTTGATGAATTATTTTTAAAACCTGATTGTGTCTAAAAGTATATTCGGAAGGCGCTAATATAGAACATCCCGATATAATATGTTCTATAGTTTCCGGAAAAGCCAAACATTTTCTACATAAATCATCAATTTGATTTCTATCTTTGATTATATACTTCCTATAATTTTTAGTATTAATGACTCTATCCTGAATGGCAAGCATAAATCCTTCTATTTCTGCGCTCAATTCTCCAATACTCAACCATTTGTTTGACGAAAGTTTGTCAACATACGTTTGGTTGAGATAATTGAAGTGTTTGGCGTGAATAATTTTATTTGACCAGGAATCTAATAATTCCTGGTTGGTATTTAAAAGAATGTTGGCATTATCGTCGTATAAATTTAAAGGTGTAATGTTTCTATCTGCCTTGCAAATTATTTTGTGCATTTCTGAACTATTAGCTTTCCTGTGGAAAAAAGTTCTTAGCATTTCTACCTGATTGTATTTCAAAGAAGTTATTTTGACTATACCTCTACCTCCTAAATTTCTAGGTAAATTAATTCGTTCTATAGCTGAATTTGGATGATGGCAATTAAACTTTGTTAACGTAGTTCTAATTAATCGTTCTAAGCTATCTAAATCTGTATTGGACCATTTAATTATGCCAAATGAGTACGTTAATAAAGGTATTGCCCAAGTATTTATTGCCTTTACTAAATTTTTAGCAGATAGATTGCATTTTTAAATTTTTCTGACTCTACTTTGAAATTTAATCCTAATATCATTTTTAATACTAGTATGTACTTTTATATTACTTGTATATTAATAGTAATAATAACGTAGTATTTATATAGCGCAGTTTTGTGTAATTTCACTTCAAGTGCGCTTAGCTATAATAAACTTAATCAATGCTCTTCATTTATATGTACTCTCCTTTCATAGTCATCTCTTTTTTTATTCGTGTTATTGTTATGTTGTTAATGGACTAAATGTCCGTAAATAAAATTTAAAAATTTCTTCAAAATTCGCAAATTCACTTTGTGAATTTGTAATAATAAATAGTGGTGTACACAAAGTTATTTGTTTTCATTAAAAAAAAAATTAAAAAAATCATATATAAAATAAAAACATAATATTCAAGCAGCTGTGCGGGCGATGTTCCCGCAGGTGCGTAGGCAGGGGTAGCCAGTAGGTAGTACTTAGAGAGAAGTAGAAAGAAGGTAGGTACACTCACTTCTACGTACAATTCGTTCTACAGGAATTGTGCATTTAAAACTCCTAGGAGGTGCGCAGGGGTAGGAGCGCGCGGGGTCCGGGCTCGCCGTGGCCAAACTTTTATTTTTGCTAAAATGCTTTCTTGTGTACTCGTCGAAGCCTTACCGCGAGAAGTTGGCCACCCTCCCCCTCCCCTCCCGCCCTTCTCCCGCCAACTACCCCTTCAGTGCGGAGTGCCACTTTGTTAAGTAACCGTGTTTGCACTTCACCTAATGAACCTGATGACCCGTTACCGAATCGGTGCCGACGCGCATAGGTAACTATTAAATCCAAGATACCGGAAACTGCATCGAGAATACTAATCGGAATAAATAAATTAAAATGTGGTATAAAAATATGAAATAAGTAAAATGTTGACAAACTCAAAAAAAAAAATCTAACCAACTGAATCAAAATCATTTAGTATAAGGGTTGTTATTCATTTTAAGTTACATAACTTTTACCACTCTAATAATAATAATAATAATAATTGGATAATTTGTAAAGCGCCGTTTTTGTGAAAAATCACCTCAAGGGCGCTGTACAGTTTATTATTAATTCCTAGGTTCTATCTAATTTAACTATTTACAAACAGATACAGAAACATACTAACCTGGCAGGTCACTTCCGAGAAATTAGAAAGTTAATAGATGCGTTAAGATAGTTGCAGAAGATACGGTCTTGCACGCGGAGGGCATTATATTTAAAACACTGGACTTTGCATGAATTTACATTAAAAGATTAGTGGCAAAAGTATAGTTGTATTTATTTTGAGAGACTGGAGAATTTAGGAGTCTTTAGGGAATCTTCATGAAATGACCCTTACATAAAGCTTATAACTGATTTTTTATTTTTTTTATTTTTTTTTATTTTTATTTCACATGTCACATTTCCACCACTCTGTCACATTTTTTTTACTATAAATGGATTCTCTCTGAATCTCAGAGGGGAAATTGTAGCAAGGGGGGAAGGAGGCCTAAAATGCCTATTGGGGGTGACAAACACGAGCTGCGTGTATACTTATTTTGAATGACAACCCACGTGACTGAATTAACGTACGACATAAAAGTTGTAGGAGACAAATTTTTGAGATATTTAAATTTTTTTTATTAAACAACATTAAAAATAATAATCGCTGTTACTTGATAGCCTTTTGGAGTTTAAAAATAGTTTTATATTTCATGTCATCATATCATTTTTTTGTAACATTATGGAATAAATGCAAGTCGAGGTGGCATAAGACAATTGTGATTTGTATGAAATACACTTCTATCACGAGGAGTTACAACTCTGTAACGTAATTTTTGCTACAAAAATATAAACACATATTTTTTTTAAATGCACACAATCGTTAGGTCTTTAGTTCCTACAGTAAATTTTAAAGTAATTATAAAATAATAATATTGGTAATTCTGTTGAATTTTTCTCCACTAACTAGTGCATACAACTTCATGTAGGTTAAAAATAAGAACGATCCATCTACCGGAGGTACCAACTAATTTGTTTTGAAAACTATAAGATATAAATAGATTTCAAAGACCAAGCTTTTGGTTTAATATTCTGTCATTGATCACAGTAAGCAATTTATCACAGCAGAAAGATGTTGATGCATCACCATCAACTGGAAATACAAAAATAGGACACTTTTTTTAGATCAGCTTAGCCATTGCAGAATCTTGCGTTGAGTCAGCTCGCGGAATCTGGATTGACACACGAATATCGTGCCAGGACTGCGAGGCGGCAGTACTCGGTAGGATGTGGTAGTCACAGGCAGTAGCTAGAAGCTAGCAGCTAGATATCGGGGAAACGGATAAGTTTGAAGTACCGAGAAGAGGTAGCGCACCTGTAGACGTAAGGGGAGTGGGGGTGCGGGGGTAGACGACAAAATGCTTTTAGATTTTGTTTAAAAGCTAAAATGCCATTTAAGTACTTGCTAACAACTCCCTCAGATTGTGCTCAGTGGCTTACACAAGGATTCAGGAGGAAAGAGAAATTACTTTTTTTACAATGGAGCTTTTCGATTACATACCTTCCTGAGAGCAGATAAAAGGTCGGCGGTATTACGTACGACAACAGTTAGTATTATTCCATGAATGTATTAAGATTACTTATCAGAAAGAAGTGCTTTATGATAATAAATGGTTTGAATAAGAATTGCTACGCAAACGCAAGATTCATACAGTATACGAGTACTATTACATATTTATGAGTGGTTACCTAAATAATAAAATATATCTAATTTTCAGAATTATAATATTTTTGCTCAGGCAACTCTTAAATAATATTGATAGAATAAAATGCTTTAAAAAATTTCATTGCTTCGTCATATTCTTCTCAGAAAATAATGGTATAATTAAAATGATTTATGATAATAAGAGACATTATGTTACATTAGATTTAAGACTAATAATGTTGTTGAAATTTAGAAACCAAAGAAGGAAGAAACGCAACACAAAAATGTCAAATATCAAAAGAATATTTTACAAGGGGGGTACGGGTACGGGTACCCCTGCCATAGGTCACCCCAAGTGGTTCGTTACGTTTGGTAACTTAGCAGGGGCGCCCAGGGGTCAAGGGGGTGAGGTTTGTCTAGGACTTGGCGGCGGATGCGTTTACCCACCTACTGGGGTAAGACTGGGTAGAGACTGGTTGAGGGAGTCATTTCGACCTCTAGCCGGACTCTCGACGCATCGCGTTGTACCACAATGGGAGGAATGGATTCATTCGCTGTCGCGGGAACCTTTATTGGATAATCAACACCTTCGCTACGTTTGGTGATTTAGCAGAAGTGCCCGGGTTCATGGGGTGATGTTTGTCCAGGTCTTAGAGGTGGACGACCAGGACACACTGAACCCCAGATTCCTACCCACCCCTTAAACCCTTTTCCTTCCCAGAATTCTTCTCTCCTTCCTTTCCTTCAAAAAACCCTCCACACAGCATCCCCAAAGATGACATAGGCCTTGAGGGCAATTATTTTCCTCAGGGCCTCCTGTGTGGAGTTCATGTAAAAAAAAAACTTTTTATTTCCCAGAACTTTTTTTCCTTGCTTTCCCTAAAAGACCCTCCAAACAGCATCCTTTACACAAAAATTGTCCTCAGGGCCTCACTTGTGGAGCATGTAACAAAAAAGAAAGGATGATCTACAAGTCGTAGACTGTTATAAAAAATGTAGAAAAATCAAGATTTGAAGAAGCAAGTAAAACGGTATTCACAGAGGTCGCTCAATGCTAAAAAAATTACGCAGTGCAATTTCAGTCAGGGGCCATCTGAGTTCTGATAAGTATGTGGGTACTCTAAATACTGAGCTAAGTGACTGCAGCGTACATTTTGTTCTCGGTGACGTGGCTGACTCAATTTGAGTTAATCGAGAGCAGAAATGTTGACATGGATATTCCGTGTATTGTGGGACAGGCGGGATCAGAGGCGCCGCGGGGGCAGCGGGAGGGGAGAGGGGAGAGGGGTCGCCGCGCGGGACAAACACTTAAAATGCCAACGAGCTCTTTGCATAACGGACAGCCGGCGGACAAACAAACATACAGCGAGTGTTTGTATATTTTTCACTTATTTTCGCACTGATTTGCATAAGTCTCCAAAATAAACAAAACAGCTTTGCGGTTACCGTGTGAAAAATGTGTTACTTGAAAAACATCCAGACTCGACGTTTGAGATCAAGATGAGACAAAACAGCACATCTCAAAGTTTTAAATGTTATATTATGCATTGTAAAGTGGTTGATTTAAAAGATTAGTAAAAAAGTAGCTGATGAATATGATTCAATGTTGAAGAATTTCCCGATCATAGCCAACAACAAATTTATGAGAGAGCCAACAAGAAAAGGAGGTTTTCAAATCCAAAATGATATTATATTATTTGACTATTTATTTTTTAAATACTTTCAAAAATTATCTTTTAATTCATTTTTTTTTTCTATACTTATTTTTGTTTTATAGGTGGTAATAATAACTGTACGCATATACCAACATGCTAGCTTTTAATAATAATAATAATGTTTTATTCCAGGATGTGAGAGGGTAGTGCAATCCCATACTTCCAATAGTAGTACATACAGTTTTACACTTAGTTATACAAATTCACACAGTAAATTTTAAGTAAAGAAACAAGTATATAGAAAAGAAAAAAAATAATAATTAAATGTAAAAATAAATAAATAATTAATTTTGTTGGACGTGTTCTCGAGTGAGCTCGGGTCCAGCGCTCACTCAGGAGTGGCGCTTGGTGCCTTATACATTATTCTTTGTTTAATAGCAGATATTATCATTTAAATTCAATATTAATTGAAGCATTTTTATTTAACTAAATTATTGTATTTGTGTTTCATTGGAACTTTTATTCTTAATTCCTTTAATCTCTCCAATAATATTCTATACCTTTCGAGAACCATAGCCTTCCAATTTTGTCTGTTTTGTCGATTTGTTATACACATAAATATTATTGTTTTTTATATATATATATATATATTTTTTTTTTTTAAACTTTATAAGTAGTAAGCGGCTGGCGGAGGCAAAACCCTAGGGAATGAATGGCGAGCGATATGCTGAAATAGGTCAAAACCGAATGATCTTATTATCTTTTAGCAAAGTCTGTTGGCCCCATAAAACAAATTTGATCGGTTAAATAACTTTAATTTAATTGTTTTGCTTTTAATAATGAGAGGTTCTGGAATTTTCGTTTTGCCACCGCCAGCCGCTTACTGTTTATAAGTAAAACCTCAAATTGTAATATTTAATTAAATGAAGACAATATTAACGAAACTCAATCGAAAATCTGGAAACAGAAAAATCAGAAAAAGATATTTGCACCTCTGGGCCTCGAACCCAGGACCTTTTGCTTTCCGGAAAAATGCGCAGTGATTAGCGCATTTGCCCGCATGGCGCGAGGTGCAAATATATTTTTCTTATTTTTATTTTTTTAAATTCAAGGTTAATCACCTTATTAGTATTTTGCTAAATTGCATTAATTTATTTATTTATCATGTTATACTTATATATTTACAAATGTAAAATTTCTTGTTAAAACCAATTAGGTCGTTAAAAATGATAAATAAATAAAATAAATATCGACTGCAAACCACGTAAAACGGCACAAACGACAGTCGGTAAAACTGGAAAACTCAGAGGCTATTGATACATTATCGTAACACCTACATATTTTCAATAACGCAAGTGAATTTGAGTGACAATTTCACTCTTTCCGGTCAATATAGTACAATTTGCAGAGCTGTGATTTTCTTCACAATGCTAATGCAACTCGCACACACAAATGAATATATTTTTATTTTATTTTTTAGCAAAATATTATGTTTTCTGTATAAAAAAATGATAATATAAGTACCAGAACAAGTGAGTGCACCGTGAGATGACATTTGACTTTTAGCCGGCGAGGTCATCTTGTCGGCGCGGCGCGGTTCACCTCCGCGAACAATGGGCAATTAGCCGCTTCATCACGCGCCACAGCCGGAGCCGGGGCCGGAGCGCGACGGTACGTGGACGTAGTACGTACGGCAGCGTGTACGGGATCCACCCGACGCCGGACGCGGACGGTGCGAACCCTCCTAAACAGGCTGTTGACTAATTTCATTTATTTCACTCAGTTCTGCATGTGCCAGTGCAACAAGGTGCCCCGAACTTACGGAAAATCAATTTTTTACCATACCGCCGAGAGCTTATTTTTAAAATCTCTTTCCGTCGTCGGAGAGAGACGGCCTAATAAGCATTTTGCTCGGATAGTAGAATCTCTTCGTAACGGTAAGTAAAAGGCTTCGTAAAGTAAATTAACCGTATTTTTTTTATTCTTATTAAATCATTAACATAACTAATATTATCCATTGAACAATTTCAACACGGTCATGCAGAGGGGATGAAATGCAACACAAATTTGTACTGGTACCCCAACTCCATTGCTTTATTCGCAGTCAAACATTAAACACACTTTCTTTGAACGTTATATGTTCTCCTACTACGAATTTCTCTATCCTTCTGCTCTACGTGATCAAAATATTAAAGTGTTATATTAAACACACACGGCCTAGAGACCTTTAAAGTATAGCTTAAAACTTTTTTTCATCACTTTATTTATAAACAAAAAAGATTCGTAGCCTTTAGCCTGGGAATACACGGACTTCTACAAGCAGTCAATATCAACAGCTTCAAGCGGTTACTACAATATACTTCTTTCTTTTTTTTTTTTTTTTAAAGCTTCAAGCGGTTACTACAATATACTTCTTTCTTTTTTTTTTTTTTTAAAGAAAGACAAACATTCCCGGGTTACGAATAACCCAACAATGTTTGAAAATCTCCTACTACCACCACAGAAAGCCGAAAATGTTGCGATGGAGGACTTAGCCAGCCGAGGAATCGAACACGGGACGCCCGGGTGGGACCCAAGCGCGATGCCCACTCAACCACTGACTGGTCTTGATACTAAGTCCTCGTTTTTCGCAAAGATTTTTTTTTAATGAGAAATGCGGATCGATGCGCAGTCACTGCTTATAGCTGTCGATATTGACTGTTTTCATCAGTCCGCGTATTCCTAACCTTACTTTTAGCATTTCAGTTATTTCTTTATAGATGGTTAAAGTTATTTTGCTTGCTATTTTACTATAACTGCTAAAACATCGCCGTATTGACTTGTACGGAAGCTAAAATGATTAAAAAAATGAACGATAATGTTTAGTTAATTATGCAAGTTTGAAATTGGAGTGTTTCCTGTTTATTTAGGAACTGCGTTTGCGCTTTAATTATAAGGGACGCTGCTTCATATTATTGGCTTTACACAAAGTCTTTCCTTTGCAATTGCATACAATGGCCTGCCAACTAAATGCCAATTAATTTTAATTAGACTCGACTCTTCCGTTCGGGAAATGTGAAAATGTGTAAACCTCGACAAGTCATTGGACGATTCTGCAGATACGAGTGTTTGAAATGTTTATGGTAGTGCAAGATTTGATTTGTATTTTGACGAATACTCAATACACCACCCTAAATTTCCAAGAGATCTATCATGAAAACATCTCAATGTTTTTGAATTGTATGGATAAAGGAATGGAAAGACCTAAGAAACCGGCTACGATGACTATATAATATTTAGAAGGAAATTTATAATATTGCTGTGTGGAGGGTCTTAGTGAGGAAAGGAAGGAGTGAATCTGGGCCTTGAAGGGACTCGTGTTGAAGGAGAGAGGAATTAGCGACCGGCAAATCATTCTACAGTCGAACCATCAACCATTCTTATGTGATGAAAAAGTTGGGCTACAGTCGGAGAATTGATAATCACGTCATCGTAAAACCAGGCGACGGTTTTGGTATTTTAAAGAGCCATTGTATAAATATGCACAAAATAGAATATATTTTAAGGAGGAGAGTTAGGAGTGCATATCTGTCACAACTATAAAGGGAATTTTTCCAAGCATGACAAGTTCTAAGTAGGGAGCAGGTCGATACCCGCTGTTAGTTTTGAACTAACTGCTCTGTTGCTAATTAAGCACTCTACCTAACAGACTGATAGCCGAATCAAGTTTAATTTCACAAAGTGCATGTACCTCTTAAAAAATCGTAAACAATTCAATATATTATTATCTCCATGTATTGGAGCTAAAAACCTACAAAGCAGGATCGAATTACTCGAGCTGATATCTCTGCCCGGAGATAATCAATCGATCGAGTAATTGGTGTCAACCACGCAGGGGTAAGATGGTAAGGATATAAATTATTATCTCGGAATGACCATCAGATGATCGCGATACGAAAATGCTGTCTGGTCGCGTAGCGTGGTCGGAGTATCGTGGGGAAAGTTTCCAGGTATAAATTAGTTGATAACAAGCAGGACACGTCCGCTACTAATTATTATTGGTACAGAAAATATAATGATGACTATATCAGAGTATCTGATCCCGCGGTCTGGTGCGCGCAACCTTGCAATCAGGGGGTACCACAGGGCACTAGCTTGATGCCTACTTTGATCAACAAAATAGCAGAGTGAAATCGCATTACTTATTTAAATTTTATTTATCAATACGGAGTTTGCATAAAGCACTCAGACATAGACAGGACCATAGGTGCTATCTCCAATGTCTCATATTATTATTATGCCAGTAGCCCAGTCTCAAGTTTATCAGGGTTATCATCAGGTGTTCCACTATGTTTTTTGGTTCCACAACATGACTCCCCAGGTAGATTATTATAATAAAATGAATTATTTTTGTCAAATTTATCAATCTTACTTAGGACAATTGTTTCAACAGTTGGAATGACCATAAGACATTTCGATGAACGCCACAACACCTGAGCTGGCTGATTTATTTGCGATCGGCAACACGAGTAGAATTAAAGTTGAATTGGTAGACCCAATCTACAGAGGCCTTTAGTATGTTATTTTAAATTTAAGTTGGCACGAGCTATATCTGAAATTAGTGTAATTATTATAGAACTACGAGTAATATTTATTTACTGATATGATTTACAGAAGAGTTGAATTTTGCGTTACACTCATGTTATTAAAACACACTTTTATGAGTACAATTTTTTTTAATACATACAAAACGAGGAAAAATATTTTCTACAAACTAGGACCGGAATGCCGGGATAAAATAAGTCACATCCCGGGCTTGTTACGTTGCATCCTATCTTAATTAACTTCTTTATGAAAGTCTTATTAAAAACCCGCCACATTTATTCGTAGAAGTGAGACGATATCTGATTAGCGTTATTAGCCAGATTCTCCGAAAACAAAGTCGGGGAAAAGGTTAAAAAAGACCGTCATAATATCGTGATGGAATTTCACGCGGACTAGGCGACGACTGCATTAAAGAACACTTTTTTGACTAAATAAAAATTCCGTCGGTGTAATTATTTTCTCATCTGAGCGAGCACAGGGGAGGAACAGGGCGGAGCAGACGTGGACCGGAATACGAAGAACGAGAAATAATAATAGACACACTAAAAACTAACACGAAAATTATTTTAAAAATCCCACGGGATGAAATCACGATAACGGGGAGCGAGGGGTGCGTTCAAAGATTGTAGGTTGGGAGGACACGTCGAAAATAATGGTCAACTTTCAGAAGTATTGAGGTTGCAATTAAATATGTACATATTTCTAACACTAATGCAGCTTGAAAACAAATATTTTCAACGTTAATTTATTACTACAGTAAAATAAGATGTTTCAGTTTTGAAAAAAGGTAAAGGCAACATTTGATTCCTTCAATCTCAATATTGTAAATTTATAGATTTATTAATTTATTGTAAAATATAACTTACAGATTTATTGTAAGATATAAACTTTACTACTCGGCTTCACCTGACCTTTGGAATTTTTTTGGTACTGTTGAGCGGTAAAATTTTAAGCATCAAAAAACATGTCGGAAATAACATTGTGAGCTTAAAACAGTCTCTTAAGCCCCCGCATTCCACATTTCTACCGATTTGTATCATATTTTAAAAAGTATGTGTTATTTTTGAGAGCCGAAATGGTAATTATATGAAATTCTCTCGATAGAAAAAAATTGCGAAGTATGCTTCAAAAATTATTAAAAATACATTTTGTTCTGTTATTTAACATGTTATAGCTGTGAAAAATTCACATGGTATCTTTAAATGCAACAAGCATATTTTGAGATATATTTGCTCTATTTTAAACGAGTCGTGTTTTATTAAATATTTTCACTATTTTCGCTTTATTAGCACGCTACCTCTAACATTCGTATTTATGTACATATCTCCCCTCTTCTTCTTTTTGAACGCTTACATCGGGCCTTAAGGCGGTCACCAGTGGTTAGGTTGCCGTGTATTTCAGCAATGAGCAACGATTTCAGACTGAAAAAAATGTGAAATTGCTCTAAATATGAATAAATTTGTTGAGAAAAGTTCACAGTTGTATGTTTATTTGTTCGCCAAAAAAATCCCTTAAAACCGAAAAAAAGAGCCATCACACGGGATTACCGCCTTAAGTCAAGAAAACAAACAGAAAACGCTGTGCTAATTTCATTACACCGGAGCGCACCGTTCAACGGTTTTGTTGCCCTGTCAATAGACGAATAACGAAGAAGATTACAGCCGACAATTTTCCGTAACGATTCCCACAAACTCGGCTCGAAAACGTAATAATTATAGAATAATTACAATAAAAAACATGGAGTTAGTAATAATGAAGAGCCTTGTAATGTAGGTGAAGAGGGAGGTACGGGGCAGGCAGAGGTAGGTGGGCAATAAAAGAGGGAAAAATCTCGAGTTGCCAATTAGCTTATGCGAACATCTATTATTCATTTCAATGTGTGTCGGTGGGTGGTGGGTGGGAGTAGGTGGGGAAGGGGAAACTCTTCAGCCTGTTATCTCATTAACGCTGCTGCGTGCTCCTTTAGGCATTTAAATTCTTTCGGGATTCCATAAAACAACATAAAATAATTAAACTAATTAAAAAGCTCCGATGTGAGAACGTTTTCCGAGGCAATTACGCCAATTAATGATTTTTTTATCTTGTCTGCAAGGTCGGAACGTTACCATGACTGGTAATTGGAGATCTACACTTTATAATTGTCTATTTTACTTTACAGGTAGCGGGGGGAGGAACTGAACTGACTGCTTTGATTTTCTGGAAGATAAGTCGACTGCATACTTTAAATATTCATGAGTTCTTCTACACATTAATATTGTACTTTGACGGTATGTCCCTTCTGCTTGCCTTGCTAGATGTTACGTACAAAATTAACCATTAATTACAGCAGTATTGACGTAAAACAAACCGTTTAAAGTATGCAAGTACTTGATTTCATACAGAAATATATAATTTTAAAAAAGGATTATGTTAATTTTAAACAATGTGACTTTTTTTCAGATGGTTTTATGAAATTACTTACATTTATATATGTATATACCAGCTGACCTGGCCACGCGTTGCTGTGACGTGAAATAGAAGCACAACGCCATCTACTGATGGCCGATCGTGCCTCTCTATCGCTTGTTCCGCGCTCTCGCCGAACGCTTAGGCCGATCGTGCCTCTCCATCGCTTGTTCGTGACAACGTGACAATGAGTCATACTTTTTCGTGAGTTCTGCCGGCATTCATCGATTTATAAGACGTTATCACGTCAAAAGCAAAAGGTACCGACACGCTAGTGATCGATAATTATTTTATTAATTAAAATAATATTGGCAATAGTATCAAAATTTAGAGAGAAGATTGGGGAACACGTTTGTATGTACAAAACGCCTCTTTTAAGAAGCTTGCCGCCCTGCCACGAGTGCCACGGAGGTCGTCGAATGTGACATGCAAAATAAATATTTGTCAAGTAAATTTACTGCGATTTTATTGTAAATGCATCTCCAAAAAATCGTAAACACCGAGTGATAAAAGCTTTTAGCGCTGTTTCACATTAGGTGCCGAGGATTTATTGCATCACGACTGGTAATGAAACCAATGTGCATAAAACCTTAAAAGCGTCCTTCGGCTCGTTGGAGGAAATGGGAGGCCAACATTGATCGCTGTGATCTACGGACATGCGCAAAAACAGGCTTGTCCTAAAACTTTAAAAGCTCAGCTTTAAATATACCTACATTTTGCATAAAACTGAAATTAAAAAATCTGTTTGTCTTGAGCAACAAAGAAACTCTTGAAACTGATGAGCTCTGGAGCCATGAATTTTCACCGTGTTTTGCCTGGAATGCAATATATTTAAGGTCTCAAAAACGAGATTAAAAACATGGCGAGGAAGATCATATTCTTTGTACCGTTAAACGTTCAATCATTTTTTTCTGGTACCCTCTCTTATCGGAAATTGGCTATCTCTGATGATACGCCGGGTTACGGTACAATTATAACTAAATAACCGTCAAGCCGTTTCCACGCAGGGGTAGGCAGAAATGACGGACCACCAAACAACTCGGTCTTGACGCACACTCTTTGCTTCACTCACATTCGTACATCGTCTCATCAGATTTCAAAACTAATATTCAAGTTCTGTAAAGCTCCCTTCAGGTGATTCTTCACAAAAATGACGCTATACATATCATCCGAATATTATTAAGTTTTTGTTCCAGTTCTGTTTTTATTTCGACAACGGCAGATTGATTCACAGTACTTGGATAGTAACAGAACTTGAATAGGACTTTGACAGAACTTGATTGTAAACTTTGAAATTTGATGAATTGTTCAAATTCTGTGAAATTGTCCTAAGATTAATGATAAGGCGCCGATTTTCTGATACTCTTCTATTATTCTGACTTTTTACATGGCCCGACTCAAGTATCTGATTCACTTGATCATGTCATGTCTTCCTCGGGCGTCCCCGACTTCTTCTACCATTAAATAAGTGTACAATTTGAATAAATAAACAAGTTAAACAGCCCGCAGGGTGAAGATAATCCTAAAAACCCATCCAATCCATCCATCAGTTTAAAATTACGAAATCATGAAGCCGTATTGCTCAATAAGATTTTGAAAAAAGAGTTTTAAAATTTGAGATGAGCTGGGGCGTAATTACTAGTCAGTAATAAAACAAACGACACAACGTCCAACATACCTAAGGGAGAATTTAATAAAGAGATATTGTATATTCCCCGAGACGATATACATTTTTGCAACCATTGATGTCGCATTTCACGAGGAAAATAATATACTCTCCGCAATAAAAACACGAATTAATAAAATCGGACTTGCAAGAATTTGGTTATCAGATCAGATAATCTTTGATAAAGCAGAGGAGATTCCAGGGTAAGTCCGATTAATGGTAGAAATGACGCAGAGTAGAGTAATGAGGCTGCTAATGATTCAGAGTGCCAGCTGTTAATTGAATTTATTAAGAAAATAAATCCTCGTAATTGGTATCAGACCCCTTTATCATGGGATTAAAATAAATTAGTTTAATCAATATTATGTAGATGTCGTTAAACTTATCAATGGATCAAGATCACGACTCGAAAGAGAAAAGTTATCCTATTAATTTAAAGACTTTATTTCATTCACGTGAAAAACAGAAAACTGTTTTACATAAACAAGTATGAAAATAAAATTCACAAAATTTTATAGGGTAGACTTATAAGTTGACGATGTCAAGGAATTTCAATTACATCTTAGTGATCAATAATTACATTTTGATTCTTCGTGGAAAAATGATTTATTTGTGTCTCAAATATTGTCATAAATTCACTCACAAAGTATCCATCTGGCTTCTCATGTGATATATTTTTTTCATTCTCCGTGTAATATTTAGTTTTTGTATGCACTGATTAATTGTGCTAAGTACTTCATTCAAATTTGTAAACGTTAACCTCAAAACAGGCAATTAGTTCTAGTGAGGTTAACATTTTTATGTAAATGTGATTTATGAAGTGAGAGGTGAGCAAATAAATATATAAAATATTTTTATGCTGATTGGTATGGCGCCGTTATGGGGAAAAAACATCTAAATTGCGCTTAAAATTTAAAGAATTTTTTTTTTCGGTAAACAATTTAATGGTGATTTTTTATAGTAATACTGAGATATTTTCTATTCTTTTCTTTTGGGGAGATATTTTTCGTTTATTTGAAAAGTCCTACAACAGCTTAATATTTTGAAAAATAATGTTGGAAAAATCAGTTTTTCCAATAGTATTTATTTTTAGCGTTTGTTTTTAGTAGTAAACAATTAACAAGTAACAAACACTCTTTTAGATATATTCCTGAAATTAAAAATAATAACATTTCAATCCGTATATAAAAAAATAACGTTATATATAATATACAGACTAGCCATTGTCTCACTCATTGTTTTCAGTATATTATTAATTTTAAAGTTATTCATGTATGATAAAAATAGACATTCAAAGAATATATGGCGTTTGCATATTTCCGCCAAATACTACATTCTACATCACGGGTGTGACTGAGATGCCAAGATACGCTTACCAGCAGCTTACACTAATAGTCCAAGCAACGAAGGAAAAATAGAGGAAATAATTCATGTAGAAGCCAATTTTGGCACATTTGTAGAGGAGGGTGTCCTTAACAACA
Organism: Glyphotaelius pellucidus; assembly: GCA_936435175.1. Taxonomy (NCBI): domain Eukaryota; kingdom Metazoa; phylum Arthropoda; class Insecta; order Trichoptera; family Limnephilidae; genus Glyphotaelius; species Glyphotaelius pellucidus. The sequence goes on from OW386541.1 coordinate 1,676,520, forward strand.
TACTGTAACATAAAAGTACCGGAGGGTGGGGGTGGAGCTAAGGGTGGGGGGGTCTCTAAAGGTCCCTTTTTCAGTTTTTCGTTAATAACTCGAAAACTACTGCCTCTAGCGAAAAAGTGTTAACGTATTAAATTATCAACATTTCAATTCTCTACAAAAAAAGTTCTCTAAATTTTTTTGCTAGGATCAATTTTTAAGGAGATATGGAGGGGGGGAAATGTACTGGTTTTATTGCTAAAAATGAAATGTTTATTTATAAAAATGAAAGGTTTATTGTTAAATATGAAATGTTGATTGTTAAAAATGAAATGGAAGAGAAGAGAGAGATCTTGACTATGCTGACCAACATGGAGGAACTTACTCCAGACAAAGTCGAAGAGAACGGTTCCTTCACAGTCCTGGAGAAATTCGACAACGAAATCCTCTTTTTGGGAGGGATTTAAAAATACTTGATAAAAAGTTTTTGGAAAGGTTGGAGAAGGTATTTTTCATAAGTTGATTTTGTAAAGGCCTATAAAAAATATTAACTCCATTTTTACGCATTGTTTATTATAATAACAAGGAAATTTAAAATCGACTACACGGAACAAAGCTACGTGGAGTCTAGAGACGTCCTTACACCCCCGAATCTGGGAGGAGACTAAGTACGACTTATCAACGCGCTATCGGCCCTTATGCAAATGGCATAAGGATATTCAAAGTTGGGTAACGCCTCTTTTTATGCACTGGAAAAAAATAACGCAAAAATTCATGTTTTATTTTATTTTGTGAAATTCAGGCACAAAAATTAAAACGTTTTTCGATTATTTTGTAAAGAACTTAATTTGCCACATTACATAATGAAACTTTATCCAAAAACTGATTCATTAGTAGGAGATTTTGGCACTTGAAAGTATTTTTAATTAAGCATTATTTCGCACGGCTTCATCTTAAGCAACCAGTGGCAGTCGAGTACTAAAACTACGAAATCGAAGATAAATACAATCGTCTTGGTTTTGGCTTACCATTTTTGAGAATTCTACGACGCGTCTATAGATTATATATACGTCATTGGTATATACATTATTGTCAGTAATAAACGATTGAAAAATAATTATCAGTGTTTCATTTATGACACCTACGAACAACACATTATTTAATTTGTTAATTAAGAGTTTAAACCGAACCATTTAAAGGCCTGATAAACCAATTTATTACATGTTTATAACTTACTTTGGCCGATCTCATTTTGTTCATTAAGGAACCACACAATAGAGTGGAGAGCCTCGTTTAATTAAATAGAATATTTAATTAAGGCATCGATCTAAGATAAGCCGTCAGAGTAATCTAGAGTAATCTATTACTCTGCCTGATATACTGTGATGTGTTTCACGTTGGAAACGGCTTCTATTGCACGCTTGTTTCTACAACACTATTACTGTTACTGTTTTATTACTCATAATGAACTTTATTATTGGTCATAAAATTATACTGCATTAATATTATTTAATTAAAGAAATTACTTCATTCATAGAAAATTATCGAAGTACATTGGACACGGTAAGATTCAGAAATATCAGCGAGTCTAATAATTGTTTGTAAGTCAACTGAAAATATTGAATTGTATTTTTTTCATATGATTGTCTTAACGGGCTTGGTAGGACTATGGAATCCCCAATTTGGGGTAGTTTAGGAGCTTGAAGGATGGGAAGAATCAAATACGTCGTCTAATACAGATCGGGTTCAGATCTGGTTATAAAACACGGCTAAAGGCATTTCAATCAACGCTTAGATTCTGAATGTTGGTTTCTCAATAGGGTGATACTAATAATGTCTATCTTCCACTCCGGAAAGAAATTTTGATAGGAAAACACCAGTTCAGTAATACTGGCGAATTCAGAGTGGAAAATACTTTCGGTATTGCCCTGGTGTAAGACCACCATTCAGAATTGAAACGTTGCTTGAAATGGCATTAGCCGTGTTAGGTGACAAGAACTGATTAGCCGGGTACTTTCCCACCTTTCTCTTCCCTTCCCCACCTACCTTCAGCCTTACAACATACCCCAATTGAGGATATCATAGTCTCACTGGCTCCAGACGGGAGCAGTTAGGGACTCTTGAGAGATATCCACATTAAAAAAAGTGGCGAAGATAAGAAAAAGGAGAAAAGCAAGAGGAAGGTTAAATCTAAAACAAGCAATGACTGATTGCTGAATGGTGGTCTCTTACAAGGGCAATATTTCTACTTTGAAACGAGTTGCAAATATGGCTTATATTAATTTATGAAAATAATTGGGAAATAGACCAAACAAAGAAAATAACATTTTATTTTCCGCTGCCAGGTTCGAAACCGCTATCTCTGGGTCTGCATACAGTTCAGCCACGAAGGTCGTAAATTATATTGATGTAAACCAATTATTTTCCTAGTTAAAGCAAGCAATTGAAACCCGATAAATTTGTACCAAAAATTTAATGATTTTAGCGATCCAATTAATTTAATGAGTTGGCCAATGGGAAAATTTATGGTGGGCACTTTAAGGCAGATTGTTGGTACTTCATTCACATAAATATTCATCCGGGAATTGGAGAAGGTACCCTTAAGATAAGAGATTACTATTTCAAGGTGGATGAATGCCTTGAAGAGGAGAAAGAGATAAAAAGCTCAATTGTTTAAGCTTTTAACGTATGCGCATACATAAAGCATCGGGAACCAGATGTAGGCAAAGGTCAAGCGAAAGTTCAACTGAAAATTCGTTTACATGTTATATTTGGATCTGTTTTGATCTGTTTGGAAATTGACACATATTGAGATCTGCAAACTAAATAAGATGTGTGCACTATTTTTTATTGCTCTGAAATACCAGCGATTTTTATCTATTAAATGGCGAACGTTTAAAGTTTTCAACTTTAAACGTTCGCCATTTAGTTCTCTACCACCTTCGTTTAAACTTTAAACGAAGGTGGTAGAGATCACATCGCATTCCAACTACTTTACTTGCAATAAGTCACAGTACTTAATAATACAATATATCAAACTGGAATAACGGCGTAATATTTTCAAACGTATTTTTGAACGGTGGCGATATAATGTTATGTAATTTTTTTTTTTAAATTTATTTATTTTATAGATCAACAAACAAGTCGCGCTAAGCCAATGAATTTAAAAACGTCGTATCTCACGCACTATTTGATAAAAAGTACAGAAATCAATAAAACTTACCTCAAGAGAGCTTTAAAACTTAATTTATTTTACCTATAACTTAATTAATTTTTATTAGAACAAGTCTTTTTTTCGTAACATCAAAAGGTTATATATACCCTTCACAGTAAACTAAATTTTTGTCAATTTCATATTTCAAATTTCAGAACTAATAAATTTTGAAGTGAAACTTCTACAACACGGCTGTGATTTGGATTTCGGATGAAACGGAAATGAAGATTACTGCAACTGCGACGCATTAACTGCGCTCATCGGTCGCTTTGATAATGATGTCGTATTCAAATTTCAGATATGAAACGGAAATTACGGGATGTCTGAGCTCATTGGTCTTTTTTTCATATTTAGATTAGATTATAATTGTTAACTTCTTCTTCAATGATATATAATATACTTATAACTAATAATTTACAAGTGAGTTAAAAGTAAGATTTATAACCAGTGACTTACACCTAAGACTCAAAGCTAGTGATTTACAACTAAGACTTATAACTACGAATCATGCACTCTTTCGCGAAAACTCGTTGAAAGTGTACATGTTTCTAGTCAATCCGTTATGCTCTCCATTAAAACAAACAAACCTTCACATAAATTTTAATACTTATGCATATTTCAAACAATCTATCTCGTATGGAAATATCTATCCAGGAATGAATGACGAGATCACTCATATCCGCTTAAGATCATCTCCACTTCGCCGCGGTGTGAGAAAAGCTTTTACACACAATAGGCCTAGCAATCTGTCAGATGAAGAAATCGCCAAGAGCTTTTAGCACTCGGGCGGGGAGGGGAGGGGGCGGCAAGACGTTACGCCGAGGGAGTCGAGGGGGAGGAGGTCGTGTCCTGAAATGTAAGACAGACCAGGATTAGCATTCAGCGGGATTGGAACAGGGGATGTAGAGATTAAACGGATTGGAGGGTTATTTGCATTTTTAAATACCATTAACTCGATTGACAAGGGAAACGGTATTAAACTCAAAATGTAACACGCAATCAAAGATTATCTGAAGATTAATCAAAAAACATTCTCGATTTCTTAATTAATTACAGATTTAATAAAATGATTTATTACAAAAAATAAATATTAAGGAACTGCGATAAGTTTAGATAAGATATGTTAAACAATTACCTGTTTTTCTCTTTATTTCTATTTATTGCCAATCTATATTCATCTCTATTTTATTTAGATTTTTCGAATTTCTCTTAAGTGCACAATATTTTACCTTCACATATAGATGATCCAGAAGTTTCAATTGTTCCCATTATATAATTACCTATTGCATAATGTTATTCTATTTCTGCTATAATTAGTGTAACTCGCTCATCAAGCACAAGAACTAGCTTCTTCTTTGGTGAGGGTCGTGAAATTTGTACAATTTAATCGTTCTGTATTTTATAGGTTAATTGCCACCAGTGATCATGGTGTCCTTTCCATCGTAATAATAGTTAGCTATGGAGATTTGAAAAAAGTGCCTGAAGGAAAATTTTCGTAAAAAAAATTTTTTTTATTGGATTATTTTTATGACCGGTCAGTGGTTGAGAGGGCATCGCGTTTGGGTCCCACCCGAGCGTCCCGTGTTCGATTCCTCCATTCCTCGGCTAAGTCCTCCATCACAACACAAGCAACATTTTCGGCTTTCTGTGGTGGCAGTAGGAGATTTTCAAACATTGCTGGGTTATTCGTAACCCGGGAATGTTTGTCTTTCTTCTAAAAAAATATATATATACATATATATATATACATAAGCAAAACATTTTTATATAGACAAACAAAAGTTAGTTTTGTGTAAATGTGTTTTTTTTATTTTCGTTATTATAAATTTTAGTTCAGTGTCGAGACGAAAAAATGAAAGGTGAATTTTTTTAATTTTTTTTTGTATTCGCATTAAAAATTTCAATATTTCAATCATATATTTATTTCTAATGCTAAAATTTGAAAACACAACATTTTAAACACAGTTTTTACTTTTCGTATCGGTTTAGAAATACTCCGTTTATATGGTTTTTTTGCAAAGCGGATATACACACAAATTCTGACAGAACATGCGTGAGGGGTTAATAATACTACAAACGGTATCTTAATATTACGGTTTGATGACATTTAACACTGCTTAAAAACTTAATATCATCATTATGTCCCTTGAAATCTCAACTATTTTTCTTCAGACTGAATACTGGACAACTTGAAGAAAATATCTTGCCCTATATTACGTGCTTAGATTGGTCTTTACGTGTAAAGTACAGAGCAAATAGTTGAGTGGAAGAACAAAAATCAGACACACCCCTCTCCTGGCTCTTCTGCCCCCCATTACTCCCGGTGTATTCGTCTCGTCTCTATCGGAGAGGTAGTGCATTCTGAAGAGGGGCACTCAGTCTAATGAAACGGTAATCCAGTCCCAGTCTACCCTACTCCAAGGGCACGAAAATAAACTAAATAACGGGAGGTCCCCAATCCATAGTCTCGATTAACTATTTATGAAAATTTTATCGCCTACAAAGACAGAGGACTACGTTTACAATGATTAAAGTGGAGCTGATTATTGGAATAGGTTCGCTTTTTCCAGACGAGTCACAAATTCTTGTGAATAATGTTATAATTATTTGGGAATCGATTATGCAGTGCAAAGTGCGATAATAGTGGGAGAAAATTAGTAGTTTTTTGTATTTTACATATTGACGAACACGTGTAACTAAGTGCAATTAAAATGTGTATGTATTTTAATCTGACACATTTAAATAAATTTAAAGGGAGAAGTGCTGCTTACCTCTCTTAAAAGTCATCCAACAAAACCTTCAATCTAGTAACCTTTTTGAGATGTTACTTTGCAAATCTGTATGCTTCGCTTTTCCGTTTTTATCTTCTGTTTTTTTTTACATTAATTCCATAAAGGAGGCCCTGAGAAAATAATTTCCCTCAGGGCCTATGTCATCTGAGATGCTGTGTGGAGGGTCTTTTTGAGGAGAGGAAGGAATGAACATTGGTCTTGAAGAGATCCATGTTGTAGGAAGGAGGAATTACAGAGGCCGGCAAATCGTTCCACAGCCGAGCAGTTGAATACAACAACGAATGGAAGAAGCGACCCGTTATCATATGATAAATGTCAACCGTGTACATATGGAGCATCTTCCATTGAAATACCGGTAGAACAAGGATAGCATTCCCACCCGACACATATGCTCTAAAGATTGCAATCCGTCTGTTAAGATGGGAGAATCTATCAAACGGACCGCCCGTTTCTGCACAGAGTCAAGGGTATTTTTAAGGTACTTTGGAGTTCCAGACCTGAGGTGGCTGCCCCGTGTTGTAGCCCCGTTGACCCAAATCTACATACAGTTACAAAGATGGGTAAATATACATAGATCAGGTAAAACTTCCGTGACATTAGAATTTAAATTTACCAATTAATTTCAAATTGAAAAGTTTTGAGGTTAAAATGTCACGTTAGTTTATTTTTCTATTCCAGGAATAAAAGTTTACAAGTAAAATATATTGTTTTTAACTGTGGGTAATTTTCTTAAGCCTCTGGGATGTTTATTTTTAAAGAGAACAGAAAAAACTTCTATGACGACACTTTTATACTGTACATATTATATTAGCGGTCAGACTGTCAGACATGTCATGTCACGAAAATGCTATCAATATCATAAATTCATAAAACCTTTTTGTATCGCGTAATTGAATATAACTCGGTAGTTTGGTCTCCATCTTACAAAATTCACTTTAATAACATTGAGCGAATACTAAAAAAATTTCTGCGTTTTATTAATTAAATATCCCACTAGAAGACTTAAAATATATATTTTTTATTAAATATTCTAAAAATACACACATTAGAAGACAGACGTAAAATAAACGACTTAACTAACTAACCATCACGCCGTTTCCCCGCAGAGGACGAGGACGGCGAGAGGACGGACCAGGCAGAGAGGACGGACCGCCAAACAACTCGGTCCTGGCACACACTCTTTGCTTCACTCACATTCATACATCGTCTCATACATACTATTCTATTATTCTGACTTTTGACATGGCCCGGCTCAAGTATCTGATTCAATTGATCTTGCCATGTCTTCCTCGGGCGTCCCCGACTTCTTCTACCATTCACATTTGCGTCATATATTCTTCTTACACTACTTTCTTCGTTCATTATGTGCCTTCGTTCTACATGCCAAAACCATCTGAGGGTCCCTTTCTTAATCTTACTCATTATGCTTACATCAGCCTTACATTCTTTGCGGATCTCCACATTTCTCACACGATCATACATGGTTTTACCACACATACGCCTCAGGGATCTCATTTCTACAGCATTCAGTTTACTTTCATCCTTCCTCTGCCAGTTCCATGCCTCACTGCCATACATCAGGGTAGGTACCAGGACTCCATTGTGGACTGCTAGTTTCGCTCCTTTTGACAGTTTTTTATTAGCGCCAATGGCATTCGGTCCTCCATTAATGGAGTTACCGGCATTTACCCTTCTTTCGACATCTCTATCAGCCTTCCCATCTCTCGTAAACATACTACCCAGATACACAAACTCATCCACCTGCTCCAAGTATTCATCGTTCACAATAAACGACCTAATATTTGTATTCAAAATACTAGACTCTAAATTTAACTGTTGCGAACTCCTGCAACTCGTAAACTTACGCATACCCACAATAACAACATGACAAAACACACTATTCTACTGCAGCATTCATAAGCGGAACTACATTGCCCACTCTCCGATACAACGATTTCACTATAGGAAATCAGTACTTGGTGATGGTGATATATTTAATATCAACTTGGTGGGTTTTGTGGATCTTGTAAAAAATATATTCCACTATTCCTAAACACATCTGTATTTTTATGACTTGTGTGCATTTTATATATAATTTTATCTGTATTACTTCTTTATTTGTTTCAAAATTATCTGTCATGAATTAATTGTACTACCAAATATGTAAAAGCCCTCTGGGCGTTAAATAAATAAAAAATAATAGTTGTCAACTTATTATTGTCGATAAATACTTATATTAGCATGAGAATAATGGTGTTTATGGGTATGCGTTAAATAGATCGACTTATAAGTGAGTAAATTAACAGGTAATTGCAGGTAACATATACTGTTATGTAAATGATGGGATAGTTTTCCTAATAATTGTTGCCTGAACTCATTAGCATATAAATCAATGCGTTTAGCGCCGCTTTATTGATCATACTCGTGAGAACGTTTTGATATTCAATTTAATAACAGCGGAATTGAAATTAGAGTCCTGATTATTTGAAACGTAACGGAAGGAGATTAGTGAAATTCGGATTGCAACTTAACCCTTTTCAGAATACTTCAATAAAAAATTATAATTTATCATAACAAACGAATCTTAAAAAATCACAAGATTTCAATGTAAATTTAATAGCACGAAAAGAACAACGCTACTCAGCATTTTGTTGAGATTGATGCAAATAACTTTGGGAGGCGGGTGTCGGTACCACGGCCTTGGAAACCATCGAGGAACACACTCGATAACCAACACCTCTGTCATCATAGGTCATCCCAAGTGGTTCGCTACGTTTGGTGAATTAGCAGGTGCCCGGGTTCAAGGGGTGAGGTTTGTCCGGGTCTTGGCGGCGGGCGCGTCTGCACACCAGCTGCATGGCAGGCCGGATAGGGAGAGAATGGTTGAGGGAGTTCATTTGACGTCTCCAGCCGTACTCTCTCAGAATATCACTTTGCTCCACAGTGGGAGGGATGATTCACTGAGACCCACTGTTAAAAGTAACAAAATTTTGTTGATTCCTCTGCTATTTTTGAAAACCCGAAATCCAAAAATTCAAAAACGTCAAATGTCAATAATGCCCTGATGGTTTTGCTTTTGTTCTTAAACATGTAATGCTGCAGTTCTTTCTTACACACTAAATTACAACAGTCAAAAATGTGACAAACGGAGAACGTACGTCTGCACCCCCCAAAGGAAACACAATCATTATCATACATCTCCCTCACACGCATAAAGAAAATGAAACGCAATTCCGGTCGCCGTAATAAGTTATATATGTTACCTCCAACTTGAAGTACTTTGGAGGAAACAGTCGTACGTATTTTGTGTGTCTCGACTTTTGTCTCACAATTATTTAATATGTAAGAAAGAGCTGCGGCATTATAGCGATAAGGAACGATGTTTATTGCCTTCTTTGCCGTCACGATACCGTTAACGTGAATCGCCACGTGCATAAAAACATCCAATGAAAACAAATCTATTTACAACTAGCTTGAATTTAAAACCAGTCTAAAAACAGCAAAAGTTCAAATTCAAATATTGTCCCCTTTCGGAGAGTAATGAATAATGTGTTCCGAATCGATCAGCACTCTTGACTTTGTTTAACGGACGTTTCTACCAATTAAGAGCTCGTCTGGCTGATGGAATACAATAAAATGACCAATTATCGACGGTATATAAAGGCCACCGTACTAATTAAAGCGGACAATATCTATTAGCGCCCGAAATAGCGAGTTCGTCGGGACTGGATGAAAAGCGCCATTGGAGGATCTCTGATAGACGGGGAGTGATTTCGACATTAAAAGCACTGGCTAATAATGTTAATTTTCCACGAATCAATTAAATAATTGATTCGTTTAAATTGTAATAAATAATAGAAAAACGATGTTCAGCTAGTTGTGAAGTAGTCAAACAACATAGGTACAGAATCAAGGTAAATGATAAAGCAAAAGTTGACTGAAACAATAGGTCAACTGAAAAAATGCGGCGGAGTTAGTCGTCGCACATTTCGTTTTACGTCAAATCACTTAACATACCTGTCTCAGTTTTGTTTCAATTGGTAGAGCATTTGCCAGTTTAGATAAAGATTTCGGTATCGTTTCCCGGCTCCGGCACGGCATTGAGAGGTCCACGAAATGAATTTCAAAATAATACAATAAATCTATACTAATATTATAGATGCGAGACTGCGTGCGTTTGTGTGTTACGCTTTCACGTATAAAACCATAAACAGATTTTAAAAATTCTTTCATCAATAGAAAGCTATATTGTATGCGAGTAATATAGGCTGTATATAATGGTAAGTGCTGGCTTTATGAAATTATGAATATATTTTATTTATTATACGTTTTCTGTCCCTAACAAGAGCGAGTTATTGCTAACGTCAGAAGAAAAGCAAAACAAATCGTTGCCGTGGAAACGATGTTGATGTATTTGCGGAAAATTTTTATTTCTACTACATCGCTGTTAATATCTATCTCTAAAGTCGGTAAATAAATAAATTTTGTATAAAACTACTGGTGAGTTCTGGCGTTATGAAATTTGCAATAGGTGGCAAGCGAGTTATTTGAAAACTGAATGTACCGGGACTGAATGTATGGAATGCGGGAGGGGGGAGGGGAACTCGGTTACGGGGTTCGCGGGAGGGAGGGGTGTGGTATTGGGAGAGGGAGGGTGGAGGCGGAGTGGCAGGCGGAGTGGCGTTTGCCACACAAAATTTTATGTCGACACAAAGAATTTAACACAAAATTATAACACAAAATTTTATGTCGACACAAAGTCTGTATTATACTAGCTGGCATGCGTTGCTATGCCATTTTATAAAGAAATTGTTTCCCCCTGCGTGTCCTTTCCCATTCGTCCCGTTCCCCTTCCGCCTTCCTCTCTCGAGTGGCAACGCGAGAGGGGAAGTCGGAAGGGGAACGGGACGAATGGGAAAGGACACGCAGGGGGAAACAATTTCTTTATAAAATGGCATAGCAACGCATGCCAGCTAGTATAATACAGACTTTGTGTCGACATAAAATTTTGAAATTTATGCTTGAATAGCGAGTAACTAATACAAGAACTAATTTTCAATTTAAAATTTCATCTTTTTTGGGTTAGGTACACTACATATTTTATATGCTTAATAGTTTCAAAACAACGTATCTTTTATTAGGGAAAAGAGAATAATAATTAAAAACCATATAATCTCTATGTATAAAAAGCAATCGTTTTAGAATATATTATGTAAATGAATGATTAAATTTTCAATAACCCCTCAATGAAATAAGTAGGGTAAACGAGGTAACTTAGTTGATACCAAGGTTTAAAAAAAAAGTACGGGAGCATCGAATTTTCTTTCTGTAAAGGTAAGGGATCGTCTTCATTGGCTTCGATGTCCTGAAAGAATAGAGTTCAAAATCTGCTTAATGACCTTCAAAGCATTGCAAGGAATGGCGCCAGCCTATATATCGGAACTATGTGTCCGACAAAACTTAAGCGAAAGACAGCTTACTCTAAGGTCAGCAGATCTAGATGTTAATAATCGTTTAATCGAACTTTCTAGGTCAAATCGAGCCGTTTACTATGATCGCTCTTTTCGTGTAACTGGCCCTCTCATTTGGAATAAACTTCCCTCAGCTCTCACTAATATCCAGAATTTGGCTGAATTTAAACGGGATTTAAAAACAAAATTATTTAAAAAATCATACCATTCATGAATCCTAACACATTTTCAATACACGTAATACCTAAGCGATGCTCTCAAGTTTCCGATAATTGTTTGGTTTCGGTTTCCTCCTAATTGTATTTTTTATGTTTAATGGTCGAATATAATGTCAGAATATTTCTCATCTCTAAACGTAAACTGCCTTCTGTTAGTATATAATATTTTAGTTTTAAAGTTCTTGTTTTGTCCTGTGCTCCAAGCACCGTTATTGTTTATTATTATTGTCCAGTGTGTGCTATGAAAGCACGGTTTTTGTTAAATTTTGTTCTCTTGTCATTGTTTTGTAAATACTGTATATTCTTTGTTTCATAATATTTTAACAATATTTTGTAATGGATTCGTAAGGAGCACTGTAGGATTATTATTATAATTACTTTTGTAATTTATTAAGTAAAGCGCACTTGAAGTGAAGTGACACAAAACTGCGCTGTACAAATGTAATGTTATTATTATTATTTATTATATTATTATTTTAAAATCTTCTTTCTCAAGAATGTGAAATAATCCAAAAATACGTGTTAGGTAATTAATTAGGTTAGGTGGGTAGTTTGGTGATAGCCGATGACTAGCCATAACTTGGTGAATAAATTTTTTTTTCAGGAAAGAATTATATTTTATACATATGTGTACTAAAAAAATAACAAGATATCAAAATTAAATCATATTATATCTAACATGGTGATACTTATTTTACTAATTACAATTATGTCAATTATACTAAGGAAATGGGCAACGCTTCTAAGGCTTCCACAGACTTAAATGTTAACATTAATTTGACGATAATTTGTCAATAAGAAAATTATAAGTACCATATACTGTCAGCACAAATGAAAATTTGACGTAAAGTAATACAAGGATTCTCAGTGAGAGCGTCTAAAGAGAAGTTAGAGTTAGATGTCGGTAAAGCAGCGAAGGTTGTAGTGTTATTGCAATCCAGTGACGCTATGGTGTAGGTATAACAATCGCGAAAGATTAATTATTGCCCCTCTTGCGTAATATAAGCCTCCTAGCTACATTATCTCTAGCTATTATTTTCAAAATTTGGAACAATTTTATCGATAACCCATTCCTCCTGCGATGCTACGATTTATATGTACGAGACCGCTACAGCCGGAGTCGATATCATGACTTGTTAAGAGTATAGAAGGGCAGAACCGACGCGACGTCTTGGCAAAGCATAGCAAGACGAGGGGAGAGGTGCTGTTAAATAAAATTGCAAACCATTTGGAAGTAAGTGACTGTTTTCTAAATGCCTTAAAACTATTATTAAAGAGCCACCTGCCTAAATACTGATATGGTGACTAAATTGTACTGTTTTTATTTTTTTATATGAATACCGCACGAGTCCCAACTGCTCCCGGAAGGAGCCAGTGAGACTATTGGGGTATTTTGTGAGGCTAAATGTAGGGAGGAGGGAAGGAGGTGGGGAAGAGGAAGATGGGAAGTATCTGACTATTCAGATATGGTCACCAAACACGGCTAAAGCCATTTCAAGCAACGTTTCAATTCTGAACGATGGTCTTACACCAGGGCGATACTGAGAGTATCTTCCACTCTGGAATGTGCCGCAAATATACTATAAATTATTTTAAATGAATAAATTGTGAAATAACACAAATTGATCAAATAAAATTTATTACGCCGGGATTCGATCCCGCGACCTTCGGAATGCGAGTCAAGAGCCTTACCGCTGGACTACGCTGGCCGTCAAATATAATTGGAATAAATATTCTCTTGTAATAAAATCCTCAATAACAAAAAAAAAAACAAAATGATCAGACTTGAGCAGGGTGATGATGTCTCACTTATATGGCGTTGAACGTGAAGAAATAGTGGTTACTCGGTTTTAGACAACTACAAAAAACTATCGCCAAGTAAGGTACTATCACCAAGTTATCACAGTTTACCCTACTCGTGTTCTTCTTGTTTGATCTCTAACTGCGTAAGAATATAAAAGCTTCGAGAAAAAAATGCAAACCGCGATAAAATCAAAACAAGGCAAACTACAAGCATGTTACAGACCAGTGATTTATAAATACTTGTCAGCACACAACATTGGAAAAGACTTAGGCACGCGTGGTGAGGCTCACGAAAAAAAACAATGAATCATAATTTCATGTTAATAAAGTCAATTAAGACCATCATGTCCGATGGAATGAATGTGCATGGGCATTTGCATTTGGAGGAGCTTATTTTTATCAGCGTTAATTTGAATTTATTTGTTGCGGCACACGATTTGAAGGTGATAAATAATTTAACTCCCACTTGAGATCGGGCCCACATATTATAATGTACACACTAACTCGAGTGGAGCGTGTTAAATTGGGATGGCTTTATTATCAGAACACCTGGCAATCTTGTAAAGGGTGCTGAGAAAATAATCAATGCAACAAGGATTTATATTAACAATAACTAATTATTTGGCGCTAATCGCAAAAATTGTATTTTTAAGTGCAATTGAATTTTCAATATTATGATGGAATTTAGGGGAAAATGAGGACGAAATAAATCGATTAACACCGACGAAAACCACAATAACTAGTTAGTATTGTTCCTAAGCAGTGTGTACATAATAAGGTTCCATACCAACTAAGAATAAAGTCAACTCAACACCTCCTTGAAAAGTCATTAAAAGCTATGAAAAAAAATAATTTTAAATTAGCCGATAACCCTAACCCAACGTAACCCATTTAACCAATTTTTTATACATATTTTTTATCACTCTAAATGACTTATCTGAGATGGTTCTGAGTTGGTTTCATTCCGAGTTGTCCGGTCACCACATAATAATGTTTCTGATCATGCAACAATTGGTAAGCTAACAGGCGGATTTTTCGGAACACCCGGTGACGGCTCTAAATAAATGCTTAAAATAAACATATTATATTCAACAAATTGCCCGTGTTACCCCGGGAAAGCATAACTTATATTTTGCACTTTACCTTTTTGCTGTAAGTTTCACGAAACTTTTAACAAGAAACTGTCAATCTAAAAGGCCCAGGCAATATTCCTTCAAAAAGACTTTGTTAAAAAATATTCAAGATGAAGAGGAATAAAGGTAGGCACTGGGTTTATATCTGTTTAAAACGTCTAAATCATACATTTTATTAATAAAAATATTTACCAGTGATAAGTAAAATTTTGTATAATAATTGATAATCAATAGTTTTTTTTTAACATTATTTCCAAACAGAAATTCCCTTACGGCCTATGTCATCTTTGGGGATGCTGTGTGGAGGGATTTTTAGGGAAAGATAGGAGAGGAAGTTTTAGGAAAGAAAAAGGCATGAGAGGTGGGTAGGAATCTGACGGTCAATGTGTTCAGGAGTGGCAAACGTATGAATCCACCCCTCGCATTGCGGTGCGGCTGAAGAGGTCAAAAGTTCTCCCTCAACTAGTCTCTCCGGATCCGCCCCGCCACGCAGTAGATGGACAAAACCTAGATAAACCTCATCCCATGAAGCCGGGCAACCCTGCTAAGTCACCAAACGTAGCGAATCACTTGGGTGAAATATGGCAGGGGTGTTGGCAAGCCAATAAATGGGTCCCGGGACGGCGGTACCTATATGTTCCGTCTCCCAAATAAAATCTGTAGATTTACTATAAGAGAGTCTGTCAAAGGCTTCGAAAGATATTGACAAAGCATTCAGAAGCAAAGGCACTTAGAAGCCAAGGTATTTAGACGCCAAGGCATTCGGAAGCCAAGGCATTCAGGAGCCAATGCATTTAAAAGCCAGGGCATTTAGAAATCAAGGCATTTAGAAGCCAAGGCATTTAGAAGCCAAGGCATTTAGAAGCCAAGGCATTTAAAAGCCAAGGCATTTAGAAGCCAAAGCATTTAAAAGCCAAGGCATTTAGAAGCCAAGGCATTTAGAAGCCAAGGCATTTAGAACGTAAAAATAGAAATATCTGGCAGAATTGAACAACTAATAAAGCGAATTTTCAAAACTAAATAGTAGTTTTACAAAATAAACACAAAAACAATAAATACATTAGAACACATCTCGGCTTAATTGCAAAGCGGAAAAGTGTGTCACTGCTGTAATAGGCCCACGGAAAGATGTATCGAACCAGCACTTCTCGTGACACGGGAATAAATACTTCCCACTGTCTCCGGGACACATTTATTCTTAATAAAATTAGAAAAGAAAACGTGTAGAGCCAACCACCCAACCACCCAGTCAGCTGTCTTTCCGCGAGATATTTATCACGGCTAATGAGCGGACCAAAGTGGAATTCTGAACGGCCGCCAATACGATATTATCATAATATTCTCACAGAAGCACGTTCACCACATTCAAGCCCATTCAACATCCGTGAATGCTTAACATGTTACATATTCAAGCACACTTCCATGCATTGTGCCATAGGTCGAATTATGATAAGTGCATACATGACATCTCCGATGAAACCTAAATTTTTCGATTTAAAATAAATTTCAATTTATTGTTCCCAAAACGGAAACACGGAAGGTCTAGTTCGATGGGCTTATCGAACAGTATTAATAGGGTAACGTCTGTGTGGTTGAATTTCAGAAACCAGTTTCCAGTGCATGTTGACGCCACGTCGCGCCAAAAAACATCTGTTTAAAGCTACCGTTGTAATTCGATTTTGAATTCAAGAATTCGTCACAAGATGTCGCCACTTTCATCAGCAGGTCGGATGGGAACGTGTCCTCCCAAGGTATAACTGCTCCGAATTTTTTTTAAATGTTGTATCTCTCCGGATATGGAAAGATTGACTGACGGTAATAATTAGTTGTATCAAGCGGCTATATATTACATATGACGTCATTGCCTGTCTCGGTTACTTTGTACCGGTGAGTATCACTCGATGACAGTGGATCCGAGGAAAAGGCTATTTTCAAACCAGTTCCTATTGGATTTATAAAATGGTCAAACACTAACTGGGCGAAGCCGAATCAAAAGCCGCCCGCAGGGCCTAGTAGCAAAAACCTGCTGAGCGAGATTTTAGCTGCGAATGGGTTATAGTTATAAGTATAAAAAAATTTCATATTATTATAAAATTTAGCATTTTTTTTATTTTCCACATTTAAATAATGGGTACCGCCGCCCCGGGAACCATTTATTGGATAACCAACACCTCCGAAATAAGTTTCGCCAAGCGGTTCGCTACGTTCGGTGACTTAGCGGGGGTGTCAGATTCAAGGGGTGAGGTTTGTTTAGGTTTAAGCGGCGGATGCGTTTGCCCATTTACTGCGTGTCGGGATCTTGAGACTTGTTGAGGGATCCTTTTGATCTCTCCAGTCGGACTCCATTGACCCATCGCCTGACTCCCAGATTGCTACCTGTGCCTCATATTTTTTCTTCACAGAACTTCTTCTCCTTCCTTTCCCTAAAAAGACACTCCACACAGCACCCCTACAGATGACGTAGGCCCCGAGGGAAACTGTTTTCCTCAGGGCTTCCTGTATAGATCTAATGTAAAAAAGGGAAGAGTACAAAACACGCGATCAAATGATAAACTAAACACAAAATGATAACATTGGCATTCGCCATCTATACTTCTATACTATTATAAATGCAAAACTGCGTGTGTTTGGTATGTTTTTAGGTTTTCACGGCCAAAAGTATTTTTGTTATTTATTTTTGGGGTGTTATGCCGTGTTTCGCTACCACCTTCTTTAGCCAACGTTTCGGACAGCGTTACAGTGTCCATCGTCAGGGCAGATGCGTGTGTTTGTTTATTACGCTTTCACGTATAAACCAATAAACCGATTTTAAAAATTCTTTCACCAATAGAAAGCTACATTATATGCGAGTAATTTAGGCTGTATATAATGGTAATCTCTGGCGTTATGAAATTATAAATATTAATATATTATAATTATCATACGTTTTCTGACTTTAAAAAAAGCGAGTTATTGCTAAGCAAAACAAATCGTTGCGAATAAGATGATATGGACACCAGGTATAAACGATGCTACACAAATTACAATAGTAGGTAGGTACTTATCGAAATTGAGATATTTTTGAAAATATTATACTCTGCTAGTTTTGACATGAATTGCCCCTAGTAACAGGTAACAGATTGAATTATATGAATAGAAACTTCTCCCGGCGATTGGTACTCTGGTACTCTATTCGCCACTCCGAAATAACAAACAGGCCAGGTTTATTGCGATTGTTATGATGTCGGTAATTTACCGCCGCTAATGTGTTTGTAAACTCCGCCGTGATAAATTAATAAGGGAACTGCTCCAAATCAAAGGCTCTCACGAATAAGAGGATCCGTGAGCCGTTAAAAAGCTCATAAAAGTCTTAGGATTAAATAACTATGAGCTTTAACGGATTGCCAGGATATTACGGATTCAAAATTTACCGGTAGTAACAGAGGTAATATAAATAATTGTATAATTAAGACTGAACGGAAATCAATATTTACTTTTAGCAACGGTTTGAGATGAAAAACAAAAAGGTTTCCTAGACGTTTCATTACTTATTCGAACTGTGCATTCCTGAAAACACTATAAAATCTTATATCAGCAATCATCAGCAAAAGGAATGTTGAAGGATCCAAAAAAAAACAAATCTCGGATATCGAACTTTCAGAGTATCGGGCCTTAAAATCATCTCGTCATCTCGAATTTTTTTTTGCTTTTTTTAATGCGATTTTAACCCTTATGTATAGAGAAAATGTATGAAGTACTCGGTCGGAATCGCTTGCTCCAATATCTTTCTTGACGTAACAGTTGATTTAATTAATCAAGCTACTCGGAATATTTTTTAATGAATTTTCTATTACTTTGCGGTTCACTTTGGGCAACTGTCAATGGCGAAAAAAATCGATATTTTACGTTTTCAAATGAGTATGACGATCTTTATTTATTTGAAAACTCCTTTGAATTGTGTTTTTTCATATTGTGTATTCAGATTTGTGTAGAAATAATAAAATCAGTTTATATTTGTATGATTATGTTTTTTGATAATTATTTTCAAAATGGGAGATTTTTTAACCTTTTTTTTCTTAACTAGTTATTCTGGAAAAACCTCTTATGATATTTTCATGCAATATACACGAATAATAAAATATATTATCTGGTAAATAGAAAACAATCGCTTTTTTATATCGATATTTAACCAGAACACTTCAAGATAATTTTAGCGCGGTTTTTCGAAATATCATTCAACGATCAACAGGTAAAGCTTGGACTAGGTAGATTTGAACTACTGTTAAAATTTGTAATTTATTTATTAATTTTTATTAAAAAAGAAAGACAAACATTCCCGGGTTACGAATATTTGACAATATTTGCAAATCTCCTACTACCTACCACCATAGTAGGCGGAAAATATTGCTTTTGTAGTGATGGAGGACTTAGGAAAAAATGGAGTAGGTATTATACTTTACACTGCATATTAATTTTCAAACTGCATTGCCATTAAAGTTAATGTAATAACGATAATAAACTCGTATGAAGCAGCTATTAAAATCATTTACTATGAAGTAAGAGTGAGTGGAAAGGCAGGAGATACCTTTGAAAGCTGCAAATCATAATGGAAGGAGATTCGACGGGCATCATCGACATCACCGCCCTTATAAGGGAAGCAGCAGTACTATCTACGGGTATAGTGGACAGGGGTCCGGGGTCCGGGGAGTGTGGGCATGAGAGGAGCAGCACTCGGGAGCTCGCGGGAGAGGGATCGCACGGGGACGCACTAAAAGCCGACCACTTAGCTAATGAAACATGCTCATATAAAAGTGTTTAAAACACTCAACAGTACGGCGGCCACTCAGCTAGTGTTATGAAAGTCATGGGAGATATTCCAAGTCTCCGAGAGTGGGCGATGAGTTGTCAAAAACGGCTAATGAACCCGACGAATTGATGGTCAGTTACTCTTTACTCGCTTCAAATTAACTGTAATTGAACACCTTTTAGCAATTTAGCTGACACGTGGATTGCCAAAACATACATTGAGTAAACGCTTTTCTCAAACAAAATATATCTTTACACCTGTTCGTAAAGCTTGGAGCGGTGGAAATAAATAATTTAAAAAAAAACATAAGAAAAAGCTGGCCAGGACATTGTATCCATTTACTTTACAATAAAACGATTATGTTTCAATAAACGAATATGTTTACATAAAATTATTCACGGCCATCTTGATACTACATTGTATCTTAGCATTGAAATAAATGTCCCCAATTCCCATTGTTTAAGACGCCATAACATTTTTCACATGAATACATTTAAAAATAATATCGCCTACTTTAGCCTTCTGACCCAGATGTATCGACTATATAACAGAGTGTGCTGAAGTAAATATTTTCATCGATAATTTGTACGGATTAAACAAAGTTCTGGCGCCGTTAAAAAATACTAACTAATTATATTGTGCCAATTGTTTCTCTACGCATGCCTTGCGTATTTCTTATGTCTCTTGCCACTCATTGTAATGTGTTACTTGAGTGAGTTTGTATATATTTCTGTATTTTTATTTGTAATGTTTTTGTTTTTCTAATTGTACGTATCTGTATTTAATTAAATGTAATTGTGTAATAACTGAGTTTTTATAACTAGATTTTTCTCACGTAAGTGCGAACATCTGTAAAATCCAGTATAAATAAATAAATATACAAATTTTATAAATGAAGTTTAAAATTTATTCAAACATCTGAAAATAAATTGTATTATTTAGATTTTTTTCCAAAACGAACCATCTCTTTATCACACAAATACTAACGTGAACAACTTTGAAATATCATTGAAGAAGAAGATAACACTTTTAAATCTAAATGAAAATATGAAAGAAAACAAGACACAGAAAAACAGAAAAAGACAATGGTCGCAACTGGGACTCGAACCCAGACCTCTCGTCTAACCGGGACGGCGCGTTTTCCAATTTCGCTATTGCCACCTTCTGTCAAACCGTTATATTTGTCAATCTCATATTTCAAATATTTAGAATCATTAATATTATCTTCAACTAGTTCTTTTTTCCATATTATAGGCAACTACTCTTTTTATTGGAAACAATCATTCAAAGAATTGGTTTGTAACCTGAATAGCGTCTCGGATAAATGTATCCGAATTTATTCATATGGAACTATTGACTTTATGAAAGTCTAAATGAATATTCAATTTTTTACGAGAAAAACTCTCTTTTTATAACTTTTGAAGGTTATTCCCATCAACGTAATATATCATTGAAGAAGAAGATAACACTGTTATTATTATTAGTGTTATCTTCTTCTTCAATGATATATTACGTTGATGGGAATAACCTTCAAAAGTTATAAAAAGAGAGTTTTTCTCGTAAAAAATTGAACTTTGAAATAATTTAGGTTTTATTAATTCAGTTTAAAAAGCGGAGAGCTTTTCTATGCATCTTCGAGTCCAAGAACAAAAAAGTTGTCAGACGGCTTTAGAAGCTATGAAAAGCTTTTACACATTATGAGCTTTTAAGTAATAGCGCATTAAATATGATATCCGACATCCAAATGTCTTTAAGTAATCGTGTATTAAAAGCTTCAGAAAAAATTAAGTGGTCCTAATACTACACTTAAATACTGTGTTGATGAGTCTCGTATTTGCATAGATAAAGCGTAAAAGGCAAAGCCATATAACATAGGATGATTAAGTGAATCGATTGGATATCAGTCCATATAAATATAAAAAGTAACTTTAATTAATGTTCATGTATAGATTATCAGCAGAATGGATATCAAACAACACGTCTGTTTGAGGGCACTTTGTCATTTGTATACGACGGAACACTTTGGAAATAAATCAATCTTAGTTAGCGGAATGTGTGTTCTTGGTTGTGGGAAGCTTTATAACGAATGCCACTTCGTTCTGTTTCTGTATATCTATAAATTTTTATGCATACTCTCACCAGGGTCGGACTTCGCAATTTTGCAGACCATGAAAATTTTTTAGGTACGATTTTACTCATAATTTGTTTACCTAATACGCGCAGTAGTACTTTTTTGTTCAAATCCAATATATCGTAGATCTGGTGGCAAAGTCCATTAAGTCACGTTTTGTCATGATAATAGGTGGCACGCGAACTGTTTGAAAACTGAATGTACCGGGAATGAATTTATGGAATGCGGGAGGGGGGAGGGGAACTCGGAAGGGGGATTCAAGGAAAGGGGGAGGCGAATCCGGGATGGGGGAGGGGAACTTGGGAGGGGGAAGAGAACTCGGGAGGAGGGTTCAAGGGCCGGGGGTGAGGGCGAGGGGAGTGGGAAGAGGGAGGGCGGAGAATGCAGTGGGAACGCGAGAAGGAAAGGGGACGCGGGAGAGGAAGGGGAAGCGGAAGGGGAACGGGACGAATGGGAAAGGACATGCAGGGAGAAACAATTTCTTTATTAAGTGGCATAGCAATGTATGCCGGGAACCGCTAATATGATACATACATGCTGTGCTGGCTACCAAGGTCTTTATTTTTATCAATGAATCATATTAATCTTGTAAATAATGTTGGAATTAAACAACTAAACAACAATTAAACAACAAGTATTATTCGATATAGGTATACAGTTCGACAACTAAAAATAATACAAGTACTAGTCATAGCGAGCCATTCAGCCGTGAATCAAACTAATCCATTCTCGGCATTTTAATATTCACCGGTAACCCTTTTAGGGCAGATAGGCCGGCTGGTGGTAGCGTCACTGAGGGGCAGGAATACTATATACCGGTATACACTAGAACAGGCAGATATATAGATACCTAACCTAACCTGTCACTAAGTATCATAATACATGTTGTATATCTCCCGACTATCTTTCAGCTGGCACTTAGTGAAACGGTGAATTGAATAATTCATGAATATTTTTTTTTTTTTTTTTACATGAAATACCCCACAAGAGTCCCAACTGCTCCCGTCTGGAGCCAGTGAGACTATGGCATCCCCAATCGGGGTATGTTGTGAGGCTGAAGGTAGTGGGGAGGGGAAGGAGATAGGGAAGAGGAAGGTGGGGAAGTACCTGGCTATTCAGATCTGGTCACTAAACACGGCTAAAGCCATTTCAAGCAACGTTTCAATTCTGAATGGTGGTCTTACACCAGGGCGATACTATTAGTATCTTCCACTCTGGAACGTGCCGCAAATATATCATATATTATTTTAAATGAATAAATTGTGAAATAACACAAATTAATCAAATAAAATTTATTTGCGCACGCCGGGTTCGAACCCGCGACCTTCGGACTGTGAGTCGAGAGTCTTGCCTCGGGACCACGGAGGCCGTCGAATATGCCGTTAATAATATTTTATGCTCCTTTTTAATGTGGCTAGTTCAGACGACATTAAATTTTGGTGAATTAGTTCGTATATTAGATCTAAATCAAATGTTTCTATTTCTAAATCAAATGT
Source organism: Glyphotaelius pellucidus (assembly GCA_936435175.1). Classification (NCBI taxonomy): domain Eukaryota; kingdom Metazoa; phylum Arthropoda; class Insecta; order Trichoptera; family Limnephilidae; genus Glyphotaelius; species Glyphotaelius pellucidus. The sequence continues at coordinate 1,699,540 of OW386541.1, forward strand.
TTTTATTTCAAATGTCTCTATTTCAAATGCTTCAATTTCAAATGTTTCTCTTTTTCTTTTTTCTTTCTCTTATTTTTTAAAAGAAAGACAAACATTCCCGAGTTACGAATAAGCCAAAAATATTTGAAAATCTCCTACTAACTACCACCATACTAAGCGGAAAATGTTGCTTAGTATAGTGGTAGTTAGTAGGCTTAGTTAGGCTTGTGTCGTGATGGATGACATAGCCAGCCGAGGAATCGAACACGCGACGCCCGGGTAGTACCCAAACGCGATGCATACTCAGCTATTGACCGGTCACTTTTATTTCAAAGGTTTCTATTTCTAAATCAAATGTCTCTTAATCAAATGTTTCCATTTCAAACGTTTCTTTATTTATTGTTATCAAGTTTAATTTGTAGAACTCCATTTTAATTTTTTTTATTTCTTTTATATATTTAATAATATTATTATTCAATTTATAAAAACAGTTTATTTATAAACAAGTTCTGCTAGGTAATTATTTTTACACGTGACAGCTGTTTCGCCTTCTGAAGGCATTATCAAACTGACAGTTTGATAATGCCTTCAGAAGGCGAAACAGCTGTCACGTGTAAAAATAATTACCTAGCAGAACTTGTTTATAAATAAACTGTTTTTATAAATTGAATAATAATAGCAGAACTTGTTTATAAATAAACTGTTTTTATAAATTGAATAATAATATTATTAAATATATAAAAGAAATAAAAAAATCAAACGTTTCTATTTCTAAATCAAATGTTTCTGTTTCTAAATAAAATGTTTACATTTCAAATGTTTCTATTTCTAAATCAAATGTTTCTATGTCTAAATTAAATGTTTCTATTTCAAATGTTTCTATTTCCAAATCAAATGTTTCTATTTCTAAATAAAATGTTTCCATTTCAAATGTTTCTATTTCTGAATCAAATGATTCTGTTTTTTACTGGCAGTAAACAAACTTAATTAATAATTATAAAATATTTTAAATGATGAATTAATGTAGATGTTAATTTTATTATTAAGATTTAAAAACGTGCCAGTTACGAAAACCATTTGACTGCTATGCTACTGTTATTCCCGAAAATAAGAAACAATGCCAAACTTAAATGATATTTGTATCGAGAAAAACATTCATAAAATTCTTGAAAGCTCTGAAGAAAAGCTGTACACAGACCATTGTGTCTTCTCATCAACAAAGACGTAGTTTAGCAATAGAGCATATTTTTGAAAGCTCCCGTAAATAATCACTTTTAATTAAGCTTTTGCGCTTCGCATCTGCTAAAAGATGTTATTGACAAAACATACTGCTGCGGGCTCCGGGAATAGCTTCACGACTGAGAACTGAGATACAAAGTCAATCATCGCTAATACGAGATCACTCAAGATGACTTCAAAGAACCATTATGATTGTTTCGCATTTTATAATTAACCAACTAAGGAGCCATCACGCCGTTTCTCCAGGGTTAGACGAGAGGATGGACCACCGAATAAGTGGTTCTTGCTTCATTCATACTCTTTTATTTACTTGCTCGAGCGTTCCTTACTTCTTCTATCATTCACATAAATGTATATCTTCCTAACACTCCTACATGCCTAAACCATTTAAGCGTCCCTTTCGTCATCTTAATTATTACCCCTACATCAGTATAGCATTTTTCCGAATACATGGTTTTACCACTCATAATTCCTCAGGTATTTCTTTTCTACGGCATTCAGTTGACTTTCATCCTTCCTCTGCCAGTTCCAATCCTCACTGTCATTCATCAGGGATGGTATTAAAACTCCATTAGCTTCGCTACTTTGACAATTTTTCATTAAAAGTTTGTAATATAAATAGTTTGCTCGATAAAATGTGATGGGGAACACAATAAAACGCTTCTTTAACTATTTTGCATGAAATTTCCAATCAAACGATATCATCCCAAAGCGAAACGAAACTTTTCCGCAATAATCAAATAATAACACAATTTAAAAAAAAACTGATGTGATACATATTAATCAACTGATTTTTACGGGACCTAACGAACCCACAAATTAAATTGGTACGTAGTTGTTTTTTTCATTATATTTACGAAGCTCCTAGGACTACACTTACTGTGCATGCACCTAGAATATATACGTTTTCATTGAATCGGAGCAACAGACACACAACAGAAATTAGTATTTTTTAATGAATAATGCTATTTATTATTAACTTTGTGTTATTTCTATTAAAGTGCGAAATTATTAACTATGACACAGGCGAAATTATCATTTTTTGGGAGTTCGTTAGGCATACTTTTTAATCGGTTTAAAATTTTTAAATAATTGCAAATTGCAGCCAAACGGTAAGAACACTTTTCGCGACGCGAGAAGGTACGCACTATGTAAAATACGTGTGTTGAATACTTTTCAGGAATCTAATAGCAAGGAAAACATCGTAAGAGGGTACCTAACTGCGTAACTCTCTCCATACATAAATTAAATAGATAAATTGTAATTATAATTTTCTTTTCATTGTATAAGGTTGTCCTTCCCGAGTCCTGGTTTATTAAACTCCAAATAATATGTTAATAAGAAATTATGTTATGATTTTGTAATACATATCACAAAAAAAAAAATAATAAAACTACTTTTTAATTTTTGAGAAACAATAAATAAAAAATGGCTTTTGGTACTTAGTTAGACAAATAATCAATTAAAAATAAATAAAAAATTGGCATAACCAATTTTTTACATTAGGTCCACACAGGAGGCACTGAGAAAAACAATTTCCCTGTGTAGAGGATTTTTTAGGGAAAGGAAGGAAAGGAAGTTCCGGGAAGGAAAAAGGTGGTTAGGAATCTGGGGGTCAGTGTGTCCAGGAGTGACGGACGTATGACTACATTCTTCCCACCGCGGTGCAAGGCGATGAATCGAGAGAGTCCGGCTGGAGAGGTCAAATGATCTCCCTTAACTAGTCTCTCCCGATCCGGTCCGCGATACAGTAGTTGGACAGAACAGTAGGCGGCATCCGCCGCCAAGACTTAGACGAATCTCACCCCACGAACTGGGCACCCTTGCTAAGTCACCAAACGTAGCGAACCACTTGGGTTGATCTATGGTAGGGGTGTTGGTTATCCAATAAATGATTCCCGGGGCGGCGGTACCCATACTCCCCTTACTTATATTACTAGTTGAGTTTTGAATTGTTTCTGTGATATTATGTACAATATGATATTTGTGTGCCTAGTAACTATTTTAGAAAACTTGTATTATACGAATATATTAAAATAACACAGGTAGGTTAGAAATAGCGAGCAAAGTGTTCCCATGTAAATTTTACTGTGCCAATTCCCTTATACGCGACAGAAAGAAAATCCAGAAAAAACTTAAGTGATTTTTGTTATTTTACGCGGGGCGGAAAAATGTCTATAAAAAAGCAGTAAAGCAAGTTATCCAATTATGCCAGAGAAATGTGTAGAACCTTCGGATTGTAAACAAACTCTAGATTGGAAAACTCCATAGTCTTATCGCTGGGTGGCATCTATTGCCATTGCCGGGTTAATGCAGGATAATTGATGTAATTAAAACTTGGGGATAGCAGAATAAATCTGCTCAGAGATATGCCCCTATATCGCAGGCACTGATCGTGTCACGTAGTTAAGCACTATTGCAATGGTTATTGGACTGCCTCCGTTGCTAAATGGTTAGTTGTATAGTCCTGAACCCAGAGACCGAAGGTTCAAATCTCGGAGAAGGTAAATAAACAATAACATAATATATCATTGAAGAAGAATAAAAAGGTTTTTTTTCTGTGTCTATTATTATTGTTATCTTCTTAATATCTATTATTCGTGTTATCTTCTTCTTCAATGATGTATTGTGTTATTGTTTGCCTGCGGGATTTACACCTTCGATTTATTTTTTATTTTTCTGTGTCTTGTTCTTTTTCATATTTACGTTAAGATTATTAGTATTATTATGTTATATTACTTTCCTTCAAAAGATATAAAAATCTGAGTGTGCAATTCACACGCGGTAGAAGTGAAACTAGAAAGTCGCTTTCTTTTCTTTTGCATGTTTATTTTAAAGTGGTTGAAGATTGGATATTGATTTTGCAAAAATAAAAACGTTTATTTTTTTTTTCGATTTTATAGGATTCGAACCAAGGTCACCTAAACGCGCAATGAATGTAGTGGCCAGACGCCACTACAAACATTGCGCGCTTTACGCCGCTGGACTCTGGCAGGCATGCGTGAGACCGAGGATTTAGCGTATTATATTAGAACCCGTAAAATAATAATTTTTTGTGACGCACTTCCGTTTCACGGAGTTTCAAATCATAGCGGGGCTACAGAAGTTTCACTTAAACAAAGAGAGTTGTACTAATAAGAATTGAATAACATAATAATTTATAACGGTATTTTCCCGAAAAAACTTTTTTCCTTTTATTTATTTTGATGACAAAACAATAGTTTTGCTGTTTGTCTTGCTGGAACGAGTTCCCCCGTGACGAGACACACACCTAATTTGCACTTCGCTCCAGAGCGAAATGTACTCTCAGTATCGCCCTGGTGAGATACCACCATATAGAAACGAAATCTTACTGGAAATGGCTTTAACGAATGGCCTCGTTGGTACCGCTCCCTTTATTCTCATAAAAGCACTGAAAGAGAGGCTCCGACGGAGCTCTCAGTAGCATAACAATAGCTATGTTTAGTAATCAAATAAATAAGCAGTGAAAAGCGCGCTGCGCAGGTTTTTGCTGCTAGGTCTTGGGGCGGATTTTGGTTCGGCTACGCCCAGTTTTAGTGTTGGTGACCATTATATAAAGTCGATTGGAACTGGTTCCAAAAATAACCGGTTCCTTGGAAAAATAATCTCAGGCGATCCGGTGACAGCTAGTCACCAATCAATCTCTCCATACCCGGAGAGATTTGCGAGATTACAAATCCAATAGTACTTACACCTGCCAGGCGATGTTTCTCACGCTAGCTGTTAACGTAAGTGGCGCCATCTTTTGCATTTAGTGGCATTTTGGCTACTTGCGTGAATTTGGTTCTATTACAAAAGTAGCTTTTTAACAAACTTCAAATACGAAAATAAAATAAATAAATATTTAAAAAAAAAGAAGACGGTTTTGCATAAGGCGCGGCGTCAGAGATGTATTCGAAGTCGGGTTCTTAAATTTCAACCGTACAGTCGCTAGGCTATTAATAACGTCAGATAACCCAATGACTAAACAAAATACCCAAGGACTTGGCATACCGATCCAAATACATACCGAACATTCTGTCCAAAAGGTTTTAAAAAAAATGACGGCGGTTTCAATGGTTATTATTCAATTTACATGATAAGTAACAAATATTGGTTCCATCTTTGCTATCTTGTATAACCATTCATTTAGTCGTTGGAATAACCAGATCTTTTCTATCTATCTCCGAAATTTGAAAGCCATAATATCACTGAATCCATGTAGTCGGGACTCACATGCGGTGTCAAATAAAAATCTGGAAATCAGCTAGTCTAAATCAGTATCCCAAATTGTTACTGTGATATAAATTAATTTTCAAATAAGAAACACGCCATTTTTGGGTCTATAAAATGGTTTGTTATCAAGAGCCACACACTGTTCGAGAGGCACACTGGGAGCCGATTCGCCGGGAGAAAATTAATTTCAAATTGGAAAACCGGGCCATAAATTGCGGACTTAAGGCATCAAGTCCGCTTCGGCCGACCACATCTCCACAGTGCATACAACCTAGAGGCACTATGTAAGCTACACATGTACAGTTTGACATGGTTAACTGTGCAGGCGGCTAAAAAATAAACGGATTTTCTCACCACATCTCAAAACTGGTGACCGGACAACTCAGAATGAAACCAACTCAGAACCTCCTTTGAAAAGTCATTAAAAGTAATGTAAAAATATATATATATATAAAAAATGATATTTTCTTTCTGATTTGGACGACACAATCAATTAAAACACAATTGAGTTTCTCTGTAAAGAAAGATGGAGGTTTATTTTGTTAATCTCACAAGATTTACATAAAGAAGAGTATCTAAGTAACAAAACATTACCTGTAAGGAAAGAAACGATATTTAATGCTATTAATTGTAATGTCGATTTCTTAATCACAATCACGATAGTAATTACTCTTAATTATTGAAATTAATCTTATCAATTTGCTTTATCATAGCTCATGGATTATTTTTACTATAGTTTTAATTATCCATAGACTATAAAATATCGAGTCGACAGTCTATGATACATACAGCCACAATGACGAGTCAAGATCGGCATTGCTTTAAATTAAAGAAAATTATATTTTACTTAACATATATTAAAAAACATTGTTAAACAGACTATGTTAGGTTAGGTTATGGGCTATTTTTTTAATTATTTTTTTCGTAGCTATTAATGACTTTTCAAAGAGGTGTTGAGCTGAATTGATTCTGAAATGGCATGGAACCCTCAAATCTACCACCACATCTTCGCAGTACATAAGCTACCTACACAGCTTGACATGGTTTACTGTGCAGGTAGCCGAAAGTGAAACTGCAGAGGCCATGTTTTTGGTTATTCGGCTCTTACTTATCGAGTTTCTTAAAGGTTGTATGTTATGTGTATATGTTATCTTCTATGGTATAAGGAGAGACAAATGGCAAAACTTTGAAATTCACAAGCAATTGTGGTTTTTTTGCATTAATTTAATTATAAAACTCATGTAAAACCTTGTATTACAAACCCTTAAGTATTGGCCGCTATTTAATGTTGAGTTGTTTGGCTGCACAATTATTGTTGACTCAAAAAATACAAATCTGGAAAGTGTGTATTGGTGCATATATGTATAGACTTCCGACAGAGATGTCCTTTCAAACATTACTCAGACAAACATCGTTTTGTCTTGCTTGCGCCTATTTATTGTTATTAGCCAGAAAATGATAAAAAGTGTAAAATTACAATTGTGCAATCATAGAACACGAAAAAAAGGAAAGTTTTTTCCAGATATTCGAAAAGTTTAAAAGTGTGTTAAACGAAAAATAGTTTTTTCACCGAGACGAATCAGAAGTTTTAAACATTCTGTATGCAAGCAATGCAAATGATTACCAACTCGCTGTAAATGATTACCAACTCTTAAGGGTAAAATACAGCTTTTTATACCATGAAATACAATGTTAAGACTGTAAATTAATTAAAATTAGCCTCAGGAATATATTTTACACTGATATCCTTAATATCAACAATGAAAACGTTTTACTATAAAGTTGAGTGTGTCGATCCGTAAACGACGTAAACGTAACCGTATGAGATTGTTTTCGTTAATTAAACAGGAAATGTTCGTTAATTAAACAAGAATGTTATAAATAAATTTGAAAACTTTGCTTATAATTTGTGCGGCTAGCTCTCAGGGGGGGTGAGTTGAGAGGGGAGAGAGGGATGGAAAAGCCCGGGCGAGAGGGACGGATGCAGTTGCTGGTGAGAATTTGGTAAGTAGGGTGGTTCAAGAAAGGGGTGAACGGGGTCTTGTCTTATTAAATCCCGGACACAGTTTAATGGTGTAGCAAGGGTAGGGTAGGGCGGGGTAACTTGGATTATTCCGAATTTTCTTTAATTATTCAGGATTAAAAGCTTCGCTCACAAAAATAAATATTTCGGGTGTTTTACAACGGAAAGCTCGGATTCTTTCGAACAATTTCGTCATTCTAACATGATTATTAGCGAAAAAATTACAGCTTTTATCAACTATTAAGTAATTAAGTAAGAAGCTCCTTATAATTGTTAGGTGAGTACTTTAATTAACTAACTTATTTACTACAAGTCAAAAGTTAAACAAAATAATATTTAAAAAATGTTAAGATTATGTATATTCGGAAACGCACAATTTTGACAAGACTGAAAGCTTAGATGTTTTGAATATGTAGAGCGAATGAACCTAGAAAGTGGTGTCAGAAATATAAATTGCGAGTGAATGGAAATTAGAGAGACTCCTGGAAGATATGACATAGTCAAGTTAGTCAAATACGTTAATAACAAAACAAACTTATTTCCACTTTAATTTTGGTGGAATTACTAAAATTAATGTTGAAATAAGTTTTATATTTGTTTTATTATGTGATTATAATGGAATTCCACCATCAATTGTCAGTTTCAAAAAAATAAATATTAATAATAATAATATTTCGCTGTATATCTATCTAATCTATCGTCGCTTTCAAAAATGTGAAAAATCACCCCAAGGGCGCTGCATAAATAAATATAAATAAAATTAATTTAACTGGCTTACAACTAAGGTTTAAAATAACTAGTGACTTACATCTAAGACTTATAGCTGGTGACTTACGACTAAGATTTATTACTGCTGACTCAATGACATACATATTTACATCTGAGACTTAAAAAATAGAGATTTACAACTGACATACTTTAATTTAAAAATACAAGTTTTGGGTTTTGTCACGAAAACTTTACTTTTTAGTAAGAATTTTCTAAGGTTGTCAACATTAAACTGAAAATATTAAAAACCAAACAACAAACAAACAAACCAGCCAAACTAATGTAGATGCAGGAAGAAACAGGTAACTTAGAAGTAAGTTATTGCTGCAAGTCGAAGCAGAATTAGGTAGGTCATGTCAACTATCGGAGTAACGAGGTGGTGTCTAAGAGTCAATCATTTATGTATATAAATGAAGCAAGACAAATTTGGGTAATATTCTATTATCTCTGCCTACCCCTGACGAGAAAAGGTGTGTTGGTTAAGTTGTTACTATCACTTACCAAATGTGAGACATTTTTTTCAAATTTCACTGAAAACGAGGTGGTCAGGCAGAGGTGGTCACATACCTGAAACAAAAAATATCATTAATAACAATTCAAATTTATTTCTTGAAATTTATTAACATGTATAAATGTTTAATTAAAAAAATGTAATCAGTCCGCTGATTGGCCGCCCCTGCGGTTGTAATTTGAGACTTGATTACTGTTACGAAAACTTTACTTTTTAGTAAGAATTTTGTAATGGGGTAAATTTGGTAACAAAACTGGAAATCTTCAGGCATTAATTATGCAGGTTACCGACTCGAGTAATGTGTTCGGAGATATCTTAATTACTTGCCCCCATTGGATTGAATTTATAACTGTGATAATTTTAAACGTACTTTGAAACTAACGAGTATTGTAGCTAATTACATCGAAGTGTGGTATCCTATATTAGCCCCCGGATTTGGTTTTTCCAACTTCCAATCAAGACTTAGGTATACAATTCTGTACTTAAACGGGGCATTTATCGCTACACTATGAACAGTACGTCTTGTGTATAAATAAGCTCGCGACAAGTTATTATAATATCAAAAAAAATGTGTCTCGTAAGGGACCCACGATTCTCGGATCTCTCGGTCAAAGTTTTAAGGTCTGACCCAACCTTGGCACCGGTACGCTATAAAAAAATTGTAATTTTTTAATTTCATTTTCTGAAAGATGCATATGTTAAAAATGCTCCCAAGAAATTTGTTAAGTAGATAACAGCATTTTATGTGAAAGCTTTTTGAAACAATTTATATATTGAATTATCCTTCAGCAAATCTTTGAATGTGTTTTTCTCGAAACTTTTTTAACACGTTTTTCAACCTGGTTGACAACATATTAAAAAATATACATCTGATTTGCATGCATTAAGTCTTAAACGGTTCGAAAATCCAGTCTTTAGTGCACCACGTAGGTAAATTTTGATGTCTAAAAAAAAGACAAAATGACGGACCAGTCAATTTTATTGCAGATTTTCATCGTTCATAAAAAAATAGAAGGGAGCCATTTATAAAAAAAATCCCTATGTGGTGCCATAGAGACTGGATTTTTAAACAATTTAAAAGTAAGTGCATGCAAATTGGATGTATAGTTTTTCTATTATGTTGTCAACCAGGTTGAAAAACGTAGTTTCGAAAAAAAAACGCGTTCAAAGTTTTGCTGAAGGGTAATTCAACAATACAATTTGTTTCGAACGGTTTCACGTATAATGCTGTATCTCCGTCAATTTTACGAATTTCTTTAAAACATTTTGTGAGAGCAGTTACATTTACAGTGTCCCGGTGCCTTAATCACCACAATACGAGAAGTTGAGATACTTCAAAACCTTCACCTTCGTCTTCTTCTTCCCCTAGCCACTATCTTCAGCCTCAAACATAACCAATTAATTGTACCATTGACTTGAAAAAGTCTGTAGTGGTGTTGGTGCAGGACACTATTTCAAATGAGTCTGTATGAGGTAATCAAATACCGAAAAGAGGTACTGAGATGTTCCAAATCAAATGAGGTGAGGTGTTAAATGAGAAAGAGCCAAAAACCAATATCCGCCAAAGTATATTTTCCCCAGAATTTTTAGTATCCTGGAGGCGAAGAGCAAAATATATTTTGTGAGGTGGCGGGACATTTTACGTTTTTGGATGGGACATATATAGTGGTGTATCTATGAGGTAACACTAAACTGTTGAACAGTATTCACATTTAAAAAAATACGTTTTAGCGTCAAAAAGGAGCGTTAATATTTTGGTAACTACCTACAAATTAACAACTCTGTAGGTAATAAAGGTTCGTAGATTATATATTCTTCGTATTATTTTCGAATCAAATTTTCTAACGTTAAAAATGGATTAAGGAGCCGTATAACCTCTCAAAAAGAAGAAGATGGAGAGATATGTAATTACGATTGTTGGAGAGAGCGCGCTAATATTTAAAACGATAAAATTGAAGCGAAAATTGTGAAAATGTTTAATAAAACATAACTCGTTTAAAATAGAGCAAAAATTTCGTGGGGAATATCTAAAACAGCATTTAAAGAAACACTGTGAATTTTTTAATACATTTAACTTCTAAAATAAGTGAAATGAACGTGTTTATAAAAATTTTCGCAGCATAATTTGCGATTTTTTTCTATTGATGGAATTTCATATAATTTGCGTTTCGGCGTGGGGAACGTCTAGATATTATCTTCAAAAATAACACATTTTTTAAAAGCTTAAAAACTTCAAATGTTTAAGGGACGTATGTAAGAAATCGGTAGAAATTAAAGTACACCGCAAGTATAATTATTACAAATTAAGGCTGAGAATTTGACTGAAATTTCTACAATAATTTGTGACTGTTAAACTCATTGGTTTCAGAAAAAAATAACTACAAAAATCAATGGCGACACTCGCAAGAGTTCTAAATTTAAAAACGCCCTGACGTCACCCGTGAACAAAGACCCTGTAGTATTTAATGTTTTTTCGTCAACGCCGCAGCGCATAAATTGGTTCCCGGTTTGAAATTTATGGGATAAATGTCTGGGCTAATTAGAACACTACTCCGGACATACACACACACAAGCATACATACACAGCCGCACACATACACCACAAATACACTCTCATATTGCCAATCTGTGGTCACACACCAATACAAAATGTAAGAAGGCGGCCGGAGAGAACAAGGATAGCAAAACGCACCCCCAAGTAGAAAGGGATAAACCTAATTCTAAAAAGTACATGAAATACAATATGAATACAAATATATACTACTTTAATGCCTTTACTTGAAATTGAAAAGATTAATTAAAAAAAAACTAATTAACCTATTTTCTAAGCATTTAATTTTCCCGTGTATTATTGTGCGCATTTTAGCTTTGTAGTGTGTGCTAGGAAATGAATTTAAACGGCTTAGTTATAATAAATCAACGCTGTCACACCAATATCTACGCGTGCAACCGCGTTGCAAATTGTGTACGTACACACTGAAGAGTTGCATGATGAACTAGAAACACGGGTAGTACTAGAAATATGGATATAATTGACCGGAAAACGAGTACACCCACTCTGAATGTAAAAGGAATGCATATTGCAAGCCAATGTCAAGGAAAAAAATAATAAATTAGTATGGTGTTGGCGCATAATTTTGGCTGCCTAAAATAAAGTTTTTTTTAACATTAATTCCATGGAGGAGGCCCCGAGGAAAATATATCAGGGCGTATGTCATCTTTGAAGATGCGGTGTGGAGGGTCTTTTTGAGAAGAAGAATAAGGAGAGAACTTGATGTGAACGAGTCGTAGAAGCGCCCCGTTCTCATGTGACAAATGTCAACCGTATAAATAAGTTGGGCGCGTTCGGCGTGTTAATGTTATTTATTACGTACAATAATCTAGAAGTTACTAACCGGTTTCGCCCGAATTTATAAGATTTGACATATAAGTGGTATACATACAAATTTATGTACTTTATGGCAACATAACTCACCGTTTGAGAGAATTTAAACATGATTTATAAAAATCGATATTCGTTTGTTTGTGCACTGCCATACCGTTTATCTGATTGTGATAAAATTTTGGTGATTTGTTGTGCGCACGCCGCGAAGGTTTCTATAAATAATGATAAGCTCTAGCGTTATGAAATTTATATAAATAAAAATGTGTGTATTTCATATAAAGCAGGATGGGAAGGGTAACGAAGGAGGTGGGGTTCGCAGGAGGGGTGACGAGGGAGGAGTAGGCGGTAAAGGGGATGCGGGAGGGGAACGGGGACGCCTAGGAAAGGACATGTAGGGAGAAAAAATTTATTTCTTCGAATGGCATTGCAACGCATGCTGGGTACCATCTAATGATACATAAAAAGCAAAAGCATTTGACAAAAAATTGCGATTAAATAGAAAAAATATATGTAGAACACGCAAAGTTCTGCAAGTATTTTAGTATGTATTTTTGTTACAGCTGTTTCGGTTTACAAGACTATTTTCAAACTGTCTGTAAACAAATGTATGAAACAGCTGTAACAAAAATACATACTAAAATACTTGCAGAATTTGATAATAAAACTAACAAATTTAATTTTAATTAAATATAAATAAATAAGTTAATTTAATTAATATTTTGTTGTAAATGTTTGATAGTTAACTCTTCCATTAAGGCTTTCCTGTTCCTGGGAATTTGCAGTAAAATGAGGCTGCGCAAATGCCAATAGTGTTTGTTACTCAGCAATTCCACTTTGTCGAGAAACACTTTCCAACATTTTTACAGCCTCGATATTTCAAACTATTTTACGACGGCGCTGAAATTTCCAATCGGACAGCTTTAACACAAGATGTTAAAACCTTTTTCATATTTCAAAGGGTCCAAAGAATGGAGGTAAAAGTTAGAAAAAAAATTGAAATTATTAAAAGTTTAAAAAATACGAGTGTGCTTTAGATCACACGACTGAAGTAAAACTTCTATGAGAGGAAGAAAGAAAGGGAGAAAGAAAATGTGTGCGCGCACTGCTCTCTCTTGCTCCTACAGTGTGATACAGACATTAGGCCTGCACTGTGTCTTAGATATACGAAACGTAACCGGCTACGAGAGAAAGAGAGAAAGAAATGTGTGCTCGCACCTCCCTCTCTTGCCCTTACAGTAATATACAAAACGTAACTCTCTCTCTTTCTACCTTCACTAACTTATATCTCCTTCTCAACTTCCGTTCGCCTCGCCCGACACTTTTCGTAACGCTCTCGTCACGCATTCACCAGCTTACTGCCCAAGTCAAGCGTGCGTAAAGAAGTTTTATTTAAAAAATAATAATTTAATGATTTTTAGTATTTTACAAGGAAAGGGTACCTTCTGCCTAACCGTCTCGTTTACCATCTCCTTCCATTCCACACTTAGTACAATAGATATACTGGCTTAAAAAATTTGGATTCCTTGTACATAACTGCGGTTATACATAAAAATATCCTTTTACATCTTTTCTTTCCATTGATAGATTCTAGAAGTATGATTTCGACTAAGGATAGGCGAATGAAATTGATTGTCTACGAAAGAATTTCGGTACTTGAAAATGATTGACCAATTTCATCAGAAGTGTACAATAGAGATGGGTAAGTTCTGCATTTTGCCGGAGGACTCCGAGACATGGTTCCTTTTAAAAGAACTCGAGTTCAAGGAGTGGGTCCCGGGTCCGAGTTCTTTGGTGCGGACTGCGGACTGAACACTGGGTGCTGTTGCGGCGCACCGAGCCGAGACGCACGGGTTCATTTTGGCGAAGATTAACGAAATCCATTCGTGCCGTGTCCAGCCTACAGGGCGACGATTAATGCGAGGCCGTAACGGCTGTATAATTCCCAAGGAATGACAATTTTAGCACACGCGTAAGCAGTAATAAATCAAATAAAGTCATGAAATTTCTCAATTATTTTTCTAATTTAGTGGTGATCATGCTTATCTCCTCACGGACTTGAACAAAGGATATTATTTTTTAATGTTTAGATAAGGCCGAAAATCCATTAACTTAACTATTCGTTTGCATACGTCTCACATTTCAAGAGGCGCGATAAGTATTAATAGTGTAATACGATATTATGGCATCATATTTACAGGATACAGAAACGATAATGATTTTATCAAAAAATATTAACGTCGATCGTCTTAAAAATTTGAGAAGTTGTTATCTCTGGTACAATACATATTAATTTGACTCGGGACGTCCGATATATGTATTAGGAATAAAGCATCATTTTACATCACCTATAATATTGGCGTGTTCTTTAAATACAATAGAATTGAATATCAACACATTTTTCTAAAATAACTTTAACCAATTGTTTTTAAAAACTGGTAAGACATTATTTTTGGGGTATTATGCCGTGTTGCATCACCTCTTTCTTTAGCCAACGTTTCGAACGGCGTTACAGTGTCCATCATCCAAAAAGATGTGTGCCACACGTCTGTCCAAAGAAGAAGATAGCGCAACACGGCATAATACCCCAAAAATAAATCACTTTTATACTTTTGGCTGTGAAAATCACATCAAATGTAAGACCATGTTACAAAAACGGAGAAAGACTGTATGGAGTAATGCACAATATTACGAAGATATTCTTAGATAATTTGCCTAAAAAGCCTACTGGTTAGAAATTATTACACATTTTGTAAATTTTCAGATTATTATTTTGATTCCTTTTAAAATTATTTTTTATCGTAAAAAATGCATATTTAACATGTATATATTTTTTTAAATGCATATTTAATATATTTTTTTTTAAATGGGTCAAAATAATAATCTGCATATTTACAAAACGCATTATAATCTCTAATCGTTGTTCCTTTGTTAAAATTTATGTGTAATCTATTTTTATTTCATCAATGTTTTGTGTTACTATGTATTGTTTATGTATATTGAAATATATACTATGCTCGTACTTATTTATTGTTTAATTTTGTATCCCAATGAGGCTTACGCTAAGCGAAACCGGTTTGTCATAAGAATAAAATTCCGTCATTTTGAACAAAGTTATTGTTTTTATTTCATTATATTAAAAAGTTATGATTTGTACTGAACGGGCAAGAATTTGCTTGAAGCAAGAAGTGTACGCCGTAATAGTTATTTGTCATTCATTTATTCTCTGCCTACTCCTGTTGGAAAAACGGCGGCGGCGTGGTAGATGAATAATTAGTCTGTTACGCAATAACTCAGAAATGACCGTTGTAACTCAGAATTGACCTACGTCATAATCGAATTATAATTAAATTCAATTTTATTTTATAACATTACGTTCTTATTTATTCTTATCAATTTTAATTTGTAGAACTCCATTTAAACAGTTTATACATTTTCGTAGGTCGGGGTCGTAGGTGGGAGGCATTTGGATTCCCCGTTCGGTTCCAAATTTCGAGTTAAGAGTTCCGGCTTCGAGTTTCGGTCCGGTCCAGTTTGAACGCAGGGTTTGAAAAGAAAAAGAACTCAAACGCGCGACCTGCAGTACCTGCACCCGACTCGCGACTAGCTCGGACCGAGACGCACAAGCCGGCGAACCCGGGCCTGGAGTACAAGTGGCTCGGACTACGGCGATTACCGCCAAGTTCCGGGCTTGGGTCCGATTCGGATTCCCGCCCCGGTCCGGGTCCGAGTTCTGCGTTCGGGCCCGAGTCCGCGCTCCGTTGCGGGTTCGAGCAAGTTCGAGTCCGGGACAGGGTTCTCTGAGAGTAGTCGATTTGAAAAAGGAGTGGGAGTGGGAACCACTTCCCGCAAAGGACTCAAGTTCAAGAACCCATTCCGGCTGGACCTACTCATCGCTAGTGTACAATAGACATACTGGCTTAAAAAATTTGGATTCTTCTTACACAACAGACAAGCTCAAAAAACACTTCCATCGATTTATGCCTTCAGTGTTCGATTCTATAATATTTTTCAACGAAATAAATTAATTGCTTATACAAAGCGAAAATGTGTGTTTTTAATTTTCACCCCTTAATTTTTGACACATTACCCAACACGCTTTTGTCGATCAAATAAATTAACCAATTAAAATGAGATTTGTCAGGAATAACAAATAAATCAAGAGAGAAAAATCGCTTACGAAAATTTGGTTTTACCAATCGTAGAATCAAACACAAATAAACAAAGCGATTGTATTAATATAACACACACAGAAAAAAAACATTAACAGCTTAATTTGGAGAAAATTAATTCCGAAAATTTCCAATGAACAATTTAAAAACAAGGCAATATGTTAATAGACATGCATCTTGTATTTTTATTTCATGCAAGTATTTTTTTAATATTTTTTAAATACTTATGTAAAATACCACTGGGCGTACGATACGATTGTACCATCCCAACCAGGAGCACTCCTGTCCCGGTGAGACCGGTACACCAGAGGGCACTGATTTGTTAGGACTTGGAACACGTGCTCTGAGGATAGGTAGGAGGTTGGAGTTTAATCGACCGGTATACACGGCAACCTAATAAGCCAATATTGGAATTAAGGATGGGCAGGAATAAAGGAATGGATTGAGCGTTATAATTTTTTCCTCCTTTTTAAAAAAAATCTTCCTTCTTTTTGCCTCTTCTCGGCTCTCCTTGGGTGTTTTTGTCAATTTCTGGCTGCTTTTGCCTCTTTCTGGATCTTACTTCTTGTCTCTTCTTGACTCTTCTTGCTTCTTCTTGGATCTTCAAGTCTCCGCTTGGTTCTTCTTATTTCTTCTTGTATCTTCTTTAGTATTCTCGACTCTTATTGGCTCTGCTAGACTCTTCTTAACTCTTCTGGCTTTTTATTGTTTCTTCTTGTGTCTTTTGGAACCTATTCGCCACTTCTCGGCTCTTTTTGCCTCTAGTTGTCTCCTCTTGTCTATTATTGTATCTACTCGACTTTTCTTGTCTCTTCTTGGATCTTCTTGCCTCTTCTTGCCTCTTCTTGCCTCATCTCGTCTCGCCTGGCCTCTGCTTGTCTCTAATTAACCTTTCTTGGTTTTTTCTATTTGGTTTTTTTTTGGTTTTTTCTCGTTCCTTCTTGGATGTACCTGTCTCTTCGTGGCTGTTTTTGCCTCATCTTGGCTCTTCCTGCCTTTTCTTGGATCTTCTCGCCTCTTTTCTCTCGTATCTTGGATCTTTAAATATTTATGTAAAATACCACTGGGCGCAAAATAAATATTACATTTTGGATCGAAAGAAGGTGTGGCTTACATATTTTATGGAAGGAGGTACTACCAAAAGTAACACATATATTTAATTTATTCAACAATTTTTTCTTCTTTTTTATGTGAATACCGCAAATACTGCTCCCAATCATCTGGAGCCAGTAGACTATGGCATCCTCAATTGGGATATGTTGTGAAGCTGATGGAGTGGGCGGGAAAGGAGATGGAAAAGGGAAAGATGGGGAATTACTTGGAAATCCAGATTTGGTCACCAAACACGAATGAAGCCATTTCAAGCAACGCTTCAATGCAGAACGTGCCGCAAATATACCTTATATTATTTTAAAGAATTAAATTATGAAACAATTCAAACAAATAAAATTTACTTGCGCACGCCTGGATTTGAATCTTTGGATAGCTAGTCGAAAGCTTTATTCCTCGACCATGTAGCCCGTCTTAAGTTACTGAATAATTTAGAAATATTGAAGAAATAATTTGGCATTTTTAAATATTTTTAGACAAATATTTTAAGGTTCAAAATTCACGATGGAAATGAAAATAGTTCGTTGACCCAGAAATCCCAACAGAAAAATCAGTGCAAAACATTATTTGCTTTTTTTTTACAGCCATTTGGATATTTCAGACCATCGTATAGGACAATTAGGCAAAACGCTGAAAATAGTCGCCCTGACCTAAAAATACCAGACAAAAACACCACGAGACGACAAATACCAGAAAGAAACATCTCATGATGACAAATACCAGACACAAACACTTCAGGACGACAAATACCAGACAGAAACATCTCATGACGACAAATACCAGACAAAAACATCTCATGACGCCAAAACAAGACAGAAACATCTCATGACGACAAATACCAGACAGAAACATTTCATGACGACAAATACCAGATAGAAACATCTTATGACGACAAATACCAGACAGAAAAATCTCATGATGACAAATACCAGACAGAAACATCTTATGACGACAAATACCACACAGAAAAATCTCATGACGACAAACACCAGACAGAAACATCTAATGAAGACAAATTTGATGATGCTTTCAAGCTTTAGTTGAAAACTTACTGTTTTTGAGTTCAGATTTGGGAGGCGGGTATGGGTACCGCTGCCCTGGGAACCATTTTTGGACAACCAACACTTATGCCATAGGTCACCCCAAGTGGTTCGCTACGTTTGGCAACTTAGCAGGGGTATCCGGGTTCATTGTTTGTGAGGTTTGTCTGGGTCTTGGCGACGAATGCGTCTGCTCACCAACTGCATGCCAGGCCAGATCGGGAGACTGGTTGAAGCTCTCTCGAAACATCACTTTGCACCATCATGGGAGAGATAGGATCATTTGTCCGTCACTCCTGGATACGCTGACCCCCAGATTCCCATGCACCCCTCATACCTTTTTCCTTGCCAGAACTTCCTCTCCCTCCTTTCCTAAAAAGACCTTCCACACAGCTTCCCCAAAGATGAAAAAAAAAGATTTTTTTAAATAGAAAGACAGACATTCCCGGATTACGAATAACCCAACAATGTTTGAAAATCTCCTACTGCCACCACAGAAAGCCGAAAATGTTGCTTGTGTTGTGATGGAGGACTGAAGATATACCGCTTCAAATTTAAGATTATTTGATGACGCAGTTAAAAAAATAATAATAACATTCCAACCTCGCATCTAATCAACGACGATCCCTCACAATGAGCCAGCTGCGACCAGAACATAGTTCACCATCAAAGTTCTCATGGTAAATAAGAGATTTTTCCACACGAACTTTCCTTTTCTTTTTGACTTTTTCCCCGCCTCTCGGACGGTGCCGATCGTGACTGCGAGAGGCGATAAAGGTCGGCCGGTTCGGGGAATCGAACCGGGGACGGATAATTAACTCATACACTAAGTTGACAGCTATGGACAAATTTGCTTTTTGCTCGCCAGCGCCTACCGTACGCCATTACACGCCTTCGAGGTTTCTGTGTGAGCTTTGTGTTGGGTGTTGGATAGGGTTGCCTCTCGTCACGACACTAAGTTTGGGGCGTTTTACAGAAAGTCACATGTAACATTGAAATCAAAGGGTCAATCAGAATTTTTTTGCTTTATAATTATTAAAACTGTGTTTACATTCTAGAAATCCTTTAATTTAACTTTTAAAAAATTAAAGTGAATCAAATTTAATAATTTTATTATTAATTTGTGATAATTAGTGTTCGGTTTTCGAAAAAAACTCTTATAGGTCTCGTAGAAATCGTTGTGTCTCCCTTACTATCATAGTGAAAAATGTGATCTAAACTGTATTGGAAAGAGAAAACACCACGCAACATATTTAAATTTTATTAATTATTTTTGCATGAAACGACAAAAAAAGTGAGGCGATGAAAACGTATATAGTACATTTGTCTAATACAATATGAGCGTGTTTTTTTATGTTTTTCGCTACCGTAAAGAACTTAAGGTGAGATATTTTTAAAGCTTTTTTAATGTTTGCATTTGAAATTTTCGTATTTAAAAAAATTATATAATTATTTCTAAAAATACAATTTGACAGCATGATGGTACACTAATGATGGACACTATAACTCTATCCGAAACTTTGGCTAAAGAAGGAGATTGAGCTACACGGCATAACACAGCAACACAACACCCCAAGAATAAATATCGAAAATTAGCTATTTGTTGACAATGTTACAATTTCCGATAAACACTCAGCCTCGTAAATGTTTAGCATTCTTCCGTCGGCCTCACCTTATTTTGTCACATCAAACTGTCACATAAGACGATAAAACTCCCTGTCGGTGAGCTCTGGCGTCAAATTGTACAGCTTCTCTAATTTAGAGGCAAATTGAACTAGGTCAATTTCATCGTGACTTATGAAGTCTAAAATATCAATTTTACTGTTTGAAATAAGACAAGACGCCATCTTGTGTGTTCACCCAATTTTCGAATTTCAGAAAAAGATATGGTCAAAGGATTTTGACATATAACTTTTCGGTCGTATTCTAGTAATATTTTAGTGACATTGAATGCATGAAAATAATAGCTTCTAAACTGGAGCGAGCTGGCACAAAACCGAGGTGAGTAGAGGAAGACTTTTGAGGAGGCCAAGACCCACCAGGGATTGTAGAGTCAAGAGTGATGATGATGAGAATGCATGAAAATAAACAGCCTCAGCCATGAAAACATGTCAGGCATACCATAAGTTTCTGGTACAAAAGCTTGGGAATAATGCAAGTAGATCCATCCTAAATTATGTATCGTTGTCACACCCTTTTTCTTAGCACAATACTGGATTTAGGGCACAAAGGTATTATTATTGGTGAAATTGTTAAGCGACGAAGAAGAAATTGGGTAATTAAGGACATTAATTAACGAAATTTTATTTTATTTGTATTTGACGAATACATTTCCCATACTTAAAGATTGAATTCGTATTATTTTTAATTTGCCGCCAAAACAAGATCGTTTTTATTCGTAAATTTGGCGTTAGTGACGTCACGCCAACAAACGTGGGTGACAACCATCTCACCAGCCATTGGCGTTTTGTACACACTTCGTGGTTTTAGATCGTTTTTAATGTAAATAATTTATGAATGAACACATTCAATTTTTTTGTTATGAGAAAAACTCTCTTTTTATAACTTTTGAAGGTTATTCCCATCAACGTAATATATCATTGAAGAAGAAGATAACACTTATAATCTTAATGAAAATATGAAAGAAAACAAGACACAGAAAAACAGAAAAAAAACAATGGTCGCAACTGGGACTCGAACCCAGACCTCTCGTCTAACCGGGACGTGCACGTTTTCCAATTTCGCTATTGCCACCTTCTGTCAAACCGTCATATTCAGGTTACAAATTCTGTTATACCGAGACGCTATTCAGGTTACAAACCAATTCTTAGAATGATTGTTTCCAATAAAAAGAGTAGCTGTCTATAATATTTTCTTATATTTTTCCAAAAACATGTACTGCACTATATGTAAAAGCCCTATGGGCGTTTAAATAAATAAATAAATAAAATAAATAAATAAATATGGAAAAAGAACTAGTTGAAGATAATATTAATGATTCTAAAATATTTGAAATATGAGATTGACAAATATGACGGTTTGACAGAAGGTGGCAATAGCGAAATTGGAAAACGCGCACGTCCCGGTTAGACGAGAGGTCTGGGTTCGAGTCCCAGTTGCGACCATTGTTTTTTTTCTGTTTTTCTGTGTCTTGTTTTCTTTCATATTTTCATTAAGAACACATTCAAATTACTCATTTTTTATACCTAGAATAAAAAAAATAAAATAGTATCTTTCACACATTTTTAACGTTATCCATAGTTGGTAAAAATATGCCATTCTTCTTCTACTTCTAAATCTCCTATCGGAGGTTAACTTAAATAATATGTTTAAATTTATCTTTTACATTGAGATATTGCGGTTTGAGCTTTCTTTAATAAATTTTATTATTTTCCAAGAAACATTGGAAAATTGGGCGGTAACAGATTGATCACATGATATAGAATTTCATATAATAATAATATATGTATATCAAAAATTAGGTTACATTGAAAACAAATATTAATGATATTTATTCACTTTCTTACTACACAACTTATTCAGGAAAATGATTCTGAAATATTTTAAAACCTTTTTATTTTTTGCGCAAGCTAACACTAACCATCGTAGAGGATACTAATTGAATATTGAAAACTGTAAAGGTGTTAAAGATTTCTCTAATTTTATTATACATGTTTTCGTTTTTATAGGCTTTTTATTAATCGAAACCGTACGATGAACTAAATCAATAAACGACGTTTTATTAAGCTATAAAGTTTAATAAAAACACTTAAAAATTTCTTGGCAGAAATGACGTAATGTCCGAGTCAAATTCTCCATTTAATAAGGCTGACGCTCGTAAAAGAAAATAATTCATTTAAAAAGATTTTTTATTGCTTTGTTAATATTTATGTAATTGGATGCACAATAAATAACAAGTGTTGATACTAAAGTGTGCGTAATAAATATATTTCTTCATAGAACAGTTCGTTATTTATTTCAGTAGGAATGCTGCGTGTGCGTGAAATAATAAAGTGCCACTGTCATTGGTAATGGCACGAATAAAATCAAAAGCGACTTCTTCGATATGATGGCTGGCGACTTGCCAAACTGCTGGTATATATTGTGTGGTGTGTGCTAGGTACGCCACTGGAGATGCATCTGTTTGCAGTGAAGAACAAATCCTCGTGGGCGCGCTTTGTTCTCAGGCCTAGCGCAGGGGCGTGCGGCGGTGGTGTTTTGGACGGACGCATATTGCAATTGCTTTGATGGCCCGGCACTTGTTTACCTTTATGGTTTCATTGCATCGCTTTACACGTCGCCGAAACGATTAATTAAAAAATAACCTACAAATAAACGCGTAAAATTATTAAAATATTTAACAAAAAAATTCTGAAACAGTTTTTAATTATGTGATATTTTCAAGTATTTAATCATGAATATTATTCACATATGACATAATTTCACAAGAAATAATATCACTCATGTGTTGTTCCACTTGTCAAGAGTGCTATTTTGTCAAGTAAGGCCAAAACATTTCCGTTTTGCAAAATCCAAATAAGTGGAATATTTCTGAACGACTCCGAAAACTATAAACTGTTTTTGAAAGATGACAAAATACACTTTATAATTCGAAATAAACATATAATTTTTTAAATAAAAATTTTGGATGCAAAGACGAGAAAGTTTTAAAAATGGCTCACCTTACGTTTTTCTCTAATTAAAATTACTGATAACGAAAAAAATAAAAACACACATTTTATTAGGCAAATGTATTATAAACGTTAGCGTTAACTAACTTTGTATCGTTTCATGTAAAAACAATTTATAAAACATTCCCAATATCCAATTATATATATATATATGTATATCCAATGCGGTCACTTGGATACCTTAGCTTAGTGGACAGAGCACTCGCCCGGAAAGTAGAGAGGTCCTGGGTTCGAGTCCCAGAGGTGCCAATATCTTTTTCTGATTTTTCTGTTTCCAGATTTTCGATTGAGTTTCGCTCATAGTGTCTTCATTTAATTAAATATTACAATTTGAGTTTTTACTCATAAAAAGTTAAAATAAAAAAATAAGATTATTAATTCACATGGTTTTATTTATTTATTTATTTAAAATTTACGGCACAAAGTACCATTTACAAGCTTGTGTATATTTAATTACAGTCGTAGTACATTATACAGGCATTAAAAATAAACAATAATATCAAAAACTCATTATGTAGTGACCTCGTTAACGTATAATTGGCTGAAATGTTCGATCAGTACAACCTTATATTTCAGTATGGAAATATTAAAAATATCAGCCACATTGGCATAAAAATTTCCAATGGTGTGTAATCTATTTACAACTGAATTGGAGCCTGATACCGACATATAGTTGTCACAATAAAACAAACTAGGGAACCTTGATATTATTGTAGGTATATGAAAGTGAATCAACTTTAATATATCAGGGCTATCCAACTGATAGTTAACGATTTTATACAAAAATGTCAGATCAAAAATTTTTCTTCTGTCACTTAATTTCAACAATTTTAATGAGTGCAACAAAAAATCAATCGTTTTGTAGGATGTCGCAATTTATAATATATTTCACCCTTCCCCTACTGGAAAATGGCAGGTATTATGGTCCTGCCACTTTTGTTAACACTCTCTCTGTTGCGTGCCCCATTTACGACAAAAAAATATTGTATGTTGCAGACACCAAGCAACCAAGATGTAATAAAACTGATTTTTATTGGTTTCTAGTAGCCGGTATGGCCTTGATAATACTAGAACTTACCCGTAAAATGAACCAATGTTTGGACGTGGAAAAATAGTACAACTAAGTCGTTCTTTGTATTTCTCTTCTTAACAGCTTATGAGTTAAAATTGCGAGAGGCTAGGGCAGGTTAATAACTTCACATAAATAGATAATAAATGCCTCAAGTTAAGGCTCTATGTAACTCTGGATTATATTGAAGGTGCACTTTAGGATATGATACCCTTATGAGAACCTCGACAAATAAAATAGTTTGTTAAGTGCGTACTTAAATATTTTATGCCTCGGCAAGTGGGCAGGACGTGCAGCCGCTGTATTCGTTTTGAATTGCCTGTTATTTTTAAAGCCTAACATATTCCTGGAGCGTTAAATTTTCGTAATAAAACATTTAGTAGGTGTAATAATCACACCACTAACACGATAAAAGGACTTTCTTACATCCAGACACCGTCCCATCAGCATATCGGATGGGTGTGATGAGCACTACTTTTTAATTATCTCTTTTATAAACAATTTGATTAGGTCCGGAGTCTGCCCTTAGCGTAATGATGGAGCTATTAACTGCACTCCAACAAGCAAAGTTATGAAGGCAATAAAGTTCAAACAAACGGAAGAGTGAGCACATGACCTTTTGCTAAAACATACATGACTACGACAAAGTAGGTAGGTGCACTCATACTATAATTCTTATGAAATAGACAAAGGTCGGGAGAAAGTAATTCATTCAGCACTGAGATATTGGAATATACCGATAGCTAAGTCCGGCGGAGGGTAGTACTGTGGTAGGGTGGCAGGATATGGAGTGGGTGGTGGGTAGCGGGCACACTGGCACCCGTCACCGCCACCCGCCACCCACTATCTGTTAGTGCCGCTGTTATTGCAGCATAACGGGTGCTCAGCGCTCAGTGCTAGTGTTCAGTGCTCAGTCCCACAGTCCTCACTGCGGCGCCAGCTCGTGTACGTCGTCACCGCTTTCTTTCTCTGTCGTTGGGTGGTTATCTGAAGGGGGTTAAGGCAACCCCTCCGCAGTGGCTTTTCATGTCGAGAAACGATTCGTTTTATTAGTTCTGCGAAGGGCCTTTCTCTTTTATTCCGGGATTGATTGTTCGCTATACTGTTGTTCCCTTGTCGCGTCTTATGACTCGTTTCGCATTATTATTATAGCTTTTTTTTATTTCGCGTAAATATTTCGCTAATTATTTATGGCCCCCGTCGGCGGGCCGTGGAGCGTAAACGGAGGAAACGATAATTGTGATTTATTGTTGCCTTTTTTCATTAAAACGGGAATAAAAAAGTATTGTTTCCATTGAGAATGGAGATGGCGGGAGCGGTTGTATTATTCCTCCCTGTATCAAACGCCAAAGGAAAGGCTTGGATTTATCTGTTTTTCGTTAGCTCTGCTGTGGGATTAATAAATTAACAGTTTCAAACAAAATTATTTATATCCTCTCTTCCGGAGGTTCATTTTTTCATTTCTGGAAAAGGCACCGCAAACTTATACACCGATATATCTGCTGTGATGAAATTATACTTTCAGCCCCTTTTCAATGATGACTTATTTACATTTTTTATGCTTTCATATGACATGTGGGAGCCATAAATTTAACAGAAGGTACTTATTAAACAAACTGATTTCTTGTTCAAGCTTAATAAAAATAATAGAACACTACAACTTAAGATGAAGTTATACGTGAAATTCTATTTAGATACTATTTAGATTCATCTTTACGACGAATCGGTTTACACTATGAACATCAAAAAATATGCTACGGATAAATTGAAGCTTTTACTAGCTTTTCTAAGTATTGGAATTACAATAATATTATTATTTATATTAACAAAAAATATAAGCGTAAACCACTAAAAAAATGTTTTTTCATGACTTAACTATGAAGAAATATAAGAAATAATTTTTTTAAATAACCTTTTATGGCTAAGACTATTTTTGAGGTTTTGTATGTTCTAACTTTTTTTCATTCTTATAAAATTATGCACAAAATAAATAAATAAACACTTTTTCGCTTACTTGCCTCGTGCAAATACGACGCGCGATTTTAAATTTTGTAGGCATGAGAATCGAAATATTTCTAGCGTTTTTATTCCTCTTAAGATTCACGAAACATACCCATATTAACGAATTTCTGTATCTAAGCATAAAAAAATAACAATAAATAAAGGGGGTTAGCTTATGTTAGGTAAGATTAGCACAATGGTAGAGCGCGCACTCTGAAAGCGAATGATTGCGAGTTCGTTTTTCGGTTGATCAAATTTTTAAAAAGTGAACAAAAATACAAAATGTTTTAGAGATCGGTGGATATTAAGTAATTAATAAAGAATAAGGGTTTAAAGTTGGTTAACAGTGACGCAGCAAGGGTAACGCCGTATCTCTTCAGCCGATATGTTTACCAAGTCTTAGATAAATATCAGTGGGCCTATTAGGCAGGTCTATGGGCAGGAGGGTTCACAAGCTATCTCGTTAATTAACAGGATTCCTGGCCGATGTAAACTGAAGGTATACGGGGGGTATCGTGTCCTTTCAATTGGATTAAATATCATATCCTTGACCTGACCTTGGTAAACTATCGCAGTAGGTTTATCCGTTAATTTCATCTACAAGGAATTTTCAATTACATATTTTAATTATGTCTTGGTAGCGTTCTACTCTCAGCTATTCGAAGCACCATCCACATAAAATCTTGTAATGCGTCTGCAGAAAATGTATAACACAGGCAGTATGTAATATGAACATTGTTAAAACCTACGTAATACGATATTTCCTATATTCATCGCTAAAGATTGTTTTCCTGGCATTTAACTTTGGACAAAGAATAAGTTTTTCTATTAAAAATGGTGTTTAAAGTTACGCACGTAACTCTTTCATTCAGCTTCGTTCGCGATTTGGATAAGAAAACTATGAAATTACTTGGCTTTTTGTTGAAACATTTGGCTTCTTTATGCTAGTACACTCTTAATACTATTCCATCGATATGGTGAAATAGCCAAAGCCAACATATGAGAGTATAGAGTATGTGTGAGACTAGCTTTATCAACAGATAAAGAGTCATTTCAAAGCAGCTTAGCGAGCTGAAAGTAGCCTAAAGATTCTTGAAAGAACGGACAGGCTAATTTTGACATTAAAGTTCACCGTTCGAGATTGTTTGCTGTTTTAATCAAACAGATTTCTGATTTGTAGTTGATTGCGTAGGTATTCATGAATGGTAGGTTCATCAATAGATCAAGCCAGGTCAAAGAGTTAATGTCCTTATTACGTAATCTTCGTGATCAACAATCCGGGGGATATCGGCGCATCAGTGACTGAAGAATGCGAGAGATTGTATCTGATATGCAACCACTGCGAGAACATTTTTATAATTATCTTAATTACAATAAAGTACGCAGGTAATTGGACGTTGTTACGAACTCTCAAAGGGAAAGGTATTTTAATTGTAATTTCAGCAATTTTTCAATAATTTCTCTGAGAGAAAATGCACCGTGTTTTATACAAATTAGCGAATCGAAAGTGATTATTTATATGCAAGTTGACATGGAAAATGTAGGCATATTTAAAAAACAAGTATTTATCTAATAAACAATGGTAATCTACCTGTTTACGCTATGTACATACATGTTGTGCAATCTGTGCTAGGCTGTTTTACCTACAGATGCAAAATATAAACAAAAAATAAAATTGCGTATTTTGGATACATACCTAAAAAATCAAATAGGTATTATGCAATCTTACTAATTTCGGTTGTAAATACGTAATGTGAAATATTCCTCGATTTACAAAGGTGTAATTGATCAATTCAGAGAAGCGATAAAGTAGGCACCAAGTGAAGCGATAAAGTAGGCATTCAGTTTGTTTAAAAAAAAATTAATATTAGAAATGAGTATTTATTTTGTTTAAATTTAAGTTTTTAATTGTTTTTCATTCACTAATAGTTGCCTAAGTTGCCTCTAAAATCATGAAACACTAAAATTTTTAATGACCTTCATCTTATAATTTAAAGCAAAAATAAATAAAGTAGCTCACATCCGTACTAGATATTTGATATACCTTTTGATTACAGAGATAATTTTTCAGTTTGGATGGGTATTTTGATCTCAAATCCAAATTTAAGATTTGTATGAAACTGGCCGAAAAGGGCCGCGCAAACGTTCCACTTAAGATACCACGTATTTTTTATAGTTTACGGGTTAACGCTAGAAAAGTATAAATGCGTAGTGGATTCCATAATGTACAATGTGTACCTAATTATCAGAAAATTTAAGCAATCAAAAGCAAAATTAGGTAGGAAAATCTAACCGTTAAGTACAAAATTGGTGTGTATTAATTGGACAGGCCATAGAGAGACTTACGGTGAGCATGTATTGCAGACGAAACAATTGCTCTGAACATTAATTACTCCACAATCTCACGAGTGTTTAGCTTCTATACTGGAATTATTAGTTGGGAGAGAAATTTATGTTCTGGCCGGTGGGGGTGGAGGCGCAAGGGGTGGGCAAGGCAGATCGGGGCAGTGGGGAAGTGTTGGGTGAGTTGGCGTACAAAGTCAGATACATCGGGCTGGGTTAATTATCTCTTAGAGCTGAACATCAAAGCGGTTTTAGCAGGCTGCTGGGGGGCTAACAATGGCCGCGGGCTCCCACACCGATGTACTTGATGATGGAACAGAGTGAGGATCGCCTGACCATACAAGCAAGATGCTTTGTACCGGCATCGGCAATATCTGCTCAAACAATCGACAGCTCTCGGAATGGGAAAAATTCGGCCGGAGCTT
Organism: Glyphotaelius pellucidus; assembly: GCA_936435175.1. Lineage (NCBI taxonomy): Eukaryota > Metazoa > Arthropoda > Insecta > Trichoptera > Limnephilidae > Glyphotaelius > Glyphotaelius pellucidus. The sequence continues at coordinate 1,728,529 of OW386541.1, forward strand.
TATTATCGCAAGCCCTACATCGAAGGAGCATTGAAAATATTCACGAATATTCACAAATATTACACTGAGAGTCTGCAAAAATGAAAGAAAAGACGAATAATTCATTTTTACAATCTAACTAACTAACTTTAATGATTCATATATATGAGATAAACTTATATGTACCTAACACGTACACTCGTGGGAGATTCCGCGCACTTTTTTATGCTTCGAAAGCGAGAACTTCTTCCTATCAAAATGCGCCATTAAACAGAGCAATTCAACTGCTAAATGAAACTGAATCTTCAATGTCACCTACAGAGAGTTCAGTGACTATCTTCTGACATACGTCACAACATAGTGAAACTGCCCCCATATACTTTTTTTTAAAAATTTTGTAATCTTCTCCATAATATTCTGGTGTATAACTGTTTTATAGAGAACCTGATAAAATAAATAAATATCTGTGGTGCTGCTACTGAGAGCTCCTTTAGTACCCCTCTTTCAGTTATATGAGTCATTTATGAGAAAGAGATTAAAATAGAGGTATCAGAGGAATGTGTAATGCATATAATTAACTAACCATCACCCATTTCACCAAAATTATAGGTAGAGAGATTGGAAAGACTTACAACTATATCATGATTCTTGGTACTATTTCGATTACCGACATTTTACATTGGCTCCACACAGGAAGCCCCGAGGAAAATAATTTTCCAGGGCCCATGTCCTCTCAGGGGATGCTGCATGGAGGGTCTTTTTAAGAAAGGGAAGGATAGGAAATTCTGGGAAGGAAAAATGTTAGAGGGGTGGGTAGGAATCTGGGGATCAGTGTATCCAGAAGTGACGGACATATGAATCCATTACTCCATGCGGTGCAAGGCGATGGTTCGAGAGAGTTTGGCTGGAAAGGTCAAAAGTCCTCCCTCAACCAGCCTCGCTCGATCCGGCCCGCCACGCAGCAGGTGCAGGACAGACGCACAAACCTCACCCCATGAACAAGGGCACCCCTGCAAAGTCACCAAACGTAGCGTACCACTTGGGGTGACCTATGACAGAGATGTTGGTTATCCAATAAATGGTTCCCGTGGCGGCGGTACCCATACCCACCTCCTAAATTGAAAACACGATATGACTCAAGTATTTTATTCATGATGTACGTCTTCCCATACCCACCTCCTAAATTGAAAACACGATATGACTCAAGTATTTTATTCATGATGTACGTCTTCCTGGAGCGTCCCCGACTTTTCTTTTATTCGCTTGCGAATATAATCTCCTGATATTCCTTTCTCAAAAGTTTCTAATGGCATGCAGTGACTATATTTTCTTTTTAGCTTTCATATTTTCTAGGCACCCAACATTGAGGTGTGATATTCATTAAATTCAGCGGACTACGAATATTGATTATTTCATACTAATGGCGAGTTGGAACTTAACCCTCGACCTTTTAAATGCAAAGGTACCCAAGTTAAATGAACATGCTGCCACCCATTTACCCACTGAGTCAACTTTCTCGCAGAGTTCAAGGTAAGCAGGTGCAACGCAATACCAATTTCAAAAGAAAAAACTATACATGTATAATCTCTTAATTAATTCTAGAATGTGAACACAGATATATCTCATACGAATTTAATATCTAAATAAATGATAAGCTCTAATTATAAATAACTAATAATATATAAATAAATAATATATAAGTATATATGTATAACCTCTTAATTAATTCGAGAATGTGAACACAGATAAATCTCATACGAATTTAATATCAAAATAACGTTACGCTACGTTTGGTGAATTAGCAGGGGTGCCCGGGTGAGGTTTGTCTAGGTCTTGGAGGTGGATGACCAGGACACACTGAACCCCAGATTCCTGCTCACCCCTAAACCATTTTCCTTCCCAGAACTCTCCCCTCCTTCCTTTCCTTGAAAAAAACCCTCTACACAGCATCCCCAAAGATGATACAGGCCCTGAGGGAAATTATTTTTCTCAGGGCCTCCTGTGTGGGGCTCTTAATTAATTTAACTACCAAAGTACCTACAGTACACAAACGTATATAACGGTTCATAAACCAGTTGAAATAAACTATTTTTTGAAAATTTAGAAAAATAAAGTTTTAACTATTTTTATTTTTTTATATCAACTTCACATTGGAGACCCTGCGGGATAGAAGAATCTTAGAATATATCTCTGCGCGATATATTTTCCCTCTAGGCTTACTAAATCATATTAAAATTTTAACTGAAAATTAAACTGTTCTGCAAAGAAATCTTATTTTTGTAACCATCATTCAAAACAAGAATAACCTAATGAAACTGTACCCTGTAAATAATCTAACCTAATCTCAATGGTCCGTAAACATTTATACATATGTGGGCATTAAATTAAATTTCCCAAAACCCTTAGCTGCTTAACACTTAAAAAATAAGGGCGCTAACACGGCAGTGTTGCCCTGCGAGGGGATGTAATGAAAAGGTTTGTTCGGGCCTTCGCTCAAGGCGGCGCTGCTAACCTCCCTTCTTCTGGCAGTGACGCCGCGGTGCCGTGACCAGGAGGGCTTTGTAAATAAATGCTGGCTAAACCAATTTGCAGCCGCCCTGGGTACACGGTACACGGTGCCGCCCCTGTACCTACGGAACACTGGCCCGCGCCGGTCAAAGGCAATGGAAATTTTGGGTTTTTGGATTAATTGAATGTTGTAAAAGTGTTTGCTTTGTATTTAGGATACAAAAACAGGATGTCTTTTAAGGCTTTTTTGCATTCGAAGTGTGCAATTTCCTCGTAATGCTCGGAAGATACCTACGTTTTTATAACTATATGCAGGTTAACGTTTTGTTATTAGGCGTAATAAAATGCTACTATGAAGGTTTAACACTCAATTCAATTTTGTTCGCATGTATTTTTTATTATTATCAAAACAAATTAGAAAAACAAAATTCTCCACCTTAAATATTTAGGAAAGTGTTATGATTAAATTTTCTAATTGACAAGGATAAAATTTAAGCATGTCCATTAAACGTGTGAAAATATTTATACACGCAGAGATAGAACAAAAAACGTAAAAATAACACTAAAAACCAACGATACACACAATAAGGGCGGAATTGTCTTTACCCGTGGATGGGAAAGTCAAGGCAGAACCTTGCCGACTTGGTGGTACACTCGGAAAACCATGCTGGCAACAGGCGCACGGAAGTAGAAAGGTGTAACGGAATTTCTTTGATCTCAAATGCCTCTAACGATAATGGTAGCCACTTTCAAAATGGTGACATATTTTTTTTACTATTTGACTTCGTCGCCCAGCCATTAGTGACGACAATTAAGAACATGCTGCGCGACCCATCTTCACCTTTATGAGTACTGTTAACGAAGTTCTAACACGATATTGTCCACTGGACCGGCTTAAGTCTCACTAAAGCATCTACCACACCGTCTACAGTCTCACTGACGACCTGTTGATGACCTAAGATTAAGATTTAAACAAAATACAGACGTTAGATTAGTGAAATCGCTTCAATAATTCCAAAACTCTTTTTTCAGGATTTCGGACATAAAAAAAACATATTTATTGTTATATCAATCATAACGGTGGGCATAAAATGCATCCTTTGAGGTGAGGCCACCCGTATAACATACTAAAACTTAACCTAAACGGGGCAGAGCGCCTAAGGGCTCTACCGAAGAGAAGCGCGCACCGTTTCAGGTAAAATTGACCTCACACGTTTTATTATTTTGACAATAAAAACATTTATAATACCGCTAAAACTCGCGGCGGTAATAAAATGCAAAGTATACACATCCCTGCGGGCAGATGGCTTTCTTGTGCAGACCAAAAGATACATAAAAAAATACATTTTACGTACATGTTTTAAGATATTTTTACAGGCGCGGATCATCAAAAATTAAGGTGTTATTCAATCTATCCGCAAATAAATAAAATCCGTGAACAGTAGCCCCACAGATAACAAGCTTAGTGTTTTCTTTGGCTCGATAATGGCGAGAAAAGTAAACAGATAAAGAAGTTACAATTACCTGGAAAAGATAAGATTAACTGTGTCCTCGATAGCAAACTGGGGCAATGGCGATAAATACAATCGGAAAGAAATTAATATTTATGAAATCACGTGTTTTAATTCATACAAATTTATCACGTTTTGGGTTCAAAATTCGTTCATTAAATCCATAAGATAAGACAGTCTGATTAAAGATATTAGCGAATTAGGGCAGTTACTTATTGAATTGACTAAAATAAGGTTTCTATACCAATGATACGTAATTATATGTATCTATATAATTACATTATTAGTGACATAATGATATAAAGTCACTAAAGGAGCTAATAGGAACTATTAATAGGACACTGCAACCAAGGTCTACATATTACGCAGGTTTTAAAAGTTGAAAGCTACATTAGATAGCTGAACGTCACAGAAAGAGGCTGAAGATTCACTGTGGTTCCAATGTCCCAGCTTGATAAAGGAAATGATCAGATATCCAGGAAAACACGTTGTGGGAACCAGGAGATAACAAAATTGAACACCCAAAGATGACTCTGGTGATCTTTATTAAGAGGACTCACTGTCAAGAGCATGGTGAAACACGGAAGATAACACAACGGACCTATGGCGAGAGTATTTAGGAAAGTTGTGAAACCATCTTCGCAATTTACATACATGTCGTAAGCATAAATAATAATAATAATAAAAACCTTAATTCCAAGACAGTCGACAGTATTCTCATTTTTTTAACATTCCACTTTATTGCTATGAAGTGCTTAGTGTGGGGACCAAATCACGGAGCCGTATTCTAAGATACTTCTTACACATGAGTAATACAAGATTCTGAAGTTACTGTAGTTCTTGGACGATTTGGTAATTCCAGAAAAAAAACGACCATAATTGGCCTCCTAACTTGTATGAGAACCTAAAAAAAAAATTTTTTTAAATGACTAAAACATTTTTAAACATTCTAATAAATTGAAAAAAAATCCTACAGATTTTTTTGTAGAATCTCACACAAGTTAGGATGGATATTAGGATAGACTCACACAAGAAGGGATGGATATTAGGATAGACTAACACAAGATAGGATACAGCGATATCATTCAATGTCCCGGCCTAGTGCGCTGGGTGATTCTAGGTAGTGTTTATTTAACTGATCTGTAACCTTTATTTGGAAAGACATACTATTTACTCAGGCGAATGTTTTACCTAAATAATGATCAGATTCTTAAAAAAAATGTTTACCTGTTCAAAGTCCGGCTGAGTCTCCTCCGCGTCGCTGGGTGCGGGCCCCCGTGCGGTCGGGGGCTGCACGGGCGCGGCGCGGGGGCGCGCGCGGACCGGCGGGGCTCAGTCGCGCGAGCGTCGCGGGCGGCCCACCTTGCCCTTGCGCACCGCCCCCGCAGCGCCCCCCGCCGCCCCCGCACCCCCTGACGCCTTCAGCAGCTTGTGCCAGTCCTGCTCGCACACCAGACTGCCGGCCAGCATGTAGTATCTAAGAAGGAAAAAGAATTTAAAAAAAAATATATATATATATATATTGTTGTACATTGAATCGTGCCGATTGTCGCCGTACTAAGTTCAAACTGCACGGACTATCAAAGCGGCGGAACCAATGAAATTTATGCGATTGTGATTGCAGTAGGGGGAACGATGCCGACGACGCGCGTTGTGCGCTCATAATAATGGTTCGTGGCTCATTTACCTTGTTTCCATGAATTGGACTATAGTATACTCTTATATATATGAAACTTACTAGTGTATGAATGTTATATGAAGACTTAGCAGAAAGGTGGTGATGGGTAAATTTCAGGGTATTTATTTTTTGGGAATATTTTTGAAACAGGGATATTTAATTTAAATGGTGGAATCCCCATGAAGGGTTTTTTTTTACTTAAGGCAGGAGGCCCTGAGGAAAAAAATCTCTGGAGGCCTGTGTCATCTTTGGGGATGCTGTGTGGGGGGTCTTTTAAGGGAAAGCAAGAAGAGGAAGTTCTGGGAGGAAAAAAGGTATAAAAGGTGGGTAGGAATCTGGGGGTCAATATCTTCAGGAGTGACAAGACCTCCCAAATTAAAATTGTCTCCAACAAAATATTTTCATGTTATTTCAATATATCCTATTAATTAGAGCATGCTCAGGGCAGAATTTTTTAGAATTTTTGAAAAATACCGAATAGTGCCGAAGACATAAGCCATCAAAATGTTGATATTTGCCGCCAGCCGATAAGCAAATGATGTCAAAGTACGTACTGTAATGGCGCTTCAGTACTGCAGCACTGCCATTCGAATTATGAATTGTATCTTGTGACGTCACCGGGTTTTACTTAAGTTCACATTGATAGCTCATAACTTCGTCATTTTTTAAAACATCGAAAAACTATTTTTATTGTCGTTATTAACTTCAACGTAACATACATTGTAATCAAAAAGAGAAAATCTCAATCCGAATAACTTTCTTAATAAAAAATAGATTCCCGACTTGGGAAATTTATATTAAGGTCGGGGAATAATATTCTCGGGTGCACACTGCACATTAGGATGGATCACGACTGTATGGGGAAAAAAATCTTGTTTTGATTTGTCTAATAGTGATAAAAGGGTGTTAAATGGAGATATAAAATCACGTAATTTTTTTAATAATATTTGGATATCATCTTCTTCCTCCGGATCGACTTTGAAATTTCATATAATAGAGAAAAACCCCTCTTAAAAAAACGTTAGATAAACCATTAAAAATGAACTATTTTTAATAAAACACGAAATAGAGGGAATATTTTGATTTATTTATAAAAAAATCCTTCTTACTCTCAAATTTCGCCATTATTTTGCGAGACTCAATTTTGGGACTTTCTGTAAATGAATTCGTCAAAATATATTCCATTTGCTATGGAAGATTAGAAAAAATAAGGTTTGGAAAAAAAAAAAATTTTCAAAAAGAAAAATTTCAAAAAAATATTAAAATTTTAAAAACTTTGAAGTGAATCCGGAGGAAGAAGATCGTATCAGAAATTTAAAAAAATTTAAACACGTCGTTTTGAACCCATTTGGCATTCTTTTATAGCTCTTAGAATTTAAAAATAACATTTTTTGTTAAATGACCCATCTTACTGCACATCACTACGCACATGTCTCGTTAAATTCGTAGCTGAGAGTGTAGATCGGGCTCTATTTATTATTATAGTATATTTTACACAATCATCTTCTCTTACATTTAGTCTAGTCTAGATTGGTAATTTATGTAGAACGTACTACAGATTTACTGTATTGAAATCAAATAAAGATCTGAAGTTAAACTAGACTAACTAAAAATAAGAAAAAAGGAACTTTAAAAATAAATCAAACATAATCAAACATGTCCTTTAACTTTGGGAGAAAATTCAGAGTGAGCAAATAATCTGAAAAATCATATAATTTGTACTTAAAAATACGTCACTTTTTTATGGGTAGCACATCATGTGGAATCACTGTACAAATGCCCTGTACCCCAGGGCACCAGTAAATTTGGCGCAAAACACAATAATTAAGAAAAAATCCTTCTTTGGGCTCTTTGGAAATTAGGAGGCAATTTTCGTCTAGGGTAATTCTTATTCGGTATTGCAGTCATAGTGCAAGTCTACGTACGAGTCAGTGGCAATAATTCTGTGGTCGCGGTCACCCCCCCCCCAGGGTGAGGAGAAATCGCTCGGAACAGGACCCCGTCGCGTCGCTGGGGGAGCTAATGGCAAATTCACGTTAAACTTATCAAATAAATATTAAATTGTAAAACAAGCAATTGCGGGAATCTGTCTAACATGAGATAGACGATAAGAAATAATTCTATGTTATAATTTCTATGGTTTCAGTGCGTGCTTTATGACGCACGACACGTTTTGTTTTATAAAACTGGTAGGTAAAATAATATAAAAATTGATAAAGAAAGAAAAGAAACAATATAGAAATTTTTCGTGAAAAATTACGAGATATTATAATTGTAGAATTTGTAAAGCTGAAAATTTATGTGAAGAACACATCAGAACAATGTTGCAGAATGATCAAGAAAAAATAATCACGAAAACGTACTAATTCATAGGAAGATACTTTATCGCTTTTCTGAATTCTTGACATATCACTTACAGATGATTGCAAAATTATTAAGTGTTGGACTATGATATTCAACTTTGACAACCCTGAACTATTTATTATACTCATAGACATATGAAAATTAGTAGACGAGAACAGATAGCAGAGGGTTACAAACCAACTATAGCGGGACGCAGAGGGGCAAGATGACTATGATGATATGTGATTCGTCAATAAATCAATCTGACATTATTCAGGCATAGAAAACAGTGAAAAACAAGCTCAACCGTCGAAATAAATACATATTAATTTATTACTTAATTAGTTAGGAGGAAGTTGCATGTAACCCTCGATAATAACTTAAAAGTATTGATTTAATAAAGGGATTTTTCGTAAAGGTGACTTATTTTTTGACAGATTGCGACCCCCCTATAACCAGGACCTCATCGCGAACCCCAGGTTGAAAAACAATGGTCTAGAATACCAAAAAATTCTAAATGAATATGAACAACTGTGTCTTGAAGAAAACATACAATATGTTGATTTTTCATGTCGCACAACACTTTTGTGCACTATGCCATCGTTATTCGTTATTATAACAGTAATCGATAAACATAATTCTGGTTACTTGACAAAGTGCCATTTAAGATCGAAGTAGAAAAGTGTGTGTTTACCTGTCCCCGGGCACGAGGTGCGACCCGCACTTGGAGCACGCGAAGCACTTGAGGTGGAAGACGTGGTGCTGCGGGGGCGCCGCGGGCGGAGCGCCTGGCGCCCCCTGGGGCCCACCCGTCCGCATCACGAACTCGCTGGCGGGGATGGTCTGCCCGCACGCCGCGCACGCTCCGGAGCTGCCGAACATTCTGGAACAATTGGGATAAAATATTGAATTAAACAAATGTATTGATAATGTGGCACATGATAAAAAAAACAATGAAGAGATTACAACATTGATGAAGACATGACACAAACACTGGTTAATGCAATTGTGGGAATTGTGATGAAAAGCTTATTTTTTCTTCACGTATTTCGTAACCTCTTTTTAAGATGAAGCCATGCGAAATAATGCCAAATCAAATGCGAAATAATAATGCAAAATCATTTGTTTTTGTTTTGAAAATTTGATCGCTTAGAAGTATTATGGATGCTTCAATTAAATACTGCGAGTAGAACATATCTTGGCCCGTAAATATATCGGTCATTTTAATAAGCCTAGAAAAAAAATAAGTATTAGGTCTATAAAAAAACACTTTCAAATGCAAACTGTTCTCCTTACAAACCCCTTTTCGGATGTGGTTTTATTGTTTAATGAAGCAAATTCAGTTTCTTTTATAATAATGGCAAAACAATTATGTTTACGCCCGATATTCACAAAATAAAATAAAAAATGCATTTTCGCGTTGTTATTTCACAATACGGCCGACAGCCGACGAATTTGGATTTTCAAAGTGAACCTTATGCAGTCCACCGAAGGATTACTGACTTGTCACACCTATTTTGCATCAGTTCAGTCCCGGCCGGAGCGGGGAGTAGACGTATAGGCTTCGCGTCGCTTGGTTCCGTGAAATCAATTTTAAATTTCCTTGTTATTACAATAAACAATGCGTAAAAAAGGAGTTAACGTTTTTTACAGGCCTTTGAGAAATCAACCTGTAAAAAAATCTCGAAAAACTTTTCCAACCTTTCCAAAAGCTTTTTCTCAAGTATTTTTAAACTCCTCCCAAAAAGGGGCGATAATTCCGATTTCGATTATTTCCTGGACTATTGGATCACCAGCGATATTTCTATATTACTTCCTACTACATACCTATTTTTTTCTTCTTGTGCAATATTTACAAATGTTTATATCAGGTATACCTACTAATCTACTGCGCCGTTTATGAGTATATTGCAAAAACCATGTAAATGTAAAAGTTTTTTTAACGGGCGTAAATAAATAAATAATTGTGATTTTGACTTCTTCGGAAAAGGAAGTCCTACAATAGGTTTACATTGCATGTGTGTGTAATAATATTAAGTTTTTTTATTTTTTTTTTTAGTTTCTTTCAAATATCCACTTTCATCGTTTAGTTTAGTTTAAAAAAAATGTTTTATAAGCCAAACCCTGTTTATATAATTTTTGTTATTATCATACAACAAAGGTCTTGAATTTAAATTCGATTTTGAAATCTTTTGACAGCTATCTTACTATGAATGCAAATTAATACCACCATATGTTTATACATGATTTTCAATGTCGCTTGTTTATTCCACAGAGATGTTTTTTAATATTATTTTATTTTATTGTTTGTTTTTTTTTTCCCACACATTATCATTATCATTGTTATTATAATATACGTATGGCAGTGAAGAGAATACAAATAAATTGGTTTACTTTCGTAAAATTTCTATTAAATAATGTATATTTTTAAAGCCTATGACTATTATTGACTTGTAGCTCTCCTCGGGTCTCTATCGCATCCCCATTGATATGTTGAACCTTGGAGGAATACCTACATATCATTCATCCAAGTATTCAATAGTCGGCTAAGCTGCATGAGTCTACCTTGTATGTATTCATCTAAAGAGATTATCTGATAAATAAATACGCAACGGTATTTTAATGACAGCAAAAAATGTTTAGTTAAACAAACCCTATGCATTATTCAGTAACGGGCAAAACCTTCGCTTTAATTAAATGCATCATCTCATTTATTAGTGTACGCGTACGGTATAAAGGTTCGCGGGATGTGAGAAACCAGTTTTAGCGATAAATTGATTCAGATCTAATGAAAAACCTCGTTGAGCCAAAGTAGCTATTAAAGCTTCATTTAACAAATCCCTAGCAAGTTCTGGTATACGAGCAACATCCGAAGGCAGTAAAAAAGGAAACACGCGTACTGAAGCCCCGTCCTCGGGCGATGTACACAAAATGAAAAGGCAATTAAACAAGGGTACCATAAATATCGTCTAATTAAGCAAATAATGCTCCAGGTGTAGCACTTATTTATTATCCATAAACCACGACGCGGTCTCAGTATGAAACAACATAAAGCACTTATTATCCGTGGCACTTAATTGCCGCAAAGATAGGCCGAATCGGCAATAAACTAGATTATCGGTCGGCGCAGGGAAGGGGTGACGTGGAGGGTGGGAGGCTGCAGAGCCAGAAGGCAGGTTGGAGGACGCAGGACGAAGGACGCAGGTCGACCAGGTTAAAGGGTGTAAGGTGTAAGCTTGTAGTGTTGTCGGTGGGAGGGAGGTATACAGTCCAGCGGATAGCGGCTAGCGGCTGGTTTACCTTTAGTCCTACAAGGGGCTATCTTGTCGTGATCGGGGAGCACAGTTTGCGCACGGTCCCTTCATCTTCAGCCGGGGATTAATTATTGCAGAGTTAGAGTGCTCCTCCTAAATAGATTTCTATTCGTTATTTTAGTGCACACGGTCAAAGAGCCAAACGTTTTATGTATAATTAAAAAAATCAATTGTTATCTACACTAATTTAGCAAATGAGTTATAAAAAGTACAACTTGATTCCTAAGTAAATAAAAAAAAAAACACTTTAGTTTGCAAATTAATTGATGAAATATTAGCCAACAGATTTAAATGCGAGTGTTTACTGGGAACAGAACCTACCCGTGATAACCGTAATAACATCGTCTTCAACTCACGAGGCTTCCAGTAAACTAAATTCGATAAAACACATACTTGTTAATGAGAGTTCTGTGCCTGATTGATCCAACTTTTGTAATGTTGGCAGCCCGGGGCTCTTCCCCGTCATCAGTCCTTCAACCAGGCAACTTGGGTGGTTCCCTCACCTCGCCGCCAGCCTACCTTCCTGCTACCCTGGTACCTAGTACCTGTACCTCGGAGGGGGTTTTACGGGACTCAAAGGGTTCTTGCTTATACACCTTAATTACGTGTTTACCCCCATCTGTCCGTATTAAGTAATCCGGGGTACAAGCTCCGGTTGGGGTATCAAATCATGTTCAATTTATTGCGCTGAGTTAATGAATTATAAAACAACTAGTTAACTAACATCAAGAGATTGAAAACATCTTTATTTGAATAGTTTTATTGTTTTCTTGTTGGAAGAAAGCTCGATTAAGTACTTAAGATGATTGAAATCTCAACAGCAACTAGTAATAATGAAAACAGAGGTTACAATTTCTGCTTCCTCCGCTTTGCACGTTCTACTAGTTGCCTCCTTTTTCTCGTACCCCCGAGATCTCATCCCATCCCGCAAGAGTAAAACAAGACCGACTGAATGAGCGGCTTGTAACTTTACTTATTAATTTCAATTACCGAAATCTCGTGGGACAAATTACCCGAAGCACCTTTCATGGATTGCGTAGATAGGAGGCAGGGTGGGTATACCGGGTATCTCTCTCTTACTAAGATTCTCAATCGTAGATTATCCACAAGTGATTATAGTTTGCGAGCTTAATGGATACCATTAGATTAAATCAGTTATTCAATAGCGTACGGAAGGGATTCACTTAACAAGCGTAGGGTATTCTGGTTCCATTATGTTGTAAGGGGTCTGAACGGAGAGTTTTTCAGATGATAGGTAACATGTTAAATTCAACGATACCCTTAACTAACTGGTAACAATAATAATACGATTTGAATATAAGAATGTAATTCAGAAATAACTACAGTAAGCTGGCTCATACTTTTGCTGATTAGTTTTTCTATAAGTTAATCGTCCTTAAAGTCCCTTTAGGAGACATCCTTAGCATTATGTATAGTTTAATTCGGAAAGATGTACTTTACACCGTAAAGCAATTATGAAAGCTATCAAACCTAATGAAGACTATAATAATTAAAAGGATGTGTGTCTATTGGGAGATACATTTCAGCTTTCATAGTAATTCACCCCCACGATATCCTAATAAGTTTTAAACATGTCCCCACAGAAAATGTAAGCTTTTAGATTAAACTGAATACAATTAACTTGGCAAAGCCCGGCTTTGGAGTAAGGATACGTTTACGTCGTTTAGTGCTAACGAAGACTTGTATATCCTAAACGAAACAGAGAGAATATTAAAAGCAAGCGAAATTACTATTAAATATTCCTTAGTTGAAAATGAGAACGTTTTAAGCAAACTAATTAAATTGAACCGTTATTAATCTGGAAAAATGTTGCGGAAAATACATCTTTCTCAATAAAATGTTGAAAATTATAATAAAAAAAAAATAAACTTTTTTCCACTTTACTTTTATTGACCGTAACCGGTTTCAGCTCGCTAGAGCCATCTTCAGACTAGTACAAATTATTCTTAGTCTACGGTTTGTATACATAACATACGAGGGAGGGGAAGCGGGGTGGTCTAAAGGATTTTAATCAATTATATTAATTATATTTCTTACTACGTCGTTAGACTGTCGAATTTCTAAATATTTTGATAATTCCAGTAAGCAAATTACTTGGGTTTGTAGCTCGCTTCAATATTGTTCAGGGAAAAACCTTACAAGTAATATGAATTATTAGTGACCTAATTGTATTGTCAAATTGTTGTTATATTTATGATGCACGGGATTTTTTTATTGATTTTTGAAGGGATACATGTTTACATTGGAGTAGGAATGGTCTTTAAATTAACGAATTATATTTATATTTGTTTTATTATAATATATTATAATGGAATTCCACCGTGAATTGTCAGTTTCAAAAAAAGAAATGTTAAAAAATCTTTATACCCTAATTTTAATTACTTTCTTACTGATATCATCGATATTCGAAAAAAATAATTATTAAAAAGAGTTAAAAAAATATCATGCAAAATTAAATTCGGTAAAGATAATATATCAATACTTAACAAATCAGTCAAAGGTATTTTAATTAGCTTAACCAAACCGGAAGACATGTTTGTAGAATTTTCTCATTTGGGTCTTAATATAGGCCCACATACCTATTGATAAACCAAATAGCTGATCTTGTAAACAAATATCAAAGAAATTTAATTAATAATTAGAGCCTTCCCGCGCATGGCTTAATTAAACATATCAAAAAACAGGACTTATGCCTGAAACTCATCAAAAGTAGACTCAAAACTAATTAAATGGGTAAATCATAAACATGCTTCCTTATTTTTGTCGATAAAGTCAGGTGAGGCAGTGTGGGTGCCCGCCTCCTTACCCACACAGATATATCCGCATTGGCGTAACTTTACACTCGCACTGCTAAGGATTCTACGTTTAACAATACTTTGTAACATAACGTTTTATCTTCAACTTTGTTAAACGAACATACGCCCAAATAACTAAATCTTCTTGAACAAATTCGGTATGACATGTGAAGCCGTAAGCCAATTTCGTTAATATTAGAATAGTTAAAATTTGATAGAATCATTTTCATTATTTGTTTTTATTTATTTAAGGAACATTAACAGCCTTAGTAATACAATAAACATAAGAGGATGATAAAAAACAGACCAATTATTAATGTTCACAAATAGGTATTTAGAAACAAGACTAACTGAATATAAACTAGAATATTTAAAAAAATAATAAGAGTACAAATGTGAATTCAACAAATGGTAAACTAATACATAACATTAAAATAAGTGTGATTATAACTGAAATAGACTGCAAAATAGGGATTTGGGTTGGGAAGGGTAAGGGGAGGAGAGGGATAAGGGAAAGTTGCCACGCAAGTAATATAAAAATATTAGATACAATTAATTCATGTGTTATTCGCACCTAGAATGTTATACAGTGAAGTTCTGTAGCGACAGTAACTAGCAGTAAATACGTCAGCACGTGTGTCTATATTTTCAAATTTGTTGTTATAGTAGTTACATGTCCTTTGTATAAATTCATTTTGAATGGAATTGGTGTTGCATCTATCAATATAGAAAAGGGTATTTTGTCTACTATATCGAATGGACGTGTGGAAATTTATTTTGTTTAGCAAATCCGGGCAGTCAACTTTTGAGTTAATCATTTTGTACAGGAGCATCTGATCAGCGACAAGCCTGTTGAGTAGTTTTGTGATTCGAAAATGTTTCTCGATTTCGTCGTAAGAGTTGTAAATATGAATGATTTAAAATTAAGGAATTTGAGAAATCGCTCCTGAACTCTTTCTAACCTGTTAACATAAACAATATAACGCGGGTTCCAAACCTGTGAACAGTATTCCGGGTGAGGAAGAACATGTGAATTGTTTTTGGGGTGTTATGCCGTGTTGCGCTACTTCCTTCTTTAGCCAACGTTTCGGACAGCGTTACAGTGTCCATCATCAGGGCAGATGTGTTTGATAGAATCATTGTTGAAATGTTTTGATTGACCGTTTATCTTCTTCTCGAAACTTTTTTCAACGGTTTTAAATTTTTGTTGTGATGATACTATGTTCAAAATGGATATGATTTTAGATTTACACGGTCAAAAGTATTTTTGTTATTTATTTTTGGGGTGTTATGCCGTGTTGCGCTACCTTCTTATTTAGCATGCCGACACATCTGCCCTGATGATGAACACTGTAACGCTGTCCGAAACTTTGGCTAAAGGAGGTAGCGCAACACGGCATGAGGGGCCATCCATAAATTACGTCACATCTTAAGTGCGACATTGTGTGACGAGGGGGTATGGGGGGGGGGTCATCAGCGCTGTGAAAACTCTAAATTATTAATCCGCAAAACTAAAAAAATAAAAATTTTGAACTACTGTTTTGAAGCAAAATTGCAAAATATGTGACGTCACATTAGGGGGGAGGGGGTCTCATAAATGTGACGATGTGTGACAGGGACGGGGGGGTGAAAAAAATCATGAAATTTGTGTGACATAATTTATGGATGGGTACCTAACCTAACCTAACAACCTAACACCCCAAAAATTAATAACGAAAACACGTTCAAATTATATAAAATAAAAGCTTTTTTTTTCCTTTTTCTACTAATATTTAAGGGATAAATTAATGATTAAAAACGATAAATTAATGATTAAAAACGATGGAGATTCTGAGGTTTTATAGATGACGTGAACTTGTTTACGTATTTTGAACTTAATAGGCACCTGATGATTACCACAATTAAACAATTTAGTGTTGCCATAGAAAGATGGTAAAAGCACTTGGTGTGCAAAAAAAATATCTAAATATATGGCATTCGTATCGATAAAAAAAGAATAATTAATAACATGATTTTAAAAATGCAATCAGAGGGCAAGTAGCATAAAATGAGGTACACATAAAGTTCTTAGTGTTGCCTAGATAGAATATGGGCAAAAAAATGAGGTAATAAATTCCAGTTTTAATACGTAATTCACATACCCAGATAGAGCTACATTTAAGATTGAGTCAAATAACACATATTTACACACCTTGACAAGTATAACTTCACCACGATTGGGTTTTGGATGGAATGCTTTATGTGCTTGCTGTGTGTTGGTACGCAACTCTATCGTCGAATTAATTAATTTAAAATGAAGTGGAACGTGGGTCCGCTTCCGCGAGTTACTTAAATCATTTAAACCCCTCGCAGGGAGACACCACCCCGCCTCACCCCGAGCACCCCCCATACGGTGGGCTATACCAGTTATTAGTTGAACATTAAGTTGATGAACGCGCGCTACTGGCATCACGGTATTTAGTGGAACTCGACACTTTTACCCAGCTTTTCGGGAGCTGTTGCTTCCAAGATAACACTTTCATGTTATCAAGTTTCGCTAACTTATTGCGTGGGCAAAAAAGATCCCTACGTTCTATGAAAATAAGATATGCGTTAGTCGATAAAACATTGTTATTAATTAACTAATATTAAATAGATAATAAATTAGTAGGTATTCTATGTATGTTGTCTAGGTTCTCGCACGAGGAAGACATGGCACAACCAAGTGAATCAAGTACTTGAGTCGGACCGTGTCAAGAGTAAGAATAATAGAAGAGCGTGTATGAGACGATGTATGAATGTGAACGAGGCAAGGAGTGTGTGCCAAGATTGAGTTGTTTGGCGGTCTGTCCTCTCTCTTGGCCTCTTAATGCAAATTTTTCATACACCAAGAAGAAAAGAGTATCCCCATTTAATATAAATAAAAATAAGGTAAGAATATAAATATGTATATATAAAATAAATAATTTTTTTTTTTTTTAAATTCATATATTTTAATAAAAAACAACGTAAGAATTGCCTAAATGGGCGTGTATCGTGATCCAATTACAGGCCTAATTTCGTCCTATATTTTCATTCAAAATCGTGTTTTACCATGATTACGAAATTCAAATGGGATGGCGATATACCATTTCAGGAAAGTGTAAGGGAGACAGACCACATACCCAATGGTCTAGTACCAAAAGGTACTAAATCAGAGGCACATTAATTTGTACTCTGTTTTTGTTTTTTTTTTAAGCTGTGAAAGCAGTATATGTTAGTTCGTTCAAAATTCAACCAAATATGTTGTTCTTTTACTTATAAATAGATTAACCCTTGTATTTAAAAAAAATTCTAACAATTAGTTTGAAATAAAGGAAATAAAAATATAATTTTTTAAAACTTCAAAACTCCTATTTCCCAAAACGAGTTTTTGTGGACATAGTACAAACCAATCCTCAGCAAGTGATTTGTTTCCATTCAAATTTGTTCGGAGGCACATAAAGTGTTATATTTTTCATTCTATGTATTCAGCACGTATCTTATCAAAAGTGCAAAGACTTACATTTACTTGTGTGGAAGAAATTTTCCATATCGCCCTGGCGTTAAACCATCATTCAGAGTTTTATTTTTATTTTTTAATTGCCGGCAACCCGGGCGTTTATTACAGTAACAATATAATACAAGAAAAGTATGTAACCCGTCTCACTAGACGATGTCTGTTTTGAGACGGGTACATAAATATGCGTGCATGAACATATTAATACACAATTAGCATATAAAAACATATTAATCATATAAACACATACACAAACATAACATACATACACAAACGTATACGCATGCATGCAGTATTCAGTTTTATTAAATTTAAGAGTTTAGCTAGCATCTAAAAACAATAACATTTCAACAAAATAATATAAAGTATTAAACTAGACATGGGTAAAACATAAGCAATATTAATAAGAAAGCATAAATCTCTAAAAATTTAAATATCGCATATATGTAAATAGAGAATCAGGATTAGACTAAGATGGGATTATTAGTAACTTGGTGATGCATTCCCTTTTTTGTGTAGTAATTGAAACGTTGTTTGAAATGGTTTCGTCTGTGTTTGGTGACCAGATCTAGAACAGTCAGGTATTTCGCTACCTTCCTTTTCTCAATCTCATTCCCCTCTCCACCACCTTCAGCCTGACAACATACCTAATTAGGGATGCCATAGTCTCACGATTCTGGGACTCTTGGGCGGCATTCACATAAAAAATTGAGACAATAATTTTATTTTAAACATAGTTTGATAATGTAGGCCTTAGCGGGTGCTTTACCGCTGCTACAGTTTTATAAAATACAACAATTATAAATAAAATAATAATATATTATGTTGTGAAGGTGTCTTGTGTACCTAAAATGTACATATTTTGTGGGTTAGTTTTGAAATGCAGTATTATTTTGTTAAGATATGCAATTATATAATAATAAGGATGCTCTGGCCGAAAATTGTAAAATTAAACTAGATACAGAAGAAAAATGCGATTTCTTTGCAATCGATTTTCCCTATGTAATAAATAAAGATAAATAATACAAAATTAGTCATCATTACGGTAACGTGACGGTATAAAAAAGGCAATAAACATACGTTCCTTATCCCAATAATGCTGCAGCTCTTTCAAAAGATGAGATACACAATGTACGTAGGTCTGTTTCCTCCAAAGGAAAAAAAGTCAATAATTTTCTTGCATCACCGTGACGTCTTCGTAGACCACTAGCCGTGACTATAATTTTGAATGTATGGATTATAGTTATAAGGAAAATACTGAAGTGCGAGTGAATTTCAAAAATTCAAAAACATCAAATGTCAATGCCTTGATGGTTTTGCTTTTGTTCTTAATCAAATAATGCTGCAGCTCTTTCTTACACAGTGTAAAGTAAAGTGTGTAAAGCTCTTGCAAAGAGCTTTAAGCCTTAAAAATAAGGGTGAACGTATGACTGCCTAAGAAAACATACAATCATTATCATACATCTCCCTCAAACGTATAAAGAAAATGAAACTCAATGCCCGTCTCGTTTTTTTTCTCACCATTATTTAATGTGTAAGAAAGACCTGCAGTATTATAGCGACAAGGAACGTATGTGTATTGTTTTTTTTGCCGTCACGGTACCGTAAACGTGGATGGTCACGGTAATAAAAAAAAAACTCACATTGACGTTTTTGATTTATATTTACCATTCCAAATCACCGGTAATCAAAATTATTTAATAGATAACTTGGTATTTGTTAATGATTTCAAACCCCCGTTGAAAAACGAGCCTCGCGCACAGTTTGATAGAACCGCCCGCTGGGCCCAACTTTGGGACGCCACTCAAATTGAGAAACCTAATCAAATAAATGGATAATGACCCTGTTATGAGTACCTGAGCTAACACCACGGAGATGTTCCACGCCGACGGTACCCGGTACACCCACCCACACCACGTAGCGAGCGAAAGGTTAAATATAGAGACCCATGTTCATTAAATAAACATACGTATTAAGAGGGTAAGTTGCGAGAGTTTATATGATTAATTACGACACATAATATATTAAGGGATTAAACAATACTTAATATAATTAGTTAACTAAGTAAATTAGTCAGTCTTTATGGGAACGATGGCCAAAAACTTCATAATTAAGATTGTAACGTAGACCGCAGTACAAACCGAGGTAATTATCATTATTATTGTGAGGAGTTTAATTTACAGTTAACTGGCTTTACTGCCATGGTTTGCCTGAACTGTGAATTAAAAAAAATAAATAAACAGAAAGGAGTTTAAATTTTAAGTATATGAGTATTTAATTGTATTTTCGAAAGCAGAAACCACCGATAAAAATAATAATGCAGATTTAAGAACCTTTGTACAGCAAAATGAAAGCTGGATGAAATTGGTACGGAACAGATCAATAATATTATTTAATTGATCCTTTGTCGGGAAAAGTGTTGTATCCAACAATATTTTTGTTCCAAAGAAAATTGAAAAAACGAAACCAGTTACGTTTCATAACATTCAATATTTAAAAAACAATAAACTTACAATTCTTAAGAGTTCTAAATGATAAGTCGTGAAGAAATGCAATGAAAATAAAATCAATGGAAAAATGTTGTATATAAAAATTTCACACATAACGTTATTACACAAAACGTTTTTTTAACTATTCGTATCTTACAGAAAGCAACATGCTCTTCTAACATAAATTTAGCAGTCTTGTAGTTAAATAGAATCACTTTGAATATCGATATGTTTAACATCAATGAAGCACAATTTAGACTGCAAGTTTTATTGCCGTTAGTCTGATTGTGCTTCACTGATGTTTAAATTGTTCATTGATGTTTAAATTGTTTAAATTATTTAAATTGCTTAATTAAGCTTTAATCTTAACATTTTCTCTACTTTAAAAACGATTTGAAATTTTAATTTTGTTATGTTTTTGAAATAAATAAAATGAATTGAATTGAATTTACACATTGGTGTATTTGTGCTTAAAAAGCAAAAAAAACTATATGAATAAATGAAACCATTTACGTTCGAGATATTGTCATGAGATCATCTTACAACATTATTCCACAAACCTGTTTCAACTTATAAAAAGCAGGCTTAATAATATTTTTTCTGGACAAATACTACTTTCCTGGATCCTTCAGCTTCTAGTTGAAGCCATAAGACGATCGTTTTCACCATTTATTCCCATGAATTAAAACATGCTTCGTGATATCGATAAACGGCTTTATACAACGTACTTTCACAAACCAACTTTTAAAATGCTGCCACAGGCCCACAAAAAATTCTTTGCCATTATCCATACCTTATAAGATGCATAACATGCCCAAAATTATTCCATCAATAACTCGACATTGATAGTTTTTAAGACACAACATTATTCCAGGCAAAGGCTCACTTAATAAATTTATATACAATTTTTAAATCATTAAATAATTGAACCAAAAACTGATAATGAAAAATAAGTATAAAATTTATGGAAATGTAATATTTATATCATGATGCAGTAATTAATTAATTATTTGGACTAATTAAACGCGCGGCGTCAACGTATGGAAATTCCATTCGAATCCGAATGTTTCATAAGAAACGGTAGGTATAGTGAACTTAAAGCTATCTGAAGCAAGGCTTTGTATTGATACTTAATTACGGTAATGAGCAAATTTTGAGTTCATTACTGAAACAACTCCAGTCTGTAAGATTTAATGAGCGAGATGACATTTTAACGATTAAACTGGATGGTCGTAAAAAGATTCAGTCCTTGAAATTATATATAAGCGCTGATAGTAATATAATGACTTGTAACCTCTCGCGCTTTCTCATAAACGATGTATTTAGTCGCCCTTGAGATGATTGTCCCACGAAAACTTCGCTATAGAAATAATACATTATTGTGATTCGTAGAAAGAGATGTTTAAATGGAGATCTCAGTGACAATATTTCGATAATCAGAAAAATGTCTAAACCCTTCAAATAAAATAATAAATATAACCCTATTCAAAATAGTGAATACTCTACTAGACCGTGTATGCATAATACTAGATCGAATAAAAAGTATATAAAAAATATTCTAAGTTATAAAACCACATTCGGACAAAGACAAATACTTTGCAACAAAACTCTATAACATCCTTCCCCAAGACATAAAACTAATAAAGAATTCTAATGAATACAAATCAAGAATAAAATTATGGCTGAAAGAGGTCAATGAAAAAACCCTAATTAAGACACTAAAAATGACGTAGAAGACAAAACTATATTTATTTAACTTAAGTCCGCCTCGACACAGGAACCCCTTGTGAGGAGGACTAAGAAATACAATATTTATACTTAAATTCACCATTTTATTATGTATAAAAAAACCGCACAAGCTTGATAATTTGACTTTCGACAGTTCGACAGTTCTACGCTAAGGTTGATAAGCGAATATTATTACTTATAGTACTCGCCAAACTTTAAGACCGGCCTGAACGTGGTACGATTCATTCTCGTGCAGTTATTGTTTTTACAGCGAACGTTAGTGAAAGAGAAAGGTGCATGAAAACATACGTGCGACAGAGAAAAGCGAGGAGACATTCCACTCTTTTGACCTTAAACTCGCCTCTTGAGACGATTTTTGATCAACGTCAGGCCGGTCTTTAAAGTATGACGTGCACTATAATCGCATTACATAAATCAAGGGAGGAAAGAATTTTCAAAATTTTGCAGTTGCAAGAAAAAATTTCATCGAAAAATTCCAAACCAAAAACCTTCAATTATTTTTTGGTTATCATTGATAACTTATCAAGTATTTCGCAGCATTTTGTCTAAATAATTGCTTTATTTGCTGACGAACACCAGAGTTTTCCAACCATTTGTTGGAGACTAGTCACAAGTTTGATTTTAATAGTGTAATCGAATTATTTACATTGTAATTTTAATGGCATTCAGTTGGATAAATTGGAGATTAGAAAGAGCGTGAATTCAAATCTAAATATTAAAAATAATCAGAAAATATTTTTAAATGACCCACTATTGATTCCGTTCCCTTTGTAAATTGTGCCCTCAATTATCCCCCTTCCCATTCCTACGTTTACATTAACACCGCTAAGTTTATTTATAATTAGTTTTTTGTAAACCCTGAGGAAGGGAGCATCGCTCTCGAAACATGTCGGCTTTATGGTCTCAAAGGTGGTCAAAACAAATAAATTCTTTTAATTTTGAGTATTACTAAATTTAAAGTATTACTTTTATGATGATTTTTTGGGAAACCTTTGCTGAATTTAAATAGTTTGAAAGGATCCTCATATAAATGAACTTTTATTTTTATTATTATAACACAATAATAAAAAAACATAGGTACAAAAGTAGAAAACTGAAGCAGGATACCAGAGGAGTTGTAGCCACTAATTAATTTCAAGAGTAATTATAATCTACACAACAAAAGGGTGTTTTTTGTCAAGGGGGGATTTTCCATTTACGGTATCACCGCAGGAGGTGGTTCCGCAAAACGTTGTAAAAATCTGCGAGATCCCAAATCTGATCTTCCGGGGCAGAACTTTGCGCAAGTTATTCATTACGGAAGTCGTTCAAGTGTGGTGTTGCATAAAATTAATTAGCGGTGCGCTGCACACTCGCACACTTCTCTGCTGCACACATGCACACTTCTCTGTTGCACACATGCATGCTTGCACACGTTGAACACTAGCACACTGGTGCACACTGCACGTGCATTCTTGTGTATGAAGTAAGTTGGTAGTATGCAATTACCCTAGGATCGATTGCGCTGATGTTTTGACAGAGGGAATTATTTTTGTATTTTTACCATTTAGAGTCATGACCCTTGCCTCCCCGGCTATTAAATGAAGTTAATAATATTCTATATTTAACTGAAAATTTACGTTTCTATTTTTTATACAGACAATAACATGGTGGAATTCCATTTTAATAATATAATAAAACAAAAATAAATTTTCCCCTTAAGTCTGAAACTATTTACTGTCACAAATAAATTAAGTGTAAATAAGTTTTGTATTTGTTTTATTGTATTATTAAAAAGTAATGCTTGCAAGAAGAAGAAAACACCGGAGTAAAACAAGTTAATCATTATTATTTTTTTATTTAACTTTTATGAGCAAAACCTCAAATGTAATATTTAATTAAATGAGGATATGAGCGAAACTCATTCGCAAATCTGGAAACAGAAAAATCAGATCACCTCTGGGACTCGAACCCAGGACCACTCTACTTTCCGGGCGAGTGCTCTGTCCACTGAGCTAAGGTGTCGATATCCAATTCGGTCAGTTTTAACTGTACCATACTTCGACTAAGAACCACTCTTATTATCTTCATTTTCTTAACGCATATTTTATTGGCTGCCATCTTTATTTATGATTGCAAGATTCAAACCTGAACTAAATGCAATATGTTTTTTCTGTTTCCAGATTTTCGATTGAGTTTCGCTCATAATGTCTTCATTTAATTAAATATTACAATTTGAGGTTTTACTCATAAAAGTTAAATAAAAAAAAATAATATTCATCCTCACCTTGCAGAAAAGTCAACAGATGTCGTATATTAAATAAAATGGATAAAAATTTATACAGCCACCGTCTAGATTACATTTAGTTCAGGTTTGAATCTTGTTATCACACATAAAAATGGCAGCCAATAAAAATATGCGTTAAGAAAATGAAGATAATATGGGTGGTTCTTAGTCGAAGTATGGTACAGTTAAAAGTGACCGAATTGGATATCGACACCTTAGCTCTCGCACTCGCCCGTAAAGTAGAGAGGTCCTGGGTTCGAGTCCCAGAGGTGCTAATATCTTTTTCTGATTTTTCTGTTTTCAGATTTTCGATTGAGTTTCGCTCATAATGTCTTCATTTAATCAAGTCAATTTTCACGATACGAGAAAATTTCAACACTATTGCATATTGAAAAAAAACGACTAATATGGAAAAAACCTAGTGACTCTTTGTTTTTCGACTAATATATATTAGAGCTTCATCACAGGTACTGTGATATAAATGTCGTTGCGAGCTAATATAGTTGCATAGATCGAGAAATACAAGACTTATATCACTACTGTTAGTGGATTACTACCATTTTAATTAAAATTTCCATCACAATGATACAAATATTTATCTGCTGTAACTTAACAAATTCTTAATACTAGTGGTCGCCCAATGGACGAAATTCGACCACAATTGTAAGGTTTTTTATGCATAATTTAAAAAAAATATATTAGCATTCACTCCTTCTCTATATAAACTGTAAGTGTGCGAAATTTCATTCTCCTCCGTCCGCGCAATTTTCGTAAAACGGGGTACAAAATGTTTGCTTCACGTATTAATATACTGATTTCATTAACTTGTTTTTGAATTCTAATTCTGTTTATACTGATAGGTACGTTTAATTTAATTTTTTAAATTTTGTGTAAATATAATGTTTGAATGAGTAAATTTTAAGTGCCATAAAAAATTATATTGTTCTTTCTTTTTTTTTATTTTATGTAAAAAGTATATTGTAAGATATACCTACGTATATATCAAAAAAAGTATTAATAAAAAAAATTACGTACTCTTACTTCGTTTATTTGAAAGAGGTAGAGATAGATCTCTCGGTGGAAGGTCCATATTGAGTTATTTTAAAAAATAAAACAAGATTACGAATCATCCAGCCAGTTCCTTTGTATTATGTATGTTTGAAATAGCATGGATGTAATGTTGAACCCCAGACACGGGCAATGGGAACTTATTCTGTGCCTGATGAAGCACCTCCTCCCCCTCCCACCGAGGACCCGTATATAAACAACTCTTCCCGGCAGGGGGCTGACTCTAATTGAATATTATGGAATCTCGGAATCAAATTCGTCAGGCTGCATAATTACACTTATGTATGACGAGATATAACACGGATGTGTTGCGAATTATAAGCTCAGACAGGTCAGAATTGCTTTCGTGTCCTGGTGATGTTATTTATGGAAGTTGCACGCGTTAAATCTTACAGGTGGACTTGATATGCCTGAAATTATTACTCGGTATAATATATAGACATATTAAAATTAACAACAAAATTTTCCACATTGCTCTGCAATCTACGCAAATTTGGCGTGTTCATCGGATATCAAAAATAAAATATATATCAATTTGTTTATTCATTTGTGAATCACTTGACGGACAACGGAATTTCCCAGTGAGGTTATCACGATAAATAAAAATAAATAAAACATTATGTAATACCAATCACGCCAGTGTATCGAGGTAGATCATGCAACAAAAGGCTTTAAATCTTAGTTTAGGTTAGGTTACTAACGCCTCGATGACATTGGGCGAGTTTACAAGCTACTAGCTGGAAAATTCACTATATGTTAGTAAACTCGCTCAGTCTAATCGTATTACTATCTAACATGCTGATTGTGGACAATCTAGGGACAATCTACGAAAAAAGTTGAAAGGTGGTAAACTTTGCTTGCTACTCGCCAGCGTGTACCTCAAGATGGCGGCCCACAGACAGATGATTTCATAACTATCAGAATTAGTTCTCGCGGGAGTCGTTATTCTCGCTACTGGCTAGCGTGTGGCGCTAGCTGCGAGCTCAAGTTTTCAACAGAATGTCGACAGAATTGGTTCGCGCGAGAGTCGTTATTTTAGCTGCAACTGTCGCGAGCGAGTAGACAGGTTTGTGTGTGTCTTAAGTACAGCTTGTAAACTCGCTCAATGTAATCGAGGCTTAAGCACCGTTATTTAAAATATTTCGTCTGTTTCAACTCTCCTACTTACTTCGAACATCTTGCGTGGTTCTAAATGAAAATAAATTAATCCCCTTTATAATACTTGGTATTTTAATGGTAAAACTAATAAATTCGTAATCCTAACCAAAATAAAGAGAATCTGGTTGGCTCCCGTAGTATGTAATCAGTTTCTTTATAAAGAAAAGATCCGTATCGTAAATTGGTATTTCATAAAAAAGATTTTGAAACGATAAAAAAATGGAAGAAAAAACTGGCAAACGTAAAGTCATTTAACGGATGGTAGATCTGTCATTAAAATTAAAGTAAATTAAAACAGTCACTTTGCGGCAGATAAATAAAAGAAGGAAATTCGTTCTCCGTTTAAAATAACAAGCCCCCTTTCGATTGGTGTTTAGCCAAAAACAAATTAGGCGGGTAGGTTTCACTTCCCACTCTTACCTGCAAATGGAGCCTTCTTTGCCAAAACAGATAATAGGAAATTACAAAATAACAGCTTGGAGGGAGCCGAGAAAAGTAATCAAGATATTAATTGCATCATGTTCCGCCCACTATCTCTGTCTGTGGGACAGTCACATTCGGGGGAGTCTCACTTACACAGTTACACCGCTAATTACTGTTTCAAATACATACTAGTATTCGGTATTTCAGTTATAAAAGCAATTAAAAGAGTTAAATAGTAGTAGTACTGTGCCGCTAGAGAGTTAAAGATAATTAGTATCGATTCTAAACATTTTCATGGCACAGGCTTTCCTTCAGATCGTATGTTAACAATCACTACTTTTAAAAACAAGGTTATACAGTGGAATCTGTTTATTATGACATATGACAAACACGTCATACTAAGCGGACGTCATACAAAGCATTTTGTAGAAAATCAACAATCTCCTGTTTTTGATAGGTAAAAATGTATGTATTTATTTTAATAGAGAGAAACACAGCAAATTAAGACTCGTCACATGAGAAAAGAGCATATTAAGACTCGTGACGAGAGAAACACAGCATATTTACGTCGTCGGGCGTCACGTGACCCTCCCGAATACTGCCGAAGTTAGGAATCATGTCGGTCACTTTAACCGACATAATTTTCCATGAAATTAGGACATAATTTATTGAAAATGGGTCATAATAAGTGACATGTCACTATAAGCGAAGTCATTATATCCGACTTTGTTATAAAGAATTTTATATGAAAACCCAACTTCGCTGTGTAATTACGTCATATTAAGCGGTTGGTCAATATAGGCGGAGTCATAATAAACGGTTCTACTGTAGTTTTCAACTTGAATATCGGACTTGCAAAATGATGTAAGAATTTCGTAAGTTATGTACAGGGTACAGGCATTGTTTAGTGAAGGTATTCTGCAGAATTTGGGAAAAATAAAGCCGTAAAGCAATGTTGGTGTATCGCATAAAGAACCCTCGCAACAAGAGAAGGCAGGTGAGGCACCCTTATTCACCCTTATTCTCGCCCTTGAGGGTTGTGGGCGGTAAGAAAAAAGAACCACTCTATCGGGCGGATTCCCGCGCCAATGGACTTTTCAATTATTTTTTGAATTACGATCGCCACGAAGAAATCGGAAAGGATCAAAGCGATTCAAGAAAATTTAAAAAAATGCTAAAAATAATTGATTCTTTGTAATTTTATCTGCATTCGATCCCAGGATATAGATACTTGCCAAGTCAATGGGTCCAGTTAATACTTTGCAATCAATTAAAGAAGTGAGTATAACATACTTTAATGTTGTCAGTATTGTGGATCTGGTAACGTATTATTGATCTGTATAGTTGAAAATCAATTCTAAGAAACCTACCACAAAAATTGGATTACGTAAAAACAAGGATTCAATTCTATAGGACACTTAAAAAGGACCTATCACGAGTGTATAAAAAGTTTTATCGCTGGTGTGTGCTTCACCATTAAAGGCTGCGAACCAAAACACGCAACTTTAAAACACAAATTCAGCCTTATTCCATCGATTTTAAAAGGCAGTCGTGTTCCTTTATAACGTATCAAATAACAAGAAATAATTACATACATCATCTATCAGTGATACGAGAGCTAGTCACGCGCGCAGGATTAATTAAAACCTTTGTGCAAATCTAGCTCGCAAGTGTTAATATTAATTAACGGGGACAGGTCTAATTAACGCACCGAGTCGCTGACGGCAACATTGAAAAAGGCCAACTATCCTCGCTGGCAGTAAATCAAGAATGACGAGAGGGAAAGGCGAGAGCCGAGATAGGCGCCGAGACGAGAGAGACAGAGACGACGCCGGAGAAAGCTGGCTGAGAGGGTCGAATCACAAAACAAAATTCACAACTGTAGTCGTACATCAAAGTGGTTTCTAATGCACTTATGCTGTTGAATTCGAAACAAAACAAAATAAGATGAACCCCTAATTGACTTACCACGGAGACTGAGATACAAACTCGTAATTTAAGCATTATTAGCGACTGCACAAATAGGTGCTTAAATTAAGCTTGCGCGAGTTTTCACCATATTATGCACACGTGCATAAAACCTGAGCGTTTAGTTTCGTTGAGGTTATCCTCAAAAAATATAAATACAAATGAGATGCCCCTCAGTCTAATTGTTTTCGGAACAACTAATCTCATCATAATTTTTTTTCAAATTCAAATTGTCGTGTCTCCTTTACTAAATGGTTAGAAATATGATCTAAAAGGTGTCAGAGAGAAAAAAACCACGCTTTATATTCTAGCCTAAAATTTAACCACAAAATAATTAACACAATAATGTACACCTTTACGAATCCCAAGTTTCACGCAGCAATTCGAAAAAAAAGACGAAACTGGGAATTTTTTATTAATTATTTTTACATGAAACGATAAAAAGTTAGTTGACTATAAAGGTTTATAAAACATTTGCCCAATACAATATGTGTGTGTTTTTATTTCTTTCGGTCATCAGTAGTTAGAAAAAACGTAAACTGAGCCACTTTAAAAAAATTTTAATGTATGTTTTTAGGTTTTCACGACCAAAAAAGTATTTTTGTTATTATTTTTGGGGTGTTATGCCTTGTTTCGCTACCTCCTTCTTTAGCCAACGTTTCGGACAGCGTTACAGTGTCCATCATCAGGGCAGATGAGTAAATGATATTGGTGAGTGTTTACTTATGTGTGTCGAAGCGATACCGTGCTGCCAGCTCCATTTCTCTACGAGCTGATGTTAGAAAATATTCAGCATGGTTTTTTTGGGTTTAGCTTTGGTGTAGCCGTCAATTACTGGATACCAAGAACTATTGAGCTTAGCTCCGTCGTCTCTGTTAATATTGATGGGGTTTTTATGGATTTCAATTGCCTCCGTAATTAGGCGTGCTCTGTAAGTTTTGGGTCTTCCCAGGACTTCAGGAACAAATCCAAAGTAATGGCCGGTTTCGATTAAGTGCTCGGCGATTGCCGATTTGGCAGGATGGCCAAGTTTACAAGCACGAAAGTGTTCCGAAATCCTTTTGGAGATCGTCCGCTCTGTCTGGCCAACATAGACCTTGTCACATCCGGAACAGCTGAGTTTATATACTCCATCTGTTTCCAGAGGAAACTTAGTCTTTGCCGACCTCAGTAGGTCTTGGATTTTTGTTGTGGTTCCGAAGACCGTCTTGATGTTCTCTTTTCTCAACAGCCTGGCAATTCTGTCTGCAAAGCCGAAATACTTTGACTTTCTGATAAAATATGCTCGAGGGCTTAAACTGAAAGCTTGAAAAAAAAATTACAACAAAAACGCTGTCATTCCTGCCCCTTCGTACCTCAAATAAATTAAGCCCTTCGGACTACCACTTAATTAAAGGATGCAATTTACCCAGTGTAATAATTCGCAGTGTGAGTGGAAAGAATTTGTTAGCAGGACCGCGGCTGCTGGCCACTGGGCTAGACGTTGGTATTGGGAATTGGGAGGCTGGGAGACTGGTCCGCCACTGGCTGGGATAAGAATGGAAGACGTCTCTCGGTGGATTTTATTCGGCTGGCAATGCACTAGCTAATTGCTTTGACATTTAAATAGTTCTAGAACGGTGACGTCTTTAATCTGACTGGTATTCGCGCTTCCCGTTGATCATGAACTTTGGACGCGAGGTAATTGGCTGAAGATTGTTATCTTTCAGATTTAATTTGGAATAAAATCCCAACATTCAACAACAAAAAGGATTGTGGTTTTTTTAACCGCCATAAAAAAGCCTTCCATAATTACAACACAGATGTGGATCGTGGTATATTTTGAATATTTCAAATACAACAATAATAATATAAAATAATAATAATAATAAATGGTAGGTTGACGTGTTGTTCTTGTATTGTTTTGAATTTATTATGCTTACACAATGCAATTACATCGCGTGGATTGACTAGATGATTATTTGTGGAAAAGTGTGTGGAAGGGTTAAATTTTTCCTGTGGGGAAGATTTAACCCGGACATAAAGTCTAGAGAACAATAAAAATATAAAGAAAATAACCGATATAAATCATTGCCATATACTACAGTGAAACATTAGTAAGTTTATAGATTGGTATTTCAATGGAAGATGCTCTGAGTAACTAGCGTCATTGATCCCTTCGGCACCGGTGCATAGTCGGAAGACACGCCAAACGCGCGCCCAACATATGTACACGGTTGACATTTGTCACATGAGAACGGGTCGTTTTTTCGACTCGTTCTTGAGTTCAACAGCTCGGCTATGGAACGATTTTCCGGCATCTGTGTTTCCTCCCTCCTACAACATGGGTCTCTTCAAGACCAATGTTCATTCCTTCCTCTCCTCAAAAAGACCCTCCACACAGTATCCCAGATGACATAGGCCCTGAGGGGAATTATTTTCCTCAAGGCCTCCTGTGTAGAGTTAATGTAAAAAAAAAAAAAAAATTCAAAATAATTTATTTTTAAACGTAGAAAAATGCAAAACCTTGACTTTCTTCAGAAATAAAAATCCGGTATTATTCGAATATTCCGTCAATAACACAGCTTTAGAAAGAGTTACAGAAATGAGAGATCTGGGAATTATTTTGGATGAAAAACTAAGTTTCGCAAATCATATCCATCAAATTGTGAACAAAGGTATGAAAACACTAGGCTTCGTATTACGAACAACTAAAAATTTTAATTCCTTACAAGCCATAAAACTAATATACGTATCTCTAGTTAGAAACCTAATCAAATTTAACTCAGTAGGTCACCAACCTACCAAATTCACATTAATAACATTGAGCGAATTCAAAAAAAATTTCTGCGTTTTATCAATTTTAAGAGATCCCAGTAGAAGACTTGAAATACGATTACTTATTAAATATTCTAAAAATACATACATTAGAAGACAGACGTAAAATAAACGATTAACATTTTTATTCAAAATACTTAACTCTAAATTCGACTGTTGTGAACTCTTGCAACTCATTAACTTACGAATACCCACAGTAACAACACGACAAAATACAATATTCTATAGCAGCACTCATAAGCGTAACTACATTGCCCACTCTCCGATACAACGACTTCACACCATGGGGAATAAATACTTGGGTGATGTTGACATTTTCAATATTAACTTGGCGAGTTTTGTGGATCATCTAAAAAATTTATTTCAACACTTTCACTAAACACATCTTGTAAACCAATAAAATAGCTGTATTTCTCTGTTTATATTTATGTGTTTGTATGACTTGTTGTATGACTTTTATCTAATGTAGTTTTATTTGTATTATTTCCTTAGTTTTCAAAGTATCTGTCAAATTAAAATTGCACTACAAATCATGAAAAAGCCCTCTGGGCGTCAAATAAATAAATAAACAAGTCAAACACTATCAAATTATAACAACTAGCTGGTACCCGGCATGTATGCTATGCCATTTAATAAAGAAATTTTTTCTCCCTATAAAATTTTCCGCAAACATATCAACATTTTTTTAAATTTTTTTTTATTTATTTGTATTATCAACATTGTTTCCACGGCAACGATTTGTTTTGCTTAGCAATAACTAGCTTTTATTAGGGACATAAAACGTATGATTAATATAATATACTAATATTTATAATTTCATAACGCCAGACCTTACCATTATATATGCCTACAGTAATCGCATATAATTTAGCTTTCTTTTGGTAAAAAAAAAAACGTTTTGTTGCTTTATGCGTGAAAGCGTAACAAACAAACACGCAGTTTCGCATTTATAATATTAGTATAGATTTAGAGCAACTGCAAAAAATATCGATTGTCCAGTTAATTAGACATCTCCGAAAAATCGAAATTTTAATTCAATATGCAGTTATATATAGTAAAAGTATACCCTCTGACTGTTACAATGCTCAGATTACTCAAAACACCACCAAATAAACAAACAAAACGCACCCTAAAGGCGCGCTGGGTTGCGATCACAGAATATCTGTTCGAAAAGTAGGCCTCAACGGCAAATGCACGCTCCTCACTGTTCCAACGCACGATGGCGACTAAACTGTGTCGAGACAAAACTTTATAGTTCCGCCTCTTGAACGAGATCACTAGCGCTCCGCTACGACATCAACCGGCTGAATGGCGCGCATTTAAAAAAAGGAAGTTATGCTGCCGCACCCCGTATAATCTAATTAAAAAACTTTATTAATTCTTAACGATTAAATCATAACACATATGAACGTAGGCGGAGTTGCTAACAATATATATTAAAATCAATCAATCAATTATTAATTTGTTCGTGCTTTGGAATAATTTCCTGTAAATTAGAAAGTACTTTGAAAACACTGTGACTTTTGATAGTTGTAGATTGTAAAATCATTAAAATGAATAAGTGGATTCGGTCTTAATTTAATAATTTAAAATTCATATGTCTTTGAATATTAAAGCACTTTTTATAGGCCTAATTCTTTATTTTTTTCTGGGCTTATAAAAGACTAATAAAAAAAACTTTATTATTTCAAAGGTAGTGTTTAAGTCCCCACATTTCGTATTTCTACCGATGATAACATATTTCTCGTGAACATTTTCAGTTTTTAAGTTCCTAAAAAAATATATGTTATTTTTGAAGATAATATCCGTACACCCGCAGAGCTGAAAAGATAATTATACGAAATTCCCTTGATAAAAAAAAATCGCGAAGCATGCTCGAAAAATGATTAAAATCACATTTTGTTAAGTTGTTTAACATGTCACAGAGTCAAGAAAAAATTCAGTGTAACTTTTAATGAAACTGAAGCATTTGTTGAGAGATTTTTGCTCTATTTTCAAACGAGTCAAGTTGGAGAGTGTGCGGTGGGAGAGATGGATTCAAACGTCTGTCATCCCAGATTCTTACCCACCTCTTCCTTTTCCTTCCCAGAACTTCCCTCTCCTTCCTTTTCATAAAAATACCCTCCATACAACATCCCCAAAGTTGACATAAGCCTTGAGGGATTTTTTCCCCTCTGGGCCTCCTGTGTGGAGCTAATGTAAAAAAAACATGATTTTACATTACCTTAACTTTGTTTTTTTTTTGTATTTAGAGGGTATCTGTATCTGGTTTTTGAGTTTTTTTTCTATTTTTGAATGAGTTAGTTACCCATTCCAGTGTGTATATTTGTGCTTCTTTGAAATTGAAGCGATAAGTTCCGCCTAGTTTCCTTTAGATTTGACGTGTTTACTAACAGTACGCACTCGGTCAATTTAGCAACATCGCAAAGCGTTAAATTGAATCGAGATAATAATGGGAATGCGATCAGACTGTTTAGAATACAAATATTATCCTGACCGTGCTATTTAAAGGAAAGGCAGCGGTAGACAACATGACCGTTAGTGCAAAAATCGCTCTAGTATTGTGAGACAACCGGCCCACGATGAAATAATAACAGAACTTGAATAAAACTTTTACAGAACTTTAACGATGAAATGCAAATTCTGTGAAACGAACAGTTCTAGGTGTTTCGTATTACGAATCCGTATTTTTTTTAAATAGATAATGTTTTCTTAAAAACGAAAGAAATTTGAACACGAGAGCCATTATTCAAAATATATTAAGAAAACACAATGAAATTAACAAAATGTATTGTTGAAGAGGTTCAGAGTCCCTGACTCTTAGAATTTAAGAAATAGGAATCTTCGCTTAATAAAAAAAAAAAAACAATAAAAACACATGAATTTGTTGTAGACCGCATTTATTTTAAATATTCTACCGGTTTCGGAAGCGCCCTTCCTTTGTCAGGAGAATATTGTAACTAATCTACGACATAGAAAATCGGCAAACATACAAATTTTAGGTGTGTCAGTGGGAGGTAAGCAAGGGGGTAGGGGTAATTGCGGGATTTCCGGGAAGAACAGAGCGGTTCACTGGAAATATATTTAAAATGGGACTAAAAGATAAATTAATTTTATTATTAAAAAAACTAGAATTATTATTTAGGGATTTTCTAATTTCAAGTGCTTATAAATTATCTAATTTTTGGCTTTTATTGTTACGGTGAAGAATTTTAACCCAAAGCGAGCCACAAATTTAATGCTTTTTACTAATGTGTAAAAAAAAAAACAGTAAAAAAAGTTTCTTTACTATAATACTTCTGTTTTCAAACGTATTAAGCTTATTTTTTGGTTTAACCGAGGTTTGAATCTTCCTACCCAGTAGTCGGAATGAACCGCACTATACACCGAGCCGAATTCGGAGTTGGTTAAGTCCGACATTTATTTCGGATATAAAGTACTTTCATTTCCTTCAATTACAGAAAAATGCGTATATGCCCGCAAGTCTGCGCGTGATTGCCACCAAAATTTGACAGAATGTATTGTCATCGACAACTAGTCCACCTACCGTGTTTCAGCTCGATTGGATGTCGGGAAGTAGGTAATTTTCCACTTCCAAGATTCCGCTTCATTCGTACGTTCAATTTATCAAGAAAAGAAAAATGAAAATCAAACAGATGTACATATTTAAAAAAAAAAGTAAAGCAGCAGAGGAACTCATGTCATCCTTAAAAAAGTTTAAGAAATTGGCGGTTAGCCTTGACTGTAACTGAATACAATTTTAATCTAGAGCCTTTTCCGGAAAAAAAAAACATTGACACAATTCAAAAAAATTATTATCCTAAAGATAAAGAATTTTGTATTCTCAAAGGTTTGGGTCCACTGGGGTACAGTGTACAGCCGTAGACAGCCGCTACAGTTGTACGGATTTTCAGAGGCGTTTCCGTTGAAGATACACCAAGTGCTTAAATAACAACACTCGGCTCACCTATTTGCAAACTCTCCTTGATGTTGCCTATAATCTACACAACTATATACAGAACACTGATACTAAGAGGATTTCCGAACACGCTCAATTTGCGAACGTGGGAAATCGCTGACCGCATCTTGCAAATAGACTTATTTACAGCTAGCAGATTAATACTAAATTCAAGTCAATAATAAGATTAAGGTATTTATTTACAGGGTGAGTCACGAATGTCGCTATCTTCTCATTTTTAATCAAGTCTTCAATATTACTTCAGTAAGTTTTTTGAGGGAAACATAATATTGGGATGCTCTAAAATTCCAACAGTAGGACCACTATGTAAACATTGTAAATGCTTGGAGAGGTTTCAATTAAAGGGCGTCGTAACATCGAAATAGTTCAGTACGAACGTCAAGTCACTGCAGCAGTGGTCGTAGATATAGTATTGGAAGTCGTTGCTTATTGAATGGTTAACAATTCTAGCATAATATTTATATCCAATGCAGTAATCATGTAAAAAAAAACATTCTTCAATGCATTTTGCACTAATCTATATACATGCGAAACATGGTGTAACTACCGAACCACCTCAATGGAACGACTCCGGATCCAATATAATGATGCATGTAGAATTATATTTGGATTCAGAAGATATAGCAGTGCATCGACAATGTTCACTGAACTAGGATTGCACGGATTCGCCGGTCTAATGAGACATCGGGTCACTGGAGCCAGGATGCGGCCAATGGCTTCCGATAATGCAGTGGTGACCGCAGCGTTCCAGCACCAAACCCCACTCCCGAGTGAGCCCTGGGCCCGAGCTTGAAGAATAGAATTGATAATTTATTTATTTTTTTATATTTAATTTATATATATATATATATATATATAAATATTTTATTTTGTTTTTTTCCTATTCTATGTTTAAAAAAAAAGTCTGTTGTTTTAAAATATATTATGTAAATATGTACAATCATATGGGACGTGTGGGATTGCACTATCCTCCCCACATCCTGGAATAAAACTTTATTATTATTATTGTTTATTTATTTTATCAGGTTCTTCATAAAACAGTTATACACCAGAATGTTATGGAGAAGATAACAAAATTTAAAGGAAAAAGTGTAAGGGGGCAGTTTCACACAGTGACTTTTTTCTTTAATGAAATTGATTGAAATGTTGTGACGTACGTCAGAAGATAGTCACTGAACTCTCTGGAGGTGACATTGAAGATGTCGTTGCTCAATATAGATTCATTTAGCAGTTGAATTGAAGAAGTTCTCGCTTTCGGAGCATAAAAAAGTGTTTGGGATCTCCCACGAGTGTACGCGTTAGGGACATATAAGTTAATCTCCTTCAACATGTGCGGATTCAGTATAATGCCGGAGATTAGCTTAAAAAAGTGTTTACCCAAAAATATTTTTCGGCGCGCTTCTAATGTATTAAGATCGAGCATGCCTGTTAAGAACTACGATGGATACAAGAATGGGTAGTATGTATATTCCCTCATATACAGATAACGCATAAACCTTTTTTGAATTCTTTCTATTTCTAGGATATGGTTTTGTTCAGAGGGGGCCCAAATAAAGGAGCTATATTCCAAGATGCTGCCGACAAGTGCTTCATATGTTCCCCCGCTCGTTATATAACGCAACCCCACCATGGATTCAATAGACAACCATTGAAGGGTATTTTAGGCAACGACAAAGAGCTAAAATTACCCGTAATGGTGGTTATTAAAGTAACAACTCGAAATGCTAAGGTCTTTGTTTCTCAGAATTTGAACACTTCATCAAATTCGAAAGTTAATATTCAAGTTCTGTGAAAGCTCTATTCAAGTTCTGTTACTATCCTAGTACTGCAAAACAAACGGCCCATGGTGAAATAATAACAGAAATTGAATAAAACTTTCTTATAACTTGAATTTTAACTTTAAAATATTTAAATTCTGTTCAAACATTCCGACCTGTTAGTAAAGTTATTGCAATGAAGAGTGTATTTGGTATAGGAATTGTTTGAATGATTGTGATCAGCGTGATCACACTTAAAACAAGTTAGATATTTTTAAAAGCTAATATAAAAATGTACAGTAATTTAAAAAAACGTGAGCATTTATAAATCGTGGCAAAATTCGTACATCCTTTAGATGAGCATGGTATTTATAAGATTTTTTAAATTATAATAAAAACGGAAATTAAAAAATATGTAATCATAGAGCAATATTAATCCGTGTGAGAACCATCTCGCAAAAACCATAAAACTAGGATTATTTCAATATAGTACAAAATGCAAAGACTAATTTAGTATAATTTTATTACAGTCTAATCTTTTAGAAATTAGAGCGACGGGATTAAAATATCGATGTTTTTAGGAATGATCGATTTTTCCTAGATAAGTAATTCATCGTTAAGTAATGAAATTTCCCAAACAAGTGATGTGTTGATGCCTGTCTAACATAATTGCGCAAGTAGAAGTAAGCCATGAAGGGTATTTAGAGCAAGTAATGTCACCAGACGGTTTAGCGAGAGGGAAACAATGACAATTATAGCGAATTCGATAAGTGATATCGTGACGACGGGAACTAGCTCGCCACTGATGTTAAATTACGATTGCGCATTAAAATCTAACGGTAATTGGCGCACTAATGAAACGCAAACTGATTTTATTGTTTATTAAGATAACACCAAACCTACTTATTGCGATTGCTTTCTAAATTAAGTGGGGTTCGCTGTATAACAACTAATATCTTAAATGTAGAAACGAACGAATCAATATGAAGGACAATTTTCAAAAAATATTAGATACGTACTCACCTAACACATATATGAGATACTGTTATTATTGTGACAAAATATAGAAGATATTTAAAAGAAGTATTACCGCCATTCACTATAAAACACTCTTGTCGACATTTTTGGGAGGAAGGTCGTTTGATATCGTAACCAAACATCGCAAAATTTAATTTAAAATTGAGTTCTACAAAATAAACCCAAAACAATGAATTTATCTAGAATATTTTACAAAAAATCAGGTTACAAGTTACGACTTGGAACCATAACAACTTAGTGATTAAGAGCCATTAACCATTTCGTCGAGCGACGGTCTTGCGATTGTACCCTTGCAACGGTACAGGGCGGTTCCGATGAGAAATATTAATTATTCTCCATACCAGCATTTTACCATAATGACTCAATATCGATTTTATTTCATTCAAAATTTGCTTTGATAAATACCGACATACAAAAATGCTCAAACTCGTGATGATAAAACAATTAAAATTATGTACTTTAAGTAGTTATTGTTTGATCATATGTATTTATAATTTTTCAATAATGTCTAAGCAAAATATATATTTTTTTTTTTTTTAAATATTTTAGTTTATAAGACCGTAAATACATAGACAAACTGAAGTATTTTCGCCACAAAACAAGGGCGCGGATCTTTTTTTGATGATTTTATTTGAACTAAAATTAAAATTCTGAAAAGTAGGCTTCCCAAATATTTTAATGATTTATTTTACTGCATGATTATATGATTTGAAATGTATGTTGTATAATACAAAATTTTGTTTGAAAATTTAATAAATCTGCCGACGACCTACGGTAAAACTTTATTGTACTAAAAATAAACATATTTTCTCAAAATTTAAAAA
Organism: Glyphotaelius pellucidus; assembly: GCA_936435175.1. Classification (NCBI taxonomy): domain Eukaryota; kingdom Metazoa; phylum Arthropoda; class Insecta; order Trichoptera; family Limnephilidae; genus Glyphotaelius; species Glyphotaelius pellucidus. The sequence goes on from OW386541.1 coordinate 1,767,731, forward strand.
ATTGCTTCACTAGATAAAATAACAGTTTTTCGAAATCAATTTATAATTTTTTGTGGAAAAGAATCAATACGTCTAAAAGTTGATTTAAAAATGACATATTTCCGGTTTTGTCTGGTTATTCCCTCTTAAAGAGTTGCAATAACAACAATTTATGAAATTGTTTCAACTCTGGTTGTATGTGAAGGAGGTTTCTTAATATACGTTGAAAATTGTGGAAGGGCTACAGTTAAATAGATCGACGCTATAAACACCACCACATTCAGTGTTGGAAGGTAGGAAATTAGAAAAGGACAGCAGGAAACTGGAATAAGTGTAGGCGAAACCTAAAGGACAAGACTCTCCGAGGTTGAGGCGCCAATGACGATGATGAAGACTATCTATTTTAATCCCATTAAAATAAAATTGTAACGTTTCTCATCGAAAATTCACTCTGCAAAAAATCCAAGTTTAATGTCGGTCCGTACACTTAACCCTTTCTCATCCAGAGTAAAAAACTTTGAAAATTATTTGTTATTGGGTGAACCGTCTCTGGCAACACGACTTTTTCCGTTCGGTTGGAACCGCTGCATACGCACTTCGTGACATAAACAAACGGCGGTGTTCGGACATTTCGGAATTCTGCGATCCTCTCTGTTGCCATACAATTCACAAGATATTTATTATTATTTCATTTATTTTGTTACTTGGATCTACAGAAAAATGTACATTCTTACATATTATAAAAACCAAAAACCAAAATCCAAACAAACGTTTATATTGTATAATTCTCCTTTCTCCTTAATTGCTTTCTGACGTTTACTTCATGTAGTATCTTTTTCTTTTCTTTTCCCTACTTAACATTGTTACTATATTTATGTAATATTATTATTATACGGCTACAAACCTAATATACAATAACACTTTCTCTAAAGTCTAAAAGATGCGAATACCTCAGCACTCAAACATTTACTTAATATTTTCATCCTACTACCATATTTTATTTATTTGTTGTTTCTTTACATGGTAGTTATTACAATTCACCGGGACAAGCCTGTGTTGAGGTTAACAATTATATAAATTAATAACATAATACAGGAATTGTGTAGTGTATCGTAAAGCTTCTGCCTTGTAGAGACAGATGGCGGTGACATCAGCTATCGGTAGAATCCGCTAGATGGCAAGCCGTAGTGCTTGAGTTCTCCGACAGGAGGTCAGGACAGCTCAGAGGCGGTGTTTTTAATGTTCACGCGCCAGAACCATTTTAGCCAGCTCTTAGTTAGGTTGACTAACGTTGTCCCAATTGTATACGCGAAGTATAAATAAAACCAGATAAAGAACCAGACTCTTTTATTGCACGAAGTAATCTCCATTCAAGGGAGTTGAAGAATCTGCTAGTGTGTCTGCAAATTAACAGAACATAACAAATTGAAAGAACAATATTGTTACGTTAACCTTTCTTACAGATAATGCTTACATGCTAAGCTGAAGGAAGCTAGTACATTATAATGTAAACATGTAGGGTGATCATGTCAAATTTGCTTCGGAATAACTTCGAATATTATGCTGTTAATTTAAAAAGGACTAAGATGAAAACAAAAAATTCATGTAAATAACGCGTGTACGCCGCGTTGTTTTCGCGCCCTTTGGGTGATTTTTCACAAAAACGGCCCTTTGCAAGTTATCCAATTATTGTTTTTTTTAATTCATCTTTATTAATTCTAGACTTACTATTTGTGATGTCCTATGCCTGTCTCACTAAGAATACCTGTGTTGAAAGCAGGCGCTTTAGAAGTTGAGCAGTTCATAATAAAAATATTAACACTAACAATAAAAGAACAAATAAATAATAACGCTAAATTACATTCAAAGTAACAGACAAAAACATCAACGTACCATGGAAAAATACATTAGTTTTGATAATATTTTTGATGTTGGATCTGTTTTGGCTGGAAATCCAGGACTTGGTGCCAGATGTATATTTAAGATACATTGTATTTGGTCTAAAAGCCAATGTTTATTATTATTATTATTATGTCATTAATTTAAAAACAGAAACATTTTCGTATTACTTTCACTTATTGCACTATCTACATACATATACAAGCAAAGAAATAATATTTATAGTTTTTCATCGTTCCGAAGTATCGGTATCTAACTTTTTAAGTTAAAAAATCATATAATTTGGATGAGAAGGGGTTGAGTAGGTAGAGAGATGGCGGAGAACGGGATTTTCATTTGCTTATTGCGGAAAGCAGAGCCGCCTGGGATTAATTACGATATTCGTTTTCTGCTCACCGGCAACTGTAAACATCTCCTCAATATGCAAATATTTGCATCAGCCTGATACGCAATTTGCATAATTAAAATTCTCGATATCTTAATGGGAAACATTAAATAAACGCGTGCGCTATTAACTGCATCTGTAAAATCGGCTAATTACAGCACCATAAATAAGATATTTATTTATTTACATTAATATATGTACGCCTTTACGGGCATTTGCAAACATGAGATATACACAATAATTTTGTGGAAAAGTTAATCATGAAGTAAAACAATATGCTAATTAAATTATATAAAACCCATGCAGAAGAAGAGTAGATATTATGCTAACATTGATTTATTGAGGTATGTTATTATAGCCTGCTTGAAACTATATTCCGTGCAGTTGAACACATCGGAGATTTTTTTACAATAGCCCCATTCAGAAGATCCCGAGGAAAACAATTTCCCTATTAGCGAACAACTTGGAGTGACCTATGGCAGGGGTGTTGGCTATCCAATAAATGGTTCCGGGGGGGGGGGGCGATACCCGTACCCACCCCCTAAATTGGAAATACTACTTCTGAGAAAGCATTGCACACTGTATGCAATCTAGGTATAAGCGAGTATCTAAATGACACAATCCTGATATTGTTGTAACAATTAAAAAGAATTGTAGATCGAGTAGCTCGTGTTGACATTTGGAAGGTAATTAAGATTAATAAAGCAGGGCTGACTACAATACCATAAACAATTCAAAAAAAATTGTTATTATGATGAATTAAAATACATGTTTACTTCTTCAATATAAGCAAATTCATTTGTGGCGTCATTTTTAATTACATGAAAACAAATCATTGCGAAAAAAATAAATAATCACTTTATAACTTAGAAATTTCAGAAATTAGAAAAGGTCAATCAAATATTATTAAAAACCAAATATTTTTTTATGTCTTTTCACTCTTAATGACTTTTCTGAGGTGGTTCTGAGTTGTCCGGTCACCCTTAAATTTGTTTTCATATTAATACTCACATCTACAATAATTTATGTTTGTTATTTAGAGATCTTGATTATTATTGTTTTGTTTTAAAAGTTTTATTATATAAATGCATTTTTTACAAATTAAAAAACAATATTTATATGTATTTCATTTTATATAATTGTATTTATGATACTTTTAAGTAATTAATCAGCTCTCTCTATAATATTTTAGTCTATACTCGTTTGTCTGTTGTTATTTTTATTAATGTTAATCTTATCCTGACGAAGAAACCTTTAGATAATCTTGATTAAATATTGGTGTTTTACAAGGTGATAGGTTTTCATTTAATTAAAATACATATATTCAATTAATTAAACATTTTAATGGTGTTTTTCAGTAATAAAAACACATTGATAATGAATTTAAAGAAAAAGTAAACGAATTTACGTTTAACATTATCTGTATTCTTGCCACGGCATTGAATTATGATGATAATTAATGTGCCGACAGTAAATCAATTAAACAAATTTAATTGGATTACCTTACAGTGACATTAGCAGAGGCACATATCAGAACAGATTGCCAACAAGGTTCAATATTATCCATTAATTTACTTGCTCTCCTAATAGCACGGGATAGGAGGTAGAAATCCGTGCAATCACCGCGCTGGACCAGCCGATTCAGATTAAGAAAAAGGGTCTTCCAGTTGCAGAATGTTTGAAATACAAGCGGGAGAGAAGCGAACCCTTTTGTTGAGCGGGCAGGAGTTTCCCGGTAGATTGTTTCTGGCCGTAGTAGCAATACACTAAACGCTCACATGGTTACGTTTTCTTCTCACGGCAAATACACATACAAAGCTCCCGTGTAATCAGGATGAGTGAAATTCATTTCCATGGAGGAGCGAAGTGAGTGGTTAGTACACAAATACAACACACTACACGGAGGCGCTGGGGTGGGGCAGGGAGGTGGGGGTGGGAGACGGGGGGACGGGGTAGTTGTCCATTATGTGTAATAAATTAAGAGCATTGCACACACACACGCGCGACTGTCGGGGGTAACCAATACACTCCCACCTGGCGGCGAGGGTACCCGAATCAAAGTATCGTCAAACATGTACCCGATGGAGTTTGCAAATGTATTTTTCTTTAACGAAAAACGCGTGGAATCATTTTAATCTATAAAAATAAACGCACGACTTTTAAAGGCGCCAAGCGAATATCACTCAACTTTATTAAATGCCATTCGATATTGCATTACTTATCGATCGTAAGTGCGGTGTTCTGTTCAGGTGACAGAATGTGAGTCAACATTAGAATGATTGGTAATAAATATTATTAAATCGTAACTATACAGTATTATTGTCAGCAATACAATTTAATTGAACCAATATAAACAAGGACCAGATACATACACCAAAGTGCTTACCTTGATATAAGATATTTTACACTGATAGTGGTGATACGCTTGCAAATAAACACATTTTAAATGACGTACAGTAAATAAAAGAGTAGGATAATTTAATAAAACAAATTATTTCCACTTAAATTATTTGTGACCGTAATTTATTTGTGATTGCCTGCTAAGGTCATCTTCCAACAGTTTGAAGATGACCTTAACAGGTCACAAATAAATTAAGTGAAAATAAGTTTTACATTTGTTTTATCATTTTATTATAATGGAATTTAACAACGAATTGTCAATATCAAAAACAGACATTAAAGAAGAAGGAAGTTTAAAAACTTATTGAACTGTTTTGTACTTTGAAAATATAAATATACTATTTTTGTTATTGTTTTTGGGGTGTTATGCCGTGTTCCGCTACCTCCTTCTTTAGCCAACGTTTCGGACAGCGTTACAGTGTCCATCATCAGGGCAGAAACGTTGGCTAAAGAAGGAGGTAGCGGAACACGGCATAACACCCCAAAAACAATAACAAAAATACTTTTTGGCCGTGAAAACCTAAAAACATACATAAATATACTAGCTTTTCCCCGCGGCTTCGCTCGCATGGTATTACGGGAAATTAGTGTAGCGCTTGCACTTATCAATTATCTCCCCCCCCCACTCCACCCCCATCCCCTCCCGCATTCCATATATTCATTCCCTTACATTCAGTTTTCAAACATCTCGCCTACCACCTAAATTTCATAATGCTATAGCTCAAAGAAAAAAAGAATTACTTATCCAATTTCGTTCATTCGTTCGGAATTTATGCGCTTACAAACATTTGGGATGTTTATTTTTATTTAAATATTTGGAAGTTCGTTAATATAATAAAAAAATACTCTATTTATCATTCAGTCTTTATAATCGTTACGAATTATATTTTTAATATAGGAACTCTCATCTGACATTTATTCCAAGCTTGTCCAAACAAAAAAAACCGAATTCTAATATTTGAATTTTCTGCAGTAGTAGCTGACCAGTAGACTGAGTACCTACCAGCATAGAGCCCAAAAATATATCAACATTGTTTCCATGGAAAAGATTTTTTTCTGACGTTAGCAAAAACTCGCTTTTGTTAGCGACAGAAAAAGTATAACAAATGTAATATATTAATATTTATAATTTCATAACGCCAGAGCATATCATCATACACAACCTGTAGTCTGCGCATATAATTTAGCTTTATATTGGTGATAGAATTATTAAAGTCTTTATTTTGTGTTTTGCGTGAAAAGGTCATAAACAAACTCGAGCAGTTTCGCATTTATAATATTAGTATGGATCTAAGTGCTTCGTTGTGCGCTTTACTAGAAATAAAAATGTGTTTGTCCATGAATACACGTACCGTTATCTATCAAATCTGAATATAAAGATCTTGGGGTTATACTTGATAGTAAACTAAATTTCAATAAACATGTCGACCACGCATCACGATTTTCTATGCATAACGCATCTTCTATGCTTGGTCTCATAATCCGATCCTGTAAACAATTTAAAGACCTTATTACCTTCAAAACACTATATTTCTCGTATGTTCGTAGTATCCTTGAATACGCATCTCAAGTGTGGAACCTAGGCTACGCAATACACAAAAATAGAATTGAAAGCGTTCAAAACAGATTTACCTTAATTTCCGCTCTTTTCGATCTCATGTAAGTAACGAAGACTCTGCAAAGTTCTTCAAAATACAGACTTTAACTTGTCGAAGAAATATAGCAGATTCGGTAATGTTATTTAAAATTACACAAAGCTTAATCGATAGTCCTGATCTGCTTCAACGCCTATCATTCCATGTCCCAAACCGCAACAGTAGACAGTCGCTTACTTTTAATCTCCCTCTTTGCAAAACCAACTCCAAACAGAATTCATTTATCTACAGAGGCACTCATTCATTTAACTTAAATTATAACCACATTGACATTTTTAACTCGACGTTACGTGACGTAAAACGAAAAATCGCTAAGCAACATGACTCAAACTAGGAAGTTCAATTCTACCCCTCCCCCCTCTCTATTCCCATCCTTAGCCTCTTAATCCTCATCCTTTATTTCTCCTCACCCCCCCTCTCACATATTGTAACAAAAAAAAAACTTATTCAGAAAACACCTTATAATGTCAAACATCATTTACTAACATAAGTGGAAGTTTATAATTGGCATAATGAACTATTTTCTTATTGTATTATTTTGTAATTTATGATTTGCTGTTAGCTTCCCTAAATAAATAAAAATAAAAATAAAATAAAATAAAAAAATATTTTTTTATGAACACGAAATGAATGAATCAATGAGACTATGGCATCCCCAATTGGGATATGTTGTGAGGCTGTAGAGTGGATATGAAGGAGATTGGGAGTAGAAAGGTGGGGAAGTGCCAGGCAATTCAAATCACAGCTAAAAACCATATCAAATAACATTTCAATTCTGAATGGTGGTCTTACATCAGGGCGATACTGATAATATCTTCCGCTCTAGGACGTGCCACAAATATACCTTATATTATTTTTAATTCATAAATAATGAAATAACACAAATTAATCAAATACAATTTATTTGCTCATGCCGGGATATGAACCCGCTATCTTCAGAATACTAGTCGGGAGCTTTACTCCTCGACCACAGAAGCCTTTTTTACGTTATAATTAGTATTTTAGATATGATTATAATACACGGTTTGGTTTTTCTTAATGTAGATACATCAGAATTCAATTGACCAAGAATATCTGCCATTCATTAATTAATAAAATAGAGCTTTGATATGCTATGGCTTCTGTTTATTGTTATTTACAAGGCTCCAATAGAAAATTATGAAGTCACGTAGAGTTAGAGTTATTTACGATCAGCAGCGCCGGGTACCAGTTCCAGGCATAATCTAACAGGAGTTCAGAGAACCGCGGTGGCCGAAACCTCGATTCATAAAGGCCATAAACCAATTCCAAGGCACCGTTCATCATCACAAAGGCCAAAGCTAAAAATTGAAAACAAAACCGGGGAAAACGTCTAAAGGAGAAGACTTCACCCCTCCTCACACCCGTCCATAAGTAATCTAATTAAGATGGAAACTTATAATTTTCCTTATTACAACGTGGCTTTAATTGGATTCGTTAATCAAGGAATTAAACTGCCTCGGGCGAAATACAGTATAATGGACGGTGGAGTTGAGGGTTGGGAAGGGTTGCGGAGGGGGAGGCGGAGGGGGCCCAGGTGCAGGTGTACTCAACTATAAGGGAAACTGGAATTACGGATTTATAATATTATATAAAAATCTCGGATTAAAAATATGAACACTCTTTAATTAGGTCTCTAATGATGCACTCCTTGCAGTTGTTTGTTTTAAATTTTTTATGTGAATATCGCACAACAGCCCCAACAGCTCCCAACGCCTGGAGCTAGTGAGACTATGGCATCCCCAATCGGGGTATAATGTGAGGTAGACGGTGATGGGAAGGGGGAGGTGATGGAGAAGAGGAAGATGGGGAAGTTCCTGTATGAGAGTATCTTTCACGTGAACGGATTAATCTACAATGAAAATCTTGTTATCGCTACTAAATCGAGACTTTTATGAATAAAGATCAAATCTCGTTTCTGTAAAACATTCATCGGTTGGTGCTAAGCCACGGTCCTCGAATGCTGAACCCTTAGGAAGAAAAGCAAAAAAATATTGGAATAATCAACCAAAAAATACCCTTTAAAGATGCCAAAACCGTATTTTTGGGTAAAAGCAAAAGAAAGAGGCAGCCAGGACTCTCTAACGGACTCCGGTTAGCGTGCTGATGCTGACCATACGACTTAGTCACAAGTCGTAACACAAATTGCTACCAATAATTCTTAACGGAGTGTTTAAAGTTATAACTATAGCTATTCATGGCTATTCAGCAGTACGCATGGCGTATTGAGCAAACGCAGTTAATTAAAGTCTGAATATACGATTTCTAATTTAAACAATAAAGTATTTTCCCATGAGATACCGCCGACTGAGTTACCTATAAACAATTGGTCACGAGAATAAGACATTAGAAGCATGTGCCAAAGTCATCAGATCTGAAGTTTTAACCCCTCAGACCTCGGGCCTACTTTGTAGAAAGGCCAAAAATATTTCAGCTTTGCAATAAAATTCTAAATGGTATATTTCTGAACGCATCCGAAAACTAAAAACTGTTTTTTAAAGGTGATGAAATACGCTTATTATATTTCAAAATAAACATAAAAATTACTGATATCGAAAAAAAAATACGCGTATTTTACGGGAGAAGTGTTTTATAAATATTAACGTAAACTCAGTTTTTGTCGTTTTATGTAAAGAAAATAAATTAAAAATTTCCTAATTTATTTTCGAATTGCGGTCATAAACTTTGGTTTCATATAGATCAGTGATTCCCTAAGTGGTCCAGGTGGACCCCTAGGGGTCCACGGGAGACCCGACGGGGGTCTACGTAGGCGCGATAAAGAAATGGGGGTTCACAAGTTGTAAGTGGGGGTCCACGAACTGGTTTCGATTGAAACCCATTCCGTGCCTCATATCCATATCCCATTACGCCCCCTCACAACAGAGCGAATGGCGTACAGCGCACGTTGTTGTACCGGTTATGCATGAGATAGCTAGGCAAGGGGGGGATATGGGATGTGGGATGGGGGGGTGTGTTCCCATTACAGTACACCCATATCCCATTACGCCCCCTCCGTCGTGGCAAATATAATCTCGAAGTCATTCAATATTCGGTACAACACGTGTCGAGTTTTTTGGAAATATGGTAGAAATGTATCAGCAGGGGGTCCACCGTGACCAGTAAAATTCTGAAAGTGGTCCACGAGAAAATAAAGTTTGGGAACCTCTTATATAGACCATTCAGAATTGAAACGTTGCTTGAAATGGCTTTAGCCGTGTTTGGTGACCAGATCTGAATAACCAGGTACTTCCCACCTTCCTCTTCCCCATCTCCTTTCCCTCCCCACTACCTTTAGTCTTACAACATACCCCAATTGGGAATTGCCATAGTCTCACTGGCTCCAGACGGGAGCAGTTGGGACTGTAGTGCGTTATACATATAAACATAAAAAAGGTGTACATTTTAATTATTTTACGGTTAACTTTTAGATTTGAATATAAAGCGTGGTGTTTTCTCTTTTCTAACACCATTAAGACCATACTTCTAAACACGATAGTAAGGGAGACAACGATTTCCATGAGACATAAATGAATTGTTCCGAAAACCAAACAAATTAGCCTGAGGGGTTAACACGATAAATGAAAATGAAAAAATGCAGTATCCGTGCCAGCCTTCATTGAATATAATGCGTGCGGTAAGCGGTGCGGGCCTCATTAGAACGAATCCATACGAAAATGGCACGGAAAATCATTCGATCTTTGGTGGCGACCGCTTTTCGAAAGTAAGCTTTTTCAACGTTCATTACATTAATTAGAGCTGTTGTTGGTGAACGGGCTTAGGCCGCTTACTCGCGCAAAGCGTTCAATTATACGAGATTTATGTGTTATATACTAAACGGAAAACAATCGTGAGACTTGCAAAAACACTCATTAATAAACCCGCTCCATGTGACGCCGCGCGCCGTACCAACAGCGCAGAGGGAATGAATGCATCTAGAAAAAAGTAACGGCGGATATAATATTAATGAACGAATCATAAACAGAATAAATCGATTTCACATAAAATCGATTGAAAAACCAGACCTAAAAATAAAACTAGATTCTCCCAAAAAATTTTGTTTTCTTGAATTTTAATAGATAGTGGAAACAAAGGGAGACATGGCGTGGAAGCGTGCCGATTGTCGCCGAGTCGCCTGGTCACTCCAACTGGAGTGGCATACCAGGGGTGCTCGGGTTCATGGGGATGAGGTTTACCCTGGTATTGGCGGCAAATGGTTCTGCCCGGGTCGGATCGAGAGACTGGTTGAAGGAAGCCTTTTTTGGAGGAATGGATTCATACGTCTGTCACTTCTGAACACACCGAACCTCAGATTTCTACCCAACTCTAATGCGTTTTTCCTTCTTAAAACTTTCTCTCCTTTCTTCCCTTAAAAAAACCCACCATAGTATCCTCTAAGATGATACAGACCCTGAGAGACATTATTTTCCTCAGGGCCTTCTTTGTGGAGCTAACATTAAAAGAATAGGTATCCTTTATCTATAAGAAACTTTAACGGTTCTTTCAATACCTATATTATTTTTATAGTTGGTTGCGTGTCAATCTTACCAAATTAACACTTCTATATGGGAGTCAAATGAGAAGGTGAATTAATTATTAACAAAGATTCACTTTATTTTAAATATTGAAAAACTTTTTATCAGAAAACACTTATTTTCAGAAAGTGCGGAAGGAATTAGCAAAGCAACTGACGGCCAGGAAGTTCGAAACGGAATAATTTGTAGCTCTGATCCGAACCAGAGTTCGGCTGTGTTTGGTGTTGCCAACCGCCACATTGCCAGTGAATAAAACATTAAATAATTCACTAAATGGCTTGCCAGTACTTCGCTACACTTTTATATAAAATTATTAACCCTAACACAGGCTTGTCCTAAAGATTAAAAATTGAATTGTAAACAACGATACAAGAAACAATAAATAAATAAATTGCGTTTGGTGACAGAAAGAAAGAAAATCGGGGCGCAGGTGCGAATTGTAGTGCTATGGGTGAACAATGTTGGCGACACTGTTTTTTTAAATTTATGGTGTACGGCCCATCCCTCTCGTTTCTATTAACTATGATTTGAACATAATATTATACTTAGTGAACTTGTGTTATACATATTATTCATAAAAATAAAAACTGCCTACAGGAAGTTGACGACCAATGTTACAATTTTTGATTTGACAACTCTGGTTCAAGTTGACGTTGCCAAATCTAATCATACCTATGATTTTATTCGCACATTTTATTATTCCTACAATAAATACAGCACAATAAAGGCATTTAAATTGTAACTTTACTGTGTACCTGCCAATTAAAAGAGTATTTTAGTTTTGTCGTTTTGTAGACCAATTATTTCCTGAATCGAACTGAAAAAACAATAGGTACTTCCCTTTGAATTCTTATCTAGATCATTAGCAATTAATTGATTATGAAATTCAATACAGTCTAATTAGAGGTTGCCAATGCTGGTATTATGAGACAATGGACCACTTTACGAACGCAAATACAGTAATAATAATTAGAGCGGTATAAACAAAACAATATTAAGTCGTAGTAGATTTGATACAGCAATTTCCAATTAGGAATGAATTAGGTGGTGTTTTCGTATACAAGAGCTCGTTTTGCACTTTTAAAGAGTTATTTGACCTCTGAATAAACTATTGATTAGCGCTACTCGTCGAGTAGTGTACATCGTCTGTTTTACCGCGGCCCGCCAAGAACGTCTATTTCAGAGTCGTGTTAATCCCAAGCAATGACACTTGATGGGTAGTTAGTTACTCAACAGATTACTCTAGATGCGGTAAAATATTCCGGTTTTTACGTTAGATAGACAAGAACATGTACATTGAAAAATAAATAAAAAAATTGGGTCTCGTTATTTTTTCCTGGTGCTATTTATTTATTCATTTATTTGAGACACAAACAGGATATTTACAGAGCATTATTTTGGTTAATGTATAACAAATTAAGATACAAATAAATATCCCTAGACTAATGTGTCTACAGTAATAACATTAGCGTATTCACAGACACATGAAAAACAATGTAAGTATTTTTTACATAATTTAGAAACTTAAATAGAAAATTTGAAATACATGTTAGCTACATAATATTTAAAGAGTTTATTAAAAATAATAAAACATTCTTTTTTTTTTGAGATATTTCTTAAAACAAGTAAAATTATTCACAAAAATATCTATTATAGAGTGTGATTTAGTGAAATCGTTGTAAGATCGTGACATTCTAGATATGGGATTAAAGTATCCCGTATTATTGTTAAAAATTTCGGTCCAAAATATGTCAAATTTTCTGGTAGATTTGGGCCTGGCGTATAAATTGATTTCATTGATTAAGTTACTATCTACTAGGTTGTTAACAATTTTATAAGAATTAAGAGGTCATTTATATTACATCTTTTAACTAGACTCTCTAAATTGAAATGTGCAAGTCTTTGTTCGTACGTATTTCAAACATATGTCCTCGTGCGTGCATACGGGGTGACATTTTCAAAATTTGAATTGATGTAAATAATATCGAACGGGTTGCTTTCAATGTTCAGAATTGGAACTCATCAAATTTTAAATTTTATTTTCAAGTTCTGTGAAAATTCTATTCAACACAACTTGAATGGAACCTGAAAATTCTGTTTAACAGAACTTGAAACTTTACTTCAATATTTATTTGATGAGTAATTAAAATTCTGTGAAACAACTGGCCCCACATAATAAGACGCCGTATTCCCGCGCAAAAAGAAGAAGATGAAAAGATATAATAATAATAATAATAATAATAATAATAAGTTTTATTCCAGGATGTGGGGAGGATAGTGTAATCCCACACGTCCCATATGATTGTACATATTTATATAATATATTTTATAACATATTTTAAAACAACAGATTTTTTTTTTAAACATAGAATAGGAAAAAAAAAAATATATATACATATATATAAAAATTAAATATAAAAAAATAAATAAGTAATCAATTCTATTCTTCAAGCTCGGGCCCAGCGCTCACTCAGGAGTGGGGTTTGGTGCTGGAACGCTAATGATAGATATGTAATTACAAATGTTGGAGAGAGCGAGCTAAAGTTTAAAACGATAAAATTGAAGCGAAAGTTATGAAAATGTTTAATAAAACACGACTCGTTTAAAATAAAGCAAAAATCTTGTGGGGAATGTCTAAAATAACATTTAAAGAAAGACTGTGAATTTTTTCATACACATAACTTCTAAAATAAGTGAAATGAACGTGTTTATAATAATTTTCGGAGCATACTTTGTGATTTTTTCCTATCGAGGGAATTTCATATAATTTGCGTTTCGGCGTGGGGAATGTATAGATATTATCATCAAAAATAACATATATATTTTTAAGAGCTAAAAACTTCAAATGTTTAAGTTACAAACGAGCCACATACAGCCCCTCGCTTTATCTCGAAAAAGGGTCCTAGGAGTTTATCGCTTATTTTTTTCACTCAGCCCTTCGGATTGTTTAGATCGAGACGCGTAATTTAAGAAATCGGTAGAAAATCGGGTAGCGGCGGCATAAAAAAAGGATATTTGCAAATCCAGACAAGTGACAAAGTGCCTACCTATCTATCAGGTACTTGTATATGTTGAAGGTGGTTAATTTTATTCTATATTTGAAATGTGTAATATATTTCTATTTTTGATTCCGTTGAAACAATTTTTTCTTGGCAAATCAAGTTACACCAATGATTAAAATAATTTGAATAGTTCCTCGGAGTTCAGAGCTAGAATTTTAGTATTGCGCTATCTGGCTGTTGTCTATTAGTCCTTAATTAAATGTTTTAATTTTCTTTTCGGATCTTAGTTATAAGCGCAAGCTGGCTACAGGCTACAGACTACAGACTACAGGGAGATTCTAATTAAAGTAACAAGGCATAAATGAGGCTGAGTTATTGATTCGTTGGGTATCGCTAATTGGGCCCGCGCATTTATACTAGGATTACACCTCCTCCTACTAATGGAACACCCTGTTTACAACGTAGGAAGATCCTGTTCCATACAACCGTTGTTTGGACCCGGAATCTGCTGGGAGCGATCAGCGGATAAAGGCTGATCATTAATCAATTACTTACGTTCATTTACCAACAGACAGATAAATGATAAACTAAGCATACAGATATAATAGGTTGAACATGTTGGCATGATATTAGGTGTGAATTTGCAATACAAAACATACACAATGATAATGAAAATGCTAAAGTTAAAAGCAAGGTTTATAAAATAGACAGAAAAATTGACATTTCAATTTTTTTTAAATGTGAAATTACTAAAATATGCAATAAAAAATATTTTGTGAAAAAGCTACGTAAAAATGTAACTGTAATATTTGCAGTTTTAAATACTCGCTAAAGTAGGATCTATTGACATGGCTTAATAATTAGTGAGGTAATGACATTTAACCCGTTTTTTTTAAATTTTTAACTGAATAATTGAAAAAAAAGAAGTGGAACAAACAAAATGGTGTTTTATCTTATTTTGTGACAGTTAATTTCAGCTATTACCATTTTTTTCTGATTTAATACGATACGTATATCTAGTAAATTGAAAAACTGAACAAGTAAATAAATACGCTGGGTTCAGGCAAAACACCTCAAGCCAGGCCAGAACACTGAATCGGGTAGGCCTTTATTTTTTAGAAGGTCGTCCTGTAGAATCATGTTATACCCCATTCTATCTTCAAATTTAAAATTTATCAAATTTTATTTTTTAATAAAATATAATTGAATCTAGGTAGGTATTGGAGGATCTCTTAGAAATATGAGACCGACTTGGCTTGAGATGATTTTGATACAGGAGGCTGCTAAACCTATACATTTGGATATGTAAAGCGCCCTTGGAATAATTTTTCATAAAAAAAGTGCTATACAAATCATCCAAATATTAATATTATATAAATAAATATTTATTTGGCAATACATTGTTATATATATCTACTGTTTTCTTTGATAATAGTGATTCTAATGACCAAAAGGTAATGCTTAGCTGTTCATCCCTCAGCTGCCCACGTAGATACATTATCGATGGCTTAGAGTTAAAATGTTGTAACTATAAAATGGCAAGAGTTGCAAAATTACAAAAACCATGATTCTTTAGAAGTATCTGAAGATTTTTTCTTTTTTTATTATTTATTTTTGGGGTGTTATGCCGTGTTGCGCTACCTCCTTCCTAAGCCAACGTTTCGGACAGCGTTGCAGTGTCCATCATCATAAAATCATACCCAACTGAAGATGTTCAATTTTAAGAAAGTATTCTTGATAGTTGTGGCATCTCTTTAATTAATACTATTTTTGTTGTTATCTAAGCAGAAATTAGTTTTCTTGTATCATAATATTAAATAATGTTTTGTAGAAACAACATTTTAACTCTGAGCCATCGATATAATGAAATAGGAGGGTCTTACAGAAATAAGAGGCCGATATGATTCAGTGTCCTGGCCTGGCTTGAGTCGGTTTTGGTGCAGGAGACTTCTAGCTCCGGCCGTCTCTCCAGCTCCGGGCAGGGTTAATGGAAGAAAACAAAATGTCTAATTGGTACGTTTTGTAACACACCAGGCAAGAGGTTAATTAGGAACAAAATGAAGCTGGCAACGTCTCGTCTAAATAGGGCGGAAAATCTTATTACGCTATATTGAAAACTTGCACAAATAATAATGTACGGCGGAGTATGAGAAGAAAATTCATTAGTTTTGGAGCCTAGACGATGCTATTAGTGTACCCACTATACACTAATGATCTCGTGAAAACATAACAAAATCTTGTTAGTTACCTACCTACTCTAGAAAAATTGTATTCCGTTGAAAATCAATGAGTTCTATGTAGGTAATAGAAAAATTGTATTCTGTTGAAAGTCAATGTGTTCTATGTACTCGTAGGTAATAGAACACATAGTATTCTGTTGACAGTCAATGTGTCCTAGTTAGGTACTAGAGAAATTGTATTCTGCTGAAAATCAATGTGTCCTAGTTAGGTACTAGAGAAATTGTATTCTGCTGAAAATCAATGTGTCCTAGTTAGGTACTAGAGAAATTGTATTCTGCTGAAAATCAATGTGTCCTAGTTAGGTACTAGAGAAATTGTATTCTGCTGAAAATCAATGTGTCCTAGTTAGGTACTAGAGAAATTGTATTCTGCTGAAAATCAATATGTCCTAGTTAGGTACTAGAGAAATTGTATTCTGCTGAAAATCAATGTGTCCTAGTTAGGTACTAGAGAAATTGTATTCTGCTGAAAATCAATGTGTCCTAGTTAGGTACTAGAGAAATTGTATTCTGCTGAAAATCAATGTGTCCTAGTTAGGTACTAGAGAAATAGTATTCTGCTGAAAATCAATGTGTCCTATGTAGAAAAATAGTATTCTGCTGAAAATCAATGGGTCCTAGGTGGGTACTCGAAAAAAGTTAAAATAAATAAATATATTACGATACTTTGCTTCGTAATATATTTATTTATTTTTGATAAAAAAAAATTGTAATCATTCAAAAAAGATAGCCGCCAAAATATGGGGAAAACTTTACACAACTGATAAACAACCAACAAGGTGGTGTAAGTGGTTATCATCAGTTCTCTAAAATTGAAAACACGTTTATTGGTAAAAGGGTAGGTATTTAATTATTCTACAAAATTAAAAGAGCTCACAGAAATATGCATTTATTAGGTATTGCATTTCCAATAATTATATTGTTTATTAATTTTGACGACACAATATTTAAAGCATTTTTATAGATTGGAAACGATAGAATCCAAACATTGAATTCATGTTGCAATTTAATTAAAACACTTTGTTTATACTAAGAACTATTGTGTTTGTTACTTTATACTATTACATTTGTGACGCTTGCAGGTAACTAACAAAGTGAAAAGAAATACATGGCAGAAGAAATTCAGCTTCGTTCATTATGAACAACGTATTTTCTTGTTGCAAAGAATAATCTCACTACCGGGCATATTTTTTCCAAAGGTAAATAAACAGCGCTATAGAAACTTTAATTAAATGTAGCTTATGATAATAATTCTTTCAGATCAATATCTGACCGGATATTGCTAAATTACACCGCATCTTTCCTTGCATAAATTATTACTACGAAACAATGAGAGGTACAATGAGTAAACTATACACGGTGTTCTGAAACTCGTAGTACAACAGGAAACTGGTGTAACTACATCACATAATGAACCCCAAAAATTGGGTTATTTTTTAACTATAAAACAAAAACTCTCTGGTAGGACTGCTAACTGCCATCACAGTATAGGAGACCTCAGGAGACACATGCAGTTGTTGGGAATTGGGAGTGGAAAACACCAATAGATGCAGGAATGTTAAGAGTATGAAAATACTCTTATTCACCTATGGCGCCAATGTTCCGCTCTGCTGGGAACTAGACTCAGAAACCTGGAAAGACACATCGTGGAACCAGAAGACATGGTCACATATCCAATGACAACCCTAGTGAACTTTATAAAAGGGATCGGATTATTGTTAAGGGGGGGGGGGAGGGGGTAAGGTTTTTAAGGCGAAAAAGTGCATATTTTTATGATTTTTTTTGAGATATGAATAATGATGGTTTATTTATTTTATATACACCTTATAGTATGACATCTGAAGTATCTTTGAAAAAACATTTAATTAAAAATATCGATATAAATAAGTCCGTGAGAGGGAATCTCCGGAGGCGCCTCGAAAATAAGTTTTTATGCGGTGAACATCATAACTCGTTACCGAATTATCTGAACTAAAAAAGTCGGAACGTACCTATGCGCGGCCCATTTCTGCCAGTTGAAACTGGCAGAAATGGACCGCATTTTTATGAATACAAATCTTAAATTTGAATTTGAGATCGAAGTACCCATCCGAACTGAAAAATTGTTTTTGTAATCAAAGGATATATCAAATATCTCACGGATGTGAGCTACTTTATTTATTTTTTGCTTTAAATTATAAAATATAAGCCATTAAAGATTTTAGTGTTTTATGATTTTAGAAGCAACTTGGGCAATTATTTGTGAGTAAATAAAAAACAATTAAAAAAATAGTTTTTTTATACTCGAAATGTACTTGAATCGAGCAAAAGGGCCGGTCGCTTGAAACGCTGTATCTTCGTTAGTTTTCTCAGATTTACTTGAAATTTTGACACAATATTCTCGTAAATACTGTACATTTAGAATTTTTTTTTTAAACTTTGTTTTTTACCTGTTGATTTTCTTTCAATCTTGAAACACTTGTCATACTTTGAATATAGAAACATCTCGCTATTATTTTAGCAATGCAAGTCAAATTCGCAGTAAATATTAATGAAGATGTGTGGATTATCGTTTCAAAGCGTCCCTGCTATAAACTAGCATTAGCACCTTGAAAATGACCGTTCTGAGGTCAGGGTAAATGATACTTGAATACAGCGAACAGCAAACTGCGAATGCGAACAGGCCACGACGATGGCTCGCTCCGCGGCGGCTAAAAAACGGCTATTGTTATAGTTCACCGCGGCGATAATTAGGCGATTGTCTGTTATGAAGAAATCCGATAGTCATGGTGTTAAGCCGTCACTCCTTGTTAGGTCGTCGTTAATCATCGCAGTTGTTAAAAGGACCATCACCCTGGGATTTTGGAGCCGTGGGACGCAGCGCGATGATAGAGTTGGGCAGCAAAAATGATAGAGTTGGGTAGCAAAAATGATAGAGTTGGGTAGCAAAAATGATAGAAGTTGGGTAGCAAAAATTATAGAGTTGGGTAGCAAAAATGATAGAGTTGGGTAGCAAAAATGATAGAGTTGGGTAGCAAAAATTATAGAGTTGGGTAGCAAAAATTATAGAGTTGGGTAGCAACAATTATAGAGTTGGGTAGCAAAAATTATAGAGTTGGGTAGCAAAAATGATAGAGTTGGGTAGCAAAAATGATGGCCGTCGTCCAAATCATAAACGACTTTGTTTTTTTAACGATTCTACTCCCTATTTTAAAAGCTTATTTTTTATTTACAATAGCTCCTACACATAGGAGGCCTCGAGGAAAATATTTTACCTCTTTAGGGATGCTGTTTGGAAAGGAAAGGAAGGAGAGGGAGTTCTGAGAAGGATAAGGCATGAGGGGTTGGTAGGAATCTGGAGGTCAGTGGGTCCAGGAGTGACGAACATATCTGGCCTATGTTATCTTTAGGGATGCTGTGTGGAGGGTCTTTTTAAGGAAAGGAATTCTGGTAAGGATAAGGTATGAAGTGAGTGGTGCATAAAATTGCTTCTACTTTCTGTCTATTAGTAGATACGACAGCCGCTTAAAGATGACTCAAGTTAAAATCAAAGAGCTTCAAAGGTAATAAATAATTGTAAAAAATTGTCAATTGTATAAATTCTCCATTACTCTTCCATCACTGCCTCTGTCTCATCAGGCAGGGTGACTCCATACTCCGCGGTGCCGTAATCACCTCTCATGGTGCAATGCAAATAGGGACATTCTGTTCGAGTCCACCTCTTCCTCACCCAACCAACACGTGCATCATCAGGGTTGATCGTCGTAATTGATGGGAAATGCAGCGGTCGTTGATTGCCTTCTGTGATGAATTGAGAAAGACGTTATGAATTAATCACAGCTAACATTGAATAAACTAGATGACAGACTTATTACGCGTGAAGGAAAATACTTTTCATACTCTTCAGCATATTTATCACATTGCAAATACGCAAAGGAAAAAACGAGGCATCTTATTTTTGTCACTATGTTCATAAAAATCTTAAATTTGGATTTGAGATCAAAATACCCAACCAAACTGAAAAATTATTTTGTAATCGAAAGGTATATTATCAAATATCTAGTACGGATGTGACCTACTCTATTTATTTTTTCTTTAAATTATAAGACATAGGCCTTTAAAGATTTTAGTGTTTCACGATTTTAGAGGCAACTTGGGCAATTATTTGTGAGTAAATGAAAAACATTAAATAAAAAAAATTACTTACTATGTTTATTTTACAAATACAATGAAAAATAAAACATCGTTAAAAATGCAATTTTCTGGGTAGTAATTTTAATGTATAAACGACAAATTTTTGTTCCGCCGTAAATAGGTAATTTGTATTTTAAATTTACACCTTTCAAAATGATTTTTCTCCTTAATTTTTATTTAATATTTCATATATTTTAAAATGATAAATATATGAAATTCCCTCGATAGAAAAAAATCGCGAAGTACGCTCCGAAAATTATTATAAACACGTTTTTTTCATTATTTATTATTTTAACTTTATGAGTAAAACCTCAAATGGGACTCGAACCAGAGGTGCCAATATCTTTTTCTGATTTTTCTGTTTCCAGATTTTCGATTGAGTTTCGCTCATAATGTCTTCATTTAATTAAATATAACGTTTTTTTCAGTTATTATTTTAAGTGAAATGTTTTTTTTTTTTTATATGAAATACCGCACAAGAGTCCCAACTGCTCCCGTCTGGAGCCAGTGAGACTATGGCATCCCCAATTGGGGTATGTTGTGAGGCTGAAGGTAGTGGGGAGAGGAAGGAGATAGGGAAGAGGAAGGTGGGGAAGTACCTGGCTATTCAGATCTGGTCAATAAACACGGCTAAAGCCATTTCAAGCAACGTTTCAATTCTGAATGGTGGTCTTACACCAGGGCGATACTGATAGTATCTTCCACTCTGGAACGTGCCGCAAATATATTGTATATTATTTTAAATGAATAAATTGTGAAATAACACAAATTAATCAAATAAAAATTATTTGCGCACACCGGGTTCGAACCCGCGACCTTCGGATTGTGAGTCAAGAGTCTTGCCTCGGGACCACGGAGGCCGTCAAATGTATGAAAAAAATCAATGTTTTTTTAATTGCTATTTTAGACAATCTCCACGAGATTTTTGCTCTATTTTAAACGAGTCGTGTTTTATTAAACATTTTCACAGTTTTCGCCTAAATATTACCGTACTCTTTCTAACATTCGTATTTACATATCTCTCCATCTTCTTCTTTTTGAGCGGGTACACCGGGTCTTAAGAAAACCACACACCCAAAGATGTTCTGTCACAACTGAATTTTAAAAAAATACATCATTAAATGGTAATAAAGTCAAAGGTTGGTCCGTCACACGATGGCGTGCGATCCGGTCAACTATTCGACCATTATTCACAGGATGCTGAGATGACACTAATTTAATTACAGCGTCGTGGAGACGCGGCGGAGCAGTTGCAGCAGTTGCCTCAGACGCTCCAGAGGGCCCAGAGCCAGAGCCAGGGTACAACGTCCCACACAGATGTCTGTAGCGGAGTTGACAGTCCGCGATAAAGGCCGGCCCGCGAGAGGCATCGATCACGCGCTATCGGGACCCGTATCGCCCTGGCGTATGTAAAACGCGTTTAATTGGCACCGCTGTTGGTCTGTTGGTTGGTGTGTTGGTCGGCCTGCAGAGGCGCGGTACTGGAAGTGTAGCGTGACGTCTTTTACATTTTTTATAAAATTCTCACTCTATTTCAATGACTTTCCACATAATTAAGATTGAATAGCAAAAAAAAAAGTAATTAAGTTACCTCTAAAGGTAATTGAAGATAATAACATTATGGGAATGTGAGAAGGCGGTTGCACTAAAATTCAATAAAAAAGAAATTCAAACACATAATTTATGGTGCAAAATTGGATGTTATGTCTTTGTTTTTAAATACATTTATTTGAATTTCGATTTTGTTTTCTTGAAAGAATTTGTGCAAATTTCGTAAGTAAAAATTAACCCACTTCCCGACTTCCGATCCAGCGGAAACTCGGCAATAAGGCTTGTTGTCGATGACAATGCATTCTATCAACTTTTGGTGCACTCACGCACACACACGCTTACATACACACATTTTTTTTAATTGGCTACTACCCGGTCCAAGAAATGGCGACATTAAACAAATCGGAAATAGAAGTATTATAGTAAAAAAAAAACCCTTTGATTTTTATGGTTTTATTTTTTTTAATATCTTTGAAATGATTAATTGTTGAATTATATATGATTTTCAAAAATACTGTTGGGAGTGTAATTCCGCAGAGATTTTATTCAGAGCTGCAGCATGCAAGGTGAAGAAATCCCCAGTAACAGACGATACGAGAAGAAGTTTATTAAAATAAATGTATATTTATACCAAGTTAACTGAAAGCAAGCCAAAAAAGTCTCTTATGTTAATATTGCTTGGAGACAGAGGTTTATTGTATCTTAAAATTAATTTTAGGTGACGGGGAAAGGAAAGGGAATATAGGAGGAGGATAGGAGATGCTCCCGACACATTCTAATAAAGTGGTGAAGAGCTTTTGATTTCAAAGAAAAATAGTCTTTAAAAATCCAAATTATCATTACCAAATCGACGAGAAAAACACAGTATTCAATTTATTCTCATCTTTATCTGCAATGTTGAAGTTGAAAGGAATCAAAATTCAATAGCACTTACATCCTATATTTTTACTAAAATAATTTCAAACTAAGCTGCGCAAAGATGGTTTTATTTTCAACGTACATATTACAACAGTCCAACTATTTACAAAGCAAATAAAACAGAAAACACTAATCAAATAAC
Source organism: Glyphotaelius pellucidus (assembly GCA_936435175.1). NCBI lineage: Eukaryota > Metazoa > Arthropoda > Insecta > Trichoptera > Limnephilidae > Glyphotaelius > Glyphotaelius pellucidus. Next base: position 1,790,625 of record OW386541.1, read on the forward strand.
CAATTTGTTATCGGAAAATCTAAGTATCACATTAATTAGAATAGGCCGGAAGACCCTCGGTTCTCCTCCCCTGCAAGGGGTAGCAGCTAGCAGCCCCAGGGCTCGCCAATCAATTATATCGGCCACGGAGCACGGCACATATCAGCGGGTAACGTAACGAGAACCAATTATTATGACATACAACTTGGTTGAAACCGTTCTGATTTATTGCACAGTCTTTGTGGGTGTTTGCGGGAGAATTGATAATTTCATACGAATAATGACCACATTAAAACATGTTTTAACTTTGTACCTGGGCGCTATATTATGTTTATATTAAACCTGCAAAATGCATACTTTAATTACTATAAAAGCCCGGAAATTGTTAAATTTTAATTTATAAGTTTTACCTGTCAAACCAAAGATATTGAAATATAAGAGATGTGCTATCCGCAGTTTTTACTGCGTGGGACAGCGCGTTCGGGTGTCGCCGATATTGTTTACCAATTAACGAACAAACTAAATGAACTAATAATCAACGGCCTCCGTGGTCCCGAGGCAAGACTCTCGACTCACAATCCGAAGGTCGCGGGTTCGATCCCGGCGTGCGCAAATAAATTTTATTTGATTAATTTGTGTTATTTCACAATTTATTCATTTAAAATAATAAATAGTATATTTGCGGCACGTTCCAGAGTGGAAGATACTATCAGTATCGCCCTGGTGTAAGACCACCATTCAGAATTGAAACGTTGCTTGAAATGGCTTTAGCCGTGTTTAGTGACCAGATCTGAATAGCCAGGTACTTCCCCACCTTCCTCTTCCCTATCTCCTTCCCCTCCCCACTACCTTCAGCCTCACAACATACCCCGATTGGGGATGCCATAGTCTCACTGGCTCCAGATGGGAGCAGTTGGGACTCTTGTGCGGTATTAACTGTAAAAAAAAAAAAAAAATCAACGAATAAACTAAATGAACGTTAAATTAAATTAATGAATTCTTTCCGTGTTGAAACTATATTTTAACCAATAATAATGCACACCTCAAAAAAATAAACGAAATGAACAAATTCTTTTCGTATGCAAACTACTCCGATAGATAGTAAGTCCGCCCTCAGTCGCGCGGACATCGTAGCATATCTCTTTTTTATTTCAATATCTTTGGGTCAAACGTTGATCGAAATGTTTCTAAGCATTTTTAATCGAACCAAACCTAACTCTTTCGGTAAGTAGGTACTAGAGATAACCGGTTAACCCAAATATGCAACAAACGAATTAATTAATTATACATGTTTTCACGATTTTGGCATTAATTGCGTAAAAGATATGAATAATTTCTAAGACAAACTTAAACACAATCAATTAAAGGTTAAAAATGGAATATTATTAATCATTATAATTATAACTAGTCCCAGCGAGAAATCTTTTAAGTCATAGTTCTAGTATCTTGTCTTTTTCGTTTTCAACCAACACGTGTGAGAAGGAAGAGGACGAACGTTGAGGCATGAGCTCTCGCTGGGACTAGTTTACTTTCCGATTGTTCATATTAAAAATAAGAGGTCACGTTTGTAAGAACTAGTTCTTTTTTTACCTCTCGATTCCGATAGTTAATTGCCATCGCCTTTAACTTTTGCCACCTGTACAAATATGCTTCTAACTGACTTACAAAAAGTATAAATTTTAACCAGTCCAATCAGCAACACCCGGAACACTTTTTTAATCAAATCAGAGACCGTATTGAAATACAATCATTCGGAAAAAGTAAATGGAGATTTATTATCTCATACTGGCCATCAGTGAAAAACAAACACGGACTGACAGTTGTTAAAAAAGACAGGCATGATGGAATTATTTCGTCCCGTTTAATTGTGGGTTATCTCGTCCATTGTTAGCGGCCATTCGAGACTTGTCGATTTGATTAACAACAAATTAAATTTACTTCGTGTTTAACGGATTTGTCAGAGATTAAAATATCGATTTACTTATGTCTGAAATACAACGAACGATTAATTTCGTTGAATTCTAATTGTAAAGGATTGTTAAAGTGCAGAAAGAATGGCTTGAATAATTAAACAATTGTGCGGAAGCCATTGATAACGCATTAAATAGGTAAAATAATAACCTCTTGTAAATTAATAACTCATGTCAATCACAACAATTACTTGTTGGTTATATTATGTATAACACCGCTGAAGATTTGGCAAACAGGCGAAATGTTTTTTGGACATTATTTAGGAGACGAGCAGAATTGTTACCACACGGAGGACCACGTCAACCTTATTTTATGTAGTAGTTATGACTGTTGATAATATACTATCTACTTGCTGCATGTATATGGTTCGGTTTTTAAATCATTATGTTGGCTGCCTGCATATTCATAGCTAAAGAAACCCCAAACAGATGTTGGATAAACTTGCAATTTCAAACATTTTTAGAAGTTGTAGACTTGAAAGAGTTACGATATTTATATTAAACTAGCAGTTAAAAACCCGTTCCGCAGGTTTTTGCTGCTAGGCCCTGCGGGCGGCTATTGGTTCGGCTTCGCCCAGTTAGTGTTGGTGACCATTTTATAAATCCAATATGAACTGGTTCCAAAATTAGCCCCTTCCTCAGATCCACTGTCATCCAGTGTAGCTGTCACCGGGACAAATTAACCGAGACAGGCAATGATGTCATATGCAATATGATTTGATACAACTATATATTACCGGCAATCTTTCCATATCCGGAGAGATACTACTTTTTAACAAATTCGCAGTACTTACACCTGGGGGACATCCGACCTTCCCCATCCGACCTTCTGACGGAAGTGGCGACATCTTGCGACGAATTCTTGAATTCAAAACCAAATTACAACGGTAGCTTCGTTTGAAATTCCACGTACATAGATGTTATTTGTGGCGCGGAGCGGAAGGCGTGGCGTCTGACATTCAATCGAAGTCGGGTTCTGAAATTCAACCATGCAGACGGAAGGCCATTAATACTGTTTGATGATGATGATGATAGGTACAGTTCATGATGGATGAAACATTTCATTTATTCATTTTTACACCTTGTAGTAAATAGGCAATGTGATCTAAAACCAAAGGCTGAAATACTTGCGTCACAACATCCCCAGAACTAAACTGATGCATCTGCAAATAAGGGTCCAGTGACACTAAAGAGTAGAGGATCACGATGCAGAAATCAAAATACAAATGCCTGATACCCATTAAATAGGGTTCCTGCCGATCTGGCGAGATAAAGTGGAGATAGCGAGGTTGCGCGACCACCTTTCTGGGTGCATATAATTATGCCATTGAAAAGATTATCTCCATCCGCCTACCGCCGCTATCTCCCATTTGCATCTTGATCCAGTTACATGAATAAATGGCCACAAATTGCGCGCATTGTGGGATGACTTGCATTCCTGGAGGCTGAGAAGGGTGAAAGTATTACCTCCCTCTTCAATAGAAAATATTTGGTAAAAAGTACCCTTTTTACTGACGGGAAATGAATTAACTTCCAGAAATAAAAATAATCAAAACTTCTAATAGTATTTATACCAACTGAACCAATAGGCGATAAATAATTTTAAAATATATTTATTTTTAATTAAAGTTATTTTAAATACATTTTTTTGCAGTATTTCATTTAATAGGGGACACAGCTAGCGAATTAATAGCCACGATACGTGACGGGTCGGTAAAACGGTCGCCTTGAAATCATTTAATATAGTAATACGTTTATATTCCATTCTTTTATTTACAAGGAATTTTCTTGTTTTGCACAAATAATATATTAAAGAAAGCAATTATGAAATGATGTACAATCCCAAGTGAAATACTAATAACCAGAAGATAGGCTTGTCGATAACTGATTACTAAGCAAACCATCTGTGCGTTTATCTGAAGCAGCAAATATTTCGAGGCCTACTAATAACCAGAAGATAGGCTTGTCAATAACTGATTACTAAGCAAACCATCTGTGCGTTTATCTGAAGCAGCAAATATTCTCGAATGGTCGAGGCCTGGTATTATTGGTCTGATAATAAGATCATGGATCATAGGACAGATACTCACTTCTTGTATACATACTGTGTATTTAAATTCTACTCATCGATCGTCCAGTTATTAGACAGACATCTCCGAAAAATCAAAATTTCAGTTGAGTTGGTTACATGTAAAAATGTACCCTACATCTGGTACAATGCTCAGATTTTTTTTTATATGAACACCTCACAAGAGTCCCAACTGCTCCCGTCTGGAGCCAGTGAGACTATGGCATCCCCAATTGAGGTATGTTGTGAGGTTGAAGGTGGGGAAGGAGATGGGGAAGAGGAAGTGCCTGGCTATTCAGATCTTGTCGTCAAACACGGCTAAAGCCATTTCAAGCAACGTTTCAAATCTGAATGGTGGTCTTACACCAGGGCGATACTGAGAGTATCTTCCACTTTGAATTATTCATAAACATCACCAAATCAATTATAATGCAGAAAAAACTTGTGGTGAAATAAACAAAAAAAATATATTTTCTGGGTTACTAGGAGGAAGTTTCAAAATATCATAATATATCTCATTTTTTACTTATATTTTTATAAACCATAAGTAAACCTACATTTTTTTTTTAATTTGTTAGAAATGGTATGAACCAACGATACAATGAATAATAACATTTTGTTTAATCTCTCAACATTTTATTAGTTCATATATTATTTTTTCTTCAAATTTCCTCCATTTATCATTATTATTTTTAAATTTTATTATTTTGCTTTTGCTTAATTGTTTGGTAATCAATGACCTATATTTAGGTGTCTTACTTTTATCAAATTGTGAAGAAGCAATAAATAACTTAATAATTGCACCGGACCGTTATACTCCCCCGTATTATTTTGTAGTATATTTAATATGTAAAACACATACACGTGAAACAAAATTAATTTATGGTGAGCATTGTTTTCCTTAATATCTCAAAACTTAATATTTGGAGAGGTCTGACTAATCAACCGGATGATCGTTATTTTTTTATAATATCACTAAAACGTATTATTAGGTGAAAAAAAAACACTTTTAAAAATATCAGAAAAAAATCCGTAAAATAATATCATAAAACAGTGTTATTAGGTGAAAAAAACATAATTTTGATTGGGTCTGTTGAGTCGATTGGAGATGTCACGAAACAAAACTAAACAAAACTTTTTTCTGAACTCTTTCTAGATTTGCCTTATATGTGGAACAATGAGGGTTCCACACTGTTGAAGCATACTCCAGATGGCTTCTGACGTAGGATATTTAGAGAATCTAAAATGTTTGTGGATTTTTTAAAATATTTATAAATCCCAACATTTTTAAAGCCTGCAACGTGATACGCTCGACAGATTTTCAGAAGTTGAACATAATCGTATGCTGAATAAAGGTATTAAAGTTATTATATCGTAGCAGGACGTATGTAATAGTAGGCAATGATAAGTGTATCAGTGCGGAAACTATTCAATCGGTTTCATGTGTCAACAAGTAAGTCCCAATTATAAAGCTCTACATCACTCTTATCGTATATCATGTCAATTAGGCGACCGGGGTGATTATATCAATTGGGAATCAATAAGTCTTTATGGAGTCCAATTAAGAGCGATTCTAGCAAAAGAGCGGTATGTCGGTTGAATGCTGAATGCATCAATGGTGGGACTAATCAACCGCCGTGAGATCTAAAATTTTATTAATTAATCCCGAAAAGGCCGATGATGGAAAAAATATTGACGGATAATTAATTTCATCGTGCATCGTGTGGAGCACAATAGGCGCAATATTGAGCGCCAAATATGGAGCGAATGATAAGACAATTGACAGCCAATATTATTAGATGAGCCCTGGGCATTTAAATACGTGTGTTAACAATTAACGGCATTTTTTTCGGATGGTACCTTCATTTCAGAATATATAAAATAAAAATCTCGTATATGAAAGAAAAATGGTGACCGGACAACTCAGAATGAAATCAAATCAACACCTCATTTGAAAAGTCATTAAAAGTGATAAAAAAAAATTGTTAATATTTATTTTTTTGAAGCTGACAATTAAATTTTTTTTAATTATAATATATTAAATTTTGTTCATTAGTTAGGTTATGGGCTATTTTAAATAAATTTTGTCCAGAGCTTTTAATGACTTAGAGGTGTTGAGTTGACATGATCCTGAGGTGGCATGGCAAGAAAAACATCTCGAAGTCGGAAACTGTTACAAATTGTTATTTTAACATTTTGAAGGAGAAGACAATACTAGTAAATCTAAAGAAAATATGAAAAATAACAAGAAACAGAAAAATCAAACGATAACGGCAACTGCGACTCGAAACCAAAATCTCTCCTCTTACCGGGACAAACGCCTTAACCATTTTTGTTGGTTTCATGTTTCAAATTCAGAATTAACAATATTATCTTCTACTAATTTTTATCATATTTTTGGCTGTTACCTTTACAAATGATCACAAAGTTCCAAATAATTGGTTTGTGACTTCGATAGTGTCTCGGACAAACATATCTGATTTATTTGAAAGATACACCTTCAATCAAAAGTTATTACAGGAAGAGTAATTCCGAAAAAAATTGTCATTCCAACTTTTTTTAATTAGTTTTTAGCCCTGATTTGTAAATAATCATTATTCTAACACTGCACTCTACGATTATTTTACAAATACATTAACTAGTTTAACATAACAATAATAAAAGTAGTCGGTTAAAATTACAGAAATACATGTCAGATACATTCAGAACTAATTATTGAGAGGTGATATATATGTCAAGTATATCAATACAGGTATTGGAAGTTAGGTGAAAACGCGCCAGTTGTGAGTTATACATTAAAAAAAACATGGTGGAGTCGAATAGGTCTAACAGGGACACGGCTCTGTAAACACTTGGGTATCTAACATTTGAGGGTAGTCTTTTAAGTTATTATGACAATTAATGTACTGTTCAATCATTTTTTCTTCAATCTGTTCATTTTTTCAATCAATCTTCAAACATTTTTTATATGCCGACACTATTTTTATATCAGGGGCCCCTTTGGGCCAATCACATTGAAAATGTCTCAAAAGACGTGTTTCAGTTATAGTTTCATAATTTGATTATGAAATTTGGTTTTACATTGCAGAACTGGTAGCATCAATAAACATATAAATTGAAAAAATATATTTTTGCGATGAACGGGAATCGTGCCCGCACCTCTCGACTTCGCTAACCACTAAGCATTAACCACTAAACAAAAGAGAACATCAAATTCTAAACGATATATAAAACAAGATACAATCCTACCACTTTAGCTTATACTCTGTAACATCGAAACGAAATAAATAATAATATAGATACATTGAAATTCTAAAACTGCGTTAGAGAGTTCTAATAAAAAAGTATATTTAGTAAAAAATAAAAAATAAAAATTAAAAACACATAAATACTTGTCACACTTAATCATAAGCACGTCAACACCTCAGCAAAGGTTCTCCTAGTGAGGTGTTCACGAAACATACAATATTACCCACACACAGTTTTACCTTCTCAAACCTACCTTACACCCAACATAATACTAAAAAAAAAAAAAAAAATCTTTTTGCTTACTGCTACTGAAAATTAACGTTTTGTACTCCTATGTAAACCTCTGTAATCAATTGTAAAATTGTGTATTCATGAATAGACATAAATAAAAAATAAAAAAAATACATACCTAATACCCTTGTATGAACTATGGACATCAACTAAATGTGTGCGAGTTTGTTTTGCGAAGAAATTAGTTTTTGTTGCTTACGTAACCAAAGTAAAAAGTAATCCGCTCGAATTAGAAAGTGATATAGATGATGTGATAACGATGAACGCTGGCTTATGTGCAGTGCGTTACAGTAACCTGAAAAAACAGAACAATGACAAAACAGAACATGATAACACAATAAGTAATAGGTTAAGTTAGGAGTTTTCTTTCATTTTCTTATCTGTTCTATTTGTCACTGTATTGTTTTTTCACTGTTATGTTTTGTTACTGTTTTGTTTTGTCGTGGAACAGTGAATTACAAGGTCTTTCGTTTCACGGGGCGGTACACCAGATGTTTAGGTGTTCACAATTATTATATCAATCATGTGTCTATAATAATTGCATATCTTGTGAAGGAATGATTGGTTACTTTTGGACGTCCATTTAACAGTCGGTTTAATGGGCTTCGGAAGGGCTAGCTGAAACAGCAATGAGATGTGATTGACAGGAAAATTGATATCATATTGAGTACAGCGTTTAAAGAAAACAATTTTAGAATTTAAGTTTTTGGGAAGAGTCCATGTTTATAATGCAGACATGAACTCACTAAGAAGATTGTGAGTTGTGACAAAAATAGAGCCACCTCATGAGTCACGAGTAATGCTATGTGAGATGGAAATATAAATAATACTAGCTGGTACCCGGCATGCGTTGCTAAGCCATTTAATAAAGAAACGTTTCCACGGCAACGATTTGTTTTCGGACAATAGCAATAACTCGCTTTTGTTAGCGATAGAAAACGTGTATTAAATATAATATACTAATATTTATAATTTCATAACGCCAGAACTAAGCATTATATACAGCTTATAGTACTCGCATATAATTTAGCTTTCTATAGGTGGAAGAATTTTAAAAATCGTTTTATTGTTTTATGCGTGAAACGGTAACAAACAAACACACCCAGTTTCGCATTTAAACTATTACTGCTAGCTTTTACCCTCTGCTTCGCTCGCATGGTATTAGGGGGAAATTACTGTAGCGCTTGCATTTATCAATTATCCCCCCTCTCCCCCTCCCCCACCCTCCCAAATTCCATACATTAATTCCCAGTAAATTCAGTTTTTAAACAGCTCGCGTGCCACCTAAATTTCATAATGTCAGAGTAGTAAAAAAAAGTCACCAGTAGTAAAAAAAAGAATTATCCAATCTGGTGCAGTCGTTCAAGTTATGCGCGTACAAACATTTCGGAGATTTATTTTTATTTAAATATGTCATAAGCTTGTCCAAAAAAAAAACAAAACATATTCTAATATTTGAATTTTCTGGAGCAGCAGCCGATCAGTAGGTAGGGGGCTGAGTACTTACCAGCATAAAGCCTACAAATATATCAACATCGTTTCCATGGCAACGATTTGTTTTCTGACGTTTGCAATAACTCGCTTTTGTTAGCGACAGAAAACGTATAACAAATATAATATATTAATACTTATAATTTCATAACGCCAGAGCTTACCACTATATACAGCCTACAGTCCTCGCATATAATTAAGCTTTCTATTGGTGAAAGAATTTTTAAAATTGTTTTATTGTTTTATGCGTAACAAACAAACTCGAGCAGTTTCGCATTTATAATATTAGTATGGATTTGTGAATAAAAATATATTTTCGTAAATTGGAAAAATATCTTTAGAAGGTAGAAAATTTAAAGTGCGTTTTATTTCTAACCAAAATTTCTCCACGTTCATAATATTTTCCGATCATTTCGAAGATATGTGTCAATCTATGGAACCCCATTAGCGAAATTCGTACGTACGTGCTTTACACAGCACTAAATCAAGTAGAGTTTTTTTATTGCCATCATTAAAGTCCCAAGTATTCGAAGCTCGTCAATTAAAATAAACACATAAAGCAAACTCAGGGGAAAAACTAAAAATTACTTTCGAAAGGTGAAACATTCACATTCAACGTATTATAATAATGCACTTCATAAGGATATTTCAAGACTTAGGTAACCGACAGACTTTAACCACGATTCCAGAGCTTATTTGAAGTAAAAAAGTGTAGATGGCATTTTGATCTCAGCTAACAATTTATTTCTTAAAAGTCCGGTCATGTGCCGATTACGCGCCGGCGCGCCGAAAAAATAAAAAAATAAAACTTTTTGAAATGCGATTTTAAACCTTATGTTTAAATAAAGTGTATGAAGGACAAGGTCAGAATCGCTTGCGGCATTCGTGTTCTTGACTTCCGTTCTTGACAGATATAAGAAACACACCTAGCCACTCGAATAATTATTTATGAATTTATCTATGACTTCCCAAATGTAATTTCTCTCGCGATTCGAGCTGTCAAACTGTTGGCGTCGTGGGTCATGAAAATATCGATAAACCTATCAATTTGTCAAATAAATGCAAGTAATGTTGTTTTTAGGCATAGTTTATTGTTCAAGGAACGTGTTTCGGTAAATATTATATACGATAGCATAAAATAAACCCACAAAAAATTACGTCAATGTCAAAACATCGCGAAATTTTCGAGTTTCCTCCAGTGGCACGTCACAATTGTCACATCAAAACAAAAAATCTTTCTGTTGCATATCGCCATCGGATTGTTTATAAGGCCCACTTGTACCATGTGGTACACACAGCAATAGACAGTACCTGGGGGTGGAGGATTTCCTCGGCTGACCATTGGCGATATATGTCAGAAAATAATATTTCTTTATTGAAAAAAGTCACCGGAGACCGAAATACCATTTAAAATTTTACTTCAAATAAAATCACGGTAGTTAACCCCTCATAAGGTCAAAATATTTCCGCTTTGCCATAAAATCCAAATAAATGGTATATTTCTGAAAGCATCCGAAAACTAAAAACTGTTTTTGAAAGGTGATGAAATACACATCATTGAAGAAGAAGATAACAATAAAAATCTAAACGAAAATATGAAAGAGAACAAGACACAGAAAAACAGAAAAAGATAATGGGACGATTAGACGTCCCGGTTAGACGAGAGGTTCTGGGTTCGTGTCCCAGTTGCGACCATTATCTTTTTCTGCTGTTCTGTGTCTTTTCTCTTTCATATTTTCGTTTAGATTATTATTGTTATCTTCTTCTTCCATTTTATATTATTATTTTACATTGATGGGAATAACCTTCAAATGTTAAACGTTGTTATAAAAAGAGAGTTTTTCTTATAAAAAATTAAATATAGTATTAATCATTATTATAATACTATATTTTTTAAAGCAAACATAAAAAATAAAAAAAAAACAAACAAACATAAAAAAATTAAAAAATGGATAACCTTGCGTTTTTTCTAACTAAAATAACTAATAATGAAAAAAACACATTCGCACATTTATTTTATTAGGCAAATGTATTATAAACATTATCGTCAACTCACTTTTTTGTCGTTTCATTTAGTTTGTAAATATAATTAACAAAAATTCACAAAGTTTCATAACTTTTGATTTTTTTATTTTTTATTAATCTATTTGAATATGAAGCTTGGTGTTTTCTCTTTCTAACACCGTTAAGATCGTGTTTCTAACCACGACAGTAAGGGAGACACAACGGTTTCTATGAAACCTATAAGAGTTGTTCCGAAAACAGAACCAATTAGCCTGAGGGGTTAAATAAAGTGTGTCGAGTAAACACCTTGTCTAGGTGCATGCAAACATGGCAATGATTAGTTTGCAAAGCGAAGGCAATTATTACTGGTGAAATATGAATTCTTGTTACAGGTTGGTTGGTGTAAAGAACAGCCCACTCCGTGAAAGTGTTGCCAATAAAATTTGCACTCGAGTAGTGCCTACAATCTGAGCTTTGTAAGACAAGCTTCCTACGTCCGGAAAGCTAAACAATGGCTTCATAACTGATTGACAGCCGTCAAGTTGCCGTTGAAAGGCTCTTAATTAATTTGAGCTAAATAGTTGGTAATATGAGAGAACGTGTGTGGGTCTGGATCAATTGAGTATTTTTTTGTTGATATGTTGACGCATTATTTTCAAATTGTTATTCGAGATTTATACCTGATGAACATCGTAAACTCATTTTTAATACCCCCAAATGACCGTCTAATTTTCATTCAAAAAGGCATTGTTTTTTTTTTGTAAATACTTTAGTCCTGCATCACATTTTTAACACGAATATTTTAATATGTATGCAGAAATTAGGAAACGTTCACCAATATTTTATTGAATTCACTAATGATACATTATATTATAAACGTTAGTTAAGTTCGTGCCGATAAGTTTTTTTTTACATTAATTCCACACAGGAGGCCCTTGGGGAAAATAACCTCTCTCAGGACCCATGTCATCTTTGGGGATGCTGTGAGGTAGTAGTAGTCAATCTAATCTAGTTAATTTGTAGGTAGCTGTGCTCCAAGATGTTGTATTTTAGTTTATAACACCTAGTCAGCAATAATTATATTTTTGCAATCGATTGTTCATTCTTTCTTTTGGCGATTAAAAAAAAAGTTTATAATTTTCGATATCATAAATCTACTCAAATTTTCAAGATATTAAATATTATATTATTTAAGTATTTTAAGTGGGCTAGGCAGATACCTACTTGAATGTGCAGAAATAGTGGATACAGTTTTTTAATTGTAGAAAAATTAAGATCATGCGCTTCAATAAAAAATAATTCTCGTTGAAGACGAAGATATTTTGTATTAACAAATCTTAATGAAAAATGTGAAAGAACAACACACAAAAAAATAAAAAAGTCAACGTTCGAAACTGGGACTCGAACCCAGGGACGTCTTCACGGGACGAACGCCGTAACTAATTCGGCCACTGAGAACTTTATTTTTAAGTCATTTTAATCCCATATTTCAATTTTTTTACATTTGCTCAACATAGGAGGCCTTGAGAAAAACAATTTCTCTCGGGGCGTATTTCATCTTTGGAGATGCTGTGTGGAGGGTTTTTTTAAGGAAGGAGAGTTCTGGGAAGGAAGAGGGTTTAAGGGGTGGAAGAACTGGTTTGTAACCTAGCTAGTGTTTCGGATAAATATCACCAACCTACCAATTTTATTTACATTGAAAAACCTATTGACTTTTTGAGAGATCCTGGGTTCGAGTCCCAGTTGCGACCGTTAGCTTTTTAATTTTTTGGGTCATTTTATTTTTTATATTTCATTTAGTTAGTATTATCTTCTTCTTCAATGATATATTACATTGATGGGAATAACCTTCAAAAGTTATTATAAAAGAGAGGAATTCTAATAAAAAAAAAATTAAAATCTTATTTTATTTTTGCACAACTGAATTTAAGGCAAAAAAGGAAACGAAACAAGGATTGTTTAAGGTAATTTAACATCGATTGCGGATTTAGAATAAGCCGAGTGGTGAAATTCAGAGACAGTTTACGCCCGGGTTATATTTTACGATACGATTTGATGAAGAATAAAAGTGGATATGGTGCCGTTAAATAATATTCTTTTGGTTTCAATAGCGGAGAAACCCGCTTGACCAGTCGAGGGTCCGGGCTCACTCCCGGGAGGGGATTTAATTAAACGTTAATACCCGCTGCGAGCGTGGGTAGGCAGAGATTCCGAACACAAACGCAATAAAAGATATTACAGAATTACCATGTCCTCTCCGTGTCACCAACACATGGAGGTAGAGGCCGTTGTTTTGTGCCAATAACAATATTATATCCGCTATTCAATAAATAACGGGTCAATGGCACCGTACCACGAGCGGCGATTGTATGCGGGCAGCGTCAAATTGTCATCAATCGGTTGTTTTTTTTAAACAGGGATAACCTTTTAGGCGAAAGAATTGTATTACGTGGTATCGCACAAGAATTCCATCTGTCCGGAACCAGTAGACGTGTGGTTTATTCATTTGGGGAAATTGGGGAGGGGAAGGAGAATTATAAGAGGAAGGCTCAGAAGGACATTGTAATTCAGATCTAGTAAAGAATTCTGAATGGTAGTCTTTCATCGGGGAATTTTATCATTCAAATTCAAATCGTAACTAAACACATTCCTTTTAAACAGATGTCATTACACCTTAAATGAATACCTCACATAAATAAAACACCTCTGTTCTCATTTGTATCATTACTATATAACATGTAATTGTTGGGTTAGCTTGAAGAAACACGGATCTACCTATAAGTTACACCTACCCAAAAATATCCCTCAGGGCCTATGTCATCTTTGGGGATGCTGTGTGGAGGGTCTTTATAGGGAAAAGAAGGAGAGGAAGTTCTTGGAAAGAAAAGGGAATGAGGGGTGGGTAGGAATCTGGGATCAATGTGTCTAGGAGTGAAGGGCGTATGAATCCATCTCTCCCAATGCGGTGCAAGGCTATGGGTCGAGAGAGACCGACTGGAGAGGTCTTAGATCCTAGGTCTTTCCTTAGGCCTTCCTCAACCAATATCTCCCGATCCCGCAACGCAATAGGTGGACAAAGACATCGGCCGCCAAGACATTGATAAACCTCACCCCACGAACCCGGGCACCCCCGCCAAGTCGCCAAACGTAGCGATCCACTTGGGGTGACCTATGGCAGGGTTATTAGTTATCCACATTGGTACACATACCCGCCTAACAACATGGAATTTAAAAGAATAAAAATCGTGAATTCAAAGTACCAGCCATAAAAGTTCTCCTAAAAGTGCTTTAATTGACCCAAACAATCGCATTATAAATTAGCATCGCATAATTTATTTTCAAACGATCGAAATAATTGCACCCGCGGCATAAGAAGCAATAATAATAAATGTCACGTATGCCATGCGCTACATTTCCTCGTAGAAATAAAAGCAGCCAAGAAATAATAATAAAGTGGCGGAATAACGTCCATCGCGGCGACCGCCCGCAGATCGGCTTAATTGCCACACGGCTCAGGTATTTAGTTAATCGAATAATATTTTGGTTTTATGATAAAGTTGCGATGGTGTACCGCTTTAATCAATGGGGCCGCTTTCCATTCACAGGTCGGACAGGCATTACTTATCTTGCCTCACTACCGTGCAGAGCCGGATATTATCTCCAGTGATTTAACCCCCAGACTACCGGGGATTTTTAATTCATGCTGGGCTACTGTTAATTATATGCCATAACGATAAACTGCTGTTCAAATTTTAGTTGAATTAGTTGTTTGAATGGAGGAGATAAAGAAAATTCCAAAGCATTCAGAAACATAAATGGCAAACGATAATTTTTTTTATCTAGACAAACTTATAATAAATTATTATAATTATGTAGGTGTGGTACTAATTAAAGCAAATAATGTATCTTTTCTGTCTTACCAATGTGATAGAAACCTGCCTTTCTCTTACCTGAAACAAAAAAAGGAAGCAATAATTAATGAATTTGATAATATATACGTATTTTCCGATCCAATGGAACACAATAACAAGAAATAGACAAAAATGAAAATAAAACTTAGATAATTTTGGGTGTAAAATAACATCATTTGGGATTAAAAATTTAATAATCAATGAGGAATTGATCCATGATAATTTTAATAATAATTCTAATTCCTGCCTAAATTTGTTCATAAAATCAAACAAACACCCAAAAGCCTTTACTTGCTATGCTTTTGTATAGAAAAACACAATGATCAACAGTAGGTACGTTTGAATCGGGTTCACTGCATCTGGAATGCACGCACAGAATAAATGTAAACCCTAGAAATGCGGGTGGTTCAAAAGTCTGATCCAAAAGACGTAGCGCGTGCTAAATGGGCTAGAAACAAAAGGTACGAAGTCAGTGGCGACATTGGTTTCCATTCGAATCTACATAGAAGGCGATTCTTCATTTTTCTTTTATCTATTAATTGGTTATAAGTATGGTTTTTTTTTTATTAGGATGTTTAAGAGTGTTCAGTTATTGACTAAACATTATTATCACCCCCTGAAGTTTTTCAGTAAAGTCGTGAAACACGTTTAAATCTAAGAGGTACAACCGGAAATATTTCATTTTTAAATCAAAATCTACAAGTAGTGTCGACTCTTTTCAACCAAAAAATTTAAATTGATTTCGAAAGATTGTTATTTTATCTAGTAAAGTTGTGTTTTAAATTTTGAAAAAAATTGTCTATTTTTACTATAATGGGTTTATACCGTTGGTAGATTTGTTACATTTTCAAACAAAATGTTGTATTATGCAACACGCACTTCAAATCACGTAATCGTACAGTACAATAAATCAACAATTGATCTAGGAAAGCTACTATTCAGTATTTTAATTTTAGTTCAAATAAAATCATTAAAAAAATCTACGCACGTGTTTTTGTGACGAAAATGCTTCAGTTTGTCTATTTATTTACGGTCTTGTATTTCAATTTTTTTGCACACTTAATTTGCTTAAACATTATTGAAAAATTTTAAATATTTATGATCAAAAAATAATAACAAGAATCACATAATTTTATCATCACGCGTTTAAGCATTTTTATAGCTAAATTAAAAGCAGGTATGTAAAAGCAAATGAAATTAAATGATTTCTTCAAAATTCTCAAATTCACTTTGTGGCGCCATTATTAATTTAATGAAAACAAATAACTTTGTTAAACCACTATTTAATTAACAATATCAACATGTTTCGAAAACTATGTTTTCTTCGTCAGGATAATAAGTTAATAAAAAATAACAAAAGACAAACAAGTATAGACTAATTAGAACATAGACAAAATATTAGAAAGGAGAGGTGATTAATTACTTAAAATATCATAAAAAACAATTATATAAAATAAAATATAAAAAATTATTTTAGGATGGGTAAAAAATTACATTAACATAATAAAAAATCTTTTAAAACAAAACAGGAAGTCTAAATAACAAAATAAATTATTAAAAATATAAGTTTATATAAGAAAATAAATTTAAAAGATAGCTATTTTTAAAAAACATAAAAAATAGCGGTGTACACAAAGTTATTTGTTTTCATTACAAAAAAAAAGAAATTAAATGAAATAAAATCGACATAGAGTTGTAGAATATATGAGAATACTCAATCTTTCTCATCGGAACCGCCCTACACAATTGCAATGGTACGATCGCAAGATCATATTTCGACGAAATTTGAATTCCAGGTCGCTGGTTAATGGGCCTAAAAGATATAATATAATAATGATCTTAGTATAAAGGTAACAATGATGATTTGTAGTATAATAACTGTCAGAGACATACATATGTAAAGTCCACGTGGCTGCGTATTCCTTTAGAAAATCGGATGATGGTGATGTTAGAAGGTACCGGGAAATGTCTACACCGCTGTTGGGCGGATCGGGCCGGACAAAGTTTTAATGAGGCGCAATTCTAATAGGGCTCCCACACCCCAATTCACCTTAACAGCCCTACAGAATAAGCTCAATTAAATGACCTACCCAACACCCAGAATCCAGCAAGAGCCGTGATACGTTATTTCCATTGAAATTTTTAAATAACTGGGTATATTTCAACGAATGAATAGTACCTACACATTGATATAAATATACATGACTAGCTTTATTATTTTTTTTTCTTCTTATTGAAAGAGAGACGGAATAACCTGACGTTATTTGAAAATCTCCTACTACAACCACGGTAAGCGGAAAATGATGCTTATGTCGTGATGGAGGACTTAGCCAGCCGAGGAATCAAACACGCAACGCATGAGACCCAAACGCGATGCCAACTCAGCCATTGACCGGCAGGCTTCATCCGATTTCAACGTTTTTACGAATAAAACAATACAGATTATTTTAAAACTTCTACTAAAATAAGAAAAGTAAAATCACTTAGTGGCGTCATTTTATTTGAAAAATAATTATCTAAATCGGTATCACAAGTATTTCAGAACCAAAGGTTCCTTCATCAAAATACAATGCACACTGGTAGAACTCCATTTTCACATATTTTAGGATAAAAATGATTAAATATAGGTCAAAATTGGTGGAACTAAAATGGAAAGGTTTACCAAACTAACCATCACGCCGTTTCGAGCAGGGGTAGGCAAAGAGCAAAAAACTCGATCTTGGCAAACACTCCTAGCCTCATTCACATTCATACATCGTCTCATACATGCTCTTCTATTATTCTGACTCTTGACATGACCCGACTCAAGTATCTGATTCACTTGGTCGTGCCATGTCTTCCTCAGGCGTCCCCGACTTCTTCTACCATTCACATTTGCGTCATAAATTCTCCTTACACTCCTTTCCTCGTTCATTCGCTCTACACGCCCAAACCGTCTGAGCGTCCCTTTCTTAATCTTACTCATTACGCTTGCATATCACGATCGTACATCGTTTTATCTCACATTAGTCTCAGGGATCTCATATCTACAGCGTTCAGTCTACTTCAATCCTTCCTCTGCCAGTTCCATGCCTCACAGCCATACATCAGGAAAGGTACCAGCACTCCATTGTGGATGGCCAGCTTCGCCTATTTGGTCAGATTTTTTTGACGCCAACGGCGTTCAGTCCTCCACTAATGGAGTTACCTGCATTTACCCTTCTTTCAATATCTTTATCAGCCTTCCCATCACATAACATACTCCCCAAATACACAAACCCATCCACCTGCTCCAAGTATTCATCATTCACAACTATGTTGCACATTGTTTTCGTATTCTCTCTCTTTCAAATACCATGATACTAGACTTACTTACATTCATCATTAACTCATTCTTCATACATAGTTGTAAAGTTTTTAAGTTATAAATACATTGTAGACAGCATAATGTGGAATTTTGTCTGAGATATCCGTTATTTCATTGGTAATTTTACAGCTGTAAACATTTCTTCCGAGGAGTTGAGAAAAGCTTTCAGATAAAAAATGAGGAAATATACACAATTGGTTTTGCATCCGAAATAACCTCAAGGTTTGAAGTATAAGGTCGTATTTTGTATTTTCGCAGATAATATCGGAAACACAAAAAGCCACTAAGCACGTGGGAGCAGTGCCATCTTGAAATCCAGATGGAACGTTGGACACCCAGTGAGTGTCGGAGTTTAATATATTTCCAAATCGCAAAAAATCATAAATGTTAAAGAGCTAGTGGGCCCGGCGGAGAGTGGCGGGAGGAGTGAAATGTATGAATAATTTAAAGTATTAATTACTTTGATGCAAATAAATAACACAACTCGTTTGAGGAGAAGATAATGTAGGTAACTGCTTGTGCCAATGTTCAAATCGGCGTTCGTTTGCAACGTGTTTGACAAAAAAAAGAGATAAGCGAGTTAAACCGGTCAAAAATTGTGAAAGGTGTCGCAAAAGTCATCACCGTACAAAGTACCGTCGCCGTGGAATCATTTATTGGATAACCAATATCCCTGCCAGTTGTTCGCTACGTTTGGTGACTTAGTAGGGGTGGCCGGATTCACGAGGTAAGGTTTGTCTTGGTCTTGGCGGCGGAATCGTTTGCCCAACTACTGCGTGGCGGGCCGGATCGGGTGAGACTGGTTGAGGGAAACCATCCGGACTCTCTCGACCCCCAGATTCTTACCCAGCCCTCATAAGAGTGGATGTTGTGCTCAGTGTACAACCGCTCGGAATATAGTTAGTTACAAGAAGGCTATAAAAACGTCTTAAATAATTATTAATGTAAAAATTATAATATATTATTCTTCTGCATCAATCATGACAATCATGGGATCTTTTTTTTTTTATATGAGCTCCACCCAGGAGGCCCTGAGGAAGACAATTTCCCTCAGGGCATATGTCATCTTTGGTGATGCTGTGTGAAGGGTTTTTTAAGGAAAGGAAGGGAAGGAGAGTTCTGGGAAGGAAAAGGGTTTAAGGGGTGGGTAGGAATCTGGGGTTCAGTGTGTCCTGGTCATCCGCCTCCAAGACCTAGTCAAACCTCACCCCATGAACCCGGGCACCCCTGCTAAATCACCAAACGTAGCGAACCCCTTGGGGTGACCTATGGCAGAGGTGTTGGTTATCCAATAAAGGTCCCCGGGGCGGCGGTACCCATTCCCGCCTCCCAAATTGAAATCTACATATTCACATTCGCTAAATTTACTCCATGGTAATAGTTGCACTATATTTTTATGAATATGAAGTGTGTAAAAGCCCGTATTGGTGTATGACCATTCTTTAGTTTTTTAACCTCATATAATATAAATAATTATTTAAAATCTAGATTCAGATAACTTATTATTGAATTTTTAAACCTATATTCAGATCCATCATTCCATTCAAATTAGTTAAAGTGTTTTCGTTTTTTTTTACACGGCAGGTAAGTAAGCAGTCAGGTAATGTACTATCTGATTGATATCGCGGCAGCCACCTCGGGGCCGACTGCTGAAAAGAATAAATTACTCTAATCGTTCTACTTAAAAGGTTTTGCTGGTGATGTCAGACCGTGTCAGCCTCTCGGAGGACCATTATGGGAGATAGCTCTGACTGGAGAACACTACAGACTGTGGAGGTATGGAGTAGGACTATAGTGGCCCACGCACCGTTGAATCGATGGCAGATGCTTCAAAGCGATCTTGATTGTTGTAGAGACATCAATGCACTGATCCAAAGTGCTGAAGACAGTGATTTTAATTTGATTTTATTAACCTTTTTTATGTTGAAAATAAAAGGATTTTCTTTGAATTTTTTTAGGCTTACATTAATTGCACTACTTAAAATACTACTTAAAACACTTCTACTAATTGCACTACTTAAAATGAAAAAAAGCAACGTCAATATTATTTCTAATAAATAAGCAATTCGCCAATGCCAATTGTTTTTGATTGATTGTATTTCGTCCCGATAATTAAGTAAACCCAATATTCGAAATTTAATAAAAGTATATCGGGAAATCCTGCTAATTCGTGTCCCATTTATAAGGTCGCCTCTTCCTGTTAATTGATTCGTAATTCCTTCAATCCCGTTTTTAACCGGAATTATCAATAATTTGGAGAGAATGCCAAATAAATTAACAACATATTTTTCGCCGTGTACATTATTTAAATTTTGCTTTGCGCTATTTCAATTGCTGAAGATAGTTATTTTTATAATGGCGAGTCATTTGCAATATTTGTAATTCTTAGATCGATTGTTTTAGATATTATTAAACTGTAAATAACGTATGTCTTTTGTCTCGAAAGCATTTTATTTAACTTCGCAAGGAAGCGAACACGAAATGGAACAGTTCAAGTGTCCATAGATAAATCACTAAACCTTACGCCACGATTGTTCAGTATTATTAAACGACTGTTAAAAGTTTTAAGTTATTATGATATGAGCGAGTAGGTACTGCAATAATGTTATTGGGACGAACTTCTATGTACGTACGCTAAGATCGTTGGAATTGAAAAATGAAAGCAGAACTCAATGCAACTGCGCACTTTGCCGCTTTCGAAACTTATCGACAATCTCGTATGACGTCAATTTGACGACAATGGGAAGATATCTCGCCAATTAGCCTCCCCGTAGGTGTTGTGCATCGGGCGGGGGGTGGAGGGGTGGAGGGTTGGATGGGGGTGCGAGCAGTTAGCGCTGTCGCCGTGCCGTCTGATGTGCCTCCCCCGGCTTTCCCGGGAATATAGCAGCGCGAGAAGAAAGTTGGCTGAATGGCCGCTAATAAGATGTTATTGGGAGACATTCAGAAGGTTACTTCCGGCTGAACGCAATGTGCATCCGGTACATATTCATATTAAGTCACATCCAGACGAAACTTTCTCAACATTTTTTCAATCCTTAATAAAAGTTTTGTTAGTTTAATACCTATGATAATTACAAACGTACATTTTTTTTACGAACATATTTTTATTATTTTTTTTTTATGAGTACCAACTGCTCCCGTCTGGAGCCAATGAGACTATCGCATGCCCAATTGGGTTATGTTGTGAGGCTGAAGGTAGTGAGGAGGGGAAGGAGATGGGGAAGAGGGAGGTGGGGAAGTACCTGGCTATTCAGATCTGGTCACCAAACACAGCTAAAGCCATTTCAAGCAACGTTTCAATTCTGAATGGTGGTCTTACACCAGGGCGATACTAAGGGTATCTACCACTCTGGAACGTGCCGCAAATATATTACATTATTTTAAGTGAATTAATTGTGAAATAACACAAATTAATCAAATAAAATTTATTCGCCACACCGGGATTCGATCCCGCGATCTTCGGATTGCGAGTCAAGAGCTTCACCAATCGACCACGCCGGCCATGTAATAAATAGTTTTATTCTAACCTTCTTCTTTTGCCTTTTTATTGCTTTTCACCAACCCATTACACGACATGCTGATATGGACATACTGGTCCCAGCGAGAGGATCGTACGTGACGATATCGTTCTAGTATCTTCTATCTTTTTCGTTTTCAAACAAGATGCTTGAGAAGTAAAAGGACGAACGTTGATGACGTCAGTACGAGCTCTCGCTGGGATTCGTTAATAAAATCCTTTCTATAATCTATTCGTATAAATAAATGCCTAGACTCTAACGACCTAAACACTAGATTCCTACATGATAGCAATTTTATTCAAATATAATATAATCTTACAATTCTGATTAAGTTACTTAAAAAATAATTCTCATATAATTACTAAAGGAGGAATTTAGCGAATTCAATAAAAGTTCTCTTTAATTGAGACACTTGACACCTTGAGCGACACTTCAATTAGCGTTAATCGCATCGGAAACACGGTGTTGAAAGTTTCCACTTTACAGGCGCTAGGTACAACCGGTAATTCGTAACAACCAACCCCGTCCGAGCCGTGTCCGCCCCCCAAAAACTCCGAACCACGACGCCGTGAACGTGAACATAATTATCGCCTTGAAATGGGACATTAACGAAGTACCTAATTTACATATCGACTGAACCGAATGGGACGGTAATAAGGCGTACATACTAAATAGGTACAGGGTCGATAGGGCGGTCCCCGTCCCCGTCCCGTGCAAATGCAGGAAAACGGTTTACACGTAGTTCTGGGACACTTTACATTAAACGATTCACTCGAATGATTTTGGAACGTTCTAAATGTGTTCTTTAAAATTAGCTCTAGAAGAATTGTTTTTCAAGTGGAATGAAATGCAAGTAATTAGAGAAACAGTAGCTGATGCCTTTCTTTTGTGCGGTTTTGAGTATCGAAGGACCATGAGTGATGCGTGTTTTATGTTTGTGAAAGACCACTGCACAAGTTGATAATATGCACATAAAGGAGAGGAGAAGGGACTTACCGCGCTTCTATCCTGGCTGGGTTTATTGTGCACTTATATGACTAAATTGGTATGCGGTAAGCGGTATATTAATGCAGAGATGTTTATGCGGCGAGGGTCGATTAATGACTGATTTGGGTAATATAAAATGGCAAGTATATAGGAATGGGTAGGAAGAAACATGTGACAATACTAACTACAAGCACAGGGTCTATGATGTATGGAGATGTATGTAAGTAAGTGTATTGTGTAAATGCCCAACCAGTAACAAAATAGTCGTTATAGTGTTTCCTCATATGAGAAAGCCGTATGAGAAAGCCGGGAGTCAAACATAACGCTAGATTTAACGAGCGGGTTGACAACTAAACCCGGCGATTAAAAGAACAAATTGAGGACGACTACCGGATTTTATTCAATATTTATGTCCCAAACTTCGTAAAACACACAGAATGCAGGAACAACACTAAATTAAATGACACAAAAAAGCGCGCTCATAAAAAGCCATGCACGTGCAATTTAGCAGAAACAAATTGTGTGGACAGCCCCCACCGGGAAGTCGGGGGCAAGCTACTGCACTGCAATGCACTGGGCGCACATTCCCGTGCGCCACCGACCCAATCAACTAGATAACGAGCCCATTACGTAATATTACGTTATTCAGACAACGTCACTGGATTTTACGTTTTTTTTACACGGCCGCACAGCTTTCCACTTTTTATCTCAACAATCAATCACGTGACGCAATTTGTAATTATTGTGAAAAAGCCCGATCCATTGATAAAATAAATTAATCCCGTACTGGGAAAAGTTCCGAGTGGCGCGCAGAGCTCAGAGCACAGAACACAGAGCATAGACGGGGATGTTTTAATTGGAGCACTGCAGCGAAGAAATTATCTGATCAATTAAGCTACTATTTCGATTGTGTACTAAATTTGCACAAATAATGAATCATTTGGAAAAAATCAAAGCTGCGTCCCTTTATTACCATTTCGTTCATTACGAAGAGCTGTGTGAACTGCATGAACGCAGACAGGTAGACAGGTACTTAACGAAAAAACGAGCAAACAATTTCGCAATAAACCAGTAATCAAAATGATAATTACGGCTAAAAGAAGGAAATTAAATTGCAATAAATGAACATTTTACTGAAATATATGTCACTCATCCGCACAGTGACGTGCAATTAATATCGGATATTACAGAAAAAGAGGAAACATTTGCTGTCATCCGGAGCAGTGCACCTATAGTCTGTACATGTATTGTACATTGAATGCTCTCAAAATAAAGCGGGAACATTATTAAAAATTCCTTTGACAGAGCGGACCGTCGATTTGTTTTTATACAGTCTTGTCTATAGTGTATAGTGTATAGTATAGTTGCATGAGCTTTAATTAATAGTTGCACACTGGCTGGCATGTCATTTGTCCATTGTCTTTGATTGACACGTCCCGCCTGTTCCCGCATCGGGTGATCGGCTAAATAAAACCTTTCGCAGGTGACCGAGGATTTGAAGCGCGTGCAATGTTCACTGTGCGCTGTGCAGTCGCGTGTACCGTCAGTTTGTATGCGCTGTGTGTTGCGTGCATCACTTCAGTCTTTGATTCTCAATCGGCCCGTTATTTGTTTGCATTGTTAAAATTATATCATGAGAAATTTTTCTGATTTTTCTGTTTCTAGATTTTCGATTGAGTTTCGCTCATATTGTCTTCATTTAATTATTTATTTTTGAATTATCGAAGAAAGCAAACACTTTGTGGCTTGACATTTTACAGAATGGAACAAGTTCTTTGTTTTAAAACCACTTTATTTAAATTTATATTCGTCGACCGGTTTCGGTCGAACTCGACCTTCTTCAGGACAATAAACATATAACAGTTTATATGTTTATTGTCCTGAAGAAGGTCGAGTTCGACCGAAACCGGTCGACGAATATAAATTTAAATAAAGTGGTTTTAAAACAAAGAACTTGTTTCATTCTGTATTTATTTTTGAGGTTTTGTATGTTCTAACTTTTTTTCGTTCTTATAAAATTATGCCGAAAATAAATAAAAAACCTCTTTTTCGCTTACTTACCACGTGCAAATAAGTCGTTCGATTTCAAATTCTGAAGGCATGAGAATCGAAATATTTCTAGCATTTATATTCCTCTTAAATGGCATAGCAAAGCATGCCGGGTACCAGCTAGTAATAATATTTTTAGTACACAATTATTTTAATCCTATATTTGAAATGTGCGCACATAATAATATGGCTTTTGCGGTACATTTTTCAAAGCGACTGATGCAAATCCTGTGATTTTTCACGGGTATCAACTTGGTAACAACCTAGTTATTATTATGCAATTAATTTGAAGTATTGCGATATTGGCTCACAGCGATTTTCATCCAGATAAAATATGAATAAGGTAGTAGGTAGTTGGTTATCAGCCTGATTAGAGCTCGTTGGAGATTAATGTAAACAGTTAATGGTAATAAGGCGTGATAAGAATTAAACGGTTGCACTGTAAATATCATTATTATAACCAAGATATCGGCTTTATCTAAAGAAAGATAATAAATCGGGAATAAATATCGTGAGAGAAAAATATTTCAAGATAAGCTTGGAATCATGAATTAAATTCGTTGCTTCATGAGTGAGTAAGTCTGTACTATATTTTTAGACTGAAAACATAATTAAGAGAAACCGGCCGGTGTTTTGTTCGTACAAACGTATTCCCTAATTTCCTCTCTGGACTTTAAAACTATTGCAAATATTTTTAATGTAATTTAGATATCTATCTAGATATTGCTTTGAAAAAAAAGTACAAACATAGAAAGATTTCTTCTAATACAGTAGATAAAAAAAATCTTTATATTCGGTTCAGTATTGGAGGAGAAAAGTAGAGAATTTAAAACCTCGATTTTGACGATTTAATTTAGATATTATCTACCTGAGGTGCAATTGTCCCCATCGTTCAGTGTTTCAGGGGATATTGACAGCAGTAGTGTGGTAAAATACCTATTATACAAATTTCTCTGCGACCGAGTTTACTTTTAAGGAGATCCAATAGTAAAGGAAAAAATCTAAACCGGAATCCATGCCTTTTTCCGGGCGGGATTTAAAAGTGCAAGACTTGAGAAAATCTTTAGAAAGGTTGGAAAAAGTATTTGAGAGTTGGTTTTTAGAGGTTGATTTCGGAAAGGCCCGTAAAAAACATTAAAAACAAACTCCTTTCTTACGCATTGTTTATTGTTATAACAAGGAAATTTGAAATTGATTTCACGGAGCCAAGCGACGCGGAGTCTAAGGACGTCTATTCCCCATCGCAGGCGGAGCGGAACTGAAACAAAATGGGTGCGACAAATGATTGCTCTTACGTCGATGGCATAAGATTCAGTTTATAAATCCAAATTCGTCGAGTACCGGCTGTCTTGATTGTTGTCAAAAATAACAACGCGAAAATGCATACTTTATTTTATTTTGTGAAGTTCAGGCATAAACATCAATTTTTTTGCGATTATTAAAAAGAACTGAATTTACCACATTATACGCTAAAACCATAAAGTGTTTTTTTATAGAACTAATAGTTTTTTTTCTAGGTTTATTAAAAGACTATATTTTCTAGGTTTATTAAAAAAGGACCGATATTTTCAAAGGCCAAGATATGTTCTACACGCAGTATTAAAATGAAGCATCTAATACTTCGAAACGATCCAATTTTCAAAACAAAAATACATGATTTTGTATGATTTTGCATTACTTCGCATGGCTTCATCTTAAGTAAATTTATCATCTATAGGCGACCTTCGTGACAGAGTAATCATTTATTCTATTTCAAATCCCCGGAAAAATATGATTAATAATAATAACACATTATCAAAGTACATAGGTGTTTGATTTTTGACGCTTCTGAAATTGTAAATCTGAATAAGTAATTTCGAAGCATTCCCATCTTCTTCCCCTGCGTGCATTTTTTGTTGATTGTTACATCAAATTGTGTTATTTACAGTGCGTATATCTTAAAAAATACATTGATTTTTATATGAAAACTGTTCACCTAGATCGGACAGCAGACCCTTACAAGTGGTTGTCAAAAAACAGTATCCAAGCCTTGCAAAATTTGCTAAGGTTTATTTATCATTTCCCGGTATCAGTGTATATAGTGAGCGTATATTTTCTGAAGCAGGTATAATTTAAGAGGAAAAACGCAATCGTTTGGTATCAACAAATGCTGAAAAAAATGTTTTCATTCATTTATTAAAAGAAAATAACTTAGTTTACATCACTTTATTTATTTTATACTATCAACATGTTTCGTGAACTGTGTTCACTTCTTCAGGAATAAAAGTATACTTCAACACGTGAACACAGTTCACGAAACATGTTGATAGTATAAAATAAATAAAGTGATGTAAACTAAGTTATTTTCTTTTAATAAATAAATAATGACATCAAAAAGTAACAACCTTTTAGAAGAAGTTTTCTTCGAAAAATTAAGTTTTCATTCATCTTAACTTACCACTGATAGATATTAAGTATTAAATATGCTGATTTTTTGTTAAAATACTAATGTTTGTGAGTAATATTATGCGTCTTTTTTCATGATTTGGTAATCGATATTCGGCCAAATGGTTCGCAATATTCGGCCGAATACCGAATAAAACAAAAAAACAGCCGAATAGGCCGAATATCGAATAGTAGCTGAATATTCGTAGCATCTCTAATCGAAACCATAGACAAAAGAGTGTATCAATACGATATCAATTTTTAAATTGAAATTTCGAAATAATGTCTGGATTTTCATGAAAGATTATAAGTTTCTAATAGTTTTGAGAAGCACAGAATATGATAACGTTCGTGTAAAGTTTATTAAATAACAGGTCAATTAGATATTTTATTCTTAAACCACCTTGATGTGATTGTTATAATACGTGTTTGTTTTTATTGTTTGCACGAAGGTGGAAAATCTTAAGGTCAGATGCAGCTGTGGACGAAAACATTCAACTGTCTCAATAAAGGTGGCACGTCTAAAATATCTTAATTTAGAATACAAAGAATTGGTCGGGTTTTACACCCTCCCAGCTGTGGCAGAATACTACGATAGTGATCGAAGCCGCAGTAAGATGGCAGTCGGGACCGGGGGCGCATGACGCGTCACGCACGGCGATTAGATAATTAAATAAGAAACGTGGTCTGCATGAGACACCCTAACCCCCTCCCCCTCAGTCGCAGGGGTGGGTCATCCACACCTACCAGGAGACTAGAAGACCGGGAGGGCGGGTAGGTGAACCGTGCCATATTATTACGTAACTGAGAATCTCGTCAAGGAACCTACGTTGCAAAATGCTGTATTTTTTTGTAAAGTTGGTAAGCGTGTTGATGATAAATATAATACGATTAAAACTTTACAAGGAGAACCTAAACTGAGGTTTTAGATTAAAATTGATTGTCAATTGAGATTCTTAAGAGCCATTAACCAGCGGCCGAGAATTTAAATTTCATCGCACGATGATCTTGCGATTGTACCCTTGCAACGGTACAGGGCGGTTCCAATGAGAAACATTAATTATTATCCATACCAGCATTTTAACATAATGACTCAATATAAATTTTATTTCATTCCAAATTTGCTTTGATAAATATGATAAATACCCACATTAAAAAATGCTCAAACTCGTGATGATAAAATAATTAAAATTATGTTCTTTATGTAATTATTGTTTGATCATAAGTATTTATAATTTTTCAATAATGTCTAAGCAAAATAAGAATGTAACTTTTCTTTAAATATATTAGTTTGTAAGACTTCTAAGATCTTTTTTTATGATTTTATTTGAACTAAAATTAAAATTCTGAAAAGTAGGTTTCCAAAATAATTTATTGATTTATTTTACTGCATGATTATATGATTTGAAATGTATGTTGTATAATACAAAATTTTGTTTGAAAATTTAACAAATTTGCCAACAACCTACGGTAAAACCTACTAAAAATAAACATATTCTCTAAATTGAAGAAGAAGATAACACATAATCTAAATGAAAATATGAAAGAAAACAAGACACAGAAAAATAGAAAAAGACAATGGTCGCAACTGGGACACGAACCCAGACCTCTCGTCTAACCGGGTCGTGCGCGTTTTCCAATTTCGCTATTGCCACCTTCTGTCAAACCGTCATATTTGTCAATCTCATATTTCAAATATTTACAATGGTCCCAGTTGCGACCATTGTCTTTTTCTATTTTTCTGTGTCTTGTTTTCTTTCATATTTTCATTTAGATTATAAGTGTTATCTTCTTCTTCAATGATATATTACGTTGATTGGAATAACCTTCAAAAGTTATAAAAAGAGAGTTTTTCTCATAAAAAATTGAATATTTTCTAAAAATTTTAAAAATAGCTTCACTAGATAAAAAAACAGTCTTTCGTAATCAATTTATAATTTTTTGTGGAAAAGAGTCAATACGTCTAAAAGTTGATTTAAAAATGTCAGATTTCCGGTTTTGTCTGGTTACTCCTTCTTAATGACATTATCTTACACCGTACACCGAACTTCCCAGGAGACGGTGGGACTATGGAATCAATTTGGGGAAGGATTTGAGACTGAAAAAAGTAACCGAGGATAAGGAGGCAAGAGAGAAAGGTTGGAAAGAAGCATCTAAAGCACACATAAATCATAAAATTTCTATTTTTTATAAGAAAAACTCTCTTTTTATAACTTTTGAAGGTTATTCGAACAGCGAAATTGGATAACGCGCACGTCCCGGTTAGACGAGAGGTCTGGGTTCGTGTCCCAGTTGCGACCATTGTTTTTTTCTATTTTTCTGTGTCTTGTTCTCTTTCATATTTTCATTTAGATTATAACTGTTATCTTCTTCTTCAATGACATAAAATTTCTATTTAGATAAGGTCAGTGATATTCTCTCACCAGGGCGATACTGAATGTATTAAACTTTTTAACCAGGTTATTACGAGAAAGCAGTTGTTCAGCAATGCTGGTGTCTCAATAACAATAAGATGGTTCATACTTGTTGTAGGGGTATTTTTATTTTATGTAAATACAGTTTTAAGTGACCCATTCGGGTTCCTGTTTTAATGACGTAGATCGATATCTTTACGACCCCTTTCCAGGTGATTATAGCGTAAGGTAAAGATTCCAAACAATGCTCCAATTCGAAGAATGCACCGATTTACTTCATTTCGCTTTATTTCGTGCAGTAAAAATTCTACAGCACAACCATTAAGAGAATTATTTATAACCAAATTGTGTATCTTAAAGGCCAATTAAGACTCGTTAGGCGATGCCATAAAAGCTATAAAAATCCATAATTACACACACGTAAATATACACGTACTCTAGTACTCTTTACAAACTACCCGCCCTTGCGACCTTAAGGCAGTTTAATTTCATTAGGCCAGCTTTAGTTAAGTCAAATATTTTACCTCCACGTTTTAAAGATTAGACTTCAGCCACCCAAATCCTGGTTCATTAAATAATATATTAAGCAAGAAAGTGGAAAGGAAATTGATCGCAAAATGCAAAAAGGTACAGAGACGTTGTTAAGTGAAACTATTGTTCAAGTTCATTTTCAAGGACATTGTTGCTGAGTGGAAAGTTTCTGAATTATCGATAGATGGAGTTTGTGGCAAAGCAACAAATCCCAAGAATCATTAGAGCAATTTAAATCTTCAAAAGAAATAATGAAGACCACCTCGTTTGATTATTATTAATGAAGATGGTTAAAAGTTTTTATCGAAAGATTTTAATTAATCAACTTCATTCGACGAACACAACATCCATTAAACTAAACAGGCCGCCAAAATATGTGTTGAGGCTAAACACATTTCAATTATTAAAATTATTTAATCTTTGACGAAGATAATATGTATTTAAAACTGCCTCCTCTCAAAGAAAGCATTAAACAAACAGACAGAAAAAATAAAAACACAGATATACAAACGTATATTTTTTTAACATTTAATAATATAATTATTAATTTTTTTTTTTTTTAAAAGAAAAACAGTTCATTTATGAACAAGTTCTGCGGTGAAATTATTATGACGCTTGACAGCTGTTTCGCCGTCCGAAGGCATTTTCAAAGTGTGGTGAGGCAGGCCACTTACAAACGACCTATTTAAATTACGTACTTCTATATCGCTTCAATTCATCCTTAGTTGCAGCGTTAACTTTTTGTTAAATATATTTTAAGACATATCTTTATTATAATAATCTTAGAACACGTATGATTTTAGATTTTTGGGGTGTTATGCCGTGTTGTTTATTTTTGGGGAGTTACGCTGTGTTGCGCTACCTCCTTCTTTAGCCCACGTTTCGGACAGCATTTCAGTGTGACGGGGCAGTCCCGCTCATTCTCGCCGGGACTGCCCCGTGATAGTGGGACAAACTACAAATCTTTCTTTTTATATAATTTCTACGGTTTTAATCATACTTACACCTGTAAATATTTTTCTTTTTTTTTATTATTCTACTCTAACTAGATGCTAAACCAACAGGCGAACACATCTATGATGCGCCTTTATCTCGCTAATTACTGCAAATGTAAATATGCATACATTTTTCTTTCTTACTAACAATCATGCAAGCAGGGACATTGGAGGGTCTAGATTCGTTTAAAAAATAAATGTAGTTTCCATTTTACAAAAAAAAATTAGAATCTTGCGGGAGCCCTAACCCTAGCGGGAGGAAGGAGTAACCATCTGTTACAGGGCGGGTAAGAGGTGGATAACCTTCAAAGTGTCCATCATCAGGGCAGATGTGTCACCACACGCAGGAAAGCTTAAAACGGCCACCATTTTTAACCGGAACCGTTAACAAACAATTTTACAGAAAGATAAACTGCAAAAGCTCGAGTAATAACAGGACTTGGCTACGCTCAGTCAATAATGAGAATGCAAAATGTAGTTTAAAATAAGCGCAACCTCAGAAAATAATTAGGAACATAATAAGCTTCCTTTTGTTCGGACTTGTGCCTGTGATAGTACTCGTATAGGGTGGGATAGGAACGCTGAAGATGGAGAGGAGGTACAGGCAAATACTGTGGTTAATTAGTGCTGGGTGCTGGAAGCTGTGATCGCAGATCTCTTTCATTTACGGACTCCACTCGCCACAAATATTTCACTCATAATTAATCATTTTATAATGAAGTAAATCTTAAAATTTTCTGGATTTTATCTAAACTTAGCAACTGCCGATTTTACTGTTATAAATGGTGTCCCGAAACTAGAAATAATGCAAGCGGGAAACTGATGAATATACGTCACATTTGAAGTCGATTTTGTGGTATCATTTTTTTTTTAATTGGGCTTTAGTTTTCGAGTAAATCGAGTCCGAAGTTGGAACTTTTATGGTTAAATTTGAAATAATCGGTTGCTGTTTATTGTCTTTTAAAGGCGTTGAAAGTTGAAACGTAAAATAATTGATCCGGCTCCAATAGTTTTTTAATCCTTAAGTTGCCGAGAAAAATAGAAAAAAAAATCAAAATATCCAGAAGCCAGAAAATTTGATTTTTTGGTCGTGCGATGAAAATTTACCAATTTCCCACTTGTACGTAGTTTTTTGGCATAATTCGATAATATTTTGAAATGATTATCCACAAAAGTCCAAAATACTTTTAGTATCGCCACGATCAGATAAAATGTTCGGAATGACTAACTAATTACTTTAAGTAACTATTTGTTGGATAACCAATATCTCTGCCATAGGTCACCCCAAGATTCACTACGTTTGGTGACTTAGCAGGGGTGCCCGGGTTCATCGGTTCAGGTGAATTGAGATCTTGGCGGCGGATGCTCCTGCCCCCCAGCAGCGTGGCGGGCGGATCAGGAGAGGCCAGTTCGGGAAGACCTTTCACTTTTTCAGCTGGTCCCATCGTTTTGTATTGCTGCGCGAGGGATGGATTCATATATCCTTTACTCCTGAACGTATTAACCTCTAGATTCCTACCCATCCCTCGTTCCTTTTTACTTCCCAGAACTTCCTCTCATTAGCCTCCTGTGTGGGGTTAGTGTTAAAAAAAAGAAAACTAGGTTAAAGGAATCGGATAACTCTAACCCTTTCCATTCATTCTTTTCCTTCCTCTTTCCGCTACGTTACCAAAAAATTGAGAAACTGTACTTACCGGTTTCGTAGTTTCAAAGTTTTCAGAACTGGGACTTTGTAATAGCATTTAAAACATTTTTTTCATCGAAAATTAGTTTCTTATTCTAAGTAAAGGAACGTAACATGAAAATACTGTTATCACACGAGAGAACGCAACAATAAAAAAATAAAATAAAAACATAATTTCAACAGAGATTTAACGAAATAAAACTATTTCTACTATGGATAAAACTAAACAATGAACATCTTTCGATTTGTTATTATTTACAAGAACAACGGATTGCAAAATGCTTTCTACTCTACATAAATATGCACCCCAAAATAGTGGGTGGCCTTTACGGGGAAGAAAGGGGGAAAAGGGGAGTGACGGGAGGGTGAAGTAACGAGGCTCGGCAAGCAAACTTACCAGATAACTTAAATATCTCGTTAGTGCAGAACACTGACGTACATCCTACATACCAACTGTACTGTGTACTACCTACACGGGGTAGACTGGGATGGGGTGCAACCGTACCTAGCCCGTACAGCCTGCCAACTGGGAATTCGCAGGCAAGCTACCGATGGGGCATCTCCGGATGCCGTGAGACGGGATGATTTTACATCCAATTCACTAACAATCCACGAAAATTAATTACACGTAGTAATTTTTTAAAACACATGTGGTCGATCTTCTTTTTAACCTACATAAAGTTGTCTCCACCAGTTAGTGGAGAAAAATTCATCAGAACTACCAATATTACTATTTTATAATTATGTACTTAAAAATCTACTGTATTAAAGACGTAACGACTGTGTGCGTTTAAAAAAAATATATTTAGTTAAATGATATTGATACCTCTGGGACTCTTTTTCTGATTTTTCTGTTTTCAGATTTTCGATCGAGGTTCGCTTATATTGTCTTCATTTAATTAAATATTGCAATTTGAGGTTTAACTCATAAAGTTAAAATAAAAATTAAAAAAATATATACATGTTTATATTTTTGTAGTAAAAATTACGTTACAGAGTTGTAACTCCTCGTGATGGAAGTGTATTTCATACAAATCACAGTTGTCTTCTGCCACCTCGACTTGCGTATATTTTATAATGTTACAAAAAAATTATATGACGACATAAAATACAGAACTATTTTTACACTCCAAAAGGTATATATAACCTATCAAGTAACAGCGATTATTATTTTTAATGATGTTTAATAAAATATTTTTAAAAAATCTTAAAAACTTGTATCCTACAACTTTTATGTAGCACGTTAATTCTGTCAAGTGGGTTGTCATTCGAAATAGGTATACACGCAACTCGAGTTTGTCACCCCCAATAGGCATTTTAGGCCTCCTTTCTCCCTTGCTACAATTCCCCCCCTGAGATCCAGAGAGAATTCCTTTATGGCAAAAACAAAATGTGACAGAGTGATAAAAGTTATGTAGGTTAAGAAAAAGAACAACCCATGTATATTTTTGTTATTGTTTTTGGGGTGTTATGCCGAAACGTTGGCTAAAGAAGGAGGTAGCAAAACACGGCATAACACCCCAAAAACAATAACAAAAATACTTTTTGGCCGTGAAAACCTAAAAACATAACCCATGTATATATTCATTCACTGAACTCTAGCAGGTTTGATGACAATCAAATCGACGAACATTCGGCCTTTTTCAGATTTTGATCAATTCGTTTACTTTTCTAATTACTTGAATCTTTGCACATCAATCTGTCTCGTTACGAATCACATTTAGGAAGATCAAATCCTTGTACTACTGTACCGCCCACTATAAAATGTTGCTTTTGATTTCCAAAATACACTCATCAAAGAATGTATTTTATACTAATATTAAAATATATTTCAGGATTAAACACATATAACAAGTGTACACAATAATGTCCTCTATATCTAATTTTCTTAATAGACAATAAACAGTGTTAATTTCAAGCGACCTCCCAGGTAAGTATGGTCCTGTATACAATTTTTAAGAAGCATCGCGTTCATTGGTCGAGAAATTGTATATATATTTTCTTATGAACCGGTGGATGCAATTTTTAGCCATTAGTTGTTTTAATTGTTTGTCTAGTTTGTAGTTTTTCTAGATTTTAGAAATGTATTGTAAGTTTGTACAGCGCCCTTGAGGTGATTTTTCACAAAGACGGCGCAATATAAATCATCCAATTATTGTTATTATTATTAAGCATAGCAACATGATCCTTACGCTTCACAGTGGAGGACCGTTACGTCAAAATTCAAAATGGCGCTGTTCGTCGATTCGACCGTTATCAAATGTGATGGAAGTTTAAATCACCCTAACTTTAGTATCTACGTGAAATGGTTTTTTTACAAGGTGTTTCTTAATTGGCTAACAGTGATGAAATAAATTGAAAAAAGGAATGCTGAACAAATCCTAAAAATATTTCAATTTAAAGTCTGTTATACTTCATAGAGATGGTGTGTATAGCTACGTTACGTAAGTATGTTCACAAGAAATGTAGAATAAATAATAAGCTTCCATCGTATACCATACAAATAATTATTCCAGGAAAAGACGGGCTACTTAGGAAGGAGGAACTTCTTTGACATTCTTATCCAATTTGGAAGTATTAAAAATATGTTTACCAATTAACGTCATTAGGCGCCATCAAACGAATTATTTCTATTAGAAGTTGCTTAGTAACGCGCGAGTACGGAGAATCCTGTGTGGATGTCACTTTTACCCCGCCTTCCCCGATCCGATAACGGCGAAGGGGGGGAGGATTGTGTTCTGGGAGAAGGGGAGATTGGGGAGACTCGTACATCGGGGTAGGTGGCACCACTCGCGTCTCGTTTATTAGCTAACGATGTGGTAACTACAATCGTTAGAGACATGCATGTGTGCGATCTTGTTTGATACATTTCTGTGTAAGGCAGTATTCTAGTCTAGAAAAAAAATAATTTCTTATTCATATTTCCAAATGATAATAAATATTCAAAAATATCTCCTTAAAAGGTTTTTCGAAATGAGCATTATTTTGAAAGTTATAACCATTTTAATATCGCGGTTTACACGGAATCTAAGCAGAATCTAAATGGAACAAAATTTTATACGCATTTTTCTCAAAACTCCTTTTTTCGAGACGATTGTTACGGTTTTTACGATATCTCAAGCTCTACTAAAGCAATTTACTTGAAATTTGGTGTGAGCCTTCTCTGTACATTACTCTATCGCGCTAACGAAAACTATAACGTCTTTAAGTCTTTTTTATTTCAGACAGCCGCCATTTTGCGATTTTTTTTTTACTTTTCCTTAGTTCGGGCGTAGCCGCATTTGTTTGGATTAATAATAATTTTTTTTAGATTACTGGGAGGGTTGCAATCGTGTCAACCAGGGCGCGCCATTTTTTTGAGACCCACCACTTCAACACCGTGTAACTTTTTGAATTTTGAATTTTTTCGTTTGATTTTTTTAATGTACTCTTTAATGTTTAATACATATATGGTAAAGTAATGGCTGCTAAAATATTATTGTTTTTTTTATTGAACCTGAAAAAACACCTACAATTCATGTTTCCAGACTAGAATACCCCCTTAAAAAAACGAAAATAATTTTAAAAAGTATGCATGATAATAAATATGGTATTGATCCAACCCACCAAACGGCAGGTATATTATATATATTTTTTAAACTTCGCGAATATTCGGGGGCAATAAATTTACGGACTTAACGGAGGAACCAGTTTGAGAATTTATGATCGCTGGCATAGCCAATGGCAACTATTTGAGAACATGATATAACGTCACCCATAAATCTCGTTTTACTTAAATTGTAATAAACAAGATGTGTAACACTTCTTACGACTGGCGTTATAAAAAATAAGTTCATCAATTAACGAAACTGGATTCGATGAAACTACGGTCGTTCAACACATTCGATTAAAGATATTTATTGCTTTTGGAGCAACAGATTCCAAATGCTTTTGCTGGTTTAGTTGATTTATGCATTATGATAACAAAAAAAATCTATTTTTTAAAACTAAATACGATGAACATTTATATTTGACAGTTTATTTTACAGAACTGAGGAGGAATGCATCAATAAGCAAATAGGAATACACAAGGCAAAAATGTGTATATTCTTAATGAGCCTTATATCACCACGAATATAGGTATTAGGCATAAAAATCGCGTGGCAAACGAAGTCTGGGGTCGAATGGAGTTAAAGTGATTTTTATTTATTTTGTAAATAATTTTATAATAAAGAAAAAGGTTAACGAAAGAAAACTGTGGCAGATAATCTTAGCAGTAAAACCGCATTTTTAAAAAGTTGTTTTTTATATGCGTCCATACTTTTCTAATGAAAAAATATCTTTTTTAGTAGTTTGCGCTTACATTTTTTATAAAGTAATTAACAATTTTATTTTACGACATGCTTCAATTTATCCAAAGCATATTTCATTTTTTTTTGCATAATGTAAACCGATTCATAGTAAAGAATAATCGAAAATAGTAATTTCACATTAATAATAGAAGAGCATGAATGAGACGAAGTATGAATGCGAATGAGGCATGTGGGCTAAGACTGAGATGTTTGGCGGTCCGTCCTCTCTGCCCAATCTTGCGGGGACACAGCGTGAATATAAATATATTTTTTAAAGAAAGCAAACATTCCCGGGTTACGAATAACCCTAAAATATTTGAAAATCTCCTACTACCACCACGGTAAGCGGAAAATGTTTCTAGTGTCGTGATGGAGGACTTGGCCAGCCGAGGAATCGGAAACGGGACGCCTGGGCGGGATGCCAACTCAGCCACTGATCGATGATCGCTAACTAACTAACTAACCATCACGCCGTTTCCCCGCAGGGGTAGGCAGAGAGGACGGACCGCCAAACAACTCGATCTTGGCACACACTCCTTGCTTCGTTCACATTCATACATTGTCTCATACATGCTCTTCTGTTATTCTGACTCTTGACATCGCCCGACTCAAGTATCTGATTCACTTGGTCGTGCCATGTCTTCCTCGGGCGTCCCCGACTTCGTCTACCATTCACATTTGCGTCATATATTCTCCTTACAATCCTTTCCTCATTCATTCTCTCTACATGCCC
The DNA here is from genome assembly GCA_936435175.1 of Glyphotaelius pellucidus. Lineage (NCBI taxonomy): Eukaryota > Metazoa > Arthropoda > Insecta > Trichoptera > Limnephilidae > Glyphotaelius > Glyphotaelius pellucidus. The sequence goes on from OW386541.1 coordinate 1,828,603, forward strand.
AAACCGTCTGAGCGTCCCTTTCTTAATCTTATTCATTACGCTTACATCAGCCTTGCATTCTTTGCGAATCTCCACATTTCTCAAACGATCATACATGGTTTTACCACACATACGTCTCAGGGATCTCATTTCTACAGCATTCAGTCTACTTTCATCCTTTCTCTGCCAGTTCTATGCCTCACTGCCATACATCAGGTTAGGTACCAGCACTCCATTATGAACGGCTAGCTTCGCTTCTTTTGACAATTTTTTGTTGCCGCCAACGGCGTTTAGTCCTCCATTAATGGAGTTTCCGGCATTTACCCTTTTTTCGATATCTCTATCAGTCTTCCCATCTCTCGTAAACATACTTCCCAAATACACAAACTCATCCACCTGCTCCAAGTATTCGTCATTCACAACTATGTTGCACATTGTTTTCGTACTCTCTCTTTCAAATATCATTACTTTAGACTTACTTACATTCATCATTAACTCATTATTCATACATACATGATCGCGCGTTAACAAATGTAGGAACTGCACTTGCAAACTGCTTACTAACAACGTATACAGGGACACCGGAGGTCTAGATTCGTTCGAAATTAAATGTAGCTTCGTCTTTAAAAAAAAATTAGAGTCCTTGCGAGAGCCTTAAAGGAGTAACCATCTGTTACTTATACCAGGGCGGGTAAGGGGTGGATAACCTCCAATGCACTTGCAACAACTTCAAAGTATTGCCATGTCGAATTTCTTTCCGATAAAAATACTAACTTATTAATATCATAAATAACCACCAAACCGATAAATTATGTCTAATTCAATAATTATTATTGATAGCGCCGATAACCCTGCTGATAGCTGTTCCATTGCCTCGCTTCCGTTTTTTTCTGTGTCGGGAACCGTAACAGTCCCGATAAGCGTCGATAGATATACTAATTCGCCTTATCGGCTAACTCTGATAAGGTACCAAGGCAAACATCTTGCGATAAGGACGAGATAAACCTAAGTAGGTACTGCTTGACCTTCGATACTGGATGGTTCTTGGAATCAAATCATACAAAACGTTTAAAAATCTGTACGCTAAAGTAGAAAAACTCTCAAACGCTGAGATCTGGCATCATTGAATTTAGAGGTCAATGCATTTATTTTCAGCTTGTAGCCTCACATCCTCAAATCAAATCACTTCACTTACATATAATACCCATGTGGAAACCTGTAAATGGTACAATTGGATCACCATCACCATCCCATCCGCATAACCTGATGTAAATCTTCTATATTCACTAAGTTAATATACATCAGTGAAAACCTATTATTGGTTAAATAACTTACACATTTTTATCACACATTATAAATTATTGTAACTGTTAGTTTTCAAAATAAAATAAAATAAATATATAAAGAGCTACGTAGCTTTGAAAATTAATTTTAAATATGTATTAAAAAAACAGGGTATTCAGCCAAGCGATAAAGTACCTACCTATAATATAATATTTTTAACAGAAAATGATTGCAATTTTTTTTATAATTTTTTTTTTCATATGAATACCTTACAAGAGTTCCAGCTGCTCCCTACTGGAGTCTGGGGTATGTTGTGAGGCTGAAGGTATTGGGAAGGGGAAGGAGATGGGGAAGAAGAAGGTAAGGAAGTACCTGGCCATTCAGAAAGGCTATTCCCTAAAATTTGTGATAAGAGATCGTTCTCGCGCGAGAACGATCTCTTATCACATCTCTGTAGAAAATCACACAAATCTGACAGCACTTCTCGCGGAAGAACGATCTCTTATCACAAATTTTAGGGAATAGCCTTTCAGATCTTGTTACAGGACACGACTAAATTCATTTCAAGCAACGTTTCAATTATGAATAGGAAGTCCAAGTCCAAGGCTATACTGAGAGTATCTTCCACTCTGGAACGTGCCGAAAATATAATATGTATTTTTTTAAATGTATTTAAATTTTATACGTGCGCCCGCCGGGATTCGATCCCGGGGCCTTCTTAATAATCTTAATATATAAAAATGAATGTTTCTTAGTTTGTCCCTTGTGTGTTCCTAAACCATTCATCCGAATGTGATGAAACAATGGGATTTGATGTGCGCATGCCCGGGATGGTTTCTATACATGTGTAATAGTGAGCTCTGGAATTATGATTTTTTTTTTTAACTTATCACCCGATTGCGATGAAACTTTGGTGAGTTGTTATGCGCTCGCCCGCGAATGTTTCTATATAAAAATGGGTGTATTTCATATAGTTCAGCGGGGAGGGAAGGAGAGAGGGGAGGGGAGGCGAAAAGAGAACGGGGACGAATGGGAAAGGACACGCAGGGGGAAACCATTTCTTTATTTAAGTACATTGCAACTCATGTCGGGAACTCGCTAGTTTCTAATAAATTCAATTCGGGTGAGTCTACATTGTAACCACCAGCAATAAATAATTTGAAAGTTTCGTGTCATATTTCTCATCGTATTTTAAAGAAATCGTACGTATATTAATTAACTTGGTTTGTAAATAAAAATAATTATTAGTCTGGCTAAGAATGAGGCAGCGCAACAAGGCATAAAGCCACAAAAATAATTTCTTCAAACACAGCAAACTTCTTTTGTGGCACCATTTTAATACAAAATTAATAGAATAGGCACTTAAATTTAATCACCTTTAAAAAACCAACACATCAGGGTTTACGTTTTGTTTACGAAACATGTTGGTTTTATAAACATTAAACCTGGTTAAAACTAAGTATTTTATTAATTTTGAACAAAAATAATTCACTATAATAATACATTGGGACGTGAAAATCTAAAATATATCATCATCATAATCAAAATATAAGCATTTAATTAGGGTGGCTTTACACTGCAATTGCCGGTCCGTGGGAGGGTTCGTAGGGTGGGCCCAAAAAGCAATGTTTCATATTAGTTTGTTATCAGGAAATGTAAACTGCTGATACGGCCCCCTCTCTCCCCCACATTGCTCTCCTGGCCGGATTATGACGTCATTAAATCTAGAGACGAGAGGGTTCACTGATTACTCTGCCATAGTTCCGGATGCTGCGAGGAGGGCATTATTTGATAACAATGCTTGCGTGTGTGTGCGGCGTGTTCACAATACATACCTACTACATACAACGCATTTACGTGCATCAAGGCTCTCATAACAGGCCTGTAGACCAATTGATTAATAACCAATACTTTAAACTTTTTCTTTGCCGAGAACTGGGGAGCTAATGTTTTTTTGTCTTTTTATTGGACTTGTAACATTCATTCTTATAAAACTTTCACAAATGCAATAATAACAAAGCAGACTGTTATTATGTTGTAGTTTTGTTTAAAATTGTACTGCTTTTAATTGCATGTTTTCGGTTACTCTTTTTAAATATCTAATTTATATACACTTAAAATCTTCACTTTAACCATAGAAATAAAAATAAAAATTCAACATTATACCCACGCGCAGGCATCGCCTTTGTGGGATTTTTTGTTCAAACAATTATTTTATCAAGCTTTTTTATATACTTATTTCATGTGTCTATTATATGTATTGTAACAAAAAAAAAATTTTTTCTTCAAAATTCGCAAATAAATAATTAATGTAATTTTTTACCCATCCTAAAATAATTTTTATATTTTATTTTATAAAATTGTTTTTTATGATATTTTAAGTAATTAATCACCTCTCCTTTCTAATATGTTGTCTATGTTCTAATTAGTCTATACTTGTTTGTCTTTTGTTATTTTTTATTAACTTATTATCCTGACGAAGAAAACATAGTTTTCGAAACATGTTGATATACATAGTTAATTAAATAGTGGTGTACAAAGTTATTTGTTTTCATTAAATTAAATAAAAATAAAAAAATCATTTTTTTATATTTAAATTTTAATTTGATGAGTGGTACTTCATGGACACTACTTGTAACATATTTTCTATAATCTGCTATCCTCCTTTTCGATACGTCTGAATCTGTGCCCTTCACTTTGCGTGGTTGGACTAACTTGAACTACATATTTTTACCATGTCACATTTAACTTTGAATTATAAATATGTAGTAAAAATTGTACAGTATTTATTATACTGAACTGCCTCAGTAACATTTTGTTTTTTTTAGTGATAAATTGAAGATGTCTACGGACTCGATATAATAATCATCTTCCATTAGTAGTTTTCTCGATAGAGGAATACATATGACAGTTAGTCCCAAAATTTCTGCTGTTTAGTTCAAAACACACTCCTTGCACATTCACGTTCATAAATCATTGTTCATTTCATACCTGAGAACTTATAATTGGAATCAATTTACTTTTTAGATATAAATAATAAAAAAAAAAATAATAGACAGGGACCTAGGAGGAGCCTTGTCGATGCAATGGGTCCCCGACCCGAATAGGATGAAGATGATGATGATGATGAGATATAAATAATGAATGAGAAATCATTTTATTTTATTGCGATTTTCTTTTGTTTTTTTTTTATTGTTCGTATTTTAGATGCAAACATCGAATAATTAAGTAAAAATTAATGTGTTCAAATTTTTTATTATGTTTTTGTTGCTCGTAGGTATGCTCGAATTGTACCTACGAGTTCTCTAAAGTCATCCATGTGAATTTAGCGTTAAATATATTCTTATTTATTATATTGAGTTTATGCTTTATTTATATATTTTCAAATCTTTTTTATTTATGTTATACTGTTGTTATAAATGAAATTTGTATTTGATATGTAAAAGCCCAATAGGGCGTCAATAAATAAATAATTAAATAAATATTTAATAATATAATCATGTTATTGAATGACTGCAGCTGCATTGTAAGGAAAATCATGACACGTTTACTTCAGTAAATCTCAGTTCGATTCAATGGGTAAATATTGAAACATTTTTCTCGAGATAACGTTTTGAATTACGATTTTAAAATACATAAAATCGTTTGCAAATACGGGGAAAATAATTAAATATTGCGGGCACGCAGCTCCCGGTTAAACGCTCCGGAAAGTAAGCGGGAATTATTTGCGCAAAATATAAGTGAATAGTACAAAAGACGGTCGTTGAATATTTACCCACCGGGACCGGGACGCGTTAAGGTTGTAACCGCGCGGTCGTGGAACAAAAATCGCTTTATGGAATTATGAATGGGCGACGGCATTTCACTTTGCCGCGTCTCTCGGAAGTGATTTCCGCGCACGTCCGTGCTAGGCGTGCTAGGCGGCACCGCGGCGGCGGCGGGCACCATCTGCATCTGCCGCGAGCCGCGAGCCTCATCTGCCTGGCGACATTGTCTCGGGGGCCCTTTGATCCCGGTGCCACCTCATTTACCGCAATCGCATTCCGCCTCTAATTCGCCCATTCATCGGCATTCAGCCCTCCCTTCCCCTACACCTCCACCTTTCCCCCTGCACCTCCAAATAACCAAATGATCCTATTGAAACGCGGGAACCAAACTTCAAACGACTCTTAATTTATTTATTCGTGTCGCCTTTTCTGGGCGCCTCTGTTTATTTTCCGCGGGAGCTTTTTTAAAAGGGACAACGGTCTGTAATGGAGGATACCGCTTCCCGCTTCCGCCACCCGATTCCCGCCAAATCACACGGGCTCCGTCTCTGTCTACCACAGGCACAGTCTACACGGGACGGGACTCTAGAACTCTGGAACTCTGGAACTCTAGACTCTAGACTCCAGACACTAGACACTCTCTACCCTCTACTCGGCAAGTAGCGATGTTCATTTTTAAGTCCTTCTTACAATTTGTTGGTCTTTTCAAACGTAAGAGGTATTACGGTTTATAATACAGGGAACCGCGAAGTAATACGACAGAAATGAATATGAAAAGTGTAGGAAAATGTTACGAAGCTCTAAAATAATATCATACTTATCATTTCAAAAATGATGTTTTGTGGATGTGTAATGTACGGTGAACTATGCATGTTTATACCGTCCGGGTCTAACCGCACACGGGAACCTCGTATGAATGTCGGCAGTCAAACAAGGTTAGTCATTCGGCAGGATAACGAAGGCACCATTCACGGCAGCTCGGCCAGGGCAGGCTAGGGCGGGGAGGAAGGCGAGGCTGCGGGCGGGAGGAGAGTTGACCGAATAACGTCGCCTGATTGCCGATTCACCCGGCCCAATTGGCTCGATTGATAAAGTTAAAGCGAGGCCAGCCGGTAACGAAGCTCCTTCACGTGGTGGCTGAGGGCGGGCGGCGGGGGGGGCAGGGGGCAGGGCGGGAGGCACGTGCGAAAGGCGGGAATTCTTCGCGGGATCGGAGTTTTCCCGCCGCGGTGGGCACATCGCACGTCGCACGTCGCGCCCGCCGCGCCCGCCGCGCCCGCCGCTCGCTGCTCGCTTGACGAACGGGGAAGTAATTTGACAGCAAACATCGCGCGGGCGCCGCGATTAGATTACCAGGGCGGGAGGCGGCGGGGATGACGGCTCTTAATATCGCCAGATTATTTTGCCCCCCGAAGGACGTGGGCTGTCACAGACGTCGCGGCGCTCGTTAGGCAGCCGCCCATCCCCGCCCGCCCTCCCCCCGCCCCCCACCCGCAATCACGAGGGATCACGTCTGCGGCGGCCGCTTGTTACTGTTGTTGTTTGCGGCCGCCCTCGAAAAGCGTGCATGTTAAAGAAGACATCCTTAAGACATCACCGTTTCCTCGGTCTCATTTTACATGTAGGTATCTTCCTTAAATCTACAAACCGCCTACGTTTGGCTTTCCTAACTGTATACAAGGTCAACAATGAAACTAAAATATATAGTGCGACCTGGAGAACGCGGCAATGGAAATCATTGACTTAAAAATACATTTTTTTAAACTAGATTAAAGACCATGCTACGAAAAAAAACTTTTTTCATATTAAAACAAATGTATAAAAAAAAAGTCTTATACATATTTACTAACAAAAGGCTATCAGAGTAACATCTCTCCCATGCATCCTATACGCCATACAGACATCTCTACGAGATGATCTAGTTTCCCTAAACGAGCGCCGAAATATACCAAACAAAAAGGCATCGGAAAAACCAAATTGGCGAGATGTTAGGTCTGGGTTCGTCTGCAGTTGATTGGCAGCGGCGGGGCTGATTTGTGTATGGCGAGGAGGGTAGCTCGGATAGCTAGGGAAGAAGGGAGGGGTGGGAAGGGGGGGGGGGGAACGGTGCACTGAATCCCTGATTGCACGAGCGTGTCCCCGCTAGGAATGCAGTTACGATCACGGACTTTTCTTGATTTGACAGTGATCAAATTGATGCTTGATGGCAATGGTATTCAGAGACACATTATATTGTAATCAGTAGCATGAACGCTGTGTTTAAATTCACCCTCAACACAATTACAATCATTACCACAAAATAATAATACTAGGCTAATTTTGAAAGTGATATATTTTTTAAATCATCACAAATCTTTCAAACGTTTAAATTATCTATATATTAATACGTGAAGCAAAAACTTTGTACCCCTTTTCACGAAAATTGCGCGGACGGAGGAGTTTGAAATTTCGGGTGACCGGACAACTCGGAAAGAAACCAACTCAGAACCATCTCAGATAAGTCATTTAGAGTGATAAAAAAATTGGTTAAATATTTATGTTAGGTTAGGGTTATCGGCTAATTTTAAATATTTTTTTTCATTGACTTTTCAAGGAGGTGTTGAGTTGACTTTATTTTCAGTTGGCATGGAACCGAAATTTCGCTCACTTATAGTTTATACAGAGAAGGAGTGCAGAATGCTAATATTTTTTTTTAAATTATGCATAAAAAATACATTAAATACATTTAAAAAAATTACAATTATGGTCGAATTTCGACCATTGGGCGACCACTAGTAGTAATAATTACATAACAAAAGAACTTCTCGTAAATACACAGATTTTTCGGGAGTTATGCGAAGAATTGTCAACAGTGAAAATATAAAAAAAGACACAAACGGTCCAAATTTGGACAATGAAGAAAAAAATGTTACCTTTGACTCCCATAAATAAACGCGAGAAGTAGTTATTGTGGCTCACAGTAAGGTGTACTTTAAGTATCTGTGCAACTAAGGTGACTAACACTTAACGCATTGTCTTATTTTAAGACTGGCTTTTCGTAATATGGATAGCTGATTCATAGACCGCCACAACACCACGGAATAAATTATCCAATAACTCTAATGATTGCTGACACCAGTTAAAATCGTAAATAATATTTTATATTTATGGATGACATGGATCTAATTATATTGATAATTACATCTGACACCGGGAGAAATATGCGTCCTGTCCAAAACGGAATTTCAGATCGAAGGTCGCCCGAACAATGGACTATTTCGAAACTAGACGATTCATCATTTTTGACATCTATTTTGTGTTTCGTGAAATAACTTGTATGTGGGTCGATGTTGACAATAGTTGATTAGCTGACTCCGGGATTTTTTTTTGTGAATCGGCACAATACGGAATCATAAACTATGTGGATGTTTTGTGATTAGTGTCGACTTTGTGATGAAATATGGAAAATGTTATTTTTATTTCGTGTAACGGTTTTCGAGCTACTAGATTATCTTTTATCTGATGTTTTGATTGTGGGAAGTGGTCTTATGATATTTAAATCCGGTAGGCAGATAAATTTTCATTAGTTTACAGGTGACATGTATACATATATGGTAATATCTTCAGCACTACCATAATGTGATGTGATAACTTAGTACTTCGAATCGGACAAGACTCACCCTGCTGCGGGCATCTTCAGACTGATACATTTTATTATCAAGTTCTGCAAGTATTTTAGTATGTTTTTGTTACAGCTGTTTCGGTTTTTTATTTTTTTTATTTTTTTATTTATTTAGTATTTATTTAGTATAGTATAATACATTTATAAACATTTTTTATGATATGTTTTGACTGTTCAACTAGGATGATTCGATGATAGAAGACCATTTTCAAACTGTGGTTAATCCACTGTTAGTCGACTATATTTACAAAACCTAAAAATTATAACGCACTTAAATGAGTCATAGCAAAAACGTCATTATAAAACAATTAAGAAAACCCGAACGTAGTGGGGGAAACAGATTCCGAACCCCACATAATACAATTTCAATTGGCGTTTTACCAAATTGGTTTAAAATATAAACACCTTAAAAAATTGACATTCAAATGGCATAAATAAGTCGTCTAACAGTGCATCAAGGCCCCGTACCCGAGCACGAAAAGAAGAAGATGGAGAGATATGTAATTACCGAAAGTTAAGCGAAAATTGTGAAAATATTTAATAAAACACGACTCGTTTAGAATAGAGCAAAAATCTCATGGGTGTTGTCTAAAAACAACGTTCAAAGAAACACTGTGAATTATTTCATACATAGGACTAGTTAAATAAAAGAGACAGGCTTGAAATAAAAAAAATTTCGGAGCATACTTTGCGATTTTTTTCTATCGAGGGAATTTTATATAATTTGCGTTTCGGCGTAGAGGTTGTATAGATATTATCTGCAAAAATAACATATTTTTTTAAGAGCTTAAAAACTTCAAATATTCAAAGAAGATATGCAAGAAATCGGTAGAAATTCGGATAGTGCCGCCTTAACCAAAGTTTGAGAATGGTCTTGTAAACGGAAACAGCTGTAACAAAAATACATACTAAAATACCTGATACATTTTAGACTAATAGCAAGAAGGTTGTCTGAGTGAAGATGCCCGTAACAAAGTAAAATTGTTGCAATAATTACAATAGAATTAAGCCACCAAAACAATTAAAAAAACAATATTGTGCTCCATGATCCATTTCAATGAAAAAAAAACAAAACCCACTTTGTTTTCCTGTAAACTATGTCGAATTATGCATGTTGCAAACATTCTGAATGCAGAGCATGTGTTTCTGGAATACTGATGAGGTTATGTGAGTCACAGTACAACCTTCCACTCCAAGTTGTGGGTTTCTCAGAAAACAGTGAACTCTGGGAATATCCAATACATGCCATAATACAATATGTATTATTTATGCACCTAAATGAGAAAATGAAGTGCTTCAACAGGAAGATAAGGGACCTAACGGTAGTTTGGGAACATAACACAATGCAGCATCCACTCAGGTAGAGATTTTGGGTTAAGAGCCCCTTTGTCCGATATCCTACGTATTATCCCACATTGCTGTTGCACACTTGTACACAAACACTGTGAAGAAATGTGCTCGTTTGTCGGCAACTTATTTTCCAAGAATTTAATTATGGCCAAACGGGTTCATTCGCCTTTTTCCCTTTTACTAGTATCCGTCCCCAATGGCAATGCCCGGTTTGTCGTTAAAATTAATGGCCCAATTCAAATAGTTAAAGCTAATGATTTATGAAAAGGCATAAACCTAATATTATCCTTCTTAGATTCAACATTAAAATATTTTAAGCATTTTAAGGAAAACAAATTTTAATGAAAAAAATACCTTAATTAAATAATCGTGAACGAGAGTTGTTTTATACGTACCTAAACTCAAAGCCCATAACTAGACTCTATAACTCTATCTATGCAGCTCAGAGAGTACCTACGTACACGGCCTCATTAAATCTAAGTACAGTGATTGATCATTTTTTAAGCAACTTGAACAATGGTTTTAAGATATGGCGTATGTGATGGCCGGCGTAGTCCAGCGATAAGGCTCTTGACTCGCATTCCGAAGGTCGCGGGATGGAATCCCAGCGTTGCAAATAAATTTTATTTGATTAATTCGTGTCATTTCACAATTTATTCATTTAAAATAATGTGTAGTTTATTTGCAGCACGTTTCAGAGTGGAAGATACTCTCAGTATCGTCCTGGTGTAAGACCAGCATTCAGACTTGAAACGTTCCTTAAAATAGCTTTCCACCAGATGTGAATAGCCAGATACTTCCCCACCTCCCTCTTCCCCATCTCCTTCCCCTCTCCACTACCTTCAGCCTCACAACATACCCAAATTGGAGATGCCATAGTTTCACTGGCTCCAGACGGGAGCAGTTCAGACTCTTGTGCGGTATTCATATCGACTGTGTTTTGGTAAAACCCTTTAAGCCACATTTTTTGGAAATGTTACTTTTCAGTGGTTTCATATAAAGTAGGTTTCAAGGAACAACCTGGTCAAACAATTTAATCTGATAAATGCCGTTTTTATATCAAAAAATGCATTTTATTAGACGAACATTTTTAGGTTTCGTAAAAACACAAACAGGTAAAAGCAGTCAACCCTCAAATCAGTGATATTTCAATTTTGTGTTATTTTAATCCCGTACGGTCAATTGCTTTAAGCTGCGTGACTGTTTACCCTACACGACTTGTATGGGAATTACGTCGCCAATGCAGGGGACTTCCATTTTTCTACTGGTAGACGGCGAGTACGGCGACCTCAAGCAGCTCAAAACAGTTTTGACGTTTAGTGAGTGAGTTGCATATTTTCGACTTCCGCAATTAAAAACGCTTATTTTAATTAATTACTGAAGATATGGTACTAAAAAGATTTTAGAATTGTTTGGTGTCAATTTCAAATCGTTTGGAACCCGAGATATCAATGGTAAGTCAATTTATTTGCTATTTAAATTTTGTTTCACCGCACTTGTTACATTATTATTTAATTTTGAATTTTAACCACATCAATGTATTTGAAGTATATTATCGCAGGTTTTTAAATATTCAAAACAATGCTAAAGCTAAACAACTAACATATCTTCCGGCAAAAGTATTTTGATAATATTATTTGACGTGTATTCTAACCTCGAAAATTTGCTGTTTTTGGCAGATCCTTTTATTTAAAAAACTCATATTTATTAGCATATTCCATAGTTAAGACATGTTTTTGCATCCTATTTGTTTATTTTCAGATGAAAGTAATATTAGATCTTTGGTTCGGCTAAAAAAAGTCCAGACAAATCTCTTATTCCTTCAGATGAAATCCCGATGGATTATTTGCCCCCCGGTAAGAATGAAACTTTTTTGAATCAATGTAGCATACTTTTATTTTTAAAAACTCATATCTATTTGCATGTTTCTATTTTACTCCATATTTAATTCCATATAACTCTTCAATTAAATGAATAATTTTTTTTATTGTGTTTTACAGAAAAAGCTCCAGTAGCGATGCTCCCGATACATCATTAATGGAGACGGATGATGAGGACGTTATGACTGACCTTGTAGATTAGTTTGCACTTGTTGCAATAGTTATATTTCTTGTCATTTTACTATGTATCTATAAATAGGACAAATATTAAGTTTTTTTAATAATTTTTTTTTTTTTAATTTTGTTTTATTTAATTTTCTTCAATAATAATATAAAAAGTATTATTTTTCCAATAAAATTTAATGATAATATTTATTATAAGTAATACAATTATAATTATATCACATACGGCAGGTCCAGTAAAGAGAGTTAGAACCACAATTCTAACTCCCATATGCTTAAAGTTGGTAAGGTAAAAGCATTCAAGCTTTTTAAAGACGAGTGAATGTAAAGTGAGCCGAGAATAGAGGAAAGGTCAAATACTTTAAGCCACATTTTTTTTTGTTTTTCATTAATATCTTTCATTATTATGCTTTGAATCAAATAATTTTGCACCATGTCAGTAAGCTATGTATACTCTACCAAATAAACATTAGAAATAATAAATTAACTCAACATGTCATTAGATATTCGTTTTTATCATCTCCTGTAAAATTTTAGTTTTGTGGCTTAAAGGGTTTTGCCTTTCAGCAGTCGATATAAAAATAAAAAGATATGGCTTAGGTTTGCAAAGCGCCCTAGAGGTGGTGTTTTACAAAATGATGAGAAAAAATTTGTCAATGGTGATGAGTACAAATTTTGTCAGAAATTAAAAACTAAATAACTGCCAGTAGAAGAAACACACCCACAAACAAGATCGCAACATACGTGAGCGAAAATTCATAAATTGGATGACTAACAATGACGAGTTCATACTATGTGGTATTAATGAGGATGATGATTGCGCAGATGAAGCTGTCTTCAAACACCAGACAAGAAGTCACAATTATCTTCCTGCACATGTTTGGACCACAGCAGCCGGCAGGATTCTGTATTGCTTCTGATAATAAGAAGCACATGTCCAACTTCGTTGCATAATAATTAGTGAAGATATTTTTTGTGACAGATTTTTTCATTTCACTCTAAGTCAAAGTTTGACAGTGATGAGATTTACCAAAAACGTTGGGATGTTTGTTAAATCACAGCCACTGCTTTTAGAAACTAAAAACATTTCGTCGTCTTAGTTCGTATTTGTCCAACAGACCTTAAAATTTTACAGGAGGAGAAGGTTTTTTTTTTCATTATTTCAATGAAACATTATGAAAGGTGTTTAAGATAAAGCTATTTTCGTAAAGGTAAAGGTTTCATTAGTTTAAATAGTTCTTAGTTAAATGATTAACTTTACTTTTTTAAACTCTATTTTTAATTTTAAAGTGGAGATATATCTTGGCACGTCTAGTCTTATAAGTTATAAGGGTTTATTCATGTAAAATTATGGATCTGCTTGATAAAGTTCGCCATTAATTTTGATTTACCTGCTACTTTATGATTTGTTTAATTGACCGTTTAAGTCACAGCGACTTGATAAAGTGCAATTTAAAACCGCTATTGAATATAATTATTATCAATGTCAGGCTGTAATGTAATTATTTATGAACAACACACGCCGTTGTATGGACACATTTACTAGACGGTGCATAATAAACAAATGCATTTAAATTAAATTAATATGTAAACATCAGGGATTCCTAAACTTTTCAATCCGATACCTACTAAATATGTTTATTTTTTTCTGTATTTTATAATATACAATTGTACATGTGGGTAGGTTCTTGCTTAGAATTAATAAAATAAAAGCATTGTTAAAATTCTGACTAAAATGTTAAAAACCGGGTACAACGGGTGTGATGAAAATCGGGGTTTTGGGACCTTATCTATAATCGTGCAATAATTATACCGCAGGGTTCACTCATCTAAAATATATTCCATACTAACTAATATTTTTCATTTTATTAATGTATTTTATCATAGACAACTACGCATTACATGCCTAGGTACTTTAAAGCTTGTTTGACTGAAGGTATTCTTCATTCAAACAATTGATAACGTATATACACTCCTCGATTTATTTTGATTAATTAATTTACAAATAAAAAAAAACAATCTTAAAAGTAGTAAGCAATTTTACTTAACTTTCCAGTCTAAGGATCGTTATACCTACGTGTACATTTTTGAGATAACACCCAAAAATATCCCCAACCCCTCACACAACGCATCTATTTCAACGCAGTGATAGGTCGAGAGGACGGATGGCCACACAATTCTAATTTAAATCTAATTATAAGCTACATTCACATCACCTCTCTCCTACACCTTTGCCATAGGTCACCGCAAGTGGTTCGCTATGTGTGGTTTCTTAGCAGGGGTGCCCGGGTTCAAAGAGTGGTCTTGAGAGACTGTTGGAGACTTGAGGGAGACCTTTTGACCTCTCCTGCTGGACTCTCTCGCGCCGCAGTTGGAGGGATGAATTCATACATCCGTTACTCCTGGACACACTAACCCCAGATTCCCACCGCTCATACCGTTTTCTCTAATTCCTTTCTCTAAAAAGACCCTCTACAGAGCATCCCCAAAGATGATGTAGGCCCTGAAGGAAATAATTTATTAAATTTTAATTACTTTTTGTCAGGTTTCCAATGTATCCATCTGTGTTTGTATCAGCTTCACGGTGAAGAAGTATTGGTAGCCCAGAACGCACCTGTAATACTATAGCCTCCTGTAGCCTGTAGCCTGTAGGTGTAGGACTATGGGGGCTGATGTGTATTTCCGCCGCACGGTAGTCGCTAGTCGCTACTCGCCGGGAGCCAATTAGAAGTGAAAAGGACGCGATCCTCACATCAAACCATAACACTAATTAACTACATCTTTATTATTCCGCATCCACCTTCCACCTTCCACCATGGCCACCACTACAGTGCCAACGCCACTGCCAGTGCTAGTACCGTAGTACGCACATGTACGAATAACGAGCGCCGGCAGATGAGAAGAATTGTCTTAATTAGTAATTAGTTGAAAATCTAAATCTGAGAGATGCTAAATCTACCTAAGGACTAAAAACTTATTTTTGGGGTGTTTTTTTTTTAAATTTGCCTTGTAATATTGGGATATGTGTAATCCCGAAAATAAGTATTTTTTAATTTTTATTTCAACTAAACATGACGGTTGACGTTTGTGTTGAACAAGATAATGCAGGGTTTCCCAAACTGTGTTCCGCGGAACACCAGTGTTCCGCTGAACTTGAATAGGGGTTCCGCGACAATTTGTCCGAAGAATTTCAGTTAATGTAGTGTACACATATTCATATTGCAACACTACTGAGATAATTCACAAGAAATTATTATTTGTAATTTTTTTTTCCAATAGTTCTTAATTTTTTTAGTAGACCCTTCCAGGTAAAAAAGATCAACCTTTAATGATTTCCGGGCGAGTTTGTCAGAAGAGTCCCCCAATTTATCAAAACAAGATATTATTGTTTTACTTCCGTTTTCTAGAACCTTTTTATGCGAAAAGGGATTTTCTAATTACGCTGCAATTAAATCAAAGGGCAGGAACAGGCTCGATACAACACCAGTTATTAGAATCCAACTTAAGTACCAATATTGTGCATGATATCAAGAAGAAAAGAAACGTGATTTATTTATTCCGTTTTTTTGTTTGTTTGTAATCCATTTTTTCTTTTATATTATAAATGTGTAAACAAAAATGGAATATAAATAATTTTAATCAATTTATATATTTAAAAAAAAAAATAGAATTTAAATGATAAATTATAAATAATGCGCTAAATCAGATTTTTTTTAAATTTTTGCGATTAGAAATTGTCCAATCTAAAAAATAAGCCAAGTGTTCCATTAAAATTTACGGGTTTGCAAAGGGTTCCGTAGCGGGAAAAGTTTGGGAAATCCTGAGATAATGTATAATATCCTCAACAGTAGGAATTCAACTGTGTTGCGGAGGACTTTTTACAAGGGTAAATTGATTAATTTCAAAGGAATATTTTATTTTAATTTTTTATTTTATTTTATTTGGGAGACCGACAGTTTACATTAATATCACAGCATAATAGTAATTGAGTGACAATAATTGTACCATTTACAGGTTTCCACATGGGTATTATATACAGGTGGCTCGACAGATAATAAAAATTATATTACAAGAAACATTATTACAAGTTATTTAGGTTGAAATAGGGAGGGGGTAGGATGGGGGGGGATCGGTTAAGTTGATAAAAATATGCAAACCAAAAAATAAAAATTTAAAATTTAAAGCGAATACCGTTCAAGAGTCCCAGTTCCCATCTGGAGCCTGTAAGACTATGGCATCGCCAGTTGGGGAATGTTGAAAGGCTGAATGTAGTAGAGGGGGAAAAAATTTGGAAGAGGAAGGTGGATAAGTAGAAGACCGAAATTCTCGCCACAATCCTTAAAATTTTAAATTATAATTATTCTTTCATCCGCTTGCAAGTTGTGCTTTTTCGATAGGCCTTTCTATGGCATTCTCCTTCAAGAGCCTTCTGATGAAGTCGGAAGATGTTTTTAGGTCCACAGTCCATCAGATATCGGATTCCCAATCAAGGACACCAATACAACGGTATTTCTTTATTTTGGTACAATAACTATATTGATAAAATTAATATTAACATAACTTGATAATGTTGGCCGCACTGGGTGGCTTACCCGTGCTGAGGCTCCCATTTTACAATACTAAATTCAATAAGATGAAGTAATAAAATACATAAATTTAAAATAAAAAAAATCGTCATTTGTTATTATGTAGGATGTGGTTTTGTAATGGTTATTGTGTGTTACGTACATGCAGTTTGTTAAATAAGAGTAGAAAACATAGGGGGGCGCCACTGTTGTTCAAATGGCAATACTAAAAATATAACTGTCATGGGTCACCCCAAGTGGTTTCCCAGAACTCTCCTCCCCTTCCTTTTCTTAAAAAAAACCTCCACACAGCATCCCCAAAGATGACATAGACCCTGAGGGAAATTATTTTTCTCAGGGCCTCCTGTGTGGGGCTCAAGTAAAAAAAAAACTCAAGGTGGAAATGTAAAGCGGTATAATTTACATTTTTGTAAAAAATTACACTGATCTCAAAATTAGAATTGCATTATACCTTTGCAATTTTGTATTAACATAATGAAGAAGATATTGTAATAAAATATAAAGCACATTTTAGAAATTGCTCACATTTATTTAATACTAGTAAGTACCTAGCGCCGCCCGGGCTTTAGATCATGTCTTTAATTTTAGATCTGAATATAATTAACTCATTCAGATCTAAAAGTAAAGTAACTAAACACACCATTAGTTAAATTAAAATTTATGTTAAATTAAATTAAAGCAAATCACTTTATAAAACGCATTTAAATTAAATTTATGTCATCAGGTAGGTACCTTAACAACAGTGCTTCATCGATTTAATTTTTTTTTCTTTAAGAACAAAAAAAATGTTTTTTAAAATGTGATATACAGTGTTCTATATATTCAGTGTCATTGCGATTTAAAAGAATATTTAACAGTCAATTGGTGTTGCCAGCCTACAAATTGTGTAGTTTCATTTAAATATTTTCTACACTTAATTGACGGACTATTTATACGTTTATGGTTTTTTGTTTGTAATACGTATAAACTTTTTTTTCTAATCTATTTATTTTTTAATCTAATCTAATAAAGTGAAAACTTCTTTAAAATCGTTGTGATTTAAAACTCGATGAAACGAAAAATAGCGACCCTAAAAAGAAACAACCGGAAACATCTATAGGATTTAGCCTGCGAGAGAATGAGATAGTATAACCGGTCTCCTCTTTGTGCGGTGCTTCGTAATCTCCCCACCCTTGTCTACTTTAATTTTCTGAAGATTTCACTTCTACTAGTGTGAATCGCACATCGTTTTTTTAATGTTTTTTATTGTCTGGTATTTATGGTGTCTATCCAAAGCTTGTTTTTAACGTTGGAGTTTTTGTTTTTTTTGTACGCTTCAAGATTCACATTATCTGTTAGTCGTGTCAGGTGCCATCATGGTCCCATTTCAGGTTAGAGATTGTGATGTTAATACCAATGAAAGCGTTATAATTAACAAAAAAGTAGTAATTAACGTTCTCGTTGTCTGCTTACTACGGTTCCGGAGTGGTTTTGTGTATCGAAAACAGCTATTGATTGGTTTACTCGTGTGGTTGGCTGTAATGGCTCCCCACCCCGCGGGTACCGAGTATATTGGGTATATATAGAATATGGATTAATTACGGAGATCGGAAGCGATGCGGGGATGTTATTGAAACAAGAAAGCTCGCTGCAAACAAGAAAAGAGCTTGATAATCTCTGCACGTCCCGCTTCCCCCCCCCCCCCCCGTCTGGGAGCCGGAAGGAACGGCGATAATCATTGATATTGAAATTATTGGCGATTAGTGGCTGATGACGCGGAAAGAATTCTTAAAGAAAATTCTAATTCACAGCTCGTGAAAATAATATTTTTTTTCGAAAAAAAATTGAATAATAGATTGTATTTTCCAATTAAGGATGGTTTGAAGATGTAGTTGGATGGAGAAAGGAATGTAAGAAGATTATACGACGCGCAAGCGGAAACAGGGAATTATTATTTTTTTATTTTAACTTTTATGAGTAAAACCTCAAATTGTAATATTTAATTAAATGAAGAAACTATGAGCGAAACTCAATCGAAAATCTGGAAACAGAAAAATCAGAAAAAGATATTTGCACCTCTGGGACTCGAACCCAGGACCTCCCTACTTTCCGGGTGGGTGCTCTTATCCACTGAGATAAGGTGTCGATATCAAATTCGGTCACCTTTAACTGTACCATACTTCGACTAAGAACCACCCATATTATCTTCATTTTTCTTAACGCATATTTTTATTGGCTATAAATTTGTCTTTAAATAAAATGGATAAAAATTTCTTTCGATGGAATTAAAACTTTACTAATTGTTCGTATCTTTCAAATTTATTTCAAAACTAGATTTTACCCGCGGCTTCGCTCGCATGGTATTTGGGGGAAATTACTGTAGCAATTAGCAATACATAATGTTCTTTCCCGTGCGTCCCCGTTCCCTTCCCCCTCCCTCGTCTCTTTCCTCTCCGCGAACCCCACCTTCCCCCTGCCTTTCCTCCCTGCCGCTAAAACATACGAAATACACACACTTTAATTTATACAAATTTCATAAGAGCTTACCATTATATACAGCCTGTTACTCGCTGATAATGTAGCTTTCTTTTGGTGAAAGAATTTAAAAAATCAGTTTAGTGGTTTAGACGTGAAAGCATAACAAACAACATACTCGCTTTCGCATTTATAATATTAGTACCTATGGATTATTTGATAATCACTTTAATATTGTATTAGATTCCCTTGTTGCCTTCAAAGAAAGATTCGCTTTTACATTTAATCGCTTATATATCTTTGTTTTTCATTAGATATGTTATTTTTTATAAACTTATATATTGTTTAATTTTCTCTATTGTTGAAAATGGTAAGAATTAATGACACAATGAATAATAACTTTTTGTTTGATCTCTCAACACTTTGTTGTTAATTCATATATTATGCTTTCTACAAATTTCCTCCATTTATCATTGTTAATTTTAAAATTTTATTATTTGGCTTTTACTTAAATGTTTGGTAGTGACCGATATAAATATGTTATTTTTAACCCCCGACGCAAGGAGCGGTGTTATAAGTTTGACGTGTCTGTTGCATCGTAGCTCCTAAACGATTGGACCGATTGTGATGCAGTTTTTTTTGTTTGAAAGCTGACGTAATAGAGATGGTTTTTAGCTACATTTCATGAAAATCTGTTAAGGCGTTTCAAGGTTATCATCCTTTTTTTGTGTCGGGGGTTTCTTAAAATTTTGTAAATTTTACTTATTATTAAATTGTGAAATTATTAACCCCAATACAGGCGAACCCTAGTGGGGTTAATAATTACGGGCTAAACAATGTATTCAAATTGTGAAGAAGCAATAAATAAGTAAAAGGTGATTAAGTTATTAAAAAAAATTAAAAATAGCCTATAACCTAAAGTAACCCATGTAACCAATTTTTAAATTATTTTTTTCATCACTTCTAATGGCT
Source organism: Glyphotaelius pellucidus (assembly GCA_936435175.1). Classification (NCBI taxonomy): domain Eukaryota; kingdom Metazoa; phylum Arthropoda; class Insecta; order Trichoptera; family Limnephilidae; genus Glyphotaelius; species Glyphotaelius pellucidus. Next base: position 1,848,719 of record OW386541.1, read on the forward strand.
TTTCAAAGGAGGTGTTGAAGTTACATGATTCTGAGTTGTCGGTTACCCCAGAAAGATGTTCATGTAGGAACGTATACTATGGTTGAAAGTGAATGAAGTGATGACAGTGTGCCAAGACAAAGTTGTTGAACGTTTCACTATTTCTGTACTCAATTACAGTATTTTAAGGGATAGGATGATCTTCTTATTAACGTTTTTAGAAAAAAAAATCATTTTTCAATTCAGCCATTTGAAAATTAGGGCAAAATAAAAATTACCTATACCCTATCTTGTTTGAGGAGATGGTGAGTATTGAGATGTTGAGATTAACGAATATTTCGATAGCAACCGGCAATGCACCAGGTAGAAATGACGTACCCCCGGGAACTGGGAGAACGATAATTCAAAATACCGTTGATAATAATTTGAATCACATCAACGTTTAATTTTAGGCGTTGCGTAACGTCTAAATCACGTTAAGAGATTCCCGACATAACTGTCCTCATTCATGAGACAATAGGCGCTAATGCGACGTCAACAATCGCGCGTGTGGACCCGCCTTAATGCATGTCTTTTTAATGGAATCATTCGGAACGACCCGTTACTTGTAATGATAATGAATAATGACTAATAATATCTCTTCCACATCTTCAACAGACTGTTATTGGGGTCAAGCGAGGCCAATGGGGACGACAATTATTACATAGTGCCATGATACATAGAACGTTCCGCGTGCTTGTTAAACAGTTTCTGTTAATATTAAGGTTTTTTTTTACTATTGAGGATCTGTTATTCTACGTAGGTTTCTAAAAATAGGGTATTCTCTTGGTAAGTTACGTTTAATCCACGCGTGATAATATATGGGATATATCGTGTGCTTATTAAAACAGTTTCCAATAATACCTACGAATGTTCTATTACTTTCCACGTGAGTTATATTCTAGAAGTAAGGTTTTCTCTTGGTATACGTGACTTTGATTGTAAATCTGAAATTAAAACACTTTTGTACTTTTTTCCACTAATTTATTTACACCAGGACCGGTTTCATCCTACTACGGACATTTTCAGACTGGTAGTTGAAATTCTTATGCTATGGCATTTATACAAACTTAAGCAGGGGTACACAACATTGTCTCCCCTGCTTAAGTTTGTATAAATGCCATAGCATAAGAATTTCAACTACCAGTCTGAAAATGTCCGTAGTAGGATGAAACCGGTCCTGGTGTAAATAAATTAGTGGAAAAAAGTACAAAAGTGTTTTAATTTCAAATTATAATACAATGGAATTCCACCACGAATTAACAGTGCAAAAACTAGACTCATGATTGTAAATCAATAAAAATCTCATCGAAATTACCTTTTGTTTCGAAGTTTAAATTCAAGTCCATTTTTTTAACATTTAATTTTTTAAATATCACTCAAAAGCGTATCATAAACAATGAAAACCAAAGAATCTACATTGAATTCATAATCTATGCGTGATAATATATTGAAGGTTCCGCGCGCTTATTATAAATGTTTGAAGAAGGGTGCGTTCCCGGATTCCGAGCACTAATGAAAAAACGGATCACCAACTACAGAACGCGACTAGCCTCGAGCGAAAATAGTATTGTGATGGCAGCATTCCACTTCTTGCAGGGTCCCATCTACAAGCGATGGATCCATTTCCTGAGGACATAGATTAAAACAAAAAGTTTTTTTTTTTTTTATTATTATTATTATTTTCTTTTAAATTTCTTTAACCATGTAAATATTTTTTTATGTATACTTTTTATATCTTGTCATCATTTCTTGATTATTATATATGTATAATACGGAACTCGTGGGACTGCACCACCCTCCCCGAGATCTGGAATAAATGATAAAAAAAATAAATAAATAAAAGTTTCCAATACCTAATACCGACGAATGTCCCCATTACTCTCCACGTGGGTTATATTCTTGAGGTAGGTTTTCTCTTTGTATATTACGTTTAATCCACTCGTGTTAACAAATTGGATGTTCCGCGTGTTTATTTAAACAGTTTCCAATAATACCTACGAATGTCCGCATTACTTTCCACGGGTTATATATTTGAGGTAGGGTTTTCTCTTAGTATGTTACGTTTAATCCACGCGTGATAATGTTATATATATATTGGATGTTACGCGTGCTTATTAAAACAGTTTCCAATAATACCTACGAATGTCCCATTACTCTCCACGTGGGTTATATTCTTGAGGTAGGGTTTTCTCTTGGTATGTTTAATTTTTGCTTTGGTGAAAATGTTATATAGAATGCTCTGCGTGTTTGCTCTTGAAAATACGAAAACTTTATTCCCTAAGAAGGTTCCATTATTCTCCCGGAAGTTCTTTTTCCTAATAACACCTTTTTATTAAAAACCTTTATAACTTTTTTCCGACCGGATATTTCTGGTAAAGTCAGTCTGAAGATACCGTTGTGAAGTGAGTGTGGTGAAGTGTTCCGTGGTGACAAATTTAATTTTTAGCTGGGCTTATTACTGCGATACTAGCAGTTAAAAACCAGCTCCGCAGGTTTTTACTGCCAGGCTCTGCGGGTTGGTTAGTTAGGGTTGGTGACGATTTTATAAATCCAATAGGAACTGGTTTCAAAAGTGGCCTGTTTCTCGGATCCACTGTCATCGAGTGATAGTCACCGGTACAAAGTAACCGAGACAGGCAATGACGTTATATATAATATATAGCCACTTGATACAACTATGCATTATCGTTAAGAGATACCAAATATTAACAAATTCGTAGCACATACACCTAGGGACCAGTTCCCGTCCAACCTGCTGACGAAAGTAGCGACATCTTGTGATGAATTCTTGAATTCAAAACTGTATTACAACGGTAGCTTTGTTTGAAATTTCACGTACACAGATGTTATTTGCGGCGCGACGCGTACGGCGTGGCATCAACATGCCACTCGAAACTGGTTTCTGAAATTCAACCACGCAGACGTATTGATACTATTCGGTACTAATAAGTTACAAGTTTCATTTACTTTAAAAGCGTAATTTTTCTCCATGCATGTGTTATAAACGGAGGTGAAGGTATGAATCTGGGTGTGTTACACCCATTCTCTATCCAGGTGGGTATTAACATACACGTGCTTATTAAAATAGCAAAAAATAATATAAAAGTTTTATTCTATATTTATGATAATTTTTCCAGGATAGGTTTTCAAACAGGAGGCAAAGGAGCGTAACCGATTTGTAAAAATTAATCTTACCGAATGAATATTTTTTATGTTTATCTTTAAATAAGTATGCACACATAATGATGGTTTAGTGGCAGTTGGGTCGATTATGGTTGAACATTAATTAGAATTATCTTTATAAGACTTTATGGAGGCGTGATTTGTTGACTGCGATATTTCAGATTGGATTAAGTTTTTTTCATTAACCCATTAAGATAGCATACTTAGACCATGTTTATGTTAACCTCTTACGAACGTATGTATAAATAATAACGATAGCTAGATGGTAAATGGGTCGTTTAGGTAAGAGAAATTATCAATTAGAATTATCTTTAGAGTTTACTTTATTGATGTAATATAATGATTTCTTGATCGCGAAACCTCAGGGAAAATTAATAAAATGATTTTTTTATTATTCAAGCAATTAAGTAAGATAGAAACTGAACATTTACTTAACTAGACTAGTTCTGCAACACTGTGGTTGTTTCAATATCTAGAATCTGGCAGTCTTGTTTTCGTTAGAAAATCTAGATAGAACATTGCATTCCCAAGGGACTACTTTAAAGTTCGGAGCTTTTCCAAACTACCCACACTAAAAGGCAAATTAAAATGATTCGTGAGAATGGATTCAATTATTTATAATAGGATATTTTACTAAAAAGTAATAATTGGTAATAACTAGGTATTTTATTTAGCTTTGATATCGTCAATCGTAAAAAGTACAAAAATTATTTTGCAGATATTAAGAGAGAACCGGGCGGCGTTTTTTCTAAACAAACGTATTCCCCGATTTCCTCTCTGAATTTTAACATTAGTGCAAATATTTTTTTAACAAAATATATATATCGATCACTAGTCGGTACATTTTCATTTTTTTTGATAAGTTATTTCTTATAGAAGTTAGGACCCTCCAAAAATCGTAAAAATTGGCTGGTTTGTGAAAAAACCAGACAATTCATTTTTAAAAAAGCAAAACGTACGGACATAGAATATTTTATTCTGATGCAGATAGTAATTTGGGAGGCAGGTATAGGTACCGTCGCTCCGGGAACCATTTATTGGATAACCAACCGGGAACCAATTGGATAACGGATTGGATATGCCATAGGTCACCCCAAGTGGTTCGCTACGTTTGGTTAGCAGGGGTGCTCGGATTCATGGGGTAAGGTTTGTCCAGGTCTTGGCGGCGGATGCGTCTGCTCACCTTCTGGATCGAGAGAGACTGGTTGAGGGAGGCCTTTAGACAATTCCAGCCTGATTTTCTCGACCCATCGCTTTGCACCGCAGTTAGAGGGATGGATTCATACATTCGTCACTCCTGGACACACTGACCCCCAGATTCCTACCCACCCCTTTACCATTTTTCTTCCCAGAATTTCCTATCCTTCCCTTCTTCAAAAAGACCCTACACACAGTATCCCCTCAGAAGACCCAGAGGGAAATTATTTTCCTCAGGGCCTCTTGTGTGGAGTTAATGTAAAAAAAAAGTTTTAAAAAATCTTAAAATCGGTCCAGTTTTGAAGAAGAAAAAGGTGAAATACAAAACCTCGATTTTGATGATTTATTTAGGTATTATCAAGCCTGAGGTGCAGTTGTCCCTTTCACTGAGTATTATGGGGAGTAAAAGCGAGAGTGACAGCAACAGTTTGGCAAAATACTAATTGTTCAAATTTCTGGACGACCGGGTATCCTCTTAATTAAGTTGTATCGCATGAGAGAGATTCATAATAGTTAAGATTATAAACGGAGTATAGTCGTAAATAATAATTCTTCTTACAGTGCTGTAAAATTTGAATATTAAAATATGAAATATTAATTTCATCGATTGATTAATGCGCAATAATCAATGATGTATTAAGATTCCAGGGAAGGTTCGTGAACCATGTAAATTACACAGACAAGATAATAAATAACACTTTTAAAATTAATGTACAATAAAATCACACGAACGAGTTCCATTTTATTGCCTTTCATAATACGAAGCGTATAATGTTTATTGTATTGGAGTTTGTATGTGAATGTAGAACTTTCCAAGTGCGACGATTGAATTCCTCCGTTTGCGAATCTCCAACTGTGAGACAGATGTTGGATACGCGATTAAGTCTGGGACGGCAACACTCGACTTTCACTTTATTTCTTCAATACAGTATTTATTTATTTATTGTTTGAAACATTTACGGAATGTAACTATTATAATAATAGAATTGCCGTTGGTATATTACATAGATATTGACACTCCAATTAGAAATGTTCACAGCTTGAGTAATTAATGTTAACTTGTTACTAGACGAAATGCGTATAGTGACAGAAATAATGATAATCAAAATAAAATATAAAACACAGTAGTGTCAAATATAATACCCTGCAGAGAAAAAGGAAAGCAAGAAAGAAAGGGTTTGACAATAAAGCAGCTACATAACTGTTCTCCACGAAGTGTCATGGTAGGAGTTTGATCAATTGTTTTTTGAAATATGTGAGATTGTTTGCGTGGATATCTATATAGTCACATTCAATGATATTATATAAACGACACATTCGAGACAGAGGATTGAAGTATGCAATATTGTTATTAAATAATTCAAGATGGAATATTTTATGACTCCTTAAATTACGTTTATTAGGAACTTTAATATGAATATTGCTCAGACAATGAGTGGTTTGAAGCTTATCGTGAATAATTTAGTTTTTCATTCTTGCAGTCTAACTATATTTTCTTAAGTGAAACTTATACGAAATTAAAAATTTTAATTGGAAGTTTAAAATAAAAACAAAAGGTTTAAATTTATTGCTTATACAAACTATCTTTTATTACATTAACTCCACGCAGGAGGCCCTGAAGAAAAACAACCCCAATGCCATCTTCGGGGATGTTGAGCGGTTTTAGGGAAAGAAAGTTCTGGAAAGGAAAAAGGTATGAGGGATGAGTAGTGGTATCTGGGGGTTAATGTGTCCAGGAGTGACGGGCGTATGAATTCATCCTCCCAATGCGGGTGTCGAGAGAGTCCGGCTGGAGAGGTAAAAAATTCCCTCAAACAATATCTCCTTAACCGGCCCGCCATGCAGCTGGGTAAACGCCACCGGGACCTAGACAAACCCCACATCGTGAACTCGAACACCCCTCCATTTGGAGTGACCAATGCAGGGATGTTGGTTATCCAATAAATGGTTCTCGGGGCGGTGATAGGTACCCATATTCGCCCCCCAAATTGGAATCTGATAATTACTTGCGATAGGAGAGGAACCTTAAAAATAATAAAAAAGGCCGAAAGTGACCCGAAAATAGTATTTATATACAAAGCAAAAATTATAAAATTTTATTTTCTACAAAACACTACAAAAAAGGACACGCTTGGAAAAAGTTGACAACGTTAACGACGCTTTTTTGGTGGTTTTCGTTAAAAAAGACTTCAAAACATGCATCACATTTATATTTATTTGAGATGCTGATTTGGATGCAAACTAGTTGCAGACACAACTCTGCATTCCTAAGTACAACGAAAGTAAATGTCTTATTAACTCAACATTATGTTTGGAAACAAATCTTCAATCCAGTTCGACAAAGCTTTCAGAAGGAGAAACAGCTATGACGCGTAAAAGAAACCATGTCCAGCAAATCGTATTTTATCAAAGTGGCATAAAGAGATGCATAAAAACGTTTATATTCAGTGTTGATTACCGTTGAAAATAATATATATTTGTTAAACTTTCTTTTCAGCGAACCATGCAGAAGATCCACGAACGTATATAATATATCCGAAATTGATTTAACAAATTCGTGTTACAAAATATTTGACCTTGGCAACCCAGAGCCAGACGGGCAACCAGCCCGCAGGCAGAGCGCGGCAGGGCCGGTACGCCGGCAGGGCAGCAGGGCAGCCGAGGGCCGGGGCAGGGATCGATATCTGCGGCGGGCCGCATGCACTGAATCCGGTGATAAATTAAAGCGGCCCAAACGCCGACCGGGGATTGTGCGGCCGCCCCGTTGGACGCCCCTGGATGAACCCGCGGGAGTTAATAGCGGGATACGGTTTGCTGCTGCGAAACCAAACTTTCAATAAAACACTGATTTCTATTTTACTGATTTTGATTGTAATGGACTTTTGTCAGTTAACTTATCGTTTTGTGATGTGTTATCGTTTTATGATAATATTGACTACCAGAAATTAATAAAGATCAAGACCAGAAGACGGAGGGGAAGGTTCTCTCAGCGTCACCCTTGTGAAAAAACATTATTATTAACTTTAGCTAGTTTTACTGGTGGACATTCTTTCAGGTCTGAAACTTTTTTGCCATGCAATACCGCTAACTCAACATCTTTGCTGTTTGGAAGGTCTTTTTGAGGAGAAGGAGAGAAAATGGGTCTTGAAGTGACCCGTGATGCAGGAAGGAGGAAACAATGTAGTGTTTCCTCGCACAGCCGAGCTGTTGAAATCAACATCGAATCGTAGAAGCGACCCGTCCTCGTGTGACAAAATTTGTCTAATTTAATGTCAACGATGTAGAGATGGTGACGGGCGCGCGTTTGGCGTGTTTCCCGACTATGCAACGAGTTCCTTATTCTATTGAAATACCGGTAGAACAAGAACAGCATTTTATCATGTTCTAACATTGCTCCGGACATTCTGTTCGGAGCCAATGGGACATGGGACTATGGCACCCCCAGTTGGGTATGTAGTGCGACTGAACGGAGTGGAGAAGGGAAGATAGGGTATACCAAGATTGAGAAGTATCAGAACTTCTTTTTACACTAGCTGCAAACAGGAGGCTCTGAGGAAAACAATTTCCCTCGAGGGCTATGTCATCTTAGAGGACGAAGGAAGGAGAGGAAGTTAGAAATCTGGGAGTCAGCGTGTCCAGGAGTGACAGACGTTTGAATCCATCCCTCCAACTGCGGTGCAAGGCGATGGGTCGAGAGAGTTTAAATGGAGGGTCAAAAAGCTTTCCTCAATCGGTCCCCCTCGATCCGGTCCCCCACGCAGTAGATGGGCAAACGCTTCCATCACCAAGACCTAGACAAACTTCACCCCATGAACTCGGGCAACCCAGTAAACGTGGCGAACCATTTGGGTTGACCTATGGCAGAAGTGTTGGTTATCAGGATACTAAACATTGCCAAAGCTATTACAAACGATATTCGTATTCAGAAATGTGAGAGAAAAATTGAGAGTAGGTACCTACCACTTATTTTCCTCTTCTCATTCACCTCACCATTCTTTTAACCTCGCAACATTTCTCAAACGTAGAAGCCGTAGTTCAATTTTCTCCCGGCAAAATCAATCGCATTTGCGATTGGTACCATTTTTTTGTTCGCGTGGTAAAATTTAAGAAGATTTATTACTAAGCACGAGTGACAAAATAATAAACTGAAATGTATCTCACATAAACCGAAAACAAACTTATATATTTATCAAAATCTAATCAAATTAGTGGTCTTTTTTCCGCTCCGATAGTTGAAGACCACCCGTATTAAGAACCACAATTTTTTTGCTACAAAAAATTACAAAACCTGCGTAAAAAACGCTGTCAAGTTTACCCGTGGTGATGGAGGGATGGATGGAAGCCGGCATAATTTACGGCACATCATGTTTGGTCCATTGTGCTTTGGACGGCATTTATGGTTGGCGATGCGTGGATGATGCGTCCTGACACCGATTGTCCCAATCTACGTACGGTCACCCCAGCGATCAGGTAAGGGAAGTTGCAGAAAGGGATGAAATATATTTAAGATTTCATTTCATTATTGGGTCAAACGTTTAGCCATTTCGATGATTTCGCAAGTTTTATTGGTTATTAGCTTTTGAAACAAAGGCATCTCAATTTTGAGAAGGAAATTGCAGAACGGGAAGATTTAAATTGAAGGTGCCAGGTGGTCGCAGGGTTTGTTGTTAGGTCATTTTGATGCTTTTCCGTAATTTATTGGTTAAGTTTCAAAAATGTTCGTTAATAACAGCATCTCAGTTTTGAGAATGAAAATTGCAGAAAGGGGTGAATTAAATGGAACGTTTGCGCGGGCCTTTTCGGCCCGTTTCATACAAATCTTAATTTTGGATTTGAAATCAAAATACCCAACCAAACTGGAAAATTATTTTTGTAATCAAAAGGTATTTCAAATATCTAGTCCGGATATGAGTTACTTTATTAATTTTTGTTTTAAATTGTAAGATATATATAGGCCATTAAAGATTTTAGTGTTTCATGATTTTAGAGACAACTTGGGCAATTATTTGTGAGTAAATGAAAAACAATAAAAAAAACACATGCTTGAAATGGCTGTAGCCGTGTTTGATGACCAGATCTAAATAGTCAGGTATTTCCCACCTTCCTCTTCCCCATCTCTTTCCACTTCCCACTACCTCCATCCCCGTAACCTTCAGACCGCCAAACGAGAGGCTGAAAAGAAAAGTGTGGCACTACAGGTCTGCAGATTGGTTCGGTTTGCGGGCACATTTTAATGCTTTCCCGTGGTCAACTGTCTGTTTTCGGACTTCGGATCCCTCAAGATGTGCCCAGGAAATTGGTGAAGTCATCGCGTCCGCGATGGATGGCTTCATCCATTCCACTGTTAAAGAAACTGGTGTGGGCTCAAAGCCGTGGTTCAGTCGACAATGCTCTGAAGCAGTGCGACGAAAAAACGCGGCTTATCGAGCCTACAACACATCTCGAACGTCCGAAAACAGAATAGTCTATAACAAAATGTCAAAGGAAAGCAAGAGAATCATAAATAGGTCGAAATTTGAGCACGACCAGCAGATCAGCAGAAAGCTGGCTGCATGCCAGCATGGCAGCAGAGCGTTCTGGTCGCTTGCGGGCTCAATAGGTCGCAATTTCTGCAAATCCAGTCTGCCACCTCTTACCAGAACTGACGGCTCTCTAGCTAATACCGCCGCCGAAAAGGCTAACTTATTAGGCAAAATGTTCGCGGAAAACTCGACCCTCGATGATCAAGGTGCTATCCCGCCGTCGGTTCCTCACTGCGGTTTTCATATGAAAAAGCTGAGGATCCGGCATCGGGATGTACTCCAAGTCTTACGAGGGCTCGATGTTAATAAAGCTAGCGGGCCTGACGGAATACCTGCCCTGGTATTGCAGAGGTGCGCTGCAGAAATAGCTCCAATTTTGACGAAGCTTTTCAAAATGTCCCTGAAGTTTGGGACTGTGCCCTCCGGTTGGAAAAAAGCGATCATTCACCCTATTCCAAAGAAAGGTGACCGCTCCAACCCGGCCAACTACCGCCCCATAGCGATCACATCTGTTCTGTCAAAAGTGATGGAACGTGTGATCAACGACAAACTGCTCACATACCTCGAGAAGAACAAAATTATTAACGACCGTCAATACGGATTCCGGCGGAACCGCTCGTGCGGTGATCTTCTCGCGTATGTGACGCATGTTTGGGGGCGGTGCCTGGAACGTTTTGGTGAAACCCAAACGGTTTCACTGGATATTTCCAAGGCCTTTGACCGGGTTTGGCACCGAGGGCTTGTCAACAAACTGCCTTCTTACGGACTTCCCGCATCCTTGTGTATGTGGATTGCCGACTTTTTGAGGGAGAGGTCGATTCAGGCGGTTGCTGATGGTTTCACCTCTTCCTCGCATTCGATAAATGCTGGCGTCCCACAGGGATCGGTTCTGTCTCCGACTTTGTTTTTGTTGCACATCAATGACCTCTTGACGTGTGCACCGATTCATTGCTACGCGGACGACAGTACAGTCCATGATAGCTTTTTGTTTGACAAACCTCCAAAGGGCTCACAAACCCCAATGGCTCGGAGGGCTTTGAAACAAAGAATGGACGGTTACCTCGAGAGTGTTTCCTCTTGGGGTAAGAATAACCTCGTCGAATTTAATGTTTCAAAGACCCAATCATGTCTGATCACGTCTAAAAGGGATCGAAATGATAATCTAGTCTCCTTCAACGGAAGCATTCTCCCGAACAGGCCTTCCATTGATATGCTTGGTGTAACTCTAAGTGACCAGCTCAGGTACGGGGGCTCCATCGAGGCCAGAGTTAAATTAGCCTCTCAGAAACTGGGCATACTGTACAGGGCACGCAGATACTTTAATAGTACACAACTGCTAGCCCTGTACAAATCGCAAGTGCGCCCCACGGTTGAATTTGGCAGCCACCTCTGGTCTGGAGCCCCAAAATACCTGAAAAAAACCCTTGACTCTGTGCAGAAACGGGCGGTCCGTTTGATAGATTCTCCTAATTTAACTAACGGATTGCAATCTTTAGAGCACAGGCGCCAGGTGGGAATGCTGTCCTTGTTCTACCGGTATTACAATGGAAGATGCTCCGAGGAACTAGCGTCATTGATCCCCTCGGCACCGGTGCATAGTCGGGAAACACGCCAAACGCGCGCTCAACATTTGTACACGGTTGACATTAGTCACATGAGAACGGGTCGTTTCTACGACTCGTTCTTGAGTTCAACAGCTCGGCTGTGGAACGATTTGCCGGCTTCTGTGTTTCCTCCCTCCTACAATATGGGTCTCTTCAAGACCCATGTTCACTCCTTCCTCTCCTCAAAAACACCCTCCACACAGCATCCTCAAAGATGACATAGGCCCTGAGGGAAATTATTTTTTCCTCAGGGCCTCCTGTGTGGAGTTAATGTAAAAAAAAAAAAAAAAAATCCTCAGAACATTATTTTTTTATTTTTATTAAGTTAAAAGAAATATAATATTTCGCTTTCTTAACTTAAATACAGAGCATATTATGTAGTAGTTTTTAATTTTGTTCCAAAATCTTAAGTTTAAATAGTTTTTTTTAAAGGTTTTTATATTATTTTCCGTTTTTAGATTATCTGGAAGGAGATTATAAATGTGAACTCCCTCGTGGCCAATACTTCTCTTGCCACTTTCAGTCTTGACTGTATTTGTGTACAATTTATTGTGTTGTCTAGTATAATGTTCGTGTACTTGTGATGTTTTTATAAATGTTGTGTTTGTGTGTATAAGTCCATTTTGTATTTTGTAGATTAAAAGACATATGTTATATTCGTACAATGTTCTTATTTTCAAAAGGTTCATTTCCTGGTATAGTTTTTTTGTGGGAGTGTCTGGGTTATAGTTGAAGAGTTTTTTAATAACTTTGTTCTGTATTATTTGTAAGTCGTTTAAGTACGTAATGTATGTGTTTCCCCATATTTCTATTAAATAATTTAGGTGGGACTGGATTAAGCTAAAGTATAAGCCCCTCTTTACCTCTGTTGGTAGAAGATGAGCAATTCTACCAAATACACCAATTAATGGGATGATTTTTGTTTTTAGTTTTTCTACGTGTTGTTTAAATGTTAGATGTTTATCAATATATAAGCCCAGGTATTTTTCGCTATCTAGAATATGTAGGTCTCTTTCTTCTATTTGTAACGGTTTATGCCATGGTATTATTCTTTTAGGTGAGCATTGGGGAGAACATTGGGGATGCCATAGGCATCACCCCATTTGGGGATGCCATAGACTCACTGGCTCCAGACGGGAGCAGTTGGGACTTTGAGCGGTATTCGTATAAAAAAAGAAAAACAAGTTCCTAGTGAAACAAGCACAGCGCTGTCAACACAGGAGTTCCTAGTGAGGCAGGCACAGCACATCACCAATATAATTTAATTAATAAAAATGAATAATAAAAAAGTCAAGAGGGACGCTTGGAGAAATTAAATTTGGCTATATTAATATATTACTTTCGAGCTCCAACTCAGCAAGGACATTATATTATACAGTTTACAGTTTGGTCTGTGGATAATAAACCCCTGTTACACTGTAACGCAGAGGAATGTCGCGCTGCCAATAACAACCTCACTACGCAAATATCATAACCAGCCGGACAACTTCCAACTACGATTATTAATGGCAACCTTATGGAATTACATTGGGCGATGCTGTTGGCCGATAGGAGTGCAATCTATTCATTTTATCCATGAGTCATGGGAGCAATGCACCATGGAGTATCTTTTAATCAAAGTATTTACAGATCAATTGATCAATAAAAATATATTTTAAAAAATGTATCTTGTAATCATAATTAAAATCCAGATAGAATCAACGATTGGTGATACTATTAATGTAGGCACTATGTTCGATTTATTGATATTCGATATCAACAATCGGATTAACTATGGAATAATAGGACAACTACCATTTGCAACTGTGGGCACTTTCTAATAATGAGTTTTACACGAAGCTTTTTTAATAGCTATCCCAATATGGAAGCTTTATCGGAATCCGTATGAAAAATCGTCACGTTAAACGATCATTATTTTCACAATTGCGATTTTTAAAAAAAAATTATAAATAGTCATTATTTATTTATTCCGGAATGTGGGGAGGTTAGTGCGATCCCACACAGCCCATAGATGGTGTAAATACATAATACAACATTCAATTTATGACAAAAATTTAATAGAATTAAAAAGAAATGAAAAAGAAGTTATTATGATAAGAATGATAAAGGCATCGATAGGGATTTTTTTAAATGATTTAAACATTTTTAATAGTTATTGCTGGAGCAGTTCAGTTGGATACAAAACATAATAAAAAATCCGTTGTTCATACTTTTATAAAATCAATTTTATGCAAAAGCACTTAAAATCGGCGTTAAAAAATATACATAAAATCACGGAGTGGAGCCAACGGATTCTCTAACAGAAAAACGTGATTTTTTCAATGTTAATTAATTTAAAAACACACAAAATTAATCTTATACGAATTTATAAATTTCGAAATCCGACTTTGTTTCATTTAACGTAGAAATGGAACATGGTAAAAACACACTACCTTTTGATCTAAATAATTCATTGAAAATCATTTATTTATTTATTTTATCAGGTTCTCCATAAAACAGTTATACACCAGAATATTATGGAGAAGATTACAAAATTTAGAGAAAAAAGTGTATGGGGGCAGTTTCACTATCTTGTGATGTATGTCAGAAGATAGTTACAGAGCTCTCGTGTAACTAAAAATCCAAATAAAATTATGGTACATGTCAAAAAAGCAATGCACAAGCTTTGACGAAAATGCCCCGACAAAAAATGACTTTGACCACTCTCAAATGGACAAACCTAACTGATATTTTCAATTTAACCCTCGAATTGTGATCTAAAAATAATAATATTATGTATCTCAGGTAGAAATTTGTCATACCTAGTAATAATTTATTAAGTACAATAATGTATTAAGCTTTATTATAAAATTGTTCGTGTTACTTTTACGCCCTTCCGACTTCACCTCCACCGTCTATGTTTAAAATTAATCCTACTTTTACAAAGTTACAATTTGCACCTCACACATTGATTGTTGGGACAGTCGATATGTAAAAGGCAACGATACAAATATGATTAGATTGGTAGTTTGAATGAATGTTGTAGTTGTCTCACCTTGTGTAGTCTGTTTTGCAGAGGATCATGTTGCCCTTTGTGAAGCAGGAGGAACCGATATCAGCCAACATGGCCCCACAACAGGAGCACTTTAGGCAGCCGTTGTGCCAATAGCGGTCCAGCGCGTGCAGCAAGAACCGCTCCACGATCTTGCCCCCGCAGCCGGCGCACTGCTTCATGCCGGGCCCGTTGTTGTTATTGTTGTTGTTGTAGGGCTGCTGCATGTCCGGCCCGTGGTGGTGGTGGCCGTTGTTGATGGCGTGGTGCGGGTGCTGGTGCGGGTGCGGGTGGTGGTGGTGGTGCGGGTGCGGGTGCGGGTAGCCCCCGCTGTCGGGGCTGGGCGGGTGCGGGGAGCTCAGCTCCGTGTAGGGGTGGTAGTGGGGGTTCATGGCAGCTAACGCTCCGGCTGCCAGCTTGAGGCCTGGAGCGGCGAGGACGCCTCACGCACAGCCGATGAGAACACACGCCACCTCTGCAACAAAAGAAACCACTTCATTAGGCAAGGTCAGATATATCTGCAGTATTCATTAAACTGGATATGCACCGCGTTTCACGTCCGTATCGCGAAACTTTGCGAAAAATATTGAGCCTTCATATAAAAACGTCTGTATTATTATTATTATTTCTCCACGCTTGGCCAGCCGTTTAATTGTTCTGTTGAAAATTACGGTTTATGTACCCGATAACTTCATAGGCAGCGCAGGATTTTTATGTTTCCAAGAGCAGGAACAACCTACCAATGATCATATCTTTGGGAAGAATAACTGCACTCATCTACTTTCTTCTGGGAGGTAGACAGACAGTTTTCATTATAATTGAGATTAAAACACTTTTGCACTTTTTTCCACTAAAAGTGTTTTAATCTCAATTATAATACAATGGAATTCCACCACGAATTAACAGTGCAAAAACTAGACTCATTAAAAGACAGTTTTCAGTTAAACTTCAGTGACTTTAAGATTGTAATATTTTTTAACACAAGGCTGCATCTCAACTGATATAATCAATGCATGTAATTAATTCATGTACGCAAATTAGGTGAAACGTAATTGGATTCACTGTTTTTGCAATAAATAATAAATGAAAAATTACGTTGATTTTAATTATCTTTTAAACGATAATTTAAACCCGTTTTTAAATAACCAAACGGTGGTCATGTATTAGTTGGATCATTCTAAACAGATAGATCTACAAAATTCTTCATCCAATGAACAAACTTCGCATAATCAACTATTAAAAAATGAAGATAACTTAAATGACTTTGTAATATTGATGAGCGACAAATACGCGATAACCCAACAAATAATTCAGGAGAAGATTGATGAAAGTCATGGCTTAGAAACCCACGTGGCCATGGTGAATATTGCCCTGATGATAGCCAACCTCCGACATCACGAACAGTGAAAGGACACCAGAAGAAAAATAAAAGTGGTAAAGCAGGGTCGAGTCCCACTAATTACTGTAGAATAACTCTCGAATTCTCGTGGGAAAGGACAAGATCCAAACAGGTATTTTTAATCAGGAATCAGCTTCCTATATCATCTCGTAGACTAGGTACACAATAGCACTTTTCTCTAAAGTAATCCCTTTCTCCAACAAATCCATATCTATCTGGATGCAGCACCATCGAGAGAAGAGGAGCAATCAACGGTTCGGCTGGACTTCACCACCAGCGTAGTGGGAAGGGTGGGAAGGAGGGAGAGTGGGAGGGAAAGGGGTGAGCTACCTCTCCCTCCAATTACCGAGCGGGTGCCGAACAAGCCCGAATTAATCTGCAAACCTTCAGCAATGAAGCGGAACTGTCTCCATAAAACTTAATTAAACGTCTTAAAACAAGTATTCATTAAAGAATAATCAACTTTATTTACTAATAAATAGCCGAATTGTCCGGGAGTTTGGCCTGGCCGCGGAGTAATTTAATTTAGCCGGTTTAACAAATTGTTCAAAGCTAGAGCCCTTATTTTAAGATGGGTTTTTTTGAGGTTGCGAAATATTGAACAAATTAATTTCAAAAATTATGTCTTAACTTTAGAGATGATACTAAGGGCAAGAATTTATAACCATTTTACAAATGATCTATTGATTTATTGTTTAAATAAGTCAATTAGAGTGGGTTATTATGACGCATTATTATTATTTTAAATATAACGTTCAGATATCTAGCACACGCTGATTCAATGGGCAAAATTAACGTCCAAATCCAAACCACTTCGTTAAGCGATCATTGTGCGGGGCAATTAACGCTTTTTAAATATTTATACAAAGCAAATAATAACATATTGATTTCCTACGTCATCTGCATTTGATTACAGATTCTCCACTCGATGGTAGGCGCACAAATAAGCTAAATAAAGCATTAATTTTTTAATTTATTTTGCTTTTGATAATTTTTGATATTTGCATTAATCGATAAATTATGTGAATCTCTATCTAATTATGAAATAATTATATACCAAGAAGAATGTGATTAGGTAACCACCTTTGTAACAAAAATGAATATTGTAATGAACAAAATTATAATGTAAAAAAATATATTAGGGGTCGTCCATTAATCAGGTGATGTTTTTTAGCAAATTTTAACCCCCCCCCCTGGTGATATGTGGTGAGGTTTTAGACTACCTCCAAACATACATTTTCAACATACCCAAAATCACGTGCATTTTTTTAGTACAAAGTATTTTGTGGTATATTTTTTTTTCGAATCAGCCCACAACTCATTAAATTTTTTCTACAACAGGTTTTTTTCCGTTTTTATACTCTGCAAATAGGTCTTTAGACAGATCTCCTAGTTTAGACATTGTTCCATTGTTTTAAGGCAAAACATACGCGGCGATGATTATGTATTCGGCGTCAAAATCACAGACTTATTGGAGACTGGTGAACCGAGCGATTATCGAAACAAGCGAGAAAATCGTTGCCTGACAACGGTGAGTCAAGGTCACGTAAATACGTTGATCTAAAAATAATAATATGGTGGTCCGCACAGTTTAAAAAACGATTTTTTTTAATTTTTAAATAACAGTCAAATTGAAACACTCCGGCTCGAATCTAACATCATGGATAAACGTCAGAGAGATTTTGAAAATCATGTCACATCATCTGATGCGCAATCCCTTGTCAGTGGCAAATAAATTATATTATATTGATAAGCAAGACAGAGTATTGTGGCGCTGTTTTCTTTCTGCCTACCTCTAAAAGACATGAAACGAAGTATTTCCGGAAGCGTGAAAAAAATTCCCACGCGAATATCCCGAGGGAACGAAGTACAAGAATTTTGCGCCATATTCGTATCGGTTTGGCCCATTCTAAATGCCCGGGCAAGCGGCTGTACGAGTAAAATGTAATTAGACTGTAACCACGGGCAGAATTAAACGCCAAAACGAGAATGTGAGCCTAATTAGAATGGGGGAAGAAAGCGCCGTTTCGCAAACTTAAAACGACAGTGTTTTATCTGCAACGAGGGGTTTTTTGGAAAATTAACCCAAATAAAAACACTATACTTAATTGTTAGTGCGCAATTAGAACGTTCCCGATTTAAGGCGAGCCAATTATCATTTAATTTACTGAGATACTGTCATGTATCGTACATCAGTCTATGATCAGTTCTAACACTTTTTCCGTTGTCTACACTATATTCGGGTCACGTGGTGTCGGTTAAGATGTCTGTCGAAGAAAGCTTAAGAGGAACGTATGCGTGGCCTGTTTCATACAAAATTTAGTTCCGGATTAACGGCTTAAATATCAAACTAATTGTTTTCAATTTTTTTTTAAATGACAGGTTAGCTATATAAAAAGTACGGATATGAATCCAATTTTCGATTTTTGTTTTAAATTATAAAATATAGGCTTCAAAAGATGACAATTTATCGATGAATTTAGGAGGCTACTTTGGAATTTTTTTCTGACCAAATGGATGCTATTTTTGAAAAATCCTTTCATATCCTGCCTCAGGAATATGATGAAGTATACGATAAAATTTTAGTTTGCACTGAAAACAGTTATATTTGCGTCAAAAACCGGATCTAGTTACGCGCAAATTTATCGTAAAATTACCTAGGTTTTTTGATGTCATCTCATTCACTCTTTTGCTAGTCACGCGGGAGCGAAACGTGCGCGGGCCGGGGGGAAAGGTAATAGAATCGTGTATCTGTGTGTGTGTTGTCAGACAACGCAGGTGCATGTTCGTTGTTTGTTTTATCATTTTAGATCTGTTTACCGAAAACTGGAGAAAGCATTCAATAATGCCAATATACTTGTGTTTACTAGGTAGTAGGTAGGTAGTAAGAAACACTATTTTGGCAGTTCAGCTTTTATTTTTAAAATATTTTCTACGATACAAGGATACCTAACTAGGTATAGATATGTATGGCAGAAAGGCATGGAAACTGGCAGACGAAGGATGAAGTAGACTGAATGCGATGCGGGTATGGATACCGCCGCCCGGGAACCATTTATTGGATAACAAACACCTCTACCAAGTGGTTCACTACGTTTGGTGACTTAGCAGGGGTGCCCGGATTCATGGGGTGAGGTTTGTCCGGGTATTAACGGTGGATGCGTCTGCCCACCAGCTGCATGACAGGCTCGGATCGGGAGAGAACGATTGAGGGAGTCTCTTTGACTTCAGCTGTAGGTACTCTCTCAAAACATCGCCTTGCACCGCAGCGGGAGGGATTGATTCATACGCCCGGGACACTCCTGGACACACTGGCCCCCAGATTCCTTCCCACCCCTAAAACCCTTCTCTTTCCCAGAACTTCATCTCCTTCCTTTCCTAAAAAGACCCCTTTTTCCTCAGGGCTTCCTGTGTAGAGCTAACTAACTAACTAACTAACCATCACGCCGTTTCCCCGCAGGGGTAGGCAGAGAGGACGGACCGCCAAACAACTCGATCTTGGCACACACTCCTTGCTTCGTTCACATTCATACATCGTCTCATACGTGCTCTTCTGTTATTTTGACTCTTGACATCGCCCGACTCAAGTATCTGTGTAGAGCTAACGTTAAAAAAAACTGTACAAAAAGATCCCTCAGGCGCATGCAAGGAAAACCAACATACCTCCGAGACACCGATTTTGGAACCTTACAGTATAATTGAATGTGAAGTTACACATATTATTTGACTTTCAAATCTGACATCAATAGACGCATCCGCCGCCAAGACCCGGACAAACTTCACCCCGTGAATCCAGGCACCCCTGCTAAGTCACCAAACGTAGCGAACAAATGGTTCCCGGGGCGGCGGTACCCTTACCCGCCTCCCAAATTGTTGAATGTGGTGAGACTATGGCATCCTCAATTTTGGTATGTTGTGAGGCTGAAATTGGTGAGGAGGGGAAGGATATGGGGTAAAGGAAGGTGGGGAAGCACCCGGACATTCAGATCTAGTCACTAAACACAGTTAAAGCCATTTCAATTCTGGATGGTGGTCTTACACCAGAGTCCTACTGAGAGTTATTTACATTCTGGAAAGTGCCGCAAATATACCGTATATTATTTTTAAATGATTGAATTGTGAAAAAACACAAATCAATCAAATATAATTTACCTACTTGCCCACTCCGGGATTTGTACCTGTCACCTCCTGATCGCTAGTCGAGAGAGAGTCTTACCCTTCGACCACGGAAGTCATCATTATTTTTTTTTGTTTTCATGAAAGTGCCTAAATATGTCGATTAGATGGTTCCATGCCAACTGAGAATAAATTCAATTCAACACCTCCTTGAAAAGTCAAAAAGCTATGAAAAAAATAATTTTAAATTAGCCGATAACCCTAACCTAATGTAACCTATTTTATATTTATAAATATTTTATCACTCTAAATGACTTATCTGAGATGGTTCTGAGTTGGTCTCATTCCGAGTTGTCCGGTCACCGATTTTATTTTGTATGCGAATGTTAGGCCGGGTTGTTTAATCGTACCTCCAAATTAATATTTGACAAAACTTCACATTTTGAACTCTGTTCTAACATGTAAACATCAAATCGGGGTAAAATTCTATATTGTTTTCTTTTGTTATAATTATAATTGTTTTCAATGATTCAATCAAGATAAAAATATCACAACATCGTTGAATATAAATTTTAGTATATTGTGAAACAATCAAACCTAACCGAAGAATTATTGTAAAATTGTAAATTTTGTTGACACCCAGCGTTTGTACTATAAACAAACTAACACTACTACAGAATATGTCCAGAGACCTCCGCATGTGTGTCCCTCGTCCGCTAATGCTAAGGTACTAAACGAAAGGGACCGTTCACCGGCTTCCTGCAAATATTCAAGCGTAATATTACATATATTTTCTGCTTTGTTCACTACATAATTATTTAATTTTTATGTTCGCTCGCGATGTGCGACAATACGTATTACGATTTCCCCCTTCACTACCGCCTCTCGTACGCCCCTTTCCTGTACTTTACTAGAGCAGGACACACGACAATTATACCTATCATTATGCTTTTTTGGATAGTCAATCTTCGCCCGCGTGAACAGACCTCTTAAGACAGGCAAATCTGTGCGAGAGTTTATTTTGCGAGAGCACTGTAGACAAAAACTGGCTTCCGAAATGACAAATTATTGTTTTTATTGTTTTTCATTTACTCACAAATAATTGCCCAAATTACCTCTAAAATCATGAAACATTAAGATTTTTAATGACCTATATCTTATAATTTAAAGGGAAAATAAATAAAGTAGCTCACATCCGTACTAGATATTTGATATACCTTTTGATTACAAATATAATTTTTCAGTTTGGTAGGGTATTTTGATCTCAAATCCGGAATTAAAATTTGTATGAAACTCGGCTGCGCATACCTTCCTCTTAACACCAGCCGCCCGTTTCCACACAGGAGACTCTAACTAACTAACCATCACGCCGTTCCCCGCAGGGGTGGGCAGAGAGGACGGACCGCCAAACAACTCGATCTTGACACACACTCCTTGCCTCGTTCACATTCATACATCGTCTCATACATGCTCTATTATTCTGACTCTTGACATCGCCCGACTCAAATATCTGATTCAATTGGTCGTGCCATGTCTTCGCTCTACATGCCCTGTTAGCGTCAGCGTGCGTGCTGATGCTATCGGCAGGGTTGGAGAAAGCTCCCACATATCTAATACAAATTAGTTGCTGTATCTGCCCCAAATAAAAACTAGCTCAGGATTCGGTGCAAGCAGGATTTCTCGTAACCTCAAGGCTAGTGCTTGTGGTTCGGAACTTCACGCTTCTCCATTCTCCCAGGGCCTCTCTCGACAAGCAAAACACGGTAGGTTATCACATAAACAGTTTATTCAATTCTAGGAGACACAATAATACATAAAAGGAACGATCCTAGCTGAAAGTTAGTTTGAACGTCCGTCTCTGCTCTCTATCACGCGTGGTTAGGGCTAAAACATTTAATTGCACACAAAGGGTAACATGGTAATTGACTCACGTTTGGTTTATGGGCCAACAGCGGCTTTACGCGCTTGTTCTCTCAGTCGCAGCAGCGTCCATGCGCGGACCGGAAGTGCACAACCGGCGAAACTGAACTTGTGTCGCACATGTTCGCGCGGAACGTGGGCCCGGGGAGCTCGCTTGCTGAAGACTGACGAGCTGCCGCTCGAGAGTTGGTCTTGCGACAGCTCGGTTTGTCGCTCGCGGGAGGGGGTAGTGCGCGCGCCTCTATATTGGCGGTCTATTTGTAACGTAACACTTCCCCCCTCGCCGCAATAAAAGCGACGTGGCAATGGAGCTGTAGGACTAATAAATCCTCTTACCTTTTCAGCACTTGTGCCAAAAACATTTAAGAGAAACGAGGAGAGAGAGAGAGAGAGAGATTCCTAGCTGGAGAATAGTTATGAACAGAACACAAAAGAGATGATACATGGTGTAACAAGGAATTGTCAATAAATGTATATAAAGGCAGTGGCATACATAAATACAGTTGCAAAGAACAAGGATCTGTTGAAGAAAGGTACAAGGGTTATGCAGTGATAGAAAAAAAAACTCTAAAATTGTATCATTGGTCTGTGAGCTAATGTTTGCGAACGTGGTTTGCGTAGGATGTCTGGGGTGGTTGAACGTTTCACTGAAGTTACAAGGTTACTTTGTCACAGTAACCTGGCCCATTTGAGATTACACTCAAGGGACACTAGGGCCTTTAAGAAAATACGAGGAAGAGAACACATGATGAGGCTTCTAGGTGGTGTGGAGAGTTCTACCTGTCACAGAGGTCGAAAGGGTAACTGCTTCCGGATCCTGTGGGTGAGCCAGTACGAAACCATTGAAGTATTGGAGAGTGGAATCGTAATTGGTGGTTGGTACACTGGTTTTTGTATGTAGTGGGATTGTTTTGTGAACAATCGTTGGTATTGTTATTTGCGCAAGGGCACAGGAGCATCAGCACAATGGCAGTAGGGCATTTGCATTATGCAGCAGGAACATTTGCATAATGGCAGCAGAAACATTTGCACAAGGGCAACAGGAACATTTGTATTATGCAGCAGGAATATTTGCATAATGGCAGCAGAGCATTTGCATTATGCAGCAGGAACATTTGCATAATGGCAGCAGGAACATTTGCACAAGGGCAACAGGAACATTTGCACAAGGGCAACAGGAACATTTGTATTATGCAGCAGGAACATTTGCATAATGGCAGCAGAGCATTTGCATTATGCAGCAGGAACATTTGCATAATGGCAGCAGGAACATTTGCACAAGGGCAACAGGAACATTTGCACAAGGGCAACAGGAACAGGAACCAACCTAGAGCTGGCGTGCTCGGGTTTGTTTTGAGTGTCGGTTCTTTGTGGTGATACAATTCGCAACTACACGCACGACTCACACTAGGTTATGTTAGATGCGGTCGGGTGCTTTTGGTACGCAGGGATTGAAGGCAAGGGACCTCCGTGACGGTAGCGAGGGCAGCATGAAGAGGCGCAGATGTAGATAGGGTGCAGAGCTGCTGGTTTTTTTTTTAAAATCCGGCAAAAATTATTATTAGAACAAAATTCTTGAAGTTTACCTGCCTAGTAGACCAATGATGAAAAAAGTTTGGAGAGAAACAAGTGTGCATGTTGAGAAAAAGTTGGATTTGTTTGGCGTGTAGAGAGAGAGACGGAGAGAGAGCTAACTAAATGTGGCTAATTCCTAATACATGTTACAAAGGTACGTATTCAAGGACAGGTTCTGTGTAACCCCTTTTGGTTTTTTTTTCTTTACCAAATACATTTCCAAGAATACGTGGTTGAGGGATTGTACGTATAACAAAATTCCCCATTCGAAAGAAGTTGGTCTTCCATGACCTATGCTCACGTCTATACGGTAGCATTTTTTCTACTTTCGAAAAACAAAACATTGCGTACAAGATTAGTTATAACAAAGTGGGAAAGGAGTAGGAAGTTGAAAGGATCCGCGTATGAAGATTGTCCCATTTGACAAACGAAACGCCAAGTGCGTAACGCATATATCCCCATTCACGGATAATTTCGAGGAAGGGGGAGGGTGATAATTGGGAACATTTGAACGAAGAAAACTGCTGGGGACTCGGCTATTTCCGAAATTCGACCTCTGGGTGGAGGTGAAACAAGGTCTACAGCAGTCATCCTGGCACATTACAATAATGACAACTGGGAAAGGAGTAGGAAGTTGAAAGGATCCGCGTATGAAGATTGTCCCATTTGACAAACGAAACGCCAAGTGCGTAACGCATATATCCCCATTCACGGATAATTTCGAGGAAGGGGGAGGGTGATAATTGGGAACATTTGAACGAAGAAAAACTGCTGGGGACTCGGCTATTTCCGAAATTCGACCTCTGGGTGGAGGTGAAACAAGGTCTACAGCAGTCATCCTGGCACATTACAATAGTATTTGGTAGTGTTGGACAAAAGAATACACTGACATAAAAGTCTAATCCTCTACGTGTATTGGGCAGAAGATTAGGGGTCGTTTTATTCTCCTACTTGTTTGCGAGAAATGACAGACCCTTGCTCAAATCTCACAAACCTGGGGATTTTCTTTGTTCGTCTCCCAGACAACGAGTTAGGTATTTTTGTGTCCATCAACTTAACTCCCACGACACGATGCCCCATAATCATGAGTGAAGCGTATGATTAGTCCTTTTGAGATAGTAGATAGTTCCTGGGTTCTTGTGACAGGAAGTCCACGGGCATATTAATGATTACAAAAAAGGGGTGTGGACTACATTGAGTAGTTCACACATAAAGGTTTGATATTATTTCGTTCGCACGATTCATGGTGAGTATTATAACGTCTTCACGTATAGCGTACAAGATTGCAAAATCAAAGGATTTGCAAGTAAGTTTTATAACGTCTTCACGGATAACAATGAACGAATTACAACTGGGTTGCCCAGTATTGAAGGGAGGTGCAAAAGACTAGGTATTTATGACATTTCTGGCAAAAACCCACAGAGTAATTATAACGGGCTCCCCGTATCGCATTTAGTAGATATTCTGAGATTCCCATCTATGACGGCAGATTTTATAAGGTTCCCACCTATGATGGCAACAAAGGTTAACGTTCATATAAAGGTACCTATTCAATACAGACGGCGAGACATACTGATGTACTTAGTACAACAATACCGTAGCATAATAAATCCATATTAGCGTACGTTAAAGACTTGCACAAAGGCAAAAACATATTTGAAGATCTGGCCAAGATTTTATACTTCAACAATTAAGGGACAAAAAAAATTTCTGGCGTGCTGATGGAATGTGAATTTCATCTAAGCTTACCGCAAAAGAGATCCTTTGTGGTACAACCCTTTTGGTTACGCACAGAGTATCGTATCGTGATGGTACAACTTTTGTTGTACTTACACGTACGATGGTAGCAACAATACAAGACATGCGCTTATCGTTGTTTGACAAGGAAAATTATTTACATTGGTCCGATTTGAGTGTTTAAGACCTTCTAGGTTTTACTTACTTAAACAGACTGCGATGGACACACCTTGGTGTTATGAAAATTATAATAATGGGATGGGTTGTTCACAGGGTGGTTCACTTGGAGACCTGGCTTCTTGTTGTGACCTCGTACTTTGCACGTGATAAGTCACAACAAGGCAACCCCAAAATTTCAGTTTGAGCAGTTGAGACCCAGGGTGACTCAATGTTGCTGAAATGTTGTAAAAAAATTTATCGTTAATGAAGAGGCACGTTGAAAGTTGTCCCTTTTATAACGATACTTTCCAGACTCCACATTCAGTTCTGGGGAGAGCTAGAGCAATTTGGGTTATTTATTGAGCGCCATTCTATTTTCTTAAAAAACAGAAAAAAAACTTAGAACGGGTAGCAAACATCTGATACCGCCGTGGGTTTACACAGGTTTGCTTACCTAATTTAACTACATATGACATAAGGGTTAGATGCACTTTGGCGAGGACCCGATATTTAATGTACAAAAAAGATTTTTCTAACATTTAGAAAGGGGTGACGAGGTATGACATGATGATGTGAAAATATGATGCTGCGAGTTGTGACGATGCACAAAACCTTGGGCACGTAGTCTCTGACTACTTGCAGTAAGCCACAGGGAATTCCTTTCTCCGAAGTGATCAATTTCAGGTAGAGGTGTGCATGCTTAGAAAAAAAACGATGTTTCCAAGGTTTGACACCTGGGGCAGCAATTAGAGGCGAATGACTGGTGATGACGAGATATTTATACAAACAAAAATAAAATAAAATGAAACGAAACCACAAGGGAGAATTATATTTCTTCCATGACTTTGGCTACAGTTGACACCACTGTGCCAGAGCTAGAAAGGGTTTCGTTTGAGTGTCCCAATGAGTGACAATCGTTTACGAGAGGCCGCTCATTAGTGACGAAACAAAAGGGTTGACTTCCATAGTGATCCATGTCACGGTGTAGACGAATGGTTGCTAGGAGTCAAGGAATAACCGTTGGGGTTATACGGGCGTGGCAATGGAGTTTGTTTCCATGTTACCACTTTTTACAATGTCCTTTATATGGTAGTTACCTATGTGTTTACCAGAGATGTCGGACAATCGGTAAACCAGGTCTGAGATTTTCTTTAGGACTTTCGTCTTTACAAAACGGGGTGCCAATTTGGCAGAGAAGTACAGCGCACCTTGTGACAGAGTGTTGTTTCTCCTCCAGACGATGTCTTCTTCCTTGAATGTGACGTGCCTCCTGCGAAGGTTATACCTGTCGGCGCTCTTTTGGTGGGCCAATAGTAGAGCGTCTGTTACTTCACTATAGATAGCGGAGAGTTCCTCCAAGCGGTGGGCGTAATTTGCTGCGGGGTCTGCTGTGGAGGAAGGGACGGGTGGAAGGCAATTGTCAGGGTGTAGTGAACCGTGAACTACTTGTTCCATGCCGTGTTTGAGAAAAAATGGTGTATAGCCTGTAGCGAGGTTCACCGTGTTGTTCATGGCTGCTTGTATTTTGTCTAATTTTTTGCACCATGTGCGTTGGTCTTTGCCAACCAAAATTGCCAGGGCCGTGTTTATGGTTTGGTTGTATCGTTCAACGGTGTTGTTCTGTGGGGTGTAAAGGGTGTTATAGAATACATCCTTTATACCATATTTAGACAAAAACTCTTTAAATTCCAGAGCTATAAATTGTTTACCATTGTCGCATATTATAGTACGAGGGGTACCGTAGGGTATGAAAATATGTTTTTCCAATAGATTGGTTATTGCTGCTGCAGTTGCCCTTTTCAGAGGAAACAACCAGCAGTATTTGGAAAAGATGTCCACTACGCTGAGTATATGCATGTAACCGGCGTAGCTTCTAGGGAAGGGTCCAATGAGGTCCATAGAAAAGGATTGAAGTGGTCTATCGGCACGCTTGGGGTTGCCCATTAGACCAGACGGTGGTGCCGTACTGTGCTTGTATGCCTTACAGATGTCGCACTTGGAGATGTATAAACGTACTTGTTTGAATAGACCCGGCCAATAATATCTTAAAGATATTTTTTTTGAATGTTTTGAAGGTTCCAGGGTGTATGGAGTCTACGGCACTGTGGTTATCAATAATAACTTGTTCTCTATTTTCGAGAGGGACTACCTTTTTCCAGGCATAGTCCTCTAAGATTGACAGTGGAGGCTTGCAGTTGCGATATAGTTGTCCGTTCTTAATCATAAAATTCGGGAACTTTTGTGGGTTGTCACTGCATCCTCTAAAGATTTTTTGATACCATACGTCTTTTGTGGGGAGACTAGAATTGGGTAATTCGGCATTTAATATTGCTATCTCGATCCTAGAAAGGGCATCCGGGACGATATTATCCGCGCCTTTACGGTGGATGACATCGAAAGTATATTGAGATAGGCGGGACGACCAGCGAGCCAATCTCCCAGAGGGGTTGTCTAGCGAGATCAGCCATTTTAGGCTGCTATGGTCTGTGACGACGGTAAACTTACTGCCCTCAATGTATCCGCGGAAATGTTGAATGGATTCCATGACTGCTAACAATTCTCTCTCGGTAATCCCGTAGTTTTTTTCGTGTTTATTTAGGGTACGAGAGAAGTATGCCACGGGGTGTTCGCCGTCCGTAAAATTTTGAGTGAGGACTCCTCCGATTCCGACGTTTGATGCGTCCGAATGGATCGTAAAGGGAAGATTGAAGTCGGGGCAATTCAGTACTGGGGCTGATTGAAGAGCCTCTTTCAGGGAGTTGAATGCTGACTCAGTCTCTGCAGACCAGGAAAAGTTACTGGTACCTTTACGGATTCCCGTGATTTTGTTGAGCGGCGCCGCGAGAGTTGAGAAGTTTTTTATGAATCTTCTGTAGTAACCGGTGAGTCCGAGGAAGGCTTTTACCTCTTTTGCATTTGTAGGTCGGGGAAAATTTGTCATAGCCGCTACTTTTGTGGGGTCTGTTCTTAGGCCTTCTTCGTCTACTATGAAACCCAAGTATCGTAGGCGGTGCCTGCAGAATTCCGATTTCTTCAGGTTGATAGTCAAACCGGCCTGTTTGAGTTGTTGAAAAACCTTTTCTAGAATAAGTATATGTTTTTCAAAGGTATCGCTAATGATGATCAGGTCATCCAGGTAGCAAAATAAATTGTTATCAAACTCTGGGCCAAACAATTTATCCATGAGTCTTTGTAGTTCTGCTGGGCTGTTTTTTAAACCGAAGGGTAGTCTTTTGAAATGGAACATACCCCTGCCAGGCACCACGAAGGCAGTCTTTTCGCAGGAGCTGGGATCCAAAGGTATCTGCCAGAATGCTTTGCTTAAGTCTATGGATGAGATGTATTTAGCGTTTCGAAGTCTGTCCAGGATGGAGTTGACCAAGGGGAGCGGGTAGGCGTCTGATATTGTACATGCGTTGAGGCGTCTGCTGTCGAGGCAGAAACGGGCTGAGCCGTCTTTCTTTGAAACTAATAAGGTGGGGTTGGTCCATGCACTGCGGCTGGGTACCACCACTCCCAGTCTTAGCATATCGTCCAATTCTTTTTCCAGCGTTTTCAATTTTTGTGGAGCTAGGTTGTAATACCTTTGTTTGATTGGGGGGCCTGTTGTTTTTATATGGTGTTGTACTAGGTTGGTTAAGCCTAAACCGCACCTTTCGAAGGAGATGGATTCATACTTGTTGATCATTTGATTTAATTGTATTGTTTGTAAGGGGTTCAAGTTTTCGTAGGGTATTACCGTACGGATTTCGTTTACTTGGGGAGTGACGGAGGGGTTGTTAAACAGTTGCGGGGCAATTTTGAAAGCCATCCAAAAATCCACTCCCAAGATGAATTTCTGTGTGATTGTAGGTACAACTAGAAACTTGATCCAAACTGTTTTTTGGTCACAATTGATCGGTAGGGTTAGAGAACCGATGACGAGTTGTGAAGTGTTGTCTGCCGTGGTAACATGTGAAGAATGTTTTCCCATTTTAAAACCACAGTTTGTGAATAAGGTGTGGGCGTTGTCGCCCAGGCAGCTGACAGAGGCGCC
Organism: Glyphotaelius pellucidus; assembly: GCA_936435175.1. Classification (NCBI taxonomy): domain Eukaryota; kingdom Metazoa; phylum Arthropoda; class Insecta; order Trichoptera; family Limnephilidae; genus Glyphotaelius; species Glyphotaelius pellucidus. Next base: position 1,878,219 of record OW386541.1, read on the forward strand.
GCTGTCTAGGAGACCTGAAAAAACCACGTTGTTTATGGAAAAATGCGCGAAGGGTCTACCGTCTATTGCCTGTTTGCAGCAAACTGTAGAGAGGGGTAAGGCCTGTTTAAAAAATTTGACGTGTTCCAACCACTCCGACCATTCCTTTGGCCTATGGGAGGGATGGCCCGGGGGGTTGGGGTCTAGTTTTTTGTCTTCCTGGCTGTCCAATTGGGAGGGGGTCTGGAGAAATCCATAGGGGGTTTGATGAATCTGAGATCCGGGATGGACGTTTCGGTATTGTCTTGGCGTGGTCTTTTGCCAAACTTCCTCCCTTCATCTCTTCTTGGAGAACGATCGACGGATCGCCTTTTGTTAGAATGGGTGTCTTTGGAGGATAAAAGTTTTGCTTGTTTAAAGCAGGCGGCTTGGGAGTGACCAATCTTGTGGCAAAAGGAGCAGGATTTCTTCTCGTTGTGCTCCGGTTTTATGCCGGACGAAGTGCTTGGGCGAAAGTTTTCTTTGGGGAATCTTTCGTCTTTCTTCCGATCCTGGTATGCCTCTAGTAGCTGGCAGACATCTTTCAGTTGCTCCAGCGTGGCAATTTTCTGAGAAGTAATGATGTTTTCGTATCTGGGGAGAAGACCGTCGATTAAAACCGGGAGAAGTTCCGCTTCAGGGACAGGTTGGGTGAGCTTTATATTGATGGCCTCTGCCCTCTGTGTGAATCTAGCAACAGGCTCTCCGGAGTGCTGCTTGATAGCGAGTAGGGATAGCCTGACTCTATGTTGGGCCTTTTTTTCTCCGAAACTGGATAAAAGTGCCACCTTGAGTTCCCTCCATGAGTTTGTTTTTCTCTTATGTATCCTGTGCCAGGTAAGCATTTCAGGAGCGATGAGGTCTATGAAGTTCCTGTGTAGAATACTTTCGGGGGTTCCTCTGACTTGGGCTGTTTCTTCTATTCTGTTGATGAAATCCTCCACATCCGTGAGTCCGTTGTATTTCGTCTTCCAGGTTGTCAAATCATATATTTTCGTCTGTTCCTGGGCTTGTACCACCAAGGGTTTTGCTTCGGAGACTGTGAGGGAGGTAGAGATGATTTCTGAGGTGTCTTCCTGTTGAAACTGCAACTTCCTGATGTACTTTTTGTTGTAGAAAGAAGCATATTGAATAAGGCATTTTTTGGATTTATTCCTGGGAGAAATCTTTCTACTTCTCAGGGCCTGTAGTAGTTCTTCCTTTTTTGACGTAGAAATGTGGGGGATTATACCCAGCGTGACTTGAGGGACTTCCATAGTGTATAGGGTCGTGTCAGGGTGACCTTACGTTGGGAGAAAAACGAGAACTCGACTCTTTATCCGTAATTGGAAAGAAATTTTTGCCAGGGATTGACCACTGGGGACGTATATATATTTTTTTTTTTTACAAAATGCTTCTGCGAAAAAACGCGTATTTGTAAGTGTTTGGGTTATTTGAAAATTTGGGCAGAGGTTTGCCTCTGGCCACGTGCTTTTTAGGAAAAATCCAAGCGTTTTGGAAAAAAAAAAAAAAATTTCGAAAATTTAAAAAAAATCGAAAAAAGGAAAAATCGAAAAAATTTTCAGAGTCCGAAACTGGAGAAAATTTGGGCAGCGATTTTCCTCTGTCCATGCGTTTTTAAGAAAAACTCCAAGCGTTTTGGAAAAAAAATATTTCGAAAATTAAAAAAAATCGAAAAAAGGAAAAATCGAAAAAAATTTTCAGAGTCCGAAACTGGAGAAAATTTGGGCAGCGATTTTCCTCTGGCACTGTGTTTTTAAGAAAAACTCCAAGCGTTTTGGAAAAAAAAAATTTCGAAAATTAAAAAAATCGAAAAAAGGAAAAATCGAAAAAAATTTTCAGAGTCCGAAACTGGAGAAAATTTGGGCAGCGATTTTCCTCTGGCACTGCGTTTTTAAGAAAAACTCCAAGCGTTTTGGAAAAAAAAATATTTCGAAAATTAAAAAAAAATCGAAAAAAGGAAAAATCGAAAAAATTTTCAGAGTCCTGAAACTGGAGAAAATTTGGGCAGCGATTTTCCTCTGGCCATGCGTTTTTAAGAAAAACTCCAAGCGTTTTGGAAAAAAAAAATTTCGAAAATTAAAAAAATCGAAAAAAGGAAAAATCGAAAAAATTTTCAGAGTCCGAAACTGGAGAAAATTTGGGCAGCGATTTTCCTCTGGCCATGCGTTTTTAAGAAAAACTCCAAGCGTTTTGGAAAAAAAAATTTCGAAAATTAAAAAAAATCGAAAAAAGGAAAAATCGAAAAAATTTTCAGAGTCCGAAACTGGAGAAAATTTGGGCAGCGATTTTCCTCTGGCCATGCGTTTTTAAGAAAAACTCCAAGCGTTTTGGAAAAAAAAATTTCGAAAATTAAAAAAATCGAAAAAAGGAAAAATCGAAAAAAAATTTTCACAAGTTTTCGTGGAAGTAATTTGTTTGAGAATTCAACAATATCTTGGGGGCATGGTTTCATTACGCGGCTTCCTATAGCCTGATTTTAAACAGCACCAATTTTTTGGTATTTACACGCGAATTCCCTTCGTCTTTTCGACAAGATATTACCTTCTTTGTCAATTGACAAGGTATTATAGTGTCAGATGTCAAGGAATCCACGTCAACGCGAATTTAGTATTTTTTGCATTATTCGAATGTGATTCGGCATGATCCGGTTTCATCAGACGACAGAGTCAAAAATACTTAATTGTCAAATGACAGAAAGAATTTAAATCCACTTGTTCCCTAGGTGTCAGCAAGTGTCCGTTTAAGAGACGTACCAGCGTGCTGCAATATAGTATATTATTAAAAATATTTAGCACTTTCGAGACCAAGCGGATGATTTGTTTATCATGTACATGATTTTAATTGTTGAATAAATTCTTCTTTAATTTGTGTTTATTTCCACTATTCACTTGTATTGAAAATAGCAATTTTAATCGGCCGACACTTTGTAATCACTGTATTATTCGCAGCGACAACTTCCTAGGTTGGGCACCTTGCGTTGGAATACCGGTAATATTTTGTCGAGTGACGACTCACAAATGATAAAATCGCGCCCGTAATAATTTAAATTGTGATTCGAAATTACGTTCGCGCCGAGATTCCTGTTGGAAGTGCTAGACAATTGGGAATAAACAATACATCATAATAACATTTCAGAGTTTACAATTGTTGCTTGGGAACGAGGCCGTGGTGGAACAGAAAAAATTTAAATGGCCCCACGTTTAGCGCCAGTGTTAGCGTCAGCGTGCGTGCTGATGCTATCGGCAGGGTTGGAGAAAGCTCCCACATATCTAATACAAATTAGTTGCTGTATCTGCCCCAAATAAAAACTAGCTCAGGATTCGGTGCAAGCAGGATTTCTCGTAACCTCAAGGCTAGTGCTTGTGGTTCGGAACTTCACGCTTCTCCATTCTCCCAGGGCCTCTCTCGACAAGCAAAACACGGTAGGTTATCACATAAACAGTTTATTCAATTCTAGGAGACACAATAATACATAAAAGGAACGATCCTAGCTGAAAGTTAGTTTGAACGTCCGTCTCTGCTCTCTATCACGCGTGGTTAGGGCTAAAACATTTAATTGCACACAAAGGGTAACATGGTAATTGACTCACGTTTGGTTTATGGGCCAACAGCGGCTTTACGCGCTTGTTCTCTCAGTCGCAGCAGCGTCCATGCGCGGACCGGAAGTGCACAACCGGCGAAACTGAACTTGTGTCGCACATGTTCGCGCGGAACGTGGGCCCGGGGAGCTCGCTTGCTGAAGACTGACGAGCTGCCGCTCGAGAGTTGGTCTTGCGACAGCTCGGTTTGTCGCTCGCGGGAGGGGGTAGTGCGCGCGCCTCTATATTGGCGGTCTATTTGTAACGTAACAGCCCATAGGAGGCTCTGAGGAAAATAATCTACCTCAGGGCCTTTGTCATCTTTGGGGATGCCGTGTGGGGGGTTACTTTTTTAGAAAAAGAAGAATAGGAACATGTGGGAAGGTTCAAGAGGGTGGGAATCTGGGGGTCAGTATGACCAGGAGTGACGGACGTTTGAATTCATCCCAACTGCGATGCTAGGTAAAAAGGTATCTCAACCAGTCTCTCCAAATCCACCCACCACACAGGAGGTGGGCAGACGTATCCACCGCCAGGACCTAGACAATCCTCACCCCATGAACCCGAGCACCCGGCTAAGTCACCAAACGTGGCAAACCACTTGGGATGACATACGACAGAGGTATTAGTTATCTAATGAATCAAATTGAGACTATTACAACTACTATTAACTGTTCATATATTTAATACTCACACATCACTATGACGAATATGTTAGAATTTAAACCTTGTGGTGGAATTACTAGCCAGTTTTCTAAAACCATCCCGCCATTGACACCCGGAGATGTTTATGTTTATATCTCCATCATGCACAACTATTTGTGGTGATGGCATACATTGTTTCAAGTTTATTGTGTTTAAAACGAGCGGCTACCGGCTACCGGCCATTATCACGGTTTTGAGCTATTGTTTTTGCCGAACCACAACATTGACATAACTTTTATGCTGGACGTAAAACAAACCGCTGCATAACATAATAATATTATTATTAAAATATTACTCGTGTAATTTGTCGGTTCACATCACATTATGTGGTAAGTCTTCTTCTTCGTTGCAATTCTCATCTTTTGCAATTTTTGTATCAGAATGAGATATTACAACGGATCTCTCGGCGGCAGGACCACATGAGAAAATATTTGTTGTTTAATTTTTTAGAAAGTTTTGTGCTGAAAATGCTTAGTTTGTCGTTTAGTATCCATACAAAAATATTAAAAAATGATATGATTTTAGATTATTTTTGCTACCTAGATGTAGCGCAAGACGGCGTAAGCACCCCAAAAATAATAAGGAAAAAATAAAAATAAAATGTTTTTTTTTTGCATTAGCAGGAGGAAATGGAGGAAAATAATTCCTGTTAGGGCCTACGCCATCTTTGGCAGGAAATTGTTGTAGGAAAATAATTCTTGTTAGTAACTACGTCATCTTTGGCAGGAAATTTTTGCAGGAAAATAATTCCTGTTAGGGCCTACGTCATCTTTGGCAGAAAATTGTTGCAGGAAAATAATTCCTGTTAGGGCCTACGTCATCTTTGGCAGGAAATTTTCGCAGGAAAATAATTCCTGTCAGGGCCTACGTCATTTTTGGCAGGAAATTTTTGCAGGAAAATAATTCCTGTTAGGGCCTACGTCATTTTTGGCAGGAAATTTTTGCAGGAAAATAATTCCTGTTAGGGCCTACGTCATTTTTGGCAGGAAATTTTTGCAGGAAAATAATTGGAGGAAAATATTCCCGTTAGGGCCTACGTCATCTTTGGCAGGAAATTTTTGCAGAAAAATAATTCCTGTTAGGGCCTTCGTCATCTTTGGCGATGCTGTGTGGAGGGTCTTTTTAAGAAAATAAGGAGAGGAAGTTCCGGGAATGAAAACGATATGAAAGATGGGTAGGAATCTGGGAGTCAGTGCGTCCAGGAGTGACGGACGTATCAATCTCCCACCGCGGTGCTAGGCAATGTTCCGAGACAATCCCAAAAGGTCTCCATCAACAAACCTCATCCACGAACCCGGGCACCCCTACTAAATCACAAAACGTAGCGAACCACTTGGGGTGGCCTAAGGCAGACGTGTTATCTAATACATGGTTTGCGGAGTGGCGGTACCCATTCCCGCCTCTTAATTTGCAAATTTCGGAATTGCAAAAAATAATTTCGATTAAGTGTCTTTAACTCCGGTTCAATGAACTCGGATTAATTTAAGTGTCAGAAAGCGATAAAGTACCTCTAATATACATAATAAATTACGTTAATTATACTTTTCAAATTTTTATTCTAATATCCCTTGATTTTTTACGGGTCTGTGCTATCGCATATTAAAACAGCCAATTCGATAATTTTGTTCTAGATATCCTTGAAAATCGTACAAAAGACATTTTCCCTGTACGTCAATGAATATTAGGTGACCGAACAACTCAACAATGTGCAACTTCATCACTCCTTTGAAAAGTCATTAAAAGTGATTAAAAAAAAACTTGGATAAATATGTTACGTTATGGGCTATCTTTTAATTATATTTTCTCACTTTTACTGACCTTTCAAAGGGATATTGAAATGCCAATTTATTGAGTTGTCATGGAACCGAATATTAATCCAATTCTAAAAAAAAAAACGAAAGACAACTTCGTGAAATTAAATTATATAAATTAATCGACGGAACACGGATTGGAAAAAGTTTATCCCATACTGGCCATAAAACCAGGTATTGGATTATTTATAGTCTTCATTCTTCATTCCCCGTTGAATCCCAATGTTAAAAGAATGGACGTAGAATAAGAGAGATGATTTGGCGAATAAATAACAGTTATTATCGCCGATTCAGGCGTTCTAACCCCCCATTAGAGCTCCCACCACCGCGCGCACCGGCATCGGGCATCAGTACCACCATACCACCGTACCTCTGTACCGATGCGTGTTAGTTACGATCCAGAGTACGACTAAATTGGTGAGTTTTTGTTCTTCAAATTGCTAGTTATGTTACGATGTGAATGATTGGGAATTATTTATTAGATCGGCTGAGAAAGGCGATATTTTTTTTAGATTCCCCGTGGTAACAGATTATAATATTGCCAACGAAGTGAGAAAAATGAGACGTAAAGGGCAGAGTGGTCGTTTTTCGCGTGCCAGACTCGGCAAAATTCCTATATATAAACTTATCAATACTATATACTAGCTTTTGCCCGTTGCAGGCAACTAACGGGTAGTAGTTGAATTATTGGGCAATCTTTTGGAATATGTAGTAAGCTGGAATGGGCTACTGGTGTATATACTAAATATATAAGCATGCTGGAACAAATTCAGAAAAAAAAACCTCAGGTATGTCTACATGGAACTTGTCCGAGGTTACTGCACTTCATGGGGCAACGAATAGATTTAGCCTAAAGACTAGACGTTTTGCAAAACCTGCAATACTTAGTGATAACTCTATTGATAGCCCATTCCTCTCGGAATGATATGGCTTATTGTCTTTACCGGATGTCTGTATTATTTTTGTCCCATTTTTTGTTAGGTTAGGTAAGGTTAAGTTTTTAGTTGATATTTTGTTGGGGGATGTTATGTCTGTAGGATATTTTGTCGGGGATATTTTTTCGCGAGATGAAAACGCGCATCACCCGGTTTTAGACTAATAATGGGTCATAGCCCATCTCCCTTGTTTCTATTACGTGAGTCGGAAGTTATGAACAGTAGTAGTTACCGATTATAATTATTTACCTTCGATAGGTCCTTATTTACGTCATTAAAATCTGCAAAGAAAACATTAATAATAAATCAAACAAACGCCTGTTGAACGAAATCGACAGTCTGCGGAAGATGAGTCCTCCCAGCTCCAGCCTATATTTAGGGCCCATGAGCCATGATCTATGGCGACCTCTGGCTAAATTCCGGGCACGGGGTCCAGGGCATTTCAAGGCGGGCCCGGCTTTATAATTATTGGGTATGACCATTCGTAGGCGTAAACCGTACAAAGAGCGAATGCATCACGAAGATGTTAATCTTCTGTTTCTTTTGTGTTGGTCAACCGTTTCACCGCCTGGATGAGCAACTTGCATGCATTTTTAAATGGCTTAAAAATTGCAAGTAGATGTTTCAACTAAGAATAAAAAAATAAAATAAATTTGGGAGGCGGGTTTAGTTAAAGCTGCCCGAGAAACCATTTATTGGATAACAAACACCCCTGCCATAGGTCACCGCGAGTGGTTCGCTACGTTTGGTGATTTAGTACGGGTGCCCGGGTTCATGGAGTAAGGTTTGTCTAGGCCCTGGCAACGGATGCGTTTGTCTGCCTGTTGTGTGGCGGGTCGGTTAGGGAAGAACCGGTTTAGCAAGACCCTTTAATCTCTCAAGTTGAACTCTCTCGACCCGAGTAGGGGGAATGGATTCGTACGTCTGTCACTCCTGTCTGACACACTGACCACCAGATTTCTACCCTTCATAACTTTTTTCCATTCCAGAACTACCTCTCCTTCCTTTCCCTAAAAATACCCTCAACACAACATCCCCAAAGATGAATAAGGACCATATCTCCCTTACTGTCATGGTATAGTGAGAAATATGATCAAACATGTTGGAAAGAGAAAACAACTTGCTTTATATTCAAATCTATAATTTCACATTTATCATTTTAGAAAAAATTAAATGTGCATCTCTATGAAACCAATGTTTCCCATAGCAATTTGATAAAAATAAATAAAATTTCGAGAATTTTTATTCATATTTTTTTTTATGTAACGCCAAAAATGTGAGGTGATAATAACGTTTATACACTTGCCTAATCAAATATGTGTGTGTTTTACTTTTTTCCGTCATCAGTAATTTTAGATTTTTAAAACTTTTTAATGTTTTGTATTCAAAATTTTAATATTTCAAAAATTATATTTTTATTAGTAATAATGACATTTGTAAACGTATTTCATCATCTTTTAAAAACAGGTTTTAGTTTACGGATACGTTCAAAAATATTCCATATATATAGATTTATTGCAAAGCTGAGATATTTTGACCAACTAAAAAAACGCCCAATTTCTGAGGGTTAAAAAATCATCAAAAAAATGGTGCGATTTTGAAAATTATTAAAAAGTTTAAAAAAAAACTGGATTTCTTAGAAATCTTTCCTGAACTGAAAACAAGTAGGTACCTACATTTAAAAAAAAACAGTATGTAAGAGGATCATTATACTGAATCGGAATGGCGTGTTATTATTGTTATTTAAGGCCTGTTCTTGTTTCGCATACCCGCTTATTACGGCTCCATACAAATATTCATTTGTTTCCGATACAGACATTGATGTGTATAATTTATATGCTCAAACGCTCTATTAAATTTTATACCCGCAAAATAGAAAGGATTTCAGAGGCGCTTGTGAATTTTACACGAATCGGTGCACTTTATTAAGACAGATTTATTGGAATGAAACTTGCAATTTCGCCATTAAAACACATAGGTACATTTTAAACGAAAACATTTTACACTTATGAATAACTAAATTCAAGAGCCGTTATCTTAACTACAAAAAAAACAAAAATCTATTTATACATCTCCGTCGCTATCTGTGAGCTCTGACGTCATGAAATTTGCACAGCTTTCGCTGTCTAAAATTTCTAAGGCAATGCATTTTTAGATGATGATGATAATTTTTTTATTTATTTTTTATTTATTATGAATCATAAATAGATACATGTATTTTAAAATGATTCTATATAATAATTAGTTACATAATATATATATTTGATGTACCCCCATAAATAAGCAGGGCTTATGTGTATGGGGGGGGGGGGGGGGTTCTATGATGCTTTTGAATTACTCACCTGTTTTTTTCAAACTTACAGGAATTTTTACGACTTTACAATTCGGTACCTCTTAGAGATAGAAGAAAATTATAATACAAAATAGTTGTAGGAAATTTCATGTTATTTTTGCCAAAATTTGAAACGGTAACAAGATATTTTTGAAAAAAAAGTGATTTCGACTGGTTTTTTCAAAATGGTGGCGCGAGCACTGATGGGCCAAGGTCGAATGCTTGGATTTTACAACAAGGGATTAGTTTATAAAACGTTTTAAAATTTTTGAACTGGTGGGATAATTACGATCGAGACCACCTTTTTTCGCTAATTGCACTGATTTAGTAAAAATCGTCCAAAAAATCTGTTACTTTTGGTTAACTATTAAAAAAAATAAAATAAAAATAAATGACGAAATATTGTGAAGTGTAATTTTCAATTTTACTACCTAGTTTAAAACTTCATTGCTAAATAAAATAAAATGTTTCCAAAATAATTTAATAAAGTGCATGTTAGTATGCCGGATGCTGCTATTATCATTTTTATATTTTCTGGGAGCAGAGCCAAATATGTGACAACTAGACCGATTAATAGTTCAGTCAGCTCACCATCAAACAAATCCAACATAGTCCATCAATCTGTGACACACATGACGAATTCCAAAATTCCGACATTTTAACTGAGACCAATTTTAAAAAAAAACGAGCATAACCAAAAATAAAAACACAAGACTTGATAAAAGTCGCATTGTCTTCTACGGCTGAGAAGTCAAAACATTTATAATAATAAGTAAAACTGACATAAACGCAACCATTATTTTGAGTTGTCGTCAGCCTTTCAAAGTGAGTTCCCACAAAGGAAAATGCAACAGATGAGAACAACACAAGTGCGACCGTAGCCGCGGCATGAGAAAAATGCGACGGTGTGGAGAAACTGGAGAAGGAGAATCAGTAGAGGAAGGAGGGAGTGGTGGGGGATTCCCAAGGATGCAAGTCACGGAGAGCAGAGGGTCAGGAATGGGCGGGGACTCATAATTGTTCAACATATCGGCTCTCATTTAAATGAAGATTAATAAACCTGACTTGCCCAGAGTATTTAACCCGACTAAACGAGTGGCGTCGCCGAAATTTTTGATATATGATGTTATATCACGTTAACAAGACAAGAACATAATAAATTAGCTAATATATCTACGTTACGACTCATTAATTAGATGTCGTAATAATTTTGAAAACAAAAATATTATTTCTTCAATAATCGCAAATTCAGCTTTGTCATTCTAATTTGATGTGAATAAATCAGTGTACAAGCTGCTAATGAAAATATATGTTAAATATTGGTGCATACAAAGTGATATATTGTAGTAAAAATAAAATAAATAATAATATTAGGTAGTTGTGAACTCTATGAATGAGAAATGCGAAAACGTGCAGAAAACCACGTAGGATCGTATTACGAATGAAAAGATTCAAAAATAGTGCATATAAAGCCTAAACAGCATTTGAACGGGTTGTCTTATAGAATTTTAACAATTCGAAAAATTTCAAAGTTAAAATTCAAGTTCTGATAATCTCCATGTATTGTAAAACAAGCGGACCATGATGAAACAATAACTGAATTTTAAGGATTGTTTAAATTCTATGAAACAAACCGTCCTAGAGTTTAGATTGTTTGGACATGCCTAACAGAAGGTTGAAGAAAGTGTCAAAAAACATAAGGTGAGGCGTAAGTGCATGGCAGAAAAGGGAAAACTCCAGGAAGAGATGTCATGATGAAGTGTCAAATACTCAAGAGCACCTCAGTGACGATATATAAATGCGAATGAAACAAAAAGTTTATGCCAAGGAAGAGTAGTCTTGGTCGAAGGTAGTAATGCATTACATGCTCTCTGCCGAGAATTTGGGCGATATTTATTAAAAGATATAGATAGTAATAAAAGGCTCTAAAATACAATAACATATCATGGACTCTTGAGCACCTCGTTAAAAGTTCCATCACACAACATATCAACGTATTTACAGTAATTCATTCCCACGCAAACCTTAACCTACACAGCAATGAAAACCATTTTGTAGAAGTGTTAAATACGGAAATCGGATAAAACAGAACAGTGACAAACAGAAGATGATAAAGGAATGGGTTAAGTTAGGTTAGTTTATTAATTTTCTCACTTAATTTTTCTTCAATGTTCTGTTTTGTTATGGAACCGTAAAAAATCCGTGCGATACGATACGGTTGTACCCCCCAGCTAGAACAACTCCTGTCCCGGTGAGACCGGTATCAAGGGGGCACTGATTTGTTAGGGACTTGAAACACAATCTAGCGTTCGTTTTCCTATGTTCGTTAGCTCTACTTTCAAATTTTTAATCGGTTTAAAACTTTAAAACAATTGCAAATTACAGCCAAACGATATTCTGAGTTCAAAACTATACACATTTCGCGACTTGAGAAGGTACGTACTATTTAAAACACGTGTATTGAACACTTTTCAGGAATCTATTATCAAAAACACCACTTAAAGAGTTAAAACACACAGGAATCGTTAAAACACGTCTATCGCGTCACGGAGACTCGATTTCCCCTGGAACCGTAAAACACTCATCCGCATAAAAAATGTACGTTTAACCTGCGCTTAAATCAATAGTAAACATATAAAACGATAAGTATAAAGAAATAATATTAAGTAGCAGTACGGCTATCGGGAACCGGGCACGGGCAACGGACAGCGGACACCGGGCCCGGCTCTCGGGCGCGCTTATCCGCTACGGAACCCCGGCCTATCAAAACCGGTTTGCCGAGAACACAAACAAACTCAAAGTCTTGCCCGAAAAAATATCAATCAAGCCAGTCGTCAAATAGACTTTATTGTGCAATCAACAATGACGATTAAGAGGGTTTAATTGCCGAACGATTAACGGCACAGGTTACGAGATCGGCTAAACGAGGAACGTCCGAAGGTAATGTACGTTTAGTTTCTTTGATTAGCCGCCGACATTGACATGATCGCGATTGCTATACGGGTATATAATACCTACCTGTTAAAACCTCTTCTTCTATCTCACAGATGACGCATACAGCATTACAGAAAGACAAATACCTGTATTTACAACAATCGTAATCACATTAATCACTGCAGACATATACCGATAGAAGTAAACAATTTGTCCTTACTCTTGGTGAAATTGATTGAGAAAATCGTGTGGAGGGTCTTTCCAGGGAAAAGAAGGAAGGTTCTGGAAAGGAAAAAGATGTGAGGAGTGGGTATCTGGGGGTCAGCGTATCCAGGAGTGACGGACGTTGGAATCCGTCCCTCCCACTGCGTTACAAAGCGATGCCGATGGGTCAAGAGCCCGGCTAGAGAGGTCAAATGGTCTTCCTCAACCGGCCTCTACCGATCCCGCCATGCAGTCGGTAGACGCGTCCGCCGCCAAGACTCGGACAAACCTCACCCTACGAACCCGGACAACTCTGCTAAGTCACCAAACGTAGCGAATCACTTTTTTGTGCAGATAATCAATGTCATTGGCCTGTCTGAAGGAGTGACCGGACAACTCAGAATCATGCAACTTCAACAACTCCTTTTAAAGTCATTAAGTGATGAAAAAATATTTTTAAAATTTGTTAAATAGGTTACATTACGTTAGGTTAGGTCCATAATCTAGGCTAGTTACGGCGTAGATCACATTTTTGGGATTATCTGTCCTGTGGTACTATGTATAAAAATATTACCTTACCAAGTCAGTTTACCTATAACTTTAGTAACTCGATTGTAACTTTTTCTTTCTCGCAAACGACGCATGCGACAGAGAGAGGTTACAAGCAACGTAGCTATCGGCAAAATTCTTGCAGGTAGGTAGGTATAACACAATCGTAACCACGTCAATGTATACAGCTGATAGCTTTGTCTTGACCTCTCCCTCTTCCTCATAAACGATGTTTGTTAAAGAAAGAGAGGTTACAGTGGAGTTCTCAATAGCTGGACCAAACGATTCAGACGCCAATGATTTCTGGGAACTCAGTTAATCAAATGTTTCCCCAGACTTAAACTATGATCACTGCGAACTTATCGCTGTAAAGGTAATGGGTAATGGGCTTTGCTAAACAGGTACACAGGCAATTAATTATACAATGATTTATTGGTGGATCGGACCATGGAGCATGAAGAACACTAAAAAAATTAAACGAGTAACACGATTTAAAAAGCAAAAAGTTATTGATGGAAATCACACAGTAAAACAACGCCCGACAAATTAAAACAACGTTTTTCAAGACAGTTTGTGATGATTTTGTTGGACGAAAAAGCTGTCCTTACGATGGCCACTCTGAGTAGAGTACCTACCTGATTTATGAAATATGTACTTACTATCTACGAAGCAGAAATTTGTTTTTTTAAGCAAAAAATAAAAATTGCACGTTGAAATTTGCACTGATTTGTGTTGTGAGATTTGTGCGTAAACGCAAAACTGTTCATCATGAGCAATAGAGCTTTGATAAATACCGTACGTTCGATTGTTACAAACATGTGCGAAACCAGGTAGCAATTATGTACCAATAAATTTTTATACTCTAAGTTTCAGAAATACAATTATCACGTACCTATCAAAAATAGTGTTCATAATAAAATATTAAAATTTTAATATATTTTATGTGAATACCGCACAAGAGTCCTCACTGCTCCCGTCTGGAGCCAGTGAGACTATGGCATTCTCAATCGGGATATATTGTGAGGCTGGGGATGAAGTGCCCCGCTATTCAGATCTGGTGACCAAACGTGGCTAAAGCCATTTCAGGCAACCTTTTAATTCTGAATGGTGGTCTTACATCAGAGCGATACTGGGAGTAATTCCACTCTGGAACGTGCCGCAAATATGCTACTTTTACAGAATTAATTGTGAAATAGCACAAAATAATCAAATAAAACTTATTTATGCTCACGCCGGGATTTGAACCCGCGACCTTCGGATTGTTGATCAATAGAAATAGCCCTCGACCACGTAGGCCGACATTTTACGCATAATTAAAAAAATTCTTTACGATGTAATCATATCCCATGATTATCCTCCACGCCTGGTTAATTATAACTAAAATAAGATAAAAATAAAAGTGTGTTAATCTTGTGATTCCACTCTAGTTTATTTCGACAGTTTTTATTATGTTCACATCATTAAACTTATTTCATATTTCCCCCTGTACGACACGCAGTTAAACCGAATATACAATGCATCGTAAACCAAACTTCTGGATATTTAACAGAGGTACTTTATGTATGAAAAAACATTTTAATGTTTCTTCCATAAAACGCCCATTTAATTTGAATACACGCGCGATGTTAGCCGAATTTTCGTTTGCTTTTTCTCACACAACTAAAACAGAAATTGCGACTATTTATTTGCAGTGTACAAACTACGTTTTAAAAGCTCACCCACCTAAACCAAACCAATTGAAGAAAATCAATAGACATTCAGGTAACAATATAACCTAAAGGTGTTTTAGTTACTAAGGGAGTATTTAACCACCTCTAAGTGAACTGACGATTAGCGTTAATCGTCGAGTGGCATACAGTATCTGCTTCACCACTGCTGAGTAATGAAAGCCGTCAAGTAAATGTCGGTTAATAATAACTATAAAGCCACGTTAATCCTACGATTAAAATTACGTGACAAATTGTTTATCAGAGGTGGCGAAAAACACCCTAAGTGCAAGTTAAAAAGTTTAAAGCAAATACCATTTGTGATCCAGGAGGCTAGATGTAAACGAAAAAAAAATACAATGTATACAGACAATAGGCCTGCACTGTGTCTTAGACATACGAAACGTAACTGGCTATGAGAGAAAGAGAAAGAAAATGTGTGCTCGCACCTCTCTCTCTCTTGCCCCTACAGTAATATACGAAACGTAACTCTCTCTCTTTCTATCTTCACTAACTATTAACCCTCTCAACTTCCGTTCGCCTCGCCCGACACTTTTCGTAACGCTCTCGTCACGCATTCACCAGCTTACTCCCCAAGTCAAGCGTGCGTAAAGAAGTTTTACTTCAAAAATGACTAACTCTATTCGAACAGTTTAATATCCGATAATCGCCCGATTAAAATATTTTGTTCCCCTTCAACAATGTTCAACGTTCATAAACGATTTTCGTCGATTTTTTGTATTCTACACACGACACTACGACAATAATTATCAATTTTGTTAACATTTTTTAAGATAACACGAATAACTTAATGAATGCCTCCTATCCAGAGATAATGATTCGATTATTTACAATGAATTTTAATCAATTCGAATCAGGGTCGAAATGTTTCGAACCATTATTTAAACGTCCATCACTACACTTAATAGGTGCATCCCTGAATGCACCTTCTTACTCTCGAGTGCCAAGAACTGTGTTTTCCTCTAACAACGCTTAGTGAATTGATACCTAAAGGTCGAATTTGCAAAATCACCACTGTGATCACATTCTCACCATCAGCTTATTGGCTGGACTATTGGTAATGCCCTGTTCATCGAGTCCTGGTCAGCGAGCGCTCTAGTGATTTGAACCGTGTAGTTCTCGTCGTATTCAAAGGCAGGTCGTAAAAACAGAAACAACTATCGTAAATATGACACTAGGAAACACAGAAACTATTCTGAGTCGCTCCAAGGCGCAACACGACACCAAATCTCGCTATAAAACACGCCTCGTGCGGCGATGGACCGAAAGACACGGAATTTATAATTGTTGCAACAGGATGTGTTCAAACATTTCTATCAGAAATTTTACCACGTGAGAAGATGAATCGAATATTATATACATATATATTTTTTAAATTTAGCAGAAATCGATTAAGCTAATTAAATATAGCTTTTTTTACAGTCATCGGCATTTTCTCATCTGTTCTTCTAATGCAAAAATAATTAAAATAGCTAGTATTTCATTACATAATATTATGATCGATGTCCAATACCTATATGAAAATTAATTACTTGATTTTCAGAATCAGTGCTATTCATAAACTTCTTGGAATATTTACGTAAGGTAAAGGAACAATATTATTACGTTTCCTGGGACGTTTGAATGGCAAATAATTAGCATTGATGATGAAAAGAAACTTTGTTTTAGTTTGAACTATAAGAATAATTATTTTGTAGTTATATCATAAATAGCTAGATATCAACTAGAAAACCGAAATTCAATTGAATTTTTATATTCGTAGAAAAAGTATTTATAATTCAACAATTGCTGGTAAAAATACGTAACTCCACAAAATATTTACTTAAAACCAGTGGTACCCAACCTTATAACCTTATACCACTTTCCAAATACACCCACCCCCCACCTCTCCATTAAAAAAGTATGATAGCATAAACGGATTGACAGCAGAGCGGACATTTTTTTACGAAAACTTGAAATATCGCAACCAACCGGTTGGTAGACTGGTAGTTATAGGTTCCCACTCGGCGTTACGACTTCGATCCTCCACCAATGTAGTCCTCCATCATTGCACAAGCTACATTTTTCATTTATGATGATTGGAATTGAATGGATTTTCAACATATTCAACATTTCAACCCGGGAATGTTAAACATTTCTATATTAAAAAAATTAATGTGTGTAATTCACACGCGGTAGAAATGAAAATAGAAAGTCGCTTTCTTTTCTTTTGCCTGTTTATTTTAAGGTGGTTTGAAGATTGGATATTTATTTACAAACATAAAATTGTTTATTTTTTATGGATTTCGTAGGATTCGAACTCCGTTCGCTCGGTGTCTGTATCTCTGGCCGCTCGGATTTGTCCGGCGCCTTAGCTTTACGCTACGGGAGGGTCGAGTCGAGGTGAGAATTTAGCGCATTATATTAGAACCGACGACCGGTCATATAATACATTTTAGTGACGTATTTCCGTTTCATCCGAAATTCTAATCACTAACGACGCTAAAAAAGTTTCACTTCAAAAGGGTTTTTTTTTAAATGTCCTCAAAATATAATATATTATTAATAATTCATCCATAATACTTAATCATTAATTGAAAGGTTCAAATGCAAGATTTTTACAATGGTGTATACGACTTATTTGAATTCTATTTTTTTTTTAAATTCGTCTAACCCCTCGTCGCCCTCTTGTAACCTTTCACCGTTCACAATTTACCACCGAAGCCACCACCGCCCCCCTGGAACCTACCAACGCCTCCATGGGGGCTGTACCGTCCCCGTTGGGACATTGAGGAAGAAGATAATATTAACAAGCCTCAGTGAAAAATGAAACAGAAAAAAATCGCAACTAAGAATTGAACACAGATCCCTGAATCACCTAATGATTACATATTACATTGACGTGTATAAGTTTCAATAGTCATTCCAATAAATTAAATATTTACTTAATTAAGATATTTTTCATTTCTCAAATTAAAACAAAATCAAGGATTTGTTGCTTTTACATATTTAAAAAACTTTGAAGATGATCTCTCTAATAGTTGGTAGAAGTTGTTTAGTTAAATGGATGTTATATTTTAAACTAGATTAAGCACAGTGTTATGAGTCTAAGACAAGGCTTATCGGATGTGTCGGATAAAGCAGTTGGTTTTAAATTAAATTTATGATAAAAATGTTTCTACATATACGATTTTTCCAAACATTAGGCACGGCCGATAGCAGACAGGCCGTTTCTGTCAAAAACCGTACCTTACTTATGTTAATTCACATACGGTTGCTTAGAGATTAAATTCAAAGCTCACCGGTGTTATAACAAAACTGGAGATTAAAACAAAAAGAAATTAACATAATAAAACCACTATCAATGAAGAATGAAAATAGTTCAAAATCTTTTTCTAAACATGAAAATGGAAATTGAATTCCCTATCTTCTCACACTTGTTAATATCGTAGAAGTTTAAAAAAGCCAGTGAAATTTCTTTGATAACCAACACCTCTGCCATAGGTCATCTTAAGTGGTTCGCTACATTTGATGACTTAGCGGGGGTGGCCGGGTTTATGGGGTGAGTTTGTCCGGATCTTGACGGCAGATGCGTCAGCCCACCAAATGCGTGGTAGGCTGGATCTTGAAAGACTGATTGAGGGAGACATTTTAATCTCTCCAACAGGACTCTTTCGGAACATTTCCTTAAGGCCCATCCATAAATTCGTCACTTGAATTTCATGATTTTTTGACCCCCCCCCCCCCCCCGTCCCTGTCAAACATCGTCACATTTGTGAGACCCCCCTCCCCCATAGTGTGACGTCACATATTTTGCAATTTTATATCTAAAAGTAATCAAAATTCAGATTTTTACATGTGACGTCAGAGATCTGATGAACCCCAATATCCCTTGTCACACTTCTCTACTTCCCCCCCCCCCTCTTAAGTTGTGACGTAATTTAAGGATGGTCCCTTAACGCAGTGGGAGGGATGGATTCAAATGTCCGGACCCACTGACACCCAGATTCCTACCCTTCTTCCTACCATTCCTATCCACATCTCATAACTTTTTCTTTTTCAGAACTTCCTCTCCTTCCCTTCCTAAAAATACCCTTCACCCTAAAAATCCCTCCCTTCCTAAAAATATTCACACAGCATACCCAAAGATGACACAAGCCCTGAGGGGAATTATTTCCCTCAAGGGCCTTTTGTGTGGAGCTAAAGTAAAAAAAAACCAGCATAGATTTCTCTAGTGGGGTTAAAGAAAAAATAAAGATTTGTTGTATTTTAATAAATGAAATACGTTATCTGCTTATTACGTACCTACTTGCACGCAAGCAACGCATATATATCATATTAATTATAACAAAATTATAATGAATACTAAACAGCCAAGAATTTAATTAAGCGTGATAAGCGTGAAATATGGATATCAAGCAAGTTTTATGACTTACTACTATTCCGAGTGCCGTGAGATAACAATTTAAAAGTGAGGCGAAATCACGCCGCTAATAAATCGCGGTCCGAGCCGAGCCGAATACAACTTGTGTTATACCTAACTACTCGCTAATCGTGCTGTGTTAGAAATGCTCCCCGTTTTGTTCAAGCAACTGTTAAATATCTCAAAATATCAAATAGTTGGATTTTCTCTTACTTAAATATCTCAAAATGTCAAATAGTTAGAATTTCTCAAATAAAAAATCCAGTGATCTTTAATTACTACATTGACAACAATGCTCTTGAGACATTAACACAAATTAAAGACTTAGACGTCACTTTTCAATCAAATCTTTCATTTGTTAACCACATAACCGAAATCTCTAATAAGGACTTAAAAATGTTGGGATTTATAACTAGGCTAACTAGAAATTTTAACAATATAAAGTGAATTAAACTGTTATATTTTGCGTATGTTAGAAGTCAACTTGAGTACAATTCTCCAGTCTGGAATCCACATTATAATATACATGTACAAGCTCTTGAAATAATACAAAACAAATTCTTACGTTTTATAAATTTTAAAATGGGGATTCCAGCAATTATGTTGAATTCAACACTGTTAAATAATATGAATATGCTCAAATTGTCAGACAGAAGAATTTTCGCTGACTTGGTATTTCTATATAAAATTCTACATGATTTAGTTGATAGTCCGGTATTGCTTGAATTGATAAGCTTCCGGATACCACAACGTAATACAAGAAGTCAGGATTTATTTCAGTGCAGAAATTCTGGTTCCATATGTTTTCTTATATTATATTCCTCTTTACCCAGAATACTAATGGAAGGTAACAATTACACCAAGTCAGTGGACATCTTCAGTTTATCTTTAAACAAATTTAAAATATTGTTACTAAGGCAGTTCAGTTATGTACAATAAATATAGTATTTCTCACCATTCATATGTAAAGCCCTGAAAACGGGCGTTAATCAATAAATAAATAAATTGGGCCCAATAGATCCCTACAATTTGTGCAAGAGAAAATGTACAAATTTTTGTAAACGCTATTCAAACCCTGGGGTATTTTTTACAAGTGCAAGAAATCCCGTCCTGGGGGGATAAATTTTCGCCTATTCGAAGCGGATTAATCAAATTATTAATTAAAATAAATTCAAAATTTCGAAACGCCGGTGAGTGGATATTTTCATACATCAATATTAGACTTCTACCCGTTCATAATTAATTTCCGACACAGCCAAGATCAATATCAAAGATTTTAATTAAAACTATACAATCTATTAAGTACAAACAAGTATACATAAAAACTCAGTGAATCCGCTAAACTTTCACAATTAATTCTCGCATGGAAACTTTTTGATTGATCCAGGAAGGGGGTGGGGTGGGTGGCTGCAGGAAGGGCGGAAAGGGGGTTTGGGGGGAGCGTATTCAAGCCCCCCACCCCACAATCCCGTCCTTCCCCACCACGGCCGAGCCACTATCTAATAAAGCGCACCGATTAAATTGTGGGATCAGTTAACTCTTTCATAAATTCGAACTAATTAAAAATTTAGCCGGGTTTATTAGCTAAGTGCTTGGATAACTAATCGAGTACACCTCCTGATTTATTTTAAAATTTATTAAATTTGCCATCACAGAAAATAATTAAGGTTTTAAAAGTGTTATCTTATTTATAATTAATACAGTTCTCTAGTTTAAAAAAAAAAAACTTGTGTTTAGTTATCTTTACGATGAAGTTATACGTGAAATCCTTTTTAGATTACGACGAATTTACGACGAATCGGTTTACAACATTAACATAAAAAAATATGCTAAGGATACATTGAAGCATTTACTAGCTTTTCTATGTATCGGAATTACAATAAAAGTATTATTTACATTACAAAAAATATAAGCGTAAACCACTAAAAAAAATGTTTTTTTCATCACTTAACTATGAAGCAATATAAGAAACATTTTTTTTAAATACCCCTTTATGGCTGAGACTATTTTTGAGGTTTTGAATGTTCTAACTTTTTTTCATTCTTATAAAATTATGCACAAAATAAATAAAAACCACTTTTTCACTTACTTGCCTCGTGCAAATACGACGCACGATTTTAAATTTTGTAGGCTTTTGTAGTAAATTTTAAGGGGGAAAGCCGTAAAAACTTAAAAGGACACGAACGAGATATTTTCACGTTATAAAATTCATAGAATTATAACAACTAGATCTTTTTTCGTTTATAATAAATGCTATCATAGTAAAAACGGATTGAAATTCGATGAAGAATCTCAATTTGGCTCTAAATGGTGTTTCCGATATTAATGCGCCTATAAAATTACATTCTTACCTATAATTCAATCTCTTCAAATAACCATCACGATCGGGACCTAACGTGAGAACTTTTATAATATTACCTTCAGTTCAAAACTGGTCGTGTTAAAGATCACAGAGCAAGGTTATTCCGATACACACTGTACAGTAAAAGTATCCAATACCGAGTGTTTCAAAAAACTTTTGGTAGTACGTATTCGAATGATAAACGAATCGTTTTTAGCAATCTTTAGAGTTGCAGACACTAATAAGTGGTTTAAAAATTACAAAGATTTATTTAAAAAAATAACCGATTAATTATTTGCGACTATATCTGATTTTACCCAATGGCGAATGGTGCGAGATTAATTGGCAGGTAAATTTGATAATCAGATGAAATTGGTCAAAATTGCTGTGCATTCCAAAATAATGAAGAAAAGTCACAGTAACAAGGCGATCAAAAAACTCATCTAAATAATATATGAACTATTGAGAATGTTACTACTGACAACATATCGTTTAAGTGAATCGAATGGCTTGTAAGTGTAGAAGGTTTTACATTGGTAATTCTCATTACGCATCGCTATTACGTTAAATAAATATTTAGATAAAAAATAATTAAGTGAAAAGGTATACCAATTGAGAATTAGTGGTGTTATTACGGGGTCAATGATGTGAGAACGAATAAGATAGATAACATCGAACCGTAAGTCCGGGAACCGAGAGTTGTGGACCAGCATCGAGCTATTTTAATGAGCCCAAACTCAATAAAACGCAATTAATGGACTTGATCCTATTACGTGGAATGGTTTTCACTTTCATAAACGAGCTTTCAAATTGCTGAGGAATTCTCGAAGGTTTCCCATTCAACTCTTTAAAGCATAATAAAGCACTCGATTATTTAATTAAGTGAAGTGTTTGGCCTCACAATAAACAATTTACTCAAGGGCTTTGAGGGCCTGGATTCAAAGTGGATAATAATAATATAAAGTATAAGTAATATTGTATGAAGTTCTTTAATGCAGTAATCAAAAGCGTTCAAACACTAATCAGACTTTTCATGCTGATTTTAAAGGACTAAATACGTAACAATCATCGATATAAAATACATTTATTAACCATGAAATTATATTAATTGTAATTATTATATAACTGAAAATATTTAGATTTCCGTGAACGGATCTGTGTAATTATTTTAAAGGTAGGCAAATTGTTATTGAATTTCGTTAAACGGAATTAAGTATGGTATTCCATGATATTATTAACCCTAGAACTAACCCTAACCACTGCGGGCGTTTTATGCCGTAAATCTTTAACAAATTCGCCGATCGGGCTACGACGACGTCGCCGAGGAGAAGTTACAGGGAATGACCGCTTGTTAGTCCAGTCTCCGGAGAAAATTAAGTACTCGTATATTATTTGTGTTAAATTGAACCAAAGCTCAATATTTTATAATAGAATGAACGTTTTTAAGATCGTTATAGACAACGACATTTAAGTCAGCCTAAATTTTCATGCATTGTATATAAATATAAACAGACATATATTTTTTAATACACGCTATGAACTAAAACGTGTCTTATTTTCTAAACATTTATATAAATACATAATTTTTATAAAATAACGTACAGGTTTGAAACCTTCGAAAAAAAAGTATTTTGTGATGGTTGATGGCAGTGTTAGTCAAATAGACTAATGATTAGTCATTACGGATACGTAGGGTTGTAGGGTTAACAGCAGGGCCGGAGTGAGTTATTATTGAGCCACCCGAGTTCTTAGAATGCATATTACATACCTGTCTCGGGCAAAAAATACGCCTGCGGAAACTGAGTAGGTGAATTCAAGTGTTATATTTACAATGTAAACATCATTTTAAGATTTCCTTCGTCTTAGTGCGTGTTTTGTCAGAAGGTCAACATATTTCCTCTTTGCAATAAAAACCAAATAAATGGAATATTTCTGAACGTATCCGAAAATTAAAAGCTGCTTTTGAAAGGGGATGAAATACGCTTTTAGATTTTGTAATTCGAAATAAACATATATTTTTTAAAATACAAAATTTTTGGATGCAAACCCAAAAAACTTTTAAAATTTTTAAAAGAAAAACGAACATTCCCGGGCAACGAATAACCTGGCAATATTTGATTAAACCTGTGAACTCGACGAATTGTTAACTCGATTACTAATCGGCCAATTATTGAACGTAATATCAAAATTTGAACGTAAATACAAAAAGGGGGTTCAGAATTTTGCCTGAAGCCCTGCTAATACGTACTTACGCGGCGCGTAAGGTCGGAATAGTGAAAAACTTGACTTATCGCCACGACGCACGGCATAGCTAAACAGGCGCATAAGAATCTAATAACTCGTGCAATTAATAAATCTACATGTACCTACACGAACAACTAGATTAACATTTTATATACATACATCTCATTCCAACTATAGTTTGCAGTCCCCAATATAACGTTTATATACTCTTGGTAACAAATACTTAAACGATATGAATGTATTTGACAACTATTTGTACCTATTTCGTAAACTAATGTGAACACCAATATTATGCATTTTTATTAATATTATTGTTGATTTGGAGGATATCCGCAGATTACCTATTTTTACTATGTTACCTACTTTGTGTCAACTCTCATATTTTATGTAACCTGTATTTTGTTTCCTTAGGTTATCTACATTTTGTCAACTCTTTATTTTCATTGTAATTAAAAAAAAACATGTACTGCATTATACGTAAAAGCCCTATGGGCGTTTAAATAAATAATAAGACTGCTGTATATAAATTAATAGTATGCAATATTGATTATGTTTATAGCGACACCATAATCCGGCGTCTGATTACTCTGTGGGAAAAGCAGCCATCACACAGTTTCATCATATAAAGCGAACCGACCTACGCTGTTTTAATTCAACTTCAACTTAATTAAGGTATTTTCTTTTGTTTCTAAATTATAATTATATAGCTCATGCGCCGGAAATATGCGTGAATATAAAATTAGGCTCTTAATTAAGAAATAACAATCAAACCACGTAATTTTAACAAGTCTGTAACTCGGGGGCATCATTATTAGACACACATTTTTGTATATAAAATATACACTTTGCATAAAACAGGCTGGGGCAGGATGCACGCATAGCTAATGAGCGATACTTAGCTACCAAATAATATACCAAGGAAAAAACAACAACTTCCAACTAACACACATACAAACTCACATTTTATTAATAAGATGGCCGTGATAATATTATAATAACGCTCAGATGATACTCGTTTGATGTTCACGGTGTGATTCTATATTATTTAAGCTGTTTAACCCTTCTGGCCTCAACCATATTTTGTCAGAGGATCAACATATTTCCGCTTTACAATAAAATCGAAATATATGGAATATTTCTGATTAATGGAAAGTATCCGAAAACTAAAAACTGTTTCCGAAAGGTGATAAAATAAAGGTGAAATAAACATAAAAATTTGAAAAATAAAATTTTTGCATGAAACAAAAAAGTTAAAAAAATGCTGATAAGGAAAAAAATACATATCTACTTAGGGGCCATCCATAAATTACGTCACACATTAAGGGGGGAGGGGAGGGGGGTAGAAGAAGCGTGACATTGTGTGACAAGGGGTATGGGGGGTTATCAGCTTTGTGACGTCACATGCAGTGCATTTGTTACAAAAATATTTTCGCTATCCCATCCCGCCCCACCCTATCCTATTACGCCCCCAGTGTGATAAATATGATCGTTACAATAGCTACTTAAATGTCGAGGAAAAACTTTAGAATATTCCGAAATCTACTGTTTTGATTATTTTTAGATGTAAAATTGCAAAATATGTGACGTCCCACTAGAGTGAGGGGGTCTCACAATGTGTGATAGGGACGGGCGATTAAATGGCCCCTTATTTTATTAAACAAATGTTTTACTAACGTTTTTGTCAACTCACTTTTTTTTCGTTCCATGTAAAAATAATGAATAAAAAATTCCCAAAGTTTTATTAATTTTTTATCAAATTGCGATCCGAAACTTCTGTTTCATAAAGGTCTATCTATATTTTTCTTCTTTTGTGGTTAACTTTTATATTTGAATGTGAAGCGTGGTGTTTCTCACTATGATATTAAGGTAACGATTTCTATGAGACCTATGTGAGTTGTTCCTGATTAACCTGATGGGTTAAATGTTAGAAAAGTTAATATAATTAAAAAATCATCTTTTACACAACAAAATTTTTAACTGCAATGTCGGGTGAAAATTATGTAATGCTTTCGTAATGCAAAATCCATATTTTGGTTGTCCTTCAAACTTCTAAACCTTTT
This sequence comes from Glyphotaelius pellucidus, assembly GCA_936435175.1. Classification (NCBI taxonomy): domain Eukaryota; kingdom Metazoa; phylum Arthropoda; class Insecta; order Trichoptera; family Limnephilidae; genus Glyphotaelius; species Glyphotaelius pellucidus. Next base: position 1,904,062 of record OW386541.1, read on the forward strand.
TTTTAAGTAAGTAGGTACCTACACAACATATTGAAAAATATATGCTTTTAATTAAACTCTAAATACACACTCAAGGCCCTGATTACAAACAGAAGGGCGCTATACAATATGAAATTACCTCAATATACAGTTTGCCAATGGAATTCTGTGTATGTATTGTTAAATACACACACCTTGATACCATGGGTGCTCAACCTATGTTAAATTATATCAATGGTATTTAGCTTCAATTTCTCTGACGAGCTCCGTATCAATTCTATAATCGTTTTGTCTCTGCACCAAGGATATATCACAGGTTCAAAACCCAACGAAGTGAAAATAAAAATTAATGATTTTTAATATTTTTTCTTTCTTCTCTTGTGAACGTTGCATGGATCCGGAAGAACCATTCAGAATTGAATGCCAGAATTTTAGAACTCTTGTGTGATTCTCACATCGAAAGAATACAAATACATATTTATAAAACACAAATATTTATAAGTATACTATGCATACTACAATATTTCATCAAAACGACTATTAATGGGAAAGGTAAACCACGTCAATACAATTCTATAAAAAAAACCATTTCAAAAGAATATTAATTATGACGTTCGCTTCTAAGAAGGTTCTTTGGGATTTAGTGCCATTTGTCAAGATGGTAATCTAATAAATAATTTATTTTAAGACTAACTCAATTTTTTATAAGAAAAACTCTCTTTTTATAACTTTTGAAGGTTATTCCCATCAACGTAATATATCATTGAAGAAGAAGATAATACTTATAATCTAAATGAAAATATGAAAGAAAACAAGACAGTTGCGACCATTGTCTTTTTCTATTTTTTTGTGTCTTGTTTTCTTTCATATTTTCATTTAGATTATAAGTGTTATCTTCTTCTTCAATGATATTTTAAGACTTTTCATTTTCATGATATATGCCTGAAAGGTATAGATGAAAATTTATACAACTACTACTAAACAGAAAATTTGTTAGCAAGTCTCGCGTGTCCGTTTTTAGAGTGTCATCGGTAGGAATCTTCGTTGGAACCGGAAAGTAGCCGAAAGGGGTATCAAATTACGCGTATCAAATTACGCGTATCAGCCTATACATCCCGAATAGCTTTGTGAAAAATTAAGAAGTAAGCTCCTTGGCCCTTTTTTGCAAAAACATCATTAAATATATATTTTTTGAATTGTAGGCCCACCAATTGCTCCATCCACATTCAAACATCAAATGGCTATGTAACCATGTGTAACTGTCAAAAATATGATAAAACGCCATATTGATTGTTCCATAATATGTTCAATAGTAAAAAAAAATAAGTGTTGAAAATTTAGCGTAAGCAGTTGTCGCTAACTACTGTACAGGTAAAAAGTTCGAATGTAAATTGTGACATAACCGGCTTTTGGTAAATGATAATATTGATGTTTAATAAAAAATACTGAGTGAAAATAAATAAATACTGAGTGAAGTTGGCACACCTTAGCTCCTGAACCACCGGTTGCGCTCGCCTGCCACTCTCCCTTAATAGGGGAAGGTGGGGAATAGCGTGCAGCGGTACATTTCATTTACCCGGCGAGGGGAGGCACAGAATGCAAAATGATATAAGTGGCTTGGTACCAAATAAATTTATATCGCCCGGGCGGTTAGGGGAGCAGCGGCACAATAGGACCAAACACTAAACGGTATGAATGATTCGATCTGTCGCCATTATTTAATGAGTTTCGTCACTTCGAATAGATATGTCAGATTGTAGCGATTCCATTATGGGCGAGCATTGTGTTGTGAAATTCCCCATTCTCCCCCGCGCGTTTATCTTCTCAGCGAAACCTATGGGAAATGGATAAAAACAAAAAATCCCCTAATATAACCATATAAATCAAAATAAAACTACTGATTCCTGTACACAGACAAAACAAACAAAAGCACACTGTTTATCTGTTGTAAAGCGAGAGTTTCAGAGAAAAATATTTAAGAAAAATTAAAAAAAAAATCATTCTTGATAAAAATATCTTCGGCAGTAATTTTTTTTTTTGATTAATGTGATCGTATTTTTTAATTATTTAATAATATTATTTAATAACCCTTTTCGTTTTAAGGTTTTTTTTTATTTTATTTACGATACACATACGTTTTAAATAAAAATTTAAAAATATCAAAACAATTTACAATCAGGCTTTAGGAAACAAAATGTAAGCACTTTAAAATTTAAGGTGTTATTAAAAATATCTGCTACTTCTGCATGATGTTTATGCGTGGTGTAAGGGATTTTATAAACGTATCGAAGATTGATATTGACAATATTGTTGAAGTGAAATATATTTTTAGTTGGTGAACTGACTATATTAGGAACATGAAGTGTTTTTTTTTAAATAACAGGAATTTATAATAACAATTCATCAATAGATCAAATTTTTGAACTTGATCAATAGATCAAATTTTTGAACTTGATCACTAGATCAAATTTTTGAACTTGATCAATAGTTCAAATTTTTGAACTTGATCAATAGATCAAATTTTTTAATAAACACGATGGTATAACTTTGTTTAATTCCACTTTTTATTTTCTTATCCAACTAGTTTCGGTTCAACCTGAACCTTCTTCAGGGAAGAATAAAAATATACTGTATAGTAGTATTATTGGATAAGAAAATAAAAAGTGGAATTAAACAAAGTTATACTATCGTGTTTATTATAATTATGTATTCCCACAATGTGTTTGCTACATGTGAAAAAAAAAAAAAAAAAAATTTTTAACTTGATCAATGGATCAAATTTTTGAACTTGATCAATAGATCAAATTTTTTGATTTAATTTTAAATATCACAGTTTCATTTCGCGTTGCGGGTATTATGGTAGGAGGTATTTCACCTTCCTCCTCATATAATCATCCATACGATTACATACATATTCGATTAACTAAACACGATTTATTAATTTAAAAAGTTGAATTTACTGTTCGGTACTTGAACCTGTGAGTAGTGACTATAATATATAAAGGCTAAGTTAGCCGAATGTTTTACCTGTTGCGAGTATTATTTATTTGTTTATTTATTAATATTCGTCATCGTACGGATAAGCTATCAGAAGGATGGTGAAACATCCCATATCCTTACGGATTATCCATACGATAACGTACATTTTTGATTAATTAAACATAAGCTATCAGGAGGATGGTAATGTACCGCCTGACACTAATAATAAACGAATTATAAAAAAGACAGTTTCATCCCGAACGGTACTGCCACGCTGTTAGCCCAATAAATACTTGTTTTAGAGAGCTCAATTAGAGGCATCTCACCATGTCAAAGTCTAATGCATCTGCAATAAATAAAAAAACATCGCATCAAGAAACGCCGTTCCCAAATTAAGGCCTTAGAAAACTTGAATATAATGGAATACCAATCATGGGAGATGTGACACTAAAGATTACCAAAGGCTTTTTAATTATCGAAAACAGCTATGGCTAATGGTATTTGTGACAATTCGAATCATTAATTAATCACTAATGTTAAAGCCTGTGACCGTTTTATAACGGTGTAGAATATTCGATTTCTTTAGTCCATCGTAAACATTAATTTATAGAAGGAATTACTCAAGACTTTTTAAATTAATTCAGAAAAGACGTTGAGTTATGACTTTATACAGCCTTTAAATCTAATTAGATAACTTGATTAAGCTTTATTTGCATATTCGTGAGTGATTCAAATGATAGTTATACACAACTTATTTTCAAAAATAAATAAAAATTTAAGCTTATTAATCATGAGTGTAAATATTTATTTTGAATTTTTCTTCTTAAATATTTCAAAGAAAATATATTAAATTCTCACACAATGTGGATAACGAATGACTGGAGAGGGTAACCAAATTTTATTTCATTACAAAAAACGTATGACAAAATGTTTCTGCTAACAAAAGTGATTATTACATTCCACGGAATATGAGGATACAAAATTACATCCCTTGACTAACGTTTCGTAAGGAGCAAATAAGTTGGCGGTACCTAAGTAAGGACCACTTTATATTACTTGATGAATTTGCATTCCTCGGCAAGGATATAGCAATGATTAAAGAACCACAAAGGATATCCTTCAGCAAACAACCATAAAGTGAATGCATAATATTTCGGAAACTAATAACTATGAGTAATAATATATTGAAGTGAAACTTCTTTAGACCCGTTGTGATTTGAAATACGGATGAAACGGAAATGAGGCATTGCAGTACCTACGAAGCGTCAAACTGCGCTCATTGGCCGCTTTGATTATGACCTCACTTTTCAAGGCTCCTATTGGTTGAGAATGTGTGGGCGAAAGTTTCACTTCAACCGCGTGTTAACTGCATTCGATTTTTAAAAAAAATTTTAACCTAGCGGGTAAAATCTCAATTTGTAATATTTTAACTAAACGAAGACAATTTTAGCGAAACTCAATCGAAAATCTGAAAACACAAAAATCAGAAAAAAATACGGTAACATCTAGAACTAGAACCAACGACCTGATGTTACGGGGCGGAGCTCTACCAACTGAGCTAATGTGTCCCTTTCCAATTCGGTCATATTTAACTGAATCATACTTCGACTAAGAACTACGAACATTATCTTCATTTTGTTTACGCATATGTTTATTGGCTGCTGTATTTATTGTAAGATTCAAACGCGAACTAAAAACTATCTACATAGTGTCTTGGATAAACTTCATCCATTTTTAATTTTTATGTGCGACATATATTGACTTTTCTGCAAGTTATAGAAAGAGATAATATTTGTATTTAGTACAAGCAAAGAAAATTTTATGAGTGTTTTTGTATATTCATTGTCATCAAGTTTAATTAATATGAAGAACTCCACTTCAATTTTAAGTTACTCTTTTACATAGGTTGTATGTAATATAATTATTAAATTTATAAGGAATTTATTTATGAAGAATTTCTGATGTATAATTATTACTACGCACGACAGCTGTTTCGCCTTCTGAAGGCAATGCTAAAGGGGAGAGTGACGTATTAGTATGTTTTAATTGTAGCATTACATTTCCCAGAATGTATATTTAATAATTGCATTTATTGTCTCACCTTTCTAAGTAAAGCGTAGGTAAAATAAAAAGTGTTGGTGTAAAAGGAAATCCTAAATTGTTTTGTTTTTTCAGAAAATGATAAAAACTATTGTAATATTAATTAACAAATACAAACAAACGTAATATTAAACATATTGTTCAAATGCAAAGTGTGAACTGTGGTCACTTTGTGAAAAATGTTTTGGATAAGCACACTCAAATTCAGGCTTAATCTCTCAGTTATGTAATGTTTGAGTATACAGATATAATGTAGGTGCGTTGTACAGCAATATTTTAATAATAATAATAATAAGCAAAGCAGATGCTGTCGATGATAAATGGCCCCCTCCCCACGTCGCCCGGTCTCCCCTCGAGGTTTTCGTTTTTAAAAGGACAAATTAAATACGTGCAAAGTACACGTCCTATTGGAACACAATGCACGCACGACACTCGAGTGCTGGTGTGTGGCCAATGTAAGCATACAAATCAATACTAATATAATATACGTATTTGCGTATTAGTTAGAAGATAATATAATGTTTATTATATTACAATTTTTATACAATTATTTTACAATTATTATACAATTTTATAATAATTGATGGAATGAAAATACAATTGCAAGTTTTACCTATATTTTTTATTTTTTTATTTTGATAAATGTTTACAAGTAACATTTCTTTACTATTTTTAAATACCACACTAGGCATGCCTGTGTTGTGGCATTCGTACATGAAATATTGTTTTATAGAAACAGATGATAACATATAAGAAGAAGAAAGAAGGGGAAAAAAACATGTTTGGGGATAAATAAAACTAAAAAGCAAATATAAATATAAAATACACGATAAAAATATGTACTATTTTATGCGTGTACCGCACAAGAGTCCCAAATGCTTCCAAAAGTCTGGAGCCAATGAGACTATGGGAGAAGTAAATGGGAAAGAGGAAGATTGGGAAGTGCCTTTTTTGCGTTAATTCTAAACAGGAGGTCCTGAGGAAATAATTTCTCTCATCTTTGGGTAGTCTGTATGTGGAGGGTCTTTTTGTGGCACTAGATCTTGCAGAGACCCATGCTGCAAGAGGGAAAAAACACAGAGACTGGCAAATCGTTCCACAGCCGAGCTGTTAAACTCAAGAATTGGTTATCTATTCAGATCTGGTCACCAAACAAGCTATTTCAAACCAAGTTTCGTTTTTTCACCAGGACGATATTAAAAGCATCTATCATTTAGGAAAACGACGTATACACATATTATAAACATACAATTTTTAATGAATAAATTGAATTGAAAATACTCTCAATATCGCCCGGGTCATCATTAAAAATCTAAGAGTTAGCGAAAAATGTCTTTTTCTATGTTTAATGAGTAGATCTGAATAGTCAGATACTATTTCATCTATTTCTTATCTTTCCCAACTCTCATTTCCTTCAGCCGTAAAACATTACAGAGTGTTGCCATACTTTTACTGGATTCAACAAAATAAATTTTAATAGAATTCAACTGATTAAAACAACCAAACTTTCAATTAATTAAACATGAATATTTTTCAGCGTAAAGCATTTTAAATTTCACTTAATTTATTACCCACCAAGATTGAAAAATATATATGAAAGCTCTGCGCCAAAATTTAGTTTAAACCCTTTTTAATTAGGGATATGATTTTGTTATTGTTATGGCATTTCCTAGGGCTCCCCGCTGCCCTTCGCGACCAAATTAAATTACTGAACTATTGAAAAGGGTGGCGGGGAGGGGAAGGAGTAATATCGCACTCAGCAGTGTGAAGGGGAAATTAGGAAATGTTAACGATCGATTCAATATTTGGTTAAGTAAATACGTATTATATTTGTCAGATTGCGTACCAAAATTATGCGCCAACCGTTAAATGCCGCGATGTTTATTTAATATATTTTTAACCGTTAAATTTTTAATTTTCTCCTGGCCGCCTGCAAAAATGTATACTATTTTTTGTTTTGTTTTATGGGAATATCTCACTGCTCCCGTTTGGAGCCAAGGAGACTATGGTATCCTCAATTGGGGTACGTTGTGAGGCTGAAGATAGTGGGGAGGGGAAGGAGATGGGGAAGAGGAAGGTGGGGAAGCGGAAGAGAACCTGGCTCCTGGCTATTCAGATCTGGTCACCAAACACCGCTTTTTTTAATATTAACTCCACACAGGAGGGCCTGAGGAAAATAATTTCCCTCAGGGCCTATGTCATCATTGAAGGTGCTGAGTGGAGGGTGTTTTTGAGGAGAAGGAGTGAACATAGGTCTTGAAGAGACCCATGTTGTAGGAGGGAGGAAACACAGAGGCCGGCAAGTCTTAGTAACGACCCGTTCTCATGGCTGAAGCCATTTCAAGCGACGTTTCAATTCTGAATGGTGGTCTTACACCAGGGCGATACTGAGAGTATCTTCCACTCTGGAACGTGCCGCAAATATACTACATATTATTTTAAATGATTTAATTGTGAAATAACACAAATTGAAAGGGATCCGATCCACCGACCTTCGGAATTGTAAGCCAAGAGCCTTGCATCTCGACCACAGAGGCCTAAACTAGTTATAATTACAAACCAGTTTCGCCCCTGCATACCTCGCAATTTCAAAATCTTGATTTCTTATTTACAGCCGAAAAATATGGAATACCTAGACAATAAAATAACGTCTCATCCCTGTTTTTCGTTTTTTTTTTTTAAATTGATAAATGGTTTTCAAAGCTCTAAAGCTCATGGTGGAAAAGACGCTGGGAGCTGAACAAAAGAGTCACCGCCACCATTTAAGAAATTTTGTATAGCCAACAGATGTTCCGCTTTATAGTTGAGATTTGAATCATTTCGTCGGAATTTGAACTGAGAGTAAAAAGCAAATAACTTATACATTCTTTAGATTAAAAATTTGACAGTAGAAATATTATTTTGTTAATTCGCACAAAGGCGTGTGAAATCGCCCAATTTAAAATAACCACATTAAGTCGGTCCCTTTATTGTGAACTCTCATATTATTATTACACAGGCCTCGATGGCATCATTAGGCTTAAAAACGACTTTTCGTTCCCTTAGCGTTATTATTTGCGAGCGGGGCAGGAATGACGAAAAATAATTATTTATTTACCTTTATTATTTAAGTCTCCAAGCTTCACACGATCCCCCCGCCCTTGCACCACGCTCAATGAGCAAGACGTTATTTTATTGTACCTGCTACTTACGGAAATAATTTGAGTGATCAGGTGACGAGAACCATCGGAAAGACAGACCAACCAAACGTCAATAATTTTTGTAAACCATTCCAACAAGGAACTCCAGTCCATTTTTAAAATCAATATTGACCCTCTAACTTAATACATGTAGGTATAAACATACATTATGTACGAGAAAAGGAAACCGTTTGTGTCACCTGGAGTAATCACAGCCATTACATTTTTGTTCAGGAGTACCTCAAGGCTCTAATTTAGGCCCACTTCTATTTTCCTCGCATATTAACGATATATTAGAAGTTATTCTGCACCCAACACCTCTGCCATAGGTCACCCCAAGTGGTTCACTATGTTTGGTGATTTAGCAGGGGTGCCCGGGTTCATGGGGTGAGGTTTGTCTTGGTCTTGGAGGCGGACGGCCAAGACACACTGAACCCCAGATTCCTACCCACCACTTAAACCCTTTTCCTTCCCAGAACTCTCCTCTCCTCCTTTCCTTAAAAAAAACCCTCCACACAGCATCCCCAAAGATGAAATAGGCCTTGAGGGAAATTATTTTCCTTAGGGCCTCCTGTGTGGAGCTCATGTAAAAAAAACCCTAGGTTTCATGCTGATGATTTTAAACTATTTATATAAAATAATAATAATAATTTCGTTTTGTTTGACAGCTGAAGAATGAAACAAAATAACATTGTTGAATTAAATCGCAAGTCTAAATTTTAAAGGAATTGATAAATTTTGCGATGCACCCAGTATTTTGACGTTAGTATCTACAAAAATATCTGTATCTCACAAAAACCATGCTTTGTCAAATAATAACAAACCAAATATTATTATTGATGTATAAAAATTAAGCAAAAAGGTGTTCCAACCCTTCACACGCATCGTGTTGCGCACGTATTTCGTAATAGCTGCATTATTGCACAGCGATTAGGGTGGGATATTTATTTATTAAATTTGCGGGGCGAAGGAGATGCAACGGCGTCGATAGGGCGCCTTTCCCACGTCAGTGTTACCTACAATGCGCCGCAGGCAAACTGCACAATATCTGCCCTGGAGTGTTATTGAACGCTAATTGATGAATGGGCACTATTATATAACAAAAAATTATGATTTACGGTGGTACCAAAATCACATTTTTTTATGATTGCAAATTTTTGCAATGGGGATAAAATGAGAAAGTTCCGATGACTTGGCGAAATTTCACATATTAAAGGAATGGAACTACGCGTGTATCGGTTAGAGAGGTAAAAACGGAGCTCTCAGAGGTTAGGATTATATCAAATATTAGATTTCTTTAATGTTAATACCGCACAAGAGTCCGAACTGCACCCTTCTCACCTGAGCCAAAAAGCCTATGGCATCCATAAATGGGTGTGTTGTGAGGCTATAGAGTAAGCGAAGGTGAAAGAGGCGGGGAGAAAAAGATGGATAAGTTCTTGACTATTTAGATTTAGTCACCAAACACGTCTAAAGCCAGTTCATGCAAAGTTTCGATTCTGAATGGAGGTCTTTCTCTGGACATGAGTGAGAATCGGAATATGAGCAAGAGTTTATATCTGTTCAAATCAACAGATAACAATACTTCTTTTCAAAATTGTTTGAGTTGTAAGGAATGAGTTACATATTTGAAGATTTTATTGGTTTAATTTTGAAATTAAGATGTGTAACCGGATCGGGCTGTCGTGGTTTTGGTCCCAATCCAGGCGTTATTAAATTACGAAGTAAATATATCTAACCTAAAAAGTGGTCAGACAGCTTTCTTGGACTATAATTTCGGTCAGCTCAAATGACCATATGAGCTTATCACACATAATACAGGATCAACCGAAGAAAAACCAAAATTATTTTAGAACAAGTGGTTGCCCGAGAAAAATCACGGGATGTAACTTGACTTGAATAGTTACACTTTTAAAAATAGTTTCCAAAATTAATGCAGGGTTCCCATCGAAACTATTATATGGTCTATTTTATAGCACGAAAGTGAAAGTCGATTCAACGTCAAGGGTTTCTATTGCGCAGAAAGTTCTCACTGAATTTGATAATTTTCGCAACACATCCATCGATGGAGCAGATCCAATATTGAATATTAGTTTTATTTTGTTTATGACGCACATTTTAAGTATAATAAAAAATGTGGAATAACCAAGACTGTGTGATTACATAATAATATATATTATAGATCCTGTATCAAGTATCAACCTTCTTTGAATTTAAATTTCTTGTAAAATATAAGGAATTTATTCAGTCTAATTTTTCATAATTTTATTTCACAGAGGACGTCAGGTTGAATGAGACAGCTGCTGTTTTAACCGCTTATATAATTATAACGTTTCTTCATTTCTTTGGACAATTACTTTAATTTCGATCGGCGCAGTATGCAAATTATACTGCATGCATAAAACACGACCACGAAATAAATGGAAATTAAAAAATGGAATACATTTTGAATAAACTTCTTTGACGTGATAACGTCTTATAAATCGATGAATGCCCGCTGCATGACGAAAAAGCATGACTAATTGTCACGTTCCGCCTGAGCCGAGCGTACAAGCGAGAACGCGGAACAAGCGTTCGGCTTATGACGCATTTATCTCTCTTCCACTCTATCGTTATTATATGACGTTATCACGTAAAATTATCGTCCGTAGTCCGACTTTACAGACAACCAATTTTTTTTTAAGTGAGTACTGAACAAGAGTTCCAGCCGTCTGGAACTAGTAAGATAAGATAAGTTAATAATAAAACACCCTCGTAACAAAAACAGCCAAAATAATTAGCGGATGCTGTGAGGCTGAAGGTGATGGGGAGGGGAAAGAGAGGGAAGGTTGAGATTCTATTCATATCTGGTCACCAAACACGGCTGTAGACATTTCAAGCAAGGTTGAAAGTACAAACGGAAAAGCGGCCTCTTTAGCCGCAGGTAACGGTAACAAACGTAGATATAGCATGGAAGCGTGCCGACTGTCGACGAGCTATGACCAAATTGGACGGACTACTAAATCGTTGGAGCCAATGAAAATTCGTTTAAGTAGAAACTCGGTGCGTAGATGCAATTTGCAATAGTATGAATGGGTAAACGTTTGGACGATTCTGAGAGTGAGTACCTTCTACCATGAAACTTATTTGTCTAAAAATATTCAATTTAAAAGTCATAGAAAATAGTCAGGTGTATCATATACAGAACATAGTTAATACCATTCAAATGCTACGTTTTAAAGGAATAGATTGCTTAAGCTATCAAGCTATGCTTGATTGGTGAAACTATTGTGTGCGCGGTTTGGTAGCAATAGTTCGTGGCCCGTCCCCCTTTATTCAATTTTTAAAATGTACAATAATAAATTATTTCTGGAGTCCAAATATGATGAAATTAATTAATAAAGAGATAATAAAAATGATGTTACAGAATTAGCCATCATAAAGAATACTTATATAGTGGTAAAATTTCTAAGCTTTTTAAGGTCTTTAAAAAAAATCCTTAGTTCTAAAATTGGACGGTACATAATCTTAATATTTAAAATAAAAAATTACTCTGACCGAATTCCGAGGAAAATACTAAGTGCGATTCCAGAGGGTAGACGTCCAAAGGGCCGCCCAGACACAGCTGGGCGAGGCAACTCCAGAAACTGTGAGAGGAAAGGATGGGATTGCCATGGACGGAGGCCGAACAGTCAGCACAAGACAGAGGAGCCTTACCGATGCAAGGGCATCCCCTTATCCTATTCGGGTCGGGGACCCATTGCATCAACAAGGCTCCTCCATACATCCCTGTCATGTGCTGATTGTTCGGCCACCGTCCTTGGCAGTCCCATCCTCTTTTCACACAATTATTGGCAAGAATGTGATGATGATGAAAAATTTACTCTACTTTTGCCAATAATTTTCGAATAAATGTAATATCAATGTAGAATAAAAAAGTTAATGTAAAATCATGTAATGTCAAGTGGTTTTAATATACAGTGCCCTCTGTGTGCAAATCCGTATATTTTCCAAGCTTACACTTTTTTATAAAAGCATGTTTTTCTGAAGTGACCTGCCAGGTAAGAATGTTTACTGTATCTGTTTGTAAATAATAAAAAAATTAAGGATTTGTCACAAAAACGGAGAAAATTGTCAAATTATTATTAGATACCTGCATTAAAAGATTTCGTGGTCTTGGTTCATTTAAAATAGTTGTAAGAAAATTCAGGGACTTGTCTTTACGAGGTTTTGGTTTTTAAATTTATGCAGAAATGGAGTATCGCGTTAACCAGCCTCATCTCGGCCCAAGTTTAAAAGAAAGATCTCCGAACATCTGTTACAGCGGTATGCTAATTCCGACTCGCCAACAAAACTCTCTTATTAATCCATTCTGCTTTCCGGCTTTTACTGCTCCAAATGCCTGGAATATTATTAACTGAAAAGTAACTTTTTTGCGTAATCTGCCCAAGAAAGTTATTAAACTCCTATCATTAATCTCATCTCCGCTACATTATTTGAATCTATGATTCGCGCGATGTTATCTCTCGTTTTGCATGTATAATCAAATTTCAATTAAAACGGTCTTGAAATATAGATTCGCGTTTATACATATAGATTACCGATTTGCTGATAAATGTGCAGTAAGATTTGATTATCTTTCAATGGGCACATTTAAACCTTTGAATGGCAGACCATATTTATCCCTGCTCACACGCGTCTCGTATAAATCGCTGTAAATCCATTACTATCAGAGTGGGAATTATATTATAAACAGTGTTAAAAAGGCAAAACACCACGCTTTGAAGTCTAATCTAAAAAATAACGACAAAAAAGTAAAATTTACACCTTTATGAAACAAAAACTTTGAATCGCAATTTGAAAAAAAATTGAAAGACTTCGTACTGACTGACTTTGAGAATTTTTTATTAATTATTTTTTTATGAAAAGACAAAAAAGTGAGGTGACAGTAATTTTTTTATTTTTTTTTTTATTAATATTGGTTTCACTTACATTTTCATAATATAACATAATATAGCTTACATATTTTATACACTCTCCTAAGAAAGCAGATGCTTGAGTTTAGGAGAGGACAACTTGTTAATAACTTAAGAATTATTTAAAAAAAAAGAAAAAGATCCTTATCACAAACTAAAGAGTTTAACTTGTGAAGAGATTTAGACTTAACATATTTTAAAAGTTCATAGGAGTAATTAAACAAGAAATGTATATAGGATGTACATAAAACATTAGGAATAACAAACGGTCAAAAATATCTAGGAGAAAATTAAAATATGGTGGCACTACCAAAATAAGATTTAATTTTTTTTTTTAATTTGTTGTAATTTTTTTCTGTTGGTATATCAGCGGGGAATTGATTAAATAATTTTATTCCTTTATATACATAGTGATTCTGTGCCGTTGTGGTTCGTACGGGAGGTACAGTTAGTCCACCAATAGAAGTATTCCTTATGCTTATATTTTGCAGTGGGGTAATATTTTTATTAAAGATATCTTTGTGAAGCTGAAGTAGTGCTATTATAATGAAGTAATGTTTATAATACACTTGTCTAACAAAATATATTGTGTTTTTAGTTTTTTTTTCATTATTAGTAATTTTAGTTAGAAAAAGCGTGAGGTGAGCCATTTTTAAAACTTTTTTATGTTTGCATGCAAAATTTTTATATTTTGAAAATTGTATGTTTATTTTGAATTATAAAATTTAAAAGCGTATTTCATCACCTTTCAAAAAACAGTTTTAGATTTGGGATATGTTCAGAAATATTCCATTTTTTGCATTTTATTGTAAAGCGGAAATATTTTGACCATCTGAAAAATACGCCAAAATTCTGAAGGGTTAAAACATAAATATTTGACTTTATAAGTAGTATGTGTATGATAATAATAAAACAGCTGGTACGGTAGTGGATGAAAACCATTTCACATGAAAACCACGAAATTACGAAGAAAGTAAGGTTCAACATGAATTAATCTCCTCGGAAAGTCTGAAAGGGTGAATGAATATACCCCCAAAAGAAACTATTAATGTAAAAGCACTAACTGGGCTCCAGTTTGTGAAATGAACATAATATTTATATTCCCAAAGTTCTGAGTAACTTTAAAAAGGTACTGTACTCAAAAGTTTCCCTTATTCTTTTCTCGTCAAAGGCGGAACACCAACGGGGGAACGGCCACCGCGGGGAGAGCGAAGAGTATTCGAGACCAACAGCAGCGAAACTGTAATCTATTCGCAGTATTCATATTTCGACAGGACGAATTTCGCACGGGTTGGAAAGAGAATAGAATGTTAAGTAGCTAAAGTGGAATATGATTTCCTTCCTAGGGAGAAGCGTGTCAGCTTGGACTGAAGTAAGTGCTTCGGCTGCGGAGGCACAGGAGCGCAGGAAGTAGCAGGGGTACAAGGGTAGTTGGGTACGGACTAGCAACGGGGTGGCGGAGGCCCCCCTCCCGCCACGGCGCGCTTTATCTGCTTTCATTGTAAAACAATTTAACGAGCTTAAAATTGAGCCGCAGTTTACATATTTTGAAGATAGCTCAGATAAGCCCTCTCGTTTTCCAATATTCACAGATTTAATGTTCTTAGATGCGGGGGAAGTTCTTCCTTTCGATCGGAAGAATTCACACATATTATTCCGTTTGATACGTATTGAATATTACAAACTTACGATAATAGGCGTTAACGAATGTCGACTTGTTGAATTCAAGGATATTTCTTCTACAGATATCACTATCATATTCCCTTCGGGCATGTTACTTAACCCTAACTAAATTGTTCGCTTTTCGGAATAACTCACATACGTCTTAGAAAAATCGATGTGTCTCTCTCACTACCATGGTTAGGGAACCAAAGTAACGACCACAATTTGAGAAAAAATTATGAAACTTTTGAAATTGTGAAACAACGGAAAAGTGGGTTGACGATATGGTTTATCACATTTACCTAATAAAGTACAAGCGTGTTAAAAAAAACTTAAGGTGAGCCATTATTAAAACCTTTTATGTTCGCATAAAATTTTATATGAAAAAAATTACACGTTTATTTCGAAATACAAAATTTGAAAACGTATTTAATCACCTTTTAAAAACAGTTTTTAGTTTTTGGATGCTTTCAGAAATATTCCATTTATTTGGATGTTATTGCAAAGCGGAAACATTTTGACCTTCTGACAAAACAAACAAGAAGCCTGAGGGGTTAATAAATCAATCATAAAAATGCAAGTACTTTGAAGCATAAAGGGTGAACACTGTAGAATACTCCAACGCACACTCCTACATGCGTACCTAATATATGTCCCATACCGTTGTAACCCGTCCTTACATATTGTGATCATCAAACGATAAAAGCTAATGGAACACATACAAAATAACACAAGTTGGCCGGGTATAGAGAAGCACGTCGGTACTCGGATTATATTAATTCACACCGTAAATCACATCCAAACAAAAATAACATTAAATTAACTCTAACCGCAGAATAAAATAACAATCAAATTAAATGAGTAGGCACACTTCGCCAGGTACCAAGTTTAGGGAAACTAATTCGTCAGTGGATATTAATTGCGGCTCATACTTGTGTTTAATTGCCAGTTATATAAAAAACGGTCGAATTAACCCATTATATTTTACAAGTAGTTAATCCGAATGTCTGTTGTTCGGAGTTAAGAACGCGCAGGAGGAACAAAGAACAATCACAAACAGACAAACCGGACTAAATAAGCCGTAGCCAATTAAATTGAAACATAAAACGTTATAATATTGAATAAATAATTAAAAGTTAAGTGAGCACGAATTAAATAATGGAACGGCCTTGCGCCAGGACGAAACCATTCTAATTTATTGTATTGAGTTGCCTTGTTGTGTTCTTGGCTTGTCTCTCTACTAGTACTTGTTAGGACCAACGTCAATTGTCGCACTGTACTGTTTCGATATGCGAAACATTCATTTGAATAAAGCAATTTGATTAATTATTTATTTAATATAAACGGTATACATATACCGTAAACACGGATTACCTATCACAAAATCATACTTAAATAAGAAATACAATTACATATAAAATTCTATACTGCAAATAAAGTTCATACTGATTGAAAATATTTGATAGTGTAGCCTTCTCGTACCTAGCTTCCGTGCAGTTTAATAGATCTGTCACATCAGCATATCTATTAGTAACTTCATGTAATCTAGGTACAAGCGAGTGTTTCGTGTACTCGTCCGGTTATTGTAGCATTTAAACAGGATTTAAGAACGAGTGGCTCTCGTAGGTATTTGAAATTCAATGAGCTTAGTTAAATCAGGACTGTCACACTGTACCATTTAAAATTTCGAACATAAATATTAAGTCGGATATAATTCTTCGATCTGAGAGTTTTAATAAATTAAATTTTTTCATCAAGTAATTATAGTTTATGTTTTCAATGCGAATGCCGAGTTTAAAATTTATGTTGAATTTTCTCGATTGAATCTGAATGTATTTTAAAATGGGGGGGACCAGATCGAGGAGTTATATTCGATTTGACTACGTACTAAGGATGTATAAAATTTTTTTTAAGTTGAAATATTCCTTATTAATCAATGTATATTATCAAAGAAAGTTTACAATAATGTGCTTGCCGCCAAAACTCAGAAACGGTTCCCGGTTACGGTCAAGGGAGTTATATGGTACGGTAGCCCTCTATCCCCCATTCATGAAGAAGGTTCCCGTTTCTATCTGAAGGGCGTGCTTTTGAAGATATAAGGGCTGAAAGTTTCACCCTCTAGAAATTTCTATAACAGTCCAGAACATTCGAGAGTATTCGAGAGCATCCCACAACATTCCAGAACATCCCGGAACATTCTGAGTGTTTTTGAATGTTCGGGAATAGTCTGGAACACTCTCGAATGTTGTGGAATGTTCTGGAATATTGTGGAGCATTCGAAGCCTTTCGTATGGGTGGGGCCATACATTGGTAAATAAAGTAGGATCCGTCGTGAGTTCGAACGTCAGTTCAATCTCATATCAACTCCCTGTACCCCAGCTAGTATAATATAAGGTTAACGCGCATTGATCAATTTTGAGAGAGCTATTAAAAAGTAATCCAAGATAAATTAAAATATCCACGTCGTGAAAAGGCGCATGCAGAGCCAAATTTAATGGCAGTTAAAATCGCGATATGCATCGTGATCTGTACTATTGCTCGAATCATTTAACTCAGATTCCTCTAGTTTATACGGTCTGTGAAATTAATTGCCGTAGAGATTGGTTCCAATTAAAATATGTATGTATACACAATACAGCATACGAGATGAGACGCTAAAAGATGTTTTTTATGTTCCCGACAGATGGATGAAAATACCTCAGTCCGGAGAAAGGGG
This sequence comes from Glyphotaelius pellucidus, assembly GCA_936435175.1. Lineage (NCBI taxonomy): Eukaryota > Metazoa > Arthropoda > Insecta > Trichoptera > Limnephilidae > Glyphotaelius > Glyphotaelius pellucidus. Next base: position 1,921,632 of record OW386541.1, read on the forward strand.
CATTGATTCGGTCGGAATGTGTCCTAAAATATTTATATCCGAGACAAAGGTAGATACACCCTTCAATTTAGGACTGCGCAAATAGAAATAGGCAGGTGGGTACTGGCTTACTGGAGTTCTCGGTACCCTCTTGCCTTATATTTGGCGAAAATACGTGCAGTTGCAAATAATAGTAATTTAAGGTTAGAAGACTCAGGTACCTGCTTCCGATTCGCAATACAGCAAGCTCTGCGTTGATTTGAATTTCAAATGAATATCTTCAAAGTTTAAAGATGTTATATATGCATGTACGAGGTTGGATGTATGTACATTCAGATGTATGGTGGAGTGTACGGGTAATCCATACTGCATGTATTGGTATTATCGTCGCAGCTAGACGGGCACAAAGCAGTCCGTATCTGATGCGGTAGACATATTGGAGGCAAATGAATATTTCGGCGGGTATTGTCCGACCGAAAATATTGTCCGGGCAATAACAATGGGAGAGCGGCCACGGGACGAGCAGGGCTGCACAACTGATGGGCAGAAACCAGGAATAGAGGTACACAAGATGAGACAGCACAATAAAATAAAATTAAGTACCAAAAGCCGTACAGCTGATAACGTAATTTGTGGTAAAGTCGTACTCTTTATTATAAATAAAATAGTGACAAAAAGAGTGGTTCAAACTCTCAGCTGCAAACGACTCCAGTCAGATATTGATAGAATTATTGACTGGAGTAAAAGAAATCGGATTGAGTTCAATATATCTAAATGTTTAGTTTTGTCATTCACTAGGGCGAGTCGTACCTGGTATTACCGGTATACGATGGACACCCGAATTTTTAAATGTGTCTCCACCATGAAGATCTTGGAATTGTGTTTGATAGTAGGCTGACATATCATACTCATATTCAGATGACTTGTAGCACTTCATTGGAATGCTGGGCCTTGTTCTGCGTACTGCAAGGAATTTTAGAGACACCCGAACTCTCATAATTTTATTCAATTCCTTAGTAAGAAGTAGACTTGAAAGTGGGTCGGTAATTTGGAGTCCACACCAAGTAAAATATTCCCTCATGTTGGAGAGAGTTCAGAAGAAATTTCTAAGATTTCTATACATGAGGGAGTATGGCTATTATCCGTGGCTCAATTCTACCGACTTTCTTTTGGGTATGCTCGGAATGAACCATCTACGGGTCAGAAGGGATGTACACATTGCTACGCATTTCTTCGGATTGATCCGAGGATGGTTTGAAAACTCAGCTATCATGGAGAGCATTCATTTCTATGTTCCCAGTGGGTATCTTCGCCACCGACAGCATAGACTGTTCTATCTTCCGGCCCGCCGGACTAACTTGTCAATGGTCATGCCGGTCGGGAGAGCAATTTTACTGTTAAACAGAATTAATTCGGATATCGATATAACTAGCGTTAGTGAAGCTGCCTTAAAAGGCAAGGCTTGTATAGTTCGTATGCCTAAGTGTTAATTGTAATACTCTTACAAATGCATTTTGAAAACGCATTAAAATGTAACATTTTGTAATGTTTTTGAAATAATAAATTGAATTGAAATTGAAAATTGAAAAAAAAAGCTACGGAATCATTGATTATTAATATAAATTGACTGTATTGCAGAGTTGAACAGATATTTTAGGGATAAATAGTGCAGGACGTAATCCACAGAAAAGAGGACAAGGGTCAAAGGTAAAATTTGAAGCTTATTTATTTATTATTATAATAAGGACTTTCTGCTTTTACTTAGCATAACATTGTATAACTTTTATGCAATATTACATAACATAACTACAACATGAAAAATACAGCTTGTAAAACAGAAGTTTAGAACGTGTGTAGATGACAAAGCAAACAATGTGATTCTATAAATAATACAATATTGCAGCGATGAAAAAATATATTTATCTATACTAATATTATAAATGCAAAACTCTGTGTGTTTGTTTGTTACGCTTTCACGCATAAACCAATAAACCGATTTAAAATTTCTTTCACCAATAGAAAGCTACATTATATGCGAGTAATATAAGCGGTATATAATGGTAAACTCTGTCGTTATGAAATTAGAAATATTAATATATTATATTTATTATACGTTTATTGTTCCTTACAAAAGCGAGTTATTGATAAAGTCATGCGAAAAGCAAAACAAATCGTTGTGTTGGTAACTGTGTTGATAAATTTGCGGGAATTTTATTTCAGGCGTCGTAGTTATCTAGCTATATAAATATAAAACAAAAGCGAGTTATTGCTAACGTCAGAAAACAAATCGTTGCCGTGGAAAAGATGTTGATATATTTGCGGGAAATCGTAGTTAATATCTATCTATCTAAATAAATAAAAATGAGTATCCGAAATGTTTGTACGCGCATAACTTCCGAACGACAACACCAAATTGGATAATTCGTTTTTTTACTACTGATGAGCTCTGGCATTATGAAATTTAGGTGGCACGCGAACTGTTTAAAAACTGAATGTACCGGGAATGAATTTATGGAATGCGGGACGGGGGAGGGGGGGGTGGATAATTGATAAGTGCAAGCTACAGTAATTTCCCATAAATAACAGTACAACGAGTTTTGAAAATTCGTGTCATTGCACGAAGTTTCAAAACTTGTTATACTGTTCACTATCCGGCCTAATGGTCGCTGACTATCATATTGAAATGCAATAACAATACAATCTATCCATGTAGGTACGTGTTGTTTTCATAAATTTCATATTGTTTATTGAATGAATGTGCGATATGCACAAATCCAGATACATATTGAATGAATCATTATTCATTATCATAATGTATCGAAAGTAGGTTACAAATCGTTCGGTGAAAGTGGTAATTCATTTGCAATGTCATAATAATCAGGCGAATACATAAATAAATTATAGACCAGTCTTTCTCAAAGTGGGCGATAATGCCCCCTTGTAGGGTTTCCAGGGGGCAGTAGAAAGCTCAAAGAAAATTAAAGAAGTTATACGTGAAATCTTATTTAGATGCTATTTAGATTAATCTTTACGACGAATCGGTTTACAGTATGAAGATCAAAAAACATGGTACAGATAAATTGAAGGTTTTACTAGCTTTTCTGTGTATTGGAATTACAATAAAATTATTATTTTCATAACAAAAAATATAAGCGTAAACCACCAAAAAATATGTTTTTTCATTACTTAACCATGAAGTAATATAAGAAACAATTTTTTTTAAATACCCCTTTATAGCTAATACTATTTTTGAGGTTTTGTACGTTTTAAGTTTTTTTCATTCTTATAAAATTATGCACAAAATAAATAAAAACCACTTTTTCGCTAACTTACAAGTACGCAAATACGATGCGCGATTTTAAATTTTGTAGGCATGAGAATCGAAAAATTTCTAGCGTTTATATTCCTCTTAAGAAAATCTAGAGGGGGACGACCGACAAATATATCATATCGAAATCTATAAAAATCCGGCAAAATCTAGACACGATACCACTTGAGATGCGATTTACTACTCGAATGCTTCGAGTCCCATATAGACGGTTAAATTAGAGAAGCTTACGCATGTAATAAATAATGTGAATGCAGCTTTATATTTAATGAAAGTAGTCCATGGTTAAGTTAACTAAACAAAATTGTCTGTGATTTCCTTTTTTTTTTTCATACAACAAATTTCGGTCCCATCCCTATCCAAAATTCTTGAGATGCGATTTTAGGTTTTAATGCTTGGAGGCCCATATAGACGAAAAAACAAAAGTCGCTTGCCATCGACTATCTTATACTTGGTCGAAGTCGCTTGCGCATGCACTAGTCGCGTTCCTGTTTTTTATTACATGAATCTGGCACCTCTGGAAGTTAACCAAAATGGCGTTTTGATCTGTCAAACTCAATGTCGTGAATTACGAGAAATATTTATTTATTTATTGATCAACGCCCTTTTTCAGGGCTTTTACATATGAATGTTAATAAATACAATATTTATTGTACATAACTGAACTGCCTCAGTAACAATATTTTATATTTGTTTCACGGACTTGGTGTAATTGTTTCCTTCCATTAGTATTCTGGGTAAAGAGGAATACTTATGGTAGTTAGTCCCAGAATTTCTGCACTGAAATAAATCCTGACTTCTTGTATTACGTTGTGGAATCCAGAAGCTGTGAAATATGCACATATATAGGCGGCAAGCGGTGCGCTATTGTAGATTGTTTTGATGTATTGATTTATTTGATTTTAAATTGTTTTAAGATAGGCACTCAACAGATGGTAATGAAAAAAGCAAGTTAAAAAAAATATGGCGGGCACTCAAGTTTTAAATCTCAAAATGTATTAAATCTCAAAATGGGCGATGGTAGAAATAAGTTTGAGAACCTGTTATAGACAAAGGCGATAAAAGTTTTGCTCTAAATTGTTAAGGCAGGTTATAAAAAAGTGAATACTGATTAATGGATTGTTAGTTAGTTGGTGAAACGAAATAGAGAAAGGCGGTGCGATATGGATTATAGAACCCCTGCAAAAAGATTGCACCCGTGATTTATAATTTTGAAATTTTTATTATTGGTACGTATTTTCATATGTATTGTATGTCCGTACGCATGTATGAACATCATAAACATTTTTGATAATGTGGGCCTCACTGAGAGCTTTGCCCGTGTTGAGGTGTCCATTTAACAATTTAATAAATTTAATAAGCTTCTTGATTTAACCATGCTGACCATTGCACCACCAAATATTGTAAAAAACGGCAGAATATTGTAAGAACTCATCATAATATATGTAAACGTAAATCATAAATATTCACAAATCTTAAAATTATGATCTCCTGATTTTTTACGGGTCCGTTCTAGTAATGATCAATGCCCGAATTTGGCTTTGACACACATGAAACTCGTTTGGATTGACATCTTCTGAAACGAGTGAAGTTAGGTGCATGCCACGGTGGTCCGGAACAAAGCGCGGGAACAATGGCGCTCACGGGCTCAGGCGGTAGGTACCCGCCGCTGCATTTCCTAATTATTTAATTATCGTCGTTTCTGTCCAGATCCAAGATTACTGTCGCTGAAATAATAACTTCGCCAAACGACATATGTAATATTGCCATGAAATCAATGAATCCAGATAATAATGTACTAAAAGTTAACAAATTATTAGCAGACGTTTCTGAGAAATGACAAGGATAATCATGAGTTATGTTATACTGGCAGTGTTAGGAAAAATAAAGTCGTGACTATTTTTAATTAAACAAATTAGTTTAATTAAACTAGATTTTTTCCTGTAACCTTCTCGCGTAATTATTGTTGCCGTGAATGATGTTAAGTGCCTAACATGTGTGATTATCAGATGACAATTAAAATGTACTTCATAAAGGAAGGACATTGGCAGCAGTGAATGCAGGAAATGCAGTTAATAGAGGACTGCATTCATAGAGAATAATTAAAAGGAAACAACGACAGCAGTTCTCAGTGGACTTTTGATAGATACCAAATACTCTAGCCTCGGGCCTCGGGAGTATTTTGTCGGAAGGTCAAAATATTTCCGCTTTGCAATAAAATCCAAATAAATTGAATATTTCTGAATGCATCCGAATACTAAAAACTGATTTTGAAAGGCGATTAAATACGCTTTAAAATTTTATAATTCGAAATAAACATATAATATTTGAAATATAAAAATTTTAAGTGCAAACATAAAAATGGATCACCTTGAGTTTTTCTAACTAAAATTGCTGATAACGAAAAAAATTAAAAACACACATATATTAATAATTATTATCAATGGTTCAAGTCACTTTTTTGTCGTTTCATGTAAAAAAAAATATTTTTTTTTTAATTCCCAAAATTTTATAATTTTTTTCAAATTGCGGTCGGAAACTTTGATGTCGTCAAGGTATACATTTTAATAATTTTTTGGTTAACTTTTAGATTTGAATATAAAGCGTGGTATTTTAACGTTTATTTAATATTCATATGCATCGTTTTGTCAACAGTTTAGATCATATTTCTAACCATGATTGTAAGGGAAACAACGATTTCTGTGAGACCTGTATGAGTTATTCCGAAAAGCAAGCAAATTAGCCCGAGGGGCTAGAATAACTCCAATAAAATACCCAACGCTGGCCGCTAAAGGCTCTAGTATAGCAGTGTAGCATATTGATATTTCTCAGCTAATGGCCGCAAATATTTGAATATACTCGTATATATATAGAACTTAGTGTATGCTTTCTAATTTTAATTTTCAACGATAAAAATATATACAAAATAGCAGTGAGGTTATATGCAGGTTATCTAATCATTTTATTTTAGACTAGCGAATACCCGGCATGCGTTGCAATGCCACTCAAAGAAAGGGTTCCCACGACACCGCTCCTTCGTTTCTCTCCACCCTCCCGGAATCCGCTCCCCTCCCTCCTTCCATCCCTGCCGCTAAACTATACATACACACATTTTTTAAACAACTCGCGCGCCACGTATTGTACGAGAGTAAAGAGACGAGGAAGGGGGAAGGCGGGGAAGGTGGAAGGAAACGGGAAGGTGAATGAATGAATGAATGAGTGGTATTTCTACCTAATACCATGCGAACGTAGCCGCGGGTAAAAGCTTGTATATTATAAATTTGTTCAGCGCCGTTGAGGTGTTTTTTCACAAAAACGGCGCTATACAAATCATCAAAATATTATTATAATTATTAAACAGGATAACATAAATGTTCATCACAAAAATTGTGCTTAGGTTTAATTGGTGTTAAAGGGTCTCCTGCAATAAATCAGAGATGATTCTTCTCATTTGGAGCAGCGAAACAATGCAATGAAGTGCGATTGTGTCGGTGCATATTTCAGTGCAGATTTGGGGGCATATTCAGTGCGGCGCTAAATAGCCGCCGGACATAATCAGCGACAACAGATGGCTGCACTGACTGGACTCTGGACACTGGACACTGGACACTAGCCTGCACACCTACATATGCCTACTTCCACATCAGGGTGGACCGTTAGACCAATTTTTTATCGAATTTGAATACGTCAGGAGTTGCAAAAGATAATAATAATAATATTTTGATGATTTATATAGCGCCGTTTTTTGTGAAAAATCTCCTCAAAGGCGCTGAACAAACTTACAGTATATTTCTAAAATCAACAAAACTACAAACTAGACAAACAATTAAAAACAACTTATGGCTAAAAATTGCATTCACCGGTTCATAAGAAAATATATGTACAATGTCTCGACCAATGAACGCGATGATTTTTAAAAATGCATACAGGACCATACTTACCTGGGAGGTCGCTTGAAATTAACACTTGTTTATTGTCTACTAGCTTTTCCCCGCGGCTTCGCTCGCATGGTATTACGGGAAATTACTGTAGCGGTTGAACTTATCAATTATCCCCCCTCCTCCCCACCCTCACCCCCTCCAGCATTCCATACATTCATTACCTTACATTCAGTTTTCAAACATCTCGCCTACCACCTAAATTTCATTAAGCTATAGCTCAAAGAAAAAAAATAGTTATCCAATTTTGTTCATTCGTTCGGAATTTGTGCGCTTACAAACATTTCGGATGTTTATTTTTAATTAAATATTTGGAAGTTTGTTAATATAATAAAAAATTACACTATTTATTATTCAGTCTTTAAACCTAATCGTTACGAATTATATTTTTAATGTAGGAACTCTATCTGACATTTGTTCCAAAACAGAAGCTTGTCCAAAAAAAAACAAAAAATATTCTAATATTTGAATTTCCTGGAGCAGTAGCTGACCGGGGGCTCAGTACCTACCAGCTTAGAGCCCACAAATATATCAACATGGTTTCCATGGAAACGATTTTTTTCTGACGTTAGCAAAAACTCGCTTTTGTTAGCGACAGAAAACGTAAAACAAATAAAATATATTAATATTTATAATTTCATAACGCCAGAGCTTACCATCATATACAACATATAGTCAGCGCATATAATTTAGCTTTCTATTGGTGAATGAATTTTTAAAGTCTTTTTATTGGTTAATGCCTGAAAAGGTCATAAACAAACTCGAGCAGTTTCGCATTTATAATATTATAGTATGGATTAAGAAACTTAGATAGAGTTTGCACGCAGAGGACATTGTTGTGAACACTTGTTACATGTGTTTAATTCTGAAATATATTTTAATATTAGTATATAATACATTCTTTAATGAGTGTATTTTGGAAATCAAAGCAACATTTTATAGTGGGCGGCACAGTAGTACAAGGATTTGATCTTCCTAAATGTGATTCGTCAAGAGACAGATTGATTTGAAATTTATTAATTTATGTATTTATCTTTTAGAGTTTAACCTAAAAACTAATTTTTAAGTGCGACATTTGAAAGCAGGCGGCTATTGGTGATTTTGATCGGAGACGTGAAAAAATGTGAAAACTAACAATTATTTGTGATGCTCTTATTTTAGGGCCAAAAGTGCTATTGATTCTGAAAATTAAACATAAGGTTGTAAACACGGGCAAAGAAACTTTAAGTACTACGCAACCAAACTATATAACTGCATGCCCACCACACTGAAGCAACTACTAACTACAAATTCATCTACCATAGTTCTCAAAAAACACATAAAAGACTGGATCAAACAACAAGGTATTCAATTTACTCAAAAAATTATAACACCTAACCAAACATAACCCATCCCAAATATAAAAAAATAAACTTTGTTTCGAGACAGAAAATATTACCACAATATCCGTGATTATACCATTGGCGCGTGGTCCATAGAAAAATATATCTACCGTTTATCGAGACAATTATTTATCTTACTCATAATCTAGATTCTAAGAACAACTGTATATATAGATCCCCACCGAAACTAATCTTTTAATTTATGTGTAGGATACTGCCGCCATGGGTCGACCCACAGTGCCCTTCTTGACAATATCAAGGAGGATACAGTGTTTCTACTTAGGTCGACAGAATAGCACTTAATCCCAAACATGGGAACACCTCAGCACAGGTTCGCCTAGTGAGGTGTTCACAAAACACAACGACTAACCTATTTACATACAGTTACGGATCTTTGACATGTTTTTTATTTTTTATTACTAACCTATTATCTATGTAAACTATGTAATTATTTGTAAAGTGTATGTACAAGAATAGAAATAAATAAATAATCTAAATGGTCATAGACGGCTCACCCTACTGCACATTGCACACTATTGCAGAGCACATCGCGTGGCTGCGTTTCACACGCCGGGCGTCACCAAACGCAGACCAGACGATTAATAATTTGGCTGAATATCGGCGTTTGACAGTGACACTGTAAATATATCGGTGTTCATAGATAGCCTTTAAATGAGGATGATTAAAAAAACCAATTTGATTAATTATGTACCTAATTATTTAATATATCACCTTGAGGTGACTTTTCACAAAAAGGCGCTCTACAAATTGTCAAATTATTATTATTAAGACATCGGCTAAGTATTGCCATAAAAATTATAGCAACACTTTATATGGTTGAAGGAATAACTTATTTTTTTTAAAGTGCCTTTAGCACCATTGTGATTTGAAATTCGATGAAACGGAAACGACACTAAAAACAGACCAACACATACATCTAAACATATATATAACATACATGTAACACATACATAACAGGCGTAAAAGAAAATAGTTTCTCGATAAATTTCGAAAGTAGGTAGCATTTAAGGTGATCCGATACAATAGTCCAGCAAAAAATCGAAATTAATAAAGGATTTAAAAATACTTTTTAAAAATACGGATCACGCCCCTTTTTAGGCGGGATTTAAAAATACTTCACAAGACTTGAGAAAAAGCTTTAGGAAAGGTTGGAAAAGGTATTTGAGAGTTGTTTTTTACAGGTTGATTTCGTAAAGGCCCGTAAAAACATTAACTCCTTTCTTACGCATTGTTTATTGTAATAACAAGGAAATTAAAAATTGATTTCACGGAACCAAGCGCCGCAGAGTCGAGGGATGTCTATTCCCCATCGCAGACGGGGCGGAACAGTGACAAGTGCATAGTTTTTACGTCGACGGAATTAAGGTTCACTTTAAAAATCCAAATTCGTCGAGTGCCGGCCGTCTTGATTGATGTCAAAAATATCATTTTTTTGCGATTATTATAAAAAAAACTGAATTTGACACATTATATAATAAAACCATACCCTAAAAGGGGTTTAGAAGTAGGAGAATTTGTACTTGAAAGTGTTTTCTTATAGACCTAATCCTTTATTATTTTCTAGGATTAGAAAGACATATATTAGAAACAATTATCGATATTTTCTAAGGTCAAGGTGAGTTCTACTAGCAGTATTTAATTGAAGCATCGATAATATTTCTAAACGATCAAATTTTCAAAACAAACACACATAATTTTGCATTATTTAGTTAAATAATTTTAGGAGCATACTCTGCGTTTTTTTCTATCGAGGGAAATTCATATAATTACCGTTTCGACAAATATCGGCTAAAAAATATGATAATATGTATAATCAAAAATAACATTTTGTTCAAGCGAAATATGTTACAAAACGGTAGAAATTTTGAAAGCGTTGGCTTAAACTCCGTTCTAAGGTTTGAAAATATTACTTTGATGACTGGTAGGTTAAAAATACAAAGCTTTTACCGAACCACGATTTAGCTATACCTACAACAAATGAGACAACCGAGACTGACTCGTAATATTTTTACAAAAAAATGTGATCTTTCAATAGGCCATTAAATCCGCAAATATTATTATTTTCAGTTTTTAATACGACAGACGGATGAGGGGACGCAGACGGCATGTCTGTTGCCATTTAACGAGCCGATGATCAATATGCGATCCGTGATTATCCGATGGCCCCTGATATCTCACTCGCCGGCCTAAGTGGCCGATAAATACCTCCTAGTCCATCTGCAACGAGTATGACCGATACTAACTACCGGTCGATTTACGATCCGATCAATAACGCGGCTTGACATTCATGGCCTATTCGACATTGTCCAAAGGATTGAGATTGCGGGAGATGTGATCGGGACGGAGCGGGTGAGATCGGACCCGAACTCGGCGGGATAAAATGCATACAATCTGAATCTGGAACAGATCCGCTGCGTCTAGATCAGACCTGATCAAATAAAGTGGTAATGTAATATTTTTGTACAGATATGATCGCATATTGCAATCAAAGGCTTCTATCAAATGGTTGCAAGATATACATTTATGTTCAACACAAGAGTTTACTTAGTATGTGTGACAGGTTAGCGTCATAAACCGCAAATTAATTATATCAAAGCAAAGGGAGGTTTGTCTGTAGTTGACACTGTAAGCTGATGATTTTAATTCAAAGACAAAGCATTATGAGAAAAAGTATGAGAATTTCTGGTTAACTTGTTAAATTACACTAAAAAACGCAATGAGAAAGAGATAGAATTTTTTTTCATTAATTGAAATAAAACGATAACTTTGTTTGTAACCACACTTATTTTTTTTTTAATACCGACCGGTTTCGCTTAACACAAGCATGTTCATGGTTTAAAATTAAACTGATCAAAAATATACATTATGTGAGCTCATACAGAAATTAAGCTTATATGTACATACATTTTCTTTCAATTAATATTAAGTCAAACCACAAAGTGACCGCTTTCTACCAAAGTAAAGAATTATTTTATTTTACTTTTTGAAATATTGTCAGATAAACGTCAGCAGTGAGTTATTGCCTAGACCTAAACTTCATTATAAAAAAACACAAAACATGATAGGAAATAAAAAAAAATATTTTCTTGTCATACTTTTTTCTTATATTGATTGATTGCCAGGTAAACGATAGCAATTTTTTGCCTCGTGTTTCTATTCTAAAGACACAAAACATGATGAGGATTAGAATGACAATTTTTCTTTTTAAACTTTCACCATCGATAGCGGCTGTTGCCTTTACTCATGAATTTATTCCAAAGACACAAAGCATGTTGAGGAATATAATGAGTATTTTCCTTGTTATTCTTTTTACCGAGGACAACAAATTTGAAGTGTAGTTTTAAGAGGAATATAAACGCTAGAAATATTTCGATTCTCAGGCCTACAAAATTTAAAAATAGCACGTCGTATTTGCACGACGTAAGTAAGCGAAAAAGTGGTTTTTATTTATTTTGTGCATAATTTTATAATAATGAAAAAAGTTAGAACAAACCAAACGTCAAAAATAGTCTTTGCCACAAAGGAGTATTTAAAAAAAATTGTTTCTTATATTACCTCACAGTTAAGTCATGAAAAAACATTTTTTTAGTGGTTTACGCTTACATTTTTTGTTATGTAAATAATAATTTTATTGTAATTCGAACACATAGAAAAGCTAGTAAAAGCTTCAATTTATCCGTAGCATATTTTTTGATGTTCATACTGTAAACCGTCGTAAAGATGAATCTAAATAGTATCTAAATAGGATTTAGCAGTAAATTTATAACAGAAGTAGTATTTTGATAGTTTCACTAGTGATATTGCCATGAGAACGACAGCTGATGATTTTATTAGAAATACAAAACATTATGAGAAACTGAATGAGAACTTTCCTTATTATACTTTTAGCAATATTGCCAGGTAAACGTAGGATGATGTAAATATTTACATGGGTTACTACGGTTCTTATCTTTCCTTATAATTATTATTCCTATCAATCAAACAGTATCGGAGGCACGTCGTTCAGGGATTTACAGCGATTTTTAATCTATGATATTATTTCGTAATTGGCTTACTGAATGGGCCGATGCGCTTTCATTAAACACCAGACTAATACGCTTAAACGATTTTTACACGCATTCATAATCAGCGGACAAGTGGATTGACATGTAAGCAATGGTGACTCTAATGAAAAAAAAACGGTATAGGAAACATCTAATTAGGTGTTTATTTTGAATACGTATCGCTAATGAAGTTATTAATAATAATCTGCTGTTACTTTAAATTACTTGGATGAAAATACTGTTAATAATTCGGAGATCGATTTGTATATTTGACGACCAGCGTGATGGACGGTAAGCTCCTTAGCTTTTTGACACAAAATATAAAAGAATAAATTTACGTTGTATCTTTGAACGTCGTTCCAGATATATCCGCAGTTTCAATATCATCCTGGTGTTGACTATCATTCAGAATCTAAACACCGCCTGAAATGGCTATAGCTACGTTTAGTTACCAGATCTGAAAAGACGGGTAACACTTATTTACCACGAAGACAATATTAACCACTTTCATATAAAAATGTGAAACAGAAAATATTCAGTCGCGTCGGGGAATCAAGCCCAGGACCTTTTCAACCACACCAATTTGCATCATTTTTAACTTTATCGTACATCGACTATCTTAAAGCCTCGACTACATTAAGCGAGTTTAAACTCGCTCAGTGTAATCATACTAACCAGCTAACTAGCAGATTTTACAATTTTACAGGCAGATAGTGAATTCGCCGGCTAGTAGCTTGTAAACTCGCTCAATATAATCGAGGCTTAACGTATATTATTTTTAAAGACAACCGCCATAAAATATGCGTTTAGAAAATGAAGATAATGTTGGTAGCTCTCAATCTCAATTAGTATTCTGGGCAAAGAGGAATACATATGGCAGTTAGTCTCAGAATTTCTGCATTGAAATAATTCCCGACTTATCGCATTAGTAGAATCTGAAAGCTTATCAATGCAAGCAATTCTGGACTATCAATTTCAACATTTAAAATTTTATATCGAAATACCAAGTCAGTGAAAATCCTTCCGCTTGACCATTTAAGCGTATTCAGATACATTTTAGAAGTGTTGTAGTTCCAACGTAAAGCTTGAATACCCATTTTAAAATTTAGAAAACGTAATAATTTTTTTTGTATGTAAAGAAAAAGTATTGTTGTGGTGTCGGTTAGAATGAGAATTGTCACTTGTTTTGTTATTCTATGATTTTATTTGTAAAGTGTCAGTTTGTTAGATGAAACCATAAAAAGAAAGTGATTTAATAAACATAAATGTCGTTTCTTCGTTACACAACTTAAAAACACAAGTGTTTTATTTATCAATTAAATTAAGGAATCAAACATCTATATTATATGTATTATTTCAATAGCTTGTACATGAATATAATAATGTGGGTTCCAGACGGTAGAATTGTATTCAGGTTGACTTCTAACAAAGGCAAAATATAACATTTTAATACATATAATATTGTTGATATTTATCGTCAACTTCACAACATTTCCGAGGATGTAATTAAGGTTCCTGACACAAAATAAAAATTCTGCAAGTTATTACACTGGCTCTCTCTTGTCTTCGGCTTCAAAATATTCCCCGGAAACATAAATAAAATTAATTAAATGTCACGATAGATTCACTTATATTTGCGTGGTAAGTTTAAAAACTAATCGTGGCACGTGCTGAGTTTATCTAAAAACGTATTCATAAGATGCTAATAAAATTAAGACTTGGCAATTTTTTTACCTTCTCGTGTAAAGGAGCGATCCATGCACAGTACTGCACAGCCAAAAGTTCAACGGACAGGCATAACCGAATGGCGAATATAAATAGCAATAGAAAGCCATATTTTAGTGGGCGGATCCCGTTCTGAGAAGTCTAACTTCACTGATACTGAACGTGGCTGAATACTGACTTGAGGCGGCCTAAATTGACAGATAGAAACTGTACAAGTCGCTTGACGTTCTTGTTCCTAGGTAGATAACGTTCCTTTTAGCAGCTGTAGGCTCGCGAAATCCTATTAGCGAGACCTCCGTATACCTGATGTACTCCTGATCCAATATCGAATGAAATGAATCTAAAAACTGGTCATACTTTGCGAAATAATTGACCAGCGTGCATTATTATTAATTACAGTAATGACTAGCTGGTTTTAATAGAATTATTTTTGTGGCATACAATGGTGCTTAAAGTATAATTAAAACCACTTTAGAAAGTTTTATTTTATTTTAAAGTTTATTTCACAAGCAAAACTGTTCACAAGCTCTACTATTGTAGAATAAAATTTTTGGAGAACACTTATGTAGCTGCTTTATTTTCATACCCTTTATTTCTTTCTTTCTTTTTCTTTCTTTGCAGGTTATGTATTATATTTACTATGTTTTATATTTCATTTTGATTATCATCATTTCTGTTATCACTCCATTTCCGTCTAGTAACATTGATCACTCATGCTGTGAACATTTCTAATTGGAGTGTTAATATCTATGTACATCCCAAAGGTAATTCTATTATTGTAATAATCGTTAACACTCTTTAAATGTTTCAAACAATAAATAAATAAAATAAATTTAATTATTCTTATTCTACTAGTAGAGCTACTGAACACCTTACTGAGAGGAAGTGAAATAGACGCTTAGTAAGGGGAAATTTCACTATCGTCTTGATATCTTATCCACAGGATGACGTGTATTTTCAATTTATTTTTTTATAAAACCCGAGTGTACTATTCTGTACCCGAACCTACGAATAGTGGCTATATATCGGATAAATTGGCCGATTTGTCTACCTATTGCGAGTATTCATCGGTCAGTGGCTGAGTTGACATCGCGTTTGGGTACCACCCGGGCGTCCCGTGTTCGATTCTTCGGCTGGCTAAGTCCTCCATCACAACACAAGCAACATTTTCGGCTGTCTGTGGTGATAGCAGGAGATTTTCAAACATTGTTGGATTATTCGTAACCCGGGAATGTTTTTCTTTCTTTTTAAAATTAAAAAAATAAATAAAATAATGTAATATATCATAATATTTAATTAAAAATGATGCCACAAAGTGTATTTGCGAAGTTTGAAGAAGTAATAATAAAACGTTTAAATTCTTGCGTATAACAATTATTTATTGATTGATAAAATGAATAACAACAAAAGACTTGTAGTGTTGCATGTAATATCGGGGCGATAAACGATGCCAAGGTTGAACGCATTAATATTTGCAATGATAATTAATAAATGCCTGTTATAAATTAAGGGTTTTGTACTCAAATATGCTGAATCATTTATCATTAGTTGGCATTTATTCCTTATGGCGTTATAATAACGTGCTCGACTTGGTGAATTAAATAGCATTATGGAGCTGCGTCAAACCAACAGTTGTTCAAGTCGTGAATTATAACATCTGTATAAGAATGCAAATTATAATGCATAATTCACTGAGTTGTATTGATTGCACTAGTCAATACTTCAATCAAAAGAAATGATAAGTTTTTTTTTTTTTAAAGTGAATCTCGCACAAGACAAACTGTCCGGAATCAGTGGGACTACGGTATCACCAATCGCGGTATAATATAGTATGGTTAAAATAGGTGTGAGGGGGAGAAGATGGGTAAGAGGAAGGTCGGGAAGAACGTGGTTATTGTTTATGAACATGTCTAATGAAAAATCTAAAATTAATAAAGCTGTCCGACAGATGTTTGGTATCTGTTGTCATTTTTCTTTTTAAAACCTTGAATTCACTTATTGACAGCCCTGAATTATTATACCAACCCTACATTATTATGAAGCCCTATAATATTGATTTCATTTCATGTTCCTAATAGTCACACGAACTAAAAGTATATTTCACTAGTATAGTCACACGAACTAAAAATATGTGTATGTGAATGTGTATGCGTATGTATACGTATGTATATATATATTTATATGCATGTGTGTAGGTACATGTATTTATATGGATGTGTATGTATGTGTATGTTTATATATATTTATATATATATTTTTTTACATTCCTCTAATATATTTAAATACTTTTTTTTTCTCTTCTAAATAACCAATGTACAATAACTATTAAAATTTGAAAAAAAAATACATATAAAACTTTCTATTACAACACATAAATACTTGTCATACATAAACATAAATAAACACGTAAACACCTCAGCACAGGTTCTCCTAGTGAGGTGTTCACGAAACATACAACAATACCTATCCACAGTTTCACCTTCACAAACCTACCTTACACCCAACATAATAAAATTACAATATATACTATGTAAAAATGTTTTTCAAAATTGATCTACAGGTAAATACTGTAATGCATAGAAATAAATAAAATAAAATAAAAATTTCACTGCAACAATCATATCAGATTGGTTTATGAACTCCCTTATACCACGTAAACGCAATACACAGGTTAGGTTAGGTAACTAATAGGAAGAAGTGGCAGATATTTTCAATGGTGACCGGAAACCTCAGAATCATGCAATTTTAACCCCTCCGTTTAAAATTTTTTTAAAAGTGGTGAAAAAAAAGGTTAAATCACAGGTTAGGTTAGGTTAGCCCTTTAAAAAAAATCATAGCTTTTAACGATTTTTCAAAGGGGTGTTGAGTTATCATGGAACCATTTTCAATAGCGCCAAAAAACTTACAAAAAAGCATTTCACGCATTTTTTTGACAACAGTTATTAGATTACATTTTGTTTCCAAAATTGTAAATAGTAGTTAATTTAAATCATATGTTATTTTGTAATCCCTTTGTACGCAAAAAAGTTTTAATTCATATTTAAAGGTATGTGTATCTTAAATAAATAAATAAGGTCTTTCAAGCTTTCTTTTTATATTTGTATTTAGTTTTATTTATAAATCAATGTGTCTTTTTTCTTCTTTCTTATGTTTTATTACAGCGCCCTTGAGGTGATTTTTCACAAAAACGGCGTTCTACAAATTATCCAATTATTATTATTATCTGTTTATATAAATAGTATTTTTTAGTTCTTATATGAATTATTTCATGTATCATTTGTATGGTAGTTGAAAAATGACAAAAAACTGTAACTTATAAAAATTTATTAAAAGATAATAAAAACAATATTTAAATAACTATAATTCGCCTTACACCGGGGCAATATTGACAGTATTTATCACACTGCTGGTAGCTGGTACTTATGCGTTATGCGAAATCAATTTGAGGTTAGTACATATGGGTTTTCAAAATGATTCATAAATATTTCAAATAATAGGTAAGGTCAACATAACCTAACCTGCGCTTTTAATAATGATTTCAGATTGTCGAACCTACAGGGGATTATATGAAAAGTAAATCTCTCTCGATAGACCTTCGGCGCAACGAGAGCAAAAAGAATCCGCTGTCACTTAATGGATGGTAAAAATGGCAGCGGAATATTAATCCACTTTTCAATTTGCAAATGGGATATTCGTGTCGCAAGTGTGGGGCGACTGACCACCGTCCTCTCTCAAGTACCGCGGGTACTTGCGCTCAATGTACCGACGCCATCTCCTGCTCTCCCGACTTGCACAGTGCAAGTCTGCAAATACTTTGACTTTTTTCGTATTCACAATTCTGTGAAAGAGCCATCAAGATAATGAAATCATCTACGATTGGAACATGAGAATATAGTTCAACTAGGTTGAGCTGCGTGGGGATTGGTGCACGGGGCGTGCAACGCGGGCCTTTAGTATTTCAGCATCTACCATCTACCACATCCAACTTTAGCGGTTTGATAAATTACCTGCCGCATCATTAAATTATCTGCATAACCATTATCCGCTCTCCTCCGACTGCCGGCGAGTGTTACTCTCGTAATTCCGGCGGTGACGATGTCACATTCGGTTATAATGGCTAGCGAAATTCCTCGCTCGCGAAAGCAGGCACATTCTACCCTCGTTTACTTGAGAAGAGTTTGGATGGAATGAAGGAGCTACAGTAACTGCTGCAGGGAGTTAGGAGGACAAGGTTTTGTACAGCAAGAATGTCGCTTTAATTGACGCCACGGTGCGCGCATGATCGACAAAACAGAATGGACTAATCAGTGATTGATGAAGGATAAGTTTGTCCGCCACTAATTAATCACCGGCTCTGCGCCGTATTTAGTGGCGACGGCGTCGTATTAAAGGATCCAAAATGAAAACGCAAAGCGGGGCCGTAATTTACGAGCGCCCTCGGTCCGAGGCCTGCGCTGGCTTTGTATCAACAATAAACAGGAGCCGGAGCTTTTGAAATAACTTTAGTCCTTTGTCGCGGAGTAATCTAGTGCTAAAGTTTGCTAACAGGAAGAACGCCTCAGCCATGAGAGCCGAGAGCCGAGAGCCGCCGGTGCTGCTGCCGACAGCAATCGGGGGAATTTATTTTCACCTTCCTGAGAACTTTAGCGCCTTGTGTTGTAGGTAACCAACCCCTTTCATGAAATTCAATTAATTTTTTAAATCCAGCATGCCTACTTTTAATACCGACGCGCCTAATTGCCCGCATCCGAGTTTGAACGAGCCGCTAGATTTCTAATTTACAAATTCTATTGTAAAAACAGAATACAAATCCGTTCAAAACTAATTTGACAGCAACTACAAACACGAATAAATCTATTTCCTAGTAAACATTCAATCAATCATAAAATGGGGTGAAGGAGGTTCTGTTATCAAAAAGAGCTGTCTTTCAAATTGTTAAAGGCCAATTCCACAGCGTGTAATACGTACTGGGTACTGGGTACTGGGTACTGGGTGTGCAGGGTGTACGGGCGAGTAGGGGTCGGGGGTAACAGATTGTCGCCGTCTCACCTGCCGCCCCGCGGGCCAGATGTCCTGTTCACATTATTATTGCATTTATTATTCACCGAGGCATTGTGCCCCGCGGCCATATTCGCCCCAATCTACCTCGACTAACGGGAACCACTTTATAATTTGTTTCGTCGCAGAATATCGCGTGATAAAATAATAAAAAATACATTTAAAAACTATCATCGTGAAAACTCGCGCACCGATTGTAAGTATCCGTGCAGGTTGTCTGTATTGTGTACGCAACCCTCCAGTGAGATCAGTAAATCCTGAATTTACAAACAATCCTTCCATATTATTTGGGAAATCTCACCAATCTCACTACCTTTCGTTGGATTTTATCAGATATGAGTGTAGCAAATAATAACGACGATAATAATTGGATCATTTATCAAACATTATTTCAGTTAAAAACCACCTAAAACATCCAACGGTCTTAAAAACTACATATAAACACGTTCATATAAATTTAATTACAAAGATTTTTTCATTTGCCTAATCTTTTCGGAAACCAATAATTAAAGTATTAATTAAAGTTTAAATTAAGCCAATAATAAAGATAATAATTAAAGTATAAATTAAGCCAATAATTGAAGTATTTATTAAAGTATAAAAGTGTAAATTAAGCCAATAATTGAAGTATTTATTAAAGTATAAAAGTGTAAATTAAGCCAATAATTAAAGTATATATCTGGAATGCGTTTTGGTTTCTCTTATCTTCCTATGAATGATGAAACAAATAATTGCTATTTTCAGGAATGCACAAAAACTCAAGCCGAGTAAAACTAGGTACCTATGTAACTTAACGAATTGTACCTGCTCTGAAATTTACCACGAAGTTTTAAAACTACTTTTTCCACTTACGTACTTATAAATTAAAAGTTTTCAGATAAAATCCATTACATGATTGATTGATGAAATATTAAATACAGTAAGAATTCTCATTAACAGTCAGGAAGGAGTGATTACCTCTATAAAGGTAATAAATCCAGGAATAGTCGTGTCTTCATCGATACCTAATACCGTATAACTTCTCACAGCGTTATTTAACGAACGGCGATGAATATGTGCAGTAAATCGTCGTTCAAGCGTTATTTACATTCTCGTTATCTAAGAGGAAATTTATCTCCCGTGACATTAATATTGTTAAGTGCATCTGAAGTACAATCTCCCACCTACGCACCGGAATGGCCGAATACTAACACACACATACCCACAACAAGTTGATATGCATTTACCGTGTTCCCACTTTACAGCAGGTTTCGTTACTCAGTGATGAACCTATTTGATGTAAAATTACCAGGACTAGATCTTTTGATCCTTGAATAAAGCGTAATAATTAGCGTTTAATTAATATCAAGCTTTGTAATGACCCCCTAGAAGTAATAATATCACAAATTAATAATGATGCCAAGAATTACTTTTATTATAAAAATAATATAGAGCGACACGTATTAAATAAAATAAAGTACATTGGAAGAAAATAAACTATGCACAGAGAAAATTGCAGTAAAAAGCATTGACAATTAATAAACCGATATAAATTAATTAACAAATAATATTTGGTTACAGATAGCCTTTTCAATAACTTGCAGGGCCTTTTTATAAATCTAGAAAATAACCAAATTTTGTGGTGAAAAATATTTATTTACCAATTTAAGTAAGTACTTATTTTTAGTATTCGATTAAACGAGGTTTTATGGCAAAGGTTTCAAATTTACGGGAAAATCTTTAAAGAATTCAAATTAATTGCGTAATGCAAAAATAAAATATCATCTACAAAATCAAAATCAAAATCAAAATCATTTATTGTACAAAATTTTCATTTAGTACAAAAGGTATAACTTATAGGTACCTACATCCTATTTCTTCCAGTTAACCTAACATGTTATACAGAAATGAACACAAATAAAATATAAATATAAAAGTGGTGTAATACAAATTGAGTTTGTTTTAATTTATTATATAAACATAAATATAAAAACAGTTGTACCTATGTGAGGTATTCACTTAATGTGTAATGAGACCTGTTCAGAAGGAATGTTTTTAGTGATGACTTAAATCTGAGTGTATCTGGTATTTGTTTAATATCATGTGGAAGGTCGTTATATACTTTAATGGCCATGTAAAAGGGTCCTTTTTGGAAAATTGTTTTGTTTGCTTTTGGTATTAATAAATTTTCTGTAAACCTTGTAGCGTATTTATGTGTAGAGTTTTTTTGCGGAAACTTTTCTGGAGATGATCGCACTAACATGCATAACTCCATTATGTATATGTCGGTGACTGTAAGAATTTTCAAAGTTTTAAATATAGGTCTACATGAATCCCGATTAGCAGAGTTTGTCATTTTTCTTAAACATCTTTTTTGGATGATAAAAACATCTTTGGCGTTTACTGAGTTTCCCCAAAAAATAATTCCGTATTTTATTGTTGAATATACATAAGCATAGTATGCGGCCATTACCGATTCGATGTTTGATATATTTCTCAGTGTACCTAGAACAAAAGAAAAGCTACTGATTTTGGCTACTATTTTGGATACAGTTCTTTCCAGTTTATATTTGCATCTAGTTGTATTCCCAGCAGTGAACAAGTTTGGGAAAGTTCGATAATATTATTATTGAAGTTTACATTTATATTTATAGGTGTAGCTTGCACTGGACAAAATTGTAAAACTTGAGTTTTGTTAGTGTTGAGTGACAGATTTTGTGATAACAGCCAATTTGCTATTGATTGGCAAGTCTCGTTAATATGTTTATTAAATTCGTCAACGTCTCCATTACATTCAAACAACAAAGCAGTGTCATCAGCAAACATTGAACATTCTGTGCCAGCAACAATTGGAAGTTCGTTTATGTATATAAGGAACAGGAGGGGCCCAAGAATGCTTCTACGCTTTAAATATATAAATATCCATTAAATGACTTAAAGTATTACTTTCAGAAGAACATATTTCAATGAACTGATTAGAAAGAAGTTTGAAAAGCAAACTGACGATAAAATTGTACAAAGTATGAAAAGCAATCTAACGATAAAATTGTACAAAGTATTAAAAGCAATCGGACGATAAAATTGTACAAAGTATGAAAAGCAATCTAACGATAAAATTGTACAAAGTATGAAAGCAAACTGACGATAAAATTGTACAAAGTATGAAAAGCAATCTGACGATAAAATTGTACAAAGTATGAAAAGCAATCCGACGATAAAATTGTACAAAGTATTAAAAGCAATCGGACGATAAAATTGTACAAAGTATGAAAAGCAATCTAACGATAAAATTGTACAAAGTATGAAAAGCAAATTGACGATAAAATTGTACAAAGTATGAAAAGCAATCTAACGATAAAATTGTACAAAGTATGAAAAGCAAACCGACGATAAAATTGTACAAAGTATGAAAAGCAATCTGACGATAAAATTGTACAAAGTATGAAAAGCAAACTGACGATAAAATTGTACAAATAAGTAAAAAAAGCAATCTGACGATAAAATTGTGGAAAATATTATTTAATAAACAGCAAAAACTTATAATCATAATTTTTGTAAGACAAGTTGTTATGTCATAATTGTAATTTATTCAACAAAAATCTACCATTGATTTTTTACTATAAAATCGGTTCCCAAAATAATTCATAATACCTACATATAAGCTTTAACATGTTATTATTGCGCAAATATACTCAAGTTGCCTGTGTTGACGGATACACATCAAAATATCAACAGACAAAACAGTAGTGTGTGTTGCTTTATGATTAGAAAGGCTAAGTCGCAATTTCCGCTAAACAACCAACTCAATTAAGCAAGTTTCACATAAGAAAATCAATTTACAATATTCCGAACTGTTGACGTATTAGTTAATTAACTGTGATCACAGCAATATTCCTAATTGGGAAACTTGTTACCATGAATTTTTGAGAAAGCAATTTCAAAGATACGAAACAAATTAATACCGAGATTAATGGAAATTGCTAACTATGTTTTAGGAAGGTACGATTTATTTTGCGGAATAAGCTGTAGATTAATAATAAACAGATTTAATTAATAATCAAGGGATCGCCATTAAGATTTTTTAATGACTAATAATATTGGTAGGCATATCTAGCTTATTTGTATATATTATAGGATATTGGACATTCGTTGCATTAACATACTATTTATATTTTGTAAACTGTAAGCACGAGGTTAATTCTTTGGAATTTTATTATTAAAAACTTGTTAACTTCGATACTCATTAGGCATTACCTATTTCGTTTGGATTTTCGACTAGTCCTCCGAAGGTGTCTTCAATCTCATTATTTATGCATATATTTTTTAAATTTTAAATTAATTTCTAATATTTATATAAATGAAAACAAATCACTTTGTACACCATTTATTTAATCAAAATTATCAACATTTGAACATTCAAAACGATTTGTTTTCATTTATTTAAAATTACATAAAGTGAATTTGTGAATATTGAAGATCTAATATTTAAGACTGGTCGTCCGAAAATGCCCATAGTAAGATGAGACCGTTTCGAGTCTAAATAAATTATTGCAACAAATTATTACCAGTAAATACTTATTTTTTTTTTTTTTTTAAATATATTTTGACGTATTGAATGTTTCCTTGGTTGCATCAACCAGTGATGTTTCAGCTAATAAGTTTTTTGTATAAAAATATGGAAGACGTAAATGATAAATTGGTAAAAAAAAATATTTTTTGTAAATTTTAGTTCCGTCAGCAATTTTTTTAAATCTAGTGTTATTAAAACTTATGCCATTTCATAGAAATAAAAAAAAAAATAATAGAGGTCCAAGATGTGATCCTTGTGGAACTCCTGATGGTATATTATAAAAACGCGAGGAGAAAGCTACAGATAGCTATAACTGCTTGACTCACGTTTGTGGCATACGATTTGATCCATATTTAAGGCCCCACCAATTAATATTACTGTAAATTAACTCTGAATTAAAATAATAACCAATAACAGTAATCTGTATATTATATTAATTTAGTTTAATCAATTTTGCATCCATATAAGACGTTAAACCTGATCAAGCAGCCGAGCTTCTAACCAGTTTAATTTCTATTTTAGTTAGGCCAAATACAACCGTCGATTAATCGGTTACAATATATCACGTCAACCCGCTTTTCCTGTATCAACTAAAATCTCCATGCGAGAGATTTTTATACGAGTAAGAGAATCGTAGACCAAAATAAGTACAAAGATGAATCTCTACCTTTTTATTATGGTTGTACATTAGATAAAGGAGATCAACCTGAATGAATGTAAAATGCAGGTAAAAATACCTCTTCATGTTATTATGTTTGTATATTGAATATTTTTCTTTTGTCGAGATTAATCTTATTATTCTTTTGTACAGCAAGGGAAGCTGCTTTATTTTTAAGGGAATGAAGAAACTCATAATAAATATAAAATGTATCGATTAATTCTGAGCAATTTTAATCGGTTTCTTTTTTTTAAACTACGTATTATAATTATCATTGAGTAAAAAAAAATAAAGTTAGATTTATATGAAATATTAATTAATAAACTTAAACTAGTTAACTTAGTTTTATCTTCACTTTTCACGGCTTTTTCAAAAGTGTTCTGATTTGTCCGGTTTCGCGTAATTCATCAGTTATTTCGCATAATTAAAAATAAAATTAACGTAGAAGATTGCAACGAAAAAATACTTAAATTCACTAACAATTTTCATAGATAACGACTAGGTAGGCAACCGCTATGCCATTTGAAATTTAATTACTTGGCAGCAAATTACAGTTACAAATCTATGCACTTTAATCCGCTGATAAAAATAAATTTTACAATAATCGTAACATTTATTTGAATTTAGAATTTGTAGGGATGTGATTCGCCAGATTCCACTAAACACTGCCCAGTACCTACCTAACATAATATCCCACAGTTAGTCGGGTGGGTAGGTACTAGGTAGGTGGGTAGGTACCCAAGGGGAGCGAGTCGAGGCCCAGCCGTCCCGCTCAGGTATAGCGGGGCACAATGGTCCCCCTGGCCAGACTTACCCGCTGGCTGCATTGCCAGACTTACCATTAATACTAATAAGGTAAATGTGGCAACCCCGCTCTGCCTTAATAACAATATAAAAAGCTGAGTTTCCGAGGATTGATAGGGTATGGAAGAGTGTTCAACAAATTGAAATAATTAAGGGGTGGTTCCATCTTAATTGGATGCCGCCAGGACCGGATTACGGAGAAATTTAATTTAAGAGCACACAATTATAAAATTAATTAATAAATTAAATCAGTAACCTGCCTAAGTAATTTGGCATCTTTTGTTGAAGCGACATTTTGTAAACTTTTGCACATATTATATTAAAAATGCGTTAAATTATTAATTTAGGAGGAACTCAAATTTTCTCCAAAATCCTTTATATGCTAATAGATACATACTAACATCTTTATCTTTGTATGCTAATAGATACATACTAACATCTTTATCTAAGTACTCGTAAATAATAATTATCGTTAATTTTATAACCTCTACAGACTATAATGATGGAAATATGTTTGTTTATAAGTTCAAGTATAAATTTACCTATTATTATTTGCCCTTCGTTGATAATAAATAATCCATGAAAAATTATTTATTTATTGCTGTCTTACGCCCATAGATTATAAAATAATATTTAAGTTATCGAGGATTACACATACATAGAATTTATACAAAAAGTTATAAAAGTGAAAAATTTTAAGAATATACAAGTAGTTTTTGAAGAATATAGCGTAAAACCGTGAAATATTTTAAATAATATATTTGACAATAACATAGAACAAAATAAAATATAAAACATTACAATAACACATCAAATCGTTAAATATATTATACCCACGTTACAATAATTTGTAGGATTCCACAAAGTGTTGGTTTAAATTGCATTTTACATTATAAAGGGAATCAGCGAATATATCTACAATACCACCAAACTTGTTGCCTAAATCATGGTAAGGCCTAAGGTAATCCTATTGGTAAGTGAGTGTGACTGATAGTTGGTTGTGTATGTGTTGAAAAAGAATGTTATATTTTGTCTAGTATTCCTTGTCGGCACATGGAGTTTAATAGTAGCAACGATGGCAGGGCTGTCAATTAGGTTGTTCATGACTCTGTATAATAAAATTAGGTTTGGAATGATTCTTCTGTCAAACAGCGTAATTAAATTAAGTCGATCCATCAAACTTAAATAATTAATGTTTTCTATTGGAATTTTGAGCTAGAAATTTAAATACGTTTAAATTTATTAATATGTCAATAGTATTGTTATTATTATGAAACCGACCTTGTTTTAAAATTAATCTGGTTAAGATACCTTGCGTTAAGGTATCTAATCCATAGATAAACAAGCGATTAGTGGGTGATTGGATGTTTCCTTTAGCGGCATCTGATAAATAATGAACATTAATTTGTTATTAGTGAGGAAAATCATTATCATTTATCATTTAATAATCACTCCATAGATATAAATAATTACTATCACAATTTATTGATTGATTGAGCGTAACGAAGTCCTGTTTTAACTCAACAGTTTTGAATTTCTTCTGTATGTAAATTTATTTTTACGTTTCTTTTTTCAAATGCGAAATCGTCGTGTTTATTTGGACTTTCTTATTCGCAGTTTTTTTTATAAATATTATGGTACCTACCTAAAAACCTACCTACATAAAAAAAGTTTGAAAAAAGAATTGTTATTTAGATAGTGACCTTTCTTTGTACAAATTGTATAATTCCTTATTTCAAATTTTAGAAATGTTAAGTTTTTAAATGTTAAGTCGGTAGATAATTAAGTACCTACCTACTAACAAATCGTATGATTTAAATCTTTTGAGTTAAAGATACGAGTACATATAGGTAGGTACCTAATATCTATTTTATAATTGAAAAAAGGTGCAAGACAACTTTTTAAAAACGTACCTACCAGTTATTAATGAATATCTTTCATGAAATGGCATTAGAATCAATCTAATTGCATTACAAACTTTTGTCATCGAGAATAATAATTATTTTTTTAAATAAAATTAAACAACATGCAATAATATGTTGATACTAAAAAATAATTAGTTATTTTAAGAATAATATTGGTACATGATAAACAAAGAGTGGGTGATTAAAAACGATATAATGGTGTAAACCTACATAGTTAGCTAAGTAGGTAGGTACCTACTTCCACCAACCACAGAATGTGAAACTTTTATTGTTGTGATAATATTCAACTATAAAATGTGCATATAATGCAAAGGTTGGCGAAATCATAGTATCTGTCTATTTATTTATGATGTTATAAGCTACGTTGATAACTTAATTAATTGTTGCCAACGATTTTTTTTTTATCAAAACGCTTAAATATATCTTGGATTTAGAGGCTCTCCACTGGAATTAAGGGAAAGCCTCAAGCCAAAAATGTATGTATTCATAGAATAACTTATATCGCCACGAATATACGGTGATAGGCAAACAAATCGCTCGGCAAACTAGATACCTATATAGAAACGCTCGATTTCAAGCGCAGAAGTGTTTTTTTTTTATTTTATTTATTTTGTGAATAATTTTCTAATAAAGAAAAAAAGTTAATTAATGGAAACTGTCACAAAATTTTTTGCCATAAATTGGTATTTTTTTAATTGTTTTTTTATTTGCATTCATACATTTCCAATGAAAAAATACATTTTTTGGTAGTTTACGCTTTTATTTTCTATCTAGTAATTCACAAAATTATTTTAATTCTACTCAATGGAAATGGTAGAAAAAGCTTCAATTTATCCCTTGCATATTTTTTTGTATTTGTAATGTAAACCGATTCGTAGTAAAAATTAATTAAAAATAGTGATTTAGCATTAAGCCTTAATGCGCCGTAAACTCGCCAGGAAATAAGAAGATGGAGAGATATGTAATTACGAATGTTGGAGAGAGCGCGCTAATACTTAAAACTATAAAATTGAAGCGAAAATTGTGAAAATGTTTAATAATACACGACTCGTTAAGAATAGAGCAAAAATCTCACGGGGGTTGTCTAAAAGAACATTCAAAGAAACACTGTGAATTTTTTGATACATATAACTTGTTAAATAATAGAGACAAACGTGAAAATAAAAATTTTCGGAGCATACTTGGCGATTTTTTTTTATCGAGGGAATTTCATATAATTCGCATCACAACGCGGGGAATGCATAGATTTTATCTTAAAAAATAACATATATTTTTTTAAGACCTTAAAACCTTCAAATGTTGAAGGGAGATATGCAAGAAATCGGTTGAAATTCGGGTAGCGGGAATCTTGCTCCATATTTGTATGGCGCTTGCACTGCGGAAGGGTTAATGTATACCTACACCTGGCTAATAGATTTCACGATGTCGAAAGAAAGGGGTGTTCTCGATTGTGCAAGGCATTTGCTTGTTGCATCTTCGCTACAAAAAGAGTGGAAGAAACAATCAATATAGCCCTGGTTTGAAAGACCACCATTTAGAATTGAAACGTTGCTTGAAATAGCTTTAGTCATGTTTGGAAATTAGATAAGAATAGCCAGGTTCCCACCTTCCTCTTCCCCTTCCCAAATCCTTCAGCCTCAAAATATACTTAGCCCGGTTGTAAAATAATTTATTACATTGTGTGACCTTTTCTTTAGTTGGCTGCTACAATAATTCAAATCGGTGCTATAAAATTCACCTAATGCATCCAAAAAATAATATAAGAAAATCGTTTGTAATAGCCATCATTATTTCTATTAATTAAACTTAGAAAGAGAGATGGAATCGATACAGAGCCGGACTCAGAAAGAGATGTACTGTCTGCGCGGTAAAGGGTTGGAGTGGGACGGGAAGGCTTAGTTGAAGGAGAACATTATTTGTTGAGGAGGCTGAATCCCACCCTGGGATGTAGCGCCGTGATTGTGATGACGTAAACTGTATATATTACAGTAAATACTTCCTTATTTATTAAATTTGAAGATGTAAGGTATAAAGCAGGCATTGGGGCCAAAAATAACAAATTTGAAAGCAAACTAAGTTTGATGTATAATTCTCTCAGTCACCGAAATAACGAATGTGCTTCCGTTAGTCATTCATCTTTCGCCAAATAATCTACATAATATATATTTTTATTATTTGTTCAATCACCGAGATTGAAATCTATTCTGGGTCCGGCCATTTACAAACTAGTTTTCAACTTTATACAGATGACATTAATTTGATTAAGAGACAGGGCTTTAGCATTCTGGCTTCCCGCTGTTAGCAGAATGATACCTATCCAATACCAATGGCGACGTGTACCAAGAATTATTCATTCATATGGAAATTTTACTAATGAACGGCTCATTCCGACATTTCAATTTTTTTAACAGATATTCCGGTTCGAACACAATAACGCTTTGTCAATGAATGTTTGGACGATTACATAATTTTCAATTAGGAATAAATGTTTGTATTTGAGTTGTGCGGCTTACCCCTAATTAGGTAAGACAAAATGGCCTCTTATTTCTTGGTAGTTGGTAGGTACCTACCCGTAAATATAAATAGAAGGATTTTAATTAGATAGGAATGTCGGATGATATTCATGGACGGCTTTTAGTATGTCGTTTATATTGGGTTCCTAGGCCTACAAATTAATGAGAAGGGTTTATTTTATCTAATTATTTGAGATCAGTATTTTACACAACTGTAACAACCATTTATACTTTGGTTGTTCATCAATTTTAAAACACTATTATTGGTACGGGGATAGGTACCTAGTAGGTAGGTACGTAGTTTATCGTAATTTTCAATTCGTGCTTCGAATAAAATATATACATTAATTAGGTATATCGTCGCCTCAGTTCTTATTTGTCAAATAGACCATTTTAGTTTTTGTTCAATCTCCTCTTTAAAATTAAAAATAAAGTATAAAAAATGATAGTTAATCATTTAACTAAGAATTATTTAAACTAATGAGATCTTTACCTTTACGGAAATAGCTTTATCTTATACACCTATCATATTGTTTCATTGAAATAATGAAAGAAAACCTTCTCCTCGGGTAAAATTTTCTAATGGTCTGTTGGACAAATACGAACTAAGGCGACGATATGATGTGGAATAGTTTCTAAGATTCTTCGTTCTTGACAAATACGTACTTAATTACGAATTAGGTATGTACCTACCTAAATGATTGAGTTTCATAATATAGGTACAACCACCTACGAAAAGTTCATGTTAGGTTATGTATTCAAATTTATTTCGGATAAGTGTGTAAATCATTATAATTGACAAGTTGAAGTAGTAAACAATTGTATATTATTTATTTAAATAGATTAACAAGTTGATAGGTAGGTTCGTTTTAAAAACAATAAGTCATTACGGACACGCAAAAGGGTTTGTTGTTATTGGAATATGGCGTGTAGCGTGTATGTGACTGATGACCGGCGCCTGTGAGGGAAATAGTAGTGCTGTACCTCCGTCAGGTAAACATGTGGGCACCGGACCAGCAGTGATCACTACTTTATGGATCAACATGTTTATTACAGACCGATTTTTTATTTGCCAAATAAGTACAAGTAGTAATAAAAATACAGATGAGAAATATATATTCAGAGATTTCCCGGAGCCGCGAGACCATAAAATGTTTTTTACTGTGTATAATTTAATCATTTTTATCGATATTGAATATCGTTAAATGAAAGTGCGGGCTATAACTGACCGGTCAGGGTATGGTGAGTGTCGAGGATGTGGGGATATGGGGGTACGGGTGTAATGGGGTATAGCCGGCCAGGCTGTGATTGGGATTGGGCCCAGGTCGGTTACAGCCCCGCCGAGGCTTGTCACACGCTCCTAATGAAACAGGCGACCTTTACGACCAGGCTGGGATCTCCGGACGGTAAAAAGTTGGCAATATTTACCGATTGTCAAGGTGGAATATCCTAGCCGCCGGTTCTGCCTCTGGCCCATAAAACCTCCTAGAAGGCCGGGGTGGGAGCACTCAACAAAACATAAACAAACCAACAAATAATAAATGAAATAACACAAAATAAACTCAAAACGTTCTCGGATACACCGGCAGAGATGACTGTTATAGAAAAACACAAACAGTTACGAATCAGTGTTGCAGTGCACAACTCTCGCGACACTATCGGTAGATTCTTCCAACAAAATAAACACAAATTGAACAGAAAAATAACTTATTGCAAAGACACGTGTGCGATGCAGAATGCGTAACGATGACGCGGAGAAATCGCGAACGCGTAACGAAAAGTAGCGGCTGCGAACAGACGTTGCCCGCGGAACGGACGGGACGCGACTGAGCAAGGTACGGAGCGGAGACGGCGCGGAGCGGGAGGGAGAGCGGGGCGAGAGCGGCGCGGCACCCCGTCAACACAGCCATGTGCGGCGGTGGGGGCTCGGGCGCATCGGGAGGGGGCCGGAGACGGGGGCACCGTAGGGCACCTCCCCCCTCCTCTTGTGTTATGTAGATTATTTGATTAATTTTGTACCCTACGCTCTCCTATCTCTTAATTTATGGATGAGCTTTTATGTTTTGGCGCAGTCTGGTAATTTGGTGCGCAGAGGTGAGAGGGGTATTAATGAAAAGTTCTCAGCGGACACATCGGCCGGGCGGCTATTGCGCCGGGAATTAATTAATCCGGCCGCGGGAGGGGGGAGGGGGATAAATGGGAAGGACGGAAACTCCGATTGATTGTTAAAAAAATATGACAATGTAGGAGCTATCAGCCGCCTAATATCACGGCTATTAACCGATCTACAGTCAATTACGCCGAGTGCTAAACGCTAAACGTATCAGCGCGGGACAACTTTTAATTGGATGATTTTAGACGAATAATTTGATTTTGTTATGTGATCAATTATCCGTAATTCGATGTTGAGTAATGATTCTAATCCGCTTGCAAGAGCTTTTGAACTTATTTCAACTTTTATTTTCAGAACATTTTCAGGATAAAATTTTTTCGATGATAATTATAAGTTTGTATCATCGTCAAATTTGACGACTGGATAACTCAACAAACTGGCACTTCATCACACCTTTGAAAAGTCGTTAAAAGCGATCAAAATAAAATAGATTAAAATAAATTCAATAGGTCACGTTAGGTTGGGTTAGGTTGTCATAATTTTATTTTTTTATCACTTTTAATGACTTTTCAATGAGATGTTGAAATGCCACTTTGTTGAGTTGTCATGAAACTTTCGAATTTAATTATAATATGAATTGGATAATTTGTACAGCGTTTTTTCATTACTTTTATTTTTATTTTGTTTTTTTTCATTACTTTTATTTTTATTTTTTTTTTGTTGGGAGACCAACAGTTTACACAATAGTAATAAAGTCACATAATTATACCATTTACAGGTTTCCACGGGTATTTGGAATATTAACATTTTATATTAGGGGATAACTCATCCACATTAAGAGGAAACCGGGCGACGTTTGGTCCATCCAAAAGTATTCCCCGATTTCCACTCTGGATTTTGATACTACTGTAAAAACATTGTTTTTAATTTGAGGTGATTCAAGAGACCAGGAAAAAATCGGAATCGGAATCCACGCCTCTTTTTGGGTAGGATTTAAAAATACTTGACAAGACTTGAGAAAAGGGTTTTGGAAAGGTTGGAAAAGGTATTTGAGAGCTGTTTTTTTACAGATTGATTTCGTAAATGCTCGTAAAAAGCATTAACTCCTTCCTGCCCATTGTTTATTGTAATAACAAGGAAATTTAAAATCGATTTCACTGATCCAAGCGACGCTAGTGACGTCTATTCCCCACTGCAGAACTGACACAAAATGGGTGTGACAAGTGCATAGTTCTTACGTCGATGGCATAAGGTTCACTTTAAAAATCCAAATTCGTCGAGTGCCAGTCGTCTTGATTGATATCAAAAAGAACAACGCGAAAATGCATATTTAATTTAATTTTGTGAAGTTCAGGCATAAATATCATTTTTTTTTGAGATTTTTATTAAAAAAAACTGAATTTGCCACATTATACAATAAAACCATATCCGAGAAAGGGTTTATAAGTAAGAGAATTTGCACTTGAAAGTGTTTTTTTATAGACCTAATACTTTATTTTTTTCTAGGCTTAAAAAAAATGGGCCAAGATGTGTTCTACTCGCAGTATTTAATTGAAGCATCTATAATACTTCTAAGACATCGAATTTTCAAAACGAAAACATGATTTTGTATGATTTTGACTTATTTCGCACGGTTTAATTTTAATACCTACCACTAGTGTGACGGTACGTTTTGCTTTTTTAAATAAGTTACATTTTAAAGGAGTTTAAACCCCCCAAAAATCGTTATAATTGGCTGGTTTGAACAGACGTTCAGTATACAAACTAGACAATATATATATATATATATTTTTAAAGCAAACCCTACTTAATAGAGTATATTCTTTTAATGGAGTTGTAAAAAAAATAAAAACCTCTAGTCTAGTTTTAGTGGAGAAAAATTGGAAATACAAAATCTCGATTTTGATGATTTTATTTAGGTATTATCAGCCTGAGTTGCAGTTTCCCTTTCGCTCAGTATTTAGGGGAGTAAGTGCTACAGTTATATCAACAGTTTGGTTGAACACTTATTGGTCAAATTTCTCGGCGACCGGGTTTCCTCTTAAGAACTATTTTGTGGAAAAGACTCCTTGCTTCATACACATCTACCTACTATTCAATCAAGTACCATACATATTTTAATCAGTCTGTTATCGCCCTTCTCTACCAGTTCCATGGCTCATCGCCATATAAATCAGGGTTGGTATCAGAATTCCGTTATGGACTGTTAGACAAGACGTGATACTTTTTAATCATTCTAAATGATAATTGCATCCAGTTGGCCTGTAGCCCCGTCTTGTCCCGGAGTTGCTCGGTTACTTGGCAGTGGGATATTTGAGGGCAATCACAGGATATTGTCGAAGAATCAGCAATCAGCTTCCCCCCCTCCTCCCGACTTACCGGCACCCCGCCTCTCCACCCCGTGAACCCAACCCCCCCGGCGGACAATGCAGGCAAATGACAAATGTAACCCGGCAGGCGGAACGCAAATGATGAACATTGAGTCGCGTCCAGGGCCGGTGCTAGAAATAAGGCTCTTCTCACTAAAAACGTATTAACATATTTGTTTTATTGTTTTTGCGGTTAATTCAAACCGGTCAGTGGTTGAGTTGGAATCGCGTTTGGGCCCCACCCAGGCGTGAGTCGTGAGTTCGATTCCTTGGCGGGCTAAGTCCCCCATCACAACACAAGCATCATTTTCCGCTTTCTGTGATGGTAGGAGATTTTCAAATATTGTTAGGGCAGTTTGTCTTTCTTTAAAATATTTTTTTAAGGTTACCAAGTTTAATTATAGAACTCTATTTTAATTTTATATTAATAGTATTATTATTTAATTTTAATTATTAAATAAAAACAATAAATAATTAAAATTTAAAACAGTTTATTTATAAACAAATTCTGCCAAGGGGCCATCCATAAGTTACGTCACACCTTAAGGGGGAGGGGAGGGGTGCAGAGAAGTGTGACATTGTGTACGGGGGGTCATCAGCTTTGTGATGTCACATGCAGTTAGGGATGCCAGATGACAGGAATTTTCCTCTGACACCTAGCAGTATCCCGTTTGATCCCTCCCCACACGCAGTGAATTCACAAAAATATCTTCTTATCCCAAATATCCCCTCCCCGTATAGAGATTGCATTCGACACGAAAATATCCCATCTCGCCCCCTCTGTTGTGGTAAATACGACCGCGACGGAAAACTTCAAAATACTAACAAGCTATTATTAATTTTACACATAAAATTGTAAAAAACGCGTGATGTCACGCTAGGGGGGAGGGGGTCTCACTAATGTGACAGCGTGTGACAGGGACGGGAAGGGGGGGTCAAAAAATCATAAAAATCGTGTGACGTAATTTATGGATGGCCCCTAAGTAGTTATCATTGCGCGTAACAGCCGTTTCGCCTTCTGAAGGCATTATCAAACTGTTTGATAATGCCTTATTTAAATTATTTTATTTACCCCTAACCTATTTTTATTTGTATGATGTAAAATGTTGCAATAATATTTTCGATAAAAACCCAAATATTAAGAAAATAAATTTTTGCAAGGCGCTTACGTATTTTTTGTTATATTTCCCCCCTTTAATAATGACAGGTTTGTCTTAATTGCTAATAAAAAAGTATTCACGTCGTATTTTTTATCTTTGAAATTCTCGGGCTTAGACGTTTATGATTCCAAGTCTGGCCCTGCGCGGACAATATCTCATTAGGGGTGAATGGGGTCAATCAGGTTCGCCCCTTGCCCCCTCCTTCCCCCACCTTACAACAATCCACCCTGCCCTACCCCAACCAACCAACCAACCTACCAACCATTACAACATTCTGTAATCATTCTTAGCTGCTCATTTAGAAAGTTATCACAATCAAATACTAATAAATAGTTCTCTCCATGACTTGTGTTAGTTTAGTCTCAAGAACTAATTATTTACACCAGCTATCGGTAATAATACTTAGATTTATTTACCAATTTAAGCGTTCTTAAGCTCTTGTGTTACTTTGTGAAAAAACTTAAGGCTAAAGTAATTAAAACTGCAAGTTCGAGGAAGAAAACTGATTGACTTAATTCTACCAAATATATTAATGGTGATGAAGAAAACTTATTACAGCGTTTTATAAGTAGAAAGCTTACGGGAACCGCCGTCGCGTGAATCATTTATAAACCAACATCTCTGCAGTGGGTCACCACAAGTGGTTCGCTATGGTACCCATCAACTGCTTGGCAGGCCGGATCGGGAGAGATTGGTTGAGGGAAACCTTTTGACCTCTCCTGTGGTTTCTTACAAGGTTTTTGTTGTTTTTAACAGACCTTTTTTTAAATTTTATGTTTACATATTTTTATAATAATAATTATTATAATTAGTGGACGATTTGTAAAGCGCTATTTTCGTGAGAAAATCATATCAACGGCATAGAACGGTTGGTATTTATTCCTCGTTATTTGTTATTTTTTTAACATCTTAATATCTCCACACAGAAAGGTAAAGAAAATAACGGCCTATGTCATCTTTGGGGATGCTGTAAGGAGGGTCTTTTAAAGGAAAGGACGGAGAGGATGTTTTGGAAAGGAAAAGGTATGGAGTGCGGGTAGGAGTTTGGAGATCGGCGGGAATCCATCCTTCATATTGCGGTGCATAAGGCAATGGGTCAAAAGAATCCTGCAGGAGAGGCCAAATGGTCTCCCTCAACCAGTTCCTTCAGATCCAGCCTGCCACGCAGTAAGTGGGAAAACGCATCCGCTGCTAGGACCCAGACAAACCACACCTGTGACACAGGTGTTGGTTATCCAAATTTTTGTTACCGGGCGCCGGTACCCATGCCCGCCTCAAAAATTGAATATATTCAAAACATATAAACTGACACGTTATGTATTCATATTAAATAACAAAATATGGACACTATTGTAAATGATTGGCTTCATCCGTATGCAAAACCACAATAAAATACTTACGTACCTCTATGCATAACAGCGCATACAAGATCAGTACAAAAGCTTTTAGGAAACTTGCAAGTAACAAATTAATGATAAGTTCCCTTCCTCCACTGCACTCTCTAATGACGCCACAAATAGCGGCCTAATTGTGCATTAGAGGTGTATACAAGAGCCTCAATTAAAATATCACACGTGCACAATACACAAAGTAGCGCAATTCCACTATTGTATACAACAGCTGTTCGAAATATTGTATTACAATTCAGCAAATAATGTTAGATGACCCGATTGTGACATAAACATTATATAAAAAAATAAATACAAATTCCCCTAATAAATTGTGCAATTCTGTTAAAAGGGCTACACTAAATTCAAGGGGTGAGCTTGCGCACAATTGACAATTGGGATCTTTTATAAATTATTTGGGATGCTCGATACGTTCTGGACAAACCTTTTGTGTAAACGCCGTATTTTTGCCTTCATTTGGCGCCCAATTGTACGAAGAGGTGAGCTGGGGGAGGGAGACGGGAGAGCTACCCCACCCCTTCGCACATATATAGGTGTATGAAGGCGATATCACATGATAAGCTCGAAGAAATCAAAACGAAAGAAGCTTCTTACAGTACTGATTGACTCATCAAAATTGTTTTTTAAAATTATGTCAATCTTTCAAAGTTCCAAACGATTTCATTATAAAAAAAAATGCACGAAAAAAAATTCCTCACCCTGAAAATGCAATTTCAGTTTTTCAGCACAAAATTAAAACGATGAAAAGAATATTTTTATTAGGAACGTAAGTTTATATGAGATTTTGTGCTTGAGATACCATTGTAATCAATCATACGCGAAAAAATAGTACATAATTATGAAATAACTACTACACCAAGCTCAAGAGCTAGCTCTCTTAATTGGCGTAGAAATCCATTAAAATATGTATTTAACTATTTTGTTTTTGCCACAATATTATGTTTTATTAGGGACCATCCATTAATTACGTCACATGAATTTCATGATTTTTTTACCCCCCCCCCCCCCGTCCCTGTCACACATCGTCACATTTGTGAGACCCCCCCCCCCTAGTGTGACGTCACATATTTTGCAATTTTACATCTAAAATTTTTTTGCGTTTTAATTATTTAGATTTTTACATGTGACGTCACAGAGCTGATGACCCCCCCATACCCCTAGTCACGCAATGTTACACTTCTCTACTCCTCCCCCGCCTCCCTTAAGGTGTGACGTAATTTATGGATGGCCCCTTACTGTAACAATGTCATAAATTAAACAATAAAAATATTTACAAAGTTTATTATATAAAATTTTAAAATTTGCTTGCGGTTACCAAATGTGATTCTATATTTTTTTCTGAAAATCTCCAAAATAACTTTGACGGTTTATTAGTCCTTTAGCAGCGCAGCAACGCTCAGACATTTCAGAAAATGTTGAAAGTGTTAAAGTTTTTTAAAATATTAAAAATGGCGAACTAATAAAATCCCCATTTTAGATATTGGGATTCACCTAAACCCAATTTCTTATATATTTTTTAAAAATAATTGTAAAGCTTTCCATTCAAAGCTTCAAGGCTCACCATGTGACGTGGCAAAGGAAAGGTAGCCGACAAATCAAAACCTATTCACATCTACATTAAAGTGTCGGGCACAATAGCCGGCAATTAGTCGGGCAGGACCTCTGCGCGGTAGAGGCACGGGGAGGGGTGGGGGGGATGAGCAAGAGGAGGGGGGGGGAGGGGCAGTGGTTATCC
Source organism: Glyphotaelius pellucidus (assembly GCA_936435175.1). Taxonomy (NCBI): domain Eukaryota; kingdom Metazoa; phylum Arthropoda; class Insecta; order Trichoptera; family Limnephilidae; genus Glyphotaelius; species Glyphotaelius pellucidus. The sequence continues at coordinate 1,960,341 of OW386541.1, forward strand.
CAGACAGACATTAAGCTAACAATATCAAAACTAAATTAACCTAGTTGAGTATTATTTATTTGCTGAGTAAATAATAATATAATTTATTGACGTGCTAGTTTTTAATTTGTGGTATCATCTGCTGTCCATTGAAGTTAATTATTAAGATATAATAAAACAATTAGAGCTCTTAAATAATAATAATGATGTTAGTTTGCTTGTATAGCGCCATTTTTATGAAAAGTCACCACAAGGGCACTGCATAAATGTTTTTTTCAAAGCTCAAAAGGTGTAATTGTAGGTGGAGAGTGGGGGTTAGTTAAATATCATTTTTAAATATTTTTCAATGAAATTCATAAATAAATATGTAGCTGATTGATAGGCAGAATAATAAAAAAAAAAAATTCATAAGTCAAGAAAAACACACTTGGTAATGCACTACTTTTCATTAATCAGTCATTGCATGACAGGCAACCAGGTTTCGCTCATCTCAAGCTTATTTAAGGCCCCGCGTCCCCATTCAAAAACAAGAAGATGGAGAGATATTTAACTATGAATGTTAGACAGAGCGCGCTAATATTTTAAATGATAAAATTCAAGCGAAAATTGTAAAAATGTATAAAACACCACTCATTTAAAATATAGCAAAATCTCGTGGAAGACATCTTAGGTATCATTTAAAGAAAAATAATTAACCATAACTTATAACATAATAGAAAGAGACGTGTTTTTAACAATTTTCGGAGCATACTTTGCGATTTTTTTCTATCGAAGAAATTTAATATAACTTGCGTATAACATATTTTTTAAGAGCTTAAAAACTTCAAATGTTAAGTGAGATATGTAAGAAATCGGTAGAAATTCGGGTAGCGACGGCTTAAGAAGGGTTATTTCACAGAACTTGAAGAATCCATCAAATTTCAAAGTTATTATTCAAGATCTGTTATTGTGAAATGTGAAACAATCGTCTCATTATGAAAAAATAAGAGAAACTGAATAGAACTTTCACAGAACTTGAATTTCAACTTTGAAATGTGATGAATTGTTCAAATTCTGTGAAACAACCAAACAATCCATCCTTAGCAAGTGTTACAAGGTTGATCTATCAAAATAAAACATAAATTTAAGATTTTCGTGGAAAATATTTGTTGTTGATAATTGTTTTGCCTCGCAAGAGCTTTATCAGTTTTTCAGTAGTTACCTACACAACTACCTTATATGAAATAATAGTGAAATACACCAACAAAATAAAAATAAAAGATTATTTTTATAATTGCAAAAAAATTATCACCCGATTGGAAGATACTCGTCGGCGTGGTCTAGCGGTAAGACTCTTGACTCACAATCCCGGCGTGGCAAATAAATTTTATTTATTTTGAATTTCACGCCCGGCTGGGCTTTTACATGTATATTTTTTAACAAAGAACATCTTAATGTGCATAACAAAATTAAAAAAAAACAAACATAAAAACAAAATCATAAACACAAACAAAATCAAAAAAATCACAATCAAAATCTAAATCAAGATCAAAATCACAACCAAATCTAAAACAAAAACACAGTCAAAAACGAATTGAAATTAAAACAAAATACTCCAATAAAAACAAAATACCATGCAAGATGGAAAAACTGTAGACTGGGAAAAGTACAATACATGTGAAATAAGTCGACAAAGAGCAATGTAGTTGGTTTGATTAAATTGGTCGCTTTATTTGATTAATTTGTGTTATTTCACAATTAATTAATTAATACAGTATATTTGCGGTACGTTCCAGAGTAAAATATACTCTCAGTTTCGCCCTGGTGTAAGACCACCATTCAGAATTGAAAAGTTGCTTGAAATGGTTTTAGCCGTATTTGGTGACCAGATCTGAATAGTCAGTCACTTTCCCACCTTCCTGTTCCCCATCTCAGTTCCCTCCCCACTACCTTCAGCCTCACAACATACCCCAATTGGGGATGCCATAGTCTCAGTGGTTCCAGACGGGAGCAGTTGGGATTCTTTCGTTGGGTTTCATAAAAAAAAATACTCCGAGTATCGCCACCACTCAGAATCGAAAATTTGCTTGAAATGGTTTTAGCCTTGCTTAGTGACCAAATGTAAATAACCAGATATTTCCCCACCCTCTTTCAAAACTCCTTACCCTTCAATCTCAATTGTGGTTACCGTACTCTACTGGTACCTGACGCTTGGGAGCAGTTCGGACTCTTGTGCGGTCTTCACATAAAAAAAACATTATCTAGTTAGTTTATACATTTATCCAGTGAAGTGCTTCAATCGTTAAAAATTTAAAAGCATTCAAAGCCACTGGAATTAATAACGATGATATTATTGCAATCCAATTCAGCCTCCCCACGAACCACCAGCCACCAGCCTCCAGTCTATACTGTCCGTACTCTGCCCTCCGCCCTCCGCCCTCTGTCCGTGTCCTATTCACCTGAACTCGAACAATGCCAAGTAATTACATTAAAATCCAATTCATTAGAAGACCTCTTTTACACTAGGATAAATTGGGACCCAATGAACGGTGGCAAGCAGGGCCGAAATGGGATTTTAAATCGCGAGCAAGTTAGCAAAATCCAGAAATTTTTTCGAATAAGAAATAATTTTATTTGTTTTTATTTTAACTTTATGGGTAAAACTTTAAATTGTAATATTTCGATCGAAAATTTGAGACAGAAAATTCAGAAAAAGATACGGTCGCATCTAGAAATTGAACCCAGGACCTTAGCCTTCCGAGGCGCTGCTCCACCACGGAGCTTTCTGTCCCAAATTTTCAAGTGATCATACTTAACTCTATCATATTTAGATTAAGACCTACCAACATTATCTTCATTTTCTTAACGCGTATTTTTATTGACTTTTATCTATGTATGATTGCAAGATTCTTCTCGAACTAAATGCTATCTAGATAGTGTCTAGGATAAATTTATCAATTTTTATTTAATTCGCGACCTCTATTGACTTTATGTATATATATAGTGATTTAGTCGAAATATGACCGAAGGGGATGGGGTCTCATTAGCTCAGTGGTAGAGAAGCTCCCCGGCAAGGTTTAAGTCCTGGGTTCAATTCCTAGATGCAACAGAATCTTTTTCTGATTTTTCTGTTTCACATTTTCTATTGAGAGTCGCTAATATTGTCTTTGTTTGTTTGCAGCGATAAAAACTCCCGAACAAAACGAACATGAATTGTTTTTTTAGCCAGTTTCAGCCCGCTACATCATTTCTATGGTGAGCTCTATTCAGTTTTGGAATATAGGTACATTTAGTCATCTAAGTGGCGCCATAATGTGTTAAGGTGATCCAATAGTCCAGGGAAAAATCGAAATCGGAATTCACGCCCCTTTGTGGGAGGAGTTTAAAAATGCTTGAGAAAAAGCTTTAGGAAAGGTTGGAAAATGTATTTGAGAATTTTTTTTTACAGGTTGATTTCGTAAAGGCCTGTAAAAAACATTAATTTCTTTTTAACACATTGTTCATACTAATAAAACGCAAATTTAAAATTGATTTCACGGAACCAAGCGACGTGGAGCCTATACGTCTGTTTCCCGCTCCGTCCGGGGCAGTACTGAAAGAAAGTGGGGTGTGGCAAGCCAGTAGTCTTTGGGTAGATGACATAAGGCTCATTTTGAAAATCCAAATTCGTCGACTGTCAGCCGTATTGTGAAATAACAACGCGAACATATTTTATTTTATTTAGTGAATATCGGGCGTAAATATCATTTTTTTGCGATTATATAACAGAAACTAAATTTGCTACGGTAAACAATAAAACCATTTCCGAAAAGGGGTTTATAAGTGGGAGAGTTTGCACTTGAAAGTGTTTTTTTATAGACCTAATACTTAATTTTTTTTCTAGGCTTATTAAAAGACTTATAAAAACAATGACCGATTTTTTTAAGGGCCAAGATATGTTCTACACGCAGTATTTAATTGAAGCATCTATAATACTTCTAAGCCATCAAATTTTTAAAACAAAAATACATGATTTTGTATGATTTTACATTATTACGCATGACTTCATCTTAAGATGTAAATATTTCGAAATTGAATCATGAGACCGCGACGACTTCATCTTGAAAAAAAAATTTTTTAACCTCAAAATTATATTTCATGTTTTTCTAAAAATTCAATTTATTATTCGCAAGAATGCAAGTCAATAATGAGAATACCTTATTTGACCATTAATTTTACCGAAATTTTGAGCGCCGCCGGTTTACAAAAATTCCATTTATGACGAATTTCAATTGGCAATCGGTATTATTAGCTTTTTTTCTAGGAAACGAGAATAATGTTCCTCATTTACCCTGCTTTATCGACAATGTATCATCGGTAGCCGATTTTTAGTTTCTTAAGACGCATCTGAAAAGCTTCGGTTTGTATTAAATTTTGAAAACTAAGAATTTTGTAGAAATTATTGCAGGAACATATAGTTATTTTATTTATATGCATTATGACCCATGTACAGAAACGAGATAGATTTAATTTATTTTTTTAGTATTATTTATTGGCTCACCAAAAGAATACATCACATAATTAATAAAGTAATTTATATGTTTAGTATGGTTATAATGATGATTCTAATTATAGGTGAGCACACCATTCATCTAAAATGCTAACAATAAATAATCATAAATTAAATTACAAACACATACACACACAAGGAGGCTCAAAATCAAATATTAGTAAATACATACATACGCATTTACGTATATATATTTATTTACATTTATTTGCATACGTGGCACACTGTGTGCAAGTATACATGTACATGCACACATGCACATACATGCAAATACATATATACACATATCATAGAGTCAAAGCATAAGTAGGTGAATGATACAATAATTAGAAAGTGGCTTTAAGTGAGGAGATCTTTGGGTATATGCAAGTATAAATTCCTTCGGAAGTTAGTATTGAATTCGAAAATATATCCAACCCTTGACGATCTAAATATTTATTGTACATATAATCGAGTCATTCTTGCCTTTGTTTTGAAATAATTTGTATTCATACGATGAGTATCGATCCAAAAGGTTTAAGGGTTTCTCGTGAATTTCGCCCTTATATTAATTTGATTGATTGAAAATGAATTATTAATATTGTTTATGATTTTCAACAGAGATTATATCTGATTTATGTTATTTATACCCATTTATAATTTATATAAGTATTATTCATCCTTATTTAATACATAACTCACTTCACCGTAGTGAGAAAGCAAATGAAGGTACAATTATTATCTATATATTGTTTCTCTCTTCAAAAATTTAACGAGAAATTTTCCCTACATAATGTTAACAAGGCAACAGCCTATTTACATTCGTACGTTCCAAAAGTTTACAATCACCAAAAAAAAAAACAAAAGCTCTCACGACGTGAAGACGGTCCAATATGGCAAATTGATCTGACAAGCTATCGTACTTCTTCGAACACTTCTACGTCTCAAGAGTGAAGAGGGAATCAATGGTATTTAGAAATAATCACCTATACTGTTTAGTATTGTATTACAGTATTATAACAATGTTGGTTTATTGGAGGGTGCCACCCGCGTGGCCAGAACACTGAAGACAGAATACCGAGCCTGGGTCGGGGGGCCTCACCGGCACTTCTCTGTTTGCCGTTCTCTTGTGCCGAGTCATCGCCACTAAGTGGACAATCGAGATCGGGTACCAGCCAGAAGTCTGATAGCTCTCGTCGCGGGAACAAATCACTCTCCGAACTACACACAGGCGGATGAATGATAATTGATTTCTCTAATCAGACTCGTATCTTTTTTAAATGGGAAAGAGAGTGCTGATCAGATAATATCTTCGATCTAACGCTAATAGGCCGCTTTCCCCGCGCATCTTCACCTATGAACTGAACCTATGATCAATTGATTGAAAGCTAAAAGCTTACGTAAGACTTTAATGAAGCGAGAGAGTTTGAATAAGGTAATCTCTAATGAGTCTAATGCTAATGAAAATCTGAGAATATTCGTATTTTTTTTGTTAACTTTTTTATGAGCAGTTGTAAAATACACAGCAAAGAAGTAATGATTTTTTCGTAAGAAGCAATTACTTTGTGGTTAGACATTATATTTAAAAGAATTAAAACACTTTGTATTTAAACCACGAATTTATTATTTTGTATATCTACCGGTTTCGCTTCGACCAAGCTTCATCAGGATATAATATAATAATAACTAACTACTAAGGCAGAGATATCGGTTATATATAAGTGGAATGACAGAGGGAGAAAGAAAATCACAAAAGAAAATAATTAGACAGAGACAAAATTAATATGCAAGGGATACAAAGGGTAAACAATTAGTGGGAGGGAGACAACAATGTACATTATACAGAAAAAGATAAATTATAATACAAAAGAACATAATTAGACGGGAGCAAATTAATTTAACAGAGGTACGATGAATATCAATTAGGGGGAAGGAGACAACAGTGTATATATGAGCATAAGTAAATGGGCAACAGTATTCAATAATATAATAAAAAGTCTGATGCATCTTACATTTTAACATAAAGAACAATATTTAGATATGGATGAAATAAATAATTAAGGGACTCAGAATAACAATATAACACAAACATAATATCATGGGGTGGGATGGATGGCCGGAAACAAGTTAAAGATAGGACTATAGGGTGTATTTTTTTGATTTGATAGATTAACTTGGTTATTGAGTAGGAATTCTGACTTATTTGTATTTAACGTTTTTCTAATCTCTAGAGCTTCTAAATTGTCTAATTTAAGACCTATACTGTTTTTATGTAGCATTCGAGTTCCTGATATTTTATTAAAATTATGGTCTGTTGCGATTAAATGGTTTGCAAGTTCAGAGAAACCTTTACCGTTTAGACAGCGTAGATGTTCTTTGACTCTAATATTGACGTTTCGTGCTGTTTTTCCTATATAGAATGCAGGACAATCACTGCAGCTAAGTTGATATATGCCCGAGTGACTTAACTTATCATCTTTATCTTTAGTATTGATTAAGAATTTGCCAAGATTGTTATTTGTGTAGAAGGCCGGTTTAATTTCTAGAGGAAGGTTTCTAACACTTAGGTTAGAAAAATTATTTATAAATAGAATCCTACGCCAATTGTATTTTTGAGTATTGTTATTTGTTATCGGCGCACTTTTGTAAAGGAATTTATTTGTAGATATTTGTTTTAGTTTTTTATTGAGTATTTTATTAACTAAGTCAGGATCAGGATGATAAGTTAAGTCACTCGGGCATATATCAACTTAGCTGCAGTGATTGTCCTGCATTCTATATAGGAAAAACAGCACGAAACGTCAATATTAGAGTCAAAGAACATCTACGCTGTCTAAACGGTAAAGGTTTCTCTGAACTTGCAAACCATTTAATCGCAACAGACCATAATTTTAATAAAATATCAGGAACTCGAATGCTACATAAAAACAGTATAGGTCTTAAATTAGACAATTTAGAAGCTCTAGAGATTAGAAAAACGTTAAATACAAATAAGTCAGAATTCCTACTCAATAACCAAGTTAATCTATCAAATCAAAAAAATACACCCTATAGTCCTATCTTTAACTTGTTTCCGGCCATCCATCCCACCCCATGATATTATGTTTGTGTTATATTGTTATTCTGAGTCCCTTAATTATTTATTTCATCCATATCTAAATATTGTTCTTTATGTTAAAATGTAAGATGCATCAGACTTTTTATTATATTATTGAATACTGTTGCCCATTTACTTATGCTCATATATACACTGTTGTCTCCTTCCCCCTAATTGATATTCATCGTACCTCTGTTAAATTAATTTGCTCCCGTCTAATTATGTTCTTTTGTATTATAATTTATCTTTTTCTGTATAATGTACATTGTTGTCTCCCTCCCACTAATTGTTTACCCTTTGTATCCCTTGCATATTAATTTTGTCTCTGTCTAATTATTTTCTTTTGTGATTTTCTTTCTCCCTCTGTCATTCCACTTATATATAACCGATATCTCTGCCTTACTAGTTAGTTATTATTATATTATATCCTGATGAAGCTTGGTCGAAGCGAAACCGGTAGATATACAAAATAATAAATTCGTGGTTTAAATACAAAGTGTTTTAATTCTTTTAAATAGAAGTAATGATTGACGTTGCGATCTGAAAATAATTGCGATGACCGAGAAAATCAAAACGGAAAAATCTGTGAAAATTTCATGATGCTCACCGTCCATGTGATTTGCCGCTTCAGAAAAATAAATTGTCAGCTTTATGGTTTATAAATAATTTAGGAACGATTGATGGAATTCAGAGCCAAACTTAAAACTTTTCAGACAACCATTTTCATTAATTAATGGTAAAAAGTAAAAATATAAACCAGGTTTAAATCTAATTTTTAATTCTAATTTAATCTAAAATTGAAGTCCAAAAAATATTTTAAATAAATATCAACCGTTTTTAGGCACTAATCTTCAAATAAATGTAATATGAAGAGTATTTTTTTTATTTATCTATATAAAGTATGTTTACAATGGGTTTTTCGATGCATGTCTCACTAGGATATACCTGTGTCGAGACAGGCTTAGTAGTAAAAGATGATAAAACAGCAACATTAAAATCATACAATGTGCAGTGTTTTTAAGATTGTGTCTCTTCGTGCAAACTAGCATGTTTAACTATGTGTATCTGAAGTAGGGTCTTCTCCGACCTAAAACATGAACATTTGCTTACACATTAACATTTCTGAAAAACATTTTTGAATGCGGATGTAGCACCATTTACCATGTTTACACTAGAGATGCCACGAATAGTGATTTTGCCGAATACCGAATACTGAATATTCAGCGAGGCTCTCGGCCAAAGCGCCGAATATTCGGCGACACTTAGTACATTTCGCAAACAGTTTTCATGTAAAAATAAATTACATTTCGTAAATGAAATTGATTTTTCATATACAAAATGTTTGCCTAGATCGGAAGACTCTTACAAGTGGTGATCAGCAAACCCAAAACAGTACCCAAGCCTAGCAGAATTTGCTAAGATTTATTTATCATCTCCCGGTAGCAGTGTAAATAGTAAGCGGCTATTTTCGGAAGCAGGTATAATTTATGAGAATAAGCGCAATCGTTTGCTATCAACAAATGCTGAAAAAAAATGTTTTCATTCCTCATAATTTACCACTGATAAAATTTTTTGTAAGTAATATTTTATTTGTTATGCGTTATTTTATTCATGATTTGGTATTTGGTATTCGACCGAATGGTTCAATCAACCGAGCAATATTCGTCCGAATACCGAATAGTAAAAAAATGGCCAAATGGGACGAATACCGAATAGTAGTCGAATATTCGTGGCATCTCTAGTTTAAGCAAATGTTTATGTCGGAGGTCGCAGGAGACCGGACTTTAAGTGACTTGCCAGGTACCTAAGTATGTTATTTGTATATGCTTGTACATCATTTAATAGACCTAGGAAGTCATATTTATACATTCCCCTTTGGGTGATATTTCGCAAATGGGCGCTTTATTCAATAATAATAATAATTAATATTAATAAAGTAAAAAAATTGTAAAGGACGAAATTTTTTCCACCATGTTTTCAATTTGGTTGATAATAATTGCGCCGTTGTCAAAACACATTCAAAATGATCTCCCATAGCGTGAGGTATTTATAAATCATCCAATATTTAAATGTGGCCTACGTTTTGTTTATACAATTTTTTTATACCTACAAAGACACCGTAAATCTTCTGCTCATTTTAATGACAATGCCGTGCGTAGCCTCGTCCGGCTGCGAAAGGCCATAACTAACGTCCCATAACGCGACCCCCGATGTTTGTGTAAAATGTTATTATTAATGAGTAATATATTGTTAAGATTTTATCACGCACTCATGAGGCGGGAACGGACCTCTCCGTATACCCACATGGCGAATAAAGAAAAGTGTTTATGGTCAGGTGTCAGAAGCAACTACGTACAGACAAATCCGAGACTGTCGGCCGTTGTAATTTGCTCCAACAATTGCACAAACCACAAATCCAAATAAGTAATTTTTTTTTTGCAGTTTTGATACAACATGTTTTTTTGCATCATTAAGTTGGTATTAACGTCGAATTTCGCATTACGAGTTGAATTTTTTTTATTTAGGTGGGCGGTCAATGTTTGCTTGTGAAAAAGTTTTTTTTCAAGGTCAACTTTCAAGTTAAAAGTTCCGAAGACTATTTAAATTATCACCTCATGATTGTTTGTTAGATTAAATATCACTTTCGCCCTGTACCAATGACACGGAAAAATCATTGTGATTTTCCAGTGTCATTAATTGTTCCCATGCCAATTTTTGCCACGCCATTTTTAATTCCCATGTCAGAAATTAATTTTGAAAATAGTATTCACAGTTAATTTTTTGGTTTCATGCCAACTCAGGATCAAGTCAACTTGACACCGCTTTGAAAAGTATTTAAAAAGAATGAGAAATAGCCCATAACTTATATTAACCTAACGTAACATATCGCTATCGTAAAAAAAACAAAATTTACTTAACTGATTCTTTTGAAATTTTGTACACTATTTTTACACATAAATCAACAGGTAGTGACGAAAAGTTTTTTTTAACCATTTTTTTCCATTTTATAATAACAAATTCACCGAAAATTTTAGCAAAAAATCGAATTTTTGGCTTCAACATGCTGCAAAAAAAAATCGAAAAAAAAACGCTTCGCCACTACCTAGAAAAACATACCTATCACCCTTTTAAACGCATTTGGACTTTTTTGTTTCAGATGATTAATTAACGAGTTATAATGTTCACCGCATAACAACTTTTTTCGAGGCGCCTCCGGAGATTCACTCTCACGGACTTATTTATTGAGATTTTAATTTTTTTTTAAAGATACTTCAGATGTCATACTATGACGTGTATATAAAATAAATAAACCAAAATTGCTCATATTTCCAAAAAAAAAATCATTGTGCCTTTTTTTGCCTTCAAAACCTTACCCCCCCCCCGTCCCGGTAAGACGAGAGGTTCTGGGTTCGAGTCCCAGTTCCGACCGTTAGTTTTTTATATTTTGTGGCTTGTTCTTTTTCATATTTCGTTTAGATGTTTTATTATTTATAATTATCTTCTTCAATAATAAATATTTCTGTTACCAACCCAAATAATATCTACGATCACCGGTTGCTACGTCACAAAGTCACAATTAAACAAAATGATATTGAAAAGTATTTTATGAGCTGGTTGAGGACACATTGAATGTTAAAAGCGCAGTTTGAGCTTTCCATGCCCCCTAATGAAAAAATAATTAAAAAATAATAAATCAAAGAAATTTTTTTTTATATAAATTATGTTGTTATTATTCGAATATGTAACTTTTTAAACTCCTGACATATTCAAATCGATAAAAGATGTGATGATATTGCACATTGAAGTGTACTTTTCCATATTTTTATATTTCCAAATATCTTCGCAAATTGTACAGTTATATTAAAAATATTCTTTTGATCTTGCGCTGTGTACATTTTATTGCTTTATTAAAATTTTGATGGAAGATCATAATCTCACATTACCATAAAGAGACCTCGAGACGTTTACCTGAATGGGGAATCTGAATACGGAAAGATCATAACATTTTCAATACGGTAAAATTCATGGAATTATGAATGCAATAAACTGCAGCTTCGTGTTTATGACACTAGATGTCGGGTTCAATCAGGGGTTTGATAGCTTTCGATATGATATCATTGACTCCTGTTGATTGTCAAACCGCGAGATTGCAAAGTCGAATAAATGGACCTGCAATATAAAGAAACATAACACCTCCATTTATGTGGGTACATTTATTTAGCGTTATTAAGGTTTTCGTAAAGAGCCATGTCTCCAAAAATCTTCGGTGGTATCTTGGAATTATATTCAGAAGACTCTTAATGCTGAAATGGTATAAAATTATCAATCAACTTCTTATATTTATTTATTTCAAAAGTTTTTTTTATTATAGTATTAGTGCAGACCTGTAAAAAATCATAGGTAATCTGATACTTCGACAAATCAGTTCTAATTTTGAAAACGCAAGTTAAAATAATATTCCGATAAAAAGGTCTTATTTTAAAGGAAGGTACTCTATCACTTGTCTGAAATCTTCAAACAATCAGTTTGAATATGATACTTAAATTCAAAGCAAATTTGAATTCATTGAATCAGATTTCACGCAGAACTAACAATCGCACAGGCAGGGGAAATTAAATGAAAATTGATTACTATATTAATCAATACTATGCCACTGACGACAAATTCAAGGGCGTACATAAAAGGGGGGATTAGGGGTACAAGCCCCCCCCCCCATGGTTCAACCCCCCCCCCCACGGGTTCAACCCCCACCCATCCGCCAAGATGATCGAAAAAGAGAACAGTACTTGTAGGTTATTCCTGGAAAATACAACATTTGCACCATCTCTTTTATCAATGTGATGTAAATACTAGTTGTGGTAAGTATAAGTCCCAAAAGACTTAATAAATAAATTTCCTACCCCTTTCCCTCTTTCTTGCACCCTTCGGGATCGAACCCCATCCCCTCCTGTAAATGCTGTAGCTACGCCCTTGTAAATTGGTACCTGATATCTGTTTTATTTCAATTGCATATTCTTTTAAAAATTAACTCCACGTCAGGGGCCCTGAGGAAAATAATTACCTTTAGGGCCTATGAAGGTGCTGTGTGCAGGTTCCATTCGAGGGGAGGAAATAGTGAACATGGGTCTTGAAGAGACCGAGAGAGCCTTGAGAGCCGAGCTGAAGAACGAGTCAACAGTGTACATATTATGTTGTAGGCGCGTTTGGTGTGTTTTCCGACTCCGCACCAGTGCCGAAAAGAACGTTGATTCTTCGGAGCATCTTCCATTGAAATATCGGTAGAACGAGGACAGAATTCCCACCCAATGCCTGTCCTCTAGAGGTTGCTAAGATATCGCAAAATAGGAGAATCTATCAAGTATCTGCGGGTCCTGCACGCCCAGTTTCTGAGAGGCTAACCTCATACCTGTAGATCATTTTTTCCATTATTTGCTCAGCGAATTACACAAATAAACGATTTAGGATGTAGGTACTAATTTGACTTAAATAGAACTTTTACATAATGCGAAAATTAACTTAAAAACTATGATAAATTGTTAAAATTTTTTTAAACAATCCTTACTCGTATTTGATAAACAATTGTTTTTCTCCGGAAATTCGTAGCTGAACGTTTCGTTCAAAGTAATATGGTTTAAATATTATTTTCCTGATATTTTAGCAGGGACGTTAAAAATGTATCGAGTTAAAGCATATTCGCTGATTGATTCACTGTAAGTAAATTAGTATCAAAAATTGTAAGCAGATATTATGCCCATGTAAACGCACTAGGATTTATAGTTTATCATTCATGAGTGCGGAGTGCAGCCCATTACAAGACGTATGTGCATACATGTGTAGACATCCAAGCAATCAATGCAATATTTTATTAAGTTATGTGTAGATAACTGGAGGCGGGCAGTCTGTTATTTAATAATAAATTAATTCCTCGTCGCGGGGGTCTCTCTAACTATTTACCCCGGAGGGAGAGACTCCCGTGTCTCGACATCCTGGAAATGCAACCCACTGTAAATTTAAATTGAAAGAATAATTTATTGGATAACGATGACTTTATTGGCTATCTGTGTTCAGGAATTTTCAAACTACATAAAAATAACTGTGATAGTCTAGATTCTAGATGGTAAGAGCTCGGCTACAATGAGCTCCGAAGGTTTATTAGCAGGCAGTAGGATTGCATCGTATTTATCTGTCTCAATCCCTCTATTATCAACAGCCTTATTTTATCCTTTTATGTGAATACCGCACAATAGTCCCAATCGGTTCCCTACGTTTGGTGATTTAGCAGGGGTGCCCGGGTTCATGGGATGAGGTTTGTCTAGGTCTTGAAGGTGGATGACCAGGACACACTGAACCCCAGATTCCTACCCACCCCTTATACCCTTTTCCTTCCCAAAACTTTCCTTTCCTTCCTTTCCTTAAAAAAAACCTCCACACAGCATCCCCAAAGATGACATAGGCCCCGAGGGAAATTATTTTTCTCGGGGTCTTCTATGTGGAGCTCATGTAAAAAATAAATTGTTTCCTTTTGAAGCCAGTGAGGCTACGGCATCCCCAATTGGGATAAGGCTGATGGTAGTGAAGAGCGGAAGGAGATGGGGTAGAGGAGGGTGGGGAATATTCAGACTGGTCAACTATTACTGGGAACTATTCAGACTGGTTATCAAACACAGCTAAAGCCATTTTAAACAACCTTTTGATTCTTAAGGATGATTTAACATCAGGGCGATACTGAGAGTATCTTCCACTCTAGAACGTGCCGCAAATATACTACATATTGTTTTTAATTAATTAATTGTGAAATAACACACATTTATCAAATAAAATTTAGCACACGTAGGGATTTGCGCAGTGTCATTCGGAATACTTATCGAGAAACTTACCCATCGACCACGGAGGCCGTCAATCAATTTTACCGGTGCCATCTAGAGTAACCTTCTAAAGTACTTTTTTTAAATTTTTATATGAATACCGCACAAGAGTCTCAACTGCTCCCGTCTGGAGCCAGTGAGACTATGGCATCCCCAATTGGGAGGGGAAGGAGATGGGGATTAAGAAGGTGGGAAGTACATGGCTATTCAGATCTGGTCACCAAACACGGCTAAAGCCATTTTAACAACTTTTATTTCAATTCCGAACGGTGGTCTTACACCAGGGTAATAACGAGTGTATTTTCCACTCTGGAACGTGCCGCAAATATACTATATATTATTTTAAATGGATAAATTATGAAATAACACAAATTAATCAAATAAAATTTATTTGCGACGCCGGGATTCGATCCCGCGACCTTCGGAATGCGAGTCAAGAGCCTTACCACTGGACTACACCGGCGTGCAAAATAAATCCAAGAATTAAACGAAAATAACCAACTTCGTTTACCCTACGATTTTTGTGTTTCAAAACAAAAGGTTTCTTTATCGAGATACAAAATATGCCGAAAATTAGGCCACTAGACTTTTAATAAATTTTGATTTATGCAAATTTGTCTTCAATTGACATTCCTTGTTTTTCCCACTTCTCACTTCTACCAAACCGCACAATATTACCCCTACTATTAATGTAAAAATTGTACAGATACCTAACAGCTACTGTTAACGCGACTTCTCCCGGTAGCAGTAATTACTAATGTAGTAACTTACACCGTACAACAATGCATACTTACAAAAAATATATTTATCACCTTTCCCAACAGATAACGACGAAGTTTTTGCATTTAGTGCGGGTGATTGTCATTCGCTGACTGAAGAGAATAAATCCAATAACATTATATTATTCAGAATGCAAGAAGCCTTACCTGTAGGTTCAATGGCAGGTCCATTAGTGCCTTCACACGTTTACACATTTACACGTGGCACCCGCATCACAATACTAATTATTATTATTGTTCGACTTGTATCTTGTGGAGACGTCAAAACTCCGGTACAATACGAATACGATTGTGGTTTTAAATTTTCAATAGGCTGTAAGTTGTTTTAGTTGAGTTTGAACTTATCATGCAGATTGGTGATATTTCATCAGTTCAACTTCACTAAACTAATATAAAAAAGCTCTAAATTCATTAGGTAATTTAAATATTTCCTCCTAGTTTTTATTCGATAACGATATTACAACATTTTGTTAAAGCTTCGCAGTTTGTGATCAATAAAATTAAGATCACAACCTGAAAATAGTTAAGACGCATAAATTCTAAACCGAAAAGCTGTTAAAAAATTTCACTTTTTGTCTGATAGTTGTTCTTGTTATAAACAGATTTCAGAGACCCTGGAAAACCCTTTTTAAATGTAAATATATAATATGTTGTAAATCTCCAACTTTAAGTCACAGTTGTAAATATGAATGTCATTAAGTCACTAGTTATAGGTCAGCAATTATAAGTCTTAGTCGTAAGACACTAGCTTTAAGAATTAGATGTAAGTTACTAGTAATAATTATACATCTTAGTTGTAAGCCTGTCATATTAATTATTTTATATATTTATTTGTACAGCGCCCTTTGGTGATTTTTGAAGAAAACGGCACTATATAAATTAGCTAACTGTTATTATTCTAACGTTTCAAATGTTCTAACAGTCAATTATTTCTTCAATATTCGCAAATTCAGTCATTTTAATTAAATTAATACCAATTTCTCTGTAAACATCAAAATTATCAACATGTTTCGAAACCAATGGTTCCTTCGTCAGGACAATAATGATTGACATTTTATTCTGGTAAATTGGTTTCGAAACATGTTGATAATTTTGATTAAATAAGTGGTGTACTCAAATTGATTTGTTTAAACAATTATTCAGTCCAATCCGTTAGTATGCATCCTACTGTTAATTCCATTGCATGTTCTTGAAAAAAAAATACATTTACCAGCACCTTAAAACATTAAACGTTAATTTACCACTAACCTTGTGAGATATCCAAAGATCCAATTGGAATTAGATATATGACAAAACCAATTATACTCCTCAATCAGATATTATTTTTTACAATCATCTGTGGATTAGGTGTCTTTGTCATCCATTGACAAATAAACTGTTTAACCAGAACCAAGGAGGCTAACTTGCTATTTGGGAGTCTCCATTCAGAGACAAAAGCCAATAATGCCTCTTTCATCTTGAGGTTTCATTGAAAGCGCATTCTTTATATTTGATGGCAAGAGCAATCACTCACACGGTGGTTGAGTCTATGCCTACTTCTTCACAATATCGACTCAAATTTTCAATACCTGTCAGAGCTGGTAATCCATCTATTTCCATAATGGACTTGGCTTTTTCACACTGCCTCAGATGAATTACAAAACCATTTCCATGCTCAATAAAGACCCAGATCCCTTTGTGGCAAATAAAACACACGTCAAAGATCGTAATTTATGACTCGGCGCTGTGCAATGAATACCAGAAGCCATTTCTTCAGCCGCGATACTCACACAAGTTGCTGGACTTAGACTTTACACACACAAATAATATGGAAGAATATTGTTTATTAGTGTTTTAGGTTTGAGTTCAAACCCAATGTTAGTTTAATTCAACAGCAGGTTTACGAGCATGGTTAGAAATCTGTTTAGAAAATCATTTCAGTGGAATATCTGGGGGCCTAACATCGTAATATCGACAACGAAGCACTATCGGCAGAAAAAATATAGTTGAAGACTCTTTCTTACTATTTATTTTTGGGGTGTTATGCCGTGTTGCGCTACCTCTTTCTTTAGCCAACGTTTCGGACAACGTTACAGTGTCCATCATCACGGCAGATGAGATGACTCACACTGTAACGCTGTCCGAAACGTTGGCTAAAGAAGGAGGTAGCGCAACACGGCATAACACCCCAAAAATACTTTTGGCCATGAAAACCTAAAATCATACTTGTCGACGTTTGTTTGTCAATGCACGCACGACAATCGATAAATATTATTTATTTTATTTTTTATTACATTAGCTCCACACTGAAGGCCCCGAGGAAAACCATTTTCCTCGGGGCCTACATCATCTTTGGGGTTGCCGTGTGAAGGGTATTTTTAGAGAACGGAAGAGGAAGGTCTGGGAAGAAAAAGGTATGAGGGGTGGGTAAGAATCTGGGGGTCAGTGTATCCAGGAGTGACGGACGTATGAATCTATTCCTCCTACTGCTGTGTAAGGTGACGGGTCGAGAGGGTCCGGCTGAAGAGGTCGAAATCCGACCCGCCACCCAGTAGATGGGCAAACGCATCTGCCACCAAGACCTAGACAAAAAAGAGTTCACCCCGTTAACTTCACTTTAGGTGACTGATGGGGTGACTGAACACAGACACATTTCATTTCGCATTGGAGCATCAAAATTATACGTAAAAGGTATTATAATTACAAAACTGATTTTATACATTATTTTATGTATTAATTGATTGATTGTTTTTTGATCTATGATGATTTTTCAAATAACTCAAACACCGTTACCCTAAATCCAAATCTGTTAGTAACGAGCAAAAAGCAGCCTATACAAACTGATATAAAAAAACACTGTTTTGCAACCCGGTCTTAATTAGGCATTTCTACGAAATGAGATAAAACTGTATTAAAATTTTGAATACTTAATTCAAATAAGAAAATATCTTATAAACATACTTGTGTTTCGTAAATCACATTTAGTACAGGAAACATTAGTTACATTCAGCCCATCTGTTCCAAAACATAAAATTAACCCATTGGTAGCGGCTCTCTTACGATGTAAAACATCTCCACATGTTTGGAATGAAAGTGATAAACATTCACTTAATATGGTTTTTAAAACTCCATAACATGGAATTTGAAAGACCCGGTTACAGAAAAAATAAGCATTATTTGATTTGAAACACCAGAATTTAACAAAATCAACTCACCATGCAATTAATCCATTCACTCTAATCAAGACTCGCCTTACTTATTTCGTGATATCACAGAATCTTATCAGCCTCCCAAAAGAGATCATGGGCACTTATCAGGTTAAGAGGTGCCCCCGCAGCGCCGGGGCCCCCGCATAATTAATGTGTCCACCTCGCCAGCGGGGGCCCGGACCCCACCCCGACGCATACTGTCCGATACTACCTGCATAAATTCTTCACGGGACGGGCTGTGATCGGACACTGCTAATAAATTCTGATTCTAACAAAGTTTTTGGTATTTGATGATTGTGTGGAGAAAATCTATGTATGACTGCTTTATGTACCTACTGCTTTTGTTAATGTGTGTGTTATTTTACACTCATGAATTATTATTATTTTTTCTTTTGTAAGTACATTTGTTTTTTTCTTAAAGTTTTTAAGTTTGTACTTACCCTACTAGTTATATTTTTCTTTATATTAAATTATCTCTTTTAATTTTCGAACAGCAGTGATTTTTTTATGTGAATTCCGCACAAGAATCACAATTGGTGCCAACCGTTTGGAGCCAGTGGAACTTTGGGATCCCCAATTAGGGTATATTGTCAGGCTGAAGGTAGTGAGGAGGGGAAGAAAATGAGGAAGATGAAGGAGGGGGAGTACCTGGCTATTCAGATCTGGTCACCATACACGGCTAAAGCCATTTCAAGCAACTTTTCAATTCTGAATAGTGGTCTTGCACTAGGGCGATACTGAGAGTATCTTCCACTTTGAAACGTACCGCAAATTTACTACACATTATTTTAAACGAATAAATTGTGGAATAACACAAAAAAATCGTATTAAATTTATTGCGCACGCTGGGGTTTGAAACCGCAACCTCTGGATTGCGAGTCGAGAGCCTTACCCCTCGATTACGGAGGCTGTGTGGATGTGAAATTTATAATTCTGATTCCCGTTAAAACATTTAGAATTGTTTTCCTCTTGCATTGTTTTTTTATATTTTAAGTTCTATATAGGTAGCAAGAATAAAACAATTTAAAATAACTAACTAAAAATTTAAAATAAATGTGTAATTAAACAGAAATTATAAATCATTTTTATGGTAAATAAATTAAATATCGTCGTACGGGGAAGGGAAAAGAAATGGGTGTAGAATAAGCAGTAGATACATACACAGGTGGAAAGAAAAATAATATGTTTATTTTTCCCAAAAATTAGCATTCTAGAGAGCATCTGAAAATTAGAGAACAGCTTTTCAATTTATCGCGTATTTGTAAACTATTTTAAGTGATGGGTGTGAATTCGAAGGGTGCTCTCATTACTTCAGAGAGAAAACCCGCGATTCTAGGACAATATTATTTTCTCAAAGAGTTCTGAAAATTGTAATTACATAAGTTAAGTCTTACGCGCATTAAAGAACATATTTTATACTATTATTAAAATATATATCAGGATTATATATCATGTGTTCCCAATTATGTCCTCTGCATGCGAACTGTACCTAAATGTCTCTAAATAAACAATAACCAGTGTTTTTCTCAAGTGACCTCCCAGGTAAGAGTGGGCCAATATATTTTCTGCCTGTATCATAATACATATAGTTTCGTATCGATGAACCGGTGGATGGAATTTTTAGCCATAAGTTGTTATAATGGTTTGCCTAGTTTGTAGTTAGAAGTAAGCTTGTAGAAATATATAATAAGTTTGTACAGCACCGTTGAGGTGATTTTTCACTAAAAACGGCGTTAAAAAAATCATCCAAATATTATTATTTCGTAAAAATTTCAACAACCTAAATTTACGTTCATGAAATGTTCAATATTAATGTTTCTTATTTGCCATCTACCAAACGACTACCAACTCTATGACGTCGGCTAATAATAGCCTAAGAAATGATAACATTTCTGCCATCGGAGAAATTGTAAACAAAGATCAATGTATTAAGTCTTTAAAAGCCGTGCACTTTTTGCCCTAACACAAATGGCCATCATTTCAAATCACCCTGCGTTGATGGACGCAAAACCCAAGACGAACACATGTAAGCTTTCAAAACAATATTTAATTTGAAATTCCTCATGCTTGTACAACTTGTGGAAATTGCTTCGGCGTAAAAAAATAATGGGAATGTGTCAAATCGTAAAGGATCAAACATTCATTTCGGTCCGGCGCACAGCTTTATGAATCCTTATTCTTAGAAACATATCCTCTAAAAAATTTGGTGACGAGGGGTCCTTTTTTTAGTCAAGCTTTGACCATTTTTTTAAAGCCGCAACGTATTTGTTTTGAAAAAGCTATGCATGTTAGGATTTGTAGTTAACCCCTCAGTCTAATTTGTAATCTTTTCGGAACAATTCATATAACTCTCATAGAAATCGTCGTGTCTCCCTGACTATATCAGTGAGAAAAATCATATAAACGACAATAGAAAGAGAAAAATCACGCTCTTTATTTAAATCTAAAAGTTAACCATAAAATAAGTAAAATTTACACCTTTTTAAAACCAAAATTACTGATCACGATTTGAAAATTTTTTATCAAATTTTGGGAATTTTTTGGGAACTATTTTAGGTAATTAATCACCTCTCCTTTCTAATATATTGTCTATGTTCTAATTAGTCTATACTTGTTTGTCTTTTGTTATTTATTATTGACTTATTATCCTGACGAAGAAAACATAGTTTTCGAAACATGTTGATATTGTTAATAAAATAGTGGTGTTATACAAAGGTATTTGTTTTTCATTAAATTAATGATGACACCCCAAAGTAAATATGCCTATTTTGAAGAAATAAAATAATTTAAATTTCATTGCAAAGCGGAAACATTTTGACCCTCTGACAAAATATGGTCGAGGCCTGAGGGGTCAATTTAAATCATCTGCCATACGGCTTGACATTCTCTAGGATCAGACAACGAAACCTCATATTTATCGTCAAAATTAAGCTCCAACATTTGTTATTATATCTACTCCAAGATTCGCAAATAGATAGGCTTGTCCTGATTTTTTTTTAATATGAAATTTAATGCACATAACTTGGATTTTTTTTTTTATTTTTATGTTGCTAGATACACATATTAAAATAATTGGAGATAAACGGTTAATTATATTTGTCTAATTAGAAGTTTTGCAGTGTATGTAAAAATAATGACTTATGGTTTTCATTACCAGATAGCTACCTAAAACCGAGGCTCTAAAAGTAAGGTTTACGACTGGTTAATGGATTCAAGTTGTATAGTGTAATCACAGCGTATTATTACGTGTACAATGCTCTGTGATACAATTAAATATACAAAACGCGATTAGTTCCATTTAAAAATTCGTCTAGGAAAATCTTAACCGGGGTTATGTACGCTTGGAGTACCACATTAAATAGTTTAAAATATAAAACACTACTTCCTCGAACTTAAACTGCCGTAAAAAGCACAGCATGTAATTTAAGACGTAGCTGCATAACGTTCATTAATTAAGCAATTATTTTCTAACGAAGAGAATATAATATAAGGTAATATACATACTCGTATTTTAAATGCGACTTTATCAAGTCATTAAGTTGATGGCGGTCCTGAGGGGAGGAGGGTGGTGGGGAGTGGGGAATGGGGAGAGTGAGGCCAGTGGGACCACCGGGTACTGGGTGGGCCAGCAACAACGGCCCGCACGGTCACACACGGGTAGTGTGGGTACATCTCTCCCCGGTTAAGGGGAAGCTTAATGCTAAATCACTATTTTAGATTGATCTTTACCATAAAATTGGATAAATTGAAGATTTTCCTACCGTTGAGTTAAATTAAAATAAAATTGTTATTTACTTTATAAAAAATATAAGCGTAAACCATTAAATTTTTTATTTTTCATTAGAAATGTGTGATAGCATATGAAAAAACAACTTTTGTACGTTTTTATGGCTAAAATTAATTGTGACAGTTTCCATTGATTAACTTTTTTTATTTCTTATAAAATTATTCATAAAATAAATAAAAACCGCTTTTGCGCTTGAAATCGTGACCCTGAGACTCCGTTTGCCAAGCGAATTTTATGCTGTTACCTATATTCGTAGCTATTTAAGGCACACTAAAATTACATACATTTTTGTCTTGTGGCTTCCTCTTAAGCCTCCACTACCCGAATTTCTTGCATATGTCCCTTGAACATTTGAAGTTTTTAAGCTCTTAAAAAAATATATGTTTCTTTTGAAGATAATATCCATACAAACCCCACGCCCTGACGCAAATTATATGAAATTCCCTCGATAGAAAAAAACCGCAAAGTATGCTCCGAAAATTTTTATTTTCAAGCCTGTCTCTATTACTTAACAAATTATATGTATCAAAAAATTCAAAGTGTTTCTTTGAACGTTGTTTTAGACAACCCCTATGAGATTTTTGCTCTATTTTAAACGAGTAATGTTTTATTAAGAATTTTCACAATTTTGGCTTCAATTTTATCATTGAAAATATTAGCGCGCTCTGTCCAACATTCGTAATTACGTATCTCTCCATCTTCTTCTTTTTGAGCCGGCAAGCGTCGCCTTAACTGCAAACTCCCAAAGCACGACGATTCACACGTTAAATGTACGCGTGTTATTGAAGATGAATAATTGGTTCGGGCTGTTTTCATTTGGATGAACCGGAAGGGATCTGTCCGTGGCGGGTGCGAAGAAGATATACGGTTATCCCTCTCGCCACTCTCATTCAAATTAGTCCGATCTCTCAAACATAAATCAACGGATGTAATCCGGCCTCCGCGCTAACAATGCCTTTACAGGTTTATTATCCATCTTATAAAATTTCACGTCGAAATAATTCATTCTCCGATCGTGGTGGCTGAATACATTTGTGGGGGTGGGTCTGCCGCCCTCGTCCTGGGCGGGGAGGTGATTCGCTAGTCGCCAGTCGCTACCACGCCGCACGTCGCGCCGCGGCCGGGACGCCCGAGCCGAGCCGAGCCGGGCTGGCTGGGCGCGGGGCGGCCCGGAGCGTGTGAGAGTGACGGAGGCGTAATTTATTGGCATCTCTTAATTAGGACTAAGTCTAATTGGGGCTTAGTTGTTCCCGCTGTAACGAGGGTCTCCTCGGTATAAAGAGTACCGGCTCGTTAGAGATTGAAGCGATCGCTAAATGCTGTGATACTTGAATAAACAGCTTCCCAACCCCCCTTCACCGCCCACCGCCCACAGCCCTGTCAGCGAGAGATGAATTATCTCCCGAATAAAACGGAAATATAATTAGGGAGGATAATGTCGTAAATTAAAAAGTTTTCTTCCTAATTAGAAACAACGGTAAACTTTACCGAGAATATTGAAAATTGTATCAAAATTAACCGAGGAATTTTTCACATTCGAAGTCAATCGCCTTAAGAAAATATTAATTTTTGTAATACCCGGCTTAATTTTAAATTATGTTTTCTTAATTGCGGACTTATACCAGAATAAATGTTAAACATATTACCTGTTTCTAAAATTCTAATACATTGTTGACTTTAGATACAAATAACAGAGTTTCAACGCCGAATTATTTTTTATACACGCTCAACCAACATAAAACGAAATGTATTTTTCTCCAGAAAAAACATACAAAGTTCAAAGTATTTCTAACAGCCATATATCAGCCATGCTCCCGTTAAACATTTAAATGGCCGTAATTTCTGAATGCTTCCGATCTCCTGCGGAGGTGAATGGATTTTTATTACCCCTTTGGTCTACTGCTGGTTTTTGGTTTATGAAAATAATACACAGACAGAATTAAAGTATTCCTGTGCTGGCTCAAAAAACAAACACAAGACTATCAATTAATTATACCTACGAGATCTTTTCTCTAAATCAGAGTTGTGTCCGAACAATAACATCAGTTCCTAAATGAATAAAAGATTTAACAATAATTTTTAATAAACGAGGGTGACCAAAATCTATAATAATATATCACACACATAGTTTATATTTTATATAACTCACCTACTTTCAATTTTATTAGAATTAGGTGTATTTCAATATTGATTTTCTGTTCTGTAATCGGTAATTCTGTAATCAATAACGAATTAATAATTAAAAATAATAGTTATAAAATAAAATTTAAAAAGATTTGATTTTTTATTATTGTTTTTTATGACATGGCATTTTTAAACGTTCCCAAAAATGAACCATATTTAAAAATTAATCCCTTCATTCAGATCAATCAATAGACGTATGCAGTTTCTTATGTATATGAAATAATTCAATCCGCATGAAATGTATAGACCACGTTGTCATTACGTATGCGTTTCTGTCCAAATTTTACAAGAAACCCCTACTTCTAGGTCATAAAGTCATTTCCATCACGAGCTAGATACATTTTAAACATTCATTAAAGTGTTAAAAATATTTTAATATAATGTGTACGTTAGGGAATGCAATCTCGACTCGAGATCGCAAATTCGAGATCTCGCGAGATTAGAAATTAAAGTCTCGCGAGATCTCGGAATTTTTGGGATCTCGTTAATTAAAATAAAATATTATTTGAAAGAAAACAAAAACCTTTATTCTTTAATATTAGTTACTAAATAATTAACAGTTTTTTTTTTAATTAAAATAATCAAAAGAAAAAATATAGCTTAAGGAGATTAGAAAGTAATTACCGGTAATTTTGAAAGTAATTTCTTAAAAAACAAAGTGTATTAAGGGTACTATCAATCTGCTAAACTGCATCTAATGTCCGTTGCAATATATCCGGCTGCTGAAAATGCCCTCTCCGACTCAACACTGGTTGGCAGCAGCGTGATTAAGTAATTATATGCAAACTGCAAAAATCTCCCCCTTGTTTCTCCACATTCAAATAGATCCATTTCTTTTTTATGATTGACTCTAATTTATCTAAACTCTTAGATACTCTCAGAGTCTCTTCTAATTCCTCTTGAAGTGACGTATTCGTTTGTGCAGCAG
The DNA here is from genome assembly GCA_936435175.1 of Glyphotaelius pellucidus. Lineage (NCBI taxonomy): Eukaryota > Metazoa > Arthropoda > Insecta > Trichoptera > Limnephilidae > Glyphotaelius > Glyphotaelius pellucidus. The sequence continues at coordinate 1,985,656 of OW386541.1, forward strand.
CAGCACGTAAATTCAAATCCTCTGCAATCATAGAAAGAGGCAAGTCATCTTCGTTTTCTGTGTTTGCTACTGTGGTATTAATCACGGTACCAGAAGTTGAGTCTGGTTGTTTACGAAGTAATAGTTTGATTATATATATATATATTTCCTAGGCAATAGCCTTCCCATAGCTCCAAGTCATTTTGATAATTATTCGGATTTTTCAAATATAACAGCGCTGCAGTTGCATTTATGCGACGCTCGGGGATACGATTGTTCATCGAAGAGACCAACTTTTCTGAGAGAGAAGTTTTTAGGTCTTTTAGCTTTCGAATCATGAAACGCATTGTATGTTCTGCACTTACTAAATTAGAGTACCTCAACAGCCAATTTTCACTGGCTGGAATGTGTTTTCCAAATCGACAAGGACAGCATGTTCTTCATCCGTGAAAAATAGTCCGAATTGGAACTGAGCGAGAGGTCAACTAGGATCTTAGCTACACACTGCTGTACTCTATTGTATGTACTTACCATGTTGCGTAGGCTAGACCAACGAGTCTTACAGTCAAGAACCAGCTGAATTGTTTTGCCAAACTTCTGCCGAATACAATTCTCGACACAGTTTTATTTTATCGGTCCCGCCACAGCCTTCTGTATACTAGCCATGCTGTTGGAAATCTTGCAACGTTGCAGGTAGTCTTACAATTCTCAGTCATTTGTTCACATTCCTATACGAAATTTACGTTGCTTTGGTGGTTTTTATTGAAAATATTGCGATTCTGTTCTCAGTTTGTAATCATTGCTAAATGAAACATCAAGGTAATATATTGATACACATTTTTTGCAGTAAATATAACATTTAATACGATGTACAATGTCTTTTTACACGTTTCAAGTGTCAATGCATAACCTATAATGTTGTTTTTTCAGATTCCTTCCTTACAGAATACACATGTATTTTGATCAAAACATAGTGTGATTATGTTCAGACTTGACTCGAAAATATAATCGTGACTTATTTTTATATTCAACTTGTATTTTGTTTATTTTAATTCATTTAAATTGAATTTAATTGTTAGTTTTTATTTTTCCTGAGGAAGGAAGGATTATTCTGAAACTGGTCGATAATTAAATTAAATATAGTGAATTAAAACAGTGTATTTGTTTTACAATAGGTACGCACAAATACTTATTTTTTTATTAATACGTAATACATGCATCATATCTTGTTCACCATTGTTTTCTTACCGAGCTGATTCTTTACTTTTTATTGTAAAGCACCCTTATTGTAAAACTGTAAAGTTCTGTTATTTTAATGAATGTGGAACTAACTTTATATTAGTGAACTTTATTTTTAAATTTTAACAAATCTTTTGGTATTTATTTAAATGAAATGGTTCTGAAATCTAGCATCATGATAAGCAGGTAAAAGATTCTAAACTATTACCTGATCCATTTGATAACTTTGCTGTTTTAAAAAACATCTGTTTCTGATTACGATGAATAAATATTAATGTTCAATGTGTAAAATATATGTGGGGCCTAATGCTAGAAATGCCTACGCTGCTAGAAATGCCTCTGAATCGCCCCGAATCCCTAGGACCGGGATTGTTTATCCATTTTGTCGCTCAAAAAATACTGAATCAATATTTTGACTCCTACATTAGATAGGCCACAATTTCGTTAATCTAGATCTAGAGCACCTACTATGGGTATTTAGAGGATTCAAAAGAGGTAGGTTTTATAGTACCTAAATCAAAATACCAAAACTGCCATTACATGCACTTCTAGTATTAACCCCATGTTTCCTTTTCAAAAATCCTGGTACAAATGTATGAAATACAATAATAGTCCTTCATCTGTCAAATATAACATTGGTTCACACCATAAACAAAATGCAATGTTGCCAAGTCTAACACCACGGCTTGATTATACAGAAGGCTGTGGTCCCGCTCGTTATCCGTCGCTAATATTCGTAAATAGTCGGGATAGTTTTCTTTCTTCGATCGACACTCCCGCCCGACCGTCAGTCAGTCAGCGCACCACTCGCGCCCCGAGTGGACGTGTGTAGCATCGCTGACTACTGCCGCCTACAACACGGGCATGTGCCTAGCATGGTGGTCGAAAAATCCTAAAATTCATGTAACAAACAATGCAATGAATAAAGAAAACTTAAAAAAAAAAATCCCGTCGATCTCGAACGGGATCTCGTCATATCGTGCTTCGGGATTGATCCCGAAATATGTCACGCGAGATCGGGATTGCATTCCCTAGTGTCCCAAAATTCAACTCAACGCTGATAGGCTAACTCGCGTCGAACCTGAATATGACATATTTCAGTTACTTAGATCAATTTTTTGAGTGCCACAGTTACGTCTATATTTTAAAATTCTCATTTTTATAACGCAACTTTGAATAGAACTTTTTGATTACAGTCCTAAATAAAATTAACATAAACAGAGTGTAACAGCACATACCTGAACATTTTAACCGACGATTCCCGAGAACATTTGAAATAATAAATGTACACGTTATTTTGCTGTCCGGCCATGTTTTTTTTTCCATTGAAAACAAAATAAATATGTGTCAATCACACGTCGCCACCGATCCACCATACTCATCGCGTCGGGATCAAGTAATACGCGCGCTGTTTCTTGTGTTACCGTGCTGCTGAAACGAGATGGAGTGCTTATCACGTGATCCACATATCTGTACGCTATACCCGAATAGCAGGTTGCGACACGTGATAAAAAACATTTTTATTGTTTTTATTAATTGAAAAAAAAAATTATCGGACAGCAATATCTTTTGGGTACGTACTGTTACACTCTGTCTGTATATGTGTACACACATACAGATATGTTTTACGTCACGTTGTTTGAAATTGGGTAGTAAAAGCTAGTTTTACATAAATAACTGCTCTGGAATTATCCAAAAACACGTCGAAGCTGGAATTTTGAAAATGAATTTCAGAGCAGAGTCGCAGTTTCGTAACTAATTAGGTATTATGCTCTCATGTAGTCATTGTAAGCGCAACTCCAAGGAAAGTGTTGCGGAATAGTTTTCATTAGCGAAAAGGCATAAACCGAATTTGTTGGGCACTTTTCTCAGTTTAATTAGAGGCTTTACTACAAATACAGGCGGAGTGACTCGCCGCAATGTTACTGGGTCATATCCTTTTATGGGGAGGCTTTACTTCTCCCGACTGAAACCACCCCCAGGACCTGATGGAGATTTAATTAAACAATATCACATAATGAGGACTTCATATTTCGTTAAACAGAATGTCACAAATTTCAAAGTATTAAAATTAAACTAACTAATACCCAAAACACCGTTTTTGGGATCACAATGGACGGCCACAACTGAACATATTCTTTTGTTTTACCGATTTTTATTATTACATGAATCGAGTATTTTTTAAAAGAAAGACGACATTCCAAGGTTGCTAACTTATTTAGAATATTTGAAATCCTGCTATTATGGTATTCAGTACATGTTGTTTGTGTCGTGATTGAAAACTTGAGTCTAGCAGATTTTGGGTGGGAACCCTCGATTAACTTTATTATACCATGTTCTCTTTAAATTGTGTAAAAGTCTCAACTATAAAGTGGAGACCGGCGGGTACCTAACATGGACGGAAGATAAAATCCTACATCAATCCGATTAGACTGTCTACGGTCCGTTATCAATATTTGCGATCACGGTCAACAATTGGTAAGAGTTATTCCGATGATTGATAATTTTAGCCCGGCCTCCATAGAATCAGAAAAGTTTCGGTTAACTGTCAAAACACGCCTTTATTTGGATAATGTTATTATGCAAAAATACTGGCTTATTAATGAACGGAGTTCAACTAACGAAGCTTTTTTTGTATTGAAGGAAGTCGTGTATCTACGCGATTCATAGACTTAAATAATTCAACTAAGACGCGACCAATTTATTCCGTTCGATTTTTAAAGAAACTAAAGTGATTGAAATATGGCTAAAGAAATGATTAACTAATTAACTCCAGTTCAATGACAAAAAGGGCAAGCGGACTGCCAATGCATATTGAGGTTAGTATTTCATTTCAACATTGCCAAATTATTAATATTTTTACGTAATTGATTCGGGTTTTTCGTATCGGAATGTATATTCGTGGACAGATCCACACGTGTTGCCGGCGTATATCTATTTCTTTTTTATTCCCTGTCAATTTCGGTTCGGCTACCAACAGTGAAACTGTGCTAGGGATAGCGATATACAATCATCGGAAGTTACGCCTATCGTTCACCTTGCCAGAGCTGCTGATCCGTACGAAAGACCAAAGATTCTTTGTTTTGAAGAAATATATTATTTTATTTTTATTAAAACACAAATATCTTTGTACACATCACTTTTATTTAATATACACTCAACATGTTTCGTGAACGATGCTCACATCATCAGGAGTTAAAGTATACTGAAGTTATAATTTTATACAGACCATGGATTAAATACAGGGCTAGGGGTAAGAGGTATCATTTATTGAGTAATGATCATACATTTGATGTAAACTTAGGTCTTAAAATTTTACACACGGGTTATAAGGCATCACAAATAAATGGTTTTGAAATATTAGAAATAAGAAAAAATGTAAATACCAAAACTGATTTAATTAATAAGCAAATAATTTTTATGAACCCACTTTTAAATATTTTCCCACTTAACCGGTCATTCCCTTCTAATGATAATAATAATATTGTAATCCCAAATTCCAGTAAACTTCCCACGCTCTTACCCCTCCCCCTCCCTCTTACCCCTAGCCCTGTATTTAATCCATGATCTGTATAAAATTAAAACTTCAGTAAACTTTAACTCCTGATGATGTGAGCATCTTTCACGAAACATGTTGAGTGTATATTAAATAAAAGTGATGTGTACAAAGATATTTGTGTTTTAATAAAAATAAAATAATTCCATCACAAAGTAAAACCCTTAATGAAGAAGTTTTCTTAGAAAAAAATAAATATATTATTCTGTCTTTCAACATCTTCAGCTTTTCAGCCAGCAACACCATTTACATCGTAAAATATGACGCTTTGAAATATCCATTTAACTGTTAAAAAATCTGCAAGGTGTTAGGTCTCGTTTAACAGATTTTCCCAATTGTTCGAAAATATATTAAAAAAAAACGAAAAAAAATCGGCGGAGCATTAACTGAGGAGGAGGAGGTACATAACTACTACTACACGGTAAAAAAAAAAATTGGTGCAAGAAGAAAAAGTGATTTTACCATATGTCTTCGTTATTGATCTTATTTATTAAATTAATTGGGATTTTGGGTTTCGTGAGCATGTTTTTGTGTAATTGATCATTAATTAAACCGAATGATTCACTAGAAAATTATGTAGTTCCACGAAATAACAAAATGAAATCCATTAAATGGTTCGCATGGATGATAACGAATAAAAATTAATAAGAAAATCAGATGCAAAATAAAAAGATGGATTAGAACAAAAAGGGCATTACTGCAAAAATTTTACAACGTAAAATAACAAAACGTATATACTTAATGCACAATACCATTATAAAACACACATCATTTACAACTGTACCTCGTAATATTTTCCGATCTTTTTTTTCCATTACAATATTGCCTTTATATGTTTTATTTTGTCAAGTTTTATTTTATTTTATGAAAATTAATTGTTTCATGTTTTATTAAATTTTATTTTGTAAAATGAGGGCCTCAGCACCCAGTGTTATCAAATAACGTTTTAAAATATGTAAAATTATTGAAAAAAATAAAAAATCTATTATATATAATTACTGTTCAAGGTACTTACTCGCGTTTGTAATAATCTAAAACCCGAGGCATTAAAGAAAACCATAGATAGAATGGTTTCTAAGTAGGGACTAAAAATAATTTTAATGTTAAGTTCCTCATAAAAAAAGCATTTGATGTCTCTTGCATACATAGTTTTTTGTTGAAATTATATTTTCATTGTAACATAATTCAGTGTTTGGCCCGCGGGGACCATATGGACGTATGGACGGACAATAAATCAAAATCATCGAAGTGTCGAGTCACGAGATGTAAGCACCTTCTATGAAACTCACACCGATTGGTTGCTTTCATTGTAATGTGTATGGCATTATAAAAGATCGCGTGCCCAATAGACTATGGTTAACAAGTTACTACTCTACAGAGTGTCCTGCATCCCCACAACTGACCTTACTTTTAACTGCTCTTCTTTATTCTATGTTTTAAACATAATAATATATTTTTATTATTTATACAATTTTTACAGGAAGGGTATTATATTAAATTTGCTTGAACAATTAGAAATCAATAAACGAAAGAATGACCCCAATGTTACGCTAATTAATAAAGTATGGAAAAGTATTTATTCCCCACTACTTAGACTTTTTACAAAACCTAAAAAATATAATGCACTTGAATGAGTCATAGAGGCGCATGTTTGTCTTCTGTGTTACTTTACATAGAGGCGCATGTTTGTCTTCTGTGTTACTTTACATAGAGGCGCATGTTTGTCTTCTGTGTTACTTTACATAGAGGCGCATGTTTGTCTTCTGTGTTACTTTACATAGAGGCGCATGTTTGTCTTCTGTGTTACTTTTATGACTGTGTAACAACTGTATGTAACATTTAATTTTTTCGGCATTTTTTGAAATTTGAGACTAATTATATCGTTTTTAATTAGCAAGTAAGACAAAATACTAAAAATAGTAACTTTTTTAACCAAAATATCCTTTTATATAGTTACTACTATAAATACCTCTAAGTTCTGTTACTTTTTGTAAAACCTTACATATTTTCTTAAAATTAAAAAAATAATAACATATATTTGTGTTGTATTTATTTATTAAAAATGTAACTGATTGTAATTGATAAAAGTTATAAAAATAATGTAAAATTGTTTCATTTTGTTAATAAATCGGGTTTTTAAACTGTACACTTCTCAGGCGCATGTTTATCTTTTCAATACTGAAAAATAAGGTTATCTTTCTAGGGTTAAGGTTCAAGTGTTTGTTCCCGTCATATTTAAAATTGTCATCAAATTGAATTATTGCCATTTTGAATTTTTTGATATTTGCAAAAACTTCCAGTAACGGTAGCCACCGATTCTAGGACTGTACTTTGATCAAATTTTAAGATGGGTTGTTTGTCTGTTTTCCAAATTGTTATTTGTTTTCGTCCGTAAAAAAAATCCGTTTTCCAAATTGTTATTTGTTTCAGATTTTGTTTGGTAATTAGTAGGAATTGAAAGAAATTAAAACAATATGATTGATTTATTTCATGCAGAACTTGGAACACCTTGTATGAGTTACGATATAAGCACAATCATTTCTGCCTTAAAGCCTTCGGTCAAGGCATGGACTTGTAGACGATAATATAAGAAGGAAACTTGGTAACTCGGCCTTTGTGAGCTATAAAAGCTCTCAGAGGTCAAAAATGTCGTACATAATTTCATGAAAGGGTGTTCCGATTGTAATTTTTTTTTATGCTTCCTTAAAATGCGCTATGGTAAGATTTGGTGAACGAATATTCGAGTATGTGTGTCAGGCGTTAAAGAGGGTGCCAAAAAATAAAAGAAGAATCACGTTGGCCTTTAGCGTAATACTGATGCAAATTGTAATAGATATAGTACCCAAAAAATGTTTCAAATCAGGACGAACCAAATTCAATCACTATAAAACACTTTTGAGGGTGCTCAACTTTGGATTTGAAGGAAGACATAGTGGACGTCCACTTCACGTCTTTGAAATCTACGTCACTGGTTCCAGTGCAGAGTCATAGAATCGTTCCGGGTTGCAGACGGCAGTTTGAATCCTGGTGATAGCCAACCTCCAAAATACTAAAGAAGAATCTTTGTTGTTATACAAGAAAACTTTGTTAAAAAAGTTTTACTATTCATTAATGAAAGATAGTCGACACGGAGGGGTGTTGGGAGACCTAAATATAGATCGCTGGACGTTGTGGAGGCCATCATAGCAGCAAAAGGAGACAATAAAAGTAATAAGTGACATCAAATTTTTCAAAAATGTTTTTAATCACCACTTACACCCCTGTTTATTTTAACCCGTTTAATCACAGGAGATCAAATTTGTCCCAGCTCACATAGGCTCACTACGTTTCAGATCGCAATTTGAAAAAAAAAAAATGATGAAACTTTGTGAAATTTTTATTAATTATTTTTAAATGGAACCACAAAAAGTGAGGTTATAATATTGTTTTAAATACATTTGTCTAATAAAATATGTAAGTGTTCTTATTTTTTTTTAGTTATCAGTAAGTTTAATTAGAAAAAACGTAAGGTAACCTGTTTTTTGTTTGCATGGAAAAATTTAATACTTCAAAAATTATATGTTTATTTTTATTTATAAAATTTGAAAGTTTATTTTATCGCCTTTCAAAAACAGATTTTAGTTTTCCGAATTATTAAAAAATATACCATTAATTTGAATTTTATTGTAAAGAGGGAATATTTTGATCTTCTAAAAAATACGCTCGATTTCTAAGGGGTATTAAAAGTCATTCCCTCATAAAACTTTATATTTATTCTGTCATTAAACCATAAACATAATTGATGTTCAAATGCGCCATAGTGTTAGATCAATCAAAACTCCAATCACATTATGATTAATAATTCCTTTATTACCTTTCACCTGTCACATTTATTTTTAATTGTCACGTGCAAACTGCAAAAAAAGATATTAATTAAATCTGTGTAAAGAAATAATGATATATTAAGTCCAGCAGGTTATAAACAAATGTTTCCGCCTCAATAAATATCTTGGATTTAATTAATAGCCCAAGTTTCAATATTTATGCCATCATTATTTTTGCATAATTTTTTTGTAGAATTATGATTTATTAATAGGATTAAGAAGCTGCTTAAGGGGACAGTCTTCGAGTATAAATACTTTTTCTTACTTTGCTTTCACATGTGAATAGTCAGGCTTTTTACTCTTTTCGCGATTCCCCCCCTTCCTCAATCCTCTGGCTTTACAAAATTTGGTACCATGACACTGGATCCCACGGCAGTTCGCCTCACGGCGTACTTATACACAATATGCAGTCCGTTTATGGAAAATAGGTATACCTACTTACACTTAATACAACTAAGTATTCCCGAATGGGTGTGCAGAGAGAATCTACCGTCGAATAACAAAAGTATGTATATATATATAAACATATGTAACAGTTAAAACCCGTTTTTAGTTATAACGCGTTTTCTCTAGTTAAAACTAGTATTTACTAACTGCCTTTGTTAAAACTGAAATTACCTAGTTATAACTAGAATTTACTAACTTAAATATTTAAATTTTAGATAAAACTAGTTGAACATTGAACTTTAGTTAAAACTAGTTTTATCTAAAATTTAACATTGAACCTTAGTTAAAACTAGTAGAGAAACTTGATGGGGACTGAAAATATTCAACTTTGAATCGCTTCAATCTTCTGTAGGTACTGTTAGGTTAGGTTAGGTTAGACTAGGTTAGGTCGCGTCGGATCAGGTGATATCACTCGACCAACCAGAATAAAGCACGATGAACTTTGACATCAATTGAAACAGTTTTAACTGAATCATTTCGAGAAAACGCGTTTCGTCTAGTTAGAACTAGTTTTCACCAGTATTCATTTTTGAACAGCAGTTAATTCTAGTTGTAACAAGTGTATTTAGTCAAAAAATAGTTTATACTAGAGAAAACGCGTTGTAACTAAGAACGGGTTTTAACTGTAACATATATATACACTTCTACTTATTTTCATACGAATGCGTACCGTATATACTAGAATATAAGTACAACAAATCGACACCGTCAATAAATTCCTTAGTTATTCATACCAACTTATTATTTAGAGATATTTTTGAAGTCGGTTTTTGGTTTGAAATTTGTAAAATTATATTTTTTTTTAAATATCATTTTGGGAGGCTAACTGTCGGGGGATCAAATGTCAGGTCACCCAAAATTTTCCATCTGTGGAAGTAGATTCCTAACAATTTCATGATGAAAGATACACTGAAATAGCAATATGAAAGTAATAAAAAAACCGTTTATTTTTACCTAGCTTTTACCCGTGACTACATGACTGGTAGGAGTGTGGTTGATTCTGATGATGATATTTGTATTGCCATAATGGTAGCCAACCTCCGACAGGAGAGAGCACCAGAAGAAGACATTCATACACTGTAAAAAAATATTATAAAGATAAATTTAAAAAAAATATATAGTTCCCACCTGATTTAATATTAAAACAAAAAAAATTCATAGCTTAGTTTCCTCTGATGATATTTATTCTCTTTTCCAAATAATTCAAATTGTTGTTTCATCATTAACAAAACATAAAAATTAAAAAACAGTGTTCTTGGATACGTTATTCTAATAGTAAAATAGTTTGATAGTAACGAAATATTTATAATTATATCTCACCTAACAAACAGCAACTTATTGTTCTCTAACTTAACAATGTAATTTACATTTAGCATAAATAATATATATTTGTAACCTTAGTATATATGTATAGTACAGTATATATTAATATATAGTATAACTAATATATATTTTTCACTTTAGTTATTGTTGTAGACTGTTAAGTATCTATAAAGAAACAATGTACACTACTCTTCCAGCCACAAGCTAATGCTTCCGTGGAAGAGTAGTATTGGTATATTTGTTTACATGTAATTAAATATATAAGCATCCACAAATAAAAAAATTCTTTTATCGAAATATTTTCTGTTCTTAAGCAATGAGGTCGAGTGCAAGATTTTATTTTGATGAAATTGAATTATAAATTAGTTTTTCGTTTTCTTCAAAAATTACGATGTTACGATCTTTCAAAGTAAGCTTAGGTAAAACGTTGGAATGGTGTCTTGTGACGTCACAAGTTTTTCAGCAAGCCGCTAAATATCATCATTATGACGGCTTATTTAGTATTTTCCCAAAAATTAAAAAGTTTTATCCTCGGATTGCCATGCGGATGATACATTTATAAAAACATAAAATTTCGTTGCAGGAGACATGTAGGAGGTATGTAGGTACATAAAAAGTTGCGACTTAAAAAAGTTTCATTGACCAATAAATTCCAGGTAGAAAAGCTTTGCAAAATTTTGTAATTTTTATGATTAAGCAGGTAACAGCGTGAAAACGAGAGGCTAACTCTTTTACATCGCCAGAACAAAAAAACGTTTTTCCGCCGTTATAGGCGTCGATAAGCCACTTTAACAGTCGCTTAAGCTTAGATGACATTTCGCAGCATTTCCGAGAAAGTTCATGAGGCATCTCGCTCAAGCGCGCGGGCGGCGATTACACGCGGGGGAAAGAAACAGACGCAGGTCGCGTATGATCGACGGTGCGAGGCAATTAGTCGTCGCGCGGTTCACATCGACAACTCAATGCTTAATGCCCAGCATCTCAATCTTTTCATTAAAAAATGAGAAAAGTAGCCTTCGATTCAAAATTAGAAATAATCACTCGTTTCAAAAATGATCAAGAGTATATTATAAATATTGAAACAATATCGAGCTTTTAATTTTAAAAATTATTTTTTCTCTGTGACTAGTTACTTAAGCCGCCGCTATCCGAATCCGACCAATTACTTACATATTTTCCTTAAACATTTGAAGTTTTTAAGCTCTTAAAAAAATACGTTCCACGCCGAAACGCAAATTATAAGAAATTAACTTGATAGAATTTCTTATAATTTGCGTTTCGTAGAAATTAACTTGATAGAAAACTACTCAATATGGACAGAAACTCGCTGAGGGAACTGGTAGGACTACTAACGGGACACTGCCATCTCAGGAGACACATGCAGATATTGGGAGTGGAAAACACCAATAGATGCAGGAAATGTGAAGAGGACGAAGAAACTCCAATTCACTTATGGTGCCAATGTCCTGCCTTGGTGGGAACTAGGCTCAGATACCTGGGGAGACACACAGTAGAACCAGAAGACATAGCCACATATCCGGTGACAACCCTGGTGAACTTTATTAAAGGGACTGGGTTGTTACTAAATGATTGAGGTAAAATGGGAGATAGCATAATGGGCCTATGGCCTAAGTGCTCACGGGAACATATACTTGTAAACCGTCTCCGCCTTTTATAAAAAAAAAAAAAAAAAACTTGATAGAAAAAAATCGCAAAGTATGCTCCGATAATTATTTAAAACAAGTCTATTTCTATTATTTTACAAGTTATATTTGTGAAAAAATTCACAATGTTTCTTTAAATGATACTTAAGATACGTTCCACGAGATTTTCGCTCTATTTTAAACCAGTCATCTTTTATTAAGCGTTTCGCAGTTTTCGCTTCAATTTTATCACTTAAAATATTAGCGCGCTCTGTCCAACATTCGTAATTACACATCTCTCCATCTCCTTCTTTTTCAGCCGAGAAGCGCCGCCTTAAGTCTAAATTTAGAGAAAAGGCATAATAGTCGAGTATCGTGCTCAATAATGATAAAAGTTTATCTTAAAGTCTGAGAAATGCCTACTAAAATGTGAATAAATTATTTAAGATTGATCTATAATGAACAGAAGTTGTTGGGATAAAACTATCCATTCCAAAATGCACGATGCTTGAATACCCATCATTAGCGCAAAACAAAATGATCATTGTCTTTCCATAAATAGGGAGAAAATACAGAATTTCATAACCTAAACTTGCAAAATTGACAGTGAAAGAATGACAGAGAAAGTGAAAGTTTACTTTACATGGAATGAATATACTAAGCTGAGTCCAAAGCTTACGGTTCTAAACGTACACGACACGAAATATTGAAATAAGTTTAACAATAATGTTTTATAATAATAATTTGTCTGCTAGAAGTAAAATTTCTCCACCGTTAAACGTTCACCAGTTCAGCTGGCCAGCATTCAGTAAGTAGGTTCTGCAAGCTCGGTACTGTATAAATACTCAGTGTATTGTATAATATATACACGACTAGTCTTGTGACGGAGCAAGCCACGACTGCGCCAACAAACCGGTCACTGGACACTGGACATTCCACATCAATATTCCATTTAATAAAATCATTTGTCCATTCGCATTACCGGCCCATTCAGTGATTCAGATCTCCTCTGAAGACCAAGAAACGGAGAAACGGGAATGCCGCAAGGTACGCGTATGGGACTTGCAGTTTTTTTTTGGTTGTCGACGTTAATTTGGCGGTCAAAGAGGAATTCGGACTTTTATCATATGTACATAAACACGCACATTTAATCGATTTAATAAATAAATATATGCTCTCTGGACAAATATTCATGAAAAACGGATTTGGATTTTTTAAATGACTTGTTGGCATAGTATCTCTAATAATTCTTTTTCCAAAATACATGATTTTTTAACACGAAGGGAAAAAATAAATGATTATGGGTAATGGACGCAAGGCAGTGACGCGATTTGACTCTTCTGACTTGAGCGATCTTCTTGTGTCCGAAGCGAATTGTTTCCAGACTCTTTACTTTCCAGAATTTTACTGAGGAGAATATTTTTCTTATTATTGTAGATTAATAATAACTTCCTTTTAGCTGTAAATAAGATATTAAAAAACTGGTATATTGCGAAAATTGGAAAAAAGTCCCGACAAGCCGCTGCTTCCATATACATCTCCTTATGGCCACCGGACGCCTTTTTCAAAAAATAAATGGCTCACAAGTGAGTTAAGTAGTGAATTAATTTAAAGGAAAAAAGCAGAAATACAAGAATGTTGGCGTATTTATCCGATTTCTCCGTGGCACCTTTTGTATACGTGTCAAACCAATCGATACATTATTCAATACAAGAACTTTGTAACTTTCTGTAAGTGCTCATACGACTTTTACGATAGTAACAAGAAACCCAACTGCGCAACTACTGAATACATAAATGTAATAGTCTAGAGTTAGAGTCTAGGTCTAGGTACTACATTTTGTTTAAACATATAATATTAAATACACCTACATATTATTTTTTCGTGTAACGTTCGTTTCGTCCTTTGATGGATTTAACAAAGAGTTGCGTTTATCTTGTGATGGGAAATAACAAACTGATGCATTTTCGTTATTTGTTTTTGGAGTGTTTTGCCGTGTTACTCTACCTTCTTCTTTAGCCAACGTTTCGGACAGCGTTACAGTGTCCATCATCAGGAAAGATGTGTAATTGTGCAATAAAAACCCCATTTTACTTATTATTGTAGTTGCTTTTATGACAAACTTGCATAACATTATTATTTAACTTTAACGTTTACAAACGGAAACGGTTATTACTATCAAAGGCATTACACATAGGCACTATTACACATCTGCCCTAATGATGGACACTGTAAAGCTGTCCGAAACGTTGGCTAAAGAAGGGGGTAGCGCAACACAGCACAACACCCCAAAAACAAATAACGAAAAAACTTTTGGACGTGAAAATCTAAAAACTAATAAAACTGACGCATTATTGAAATTTGATAAGTCTAAAATACGGGAATGAGAAATAATCCATACTTCCATACTAATATTATAAATGCGAAACTGCTCGAGTTTGTTTATGACCTTTTCACGCATAACACAATATAAAGACTTTAATAATTCTTTCACCAATATAAAGCTAAATTATATGCGCAGACTACAGATTGTATATGATGGTAAGCTCTGGCGTTATGAAATTATAAATATTAATATATTATATTTGTTATACGTTTTCTGTCGCTAACAAAAGCGAGTTTTTGCTAACGTCAGAAAAAAATCTTTTCCATGGAAACGATGTTGATATATTTTTGGGCTCTATGCTGGTAGGTAATCAGTCTACTGGTCAGCTACTACTGCAGAAAATTCAAATATTAGAATTCGTTTTTTTTTTGAACAAGCTTGGAATAAATGTCAGATGTGAGTTCCTATATTAAAAATATAATTCGTAACGATTATAATGACTGAATGATAGAGTATTTTCTTCCAAATATTTAAATAAAAATAAACATCCGAAATGTTTGTAAGCGCATAAATTCCGAACGAATGAACAAAATTGGATAAGTAATTCTTTTTTCTTTGAGCTATAGCATTATGAAATTTGGGTGGTAGGCGAGATGTTTGAAAACTGAATGTAAGGGAATGAATATTTGTAATGCGGGAGGGGATGGGGGTGGGGTGGGGGGGGAGATAATTGATAAGTGCAAGCGCTACAGTAATTTTCCGTAATACCATGCGAGCGAAGCTGCGGGGAAAAGCTAGTAAATAATAAAGAAACAAAAAAAAATAACTGTATTTTGAAATTGCAAAATTGTTATAGAATTTTAAATAGAGAGATTTAAAAAGTTAAAGGGTTTGTGGAGGGGGGGGGGGGGAAGCAATTTGAGATAAACCTAGATAGAAAAAAGAAGTGTCTGGGAAAATGTTTCATTCGCATTAAATGTTTAAAATGATATCACAAAGATTTAACACAAATCTAGCTTGTCCACAAAAACAAAATTTCAAGATAATTTTGATCAAAGTTAAAGCATAAAAACAAAATAATAAAATATTAATGCACTTTCATTTATTCATTATTTCAATCTCGAATGAGTAACACAGTAAATTTACCGTAAGCGCTAAGTAACAAGAAACATGCAGGCTGCAATATAGTAGTAAGGAATATGTGCAACGTACATCTGTAGTAAGTGCTGTTACGTTACAAATTCGAGAATAGACTTCTCCACGGACTGGAGAATAAGGCGCCATATAGAGGCGCGCGCATTACCCCTTCCCGCGAGCAACAAACCGAGCCGCCGCTAGACGCGCCGCTCACGGCAAGCCCGTCAGTCTTCAGCAAGCGAGCTTACAGGGCCCACGTTCGCGTGAACATGGGCGACACCAGTTCAGTTTCGCCGTTCGTGCGCTTCCGTTCCCCGATGGACGGTGCGTAGACTGAGAGAATCAAGTGTGTGAAGCCGCTGTTGGCCCATAAACCAAACGTGAGTCAATTACCATGTTATCCTTTGTGTGCAATTAAATGTATTAACCCTAGCCACGCGTGATAGAGAAGAGAGACGGACATTCAAACTAACTTTCAGCTAGGATCGTTCCTTTTTTATGTATTATTATGTCTCCTAGAATTGAATAAACTGTTTATGTGATAACCTACCGTGTTTTGCTTGACGAGGGAGGCCCTGGGAGAATGGAGAAGCGTGAAGTTCCGGACCACAAGCACTAGCCTTGAGGTTACGAGATCTTGCTTGCACCGAATCCTGAGCTAGATTTTATTTGGGGCAGATACAGCAGCTAATTGTATTAAATATGCGAGAGCTTTCTCCAACCCTGCCGATAGCGTCAGCACGCACGCTGGACGCTAACACTGGCGCTAAACGTGGGGCCATTTAAATTTTTTTCTGTTCCACCACGGCCTCGTTCCCAAGCAACAATTGTAAACTCTGAAATGTTATTATGATGTATTGTTTATTCCCAATTGTCTAGCACTTCCAACAGGAATCTCGGCGCGAACATAATTTCGAATCACAATTTAAATTATTACGGACGCGATTTTATCATTTGTGACTCGTCACTCGACAAAATATTACCGGTATTCCAACGCAAGGTGCCCAACCTAGGAAGTTGTCGCTGCGAATAATACAGTGATTACAAAGTGTCGGCCGATTAAAATTGCTATTTTCAATACAAGTGAATAGTGGAAATAAACACAAATTAAAGAAGAATTTATTCAACAATTAAAATCATGTACATGATAAACAAATCATCCGCTTGGTCTCGAAAGTGCTAAATATTTTTAATAATATACTAGTTTGCAGCACGCTGGTACGTTTCTTTAAACGGACATTTGCTGACACCTAGGGAACAAGTGGATTTAAATTCTTTCTGTCATTTGACAATTAAGTATTTTTGACTCTGTCGTCTGATGAAACCGGATCATGCCATGCCATGCCAAAATCACATTCGAATAATGCAAAAAATACTAAATTCGCGTTGACGTGGATTCCTTGACATCTGACACTATAATACCTTGTCAATTGACAAAGAAGGTAATATCTTGTCGAAAAGACGAAGGGAATTCGCGGGTAAATACCAAAAAATTGGTGCTGTTTAAAGCCAGGCTATAGGAAGCCGCGTAATGAAACCATGCCCCCAAGATATTGTTGAATTCTCAAACAAATTACTTCCACGAAAACTTGTGAAAATTTTTTTTTCGATTTTTTTTTAATTTTCGAAATATTTTTTTTTCCAAAAACGCTTGGAGTTTTTCTTAAAAACGCATTGCCAGAGGAAAATCGCTGCGCAAATTTTCTCCAGTTTTCGGACTCTGAAAATTTTTCCGATTTTTTCCTTTTTTCGATTTTTTTTAATTTTCGAAATATTTTTTTCCAAACGCTTGGAGTTTTTCTTAAAAACGCATTGTCAGAGGAAAATCGCTGCGCAAATTTTCTCCAGTTTTCGGACTCTGAAAATTTTTCCGATTTTTTCCTTTTTTCGATTTTTTTTAATTTTCGAAATATTTTTTTTTCCAAAAACGCTTGGAGTTTTTCTTAAAAACGCATTGCCAGAGGAAAATCGCTGCGCAAATTTTCTCCAGTTTTCGGACTCTGAAAATTTTTCCGATTTTTTCCTTTTTTCGATTTTTTTAATTTTCGAAATATTTTTTTTTCCAAACGCTTGGAGTTTTTCTTAAAAACGCATTGCCAGAGGAAAATCGCTGCGCAAATTTTCTCCAGTTTTCGGACTCTGAAAATTTTTTCCGATTTTTCCTTTTTTCGATTTTTTTTAAAATTTTCGAAATATTTTTTTTTCCAAAACGCTTGGAGTTTTTCTTAAAAACGCAGTGCCAGAGGAAAATCGCTGCCCAAATTTTCTCCAGTTTCCGGACTCTGAAAATTTTTTCCGATTTTTCCTTTTTTCGATTTTTTTTAAATTTTCGAAATATTTTTTTTTCCAAAACGCTTGGAGTTTTTCTTAAAAACACAGTGCCAGAGGAAAATCGCTGCCCAAATTTTCTCCAGTTTCCGGACTCTGAAAATTTTTCCGATTTTTTCCTTTTTTCGATTTTTTTTAAATTTTCGAAATTTTTTTTCCAAAACGCTTGGATTTTTCCTAAAAAGCACGTGGCCAGAGGCAAACCTCTGCCCAAATTTTCAAATAACCCAAACACTTACAAATACGCGTTTTTTCGCAGAAGCATTTTTAAAAAAAAAATATATATACGTCCCCAGTGGTCAATCCCTGGCAAAAATTTCTTTCCAATTACGGATAAAGAGTCGAGTTCTCGTTTTTCTCCCAACGTAAGGTCACCCTGACACGACCCTATACACTATGGAAGTCCCTCAAGTCACGCTGGGTATAATCCCCCACATTTCTACGTCAAAAAAGGAAGAACTACTACAGGCCCTGAGAAGTAGAAAGATTTCTCCCAGGAATAAATCCAAAAAATGCCTTATTCAATATGCTTCTTTCTACAACAAAAAGTACATCAGGAAGTTGCAGTTCCAACAGGAAGACACCTCAGAAATCATCTCTACCTCCCTCACAGTCTCCGAAGCAAAACCCCTGGTGGTACAAGCCCAGGAGCAGACGAAAATATATGATTTGACAACCTGGAAGACGAAATACAACGGACTCACGGATGTGGAGGATTTCATCAACAGAATAGAAGAAACAGCCCAAGTCAGAGGAATCCCCGAAAGTATTCTGCACAGGAACTTCATAGACCTCATCGCTCCTGAAATGCTTACCTGGCACAGGATACATAAGAGAAAAACAAACTCATGGAGGGAACTCAAGGTGGCACTTTTATCCAGTTTCGGAGAAAAAAAGGCCCAACATAGAGTCAGGCTATCCCTACTCGCTATCAAGCAGCACTCCGGAGAGCCTGTTGCTAGATTCACACAGAGGGCAGAGGCCATCAATATTAAGCTCACCCAACCTGTCCCTGAAGCGGAACTTCTCCCGGTTTTAATCGACGGTCTTCTCCCCAGATACGAAAACATCATTACTTCTCAGAAAATTGCCACGCTAGAGCAACTGAAAGATGTCTGCCAGCTACTAGAGGCATACCAGGATCGGAAGAAAGACGAAAGATTCCCCAAAGAAAACTTTCGCCCAAGCACTTCGTCCGGCATAAAACCGGAGCACAACGAGAAGAAATCCTGCTCCTTTTGCCACAAGATTGGTCACTCCCAAGCCGCCTGCTTTAAACAAGCAAAACTTTTATCCTCCAAAGACACCCACTCTAACAAAAGGCGATCCGTCGATCGTTCTCCAAGAAGAGATGAAGGGAGGAAGTTTGGCAAAAGACCACGCCAAGACAATACCGAAACGTCCATCCCGGATCTCAGATTCATCAAACCCCCTATGGATTTCTCCAGACCCCCTCCCAATTGGACAGCCAGGAAGACAAAAAACTAGACCCCAACCCCCCGGGCCATCCCTCCCATAGGCCAAAGGAATGGTCGGAGTGGTTGGAACACGTCAAATTTTTTAAACAGGCCTTACCCCTCTCTACAGTTTGCTGCAAACAGGCAATAGACGGTAGACCCTTCGCGCATTTTTCCATAAACAACGTGGTTTTTTCAGGTCTCCTAGACAGCGGCGCCTCTGTCAGCTGCCTGGGCGACAACGCCCACACCTTATTCACAAACTGTGGTTTTAAAATGGGAAAACATTCTTCACATGTTACCACGGCAGACAACACTTCACAACTCGTCATCGGTTCTCTAACCCTGCCGATCAATTGTGACCAAAAAACAGTTTGGATCAAGTTTCTAGTTGTACCTACAATCACACAGAAATTCATCTTGGGAGTGGATTTTTGGATGGCTTTCAAAATTGCCCCGCAACTGTTTAACAACCCCTCCGTCACTCCCCAAGTAAACGAAATCCGTACGGTAATACCCTACGAAAACTTGAACCCTTTACAAACAATACAATTAAATCAAATGATCAACAAGTATGAATCCATCTCCTTCGAAAGGTGCGGTTTAGGCTTAACCAACCTAGTACAACACCATATAAAAACAACAGGCCCCCCAATCAAACAAAGGTATTACAACCTAGCTCCACAAAAATTGAAAACGCTGGAAAAAGAATTGGACGATATGCTAAGACTGGGAGTGGTGGTACCCAGCCGCAGTGCATGGACCAACCCCACCTTATTAGTTTCAAAGAAAGACGGCTCAGCCCGTTTCTGCCTCGACAGCAGACGCCTCAACGCATGTACAATATCAGACGCCTACCCGCTCCCCTTGGTCAACTCCATCCTGGACAGACTTCGAAACGCTAAATACATCTCATCCATAGACTTAAGCAAAGCATTCTGGCAGATACCTTTGGATCCCAGCTCCTGCGAAAAGACTGCCTTCGTGGTGCCTGGCAGGGGTATGTTCCATTTCAAAAGACTACCCTTCGGTCTAAAAAACAGCCCAGCAGAACTACAAAGACTCATGGATAAATTGTTTGGCCCAGAGTTTGATAACAATTTATTTTGCTACCTGGATGACCTGATCATCATTAGCGATACCTTTGAAAAACATATACTTATTCTAGAAAAGGTTTTTCAACAACTCAAACAGGCCGGTTTGACCATCAACCTGAAGAAATCGGAATTCTGCAGGCACCGCCTACGATACTTGGGTTTCATAGTAGACGAAGAAGGCCTAAGAACAGACCCCACAAAAGTAGCGGCTATGACAAATTTTCCCCGACCTACAAATGCAAAAGAGGTAAAAGCCTTCCTCGGACTCACCGGTTACTACAGAAGATTCATAAAAAACTTCTCAACTCTCGCGGCGCCGCTCAACAAAATCACGGGAATCCGTAAAGGTACCAGTAACTTTTCCTGGTCTGCAGAGACTGAGTCAGCATTCAACTCCCTGAAAGAGGCTCTTCAATCAGCCCCAGTACTGAATTGCCCCGACTTCAATCTTCCCTTTACGATCCATTCGGACGCATCAAACGTCGGAATCGGAGGAGTCCTCACTCAAAATTTTACGGACGGCGAACACCCCGTGGCATACTTCTCTCGTACCCTAAATAAACACGAAAAAAACTACGGGATTACCGAGAGAGAATTATTAGCAGTCATGGAATCCATTCAACATTTCCGCGGATACATTGAGGGCAGTAAGTTTACCGTCGTCACAGACCATAGCAGCCTAAAATGGCTGATCTCGCTAGACAACCCCTCTGGGAGATTGGCTCGCTGGTCGTCCCGCCTATCTCAATATACTTTCGATGTCATCCACCGTAAAGGCGCCGATAATATCGTCCCGGATGCCCTTTCTAGGATCGAGATAGCAACATTAAATGCCGAATTGCCCAATTCTAGTCTCCCCACAAAAGACGTATGGTATCAAAAAATCTTTAGAGGATGCAGTGACAACCCACAAAAGTTCCCGAATTTTATGATTAAGGACGGACAACTATATCGCAACTGCAAGCCTCCACTGTCAATCTTAGAGGACTATGCCTGGAAAAAGGTAGTCCCTCTCGAAAATAGAGAACAAGTTATTATTGATAACCACAGTGCCGTAGACTCCATACACCCTGGAACCTTCAAAACATTCAAAAAAATATCTTTAAGATATTATTGGCCGGGTCTATTCAAACAAGTACGTTTATACATCTCCAAGTGCGACATCTGTAAGGCATACAAGCACAGTACGGCACCACCGTCTGGTCTAATGGGCAACCCCAAGCGTGCCGATAGACCACTTCAATCCTTTTCTATGGACCTCATTGGACCCTTCCCTAGAAGCTACGCCGGTTACATGCATATACTCAGCGTAGTGGACATCTTTTCCAAATACTGCTGGTTGTTTCCTCTGAAAAGGGCAACTGCAGCAGCAATAACCAATCTATTGGAAAAACATATTTTCATACCCTACGGTACCCCTCGTACTATAATATGCGACAATGGTAAACAATTTATAGCTCTGGAATTTAAAGAGTTTTTGTCTAAATATGGTATAAAGGATGTATTCTATAACACCCTTTACACCCCACAGAACAACACCGTTGAACGATACAACCAAACCATAAACACGGCCCTGGCAATTTTGGTTGGCAAAGACCAACGCACATGGTGCAAAAAATTAGACAAAATACAAGCAGCCATGAACAACACGGTGAACCTCGCTACAGGCTATACACCATTTTTTCTCAAACACGGCATGGAACAAGTAGTTCACGGTTCACTACACCCTGACAATTGCCTTCCACCCGTCCCTTCCTCCACAGCAGACCCCGCAGCAAATTACGCCCACCGCTTGGAGGAACTCTCCGCTATCTATAGTGAAGTAACAGACGCTCTACTATTGGCCCACCAAAAGAGCGCCGACAGGTATAACCTTCGCAGGAGGCACGTCACATTCAAGGAAGAAGACATCGTCTGGAGGAGAAACAACACTCTGTCACAAGGTGCGCTGTACTTCTCTGCCAAATTGGCACCCCGTTTTGTAAAGACGAAAGTCCTAAAGAAAATCTCAGACCTGGTTTACCGATTGTCCGACATCTCTGGTAAACACATAGGTAACTACCACATAAAGGACATTGTAAAAAGTGGGAACATGGAAACAAACTCCATTGCCACGCCCGTATAACCCCAACGGTTATTCCTTGACTCCTAGCAACCATTCGTCTACACCGTGACATGGATCACTATGGAAGTCAACCCTTTTGTTTCGTCACTAATGAGCGGCCTCTCGTAAACGATTGTCACTCATTGGGACACTCAAACGAAACCCTTTCTAGCTCTGGCACAGTGTTGTCAACTGTAGCCAAAGTCATGGAAGAAATTACAATTCTCCCTTGTGGTTTCGTTTCATTTTATTTTATTTTTGTTTGTATAAATATCTCGTCATCATCAGTCATTCGCCTCTAATTGCTGCCCCAGGTGTCAAACCTTGGAAACATCGTTTTTTTTTCTAAGCATGCACACCTCTACCTGAAATTGATCACTTCGGAGAAAGGAATTCCCTGTGGCTTACTGCAAGTAGTCAGAGACTACGTGCCCAAGGTTTTGTGCATCGTCACAACTCGCAGCATCATATTTTCACATCATCATGTCATACCTCGTCACCCCTTTCTAAATATTAGAAAATTTTCTTTTTGTACATTAAATATCGGGTCCTCGCCAAAGTGCATCTAACCCTTATGTCATATGTAATTAAATTAGGTAAGCAAACCTGTGTAAACCCACGGCGGTATCAGATGTTTGCTACCCGTTCTAAGTTTTTTTTCTGTTTTTTTAAGAAAATAGAATGGCGCTCAATAAATAACCCTAATTGCTCTAGCTCTCCCCAGAACTGGATGTGGAGTCTGGAAAGTACCGTTATAAAAGGGACAACTTTCAACGTGCCTCTTCATTAACGATAAATTTTTTTACAACATTTCAGCAACATTGAGTCACCCTGGGTCTCAACTGTTCAAACTGAAATTTTGGGGTTGCCTTGTTGTGATTTATCACGTGCAAAGTACGAGGTCACAACAAGAAGCCAGGTCTCCAAGTGAACACCCTGCGAACAACCCATCCCATTATTATAATTTTCATAACACCAAGGTGTGTCCATCGCAGTCTGTTTAAGTAAGTAAAACCTAGAAGGTCTTAAACACTCAAATCGGACCAATGTAAATAATTTGCCTTGTCAAACAACGATAAGCGCATGTCTTGTATTGTTGCTACCATCGTACGTGTAAGTACAACAAAAGTTGTACCATCACGATACGATACTCTGTGCGTAACCAAAAGGGTTGTACCACAAAGGATCTCTTTTGCGGTAAGCTTAGATGAAATTCACATTCCATCAGCACGCCAGAATTTTTCGTCCCTTAATTGTTGAAGTATAAAATCTTGGCCAGATCTTCAAATATGTTTTTGCCTTTGTGCAAGTCTTTAACGTACGCTAATATGGATTTATTATGCTACGGTATTGTTGTACTAAGTACATCAGTATGTCTCGCCGTCTGTATTGAATAGGTACCTTTATATGAACGTTAACCTTTGTTGCCATCATAGGTGGGAACCTTATAAAATCTGCCGTCATAGATGGGAATCTCAGAATATCTACTAAATGCGATACGGGGAGCCCGTTATAATTACTCTGTGGGTTTTTGTCAGAAATGTCATAAACACCTAGTCTTTTGCACCTCCCTTCAATACTGGGCAACCCAGTTGTAATTCGTTCATTGTTATCCGTGAAGACGTTATAAAACTTACTTGCAAATCTTTTGATTTTGCAATCTTGTACGCTATACGTGAAGACGTTACAATACTCACCATGAATCGTGCGAACGAAATAATATCAAACCTTTATGTGTGAACTACTCAATGTAGTCCACACCCCTTTTTTGTAATCATTAATATGCCCGTGGACTTCCTGTCACAAGAACCCAGGAACTATCTACTATCTCAAAAGGACTAATCATACGCTTCACTCATGATTATGGGGCATCGTGTCGTGGGAGTTAAGTTGATGGACACAAACACACCTAACTCGTTGTCTGGGAGACGAACAAAGAAAATCCCCAGGTTTGTGAGATTTGAGCAAGGGTCTGTCATTTCTCGCAAACTAGTAGGAGAATAAAACGACCCCTAATCTTCTGCCCAATACACGTAGAGGATTAGACTTTTATGTCAGTGTATTCTTTTGTCCAACACTACCAAATATTATTGTAATGTGCCAGGATGACTGCTGTAGACCTTGTTTCACCTCCACCCAGAGGTCGAATTTCGGAAATAGCCGAGTCCCCAGCAGTTTTCTTCGTTCAAATGTTCCCAATTATCACCCTCCCCCTTCCTCGAAATTATCCGTGAATGGGGATATATGCGTTACGCACTTGGCGTTTCGTTTGTCAAATGGGACAATCTTCATACGCGGATCCTTTCAACTTCCTACTCCTTTCCCACTTTGTTATAACTAATCTTGTACGCAATGTTTTGTTTTTCGAAAGTAGAAAAAATGCTACCGTATAGACGTGAGCATAGGTCATGGAAGACCAACTTCTTTCGAATGGGAATTTTGTTATACGTACAATCCCTCAACCACGTATTCTTGGAAATGTATTTGGTAAAGAAAAAAAACCAAAAGGGGTTACACAGAACCTGTCCTTGAATACGTACCTTTGTAACATGTATTAGGAATTAGCCACATTTAGTTAGCTCTCTCTCCGTCTCTCTCTCTACACGCCAAACAAATCCAACTTTTTCTCAACATGCACACTTGTTTCTCTCCAAACTTTTTTCATCATTGGTCTACTAGGCAGGTAAACTTCAAGAATTTTGTTCTAATAATAATTTTTGCCGGATTTTAAAAAAAAAACCGGCAGCTCTGCACCCTATCTACATCTGCGCCTCTTCATGCTGCCCTCGCTACCGTCACGGAGGTCCCTTGCCTTCAATCCCTGCGTACCAAAAGCACCCGACCGCATCTAACATAACCTAGTGTGAGTCGTGCGTGTAGTTGCGAATTGTATCACCACAAAGAACCGACACTCAAAACAAACCCGAGCACGCCAGCTCTAGGTTGGTTCCTGTTCCTGTTGCCCTTGTGCAAATGCTCTGCTGCCATTATGCAAATATTCCTGCTGCATAATACAAAGGTTCCTGTTGCCCTTGTGCAAATGCTCTGCTGCCATTATGCAGATATTCCTGCTGCATAATACAAATGTTCCTGTTGCCCTTGTGCAAATGCTCTGCTGCCATTATGCAATATTCCTGCTGCATAATACAAATGTTCCTGTTGCCCTTGTGCAAATGTTTCTGCTGCCATTATACAAATGTTCCTGCTGCATAATGCAAATGCCCTACTGCCATTGTGCGGATGCTCCTGTGCCCTTGCGCAAATAACAATACCAACGATTGTTCACAAAACAATCCCACTACATACAAAAACCAGTGTACCAACCACCAATTGCGATTCCACTCTCCAGTACTTCAATGGTTTCGTACTGGCTCACCCACAGGATCCGGAAGCAGTTACCCTTTCGACCTCTGTGACAGGTAGAACTCTCCACACCACCTAGAAGCCTCATCATGTGTTCTCTTCCTCGTATTTTCTTAAAGGCCCTAGTGTCCCTTGAGTGTAATCTCAAATGGGCCAGGTTACTGTGACAAAGTAACCTTGTAACTTCAGTGAAACGTTCAACCACCCCAGACATCCTACGCAAACCACGTTCGCAAACATTAGCTCACAGACCAATGATACAATTAGAGTTTTTTTTTCTATCACTGCATAACCCTTGTACCTTTCTTCAACAGATCCTTGTTCTTTGCAACTGTATTTATGTATGCCACTGCCTTTATATACATTTATTGACAATTCCTTGTTACACCATGTATCTTCTCTTTTGTGTTCTGTTCATAACTATTCTCCAGCTAGGAATCTCTCTCTCTCTCTCTCTCTCCTCGTTTCTCTTAAATGTTTTTGGCACAAGTGCTGAAAAGGTAAGAGGATTTATTAGTCCTACAGCTCCATTACCACGTCGCTTTTATTGCGGCGAGGGGGGAAGTGTTACGTTACAAATTCGAGAATAGACTTCTCCACGGACTGGAGAATAAGGCGCCATATAGAGGCGCGCGCATTACCCCTTCCCGCGAGCAACAAACCGAGCCGCCGCTAGACGCGCCGCTCACGGCAAGCCCGTCAGTCTTCAGCAAGCGAGCTTACAGGGCCCACGTTCGCGTGAACATGGGCGACACCAGTTCAGTTTCGCCGTTCGTGCGCTTCCGTTCCCCGATGGACGGTGCGTAGACTGAGAGAATCAAGTGTGTGAAGCCGCTGTTGGCCCATAAACCAAACGTGAGTCAATTACCATGTTATCCTTTGTGTGCAATTAAATGTATTAACCCTAGCCACGCGTGATAGAGAAGAGAGACGGACATTCAAACTAACTTTCAGCTAGGATCGTTCCTTTTTTATGTATTATTATGTCTCCTAGAATTGAATAAACTGTTTATGTGATAACCTACCGTGTTTTGCTTGACGAGGGAGGCCCTGGGAGAATGGAGAAGCGTGAAGTTCCGGACCACAAGCACTAGCCTTGAGGTTACGAGATCTTGCTTGCACCGAATCCTGAGCTAGATTTTATTTGGGGCAGATACAGCAGCTAATTGTATTAAATATGCGAGAGCTTTCTCCAACCCTGCCGATAGCGTCAGCACGCACGCTGGACGCTAACAGTGCATTGAAACATGTACAATGTTCACTCTCTCATACAGGCATTATTTGCATTCTCATAATATTCTGATACTAAAAAGATATTATGCCTTTGATAGCAATAACCATTTCCGTTTGTACACGTTAAAGTTAAATAATAATGTTATGCAAGTTAGTCATAAAAGCAACTACAATAATAAGTAAAATCATATTTTTATTGCTCAATTTTTGTAAACAAATATCACTTCAAGGAAAAACTCAAAAGTATTGTTTAATTTTCTTGAAAATATGCTGTTAACGTAAATTGATCAAATAAAATTGATGTCCCATGATTGCGAAGAGGTTTACGCATTTATGTGGTAAACAGTGTCAAAGATGATAGGAAACGACACGGAAGACTCAAATTTGTGGAACAGTGCAAAAGAGAAAACATTATATTTAAGATTTCAGGTGCTACCAGCAAGTTCTGAAATTAATTAAGGCGTTTTAATTTCCTCAATATTTACTTAGTAGATGAAGATGACAGAACTCCACAAATGTTTCGCTTCAAAGCTTCTTGTTCAGTGTGAATTTTTTGGACTTTTGATATATGGGTTGTTCTTCTTTTTAACCTACATAACTTTTACCACTCTGTCATATTTTGTTTTTACTATAAATTAATCTCTATGGATCTCAGAGGGAAATTGCAGCAAGGGGGAAAGGAGGCCTAAAATTCCTATTGGCGGACAAACACGAGCTGCATGTATACCTATTTTGAATGACAACCCGCGTGACAGAATCGTCGTACGACATAAAAATTGTAGGAGACAAGCTTTTGAGATTTTAAAAAATATTTTATTAAACATCATTAAAAATAATAATCGCTGTTACTTGATAGGTTATACCTTTTGGAATTTAAAAATTGTTTTATATTTTATGCCGTAATATAATTTTTTGTAACATTATAGAATACACGCAGGTCGAGGTGGCAGAAGACAACTGTATTTGTATGAAATACGCTTCAATCACGAGGAGTTACAGCTGTCACGTAATTTTTACTACACAAATATAAACACATATTTTTTTGAAACGCACACAGTCGTTACGTCTTTAGTACAGTATATTTTAAAGTAATTATAAAATAATAATATTGGCAATTCTGTTGAATTTTTCTCCACTGACTGGTGGAGACAACTTTTTGATGGTTAAAAAGAAGAACGACCAATATCACATGTTCTTGCTTTTATTCTTGTTTTGTCTTTAGGCTATTCCAGAGTCCCTTTTTCTCTACTTCTACTGTGTTATACATCTCAACTAAAAACTCAATTTTTTGTCCCTTCATTGTTTCTAAATGATCAAAGCTTCCACTTATTAATCTTTTATGACACATCACCATTCTTTGGTGTTAAAAAAAAAATTGTGCTATTACACGATTAGAAAACCGATTAAGGTCGATACTCTATTTCAAATGTTAGCAGCTAAGATAAGTTCCTTCTGCAATATGATAATTCTTGTTATATCTACCTGCCTATACACATGACTGTATTTATATCATTAAACCCTACCAACGTGTTAGCTTTTATGTAATTCCTTAGAATAAACTTGCCAGGATCCAGGCAATCGTGCAACGTGCAACGTCCGTGGTTAATGTGTTATTAGAAGTGTTGCATTTAATATTCCATGGATATGTTTATATGATTTGCTTGATTTAATGATTACGCACGTCTTGCCTAAGAGTAACACCATAGAGGACATTAATAATTATGAATACGTTATCGGTGTAATTGTATTTGTTAGACCATAAGGTCTAAACCGCTATTCCGCAGTATACCGTAAACAGCATGTGCAATAAATACTGTCAGTATTCACTATTCACAGTTTGTCTAACTGATTTATTATCGAAGTTAATGCGTCATGAAAAGAAGTCTCAGTCAATAAAGCGCGTTTGGAAACATAATAATACATTCCATCTATGTGATATCGAACATTGAAACAATAATTAATAAATATAACGAAAAAAACTGTACATATGGAGGTATTAAAAAAGTTCTGGCCCTGACCTGAATTGGAACTCCGAACTCCTGAGAGGTAATTCAGGTTCTACTTAAGGATTAGAAATTGTCCTCCCTTAAAATTAACGACTTTTGCGTTTTCTTCCGAAATAACGGGAATCGCAATTAACGACAAAGTCGTTAATTTTAACGTTAAGGACAATCCTTTATCCTTAAGTAAAACCGGAATCACCCGTGAGGTCTTTAATTTTTAGGTTAAGGCCAATTCCTTATCCTTAAGTAGAACCGGAACCGCCTCTTTGGATCTTTAGCTATCCTGGCGTTTGCAAAAACCAATCAGGTAATGATTTTACTGTCTTCTTCTTCTTCTAGCTTAGAGTTTGGCTAGCATCAGGGAAATCTTTATCCTGGAGGCTTCAGCCAGGAACAAATACATACCCAAGTTACATACGTAGTTTTCAACGCCATTTCATGAGCTTCGGCTTCTACTTCTATTATAACATATGACCTCCATCGATCTTCCTCTGGATTTTCATGTGCGTTATCTTGTAATAATACAATTTGAGGCTCCTAATGATACGACCAAGACATTGCAGTTTAATCTTACGATTTTTTAGTCGTTCGATAAAGAACTTATTGCGTTACGATTATCTGACAATCGTCAACCTCCAGCCCTGCCATATTTCTCGAAAGCTTAAATAAGGCTGTTCACCTTCCCTGCAATATTTATTGCAAGGAAGGTGATTCAATCTTAAAATCATTGCTAGATAGTGTTGGAGAAAATCTTCCCGTTATGGACTATTAAGGGCATCCAAAAATTATCACTGTCGGAAGTTTCATCCAGACTAGAGGCAATAAAATCTAAGGAATCATGCAAGAAGTTAAGTGTGCCATGCTGCCCATGTTGGGAATCCTTTGTTCATAATAATGTCTTCCTGGTGTCATCCTTATAAGCCTCCCATCTTCCTAACAATAACCTCCTAGGTTGAGGTGAGTGCGCGGTTTGTCTTTGGATGCCCAATAAGCCGCCGCTGATGGCCGACGCAGACCAGCCCGACGGAGACGGTCCGACGGCCCATCAAGTTAATGATCGGCCCGCTGACAAATGACCGCGTCAGGCGTATGGAGTGCGTACAATCGCGGCTCGCGGCCTGGGACAGGTGTTGCTGGCCTGTCCCGAGTTAAATGGCAAAACGGCTTTTTACGAGGATGCACAATTTCTCGAATGTGGCAAAATTGGTTATGCTAATGCGGCGGTACTTTGTAGCTGATTTAAAACCATGATTATTAATTATTGAATTATCTGAGGAGGTCTATTAGCGTGTTTACTTATTTGGAATCAGCCATGTCAGCGGATGGTTTTTTATACATAGAACGCTTGTATGTTGTACATATATACCAATGCAGAGGAAATGGGATTGATGATACTTGGTACCTACTCATTGTTTCATAATAATATTATTTTCTTTATTTGTTGAAATGATATAATGATGTCAAAATGTTAGGTTAAAAAAGCGTGAAATTTCTGAAGATGGTGGCGAAAGATCGACAAAATCACGTTGCTCCGGCCACGGCCGTCATATTTTAAACTAAAGTGTTGTTGATAAGAGCCAATATGATGGTATGGAGATAGGTACATGAAAGATTCGACGTTTTGTGATACGATAACAAACACACTGCTACACAAATAAACTGAAGTTTTCCAGACTTTTCGGCTCTATTGATGAATTCTATAAAACTGTCCAGAATGGTGGCTCAATAAGGCCTCAATACTCCAAAATTCCTCCTGATTTTTGGTGAGTGATATATTAATTCCACAGAAGTAATCAGAAATCCTGCTAATTTACGAAGAACACCTTAATAAATTGGTCACCCTGAAACTTTTTTCGCGAACTTTAAAAAGGACATGACATTTTTCGATAAACGGCTTTCATACCAATAATAATAATTCCTGTTCGCTCAGAAACGTTCACGCTTACTTACTCCGCAAGGCTCGTATGCCCGAGGAAAATTCTGAATCGTTTCTATGGTGATTTCGTTCAAAAAACATAGTAGTGTAATACATAAGTGTAATAGTACAATTTTAAGAAAGCAAGTTTCGGCAGTCCAACTAGAAATACTCCCAATTATTAAAATACTCCCAAACATTAAAAATTACAGGCTTAGTTGATATTTTTGTTATACCTATAACCATATAAATTTTGAATTGTGTTCGTCATTATTATTTTTAGCGTTTTGTTTGTGTATTTTTGTGGCATATTAAGTAAGAAATTTAATACTTTTAATACTGAAAACTGATCAACTGGGGAAGTGTCACATACCGATTATAAATACAACTTTAAGCGGCAATTTAAAATAAATCTTTAGTTTAATTTTTGGAATAACTTAATGAGTGTAATATCAAAATATTAATATTTAATCGTTGAAGACAATATTAGTGAATCTCAAAAGAAAATTGGAAACATGATTGAACATTAATAAAGATTAAGAAGAAAACATAGTTTTCGAAACATGTTGATATTGTTAATAAAATAGTGGTGTAATACAAAGGTATTTGTTTTTCATAAAATTAATAAAGATCGTTCGTACATATCTATCGCCCACAATACACATCTCTCAGATAATCTCTTCAGCGGTTATTCTCAGTGACAATGAATAAAAATTGGTTCATTACTTTAATTTTAGTTAAATAGAAAAAATAGGCAAATCGTTTGAATTAAATAGGTTGGCTAGCTCTTGAGATCACACCGATTTCTGGAGGTCTATAACGATTGACAAAACCACGTATCAATACGATATTGGCCAAATCTATTTATTTTGATAATGTCGTTCGTTACGCAAAATTACTGGCTTATAAATGAACAGTTAAACTAACGAAGCTCTTAGAATTGAAAGAAGTCGTATATGCGATCCATAGACTTAAATAAATCAACTAAGGCGCGACCAATTTATTCCGTTTGACCTTTGAGAAACTAAAGTGATTGAAATATGGCTAAAGACCTCATTAATTAATTAACTCACGTTTGGTATCAAAAAGTAAATGCGGACCGCCAACGCATGTTTTGGTTAGCATTTCAATTCAACTTTGTCAATTTATTAATATTTTTACGTAATTGCTTGGCGTTTGACATTTCATAGTGCCAATTCATAGAAAATACTTCCAGTGTTGACAGCGAACACCGATTTCTTATTTATTCCCTGTCAATATCGGTTCGGCTGTCAATGGTGAAACCGTGCTCGGTACGTCGATATAAAATCATCGGAAGTTACCCCTATCGATCCGATTTTATAAAGCTATTGATTTCATCGTGCTGTAGATAATAAGAATATAAATGAACATTGAATTGGTGCTGTTTGAGATCTAGAATCTAGAATCTACAATGCGGTGTAGGCTGTATTGTACATAGTGTACGAGAATATTGTATGTGCAGTTGAAGCGACGAGCATTTGTCGAGTTTCACAACTAGGCTATAAAATTAACCGGTTCCAAGTCTCCTTGTATTTTTCTCCGTGACGGACGGGTTACCTCAAAATGCGAAACATTTTTATTACACCATTCGTCTCTTTCTTTTTCATTCGCCGGACTCCTCGTTCTCTGCGGCTAATTAGCCATAACCACATTAATAATAATAATAATGGAGGGCAAAAATATTCCGCCATATTAAATTATTGGTGAAAAATACTCAATTTTTATAATAAACAAATCAATGGGCTTCTCTCTGTACGGGATTCCTCAATCTTTAAGCTCCAATCTCCAGGAACAGTCCATCAAGAAAGTTAACAAATTTCATTAATATTTATTTATAATGTGGAACAAAAAAATTTCATTACTGTTGAAACACCGATTTTAAAACAAATTTTAATATCTGTCTTCAAATGTGTGACATGCTCGATGCCCGAATAGTATAAAATTCACAGGAAAATGGCATTAATTTTTTAAAATGTTTTTAATAAAGGTTTGTGTCTCTTCTACAATATTTATTTATTTAGTATTTAATAAATGGTTTCTTTGATAATATATATCTCTAAAATACAAAAAAATCTACTATGTAGACTTTTCGAAAATTAAATTTCCTTAGAAAATGATTAGGGAAACTTCTTTTGGGAAATTTCTCTTTAATTCAATAGTATTAGTATTTAATTAAAAAAAAAAGATTTATAAACAAATTCTGTAGTGCAATTATAATAAGTAATAGCTGTTTCGCTGTTTTTTAGGTCTTACATTTTATTTTAAATTGTCCCGACCACCGTATTAGGATGATGCCCTAATCATGACGAAGAAGAACCTGGATATTCAGGTATGGTCACTACACATTTCAAAAAAATCACCGAAAATTTTCGACTGTTCAAACTCGGGTATCCGGATAAATCGGCAATTGTCGAGCACTAATTATAACTGGTCAAGAGACGATGGACACTGTAACGCTTTCCGAAACGTTGAATAAATAACAAGGAAGCGCAACACGGCGTAATAAACCAAAAAGTAATCACGATAACGGCTGTGGTTATTTCTAGTGGATGCGATCCCGAAAGGAATTGGAAGATTTGGAAGACTTCTACCTCGGGCCTCCTGCCACGGAAGTCATCGATGTGTTAGTTTCGGACGTCAGAGTATCGACCAAATATTCGCATTTTATTGCATTGAAACAGTTTTGGAACTTTCAAATCCTCTCAAAAAGACTATATAAAACCATCGAGACCAAGTCTTAAACTGCTTACGGATGCAATTAACCATGGTCATGTACTTGTAACTCGGGCTGTATAGATTACCTTCACAGATTTCTATGAAAGTCGTGAGATTTGATTTCACACAAAAACGGATATTTTAATCAATTAAGGCTAGAATACAATTAAAACAGAATTTTATTTACAGTTTCTTTAAGATTAATCGAATTCAATGATTCCAACTCTTCATCTATCCAGTGGTCACTCGAATATTTAATCTAGAAAAAATATTAGAAAAAAAGTTGAAATGCACTAACTTAACTATAAATCAGAAACATAAACACCATACACGCCAACAACAAATTCTTTTAAACAAGTAGATTTTCAAGTGTAAAAAAAATGTAGGTCAAAAATATTGTGGATCGTCATCGCAAAAAGAGAAAATGGCTAACACCTAACATAATCATAAAATCAGAGCAAAGCAAATAGACAAGCTAAATATACCTACGCAATTGTGATACTACCTTTGGACAAAGAATCTCTGAACTTTTAGCCATAAAATTACATAACAAATTCCCGCCCAGTGTCAAACAAATTCAATAACTACGATCCCAAATAAATAAAATAAATAAATTTTGAGTTAAGAGAAGCCACGAATATAGGTAATAGGCGTAAAAATTGCTTTGCAAATGGAGTCCAGAAGTCACGATTTTAAGTCGCAAAAATGTTTTTTATTTATTTTGTGAATAATTTTGAAAGAAAGAATAGAGTTAATCAAAAGATTATTTATTTTAATGGACAAAGATAATTTTAGCCATAACATGTTGCCATATCTTAGCTATTTTTTTTTTTTAGTAGTTTATGCTTGTATTTTTATAAAGTAATTGACAATTTTATTATAATTCTACTCAATGGTAGGAAAAGCTTCAAATTATGCTAAGTATTTTTTTTTTGTATTTATAATGGAAAGTAAACCGATTCGTCGTAAAGATTAAATAGTGATTTAGCATCGCCTTACGGAACTATCAGAAAAAGAATTGACTAGTATGTTAAAAATATCGTCATAGAAGTAACCGTAAAAACCGGTGACCGGCCAACTCGGAATGAAACCAACTCAGAACCATCTCAGATAAGTCATTTAGAGTGATAAAAAAAAATATATAAAAAATTGGTTAAATAGGTTATGTTAGGTTAGGGTTATCGGCTAATTTAAAATTATTTTTTTCATAGATTTTAATGACTTTTCAAGGAGGTGTTGAGTTGACATTATTCCCAGTTGGCATGGAACCGTAAAAACCATACCCAAAACACGAAGTTGAATCTTGGAAGTCGTTGAAAACCTTCTATTCAAAACATCGTGCCCCTCAGCACAGGATCTACTAGTGAGGGGGACTAAGAACACATTATTACCCTTATTAATAAACGGGTTTCATTTTACAGATCTGATAAAAACATTTTTTCGTTAACAAAGTTCATGTTACCTGAGTTTTAAGTTTGCTAGTGGATGACACTCATGTGTCGAAGTCGGTAGCAAAAATTTAAAAATTTTAAGTAACGAATGTAAATAGAAAATAAAACTTTTCAAAACAAAATGATAAAAAACGGTAGTAGAAAAATTAAATAAATCGTAGTTACAAATAAAATTATTGTGTTATTTCAATATATAATATGTCAAACAACAAAGTTACTGCTTTCTACCAAAAAAAAAATGATAAAAAACAATTTATCCTAGATTAATTGTTCTTTATTAGTTGTGCTAAATTAAGTAGAGGTCCATCTCTTTTATATTAGGCACGCATATTTCACATATCTTCTTAAAACGTGAAAATTACATATTAAAAGTAAAAAGGGAAAAAATGAAAACCCACGAACAGGGAGTTCTGGCGTCATGCAATTTGCACAGATTTATCTGTCCGGAATTTCTAGCTCGTAAAGTAAATTTCTTTATGTATTATTTTTACAGTAAAAAAATAAGACATGACGCCGACGGTCGAATATTATTATTTTCATAGTTTAAGTATCTTGTGAAAATAAAATGATTTATATATTGTAAACACAAAACGTTGGGATGTTCGCCATGGTGATTGTGGCTTTGTGAGCCGTTTTGCACAATGGTGCTTAATCAGTGTCGCGTCTCTGTGTGTAGGAATCAGTTGGGACTCAATCCGTTATTTTGTTTACTGATTATCTGGCCGATATCTTGTACGTTATGCATTGCAAGGTGAAAATATTACTTATTATTCGTATTTTTATAGAGCTTTAATTGCGAAGCGGAAATAACACAAAGTTTTTATAAATCTGACAGTTCGTTAAAGACAAAAACTTGCACAATTGCAAAATACCTGAGTGGTACGGAATTTCAATATTATTTTTTGTATTGTGTTACAGTCAAAATCTCAAAACAGGTTGATTTTAAAAGTTAGGTTGGCTGCGTTGGCAGGGCCGTATTATCCATAAGGCAGTGCAGGCAACTGCCTAGGAGCCCCGCATCGGCCAGGGGCCCCTAGGGTAAAGGGAATCGTGCATTGCCTGAGGGCCCCGTGATCCAGCCCTGTGTGTTGGGATTCAATAAACTTGTTATTTAGTTTATCGTTTATATTTTTAGTTGATGTTTTGCGCATTAGGCATTAGGTACAACGTCAATATATACTTTTTTTCATGTCTACGGATATTTTATTAATATTTTTGCTCTTTTGTTATTTACGTTAATGTAAAAGCTTGAAAACTGGAAGATTTTAGGTTTTACCAAAAATGTTTGTAATGCCAGTGTAAAAGTAGGTACGAACACTAGTCTCAGCGAGACGTCGCACGTGACGTCACAGTTTCTTCTGTCTTTTTATTTTTCATGCAAGGCGTAATGGAGGGAAGAGGACGAGATTAATGTGAGCAGCGCGATCCGAGCCAAGAATTGTGGGAAAGGAACCGCAAGCGGCGTTTCGCGCCTTTCGTAGTTCGGATCGCAGGTTCACTCGCGTGTGTATACACAGCCTAAGTTAATTATTACAAGGTTAGGTAAGATTCCTAACATTTGTACAGTGGACGTCAAGGGTCGACAAAACTAGTAATTACTTCCATTTCGAACTTTTAAACCAACTATTTCACAAAATGTTAGGATTGTCCAGAAAAATAACCAATTTTAGGTTTTACAGCATCAACCTAATGCATTTGAAACATTGTACATACAAGTTGACTACTCGTTTCAAGGAAACACAAGGATTCGTATAGAATCGTAATTAATTAAGAAAACTTACGGTTTGTGATGTACATCGTCAGGGAAGGCATGATTAAGATAAAGTTCTTACCTGGAAAAGAAAAAGAAACCCAAATTAATACATATCTAAATATATCTACTTTAGTATCGCGATTTCTCGCCCATAAAGATCTCGAAGAAGATGACAGCAGAGAGCATAGATATATCACATATCACTCATGTAGACTGTTTGTTTTTCAAAGAAAAAGAAACACGCTACTCTACTAAATTCGTAGACAATACTCGGAACGTAGTTTCAAGCTGTGCTAAGCTCGACTTTCCAATCAAGCAGAGCTTATGACCAACTGATAAACCTGGCCTATGCCTCGTTGCACTGCATCTAGTTCAAGAATTGTAAGCAAAGAGCGAAAGCTATTTCACTTCAGAAAGAACTCGGCTTTCTGGCCCAAGTCAGACCTGCTGATTCCCTGTGACTATGAATCCATAAGCCACAAGCCGCAAGGCGCAATACAAGTGACCCAAAAGCAGCCATAATACGAGTCATGGCATGAGGTCACTTTTTTATACGACTTCTAAGAAAATGCGGGTCGTATTTTAGGCTTCAATATAAAATCAGAACAGTTATTCGTTTGTTTGTGTTTACCAGAAGTAGAATGTATTATGCTTTATTTATCGCGGAGGTGGATATTAACATAATGTGACTCGTAAGCATTGTATTTCTTCTAAGTTAATGGCATTTTTATGTGGTTTTTTTCATTGTCCCAGCCCACACCGCCCATTTCTTTTGAAAGAATAATATAAGCGTTTATATTTTTCGGATATTTTTTATTACAAAACACAGGTCTTTAAACGGGTACCTACGTAAAATTAATTATTATAACTTCGAGAGTCAAGACCAATGAAGAAAACAAAATCGAGTGTGTAATAATAATATTTTTATTACCAATGCAATGAATAAAATACGACTTAAAGGATTACAAAAAATGTGTCTGGTATTGACAAGTAGTGCAGATAGGTTTAGGTTTTAGATGACGAGAAGAAAATATGACAAAATAATTCTCAAGAGAAGTGAAATAACATCTAAAATACCTAACTCTAACTGAACGGGGGATAAAAATCGTATGTTTTTGTAAACCCGAACCTATCTACCAAATTTTATCAATATAAAAACGTCAACAAATATTTATCTCTGTCTTTCAGTCTTTAGACTTATATCTAAATTTGTAGAAAGAGATTGAGATCGAAATTCCCGACAAATTCCGAAGGTCAATCGGGTCTCGGAAATCTCCGGAGGATAGCATGATTCATGAAAAGGTGCAACCAACATTTCTTTTTTCACTCTTTGAATTTCAATCTAAGAAGTATTGAACATTGTCAACGGATATTGTACGTGACATACTTTTCGACATTATTTGGATATATAAATATGTATATAAGTACATACAAATCATTAAAGGTAAAATTTTTAGGTAACGCAACCAACCGCAACAAATTTCTTCGAAAGACGGTCTTGCGTTCGTACCTGCAACTAACTGTACAGGGCAGTTCCAATGAGAAATATTGATTATTCCCATACCAGCATTTTTAACTAATAACTCAATACCGATTTTATTTCATTCAAAATTTGCTTAAAATATATCCCCACATTCAAGTTAGCAATAAAAATGGTCAAACGCATGATGTTAAAAATATTAAAATTATATACTTTTTACAATACGGATAAAACAGAATAAGAATAGATTATTGGTTAGGTTAGGATATTTTCTTCTTTTTCATTACTTTCATTCAATATTCCGTTTTGTCACTGTTCTGTTATGTCATGGACCCAACGATTCACCTTCCCTGCGCGAGAAGCACGGTGTGTGAATAAAGAATAGGAGATTCGAACCATGACCACGATTAGGCGTGCATGCGCGCTGACCGCACGGTCATCAAACCGCCTGTAATTTGATGAATTCATCCCGATTCTTACTGCCTGTCATTCAAATAAATTAAAACGATTATAATATACCGAACGAAACAATGCAATTAACTCCTATGTTATTACTTTGTTCAGATAATAACTTCGAGAATTCTAGTGGGAACTGATGGCAAAAGATTTTATGGAAATATGTTATCTACTAACGGAATTATCCGTCTTGGCACTAATCTCTTCTGTTGTTACTCCGGTTATTAAATTTCTCGAGTAAAACCTCGATTACACTGAGCGAGTTTATAAGCTACTAGCCGGTAATTTTAAAAGCGGGTGAATCGGCGAGTGAGATTGTCATGATGACACACAAAACTGTCTACTCGCTCAGTAGCGACAGTAGCAGCTGAAATAACGACTCTCGCGCGAACCAATGCGGTCGACATTTTGTAAAAATTTGAGCTCGCAGCTAGCAGTAGCGAGAATTACGGCTCCCGCTCAAACTAATTCTGACAATTACGAAATCAGCTGTTGGTGGGCCGCCATCTTGGGCGAGTAGCGAGTAAAGTTGACCACTTCTCAACTTTTTTCATAGATTGTCCACAATCTGCTAATTAGCAAGTAATGCGATGACACTATCTGTTAATAGATCGTGAATTTCCGATAGAAGCGTGTAAACTCGCTCAGTGTCATCGAGACTTAAGATCAACTTGATAGTTCCATGGTTTTTTTTTTCTTCTTTTGAAGACTTCCGTGGTCGAGGGAAAAGGCTCTTGACTCGCAATCCGAAGGTCGTGGGATCGAATCACGGCGTGCTCAAATAAATTTTATTTGATTGATTTGTGTTATTTCACAATTAATTCATTCAAAATAATATATAGTATATTTTCGGCACGTTCTAGAGTGGAAGATGCTTTTAGTATCGCCCAAGTGTAAGACCACCATTCAGAATTGAAACGTTGCTTGAAATGGTTTTAGCCGTAATTGGTGACCAGATCTGAATAACCAGGTACTTCCCCACCTCCCTCTTCCCCAACTCTTTCCCCTCCCCACTACCTTCAGCATCACAACATACCACAATTGGGGATGCCATAGTCTCACTGGCTCCAGACAGGAGCAGCTGAAACTCTTGTGAAGTATCACAAAAATATATATCGCACAATAATCCAGACTTCTTCTGATTGTCCGAAGACAGGACTATGGCAATTGGGGTTTGTTGTGAGTCTGAAGAGAATGTGAAATGAAAGGAGACGAGGAGAGGAAGGGTGGGAATTCCCTGGCTAATCCGATTTGGTCACGAAATACGGCTAAAAGCCATTTCAAGTAATTCTACAGAATCTCGGTGGACTTTAACGAGTGCTATAGGTACTGTGAGTAATTTACTCGTATTACAGTGTCTATAGGTTCATGGGGTGATGGTGTCCAAGTTTGTTGGCAGATTCGTCTTGCCTCCAGCTGCGTGACGAACTGGATCCTTCGACCTCTCCTTCTCTCCCAACGCCTTGCACCACAGTGGGAGGGATGGATTCATACGTCACTCCTGGAAAGACTGACCCCCAGATCCCTTCCCACCCTTCATACCGTTTTTCCTTCCTAGAACTTCCTCTCCTTCCTTCTACTAAAATAGACCCTTAACTCAGCACCCCAAAGATGACATGCTACGTGAACTGCTAAACTTGCTCCCTAACTTTTAATCATTTAAAACATTATATTAAAAATAAATTCCCGCCCTCCCCTTCCCTCAAGGGGGGTGTTCTTCCACATTTTTGGTTGAACTCTGCATGCCATCATTTACACTGCCAATACTGCATGACCAATACACAAATTTCGTTATTTATTTGGTGCATTTCAATACTATTTTACCTTAATATAAATGTCAGTGCTAATTAAGATGAAGTTATATGTGAAATCCTATTTAGATGAATCTTTACGACGAATCTGTGTACATTACGAACTTCAAAAAATATGCTACGAATAAATTGAAGCTTTTACTACCTTTGCTATGTATTGCAATTACAATAAAATTATTAATTACATAACAAAAAATATAAGCGTGAACCCCAAAAAAAATAGTTTTTGCATGACTTAACTATGAAGCCCAATATAAGAAACAATTTTTAAAAAATACCCCTTTATGGCTAAGACTATTTTTGAGGTTTTGTATGTTCTAACTTTTTTTCATTCTTATAAAATTATGCATAAAAACACACCTTTTCGCTTACTTGTCTCGTGCAAATAAGATGCTCGATTTTAAATTTTGAAGTCGTGAGAATCGAAATATTTCTAGCGTTTATATTCCTCTAATATAAAAAGCAACTTTCTTTGTTTTCACAATTTAGGTACTTGATTTAGTACTTGATGATTTCCAGTATAGCCCCAGCTCTTAGATACGAAATCTTCTGACATAATAAACTAGTTAAATCAAAACAGGTTTAAATTTCTAGAGCACACTCGTCTTAGGCACGTGTTACAATGGTCCATTGTTCTAAAACATACCTAATTCACATCAAATTATAGTTTTAACACATCTAACTTGTTAAGAGTGAAATGTATTTTTATAAATTAATTGCTTCCGAATGAAGTCATATTGTTTTGTCTCGAACAACCGAGATGGTTTGAGAGATTTATTTCTCTCATTTTGCACAAATTATTTTTATCTCCGTACCTAGGAATTATTTATGTTTGTGGTTAATTTAATTAATTTATTTCTTAATTATATATTTTTCACGCGTTCAGATACACTTTGTATTTTATTGTGTTGGACCAGGTAATTTGCTCTGAAGGCTTTCTTGTGAATTCATACTTAGTTAGTCTAAGGTGTTTTTTAGGTGTTCTTTTTGGCTGGAAGAGGAGTGTTCATTATCGCAGTAATTTATTGTATGATTTTTTTTACATTAGATCCACACAGGAGGCCCTGTGGAAAATAATCAGGGCTTGTGTCTGGCCTATGAAGATGCTACGTGGAGGACCTTTTTAGTGAAAGGCAGGAGAGGAAGTTTTGGGAAGGAAAAAAGGTATGAGGGGTTGGTAAGAATCTAGGGGTCAGTGTGTCCAAGAGTGCCGGACGTATGAATCTATCCCTATAACTGTGGTGCAATACAATGTTTCGAGGCAAAAGATCTCCCCCAACCAGCCTCTCCCGATCCGGCCTGCCATGCAGTTGGTGGGTCGACGCATACTCCGTTAAGATCCGGACAAACCTCACCCCATGAACCCGGGCACCCCTGCTAAGTCACCAAAGGTAGCGAACCACTTGGGGTGACCTATGGCTGAAGTGTTGGTTATCCAATAAATGGTTCCCGGGGCGGGAACCCATACCCGCCAAAATAAAAATTAATTACAAAATTCAAATTGAGTGTCAAAAGGAATATTTATTCCATATCGAAACTATAGTATGATGAAGTTCCCACAATACCAAAACATTAACGTTATACTTTAAGAATACATATGGGATGGAATATACGTAATAACGTGTCTCAATACATTTTTTTATGTGAATTCTACAATATAGTTTCAAATGTTTGAAACAAACGAAACTTCAGCATTACGAATGTGTGAAACTGAGGTAAGAGAGGAGAGTAATAAGACGGGGCAGAGGAAGGTCGGAAAGTATCTGAATATTTAGATCTGGTCTCTAAATATGACTAAAATCATTTGAAGCAACGCAACGCTTCGGTTCCATAACAGTTGTTACGGCGATAGTTGGCCCCCGGCCTACTTATATACAACGTGCAGTCGGTTTAGGGAAATAAGGTATACCTACGTACTCGTACAGAGAGGATGTACCGCCAAATAACAAAAGTATAAAACATATTTCCTTTCAAATGCATCAAGAAAAAACTGCTCGTTTATAAATTGTATATATCAGCGTAAAATAGGCACTGTAATTAAATTAGTTTGATATCCATAACACCTTATCATTAGGTATTTTTGAAGTCGATTTTAGGATTGACATTGGTAAATCTGTATTTATTAAAATGAAAATATGTTTGCTTCTATCTATGCTATGCGTTGCTAAACCACTCATCCGATTGCGATGAAACTTTGGGGATTTGATGTGCGCATTGCCGCAATTCTTACTATACATAATAGTGAGTTCTGGCATCATGAAATAATGCGTTGCTAACGATTCATCCGATTGCGATGAAACTTTGGGAATTTGATGTGTGCCTGCCAGCGATGGTTTCTATATATACTGGCGAATCTGACATTATTATGTAATTTGTATAAAAAAATTGCAATAGGGGGCACGCGCGCTGATTGAAAACTGAATGT
The DNA here is from genome assembly GCA_936435175.1 of Glyphotaelius pellucidus. Classification (NCBI taxonomy): domain Eukaryota; kingdom Metazoa; phylum Arthropoda; class Insecta; order Trichoptera; family Limnephilidae; genus Glyphotaelius; species Glyphotaelius pellucidus. The sequence continues at coordinate 2,028,781 of OW386541.1, forward strand.
ACGGGGATTGAATGTATGGAATGCGGGAGGTGGGAGGGCAACCCGAGAGGGGGAGGGGAACTCGGGAGGGGGATTCGCAGGAGGGGGGAGGGGAACTCGGGGGGAGGGGTTCGCGGGACGGGAGAAGAGGTCGAGGGGAGTAGGGAGAGGGACGGCTGAGAAGTCGGAGTGGGAACGGAGAGGGGTAGGGGACGCGGGTGAGGAAGGGGAGGCGGGAAGGGAACAGGACGAACGGGAAAGGACACGCAGGGAAAAACAATTTATTTTTTAATATATTCCCGGCATAGCAACGCATGCCGGGAATTCGCTAGTAATACAGTATAAATTATAATTTTATGGTAATTATAATTCCGGATTGCCAACTTTTTTTTATAATTTCTACTTTTTACTATAATTTTTCCAATTTTTAGCATCATTTATACTTAAATCCATGTTCACACTAGACTCCATACTTCATAAATCATAACTTTTATCCATTGGTCACCATGAGACAGGCAGCCGCCTAGTATGATGATCTAATATTCTTTATGTAAGTGTCACTAATATGTTACATGTGTTCTATAAAATAAAAATAAAAAAAGGGGATCAAATGTCAGGTCATCAAAATTTCGATTCTGTGTGTTTGCCTTTTTTTTTTTTTTTAATTTATTTATTTATTTTATTTTATAAATCAACAAACAAATCCTGCTAAGCCAATTGCATTGGCTTGTCAGCAGGTGCTTATGGTTCAATTACAAATATATTTTAAAAGTTATAATTAACATCTGATTTCTACAGATTCAACATTTTTTTAATATATTTTTTCATAAATATTTAAATATTTTTTCATAAATATAAATTAGCAAAAGTTCTTATAAAAAATGATGTTTTTAACACAAGGTTGTTGATTCAGGGATAAATATCAAAATTTAAGATCCAGAGCTTCTATTAAGACCTTGCAGGTAGTTACACAACTAGTATGTAAGTCACGTGTATCTATATTTTATTATAATGTTTTTTTTAAATGTTGCTTTAAAGTGCAATTATATGTAAATATGCACGCAAAATAAAAATGAATTACCCTTTATTGTTTACGTGACAATTACGTTGTCTCCGGAAGAAGACTGTAGTAAGGATTAATTGTTTTCAGACATGAAACTCGTTAGCCTATACAAAGCAGGGGGCTTTTTTGCGACAAATAACGCAAACATCCAGATCAAGTGTCGGAACGCCTCACACCTGTAAACAACGATCACCTGCCGCATCAAGTCTGAAGAAATTGGACAAATTCTACGCCAATGCTTTCATAATAGATCATTATACATAAATAAACTGGACCACACTTACAATACTCGTTTTACGTTAAATGAAGGACTAATTGTACCTAAGCATTAAACAAATATGGACAAAGAATGCTGGACTACATGATACATAATTGCTTAAATATGTTACCTGCCGAAATTTAAAAATGTACAAATGGTAAAACAAATATTATGTTGAAGAATTGTCTCACAAAATAAATAATTTGTATTAGACTAACCAAAAAATTCTAAATGCATAATAAAGTAAAATAAGTTTATTTATATCCTCAAAGTAAAAGTACCCATCGACAAACTGCTTAAAAGTGGTTTATTGGGACTTTTCTTTTTTCTGTATAATATTTTATTTTTGCTGTCATATTGTATTACTTTGTATTTATAATGAATGAAAAAAAAGCAAATAAATAATCGAAATTAATGAAAATGATTCCGATAAATCATCTCTCCAAGAAGGCAAAAAATATCAATTTATTTATTAGATTTATCATAGAGGTTTGATTATCCGTATCCGCCTCCTAAAATAAGAAATGTTTGTGTAAAAATATAAACGAAGGCACTGGTAGGCGTAAATGAAATTTGCTGTAGTATGGATGAACGGTGTTGGCGACCATTTGGTGAGCGCTGTTTTAAACCAATCGTGTCCATGGCCCATCTCCCTTGTTTCTATTATCTGTGAGTGAAACATGCTTCCTAAATGACGTGTTATTTTGGTTATAGGTACATTGTGTATAATCTCAAATATTTTGTTGACCAACTGCGCAACGGAAAAAATTGCAGCGTTTTTACCGTTGAATTAATAAGGAATACTTATTTGGTTTTTAATTAGAGTGGGTATTTTTAATTGCACAAATCTTATACTTTACTGTTAAATTTTAGATAAAAAAATAACCATCGTTAAAATAAACATTCACTTATAGGTTTATAATTAATTTTTAGTTTAGCGTGGGATTTTATGCGCGATGTAATAAATTATAGATATTCCTAATTAATCGATTAAAAATGGCAAAACATTAAAAAACACATCGATAAACACAACTAAAATAAAAATCATGTTATTTTACGAGCTTTTTACAATGACCTGCAAAAGCCGTTAAAACTGGCCTGAAAAAAATAGAATAAAAATATAATTAGGATTTAATTACAAAGAAGAGATAAATATCGATCTTTTCATTAATCCACATTCCATAACATTCGAGATACAATCATAACTATATTTTTTGTTTGTGACAACGGTGAATCGGAAAGCCGCACCTTAAAATTTTAATTTTATTTGTTGTATATTGTCACTAATATAAAATTAAATCGTATGCGTGGGCAGACGTCACCATAAAAATATATCTCAAGCAAATATTTAAATAACAAGACGTATGCTCTACACGTCATATTATTTAAATATTTGAATGATTATTATTATCTATCGGCTCGCCAATTGTGCAAAGTATGATTTTTATTTATTAATTTACAGAAGTTTAACTTTAAATTATAATATGGTGGGCGGGTAGATCTGATAGTTCAGCGTCAAGCGTTAAAAGGGGGAAAAATATTTATTTGAAGATATTTTTAACAATCTTCCTATGGATATAAGAGCAGAGAATTTTTATTTTAAAGTATTTGAATTTCAATTTTGTTTCCTTGAATGAATGAATGAAGAGAGCTCAAGACGAGACAGGAACAGTCGGTAAGAAGATTCAAGAAGAGACAAAATGAGCCTAGAGACAAGAAGAGATGAAAACATCCAAGAAGAAGCAAGAAGAGTCAATTATAGAAAAGAAGAGACCATATAAGAAAAGAAGTGGCAAGAAGAACTGAGCAGAGACAGGAAGATTAAAGAAGAGGCAAGAAGAGATAAGAAGGGATGTAACGACCCCAGAAGACACAAGAAGAAGCAAGAAAAGACAACATACCAGAAGAGCCAAGAAGAGGCTAAAGATCCAAGAAGAAGCGTGAAGATCCCAAAAGGGACAAGAAGACACAACAAGACGCAAAAAGAGATCAGAAGAGCCAAGAAGAGGCTAAATATCTGAAAAGAAGCGTGAAGATCCCAGAAGGGACAAGAAGACACAACAAGACGCAAGAAGAGACAAGAAAAGCCAAAAAGCGGCAAGAAGAGCCGAGAAGAGTCGAGAAGATACACGAAGAGATAAGAAGAAACAAGAAGAGACAAGAAGGAATAAGAAGAGACAAGTGACAAAGAGTCGAGAATTTCCGAGAAGATCCAAGAAGAGGTAAAATGAGTCAAAAGCAGCCAGAAGTAGACAAGAAGATCCAAGAAGAGGCAAGAAGAATGAAGATATAAAAAAGGAGGGAAAAATAAAGCTCAATTCATTCATTTATCCATCCTAAATTCCAATATGGGCTCATTGGGTTGCCATGTATACCGATCGAAACTCCAACCTCCTTTCCATCCTCAGAGCACGTGTTCCAAGTCCTAACAAATCGGTGCATCCTGGTGTACCGGTCACATCGCGACAGGAGTGCTCCTGGCTGTGTGCGGTATTGAATGAATTAGTGAAGCGGAATCTTGGAGGAGGAAATTAACCACTTCCCGACACCGCGCTGAAGTTCTGCAAATAGATTCGTTGTCGATGACAATGCATTCTATCAAGTTTTGGTGCCACTCATGCACAAGCATTTTTCTGAAATTGCTCGCGCTTATGTTCGTGAATGTATAAGCAGCATAAGGAATGCAGGCGCCTATCTAAATACAACATCTCCGTCTTCTCTAGCGTTTAGTACTTTTAAGCAGTCAACTTTCAAGTCGGAAGTCGGGTGTTCGATTCTCCGCTCAAAAATCACATGATTTAAAAATATATATTTATGGTCCTGAGAGTTTGTATGTTATAATATTAGTTGTTGGTTGGTTGTTATTTGATCATACATAAGTAACATTGAAAAATGCAATATACTTACTCCCCTTTTCAAAAAAATTAAGAAACCTGATTCATTTGCTTTTTCACAAATGTCTAGTTTCTTGAATATATTGAGATTTGAATGGTTTATGTAGACATAGATTAACGTTTAATTTTGTCAAGCTAAGTCACGGAGTCACATTATAAATTAAAATATATCTAGTACCTGCCTGGATATATATTATGACACCAGCCTGAAACGTCTAATATAACATGTACCGAATAAATACATCAGGTATATTAAATTTTAACGATTTCATGCTCATATTCAGTTTATGTAATAATTTGAGTTTAACACTCGCGAACTCATAACTACAGGTGATCCAAGAATAATGATTACCTTCGTACAGTAAGGTTAACACTAAAGTAGTATTCTTAGGGACCCAGGAACTAGTATCGGGTATGGGTATTGGGTACTTCTGCCATAGTCAACAGTGCAAGGAGAGGACGTTCCCACAGACCAGCCCTAGCCGCAGTCACCGCAGGGCACAGGCCGGACGATAAATTGTCAAAAAGTGTTAAATAAATTTAACTTTAACGTCGTTGTTAACAGCCAGCCGTGTGTCTAGGAGACGGTGACCATATGGGGACGGTCCTAACGTGGGAATCAATAAAATGAGAATAATAGGAGGAGAGATGGAGTCAAAATGTGAATCTATGAGTGCAACGTAGATAAAGTGTGCAATGTTGACAAATACTTATAAACGGGTTTTAAATTTTACACAACTGTTAAACAACCATTAATCATACATTAATTATTGTTGTTTATCATTTTTGAGGTAGAATTGCCACATAGATAATATTCGTAGGTTTCAACACAATGATGACATAAATATGGAGAACAATTTATCTAATATATGTAGTTACGAGTGCATGGTGGATAGAGTTAGTAGGTTCTAGATTCTAGATCAAAATGGATGTAATACAAACGCAAAATCGACTGAATATAAAGCTTCAAATGCAATTTTTTTATATTATAAGAAGGCAGTTAGAAGTGCAACAAAGATGATATGTGTACTAAATCGATGCACTATACGGATAATTGCAAAAATAGTCAAATTCCGTAGAATCTAGTGCGAGATCTTGGGAGAATGTAGATAGTTTCGAGATAAATGAAGGCTATAGTTCAAATATATATATTTTTCTTTACATTAGTCCATCTAAGGGGGTGTTATTTAGAGGGTCTTTTTGTGGAAATGAGAGATGAAGTTCTGGGAAGGAAAGAGGTGGGCAGGAAATTGGGGATCAGGGTGCCCAGAAGGGACTGACGTATCTACTTGTCCATCCCTCCAACTACGGTCGAGAGAGTCCGGCTGGAGAGGTCAAAATGCCTCCCTTCGTAGACTTGCCTACATACGTTGCAAATAATGTGTAATCGTATTGTGTAGTCTCGTTATTTAGGTAGTTTTCCAACAATAGGTAAATATTGTTATTTATGAATTATTTGGTTTTTCGTAGAATTTCCAAGCTTAACAATCACTTCATTAACAGCACTGTTTACATGTTACATATTAATATAACGGCTGTTGTTTAGTATTGAAATAGCTTTGGGACTAATCCGTAGGTATAACCCAAGGCCCCGTTCAATCAATTGTCATCTTCGATTGTTCCTTTCCTTATAAAGCCCTACTTGGGAATCAGAAGAAAGAAAAGGATGACTAAAATCCTACCTACCGATGCCAGTTAAAAAAATGATTTGCTCAATAATTTTGAAGTACCCATATTAATCAGTTGAAATATTGTTGCGATCGTGATCACACTAATTATTGAATCTCTCGTAAAATCGCTTTCATCCACGTTTTATATGATAATTTTTTAATGGTGTAATTGTGCAAAGTGACCAGTGGATGCAGGAGCAAATTGCTACATTTGAAAATAGGACTTTCTCCTGTCTCTCTTTTCGAAAAACGTTAATCGAAAGTTGAGTATTCTACAAATCGGCTGTTTTTTTTCCTCTCATAAGGAATCGGTCCTGCAACCTTCGCAAATATAGCTGGCCGTCAAGAAGTAGAATCATTACACAATGAAGGTCACATGTACAGAAAAAAAACGATTTCTTAACTTATTTACATTCTTCCCACGTTATTGAGAAGTGTGGTCACCCTAACAAAGACATTGTCGTCTCGCCGGAGAGTGAATAAAAAACTTATTTATTGTTAGAGCAATCTTTATCTGATTGTAATAGACAGATGCGAGAAATCATTAGCTCTCCTACGCCCCGCCCGGACACCGAGACACCTGGACACCGCGACACCGCGACACCGCGATACCACGACACCGCGACACCACAACACAACGACACCGCTGGGCCAATGCTAATTAACTTTTCCGGTGACAATCCGGCCATTTATGATATATGATGTTCTGCTCTGAGGTGAGGGAATGATGATTTAAATTACAGTTACCAGGGTAATAAATAAGTTAGTCTGACGATTTTTTTAAGTGAAACTTCTTTAGCGTCGTTGGTGATTTGAAATTCGGATGAAACGGAAATGCGTCACAACTCAGTTCTACACAAATCCTCGGTTCTAATATAATGCGGTTAATTCGCACATCGGCGCGTGCCCCCCATAGCTCAGTGGGCAAGGTGCTTGAAAGGTCTCAGCGGCCATCAAGACGGACATAAAGCGAACGGAGGTTCGAATCATACGAAATCCAAAAAAAACATTTTTATTTTGTGAAATCAATATTCAATCTTCAAACCACTTTAAAATTAATAGGCAAAAGAAAAGAAAGCGATATCTAGCGACTTTCTAGTTTCACTTCTACCGTGTGTGAATTACACACTCTGATTTTTTTAACTGCATTTTTATAATAAGTTGATTCTAAATAAGCCTAGGACGCCAAACTTCTTGCCACCGACTGTTGGGATCGCTTTTTTAATTTTTTAAATAGGCAATTCACCATATAAAGAGTTGGGATCGCTTAAATAGCACATATTATCTAGGTGATTTGCTCTGAAGAAACTTTTCAGATAAACTGAAATTAAAAATAGCTAGTTACTTACAGCACTAGTTTAGTTTTCCGACTTTGCCCGTGATTTGTAAATTTGTTTATATTATTGTAAAATTTCCTTAAGTTTCACTGAAAAAAATCTATGAAATAAGATAAAAAAGCTAAAACGAAGTCTTTCCGATCCTGCATATTTAAGATTTAGAAATTATTTTTAAAACCATTCCTCATTCAACAGTTGACCTTAAATATGTAATAAATAATTGTATATTTAAAAAAAATTAATGCTACTTAGAAACTTCATAGCCTATTAGGAAATTACTTTATGAGCTGAAAATAGTTAATTTATTAATAATAATAATTTGGATAATTTGTAGAGCGCCGTTTTTATGATAAATCACTTAAAGGGCGCCGAGTTGCTGATTGCTTTACGATGTACTTAAATTTACATAGAGTCATTTCTGTTTGTCAAATAAACTGTTTTAAACGATTTTGCTAAAAATACATAGTCGGGTTGTTTCTTCAACCGTTAACGACTATATATATCGCACCCATTCCGACCGTGTAACGCCGGGCTTTCGCCATTCGCGCCAGCCTAGGTGTCGATACTAAGTCTATAATAGGTCATGCAACTTATTATGAAAAGCGGAATTCCTCGCAACAAATAACTATGACAGGCGTGTGAAAAGTGTCGATTATCTTGTTGCTGTGGATTATATAAAACAAATTTTCTATTGTTAATGTTTTCTGGTGACCAGTCAGAAGTAGATTAAAATATTTTATGAACTTATATCCATTTATCTGTATAAAAAAACAAATCTTGATATAAATTGGCTTGCCTAGATGATGCAATAGCAGATAACAGGTTGTAAATGTTTATTTTTATTTGCTTAAAAAAATTATATTCCTACCATTTCAGATAATTGCTTTGTGCCTTTATGGTTATTCTTTCAAAAATAAAAGAAATTCACCAAGCAAAACCCCACTTTATTTAGAGTATTTTCCAATCGGTTTGAATGATTTAATTTATTTTTAAGTTTTCACCGCATTTGGGTTTATGCAATAAAATCCTCATTTAAAATAAAATCTCAAAACATAACATTTTTTTAATGAATGCCTAACTGCCTACTAAAATTGAAATTTATTATTTCGAGCTAATACGACAAAGGAAATCGACTGATTAAGTTTTGTTGTGTATTTTAATGAGATAAGTCTGGAGTGATGGGACTATGGCATCCGTAATCGGGGTAATTTGTGAGACATAAGAGGTAATGGAGAGGAAAAGGAAATGGGGACAAAGAAGGTAGAAAAATGCCTGGATATTCAGATCTGGTCACAACACACTACTAAAATCATTTCAAGTAACGTTTTGATTCTGAATGGTGGCCTTTCACCTAGGCGATACTGAGAGTAGCTTCCACTCCGTTTATCGAATACTGATGGAAAAGTCTGAAACTGCTTTCATTGTGGCAGAATGGCAGTTGCCAAAAACATATACCTATTTCTTAATTTTTATCGAATACTTTCGAAAAGTATTATGAAGAAGTATAAACGCTAGAAATATTTCGATTCTCACACCTTTAAAATGTAAAATCGAACGTCTTATTTGCACGAAGCAAGTATGCGCCAAAGTGGTTTTCATTTATTTTGGGGATAATTTTATAAGAATAAAAAAAAAATAGATCTTACAAAACGTCAAATATAGCTCTAGCCAAAGCGGGGTATTTAAAAAAAATGTTTCTTATATTATTTCATAGTTAAGTCATGAAAAAACATTTTTTTAGAAGTTTACGCTTAAATTTTTGTTACGTAAATAAAATAATTTTATTGTAATTCCAATGCATAGAAAAGCTAGTAAAAGCTTCAATTTATCCGTAGCATATTTTTGATGTTCATAATGTAAACCGATTCGTCGTAAAGATTAATCTAAATAGGATTTGACGCTACATATAGCATCTTCTTAAGGTTATTTATATCTACCATTTTTACCATCTTGTTACCATTTTTAAATATAATTAAAATACCTGAATGCTAAATAGTACCTAACTAGTAACTTGTAATACCAAGAAGGAATACAAAGCAACACGAACAGTCCCAAGTTTTAACAAGGAGTAGTAGAACAGAGGGTAGAAGAATACAAGTAATAATTATTATAAACAGGCATTGCGAGAAGTGCATTCAATTAGATTTAACAAATCGCGAAATACGAAACGAACACGTATTAACAACGCGTGACCTCTCCGGCATTCCCCTCGTTCGAGTTCTGGCTATAGTGGGTATGTTCGGGACGGAAACAATATAGCGGTATGTATGCATTGTGTAGTTGTTTCTCGAATAAGGTGAAGTAGGATTTCAGTGAGTAAGTTAGTTAAGGAGGAATAGTAACAGTACCGACGGTTTTAAGTTAAAATCAGTAAAAAGACAATTAAAAATTGTACACAGGTTGTCTAAGAATTTTAAAGCACTAGGAAATACACAAAAAAATCATCAAATTTAATTTTAAAGTTATTTTTTTAAGTTCTTAAGGTTCTTTTTCAGTTTTTTACTGAGCTTGAAAATTAACTTTGAAATTTTATTAATTGTTCAAATTCTGTGAAACAACTGTCAGTCATGTTGTTTTTAGACTTCGTTTTACTAATTTTATTTTTGGTATAACTAAATGAGTAAAATCTCGAATAGTAAAATTTAATCATTTAGTTTTTTCAAAAATAAAAATATTCATCCTAGATTTGTAGAAATAGTCAACGGAAGCGTCACACATTAAATAAAAATTAATATATTTATCCAAGACACTATCTAGATTGAATTTAGTTCGTGAAAATATTCAATCATACATAATGATTACAGCCAATAAAAATAAGCGTTAAAAAAGACGTAAGTTGATATGGTTTAATTAACTCAGTGGTCAGAGCACTTCCCCGGCAAGGAAAAGATCCTGGGTCAATTCCTAGATGCGATTGAATCTTTTTTCTGTCTTTTCTGTCTCACATTTTTCAATTGAAAGTCGTTAATATTGTCTTCAGTGATTAATTTGTAGAATTCGATAATGCACTCATCCGAAATAAATAACTCTTTTTTCTATTTCTTAACTACGTAACAATTTAAAGACATTTTGTTTCAAAGTGTTTTATTTTCCATGTACATTTCTTACTTAAATTTTAATTTATCTGCTAACGGTTTCGACACAGTATAGAAATGGTGGGGAAACCGGTAACAGATAAATTAAAATTTAAGTAACAAACGTACATGGAAATTAAAACTCTTCAAAATAAATAACTCAATCATATCTAAAAATTGAGTAATCAAACATATTGATAAAAAAATTATTTTTGTAGCATTTTCTCGACTTCATTTATCCATCGTCTGATCCTAATTCGAAGGTATTCCCTTTCCGTCGCCATCGCAGTTGAAAAATCGTACCTAATGAGAAGTTGGAAATAATTATTGCATTCGGCATTGTTTGTCTGGTATTGATTCAAACGGCTACATTGTATATACGGCCTTACATTTGCATTGTGCATGCTAATTTGGTTGTCCTTTGAGATACAGGATCCAGCGGAGCTACCTACCTATTATTTGTGCCGATTGCGTATCGCGACTTGAGAGAACGGACCTTATTATTGGAAATGGCAATTCTAGCTAATTATTTTAGTGGATAATAAAAAGATTCTTGACGTGAACAATATTTAGATTTAACGTCTCGACATAAAGAATAGATTGTTAATCCATGTAGTCATGGTGTTTAATCTAACATTCCAACAACAATACTTGTCAAGTGTATTGATCATAAATGTTAACTTTCGTAGAAGTCGGTTGTGGAAATATGCAATTCGATATAATTATTTGTGTTTTTGTTTTTTTTTTTTATATTTTTTTTATCTCATTGTATACTCACTGTACGATGTATCGCTTTACATCAAATACCTGTAACGAGCGGAAATATTGCTTGATGTAACTTTAGCGTACACACGTCACAAATCCATTATGAAACGGAAAAGACAAAAAATTACAGATGCTTTCGTGTAATCTACGGCCATGCGTCCCCGGGAAATTTGAATAACAGGTATTTTACAGGAATTCGGTCATCACGCATTCTTAGGAAGATACTAAGTGCGATTCCAGAGGGTAGACGTCCAGTGGGCCGCCCCAGACACAGTTAGGCGAGGCAATTCCAGAAACTGTGTGAGGAGAGGATGGGACTGCCATGGACGGAGGCCGAAGACTCAGCACAGGACAGGGACGTATGGAGGAGCCTTGTCGATGCAATGGGTCCCCGACCCGAATAGGATAAGGGGATGAAGATGATGATTACGGTGAGGTATTTTACCAAACTGTTGCTGTCACTGTCGCTTTTACCCCCCCCCCCGCTCCACAGAATACTGAGCGAAAGGGACAACAGCACTTCAGACTGATAATACCTAAATAAAGACGTCGAAAACTAGGTTTTGTATTCTCATTTTTCTCCTCCAAAGCTGTACCGTTTTTTAAGATTTTTTACTAACTGCATTAGAAGAATATATTCTATATCTGTACGTATAACTTTTACAGTAACTCACGTTGTCTAGTTTGTGTACTGAACGTCTGTCAGTGAAATTCAAACCAGGCAATTTTAACGATTTTTGGAGGGTCCTAACTCCTGTAAGAAGTGGCTTATCAAAAAAGCAAAACAGTAAAAACTAAAAAACTATTTTACACTAAAAAAACATTTGCATTAGTGTCAAAATCCAGAGAGGAAATTGGGGAATACGTTTGCATGAAAAAAGCGTCGCCCGGTTAAGAGGGAATAACCAGACATAACCGAAAATATGTCATTTTTAAATAAAATTATAGAGGTTTTGACATTGATTTCGAAAGATAGTTCTTTTATCTTTTTTTTTTTTTTTTTACATTAACTCCACACAGGAGGCCCTGAGGAAAAAATAATTTCCCTCAGGGCCTATGTCATCTTTGAGGATGCTGTGTGGAGGGTGTTTTTGAGGAGAGGAAGGAGTGAACATGGGTCTTGAAGAGACCCATATTGTAGGAGGGAGGAAACACAGAGGCCGGCAAATCGTTCCACAGCCGAGCTGTTGAACTCAAGAACGAGTCGTAGAAACGACCCGTTCTCATGTGACTAATGTCAACCGTGTACAAATGTTGAGCGCGCGTTTGGCGTGTTTCCCGACTATGCACCGGTGCCGAGGGGATCAATGACGCTAGTTCCTCGGAGCATCTTCCATTGTAAAACCGGTAGAACAAGGACAGCATTCCCACCTGGCGCCTGTGCTCTAAAGATTGCAATCCGTTAGTTAAATTAGGAGAATCTATCAAACGGACCGCCCGTTTCTGCACAGAGTCAAGGGTTTTTTTCAGGTATTTTGGGGCTCCAGACCAGAGGTGGCTGCCAAATTCAACCGTGGGGCGCACTTGCGATTTGTACAGGGCTAGCAGTTGTGTAAAGTAAAGTCATGTTTTAAATTTTGAGAAAATATGTTTATTTTTAGTATAATAAGGTTATACCGTAGGTCGTTGAAAGATTTGTTAAATTTTCATAAAAATTTTTGTGTTATGCAACATATATTTCTAACAGTATAATCATGTAGTGAAATAAATCAATAAATTATCTGGGAAAGCTACTTTTACAGAATTTAAATTTAAGTTCAAATAAAATCTTAAAAAAATAGATCCGCGCACTTGTTTTGTGACGATATTACGTCAGTTTGTCTACTGTATTTACGGTCTTTCTAACATATTAAAAAAATTGCATTTTTTGCTTAGACATATGAAAAATAATAAATTCTTAAAATCAAAAGATAATTATAAAAAGTCCGTAATTTTAATAGTTTTATCATCACGCGTTTGAGCATTTTTGAATGTAGGTATATATCAAAGTAAATTTTGATTGCAATAAGGTCGATATTGAGTGATTATTTAAAAATGCTGATTTGGAGAATAATTAATCTTTCTCATCGGAACTCCCCTGTATAGTTGAAAGGGTACGATAGCAAGATAATCTTTCGAAGAAATTTAAATTCTCACTCAATTAATTTTTTTCTTCTCCAATGGCAATTATCCGTATGAAAATAATGATCGTGTAAAGAAGAGATTTTTCATACGGGTGAATAGTTTCCATATGGGGCTAGGTATGAAAAAAGCTTCGTGTTAAACACCCAATAGTCCCACAAACTCCTAGCAGTTGAGAGCCTTGCTCGCTAATCACATAAAAACTTTTATACTGTTTCCTATCGTGTATAAGTGTTACGATCTTCACTATAGTTCTCGGAACGGGCTGTTGAGGGAGCAGGGAGCAGGGAGCAGGGAGCAGGGAGCAGGTACCAGGAGCAGGTACCGGGAGCAGATAGGGGCGAGGAGGTGCCGGCAGTTGCACGTAGAGCAAATGCAGGAACAAGAGAATGCAATCTAATGTTTGGACATCTCACGATGTGGTCCCGCCGCGGCCGCCTCCTTATAATGCACGTGTATAATACACGATGTTTAAGTATCGCCTTGCTGAGATTATCGTGCGGTAAATGCCACAGCTGGATTATATTTTTGTGAGGATAACGAAATAACGTGATTTTGATAAAAGTAATATGTTTGTTTTCCAAGCCAGAGTTAGTCAGAATTCTGTTTCCAGAACGCCGCATTTCCATAAGTTTTAGGGGGTATTATAGTCTAGGAAAAAAATAGATATAGTTTAGATATTCAAGAATATCTCCTTAAAAGGATTTTCTAAATTAAAATTATTTTAAAAGTTATAGCCATTTTAGTGTCGTGGCAATGGACGTAATCTAACAAAACTTTAAACGCCTTTTTCTCGAACTACTTTTTTCGAAACTTTTGACACAAAATCTCAAGTTCTAATAAACCGATTTTCTTGAAATCTGGCATTAATTTTCTTTATACATACCTTTATGATAGGAACCAACAAAAAATTAAAATTCATAATTTTTATTTTTTTTTAAATTCGGAAAACTTGAAAAATAACTGAAAAACATTTTTTTGGGTAGCCGCCATTTTGCGAGAATTTTTTTTTCATTTTTCTTGGTTCCTACCATAATGACATTTGTACTGATAAAGAATCTAATTTATTTTTTATTTTTCAGATAACCAGAATGGTGAAAATCGTGACAAGATGGACACGTTCCTTTTTTTCCACCTCTACTTCAACAGCGTGTAACTTCGTGAAATATCTATATATTTTTAGAATTTTTTTGAAAATTCTTAAAATATAAATAAATAAATTATAAAAAAAAGTAAACTTAAAATATTAATGTTTGTTCCATCAACCGTCAAAAAACACCCGAAATCGGGCTTCTAGACTAGAATACCTCCTTAAATGTGACTAAAATATTTAATTATTTAAATTTATTTAGTCTCTAATAATTATTGTAAAATAACTTTGAAAACCACTTTATTGTATATATCGATCATCCAGTTGATTAGGCCGATGTCTCCAAATATTAAGTTTTGAGATGATGAGGAAAGCGATACTCAGATGCTCAACATAAACAAAATATTATTTACACGTGTCTGTGTTTTACATCATATCAAGTCCTGGTGTATCAGTATAACATTTATAAATATCCTACTAGTGAACCAGAAAACATCATTTTGTTTAATTCACTACAAATTTTTCTGCACTATAATTTTATTGCGGTGTTTACGCGTAATCTGAGTATTGTAACAGATAGAGATTTTAATTTTACATTATGTCATTTATTATACTAATTCGCATAATGTTATGTTAATTGTAAAATGATCAAATTAAGGGTCAGTAAGATAGGAAATGGACCGGAATGAACAACAGGGTGATTTTAATTAAAAAAAAATAGTTTAATGATTTTTTTATATCCGATTTAAAAAAAATAACAAGTGTGTTTTTCGGTTTTATACAATCACGTTAAACTGCAATAAAACTATGAGCATTAAGATGAAGCTATACGTAAAATCCTTTATAAATTCTATTTAGATTCATCTTTACGACGAATCGGTTTACAGTATGAACACCAAAAAATATGCTACGGATAATTTGAAGCTTTTACTAGCTTTTCTATGTATTTTTTTTTTTACATGAGCTCCACACAGGAGGCCCCAAGGAAAATAATTTCCCTCAGGGCCTATGTCATCTTTGGGGATGCTGTGTGAAGGGTTTTTTAAGGAAATGAAGGGAAAGAGAGTTCTGGGAAGGAAAAGGGTTTAAGGGGTGGGTAGGAATCTGGGGTTCAGTGTGTCCTGGTTATCCGCCTCCAAGACCTAGACAAACCTCACCCCATGAACCCGGGCACCCCTGCTAAATCACCAAACGTAGCGAACCACTTGGGGTGACCTATGGCAGAGGTGTTGGTTATCCGATAAAGGTTCCCGGGGCGGCGGTACCCATTCCCGCCTCCCAAATTGTAAATTGTATTGGAATTACAATAAAATTATTATTATTTACATAACAAAAAATATAAGCTTCAAACACTAAAAAAAATGTTTTTGCAAGACTTAACTATGAAATAATATAAGAAACAATTTTAAAAAAAATACCCCTTTATGGCTAAGACTATTTTTGAAGTTTTGTATGTTCTAACTTTTGTCATTCTTATAAAATTATGCACAAAAAAAATAAAAACCACTTTGTCGCTTACTTGCATCGTGCAAATACGACGCGCGATTTTAAATTGTGGCGTGAGAATCGAAATATTTCTAGCGTTTATATTCCTCTTAACACACGGATTGTTGCAATAATAACACAATATTAAAACGGTTTTAACCAAGCATCAATTTATTGAAAAAAATAAATTTCCAACTAAAGCTGATCTGGCCTAAAATTCCATGTAGATAATTTTATCTTTTCCTGTGACCATACTTTGGTGCATTTGAACTGGTCCCGTTTCAACTGGCAATAAAAGTATTCTTTAATGTTGTGGTTTCATAAAAATGAAGCCATAACACGATCGCGTACACGTTATGAGTATAATAAATTCATATTATTTTCCCCGACCTTTTCTTTATAAAATGTATATCGCTCCATCTGAGGTATATTATTTATCCCTACGGTGATAATTGGCCGGAGGGGTTTATTTGCTGACAATACTTGCGACCAGAGCACAGTGATCCAATTTGCAATTGATCTGACCAACAATATTATTGAAAAAAAAATTGAGGTGTTAATTTTGATCTTAAAATAATGATAATTTGCTTGGTTCCTACCGGGGTGTAACCATTTCTCTGCTGGAAAACTATTTGAAATTTGGAACAATGTACGAAAGAGGTGAAAATTCTGGTGAGATTGTTTTGAAAATTTTGTTTTGAAAAATAGAAGAATTCGGACTACCTTTGAAGCAAGTTGTTGATGTTGTTCGTGTATAGTGTAATCTCGTTTTCAACCTCTCAGGCCTCGGGCCTATTTTGCCGAAAGGACAAAATATTTCCGCTTTGCAATAAAATCCAAATAAATGGAATATTTTTAAAGCATTTGATAACTTTTTTTTTTTTTTTACATGAGCTCCACACAGGAGGCCCTGGGGAAAATAATTTCCCACAGGGCCTATGTCATCTTTGGGGATGCTGTTTGGAGGTTTTTTTTAAGGAAGTTTAAGGGTTTTAAGGTTTAAGGAAAGGAGTTTAAGGGGTGGGTAGGAAGGAAAGGGGTTTAAGGGGTGGGTAGGAAGGAAAGGGGTTTAAGGGGTGGGTAGGAATCTGGGGTTCAGTGTGTCCTGGTCATCCACCTTCGAGACCTAGACAAACTTCACCCCATGAACCCGGGCCCCCTGCTAAATCACCAAACGTAGCGAACCACTAAAAACTGATTTTGAAAGATAATAAAATATGCTTACAAATGTTACAATTCAATAAACGTTTAATTTAATAGATGTAATTTTTTTAATGCAAACATAAAAAAGTTTTAAAAATGGCTAACCTTACCTTTACATAAGTAAAATATCTTACGAAAAAAATGCGCACTTTTTAAGTCTATCTAGTGTTATGTTATAAAGAATATAACACTAGAATTGCCTTCCGTACAAATTTGCATTTGATTTTAGGCCATTTAGCAGAAGTTCTGTCCTTTTCACACTCGCCTGAAATGTACATCGCAATTTCTTTTGAATTTCGTAACATGGTGAAACACAGTTTTGTATGGAAATGAAGGCCGAAATTGGGTCTACAATTGAATCACGAAACACGCCCAAAAGACACTGCCTGTGCTTTTTCTGTGTACCTAGATCAAGCAGCATATTTGCGATGCAGCAATTTTTGGTTTTGACGTGTTTCTTTTTCCATACATATTTTTGATTTTATTTTTCCATCTTTCTATCAATATTGAATGATCTTAATATGATCGGAACGTTGTGACGTTTAATTTTGACCACCTAAAGTTAAGATTCGCGCCTTTGTGCCTTGAGTAGTAAGAAGAATAAGCAGGTAAGAAAGAAGCACAGGCAGTGCTGGTCCAGCTAGTAATGAGACAAGTGTACCAACATGGCTCCAGAATCCAGCGTTATGGCTTCCTTATTGCAGTAGAACGCGCAAGATGCCTCATTATTGACTTTTACAGAGAGGCAAAAAAGTTAATGGCCGCAGGTAACTGGTGACAGGCATATTCTCACGTCAGTGCGCTCTGATCAATTTGACAGAAAACGGATAATTCAATTTAATGATTATATTGAAAAAGAGCTTCGTCAACTAACAGCGAGTAACTTCATCGGTAGATTTAATGAGGATATCGTGTAGTGTCACAATACAATACAATGCTACTTACCAGGGGCGTGCGGAATTTAATGGAATCCCGAAAATTCATCGTTCACAAATCACCGCGGAAAATCCTATGGACATTTACCTTGAAGAAAATTGTTTGTCATTATTATTTGGAAGTTCGCTTTTTTACTGAAATAATTTAGTATACAAATAGTATAGTAGGTACCTACCTACCTATGAAAAGTAAATGATATAATAGTCTTGACTTTATTGTTATGCAAACAGCCCTTAAATTCAGAAATTTTATTTTATCTATTGTGTGCAGTGAAATGTGTACGAAGATTGGTCCCGGCGGTGAATGTTCGGCGGTGATTTTGCCACGAATTGCTTGCGGTGGATCCTAGTGGTGGATCCTGTGGTGGACCTAGTAGTAAGTTTCAGGGCGGTGAATGTTTCCATGAACTACGAGTATTTTTAAAAGGCCCTCTTCTTATCTTCCTTTCTTATTTTTATCTTGGTTTCCGGCAAGAACTACCTCGAGTCACTTATTAGGTTTGGGTAGAGACAATTTTCCGTAGCATTGTGGTTTACCCACCTGCCGTAATAGTTCTTTTGATTTGCCAGACCGAATAGATTTTTTGTTAATATTTTTCCAGTAAAAAGTTTTTTCATTCATTTTTTACCAGGTTAAAAAAGTTAAGGAATTCACACAATACTTTTATTGAATTAATTGAAAAAATCGCTTTATAAATAATGAACACAGAAGTTATCCTAAAATTAGGGAAAAAATTCATTTGCAAAGCCTCGTCGGCTTGCGATACTATTGTACCATCCCAGCCAGGAGCACTCCTATACTGGTGAGAACGGGACACCGGGGGGCATTGATTTTTATTCATAAAGAGTTAAATTATTACATTTTCTCGACCGAGTATATATACAACAGTTGACAAAAGTAGGATTCTAATATGTTTCGTTATTTTTTTTGACGTGGATGTTTAATATAAAACACTTTATTATTAACAGACTTTTATTGACTAGATTTTTACACCATTGACATTAGTTCGAGAGTGAGCATAGACGACAATTATCTTATAGGTAGTTCACTAGTGATGTGCAACACACAGTGATTTTTAAATTTTTTTTTTTATTATTTATTAAAATTACAGAGAACATTTTGTACAAGAATTAGAGTAGACCCACAAAGCTGTCATATGGCAGCTTGTCTGCAGGTTCTAACAATTTAAACATTCTTAATATAATATCTAAGAAAATATTTGTATTTAATTAAATGAAGACATTAAGGGCGAAACTCAATCGAAAATCTGGAAACAGAAAAATCAGAAAAAGATATTGGCACCTCTGGGACTCGAACCCAGGACCTCCCTACTTTCCGGGTTGGGCGCTCTTATCCACTGAGCTAAGGTGTCGATATCCAATTCGGTCACTTTTAACTGTACCATACTTCGACTAAGAACCACCCATATTATCTTCATTTTTCTTAACGCATATTTTTATTGGCTGCCATCTTTATGAATGATTGCAAGAAAATGATTAAAATAATAAATAATAATATTCATCCCAGACTTGCAGAAGAGTCAATAGATGTCGCACATTAAATAAAATGGATAATAATTTATCCAGACACCATCTAGATTGCATTTAGTTCGAGTTGAATCTTGCAATCATTCATAAAGATGGCAGCCAATAAAAATATGCGTTAAGAAAAATGAAGATAATATGGGTGGTTCTTAGTCGAAGTATGGTACAGTTAAAAGTGACCGAATTGGATATCGACACCTTAGCTCAGTGGATAAGAGCGCCCAACCCGGAAAGTAGGGAAGTCCTGGGTTCGAGTCCCAGAGGTGCCAATATCTTTTTCTGATTTTTCTGTTTCCAGATTTTCGATTGAGTTTCGCCCATAATGTCTTCATTTAATTAAATATTACAGTTTAAGGTTTTACTCATAAAGTTAGAATAATAAATAATAATATTCATCCCAGACTTGCAGAAGAGTCAATAGATGTCGCACATTAAATAAAATGGATAATAATTTATCCAGACACCATCTAGATTGCATTTAGTTCGAGTTGAATCTTGCAATCATTCATAAAGATGGCAGCCAATAAAAATATGCGTTAAGAAAAATGAAGATAATATGGGTGGTTCTTAGTCGAAGTATGGTACAGTTAAAAGTGACCGAATTGGATATCGACACCTTAGCTCAGTGGATAAGAGCGCCCAACCCGGAAAGTAGGGAGGTCCTGGGTTCGAGTCCCAGAGGTGCCAATATCTTTTTCTGATTTTTCTGTTTCCAGATTTTCGATTGAGTTTCGCCCATAATGTCTTCATTTAATTAAATATTACAGTTTAAGGTTTTACTCATAAAGTTAAAATAATAAATAATAATATTCATCCCAGACTTGCAGAAGAGTCAATAGATGTCGCACATTAAATAAAATGGATAATAATTTATCCAGACACCATCTAGATTGCATTTAGTTCGAGTTGAATCTTGCAATCATTCATAAAGATAAGTAGGGAGGTCCTGGGTTCGAGTCCCAGAGGTGCCAATATCTTTTTCTGATTTTTCTGTTTCCAGATTTTCGATTGAGTTTCGCCCATAATGTCTTCATTTAATTAAATTTTACAGTTTAAGGTTTTACTCATAAAGTTAAAATAATAAATAAAAATATTTGTAAATACATTTATAGTTTTAAGGAAACATTAGAATAGATCACATAGTAGTATTAGATAATTTAACTTACAACTATAAATATATAAGATATTTCAATATACCTATCTAATAAAAGATATCTTGGCAGCTATATTAAGATATTCAAAGATACAAGGAATTTTCGTTCATTAACCATAGTTTTATCATTTTAGGACTTAGTCTCTCATTTTTTTCAAATTTTATGTTTTTATTGATTTTATTGAAAATCACTGGTATAAGATATTCAAGAGTACGGCTTCCATATTTATTTAATATTCGAGGAATTTTTAGGCCCTTTCCTTCTCTAAATCTTGTGGTATGTTTGTGTACAAGTAGGTGTTTGTAAGGGCTTTCCCCCAAATTATCCATAATAGTAGTGAACCAGTGGAGACCTTTTATTGTAAGTAGGCTCTCTGAGCCATACAGTAATTTTAAGTTATGTCTCTGTTTGTAAATCTTAGTTGTGACAATTTTTTTTTTGTTATGGCGGTTTGTAAATTTTCAATATATTTAATGTAAGTAGTGCTTGCACTACTTACATTAAACGAATGATAATGGGAACAGAATACTTGAAGTATGTTTGGAGTGGAACCTTTTTGTGTCGAATACTTTCTTCGATCATAAAGGTATCCACCAGTATACGTGGGAAAGAGGTGTTGATAAATCGATAATCGATTTTGTAGTAATTGACTCTAGGTTGAGAGCCGTTACCGAGGACACAAGAGTGTTCAGAGGGGCTGAGGTCGAAACTGACCACTTTCTGGTAGTGTCGAGAGTAAGTCTCTTTCGCGGCTGGCGCTCTAAGGTGAAAACGGTAACAACTCCAACAAGAGTCAAAATAGAAAAACTACAAAACGGTAACATCAGAAGCGAGTATGAGAAGTGTGCAGAGATGAGATTGAATGAGAAGGAAATGGACGGTCTAAGCATAGAGGAAACATGGAACCACATAAAAGTGAGTCTGTACGAATCTGCTAAAGACGTGTGTGGGATAAGTAAGCAAGGCAGAAAGAAAGGCGACGCATGGTGGGATGATGAGATCAAAGCACTGGTCTCTGAGAAGAAGAAAGCATGGTTATGTCTGATAGCGACTGGCAGTGCTCCAAGCGAAGAGAGAGATCGAGCGAAAGAAGTGTATAAGGTATGCAAGAAAAGAGTAAGGGTTGGAGTGAAAGAACGAAAGAAACGTCTGGAAGAGGAAGAGGGAATCAAAATGACACACCATTTCCAAGAAAACATTAAGTTGTTTTGGAAGGAGGTCAAAAGGTCCCGGAGTGGTTCAGAGAATGGAAGCATGAAAGTGATAAAATCGAATGATGGACAAATGTTGACGAATGAGGAAGAAATAAAAGAGAGATGGATGAAATATTTTGAGGAAGTCTTTGAAAGCAATCCGGGTGATAGTGAGTCCAGCGTAGAATCGGGTATAAACGATGACGAAGTGAATGTTACCAAAATCAGCATGGATGAAATAAAAAGATCAATCAAATGTATGAAGAATGGTAAGGCTGTGGGTTTCGACAATATTGCTGCCGAATACTTTAAAGGGGATAGTCCTATTATTCTTACGTGGTTGTGCAGACTTTTTAACCAGTGTTTAGAGGAGGGTTACACGCCATTAGATTGGAGAAGGGCTGTAATCATGCCATTATACAAAGGTAAAGGGTCACGTATGGAATGTGGGAATCACAGGGCTATTAGCCTGCTTAGTTCAGTCGGCAAGCTGTATGGTAGAATATTGATAGAAAGGGTAAGAATGGAAACAAAGGAAAAAGTTTGGGATGTGCAAGGTGCTTTTATGAGTGGAAGGGGGTGCATGGACCAGATTTTCTCGTTGCGTATGCTCACTGAGAAGTTTCTTGCAAAAAACCAGAAACTCTTCTGTGCCTTTGTAGATTTACAGAAAGCATACGACCGAGTTGACAGGAAAAAGCTGTGGAAGGTGTTGTCCAAGTACGGAGTGAATACGAATCTCATACACGCAATTGCATCTCTGTATGAGGGAAGCGTTGCATGTATTAGGGTGAACGGCGATTTTACGGGGTGGTTTGACATCACAAAAGGTGTTAAGCAAGGCTGCGTAATGTCACCGTGGTTATTCAATCTATACATGGATAATTGTATGCAAGAATTGAAAGAGATGGGATTGGGCGCGAAATTGAGTGATCTGGAAGTATGTTGCCTGTTGTATGCTGATGATGCGGTGCTGATTTCTAACAGTATGGAAGATCTACAGTCGCTTGTGTCTATGATGAACGAAGTATGTATGAAAAATGAGTTAATGATGAATGTAAGTAAGTCTAAAGTGATGGTATTTGAAAGAGAGAGTACGAAAACAATTTGCAACATAGTTGTGAATGACGAATGCTTGGAGCAGGTGGATGAGTTTGTATATTTGGGAAGTATGTTTACGAGAGATGGAAAGACTGATAGAGATATCGAAAGACGGGTAAATACTGGTAACTCCATTAATGGAGGACTGAACGCCGTTGGCGCCAACAAAAATCTGTCAAAAGAAGCGAAGCTAGCCGTCCATAATGGAGTGCTGGTACCTACCCTGATGTATGGCAGTGAGGCATGGAACTGGCAGAGAAAGGATGAAAGTAGACTGAATGCTGTAGAAATGAGATCCCTGAGACGTATGTGTGGTAAAACCATGTATGATCGTGTGAGAAATGTGGAGATCCGCAAAGAATGCAAGGCTGATGTAAGCGTTATGAGTAAGATTAAGAAAGGGACGCTCAGATGGTTTGGGCATGTAGAGCGAATGAATGAGGAAAGGAGTGTAAGGAGAATATATGACGCAAATGTGAATGGTAGACGAAGTCGGGGACGCCCGAGGAAGACATGGCACGACCAAGTGAATCAGATACTTGAGTCGGGCGATGTCAAGAGTCAGAATAATAGAAGAGCATGTATGAGACGATGTATGAATGTGAACGAAGCAAGGAGTGTGTGCCAAGATCGAGTTGTTTGGCGGTCTGTCCTCTCTGCCTACCCCTGCGGGGAAACGGCGTGATGGTTAGTTAGTTAGTTAGTGTTAGTGCTTGCATGTCCCCAAGTTCGAATACCATATCTAAGGATGGATTCGACCATAGAAAAATATATGAGTTTAAGAGTACAATGAGGCAAAATAAATTTTAATTTGTAAAAGTTACTAGCTAAGGATCTGAGCTAGTTACAAATTTTAGCCACTTGTTTTTCCCACTTAAATTTGTTATCAACAATTATTCCCAGATAAGTATATTCATTTGTGAAATCTATTTTTTCAGTCACAAACATTAATAATTCCTCTATGTATACAGTAAAAGCTATGAGCGGTTATTTTAGGAACATTCCACATTTTCAAACTTGGTGATTTTATGTACATGCATTTGGTTTTTTTTACATTAATAATTAATCCTACATCATGAGCCCATTTGAGAAGCTCGTTAAAATCTCTTTGTAATTCTTGTATAGCAATTTCAGGATTTTCATTTGACACAACAAGAGTAGTATCATCAGCAAAAATGAATCGATGAGCTTTTTTGAAAATCTTACACATAGCAATTACATATATAATATATAATTTTGGACCTAGAATTGACCCTTGCGGTACTCCCGATTTGATGTATCTTGATTTACTAATTATATTTAAAATCTTCACACTATGATGTGACATAATATTGGATTAGAACATTGACCTAGTATACCCGATTAGAAAAATAAAACGTTTTGTTTCAAAACCGAAAAAACTAATAATGTTAAAAGATTTTTTCTGGAATAAAAATTGTTCAAAATTCTCTCCTATCCATGCTTCGTTTTTTAAATCTCAAAATATTCGATAAATTTCAACAGCAAACAGCCGCAATACAATCTTATTGATTTGGTAAAAAAAGCGAGTTCTTTAAAGCGTATTGTTTATCACTAAGCTCTTAATATTCAAACTTTTCAATTAATATGGTAGGTACACCCCTGGTCGCATTGTTTTCCGTTCACCAAACCCATTGTGGCATAATCAATGTTATTATTCCGATGAAATGTCAGGAGATGTGCAATTTCATTTTCGTAAGTAAGTAGGTAATGTCGACGGAATTTTAAGTTCTGGCAGAAAAACGGTTTACACAATAAATTGCTGTATGTTGGGACAAGAATTTCGGCATGCAGTTTAATTTTCATGTTTTCTGGTAATAATGAACAAAAATGTTGACGTATTCAATTACTTTAATTTGATTTTAAATGCAGATCCGGGATACGAATGGGACAGCTGGAGCATTGAGGAAATAATAAAAATAACTTATTGTCCTAAAAACATTATCAGCTCTTTTTGAAGAGGTGTGCATTTTTTATCGTTATTTATTTTTGGGGTGTTGTGCCATGTTGCGCTACTTCTTCTCTAGCCAACATTTTGGACAGCGTTACAATGTTCATCATCAGGGCAGATGATGGAAACATAACAAATTAAGAATTAAAAAAAAATACATATTGTTACGGAAAGTTCATTTCTCTTCCAGATCTAAACATCCTATTATGTCAAGTAAAGAAGTATTTAGCATGGCGCCTAATCATTGTCGATATAATTATGATTTTTGTAATGGCAAGTGAAGAATAATCAATGTGACACCTAATCATCATGGATAAATGTGAATAATTTTAACACAAAATTCAAAATGGTTTTCAAATCGACGACCAGACAATCGTTATATGGACACTTTTTATGATGATGAGTTGTAATTGGACTTGACAGAACAGACTAGAGCAGGGGTGCCCAACAAAAGATATTAATGAGCTTAGACGGGCCACTCGGGGGGTGGGGCGGGGAAGAACCGTCCACGAATACATGTGTATCAACCTGTTACATGTGAAATGGCCGATATTACCGTAAATTCTTACCAGTAGGTAAGTAATTCGGTGTCAAAAATGCTATTATTGTGAAACCGCCAGTCAACACTAAAAGGCATAAATTGACTGAGGGCGAGTGCAAAGGATACATGTGCCTATGTATCCTTTGCACTCACCCTCCACCTATTAAAATCAGGTCAGTTGAACTAGATCTTCCGAGAAATGGGCCGAAAATGGAATGGATTGCGAAAATAAATTCATGGTGCGGCACTTTTGGCACTTTTGGCACTTTTGGCACTTTTTAAGCAACAAATCAAAACCCCCATCGAGAGTTCTAGGTCTAATAGCAACAAGGCTCTAATTTCACAAAATGTAATACAAATGTGATAATTTACAGGAACGATTTTCTCTTTTTTTTATGAATACCAAAATCCAAAATACAGAAAACTGAAAACTTCATTTTGGGCCGCAAAAAATCTTCAATTGTGCCGCATACGACCTTTAAGCCGCAAGTTGGGCATGTCTGGACAACAGAATCCAAATTTGTGTCAACAAAAAATATAAGCGTAAACCACTGAAAGAAAAAAGTTTTTACATGACTTCACTATGAAGTAATAAAAGAACCATTTTTTTTTAAATACCCCTTTATGGCTAAGACTATTTTTGAGGTTTTGTATGTTCTAACTTTTTTTTCATTCTTATAAAATTATATACAAAATAAATAAAAACCACTATTTCGCTTACTTTCCTTGTGCAAAAAAGACGCTCGATTTTAAATTTTGAAGGCATGAGAATCGAAACATTTCCAGCGTTTATATCGATTTGTGAAAAGTGGTAATATTCATACGTGTATGACAGAAAACACAACAAAGCAAAATGTAGGTTTAGTTAGCATTGTTAGGTTACCACGAGTACAATGATTACTTTATGCAGGTCCCTGGCGGATATCTTTCGATTGTTCATTTATTGATAACATCTTTGCATATACCGACTACAGTCTATAGCGAGCTGCGTGATCCGACCCGTTGTTTTATTTGCCTCATTACCGCGTTGGCATTTGGCCTGGGATTATTTGCTAATAAGTTTAATGAGCCTTTCCTCAATCCATGGCCTAATTATTATCGTAGTTCGAGATATTGTTTATAAACGAGATAAGTTTAGTACTCGCGTGTTTGTCTGTCGGGCCATCAAACGAATAGGGCACACTTTGTCAGGAGATAATTGAAAACAAAATGTAAATGCCTTGTACCAAACAACTTTTTACTAAAGATAAAAAAAGAATTATTTAATGTTTTCAGTCAATACATTTTTCGAAAAATATTTCAATTTATGATTTCAGAAAACATAAAACCACAAAATATTATTTTTTTGGGATACTATAAAAGAAAACTGCTACGAAATATTAGAAAGTTGATTTTGAAATTCTAACACTAAAAATTTGTTAGAGTAGGTAAAAATTTGGGAGGTGAGTATGCTGTAGGTCATGGGTCGGCAACCTGCGGACCGCGGGCCGCATGCGGCCTGCGAGGCGTCTTGGTGCGGCCCGCGAGATTCTCGCCACAACGCATGTGACGGACGACATCATACACAACAGAGTAAAAGGGAGCGAAGGGATAGCGATAAAACTTCAAACTGAGTTTGAGAACCGGTTTGCTGATTTGAAAAAGATCTCACGCAAGATGGAGATTTTCGAAAACCCCTTCGCAGTGAATATCGATAATGTACCAGGCGATTTGCAAATCAACGCTTTTTGAAAACTGCAAGGAGTTAAAAACGTTTGCACAGCAAGTAATTACCATGTTTTGCAGTACTATTTGTGAGCAAACATTTTCAATTCTGAATTATCGAAAAAACAAACACTGTTCTCGGTTATCGGATTCACATTTGGACACAATATTACGCGGCTCTACCTTAAATATAAAATCACAAAAATCTCATTGATTTTATTAACTACAATAATTGTAGTAAAAATAAACAATAAGTTACTAAAATATTTGTGCACAAAAATTGAAGGTATTTTTTTATATTAGCTTCGTACAGGAGGCCCTGAGGAAAATAATACCCCTCAAGGCCTATGTCATCTTCGGGGATGGGTTGTGGAGGGTCTCTTTAGGAAAGGAAGGAGAGGAAGTTCTGGGAAGGAAAACCCTCCACACAACATGCCATCTTTAGATAGGACAGGGAACCAGAAAAAGAGGTGAAAGTGTGCCCCTTTTGAAAACCATTTTTCCTGCGTTTTGGGAATATTAGGTTACAGTTTCTTGAATAAAAACTACATTCACACATTCTGTATTTTAAATGTGGTAAATAGATTTTTCGTAAAATATCTATCTTAATAAATAAATATTTGTTCCAACCCTGCTAATAATAAATAGGCACTATGTTTTTTTACAACAAATATCATGGTTTCCGTGAAGTTTAAATATAGCCCGGGGATTTCCGCCGCTAATGACTCCAAAATAATACGTTTGATAATTTATTTAAGTATACTTGTATTGAACCGACATAAACATATTACCGAGAAAATTAACCTCTTGCAAAATTACAAACTGAAAAACATAAATTAAAGTTTTAAGACCCCGTAAACACGATATTAATCATTTTTATTTTAAATATCCCTGAGAAAAGTCATATTATCGCTAGGTACCCATTTTCCATACTGCATTTCGCAGATGACATTTTAATAATTCATAATCTATTGTGACCCATTTTTTATTAAATACTATTATCGACGTTGGCTTAATTAAAGCATTTTTTATTAGCATTTTTTATAGTAGAAATATACGAACCGAACACCTACCTACATGCATGTTGCATAATTTTAATTTCAAGGCGGTATCAATTCTGCCATTGTTGCACTGGATATTAAAAGAGAAAGGTACATTAATTATGCTGCGGTTTTAAACTAATGAATTGTTTAGTATTTATATTTTTAATGCACTCCATTGTTAAGATCCTTGGTCGGGGGTCTGAGATAGTGGGTTCGTATCTCGGCGAGGGAAAAATATTAACTTCGAATGGATTTTACTTGAAATTAATTAAACTAAATTGGAATGTCCTCTGTAAATTTGAACCCTCTCCTAGCCATTCGAAATGTAGCGTTGCAATGAGCGCTTTTATTATTGTCCTTGTAACTATATCCTATACTTTCAAAATTAATGTCACGGCTAGTAATATTTTAAATATAATACGTAGACGTCACGGTGCGGTGTCATACACCATATTTTCCTTTGGAGGAAACATATACCATATTGTGTATCTCATATTTTGAAAAAGCTGCACATTATTGTGACGGGGCACGTATGTGTATTGCTTTTTTGTGCCGTCACGGTACCGCAAACGTGGTTAGTCAGAGTAGTAATAAAAGCGCTCATTGGTTGCTTGGAATGGAACTAGCTCTAAAGAACTTCCCAATTTCCCACCTCTTTACCCATATGAGAAAAGTATGTGCGGCCCTTTTCACACAACCTGAATCATTCGTTTTTAAGAAAAACGTATCCATACTAATATTATAAATGCGAAACTGCTCGAGTTTGTTTGTTACGCTTTCACGCATAAAACAATAAAACGATTTTAAAAATTCTTTCACCAGTAAAATGCTGAATTATTTGCGAGGACTATAGGCTATATATAATGGCGTTATGAAATTATAAATATTAATATATATTATATTTGTAATACGTTTTTTGTCGCTAACAAAAGCGAGTTTTTGCTAATGTCAGAAAACAAATCGTTGCCATGGAAACGATGTTGATATATTTGTGGGCTCTATGCTGGTAGGTACTCAGCCCTACCTACTGGTCGGCTGCTGCCTCAGAAAATTCAAATATTAGAATATGTTTTGTTTTTTTTTGGACAATCTTATGTTTTGGAATAAATGTCAGATGAGAGTTCCAATATTTAAAATATAATTCGTAACGATTATAAAGACTGTATAATAAATAGTATTGTTTTTTATTATATTTACAAACTTCCACATATATAAATAAAAATAAATCTACGAAATGTTTGTAAGCGCATAAATTCCAAACGACTGCACCAAATTGGATAATTCTTTTCTTTTTTGAGCTCTAGCATTATGAAATTCAGGTGGCACGCGAGCTGTTTGAAAATTGAATGTACCGGGAATGAATGATAATTGATAAGTGCAAGCGCTACAGTAATTTTCCCTAATACCATGCGAGCAAAGCCGCGGGGAAAAGCTAGTAGCAAATATTTAGTAAATATGTACTTATTTATATTTTAAAATAAAATTTTGGCCATTAAATATTTCAGTTTTTTATAATTTTAAAGCTAATTTCGACATTTTTTCTGAATTAATGATTACAAAAAAATCTTGACAAATCTACTACTTAAATGCAACAAAATAAAAGAGAGAGGGAAGGGGATATAATTAATTTGTTTGGTTTGGTATTTTGGTCTCAAATCTAAATTAAAGTTTTGTATGCAAATACGCGCATCCGTTCATCTTAAATTCTCGCATAATCACACAACTGGTTTTGAGCCTAATGTAAAAAACATCAGAGAAATTAATGATAAAAAGCACTGTGCGCCAATGTTATTTATTATCTCGGGAAAATGTTTGCATTTTTTAAAAATTATTTCAATTAAGTTAACATAAAAAATTTTTATGTAGAAAAATGTTAATTTTTTCAATTATTTGAGAATAAAACATTTCTTCAATGTTTAAAAGTTGAAAAAAGTTTAACCAGTTGACCTTAAATAAAAGTAATGCGGAATATACAATATTTAAAAAAATACAAAAAAATACATAATTTATTACAATTATCGTGTTTAAAGCATTCAACTTCTTACATGTTAAGGCTGGAGTGGTGGAATTTTGAAATTTGAAACTCCCCAGGCAAACGAGAGTGTGTTGTAGAATGCATGCGTCAGAGTTGAACAATAGTAAAGTGGGCAACAAATTATTATTGGCGGATGTGTCCAACACCTCCGACACAACATGCAACAGCCTTCACATTCTGCACGACTCTATACCTACATACTTCCATATTCGTACTCTACTTTACAAGTCCAGTTCCAAGTTATACCAATCTATATATCAGAGTGCTTAAAGCACCGCTTCTCAGTTAGAGCTGGATATTCACAAAACTTTCTTCGTTGTAATTTTGTACGTGTTAGGTAAATATTTTAGGTAAAATGCAAGTGGACAATGGTTGCTAATAATAGTGATACACCCATACAATGGTTGCTAATAATAGTGGTGTGGTACACTCGCTCAAAAAGAAGAAGATGGAGAGATATGTAAATACGAATGTTAGAGAGAGCACGCTAATGTTGAAATCAATAATATTTAGGCGAAAATTGTGAAAATGTTTAATTAAACACGACTCGTTTACAATAGAGCAAAAATCTCGTGGGGGTTGTCTAAAACAGCATTTAAAGAAATACTGTGAATTTTTTTCATACATACATACACTTGTAAAATAACTGAAACAAACGTGTTTATAATAATTTTAGGAGCATACTTTGCAATTTTTTTCTCTCGAGGGAATTTCATACAATTTGCCTTTCGGCGTCGGAAATGTATAGATATTATCTTCAAGAATAACATATATTTTTTTAAGAACTTGAAACTTTAAGTGTTTAAGGGGGTGTTCGAGTCCAGAAGCATGAATTGTAGGCATTATTTCAGGTGCAATAAAAAAAAATTAATAATATTTTTGTAGTAATTATTTTACCAAATATTTATTAAACATTAAAGAATAGATAAAAAAAAACATAAAAAAGAATAAATAATATTTTTTTTAAAGTTACAGGGTGTTGAAGTGGAGGGTCTAAAAAATATGGCGCGCCCCGGTTGACACTATTGCAACCCTCCTGATAATCCGAAAAAAAAAAAAATTTTTTAATCCAAACAAATGCTGCTATGGCATGAACATGGGAGAAGACGTAATTTTTTTTCGCAAAATAGCGGCTGTCTAAAATTAAAATACATTTTTTTACCAGTTTTTTTAACTTTTCCGAATTTTTTTAGAATAGTAAAAATTTAAATTTTGTTATAGTTCTGGTTCATGGAATAAAGTAATGTATAGAGAAGGCTCACACCAAATTTCAAGTGAATTTTAGTAGAACTTGAGATATCGTGTCAACCGTCTCGAAAAAGGCAGTTTTGAGAAAAATGTTAAAATTATTATTGTTTAAAATTTTGTCCTATATAGATTCTGGTAAGATTATAAATAGAACAAAGAATTAAAGGATTTTACATTATTTTCACGAAATCCGTTTGGTTTTTACATTTTGGATGATCCAGTCGAGAGATATCGTGGTCACCGCAAGATATCTTTTTTGAGAGGAGCTCTTGGAGATCAACTGTAGTAGCTCTTTTTGCGCCTTCTAATTGTATATAACCCCTTAAATGTAGGTTTTACTAAAAAAAACAGTGCTGTCAGTTTGATGACACCGAGAAGAGCATTTGAGAAATTTTTTCTTTAGAAAACACTTTGTTTGAATGACAAAAACTATGGCTAATTTACATTATTGTCAAGACGTTCAGTCATTTTACTTAAACTAATAAATAATTGATTATTTTCAGTCAGCAGAAAATTATTTTACGATAATCCGCAGAATAATGCCACTGCTTCAAAAATGTACAAACATACTACAACGTATAAATAATCTGAATGCTTTGTGTAGTTAACTAAATGCATAAAACGCTCGTAAAGTTCTTTCATCGTTAATTAAAGACATGAATTCCGCCCGTCGTACATTTTTATTTGGGAAGCCACCTTCATAAATATTGCGCATTTTCATAGTACAGATAAAACAAAAATATTATTATTCCTCTGTGCATGTTCTGAGTCGTGTGAAGATGTTAATAAATTTTGATGTGTTTTTAATTTTATATCTGGCCACCTCCCTCGAACCGTTTTCTCGCGGAAACGGAATTTGTTTGCGAGCGGTGTTTATTTTAATTTAGACGGTATAGTGCACGCGGGATCAATAGGTGTCTCGTATTTAATTAAGGAGAGTTATTACACACGGTGGTGGTGTCTGAAAATCCATAGTACAAGCGGTAAACTAGTGAATTTACAACACATTTGGAGTTAAGGTGATCCAATAGTCCACAAAAAAATTGAAATCGGAATCCACGATTAGATGCTTATTTTTTTCTCTGCAAAGTTTCTTGCGTAGCTTTTTCGCCGATGTGTTACGTTTTGTTGTTCTCTGTGAAGTGACCAACAGTAATCACCCATTATTTTGATATTCCACCGTCCCTGGTATCGTTTCTCCGTCTCTTTTAGGTCCTGATGAAACCGTCCCCCTTGCTCTTCACTCACATCACCTAAATTTTCAGGAAAAAAAGTCAAGATGGCTGTGCAAGAAATGGACTTTAAGGCTCATCAAGCATATTTATTTATTTATTTATTTATCAAAAGTATACAATACAGAATATAGTATATTATATAAAGCATTGTACTCCCAGGAGTTAATAAACTCATTGCGGGAATGATACGCATTACATGAAACATATAGCTGTATGTATTAAATGGACATATGATGGGGACATACACAACATTATTATTTCAGATAGTCATTAATAAGATGAAGTTTGAGCATGTTAGTTTGGGTCTTTTTACATTGACTTGCACGTTTGATCTCGTTGGGTAGTTGATTATATTTTGTGAAGTGAAATAGTGAAATGTGAAAAATTGGTGGGTGATACGACTTTTTTATAATTTTTTTCATAATCAGGACACCAACTTTCGCAGGAATTAGTAAAAATTATCAAAAAAGTTTTTTCACTGTTGGCCTGTGTTATTAGTCCGAGTGCATTGCAGCTGAGATGTATTTGTATTCTGCAGAACGAAGATTTATTTTCACTAAAAGAAAAAGCAAAAAATTCTGGAAAATTTAACAGAATTTCTGGTTAAGGTGCCTATACTGTGAAAGCCATATTAATTCTTATTTTTATTATGTGAGTATCACACAAGAGTTCCAAATGCTCCCAACTATTTGGAGCCAATAAGACTACAAATGTCAACTCCAATATTGAGATATATTGCGAGGCTTAAGGGGAGGGGAAGAAGTTGAGGGTTCCAACTGAGAATAAAGCCGACTCAACACCTCCTTGGAAAGTCATTAAGAGCTATGAAAAAAATAATTTTAAATTAGCCGATAACCCTAACCTAACGTAACCTATTTAACCAATATTTTGTAAATATTTTTTTATCACTCTAAATGGCTTATCTGAGATGGTTCTGAGTTGGTTTCATTCCGAGTTGTCCGGTCACCGAAATTGAGAAGGGGTAAAGTACCTGCCGTTCAGATTTTTTTTTTTTGACAGTTAATACCGCACAAGAGTCGTAACTGCTCCCGTCTGGAGCCAGTGAGACTATGGCATCCCCAATTGGGGTATGTTGTGAGGCTGAAGGTAGTGGGGAGGGGAAGGAGATAGGGAAGAGGAAGGTGGGGAAGTACCTGGCTATTCAGATCTGGTCACTAAACACGGCTGAAGCCATTTTCAAGCAACGTTTCAATTCTGAATGGTGGTCTTACACCAGGGCGATACTGAGAGTATCTTCCACTCTGGAACGTGCCGCAAATATACTATATATTATTTTAAATAAATAAATTGTGAAATAACACAAATATCAAATAAAATTTATTTGCGCACGCCGGTTTCGAACCCGCGATCTTCGGATTGTGAGTCCAGAGTCTTACCTCGGGACCACGGAGGCCGTCAAATCTGGTTACCAAAACAGGGCTAAAGCCATTTCAAACAACTGAACAATATCTGAAAGATGGTCTTTTATCGGGGCGATACTAAAAGTATCTTGCACTCTGGAACTTATCGCAAATGGTGACCGGACGACTCGGAATGAAACCAACTCAGAACCCTCTCAGATAAGTTATATAGAGTGATAAAAAAATATGTTTAAAAAATTGGCTAAATAGGTTACGTTAGGTTTGGGTTATCGGATAATTTTAAATTTTTTTTTTCGTAGTTTTAATGACTTTTCAAGGAGGTGTTGAGTTGACTTTATTCTCAGTTGGCATTGAACCATCGCAAACATACTATGTTAGTCCAGGCCCGTGAAAAATCACGGGACAAAGGTGCTATTGCGTACTAAAATCTCGTAGAAACGTGTTTCACTATTATCACGCGAGTAGCATTGCGCGGGGACCGGATTCCGTAGTTTCCGGTGGTTCGGCGTAACAGCGTTGGAGGTCAAATCGAAGATCAAAAAGTGGAACCAACTTTTTCGTTTTGCTTCCTTATCTAAATGGTTTTTTTTTACATGAGCTCCACACAGGAGACCCTGAGGAAAATAATTTCCCTCAGGGCCTATTTCATCTTTGGGGATGCTAAATCAAATAAAATAATTTTCTAAGTGAAATAATTTTCTGTTCAAAATATTATCTAGGTACTTTATTATTCTCCAAACAAACGCATCTAGTCAGAGTACCAAACAATTTTATAGACTAATTTCGTTGCTAACTAGGGAACGTCTTTGTTATTACAAAATTACTACGGAACTTAAAAATGTATGAAAGGAAATAAAAAGTTTAAGTGCTAGTTTAAGTACCTACCTAATTAAAGTGCTTGGTACCTACTTATTTAAAACACGACTTAGAAATTGATAAATTTCTTCGCGTTCAGTCGCTAATTGTTTTATGAACCCATTTGTGTCGATAGAGCACTTTTTAATTAGGTACCGCTCATGCAGCATCCTGCAGGTACTAACTTCAGCACCTACCTCGCACAGGGTCGCCACAACTTTAAGTGTAATATGCGTCGCGCACACGGGCGGCCCAGAGAGGGGCGGCTTCTGAATTTGCCTTTACATACTGCATATAGCACGTGATTCAAAGTAAGTATGAAGAGTTATCAAGAATATTTTATTAAAATAATAAGAGAATTTAATATTTCAGTCGTTTTTGCATGATAATACTATATTTGAGCTACGAATACGCAGAAACTCAAAGAAAACAATGTGGATATTGAATGCATTTTTTTAATAACGGCCGATGTTTATTGTTATTTTGTAG
This sequence comes from Glyphotaelius pellucidus, assembly GCA_936435175.1. Taxonomy (NCBI): domain Eukaryota; kingdom Metazoa; phylum Arthropoda; class Insecta; order Trichoptera; family Limnephilidae; genus Glyphotaelius; species Glyphotaelius pellucidus. The sequence continues at coordinate 2,064,150 of OW386541.1, forward strand.
TAATTATTCTGTTATGCACAACGTCATGTTATTCAGAATCAGGCCGCTGGCAATAACAATACATATGTAGTTGGCGATAAGGTTTAAATTCCGGTTCAACACCAGCCATCTATTTTGATTTATTCACAAAAGAAACGTCGCCTAAAAGCGTGTTTTCATACAAAAATTAAATTTTTTTTTTTATGGTTTTCTAAATAATTTAATTTTCCTTATTTTACAAACATCAAAAAGGGGTTCGGAGTAGGAGATTTTGAACTTTAAAGCGGTTTTTAAAGGCCTCATACTTTTTTCGTGCTTTCAAAAAAACTGATAATAAAAAAAATATTTTAACAGCAAATATGTGTTCTACTCGCAGTATTTAATTAAAGGATCTGAAATATTTCTAACCAATCAAATTTTCAAATCAATATCAGTGATTTTGCATTGCTTAGTAGTGCATAACTTAATAATAACATCTCTGATTCATAATAACACAGAACATGACCATCACTTCCCCAAAATTCCCTCTTCTCACAAATCGAAAGAAACATGGGAATTATGTAATGGGAAACGTTTCATTGGTTCCATACCGCTAGACCACGACGGCCGACGTGGTCTAGCGGTAAGGCTCTTTACTCGCAATTCGAAGGTCGCGGGATTTAATCCCGACGTGGCAAATAAATTTTATTTGATTGATTTGTGATATTTCACAAATATTTCATTTAAAATAATATATAGTATATTTGCGGTACGTTTCAGAGTGGAAGATACGCTCACACGTGTAGGACCACCATTAAGAATTGAAACGTTGCTTGAAATGGCTTTAGTCGTGTTAGTGACCAGATCTGAATAGCCAGGTACTTCCCCACCTTCCTCTTTCCCATCTCCTTCCGCTCCCCACTACCTTCAGCCTCACAACATACCCCAATTGGGGATGCCATAGTTTCACTGGCTCCAGACGGGAGCAAATGGGACTCTTGTGCGGTATTCATATAAAAAAAGGTAAGATGTCCGTTAATTTTTATTGAATTTTTGGTATTCCAAATAATATAAAATATTACAACAAAAAAGGCACGTTGAAAAAGAGCAAGTATGCTCAGATGTTTTTGACAGTTTGCCGTTTGCTGTTGGATAACAATCACAATATATTTTTTTCTACTTATAATATTAAGGATTCTTTCACGTAAAGGCCTGCACGTCATTTACACACTGCAGAAAATATGATTTTTGTTTTTAGTTTTAGAGGCCCTGACGCAAAATAATATCCTTCAGGGCCAATGTCATCTCAGGGGATGCTGTGTAGAAGGTCTTTTTAAGGAAGGGAAATCCCGATTGAAATCTTGAGAACTTTCTCAATTATTTGAATGCGTAACATTCTTAATACCTTTAATTAGTTAACCGGATAAAACAGAAAAGTGACAATACAGAACAAGATAAAATAATATGCTATGATGGTTTTTTTGTATTTTTCTTCAGTGTTGTGTTTTGTTTTTGTGATGAAACCATTTCGGCCCTGCCTCTCAGCCTAACGCCGGTGCGCAGTGCACGGGCCAGCCACCAGATGAGCAGTGACTAGCGACCACTCCTCGCGTGTTAATGACCAGGGCAAATAGTGTTAAACTGGTTCATTAACTGATTTAAGGTCCGCCGACGCACACCACCACAAGGTTAACTCTTCACTCTTCTTGATATACACCAAGTTTTTGTATACAGGGCCTGTATTAAAGGATAATAGTTATAATAAAAGATGAATAATTTGAAAAACGTTTTTTTTTTAATTCATCGGAAAGGCGCTGTAAGATACAAACAACTTTAAGAATTTGTGGATATACTAATAAAAGCATAGGTATACTATACAAAAAAAATCTCAGAGAGAGTCCGGCCAAAGAGGTCAAAAGGTCACCCTTAACCAGAATCTCCCAATCTAGACAAACCTCACCCATGAATTTGGGCACCCTGCTAAGTCGCCGAAAGTAGCGAACCCCTTGGGGAATAGGCTAAAGAAGAGCGAAAGTAGGCTAAAATAGGTAGAAATGTGACCTTTTTATGTGAATACAATAGTCCCAACTGTTCGAAGCAAGTGGAACTAAGGTAACATCAATAAGGGTATGTTGTGAGGCTGAAGGCTGAATAGCGAAAGGAGATGCGAAGAGGAAGGTTAGGAAGTACCTAGCTATTAAGAAATGGTCATCAAAGACGGCTATAGCCATTTCAAGCAACGTTTCTGTTTTAAATGGTGAACTTTCACCGAGGCAATACTGAGAGTACCTACTACTTAGACTGATTGGAGAAGGACGAAAGTGAACGCTGTGAAAATGTTAAGTAAACCAATGAGGAAGTACAAATTTATATTAGTAAAAACAATGGAATCATAATTAAAAAGAAATAAAAATACATGGAACGCAATAGTGTTCATTTATAACGTTATTTTCATCATGAGCAACGGAGCGTTGTGTCTAATAAAAAATAAGACATTGAGTGTTCCCCTTAAAAAAAAAAATCCAAATTTAAAGGCCGATAATAAAAGATTATCATTTGCAATAGGTTTCAGAAAGCTGAGATTTCAAATGGCTTAAGAAAAATCAATGTTGTTCATGTGCAATCTGCGGTAAATTTTGGAAATAAATTTGGGAATGTTGTAGTGTTTAAAGATTCAATATTAGTTTTAAAACGAAGTCTTTATAATCTTTTCACCGAGATGTATGATTTCACGACTCCTTAGTGAATACACTTTTTTATTTTTATGTTTATTTATACATATTTGCTTTCTTTAGAACGTAATATTAATTTTAATTTGCCATGATTTAAACATAAATCATTATATATTGTACACCGTATGTACCTAACACAACTGTATTGCATATTTACTTTTCTTGTAAAAGCCCACTAGGGCGTAAATAAATAAATAAATAAATTCTTTTATTATTCTGTTGTACTGAATCTCCCTGTAGGTTGCTCATCACACCACATACAGATAAGCAGAACTTCTCTCGGCGAAGCTCATTGGAGGCTTTTAAGAGCTGATACATCGCAAGTAGGTATCAACTTTCACAAGCCTGTTAATTGATGGACCTAATGTCTTCTGACTTATTCATTTACTAATATATCGGCGGAGAGTGTGCGCCATACTTTATTGTATTATACTTATTTAATCCATACTTACTTAATATTATAAATGCGAAACTGCTCGAGTTTGTTTATGACCTTTTCACGCATAATACAATATAAAGACTTTAATAATTCTTTCACCATTAGAAAGCTAAATTATATGCGCAGACTACAGGTCATATATGATGGTAAGCTCTGGCGTTATGAAATTATAAATATTAATATATTATATTTGTTATACGTTTTCTGTCACTAACAAAAGCGAGTTTTTGCTAACGTCAGAAAAAAATCTTTTCCATGGAAACAATGTTGATATATTTTTGGGCTCTATGCTGGTAGGTACTCAGTCTACTGGTCAGCTACTACTGCAGAAAATTCAAATATTAGAATTCATTTTTTTTTAGACAAGCTTGGAATAAATGTCAGATGAGAGTTCCTATATTAAAAATATAATTCGTAACGATTATAAAGACTGAATGATAAATAGAGAATTTTTTTATTATATTAACGAACTTCCAAATATTTAAATAAAAATAAACATCCGAAATGTTTGTAAGCGCATAAATTCCGAACGAATGAACAAAATTGGATAAGTAATTCTTTTTTTCTTTGAGCTTATAGCATTATGAAATTTAGGTGGTAGGTGAGATGTTTGAAAACTGAATGCAAGGGAATGAATATATGGAATGCGAGAGGGGATGGGGGTGGGGTGGGGGGGGGGAGATAATTGATAAGCGCAAGCGCTACAGTAATTTCCCGTAATACCATGCGAGCGAAGCCGCGGGGAAAAGCTAGTATAATTTAAATGCAATATGTATAAAAGGTATGATTGCGTGATTGGGTTTCCTTTTTCGAAGATTTTAATTGTGAGATTTGGATATAATTTTGTGGTTTTTGTCATGTTGTAATGATGGATTCCAGTTCGTTTTATAACATTTTCTCAACTGGAACGAGGACTTTTCGGCTAACCCCTCGAGCTGATTTGTTTGCTTTTGGGAACAACTCATATAGATCTCGTAGAAATCGTTGGGTTTCCCTTACACGGTGAGAAATATGACCCGGTGTATTAGAAAGAGAAAACATCACGCTTTACATTCAAATCTAAAAGTTAACCACAAAATAATTTAAATGTTCACCTTCATGAAACCAATGTTTGATTGATCAATTTGATAAAAAATGACTAAACTTTTGTATTTTTTATTAATTATTTTCATTGAAGCGAAAAAAAATAGAGTGACAAAAACGTTTATATTCCATTTGTCTAAAAAATATGTGTGTTATTTTTTTGTTATCAGTTATTTAGAAAGAGTAGGATGAGCCATTATTTTTTTTTATGTTCGTATTCAAAAATTTTATATTTAAAAAATTATTTGTTTATTTCAAATTATAAAATTTGAAAGAGTATTTCATCAACTTTCAAGAACAGTTTTTTTTTGTTTTCGGATACGTTCAGGAATATCCCTTTTTATTTCAAAGCGAAATTATTTTCACCTTCTGACAAAATATGCACTAGGCCTGAGGGGTTAAAGAAATTTGGAGTTTTCTCAGTATTATCTTAACAGGAGTGAAGAATTCCGGCTGTAGTTGTCATTTTTTATATTCTGCATAATTATTATTTGTCCGAATCAGAAGGGCAAATAAAGAAAATCTCTAAAGAGATAATATAAATGAACCTAGGTAAATTTGTCAGAAAGTGAATAGAAGAAGAAGACGTGTCAAATTCAAGTGAATCAAATACTTGACTCATGTTTTGTCGTGGTGTTTGGTAATCGTAATAATCTCAATATAATGACAGAAGCCATTTGGGAAGCGGGTATGGATACCGCTGCCGCATTTATTGGCTAAACAACACCTCTGCTGTAGGTCACCCCAAGTGGTCTGTAAATGTGCCCGGGTTTGTGGGGTGAGGTTTATTAGGATCTTGACGGTAGATGCGTCTGCTCACCTACTGCATAGCAGGTCAGATCGGGAGAGAATGGTTGAGGGAGATCTTTTGACCTCTCTAGCAGGACTCTCTCGGAACATTGCCTTACGCCGCAGTGGTGGGGACAGATTCATACGTCCGTCACTCCTAGACACACTGACCCCCAAATTCCCACCCACCCTTCGTATCTTTTTTCTTGCCAGAACTTCCTCCCTCCTTCCTCTACCCAAAAAGACCCTCCACACAGCATCCCTAAAGATGGCATAGGCCCTGAGTGGAATTATTTTCCCCTGGGTCTCCTGTGTGGAGCTTATGTAAAAAAAAGAGGAATACGGCTCATATAAGAAGATGGATGCAGCAGTCTACCCTTAGGAGAAAATTAATTGATTGTTAGTTAGTTAACTTTTTGCAAGCATTCTAAACAACATGCACCTTAAATTATCCAATGAGGAAGTACTTTTCTGATAAGAATCATTAATTATAAACCCATTGCATTCACCTAGTGCTTTTAATGCAATGGCCAACTACTAAACCGCATAAAATGTACCTATTAACATAATATATTTGCCTTCCTGCATCACCCAATCAGCGACACGCATATTCAGCGCGGGCACTTCTGCTTCGCAAGGGTGTAGGCAGATTTCAATTAAAATCCCCCAAGAGTGATAGTCATCTCTGACGCATGACTACAGGCTCTCCAGCCTCCTGCCAGCGCCGGTGGACCAGTACTATTCCGAGTCGTGAAAGTGCTGCTGCGTGTTGGCAAACATTAACATTAAGAGATGAATCTTGCAGAGGAATCTTTCATTGGGGCTAATGAAGCGGAGTCTGCTGGTAAAGCGAGGAGATCTGGACTCTGGCCATTGGGTACCGAAGTAATGCGCTCAGCAACAGATAAAATAAAAGTAAAAAATCATTTAAATTGTAATGTGTGAGGGGGTGAAGAACGATCATGTTTTGAAGAAAAATTCCGATTGGCTGATGACAGATCTCCGTTAGAATATTCCTACACCAATTACAAAAGCCCATTTTTTTAGACTTCAAGGACTCCAAGTTGGCAAGTACATAAAGCAAGGATGATCAAAATCAAATATTAGTAAATGCATACATACACATTGACGTATATATGTACAGACATGCATATGTATGTGCATACGTGTGCACACTCTACACATACATGCATATACATGTGTATACACACACGCACACCCATATACATTTATACACATATTATAGAGCCAATGCTTGAACGATTCAATAATTACAAAGTGGCTCTAAGCGTTGAGATCGTCAGGTATATGCAAATGTAAGTTCCTTCTGAAGGTAGTGATTGAATATCCAAAATATATTAAATTCATCATGGTCGCAGTACTTATTGTATAAGCGAGTCATTCTTGACGTTGGTTTGAAAAAACTTCCGATAATATAAGGATATTAAGATTAATTTGATTAATTAAAAATTACGCACGGACTTCGTGCTATTATTATTATTATACATTAGCTCCCAATCAACAATTGTCGTATCCAAGATGGCACCATGAATAACAAAACACAATGATTACTGATGTAATGTATGATATATTATGATAGATGTAATACAAGAGTTTTAGTTTTAGTAAACAGTTATTTTTAATGTTAGATAAGTTTACGTAATAATTATTTTATTCATTTGTTTTTAAATGAATTTATTTGATTATTTTTTTTGTAATTTTTTTGTCTCATTTTATTATTTTTCCTACTTAGTAGTTTCACTAGCTAGCTTGGGCTGCGTTGTAGCACGATTTTGTGTTAAACATAATGTGATAAAAATAAGAAATTAATAATGAAATTACAATAAATTATAAAAACAAAGTCGAATAAATCAAAGTTGAAGTGAAAAGTAAAAAATTGATATAAATTAATTGTTAATTTTTATTTTCAAAATTAAAAAATACGCATGCATTCTGCTTATTATTTACTTTAAAATTGACGTGTGCAGTACCCATTTGAATAAAATTTTATTTTATTACTTTTTTGTATTCTATAGGCTAGTTGATAATTGCTGATATAAATTTAAATTCATGTATTTTTAATAATGTAAACTTGATCAACGATTTGTAAAAAAATATATTTTAACAATTTCGGATCGCGAAATGTCAATAATAAATAATTCAGAAGAGATGCGAGACATCTCTTGTTACAAAATGAAACTCCTAAACTATCTTTGTGATTAATCGAAGTCTACAATGAGAGGGAACTTTTGAAACAATTCCAATAAATATTTTAAAATACCACTTCGAATAGGCCACATTTTGCCGAAAACGCTTCAGTGGATAAAGCAAACAATAAAACAGTAACTATATACTACAGAGACCATTACCAAAGAGACAAAACGAAATTTCTAGCTTACGATAATGTTACTAGGATCAATAGAGATTTGAAAGTCAGCCTTGGGTCTTGGCTTGGTTGATAGTCGATACCACAGAATGTGGGAATTGAGTGCCAATTGTTAATTAGGGTTTGTGGAATATTCGGCGTATGCATACGTAATGTGCGTTCATGCATGCTTTTAGAAAAAAACATGCATGCTGACTAGCTGTTAGTGAAATTGGCGTAGATTAATTATTTATTGAATAAGTCGAATGCAGCAGCCAGAGCCGCAGACGCTCGGTGGGAGATTTGCATACCTCGCCTGCAGAAGAAGCTCGCTGATTTGAATATGATAATTCCGGGCTGGTTATTGCGCAAGTAAAGCGAGCCACGCCGTGTAACACCAATAATTGACAAGCAATGATGAATCGCTCGCAGCTCTGGTGCTGTCACACCTGAAAAATGGGACCGGTCCACCAATGTGGCAGCGTGGTGGCCAACGAGCGAGGCGGAATGTGAATTAGTTTATTTTATTGGTAGAACGCAGAGCCCGGAGGAATGCTGACAAATTGATATCCATAATTTATCTAGGTTTGAATTATTTGATTATGGGTCTTTTTAATTGGTAGCGAAAATTTGGATACAGTGTCGTGAGGCATGTATCCGTCGAAGACAATAAATAAATTAATGAACGCGCAGTTACATGTATTCTTTATTCTATGAACGCCCATATTAGCTAAGTCCCACAGGTAGATTTAACAACAAAAAGGCATAATGTTCCGTACTTTTACCAAAATCTCAAAATTCTCTCAGTAAGAGCAATTCTGTGGTATAAAATTATATTTCAGCATATGAATAGCCCTATATACATAAATAAACTGGACCACACTTCAATACTCGTTTTACGTTAAATGAAGGACTAATTGTACCTAAGCATTTAAACAAATATGGACAAAGAACACTGGACTACATGATACCTAATTTCTTAAATATGTTACCTGCCGAAATTAAAAAATGTACAAATGGTAAAACAAATATTATGCTGAAAAATTGGCTTTCCGAAAGAAATAATTTGTATTAGACTAACACAAAAATTCTAACTGCATAAAAAAGTAAAATAAGTTTATTTATATCTCCAAAGTAAAAGTACCCATAGACAAACTGCTAAAAAGTAGTTTATTGGGACTTTTCTTTTTTCTGTATAATATTTTATTTTTTGCTGTCATTGTATTAATTACTTTGTATTTATAATAAATAAATTAAACCTTGAAAAAAAAAACGACGCGATTTTCAAAGTGGGCGATTTCACCATCCTCTCTCCCCCAGTAATTAAGTAGATATAAGGGCAGCACGTTAGTTAAGCCTCGATTACACTGACCGCGTTTACAAGCAACTAGCCGGTAAGTTTAAAAGTGGGTGAATCGGTGAGTGAGATTGTCATGATGACACACAAAACTGTCTACTCGCTTAGTAGCAACAGTAGCAGCTAAAATAACGACTATCGCTCGAACCAATTCGGTCGACATTTTGTAAAAAACTTGAGTTCGTAGCTAGCGCCACACGCTAGCCAGTAGCGAGAATTACGGCTCCCGCGCGAACTAATTCTGACAGTTACGAAATCAGCTGTTGGTGGGCCGCCATCTTGAGCGAGTAGCGAGTAAAGTTGACCACCTTTCAACTTTTTTCGTAGATTGTCGACAATCTGCTAGTTAGCAAGTAATACGATGACACTGAGCGAGTTTACTAAAAGATAGTGAACTTCCCAGATAGTAGCTTGTAAACTCGCTCAATGTCGTTGAGGTCTTAGGGCAATAAGAAAGCAGTTTTGTCAACCAGTTGATTGACAAAACTGCTTTCTTACTGCTTTCCACTTGGCTATTTATGAGGCGGTGAACTAATGGGTATGTTTAGGAAACTTCGGCTGAAGATAATGTTTCCAATATTTATCCAACAAACAAATATAACAGACCAATGTGTCGATGTCTTACATCAAAGATTGTCAAAATAATAAATTAAAGAAGCCTCGTATCTATTAGGTAAAAATGGTTCTATGGGATATAGTAAAGTTCTAAATTGTTATTATGATGATATTCAACGTAAATTCTGTTAAATGAAATTTACTATGTCCTCTTCAATAGTAACCATAAATAATATTAACTTCTGTAGGTCGGACATTTGCTTTGGCAAAATAAATCAATACGCGATTTCACACTCAATTAGCGAGATCCCAATATAATAAGCAAGTCGAACAAGGCAGGAAATCAATTTGGCAAGAAATAAATATCTAGTCAGCTCCACTTAGGCAAACTATTTTAACGATTCTGTCGTTAGCAAAGATGGTCGTGATCGCAGGAAAAATAATTCTTGACTTGGTAGATATCTACTCCTTTCTTCATAAAAACCACATTTTAATAGTTTCGGCTCTTTAACACTCAGCTTCAAAACTCTGTTTAAACTTAAACATCAACAAGAAAGCAAGAATTTACAAGTACTGGTTATTAAATTTGTGTGTTAATATGTGTTTCATTTCAAAATTATAATAGACATCCATGTAATATCATGTTTTGTTCCCAGAGCACCTCATCTCAATTAGGAGCGATTTGGAGCGGCCGGTCCGCTTTCCCGATTTGTCCCCTTGTGATTTTTTTTTCTATTTTTGAAATCCCGTGTTTATGTGAACCGTCCAAGGACCCTACAAGATTTGAAGACCAACATCCAGGAAGAAATTGCCAGGATTTCTGGCAAGAGTCATGACAATTGCCAGAAATCGGTTTACTCAGTGTATGGAGAATGAGGAACTCACCTACCTGATTTGATCTTCAAAAACTAAAACAAAACTTTAGGTATGCGCCTACATTATAAAAAACAAATAAATATTTTCTGATTCATACAATGGGTTTTATTAAGGTTTGACAAAAGAAAGTTATGCTGTACAATGTTACCCTGTACAATGGGTATTTAAAAATATAATTTACGTACAAAAAATAAAAATTAAACTCAAAATATTTCGTTACTTTTTAAAAAAATGTTAACACGTGTTCTTCTTTTGGAGGTATCTGAATCTGAAGAAGATGTTCAACGCTAAGTATAACCTATAATTTATTTATTGCTTCTTCACAATTTAAATACATTTTTTTAAATGTAATTATCAACCCCTAGGGTTAGCCTGTATCCGGGGTCAATAATTTCTTATGTCTTATTTCATTATTTCTTCTTTTAAAGTGATCATATCGTTTATTAAGTTTACGACCGGTCGGTGGCTGAGTTGGCATTGCGTTTTGTTCCCATTCAGGCTTCGTGAGTTCAATTCCTTGACTGGCTAAGTCCATCACCACGACACAAGCAACATATTCCGTTTACTGTGATGGTAGTAGGAGATTTTTAAATATTGGAAGGCTGTTCTTAACCTGGGAATGTTTGTATTACGTAAAAAAAAAGACATTTGTTGGTTTTTACAATGAAAAAATAAAAACTTTTGCGCACAATTAGTATTTATTAATTTCTTATACAAAACCACAAAATCTTTATCTCGATGAAAACTTTATTTCAAATCAACATTTTCAATCAAGATCAACATATGACGGCCTCCGTGGTTGGGGGTAAGGCTCTTGACTCATAATCCGAAGGTCGCGGGATCGAATCCCGGCGTACGCAAATAAATAATAAATTTTAATAAATAATAAATTTTATTTGATTAATTTGTGTAATTTCACAATTAATTCATTTAAAATAATATATGGTATATTTGCGGCACGTTCCAGAGTGGAAGATACTCTCAATATCGCTCTGGTGCAAGACCACCATTCAAATTGAAACGTTGCTTGAAATGGTGTTTGGTGATCAGATATGAATATCTACTTCCTCACCTTACTCTTACCTATCTTCTTCCCCTCTTCTCTATCTTTAGCCACACAACATGCCCTTATCCAAATGGGAGCAGCTGGAATTCTTGTGAGGTATTCACATAAAAAAAAATTAAATCACCTATAAATAATTTCTCATTAATCGGTTTTGTTGTATGGCGACGATATATCAATTTGCCGATGCCAAAATCGAGCTGTTTGGCGATCTATCTTTTCTGTCTACCCCTCCGGAGAAACGGCGTGATGGTTAGTTAGTGACGATATGTTGACTTTAAACCTAAGTCTGCTTACATTTCGTCATATCCATTCATACGCGTCATTTCTAAAGCAATGTCACATCTGATGACTGATGACCGAGCATGTCTAGACGCGGTAGAACGAAGGCCGGCCTTTACTCTGAACTGACAGCTGTGACTGGTTATGGCTAAGGGTGATAGGGCACGAGTCGAGTTGACCCCGCGTAGAATGAATGCAGATTGCTGTTGAAGAGGGACGGGGACAAATGACGTCACAGGACCATCATTTTACCATCACCATCCGTCCACACCAGTTGACGACAAAACATACTTCACCCCAACTGAACTTTAACCTGCATCATGCCTAATGTAAGCACAAATATTTGACGAGTAAAAGCATGCCGTACATTTTCTACTTTCAAGATAAAAGAACGTGTATATGGATAAACTTTTATGTGGACATGGATAAACTTTTATGTGGACATGGATAAACTTTTATGTGGACATGGATAAACTTTTATGTGGACATGGATAAACTTTTATGTGGACATGGATAAACTTTTATGTGGACATGGATAAACTTTTATGTGGACATGGATAAACTTTTATGTGGACATGGATAAACTTTTCATAGTAAGTGTACATTTTAATTCGTATATCCAAATTCGAAAATAACTGTCCTTGTCAAATTGTCAAAAGCCTTAAGAAAAGTTGTTTTGTTTGCTTCGCTTTAGAAATAGTTAAATTTTCCTTGAGACAACTACTGTAAAGTCAATTTTGTAAGGTCTGTCAACTATTAACGTATGATTCCATGACAGTTGATCCCTCCACCATACGACGGTCGGCGTGGTCGAGCGGTAAGGCTCTTGACTCGCAATCTGAAGGCCGCGCAATCGAATCCCAGCATGGCAAATAAATTTTATTTGACTAATGTGTGTTATTTCACAATTAATTCATATAAAATAAAATAAAGTATATTTGCGGCACGTTCCGTGCCGCACGTTGAGTGAAAGATATTCTCAGTATCGCCCTGGTGTAAGACCACCATTCAGAATTGAAACGTTGCTCAGATCAGATGATCAGATCTGAATAGCCAGGTACTTCCCCACCTTCCTCTTCCCATATCCTTCCACACCCCATTACCTTCAGCCTCACAACATACCCCACCCAGTTGGGGATGCCATAGTCTCACTGGCTCCAGACGGGAGCACTTGGGACTCTTGTGTTGTATTCATTTATACAATAAGCAGCCAGATACGTTTTTAGATTTTCACGGCCAAAAGTATTTTCGTTATTTGTTTTTGGGGTGTTATGCCGTGTTGCGTTACCTCCTTCTTTAGCCAACGTTTCAGACAGCGTTACAATGTCCATCATCAGGATCATCATCACCACATCTGCCCTGATGATGGACACTGTAACGCTGTCCGAAACGTTGGCTAAAAAAGGAGGTAGCGCAACACGGCATAACACCTCAAAAAAAAAAATACGAAAATAAGCAGTCAGTAAAAAAACCCGTTTACACAAAATATAACTAAGTTTGCCCGAAGGGATGCGCAGAAGGATGTACCACCGAATAACAAAAGTATAAAACATCATTTCTTTCAAATTCTTCAAGAAAAAACTACTTGTCTATAAAATATACATAAGTAAAAAAAATCGGCACTGTAAATATATTCGTTTGATATCCATATTTTTGATTTCGATTTTAGGTTTGAAATTGGTGAATAATGCGTAGAAATTTAAAATTTATAATAATTGTATTTCGGCGGGCCAATTGTCGGGGGATCAACTGTCGGGTCATCACAACAAATACACTGATAATATACATATACGAAATAAAAATAAATTAATAATGCTGTACCACGGCTAAAATCCTAAGCCTTTCTTAAATAAGCAGGCAACAAACTTTCAACATTAGACTCCAATACAAATATTACATTGAGTATTTAGACAAATTTAATTAAATGAAGACAATATTAGCGAAACTCAATCGAAAAACTAAAAACAGAAAAATCAGAAAAAGATATTTGCACCTCTGGAATTTGAACCCAGGACCTTTCGCAACCACTGCGCCAAGGTTAGCGCATTTGTCCGATTCGGTTATTTTAAATTTAATCCACCCACATTATCTTACTTTTCTTAAGAGTCACAGAGTTGCAAATATTTTTTCTGATTTTTCTGTTTTCAGATTTTCGAATGAGTTTTGCTAATATTGTATTCATTTAATTAAATATTACAATTACTCAAAAAGTTAAAAAAAGAGTATTTAGATATTTTTTAAAGGAAATCGTGTTTTATCTAAGCTTAGAATTAGAATTATCACAAGAAAAGATTTTTAAATATTTACAGTATTTATTTTTCTATGCTACGAGCGAAACATTGCAACAGTGCAGGTTTTCCACAACGAGTAAACAGTTTAAAAAATAGAAAAAAACTTCATTTAATTTGTCTTCTAAATGATTGACAACAAAAGCAATTATAAATAAATTCATATTACAAAAGTGGATAAAGTTCTGGCGCAGCTTTCTCAACACAGAAGTATCAACCATGTTTTCAAACCGCTGATCAAATTTGATAATATAATCATTGTCAGATGAGCGATAAGAATAGAGTCGGAGGTATGTTTCCAAGACGAGGAGTCTCCCTCAGAACAGTTGTTTCCTGTCAAAATCAACTGGCAGCGGGATCCGTCAGCCTTTCTCAATCGCCTCCATTTACATAGAAAAATAAAACAATGTCGGTCCTCCCCACGTAGATTGTTATTTCATTATCATATTGGGGTCTGTCCAAGCGAGGAATTTGTTATCTCGTTCTAAAGACTCACGCTCGCCTTGTCACGGTGGAGCAGGTGCGGTTTGTAAATCAACCACAAGGAAAATCTAATTAATTTAAAAATTTTATCAGGTTCCACCACAATTGATCCTGGTGATCCATCACCCAGAATTGAAACGTTACTTGAAATAGATTTAGCCGTGTTTGGTGTCTAGATCTGAATAGCCAAGTACATTTTTCACATCTTCTTTCCCTACCCACTACCTTCAGCCTCTCAACATACCAAAATTGGGGATGTCATAGTCTCATTGACTCCAGAAGGTTGGGAGCAGTTGTTGGGACTCTTGTGTGGCATTCAGATAAAATAAGTTATTTTGTATGCAAGTAGGAACCTTTAGCAGTTTTTTTTGCTAAGCTGACTGCCCATAGAAGTAGGTCGTATTTTGTTATTCGGCAGTATAGCGTCACCGCTCCTTCGTTAATAAAAATATTTGTATAGCGAATTTTCACTCAAGACGCCTGCAGATATAAGAAAATCGACTTTAGATGTACGGCCGTATATCCTGTTTGAAGAAATAATCTTTTAGGAGATCAACTGTCCGGGGATCAAATGTTTTTGGATTGTTTTTCCTACTAAGCACTTGCATACGGCTTACTAAAAACATATGCAGGGACCCTGGAGGTCTAGATTCGTTCAAAATAAATAAATGTAGCTTCGTTTAACAAAAAAATTAGAATCTTGCGAGAGCCTTGAAGGAGTAACCATCTGTTACTTATACCAAAGCAGGTAAGTGGTGGATAACCTCAAATGTCCAGGGGATCAACTTTCAGTGGGCCAATAATTGTCGCCAGATCAATTGTCGGGTCACCACTTTATCAGTGCCAACATTAGATAAGACAGGAATATTATTTGTAAAGAATATGAAATAATCATGAAATAAAATGAATATAAAGAAGTAATCATGATCTCGCATCATTTCACGGTTGTGCGTTTTTATAACGATTAGACCCTTGATGGGTGACATGACGTTTGTAAGCGCCTGTCCCTAAAGTTGATTGCTTGGGAAATGGGCAATGAAGAAAAGTATTCTAATCTTCTTTTTAATGAAAAAAATCTTTAGCTGAGAATATTACACTTTGGCGCCGAAAAAACCCGGCGCGACACATACAATTTTTTTTCAACACACCTTTGAAGAAATTTCCTGATATATATCAGGAAATATTTATTATTTATTCATCAATAGTCGAATGACCATTTTTTAAAGATCTATCAAACATTCCAACACTCAGATCATAGAAAACTTTACTTGGAAATACTATAAAAAAGGATATTAGCAGTGCCTATTCTGAAGAACAGCATTAATAAAATGAAAGAACTGGGTAGGATTTCAACGACTAAAAAATTGATAAACACAAATAAAATATATTCGATTATGCAAAAGAATAATAACACGAGAAAAAACAAAGTCGTAGAATTGACGATGTAGAGATGTTTGAAAAAATGATAAGGTGCCAGAAAGTGTTTAAGGTGTACCTGCTGTTTGTTTACTGGCCCGGTCGCGTATTTCCGTTTCCATGTTCAATAGACGCGTCTGCCATCCTGAAATCGACACGGGTTTGTTGTAGCTATATCCGTCAACAAAACCGTGATCGGTTGAACGCCAATAATGCACGGGTTTGTACCGCTAAAAGTGTTCAATTAGTAGGCGCTTCTGCCATCCCGAAATCAACAAGGGTTTGTAGTATGTATCTTGCGTAGTGTTCACTGTCCGATTTACAATAAATTGTTGTACAAAAGCGAGTTGAACTGAAGTCAAGCAATAATAATTTTATTTATGAGGATTTGAGGTAATTTCTCTAAATAAGAGTGTTAAGAGACGTACTTGACTTACTTGAATCAGTGATTCCTGACATTATTTGGGGTAAAAATGTAAGTAAATAAAATTGACTTATTTCTCACAAAAACAGGCGCTGAACAAATCAATTATATTACCTTCAATTCAATACAACTTGTCTAACGATTATTGTCAATCGCACAGCAAACACTGCGCCTCAAGTTACACCCTATACAAACCCGTCTGTCTATTTCAGGGTGGCAAATGCGTCTACTGAACACGCAAGCGTTTTTTTTGCGGTTCAAACCCGTGAATTATTGGCATTCAACTGGACACGGTTGTGTTTGGAAAAACACTATAACAAACCTGAGTTGATTTCGGGATGGCAGATGCGTCTACTGAACATGAAAACGAAACGCTTTTGGCCGTTCAAACCTATGAATTATTGGCGTTCAACTGGACACGGTTGTGTTTGGAAAAAACACTATAACAAATCTGAGTTGATTTCAGGATGGCAGATGCGTCTTCTGAACATGAAAACGAAACGCTTTTGGCCGTTCAAACCTGTGAATTATTGGCGTTCAACTGGACACGGTTGTGTTTGGAAAAACACTATAACAAACCTGAGTTGATTTCGGGATGGCAGATGCGTCTTCTGAACATGAAAACGAAACGCTTTTGGCCGTTCAAACCTGTGAATTATTGGCGTTCAACTGGACAAGGTTGTGTTTGAGAAAACACTACAACAAACCCGTGTTGATTTCGGGATGGCAGATGCGCCTACTGAACACGGAAATGGAAATACGCAGTCCGGTCAAAAGACGTGAAAAATCCCTGCGAGCGGTCCTGCAGAGGACACTTCGTGCCGTACGAATTAGTGGACCTAAATTCGCCGCTATAAACACGTGTAATACCGCGCTCTGTCCCGTAAGTCCCCTAAACGCAGGTTATGTCAGGTGGGGACGGGGTATAGAAGAGTAGGTACTGCAAACCTCGATTAACTGTTTCGGAATTGGATTCGGTACACACCAAAAACTTTTTGAATCATTTCGAAACCCAAGACCCTCCTGATTAGAGAGAAAAAAAAAATGATAAAACACCTAAAGCATATTGGGTCTAAAGTAGGTTGATCTAATTACTAGTTAGTAAAAAGTGTTTGAAATATTTGTTACGTGCATATACAAAAACTTGGTAGGTACCTACTCAGATTTGAATACCAGATTTAAAATTTATATCGCATTTATTTCATTGATTGACTTATACCAAATGTTCTTATTAAACTATATCTTTGTTGATGCCATTATCATAATTTATTGATTCATGTGCTAGTAAAAAATAATTATTAGCCTTACCAATAAAAAATCCATTCCCAACCGATAAAGGGTGTTTTAGTAACACATTCTATAAAAGCTGTAATATTTTAGATTCAGTTTGATACTAATAAAAAAAATCTCTAAATTTATTTTTCAAATCCGGCAACATCGCACTTTGCATCCAGCAACCATGCATGTAATGTGCATTAGTGATTATTTTTACCGCCAAGCACGTCGTGCAGTATTGGGTGACAGCTAATTGTTTCCATGTGTTTTTGTAATATTTACATAAATCGTATTTTTGTTCATTAAATGATCAATTATAATTATTAATATATTCGTATAGTTTAATACATTTACCACTTATTTCGGTTATATTTAATATTGCAATTTTAATATTAAATAATATTTCAAATACAACACTCTAAAAGATAATTTTATCTAATTTCTAAAATGGTATTGGTTTTTACGGCATCTTCAAAAATAAGAAATATGTAGGACATTTAAAAAACCCTGGACAAATTTCGAAATTAGATAGGAAATTATTATTAATAACAGTGCATACCAATAGATAAACAACCCTCTTTGGCTGGATGGCAATGCACGTATGTTTCCATGAACTGTTTTTAATCAGTTTCTATATCAGTAAGGTTTTCACATACACGGTCGTTTAACAATTGAATAAAACTTTCACCACGTTTATTAGTAAGACTGTTGGTCAATAAAATTATGTAGGTACCGGATGCACAATGGTTCAAAATGGAACTGAAACATACAGGTCGGATTTTTTGAATTTATTTTGTTATTTTTTTATTTATTTTATTTTTTACATTGTTTTAAAAAATAATGTGTCGTTACTGGGGTACCCCGTTCTAAGGTAACATTGTACATGTTTTTTAAACAAAAAATGTTTGAGTTATAAGTTAATACCTATTTTTAAATATTACAAGAGGAAAATTATAAAGTTATATCTAAAAGGAAGCACAATATCTTTATTTGGTTGCAAAATTGTATCTTTGTTCTTCCTTCCCATGTCCATAACCCATATCTTAATTCTTCTTTTGAAGTCGTTTATTTTTTTAATTGATAATTTAGATTTATTTTTAAAATTATTTAGTTTAATTTATTATTAAATTATTTATTTATATATTTTAATTATTCAGATTTACGAAACTCATTACAGGCACCGCGGTTTTAATCCCTTCTTACTAAGTCCTCCATCATTGCACAAGCAACATATTCCGCATGTTGATATGGTAGTCGGAGGAATTCAAACATCGTCAGGTTATTCAAAGCAGGAAAAGTTTGTTTTTGTTAAAAAAAATAAAAAGTATTTCTGACAAAAAAGGGAATTTGTGAACAAAAATGCTTCTTTGGTGTATTTGCAATAACCGGGATTTTTTTACCATCCATCCCGGAAATCGTGAGTCTACTGTTAGGTACCTACTCTGGAAGAGTATGACGGGCACGATTTTAAAGCCGACCCGTTCCCCGCGGCGTTTTGTAACGTCACTCAAACCCCGGACAGCCCTGGCCGCTGTGTAGCCGGCCTCTTGACGAGCCGGGTGACTTTCGGGACTAACCAAATTCGGGTAATTAATTCTGTCAACTTGCTGTAATTGATGGAGCATCGGAAGCGACGAATATGAGGGAACATTCAGTCAATCCGTGCCACGGAACAAACTTAAACGGATTATGAATTATAATGAGCCACTTGCACGACGATTAATCACTGGACACGCTAATACGAATAAATTCTTAGAAAACAACTTTTCATTCACCTTAACTATGTATTAGACAACTATTTGCATTCGGGCGATGCAAAATATTGCATTAAAAATTTCAATTACGTAAAACGAAAATTTGTTTTCATCGTATGAGATATCGGCCAATTACAATAATTTCTGTCATTGTCATCTCAACAGCATTAAAAAAAATTATTATATTACAGTTTGAGGTTTTACTCATAAAGTTAAATTAATAAATAATAAAATTATTATATTTTAAAAACAGTAATTTTTTTCTAATACATCAAACATTCTAATTTTGGTGTTATTATTCCCGCGTGAAGTTATTCAAGTTTAAGTGTCATTCACAAAATTACAACTTCTTGTTTGAAGATTAATTCAGACAAGCTATAAAGAAGATATCTACTTATATTATCATATTTTAATAGAAAATAATTTGAAATGTCTTTATGGAAATTGTAATTTTAGAATCCCGTGATACGCAGCAACAAAATAAAAGCTTTTGAAATTAAAAAGAGTTCTTTATTAACTTTTCAAAAGCTATCAGTTTTATATTTTTATAATAATTTTCGACAGCCGGCGTAGTCCTGCGGTAAGGCTATTGACTAGCATTCCGAAGGTCGCGGGATCGAATTCCGGCGTGACAAATAAATTTTATTTGATTACTTTGAGTTATTTCACAATTTATTCATTTAAAATAATAAAAAGTATATTTGCGGCACGTTCCAGAGTGGAACATACTCTCAGCATCGCCCTGGTGTAATAAGACAACCGTTCGGAATTGAAACGTTGCTTGAAATGGCTTTAGCCGTGTTTGGTGACCAGATCTGAATAGCCAGGTACTTCCCACCTTCCTCTTCCCCATATCCTTCCCCTCCCCACCACCTTCAGCTTCACAACATACCCCAATTGGGGATGCCATAGTCTCACTGGCCCCAGACGGGAGCAGTTGGAACTCTTTTGCGGTATTACTGTAAAAAATAAAATAAAATATAAAACAAAAAATTTCAGGATCCTTCAGTTTCGTGATTAAAAACAAGTAACACTTTCAAAAAATATTGATTACGAATTAAAGATTAACGAAAATAAATAACGTACGCCAACTTAAATAGTTTAATACGTTCTCAATTTTAAAATGCTAATCGTAAGCAATGATCCTTTTTTAGTCTCTAACAAAAAGGATATAAATAATTTTCTTTTCGTAACGCCACGAGCTCACACGTTTTATAAAATCCATAATTGAACCACCAATTGGAAGAAGGGAATAAACGCCATTTTTTGACATATTCAGTTTTCTACACTTGTACATTTTTTAGACGTAGCGCTTAGTGAGTTCAAAGAAAGGAACAAAAACCATTCGCTTCGTATAGATTCATGCGGCCATAAAAATAGTTAGTTGGAAGAAGGAAACAAATAAACAAAAAATAATTCAGTACATTTCTGACGAATTCAAAGATTTTTACGATATTATTCTGATCTGGCCAACTACAAGATCCGAAAGTGAAGAAATAGATGAATTTTAGGGTGTCATTACGTTTTTTCTAATAAATAAATAGTTTTTGTCGTTATATTGTCTATTATTTCTAATTATTTTGTATGTAGTATATGATAAATTGGAAGAAGGGAATAAATCCAACACATTTTCATATACATATATAAATGAATATTATATATTTCAGCCAGGTATATTTGTATATAAATCAGAATTTATGTTTTCTTCATTATCTACCACAACCACTACCTACCACAACACGAGCCTATAAGTTGAAAGTAAAAAGTCATAAAGTTTTTTCGAATTATCTCCATTCTCATTTTTTGGATTTATTCCCTTCTTCCAATTGGTGTTTCAATTATTATTTATTGAAGAATAATAATACGTGATCACAACAGAAAAATCAGAGGCATTTTTTAAATTCGATTTAAAACCTCAGTGAAGTGCCCCATTATTGAACATGTTTGCCTACCAGTATTATTCATACGGAGGTAGCCAAATTATACAGATCACCTTATCGAGATTAATTAATGTCACCGAACAAATGCGACAGCTGTTTTAATTTCTAAATATCATATTATGAAATAATAAATTCTTATGCAACCACGTATTGCTGGGGTCCGTGGAAGATTGATATCTGAATTAAGCTTGGTAATGATACGTCTAAGAACAGTAATTATAAGTTACAGTAATAAATTTGATGACAAGAAAGATGACTACTTCAAAAGATACACAGTGACGGCATGTGACTATTTTGAGCTGGACTAAATATTAAAAAAAAATTATATTGCCAGTATAATTTTCATGTCTGAAAATTATTCACATATTTTTTAAGCATATTAGGGTTTTTTATTTGGACGCTGAAAAAAATTTCTAAAGAACTATTTAATTGATGTTACTTATAGTAGTAATTACCAACAGGCTTTTCATTACTATTTTTTAATAGATATTTTGAAAATATGGATGTGTGGAAGTGGTTTTCAAAAATTGTTTTAAATATTTTTTAGATTTTTTTACATTATTTCCACGTAAGAGGCTCTGGGGCAACACTTTCTTTCGTACATTGATTGCAATGATTTCTCACAAAAATGGCGCTGTATAAATTAGCCAAATAATATTATTATGGTCTATGTCATATTTGGGGATTCAGTGTCGATGGTCTTATTTAAGAAAATGAAAGAGAGGAAGTTCTGGGAGGGAAAAACGTATGAGGACTGGTAGGAAGCCGGGAGACCAGTTTAACCAGGAGTATGAATCCATCTCTATCACTGTGGTGCAAGGCGGTGGGTCGAGAGAGTCCTCGATCTGCCCTGCCACGTAGCGCCACCAAAACCTAGATAAAGCTCACCCCATGAACTCGGTCACCCCTACTGAGTCACCAAACATAGTACCTAAATCACTTGGCGTGACCTATGGCAGAGGTGTTGGATATCCAAAAAATGATTGCCTGGGTGGTGGCGGTACCCATTTCCGCCTTCTAAATTCAAAATCGGCTTTGCTAATATGGTTTTGAAAACAAAAAACCTGTGTCTATAAAAAATAGACATCCTCGCCAGAGTCTTAGATCGATACTCCATTTCTTGGAGACATGCAAACTGAAAAAGGATTATTTTTGTGGTCGTTTATTGATTACATTGGCCAAAACATTGCAGGGTGATATTAGAAAATAGATGTATAATTTAAAAAAATATATAGGATGTTTCAGATCGTAACTACATTTAAACAATTGATGTGAAAATTTCATGACGCCACAGTTCAGTAAAGCAGATATTCTGTTATACGAACGACAAAAGTAATCAGCCACCATTAAGGCACCTTTTCACTATCTCAGAAACTAAATCTTCTCCCAAATTCCGTAATTTATTACTCCATCAATTAAGTCATTATTTTTGCAGTTATATTTTAAATGACACTAATTACTTTGAATTGGTTGCTATACGTAATAGAAATGCTCTATTTCTCTATACCCACACCCAGTGAGAGGAGAAACAGTTTCTAGAACTAAATAATTAGGATCAGTTTCGTAATGTGGTTATCTGACATTTCCAATCGTAATGTGATATATGAGTCTCTATTTTAATTAGCAGGTTTGCAAATTGGTTGTTCGTACCATTGAAGTATTTATAGTCCGCTACACAGATACGGCAATAGATTATAGGTCATTTCGAAGACAAGGTCCGTAATTTAATTACAACGTTATATGCTGTAAATAACGATTGCCACAGTTAAATATATATTGGTAATATATTATAGGTGCTTCACATCATTTCTAAAAGTAAGACCTTTTTAAGTGTTTATAAAATAAATCTCTTTTTCGATATCTCTTAATCAAAAACCAATAATAACGAAAAAATGCTTGTAATAACGTAACGTAATACGTATATGTTATAAATAATGGTTCCACCAACCAACTCGGAATCAAGTGAACTCATGCCAACTAAAAATCAAGTGAACTCAACACCTCTTTGAAAAGTCATCAAAAACTATTAAAAAAAATTGAAAAATTGCCCATAACCTAACTCAACGTTAAAAATTTAACCAATTTTTTTAAATATATTTCTTTCAAAGGATGCGTTGAGTTGATTTCATTTTGAGTTGTCGGGTCATCAAAAATAATTTACACAGAATATAAATAAAACAATAACGTACATTTTAACGCATCATCACGTTCATTGGTCAAATCATTGTATATATAGTTTTGTATTAGTGATCGAGGAACCGCTGGATGCAATCTGTTAGCCATAACTTATTAAATTAGTTTGTCTAGTTTGTAGTTAGAAGTAAAATAGAGCATTGTAGAAATCTTCTAATATATAAAATTCTCGTGTCACGGTGTTTGTTTTCATACTCTTCCGAAACGGCTGGACCGATTTTGATGAAATTTTGTGTGCTTATCGGGTAGGTCTGAGAATTGGCCAACATTTATTTTTCATACCCTTAAAAATTAAGGGTGGTCCACCCCGAATTTTTATTTTTCATTTTTTGGACAAATTTTTTAATTTTAATTTTTTTATAGTGAGGCATTAAAAAACACATGCAGTCCTAAATTTTCACCCTTCTACCATCAACCCCTATTTTTTAATAGCGATATTAGGAATTCAATCAAAATTAAAAAAGTAATTCGGGCAAAACAACGTTGCCGGGTCAGCTAGTAAACAGCGCCCTTGAAACGATTTTTCACCAAAACAGCGCTATACAAATCATTAAAATATATTATTCAATTATAAAACCATTAGTAATTAATCAATAATAACACATAATTTTTGGAATTTTAAAACACAGAATGCAAACTTAAAAAAGTTTTAAAAATGGCTCACATTCCTTTTTTCTTACTAAAATTACCGATGACGAAAAAAATAAAAACACGCACACATGTCTAATTAGAAAAATATATTATAAACGTTATTGACACCTCACTGTTCTGTCGTTTCATGTAAAAATAATTAATAAAAAATTCACAAAGTTTCATAAAATTTTATCAAATTGCATTCGGAAACTTTGATGTCATACACGAGTATGATTTAATTCTTCCGTGTTTAATTATTAGATTTGAATGCAGCGTGGTGTTTTTTCTTCCGAACGCCGCCCGTTTAGATTATATTCTCACCGTGGCAGTAAGGGAGACAAAACGATTTCTCTGAGACCCATACGAGCTGTTCCCAAAAGCTAACAAATTAGTCTGAATGGCTAGGTATCATTTTGGACGGTTGAAAGGTCACGCTGTTCATAAATATACCATCTTAATAATCGATACGGTAATAATAATGATTATTGATGTCATTCCACAATGAAGTCATTATTTTCTCCTTGGTCATGTTGGTCACGGTCACTCCACTGCTTCAAGCTTTATCTCCATCAGTCAGGAATCTCCCATTGCGTTGGACAGATCTGATCTTGAAGAAACGAGATCAGGAGATGGTTGCCAGATATCACTATTGCCAGACCGCCAGGATATTTGAATAATGCCGTAATACCGCACGAGCTCTTTATGGTCATTTAATCATATTTATATTTACAGGGGTCGGAAACCATAACATATTAAATACTGAATGAATTTATTTTCAAAATTATAAGTAACCATTTATAATCAATTCTCAACCTGTAAGAAATGCAACAATATTGTTCTTTCAATATCTGTATAATTTTGTGTTATTTTGTTAATTGTAGAATTGTTAACCTCAACACAGGCTTGTCCTAGTGAGGTTGCAAATTGTTTTGTAAACATTTTTACCTGCAATGTAGATTTGTAAACATTTTTACCTGCAAGATACAATAAATAAATAAATAATCCTGGCGACAATCAAAATCAATGTCAATCACCGTCTACTAAGAAATCGCGAAACTTTCCATATTCCTTTACAAACAGTTTATTTTCAAGATTATATACATCCATGTATAATCTTCTGTCTTGGCCACAATCAAAATCAATATCAATCACCATCTACTAAGAAACCCCGAAACTTTCCATATTCCTTTACAAAGAACCAACTTAACCTTATCCCAACCTCTTGTGCGAATTCCGTGTATATTTAGCCCCCAATACTTCAATAAATTTCTACTACTCGTATATTGTCTCTTGTTTCGTTGATGTTACGATATTATTTACTATATATATACTTTTTGTTTTATCAATAATACCAATTTCGTTTGTTGGTCTGTATGTGTCTGGTTCAATGAAATCGAATTTAAAAAAAAATTAAGTGTCATTTTCAATATTGGAACTGATCGTGTCAAGAATTCAGACAGGCGATAAAGTAACTACTTACCCATAGGCCATAGGTTATATAATTATAGGCCCGTGTTCGATTCCTCGGCTGGCTAAGTCCTCCATCACAACACAAGCAACATTTTCGGCTTTCTGTGGTGGCAGTAGGAGATTTTCAAACATTGTTGGGTTATTCGTAACCCGGGAATGTTTGTCTTTATTTTAAATACAAAAAAAAAATAATAATATTTGAACAGAAAATTATGTAAATTGTCATTTTCAAAATTGGAATTGTGAAGAATTCAGAATATCCCGTGAGATTTGTAAGCAATTGAATATTTATTCTTTAAGTAATTGAACAGCATGAGTGTATTAAATAATCATAAGATTTGGGGGCGGGTACGAGTACCGCCGCCCCGGGAACCATTTATTGGATAACCAACACCCCTGCTATAGTTCACTTCAAGTGGTTCGTTCCATTTGGTGCCCAGGTTAATGGAATGAGGTTTGTCTAGGTCTAGGCGGCTGATGCTTTTGCCCACTTACTGCATGGAGGGTTGGATCGGGAAAGACTGGTTTTCTTCCTGAGACCTGTTGATCTCTCCAGCCGGACTCTCTCGACCCATCGCCTGGGGGGATGCTCATGAAGGATGGATTCATACTTTCGTCATTCTTGAATACATTGACCGCAGATTGCAAACCACTTCTCATACCTTTTTCCGTTGCAGAACTTCCTCTCTTTCCTTTCCCTAAAAAGACTATCCACACAGCATCCTCAAGGATGACATAGACCCTGGTGGATTTTTTCCTCAGGGCCTCCTGTTGGGAGATAATGTGAAAAAAAGGAAGGTAGGTGAATTCAATTTATGTGAAATAAATGGAGAAGTACAAAATAATTATTGGCAATAATAGTATTTCAACATGTAAATTCTTATATTATTTATCGTCAAGCAAAAGTGTCTAAATATGCTGTTACCATAATATATTCTCAAAATACTGTTATATTTTTATCTCCCTGATAAAAACCCTATGGGCCTAAAAATAAATGAAAAGAATGATTTTTTACACTTCTAATTACTTATGTATGTAGCGAGAAGCATTTCAACACAGATATCAGAATCCAATGGTTCTGAAGCCGTGGGCCGCGGCCCGCAGACCCCCGCCCAGCTGTCGGCCCGCCGAGATAACACGAGACGAGAGGGCTCATGTCAGGAGTCATTATGGAATGTCTTATTAAATCGGTCAATCTCTCTCTCCAGCGGCAAACACCGCGGCATTTTAGTTGGCAATTGTAATCTTAGAATATACATCCTGACTGAACTGACGGCGGCCTGTTTGTATTGCGGTCATTGCGGAGTCAATGACCGGCGAAAGGTTAACGAGATGCGAGGTTTGTTTTGAGTGGTAAAAAATTGCGGGCACAATTATCTCGCTAGACCCAAATATGTATGAACCAGTATAATATGACAGCCGAATGCACGAAAATTGGCATAATGTTGGCTGCTAAGTGCTGGTTGCCGTGCATAATAATTGAATACATTCAAATGCCTCTACGTACTTTTGCAGGCAGTGTTTCAATTATTATCAATGTCTGTAAAACCTTTAGTTATGTACTTTTAGTATTTTGTTGGTTTGTTTTAATTTTATATTTTGTTATTATTTATAGTATTTTAAATTAGCAGTATTTTTTTTATAAAACACTAGCTGGTTCCCGGTATGCGTTGCTATGCCATTCAAAGAAATATAGAAATAAATTGTTTCTCCCTGCATGTCCATTCTCAAGCGTTCTCTTCCAGCGGTCCCTTCCCCTCCTGCGTTCGTCTTCCACCTTCCCTGCCTTCCCTCACCCTCGTCACCCTTCCCGCGAATCCCACCTCCTTCGTTATCCTCTCCCTCCTGCCGCTCCCACCTCCATCCTCCTCCTGCCGCTCCCACTATCCCACCTCCTTCGTTATCTTCTCCCTCCTGCCACTAAAGTATATGAAACGCATTTTATACGCATTTTCAAACCACTAGCGCATCAGTAGTAATTTTTTATGCAAATTTCATAACGCCAGAGCTTACATATGAATATCTTTGCCCGTGATACATATTTCAAACTCTGATTTTGAAAATATGTATCGAGAAGGTATCACTGCCTTTGCTTCTACACACCTCAATTATGTAGAAACACTCTTCTGCTAAATGTTCTGTAAAAATTTTGAGTCAATTCATTGATTACTTTTCGAGATTGGCGGACCCAAACCTAAGGAACCTATTTTTTTTTACAAATTTCATAACGCCAGAGTTTACATAACGCCAGAGTTTTCAGAGTTTACAAAATTTTTATATGTATAGATTATTTGGTAATGTGAGCCTCGCTGATAACCAGCTTAGGGTGCGACCTACAAGCTCTGCTGTCCACTTCGCTGTCGATCCTTGCTCCACGCTCCACTGTCGAATCCCGCCGCCTCCTGAGAGGTGCGATCAATTATTCGCTTTCTCAACCAGGGGGAGTCCTCCTGCCAAATTGCCAAATTGGGGACCACATTGCCAAATTATTCATATTTTTACGTATTTGATTGGCGATTGACTTTTCTGAATGTAAATTTATGGACAGATCCGCCAGCGTTGCCTGCGTATATCAATTTCTAATTTATTCCCTTCCAGTATCGGTTCGGCTATCAACAGTTATACTGTGCTTGGGAATACGATATAAAATCATTGGAAGTTACTCCTAACGATCCGATATTGTAAAGTTATGGATTTCACCATGCTAGAGCACCGGGTCTTTAAAAAACCGTTTTTCCAACCAACAAAAAGAGGTCCATAACTTAATCCTGGAATCAAAAAGACAATCAATGACATGATTTACATATTTTTCTACACCTGAAGGTACAACTTTTGGCCGGAAAACGTTTGGAGACCCACGATGACGCGGAGGAAGAGATGAGAACATTTTTGGCGGCGAAATTTCTACAAACTAACTAACAGGGGACGTACCGCCAAACAACTTGGTCTTGGCACACACTCTTCGCTTCACTCACATTCGTACATCGTCTCATACATATTCTTCTGTTATTCTGACTTTTGACATGGCCCGACTCAAGTATCTGATTTATTTGATCGTGCCATGTCTTCCTCGTGCGTCCCCGACTTCTTCTACCATTCACATTTATTTTTTATTTTTATTTATTTATTTTTATTTTTTTTTAACAATAATAATTACATTTATAATATAATTACCTAGGTATACATAAGAATTAATTTTTTGGTTCTACTACTCCATAAATTGAGCTCTAGGAGCTCGTGTTTATGGGAGGAGTATTTAAACGCATAAAAAAAAACATATTGTTCTGAAAAGTGTGAATACAATGATCAAAGACTTAAATGTCTTGAATGAAATAAATATACAAATACTTTTTGACATAGATATAAAAATAAAAAAAAAAAACAATAACAATAATACATTTTTTTTAATTAGATGTTAATTAGTTAAGGGTACAATATATCATTATCCAATTTCAGGGACTTAATTTGATTTTTAAATTGTTCATATTTCATTGTTTCTGTTACATTTATTTTGTTTTTGGATAATAATATATTGTACCATCTCACACCTAAATATAAATAGTGGTGTTGAGCCGTGGTCGTTCTAAGCATAGGAATGGCTATTAAGCCATTAGTTTTGAATCTATTGCTTATGCTATCTGAGGGATGAATTTTTTGGATGAAATATTCTTTGTAGATTTGATATAATGCGTTTCTCTTATACAATTCTGTGATAGTTGGCACATTAAATTCTCGAAATATCTCTAAAGTAGGGAAGTCATATGGTTTCCTAAGGATGATTTTAATAATTATTCTTTGTATTATAATTATGGGCTGTAAGGAAATCTTAAAGGCCCCTCCCCAACCAATAATGCCGTACTGTATAAGGACTGAATTAGCGCATAATAGACAATTTTGATAGTTTTCTTGTTTAAAATGTTTCGTATGTTGTAGAATACATAGATAAGTTTTCTTATTCTTTCCACAGTGAGATCTATATGATCTTTCCATTTAACATTTTTATCTATTAAGATTCCAAGATATTTTACATTAGATTTATGATTTAGCTTAGCGCAGTCCGTATTACATGTACCGTCATTTGCACAATTTTTGGAATGGATTATTATGTTAATTAAATTAATTGGCACATCTTCTTGAAGAGAAAATGGAATATAGTATGTTTTTTCTGTGTTGAGTGATAATAAATTGTTATCGAACCATTTTTTTATAACCTTCATGTCCTGATTGGCTGCATTTGTAATATCGTTCCACGTCTTTTTTTCGATAATTATTGCAGTGTCGTCAGCAAAAGATATAAGTTTACCATTAAGTGTTAATTTAAACATTTGGTTAACGTAAATTATAAATAAAATCGGTCCAATAACAGTTCCCTGGGGAAT
Organism: Glyphotaelius pellucidus; assembly: GCA_936435175.1. NCBI lineage: Eukaryota > Metazoa > Arthropoda > Insecta > Trichoptera > Limnephilidae > Glyphotaelius > Glyphotaelius pellucidus. The sequence continues at coordinate 2,093,904 of OW386541.1, forward strand.
TCCAAATGCTAAAGTTTCATCTGCACTTAGTGAGTTATTTAATTTTACTTTTTGACTTCTTTGAGTTAGGTAGCTTTGTAGCCAATACCTAACCTTACCAATAATACCGATATCATTTAATTTATTAATTAGTTTTGTATGGGAGATACTATCAAAAGCCTTGCGTAAATCAATGAAAATGCCCAGGCATTTATGTGTTTATTTGTGTCATATATTCTCCTTACATTACTTTTTTCGTTCATTCGCTCTACATGCCCAAAACATCTGAGGGTCCCTTTCTTAATCTTACTCATTATGCTTACATCAGCCTTACATTCTTTGCGGATCTCCACATTTCTCACACGAACATTCATGGTTTTACCACACATACGCCTCGGGGATCTCATTTCAACAGGATTCAGTTTACTTTCATCACAGTTCTACAACGAAGGAATTAAGGTCCTATTGGCACGAATCATCAAATGCACCGTTCGAACCGGGATTATGTCAAAAAGTAATGGGGCTATATACCTAAAATGTCATTGTAAAAATAAAATGTTCCTAGTTTTTAATTCTTGGACAACCCTCGGACATAAACCACTTTTACCGGGTTACGAGGTTACATCGGCGAGAGACCTTTTCTATTATATTGCAAATTTAAATGGTTTGTTAAAAAGTCATACTTTCAGCTATCGGTAATTTCGTAAATGAGTTATTTGCGTTGCCAAAACTATCTCACATCGGTTATACAATCACCTTTGAACCTTGTAAGCAGGTGCTTGATGCCGATAGACTCACAGAGAAAATGTATTAAGATTAATTAATGTTCAGAGGAGCAAAAAATAACAATAATGGTCCTCCTCAGTACTGTCAGGTGGTATTATCAGCAGATATCAGGTTATTGACGGGCCCTTTTGACTTATGCCTTGTCAGTCGCTTAACCAATCTCTTCACGACTCTATTATTATAAGATCGTGTCCGAACATTACACGGATACTTATGGATCGCATTGTGCTTGTACTTATGGACTTACTTACTCACTCTATCATTATTGCTCGCCGCAATCTCGGCTGTGATTACTGTACGGGATGCTGAAAGAACTCGGGGAGGTAAGGCTCGGGAAGAATGCATTGCACTTGTTTCAACATGGCTAAAATATAACAAACTGATTTTAAACTACAGCAAAACAATTTATTTAAATTTTTATAAAAAAACATTAAAAATAAACTTCATGATAAATAACATTAAGATTAGAATCCTCAGTGCAAGCTGCAATCAAGAAACATGTTCACTGTGCAATGAAGTCGCCAAAGTAGAAAATATTAAACATTTATGTAGGTGTATCTATTGATACAGATATAAATTGAAAGTCGCAAATTGATAAAACCATCTCGAAATAAAAAAAAATTACGTACATATTTTATAGACTTAAGGAAGTACTCAGTATTGACAAATTGAAAATGATCTCTTTTTCTCTTGTACAATCTTCAATCATCTATGGCAGCGGTTTTCAACCTTTTTGAGTGAAAATTTGTGAAAAGAAATTTTTGAAATATATGTAGAAATAATGGGAAAAAATAGAAAAAAAAACTAAAAATTATGGGCTGTTTGCATTAAAGCATTTTTATAAGATTTTTTGGAATAAAGTTTTAATAACTTTCGAAAGTTGTACCCATCAATGCAATATATCATTAAAGAAGATAATACTACAAATCTAAACGAAACGTGAAACAGAAAAAGATATTAAACAGTCGCAACTGGGACTCGAACCCTGTATCTCTTATGTATTTTTAATTCTGCAATTGAAAAGTGAGATTGATAAAAATGACAAAAAAATAGGCCCCAATGGCCGAATTGTTTAAGGTATTGAGTCCCGGTAAGATAAAAGATCCTGGGTTCAAGTCCCTTTATTATTTTTCTCTGCCTTGTTCTGTTTTATATTACGTTTAGATTTATAAATATTATCTTTTTCTTCAATCATTTATATAAGACTTGTGAACGACTTAAAGACATACACAGAACACTGGAAAATCAGGGCAAGTCAACAATGCAAAGGTGCAATATCACAGATCATTATTAAGAATTATCTAAGTGCAGCATCTACTGTTCATTCTCCGTGACTCATTAGTGAAGTATGTTAACCTATTTAAAATCAAAGAACAAACCGGACTACAATATATATTTTTGGATGCAAAATTTTAGTAATAACTAATAAGCAGCGAGGAAGATCTGTTTGCACGTCGCGTCTGTAGAAATTGTCTAGATCTTACGAATTGTGAATGTAGTAAAAATTGAATCGAATCGAAAAATAAAATTGTAAAAGTTAACATGAAAACAAGCGTGTTTTCCAGGACGATGCTACTTAACCCGGCGAGAGTGTGGCCGGGTATGTCATACCCCCCACGTTACTTAATTGCGTGTATTTTTTGTTTATGACCTTCAAACCTGTTGTTGCTTTGAGTAGCTGGAAGTAAGGGGGTGCGGGAGGAGATAGTGGCGGGATCCCAGTGTCGCGGCCACTAGCGCTAGGGTCATACGCTTAAAAACAACGTTTGGGTATATAGCTGCCACATAGCTGGTGTATATATTTCGTAACAAAAACTACATTACTTTTTCTGCTTTTTTAATTTACTTTCTTTGTTACATTGTAGATTTTAGTAGAAAATGGATGTTGACAATGAAAAAACCCGACTTCGGTCAATGCTGGAAGAAGTAATAGAAAATACTTCCGATGAAGCGAGCTCAACGGAAGTATTTTCTAAGTAAAAACTGCACCGATTTGAACTCCAGTTCCTAAGATGTTCCTAAAATTTTTGTTATCTTTTTTTTTTGCTTATATAGTTACTTGTTTCATGTTCCCCCATATCTTTAAGTTTTCTTTTCGTAAAACTTGTTTTTTTTAGTACATTTGTAGTTTTTTTGAGAGTGAAAATTTTTGTTGAAAATTCATAGTGACTTTTTTCCATTTAAGTAAAATATAAAAATTGTTGCAATGGCGCAAATGTTTTATTTTAATACGTTATAATATAGTCTTGCTATAATAAAAAATAATTATCAAAAAGCTTTTTCTTAAGAAGCAAGTTTAACAGTCAAATTTTTAAACGGGTATGTTATACCCTGCCACATACTTCTTGTTACATTTTTTCACCACACTCTCGCCGGGTTAAATAAAGATCTTACATTTATTACAAGAATCGCCACTGTGCCAAAAGTGGTAAGGAGGGAAACATTCCTTTACGGGATGTTAAACGAAGTGATGCGGAAGACTTCATAGTGTAGAAAAAATTCTCCCACCTGTGGATGCCTTGAGGGGAGTGGGGGGGTAGAGGGTGGAGAGGTGCCTCGGTCTCGGGTAGGGGGGAGGATCTTCTAATGTAGAATACGCTGGGAAAGAGGGAGGGGAGAGGGGGAGTGCTCAGCCCTCACTTGACACCGAGTGCTCTCCCTTCCCACTCTCCACGGGGTGAACCTCGAGGGTAACTAAATAAAGGTTGAGAGTAGAAATCGTATCTCTTGCAGTGTTACTGTTATATTCTTTTATGAAAGGAATTTGTTTGTGCATGGTTTGCACACAAACTATCTGCATTTATGTACTAACATAGACATATTTCGTAATTTTAGTGATAATATTTAGAAAAGTGACTATTGATCTATTGCCTTTTTTCTTCACACTTTTGTTAGTGTTAGTGTTGCAAAATGCCCGTGACAATAAAGGCAGTTAAATGGTTTAAAGTGCTTTCCGACTTTAAATTTAAATAAAACAAAGTGTGTGTGAGATTTCATGGAATTTTTTAATTCGTTTGAAAGGCCTATCGATGCCATTATGTATGGAATATAGCATTGTTCAAATGTCCGCCGCAGCTTTTCTGGGTGGCGCGCATCCGAAATGTCCAATTTTCCATGACTCTGGCGCATAAATCAGGCTGAATTTGACTGATGGCATGGTTTATGTTGGCTTTGAGGGCCGCTGTGGTTTGTGAATTATTCGCATAGACCTGCGAAGAAAACCCCACAAGAAAAAGTCCGCTATCGACTGTCAAAGTTCGGAAGTCCCTATTGGAAGATCCTTTAGTTGTCTAGTGTAAACATATGGATTAAACATGCCGAAAATTCTATAAGTTATTATGGTAAGAAAAAAAAATAATGTGACATGCTACAGATAATGAATTAGATTATATTATACAGGGTGTTAATCATTCATATCATATTTTATTGTTACATCATAAATGTATTTACGACATACCCCAATACAATGGTCATCTAATAATCATTAGATAATAATTTATGTAATATGAAGATTTTAATTTTTCCAGTGTTGGGTAGGTGGGAAAAAATATTGTAAAATATTTTGAAAAGACATTTTCCAAAAGACTTACTTTTCTCGTATGATGATATTTTTTTAACTTTAGGTCCACACGGGAGGCCCTGATGAAAATAATTATCCTTAGCATATGTAATCTTAGGGGCTTCTGTGGAGGGTCTTTTTAAGGAAAGGAAGGAGAGTAAGTTTTGGGAAGGAAAAAGGTATGAGGGGTGGGTAGGAATATGGTGGTTAGTATCCAGGAGTGACAGACGTATGAATCCATCCCTCCAATTGCGGTGCAAAGCGATGAGTTGAGAGTCCGGCTGGAGAAGTCAAAATGCTTCCCTCAACCAGTCTATCTAGATCCAGCCCGCCATGCAGCAAGTGGGCAGATGCATCTGCCGCCAAGACTCGAACAAAAGTCGCCCCATGAACCCTGCTAAGTCACCAAACACATCGAACCACTTGGCGTGATCTATGGCAGAGCTGTTGGTTATCCAATAAATGATTCCCGGGGCAGCGGTACTATTACCCGCCTCCCAAATTGAAAATGGTGAAAAAATACATTGACACGATTTTATATCTAGAACACCGCATCTTCATCAGCCATACGACGTGAGGGAGATTGTAGAAAAGTTCTTTCTATTAAAATATTTATCGTAAATATGCTTGTCATACAAAATGTTACAGCATTATCTAAATTGATTACATTCTTCACCCACCCCAGTTCAAGCACGTTGTAATCCGACCTTCCCCTTTTCCATCCAACTTCCCCCTCTTTCTCCACTGCTGGGAGGGAAGGGAGCGCAATGCGCGCTTTCTTACTCTAACCATGGGGATCATACTGAGATTTATGAATGGTGAAAAAATGTTTATAAAAATGGAAATATTTTAGTTTGTTTCCTGCTATTCAAATATATTATTAAAAATGTACTAAAAACGGTTGGGAGAAACAATTTTATTTTTTAAATGATGAACAAGATCTTTTCCGTGAAAATGACCGACACATTTTTTTTTATCAATGGAAATACTAACGACGAAATTTTTCGCAGAAATTCAAATGTTCATTCAGCGCCGTTTTTTTCACATATGAAAGGTTCCTAAGTTATTAAGTTCCTAAGCTATTCTAAGTTACATTCAACTTTTGAACAAATTTTAATCAGCAGAAGAGGATAGCTACCATATTATTAAGCTTGTCAGCTTATGCAATCTGTAAGAAAGTTGAAATGCACATAGAATCGGCATTTAACGGGGACCTACGAAAAAATAAACAAAATGGCGCTGAATAACCAATGAATGTCTCTGACACACGTTAATTTCTCCGAAACAACTGGGTCTAATTCACATTAACTAATAAACTAGATGTAATCTCAGCTATAAGAGTGATTTCTTTTTAAAAAATTAAGATTTCCCAAAGGTGATCGCCTTTTGATAAATATAGAAAACATATATTTTTCTGACAATCGAATTAAAATCATCCGTACATCATACATGAATTTGTGACCAATTCTAATTTAATGACCTACCAATCATTACAAACTACAATTTTATTAAAATAATAATATCAATCATTAATTTTATTATGCTTACGAACATAAAAATATTAATTTTATGAAGTAAAATCAGCTGAAACAGAAAAATCAAAAGTGTTTCAGTCGCATCTAGGAATGATGAATCGTTAAATGTCACATACTTGTAATTTTATTAATTTAATTTTTTTAAATTTAATGCAAAATTAATTTGTACATATGTAACATTTTTAGTACTATTTCATTCGCCATGCTAGGGATGTCCCTGCGATGGGTGGGGTTTATAGATTGGAATTACATATAATATGCTTAATAATAATAGGAATAAGGTTTTACAATTAAAGTATTTCACATAATCGTAAATATGTTATAAATCGTAAATATATCATCAACTATTAAATTCACGATTTCTTCAAAAATAGGAAATGTGCATGCATGTTGCCCATCTGCGTACAAATTTATTGCATTTAACCGATGCGATATCTTAATCGAACACACAAGTCAGTGCAATGGGCTGAGAGTGTCCGTTCCCACACTTCGGAGAGGGGTTCCCAAACAGTGCGGAAATACACCTAAATTAAACAAAATCACAGATGTCGTATGAATAACGGATGACGTTAAAAATGTGTGGAAAATATTATATCCAAAGTTTTTTTCTGTTTCTGATTGCTGCACTAAAATGTAAAATTTGAATATTTTTATGTTAGTAGTTATGTGAAAACATTGCTTCCAAGTTTGTTTCTATTTTTATCATATTAAATCAAAAATTTCTTTTGAAATATAAAAATTTCTAAATGGATACTTAAATACCTACCTGCTTCATTTTAAATTCGAAAATTATTTCGATTAAGGGATTATGAAATTTGTCGAAAGAAACGTCACTATCTCAATGACAATTATTTTTTCACACTTTCGTTCAAGGCATGTACGAGTAGGTACCATAATTTTGAATGAATGCAAAAAAGAATGTTCAAACAAGCACGACGATTTTGAAAATTGAAAAATTAATTTTTACCGAACTTTTAAACGGCCACCATCTTGAAACTGAAAAGAAACGTACAAACAAATTTACAAGCAAACGAAATGCAAAACGGTCGAGTTAAAACAGTTCAAAACAATTATTGATTTTAAAAACTATGACGTAGGTTGCTAAAACAATTGTCGAGACTGCCACCACAAATCTTGGCCAGTGACGTCACAAACGCCCTCCGTAAGAATTTATCGCTTTGGTGGCAAATCTACCCGCCAATACAAATTGGATTAACCTTCACGCCCAACACAACACGTATATTCGTGCACGGCGTCTCAGACCGAGACTTCATCTCGTCTGTATTATATTGATTATACACTTTTTTAAGCATTATTGTTATTTATTATATAAAAGGGGGTATAATTGAATTAAATATATATTAAAGTTTTCTTTATTTGGTAGAAACAGACTTTTAACTCAGCCTCTTAAAAAGGACATAGTTTTTTTGTACTCTAACTTTAACAACAAAAATAAACTTTTTGATGTGTTAATTAAAAAAAAAAACTCTGAAATGCAATGAATTAAAGTATCAAGAATAATAAAATATTATATAAATTAAAGTTTATCCGATATTGTAAAGTTATCGATTTCATTGAGCTAGATATGTATTCTAACTTTTCCCAGAAAATTATTTCGTATTCATGTATTCTTTGCAACACTTTCGAAAATGTTATCCATGAATGACTTTACACCTGTGAACCTATGTAGTCCCTACGAAATATTCAATATTAATATGCATATTAATGATGGACTCAAAAAAAATTTAGGCAGAACAAAAAATTCAAATTATACAAAACAAACATTAATTTTAGTTTTAATCCGTGTTATATGACATGAATTCTACTTTATACCTTTCCAGGCACTAGAAATTTTACAGTGGTCAATTTATTCAAAATGGTAGGAATAACAACTCACAATTTTGTGAGCTCAACGTTCAGAAGTTTATCACCATTTTACGGTGGCAAGCTGGAAAATAAAATGAAATAATACGGTGCACCGTTCCATTATCCGGGACGCAATTAAACAGTGCTCCAATCCTTGGAGCGGTCGCTACTTGTGGCGTCGTAAATTCCCTTAAAGAATTCCCGAAATTAATAAAGAAGGGGATATTGGGGAGGAGATAGGGTTCGGGTAAAGAGGTCCACGACTTTTAATCGGCCGCGATGTGTGCTCTACCCCTCTCTCCTCTATTCTTTTATTAAATAACGAAGCTGTAGGATTTTATTGCCTCCTCGCCATTATAGCAGGGCCTACGTAGAACTATATACTATGCCTACGCAGATGAATTCAATTTTTAACATTTTTGCAGTTGTTTGCATGTAAGAAAATAAACGTGTTTTATTCTTGATAATTTGGGCTATTCCGGCGATAATAATAAAATCTAAACAATAAATAAGTTAACCTTTTGAAAGTGGTAATAATAACAGCCAACCTTAATAATTTAATATCAAAAAAGTTGTTTATACAGGCGACTTATCTTTACAAATATCCCGCATGTTACCAGATCAGACCAAATATTATTTCTCCAGCTTTCTATACTAATTTCAAAATATTTTTTTTTATTAGACAACTCACGGTCGAATTCGCCGTAGCGGGCCTGGAGATTCGATCTTTCCGCCGCGTTCATTTTAATTAATACTGAAGAACGTGTTACAAATATTTAAGATGTTTCTTTATGAATCCCTCCCGAAGTTATTAATTCATCGTCTAGAAAAATAAAATCTGGTGCTTACCGCTAACTTTGTAGTTGAAAAACTTGTTATAAAGTTTTAAAATAGTTGTACGTAAAATATATTAATGATAAGGGATTATTTTTATTAATTTTAAATATAAAGAACTTACATCCCCAGGGGTCTGTTGGAATAAAAAAGTTATTTTAGTTCGCCGAAAATGATTAAAATGTGAGTTTTGAGAAAAATAAATATTCGGGTTGTGTATCGCCTTAAGTAACAATTGTACAAGGAAAGTAAAACTCTTAAAAACAAAATGACTTTTGAAAATGTCCCACTAAATAGTGTTGAACGATATTTCTGCTCGCTGTCGATATGTAATCATGAATTTTAAACATATTTTTTAGAGTTGTAAACTGTCTTTTGTCAATAGGCCAATGTAATTTATTCAACTAGCAAGATGATTTCCGTTGTAATTAATATAGTTTGTAATTTTCACGTGGTGAAATTAACTATTATAAAGGAATTCTTTAAAATTCGTATTTTAATTCTGAAATAATTACCCCGGAGCACCGAAAAACTTCTAAAGGATTTCATTTATCACTCATACCTTCGCAATTGAAAACTAGTAAAAAAATCTCGAACTAATTAATTTTTGTAATCAAGGCCTAAATAAAACCATTGCTGTTTTTCCGAAACGCTTCAAGTTTTCCGTTTCGCACCTGACTTTCTAAATCACCCTCTCACACTTCTCGCTACATAAAGCCCCGCGCTCCCCCAAAAATAATAAAAACTTGTGCCGCTTTTAATTAAATAATTTAACAGACCCTCTGGACGATAGGGGAGAGGGGGTTAGCGGGCCCCGCGGCCCCGGTGCCCCCCAGTGTGTGGGCTTTGGGGGGAAGAATATGTAAATTGTTTTGAGGATAGATCAAATAACCCTTTTTTACGACTTTTAATATACACTGGCAATACTTGAGTGTGAGGGGTACCTACTAGAGTTCCTTCGCTGGGGAATATTTTCTTGAATAATTTTTTTTAAATTTGAGAGCTTGCAAAAATCCTGGCTCTAATTATGCTTCTAATTAGGACATTCAAATTTTTTACACACGGCAATGATAATATAGAATTTTACTATAATATTTTATGAAAATTTTTTAAGGTAAGTAGGTACCGTAGTATTGAAAACATCAAAAAATAAAGTCTAAATAAAGACGAAATTTCACAAATGGCAACCATTTTGAAACAGAAACGGAACGTAGAAAGAAATTAATAGAGAGACGACATGCAAAACACCACGGTGCTCGTTCAATTATTTATTGCTATTTACGTTATGTAATTGTGAAGCCTTTCTTTGTTGAGGTTATTGTGGTTATGTTTTCATTTTTTTACTGCATGTGTTTTCATTCGTGGGAAAACGAAAATGCCAATAAGCTGCATAAAGTAAGCATTTAGAATATAATTTTGTCTGTCGTATTTTCATTTTTTATTTTAAATTTCTGGATTTCAAAGTTCTGATGACAAATTTTGTTAACGATCTTCAAATGCCAATTTACAATAATTTTAAAATCAAAGTGACACGAACATATTAAAAATCGGATTATTGGAGCAAATTTTCTATACATGGTGAAAAACACTCGCCTTACACAGAGTTATATATATTTATACAGAGTAACTGGTAATCTATGCGTAGTATAAACAGTACAATCAACCAAAATGTAATTATAATGTAAAGTCTTAACCGTTACTAAGATTGCAGGAAGGGATTTTTTTCATTAGCTCCACACAGGAGGCCCTGAAGAATTCCCCTCATGATCTATGTCATCTCAGGAAGATCTCATCTTTTTAAGGAAATGGTGGAGAGGAAGTTCTGAGAAGATAAAAGGTATGAGGGGTGAGTAGGAATCTGGTGGTTAGTGTGCCCAGTGATGGTCACACTAACCACCAAGAGTCCATCCCTCCAACTGCGGTGGAAGTGGATGGGTCGAGAGAGTTCAGCTGGAGAGGTCAAAAGGACTCCCTCAACCAGTCTCTTTCGATCTGGCCCGCCACACAGAAAATGGGCAGACGCAACTTTGGGGATGTTGTGTGGAGGGTCTTTTCAGAAAAGGAAAGAGAGTTTGTTCTGGGAAGGAATAAGGTATGAGGTGTGGATAGGAATTTGAGGGGCAGTTTGTTTAGGACTAATGGACGTACGAATCCATTCCTCCCACTGCGGTGCAGGGTGAAGTTGAGAGAGAGATCAAAAGGTCTCCCTCAACCCGATTCTCCCGATCCGGTCTATCACACAGTTGGTGGACAGTCGTATCCGCCGCCAAGAACCCGGGCACCCCTGTTAAGACACCAAACGTAGCGCATCACTTGGGGCAACGTGGCAGATAAATTGGTTAACCATTAAAGGGTTACCGGGGCAACGATACCCATGCCCCGCCTCCCAAATTTTTTTAAAGACAGTGTTTAAGAGTGAGTGGAGAAAGTTATTCACAAATAGCTTGTGTACTTTAATAATGATTAATTTTATAATATGCAGTGTCGTACCAGAAACCCGTACGCGAATACCTACCTAGGGCGCGATGCGTTGCCCCCTTCGCGTCCCTTTATACGACCCGCAATAATTTGAGCTGTAAAATATTTAACGCAGGCCCCCGATCGGCACCTCCGGGCTCCGTGTATGTCAAACTCATCGATATAATTAAATTACCCGAGATATGAACTGGAATATTTTTATTATTCTGTTAATTAGACAGATTTACGGCGGTGTTGGTGGAGTGTACGCTATTTTTACTCGGGGAAATATTTTAAGTAGCCAAGACGAGGCGGGATTCAGATGGAGAGATATTTTTGACGGAATGTTTTAATTAATGGACGCGATAAAATTTAAGATCGCTATCAAACATCGCGCCAACAGTTGCGATTCCTTCAAACTTAACAGATTAAGGAGTTAATATATAGTGTTGTTGTTTATTACATTATACAAACACGCCTGGGTTTGAGATTGATAAAGAAATTTTGTGTAATATCACACTAGTCTTATAGGCAAGGCCAGTATTCTGTTTTACTATTTACTTTGTGGCGTTATTTTAAATAAATGAAAACAAATCACCTTAACCATTTATTTAACCAATATTATCAACATGTTTCAAAACCAATGGTTTCTTCGTCAGGATAAAATAAAAATTAACAAAAGACAAGCAAGTATAAATAAACAAATATTATTACAAAGAGTGGTGATTAATTACTTAAAGTTTTGATAAAAACAATAAAATATAAACATTATTCTAGAATGTTTGCGATTTGCTATGTGTTAAATTTTTTTTTATAAAATTGACCAAAAATAATAATTTGTCTAAATAACAAAGATATAAGCATTAATCTATATATATATATAAAATCCAAATATGTTTGTTTCTGGGTTTGTATGTGAGATGCCTATGCGTTGCTAAACCATTCATCCGATTACGATGAAACTTTGGGGATTTGATGTGCGCATGACCGCGATGGTTTCTATATGCAATTGTGATTTCTGGCATCTTGCAATTATGCGTTGCTAGCCGTTCATCTGATTGCGATGAAACTTTGGCGATTTGATGTGTACAAACCCGTGATGGTTTCTATATATAATAGTGAGTACTGGCATCATGAAATTATGCATTGCTAACCGTTCATCTTGTTGCGATGAAACTTTGGGGATGAATGAATGAGTGGGTGAATCAGTGGTATTTCCACCTAATACCATGCGAGCGAAGCCGCTGGTAAAAGCTAGTTTAAATATAAATGATGGCTATTAAAAAAAATGATTCTTAATAGTATTTTATTGGCTATTAACACTTTTATAAGTTATCTAATTGTAAACCCTTGTTGTGTAAACTATTGTTGTGTTGGTATGTAAAATTTTTAACCCTTTATTTATATCAAAATAATGAGTGTTTCCAAAATGTGGTTGGCAAATTCAAAAAAAATGATTTCTTCAAATTCGCAAATTCGCTTTGTGGCATCATTATTTAATTTAATGAAAACATGATTTTTAAATAAAAAAATTATTTATATTTAAACATCTCAGTTGCTCCTTAACACTAGTATTCAATTTTTTTAAAGTCTTCTCTATATGAAAAAACTTAAATCGTTATAAATTAATTTATAGACCACAGGTTTGTTAAAAAATTACCCATGTTCTTGTAAACACTATTAAAAAAAATATTATTAAAATAAAAAGCTGGTTGGAAATTATCTGATTTTATTATTTTACTAGCTTTTACCCGGCAAGCGTTGCAATGCCTTCAAATAAATAAATTAATTCTCCTTGCAAGTCCTTTCCCGTGCGTTCACCTCCCGAGTCCCCTTCCCCTCCCGCGTTCTCCTTCCACCTTCCCCGCCTTCCCACTCCCTCGTCGCCCCTCTCGCGAACCTCACCTCCCCTGTTCCCCTCCTCCTCTTACCTTTCCTCCCTACCGCTAAAATATATGAAATACGCACATTTTTATTTATACACTTAACGCCAGAACTTACCATTATATACAGCCTATAACCTTCGCTGGTATGCGCACAACATATCACCAAAGTTTCATCGCAATCAGATGTACGGTATGGCAGCGGATGACATACGAACAAACAAACAAAAAAACAAACAAACGCACAAACAAATATTGATTTTTATTTATAATATTTTCATTTAATTACATTAATAAAATTAATTTAATTTCATTAATAAAATTAATTAAATTCCGTGTTATGCGGTGTTTGTCGAGTTATTATAGTTGTTGCCTGGCTGCAGTCTACAGGTTGAAGAATTCTTTGATAGTAGCCAACCTCCTACAGGAGAGGACACCAGGAAAAAAGTAGTAGAAGCGTTACAGTCGGTATGCTTTTTTGATGATACCAGGCTATTTATTCTTTTTGGCAACCTCATGTCTAGTTGAGTAAAATTTTAAACAAGTAAAATGGGATTTGTATTATTTAATGACAGATAAGTGGATGTTTTAAAACTCGTAATGAAAATTGCTGAAAGTTGAAATTTGCTAGCAGAAAATAGTTAGATTGATCTAAAAATTCCGGACATACCAGAAATCACTCAGAATTTTTGCTACTTCAGAACACATATTTCTCTGAAGCAGAAGATAACAATAATAATCTAAACGAAAATATGAAAGAGAAAAAGACGCAGAAAAATAGAAAAAGATAATTGTCGCAACTGGGACTCGAACCCAGACTCTCTGTCTCTTCTGTCAAACCGTCATATTTGTCAATCTCATATTTCAAATTTTAGAATTAACAATATTATCTTCAACTAATTCTTTTTCCATATTATGGGCAACTATCTTTTTTATTGACAACAATCATTCTAAGAATTGGTTTGTGACCTGTATAGCGTCTCGGATAAATATATCCCAATTTGTTCATATGTAACTATTGACTTTATAAAAGTCTAAATCAATATTCAATTTTTCATTAGAAAACTCTCTTTCTATAACTTTTGAAGGTTATTACCATCAATGTAATATATCATTGGAGAAGAAGATAACAATAATAATCTAAACAAAAATATGAAAGAGAACAAGACACAGAAAAATAGATAAAGACAATGGCCGTAACTGGGACTCGAACCCCGACCTCTTGTCTAATTATTTACATATTTTCTGCTTTCGAACTAAGATTGCTCAACATATTATGAACACAATGCTGTGCTCTTAAATATAAAATCTGCGTCGAAAATTTTATTATTTCCGTTACACATAATATAATATGTATTTTTTGAAGGCCATACATTGTATTCGAAATTATTTTCCAGGTTTTGAAACGAACCATGGGTGTGAAATGATCCGTCCGAGTCGCAGAATAATTGATTTGAAATACTCTTACAGGGAATTCTTCGCTTTTATTGCTTTTTGGTGAATGTACCACAGCAGCTGTAAGTCTGAAGATTCGTTACGGACGTTTTTACTCTGAGAACTGACCTGATCCGCAAAGCTTTCAACATTCTAAACATCAATAAAAGGGCAAATTAAAAGGTTAAAACTGAAATTTTCGAAAATGGAATTATTTCGTCATTTTTATCAGGTGGTAATGTTTTGTTTGAAATAACCAAAATTCTTTCAGTTTGCGGCAACCAGCCATTCCAAGAAGTGAAATAAGCCAGTGCAAACATGATACATACAATTCTGGTGTGTTTTATGGTCCGTAAATCTCCTGCTAACTGATGCAAGAGTTCAGCCCACATCCCAACATGCATACAATGTAAGAGCCCTACTTACAACCTGCCTTTTTATTGGAAAAAAGGAAGGTATTTCTAACGTTATTATTAACGCAACATGACTCGCTTGGGAAAGCAGTTCATTTCTGATGACTTCATTTAAATATCTAAGGATTTAAAATGTATATATTTAACTTGCAAAATATTCTAGCCGAGCATGAGAACGAATCCTAAAATAAACTGGCCTAAAGTACGACAAATTACAATCACGTATAAATTGTTGGTCAAGGGTAGTTAAGCGATTAAAGGATAAAAGAAGTTAGTGCTTCGGAACATCTACCATTCATTGACGTACGTACCAATCAAACGTATTGCCCAATTTGACTGTAGTTTTTTGTAGCTACCTGTACCAGTTTTGACTCAAAATCAAAAGTTAGTGACAAAGTTTCAAAAAAAAATGTTCTCGGTTCACCAATATGGTGACTCCTGAAAGGCTATTCCCTAAAATTTGTGATAAGAGATCGTTCTCCCGCGAGAAGTGCTGTCAGATTTGTGTGATTTTCTACGAATGTTATTTTTTTATTTTTTATTTTATTTATTTTTTTTTTAAAGAAAGACAAACATTAACGGGTTACAAATAACCCGACAATGTTTTAAAATCTCCTACTACCACCACAGAAAGCCGAAAATGTTGCTTGTGTTGTGATGGAGGACTTAGCCAGCCGAGGAATCGAACACGGGACGCCCGGGTGGAACCCAAACGCGATGCCCACTCAACCACTGACCAGTCAAGTTTGCTTTTTCTATCGGCCGATGTCAAAATTTCAGCTGTGAGCTGTCACGTATTTTAGTTTGAGTCGTTTTAAACACGAATTCCTGCAAGTATGCATGCTTATTTATTCATATAACAGCTGTAGAAAATCACACAAATCTGACAGCACTTCTCGCTGGAGAACGATCTCTTATCACAAATTTTAGGGAATAGCCTTTCTGAACTTCCCTGAAACAGCCCTGTCAAAAACAAATAAAAATATTTCAGCAAGTGAATGCCAAATGTGTGGGACGATATTTCGAGGTGTTTATTGAAAACGCTGCAGCGAAAACCCAATTATCGGATTCTCCGCTAAAGAATTCGTCAGCATCCAACAAATTCGAGATCTTCGGAGAAAATAAAAGTTTCAACTTTCAACGAACACAGTTCTCATTAGAGGTATTTCTTCTTATATTTACAATAATTAGCCCTGGGAAAGGAAGGACTCCGCGATCAGATATGAAATTACAACAATTGCAATGGAAAATTCTGCACGAATCCAATGCGGTTTGTGATAAAGAATCTCCTACCTAGTCTCATATCATTGTAGCTAGCATCACTTCGTTAGTTCGTTAATGGGCAAATATTGCCTAGATAACAAACTCTGATAACGACCACAAAAAACACAAACATACATGTTACCTGCAGCCTTTATTACAATCCTTACAAGCAGAAGGTATGGCATCGTTAATTACATGAAATGGGGGGTTAACTATCAAGGTGGTACTGAAATGAATTCATAATTCGCTCTTTCATAGATGGTGCGAGTTGAATTATTTTACGAAAAAACACTTTTTGCAAGTTATGCTTTAAAATATAGATGAATTAATTGTTTCCGCCCGCACTCACGCAATATGAAAATGAATAAATAGTTTTGTCCATAAACTAACGCAAATCTTTCAAGAACGGCTTACAAATACAATATTGGATTGAATAAGCGTTACAATATTGTATTTGTATGCCGTTCTTGAAATAATTCCATTTTAATGTAGCCCATCTTCAAAATAGTGGACGACATAAATATAGCCAATTATTGCTCCACTTCTCATACATATTACATAACGGTAAGTTAGTACTACCTAAGCTTTTTGAATCACCAGTCTTTGAAATCTATACCAAATTAATAAATTTAATTGATTAAAAACATCACGGTATTTTTGTTATTTATTTTTGGGATTTTATGCCGTGTTGCGCTACCTCCTTCTTTAGCCGACGTTTCGGACAGCGTTACAGTGTCCATCATCAGGGCAGATGAGCTCATCTCATCATCGTGATGATCATGTAACGCTGTCCGAAACGTCGGGTAAAGAATGAGGTAGCGCAACACGGCATAACACCCCAAAAATAAACCGGTAAAATTTCTCTATCCACCAGTCTATCCCGAACCGGCCCGTCACGCAGTAGGTGGGGAAACGCACGTGCCGCCAAGACCTAAGCAAACCTCATTAACCCGGGTCATGTTAAAGTTATACTGCCTATATTTATGTATAAGCCCTTTGGACGTAAAATAAATAAATCTATATACATAAAAATGAAAGTATTTTTGCTTGCTTCCTTGCTTGCATGTTTGTTTGTTGTTTTTGTATTGCTTTACCTATTAAGCATAGGAAATGTTTGAAACTTTCAAAATATCTTCTTTCCGCCCTCACGAAGGTTTTGGAGTATTACAACCACATGACAATACCTCTGACTTTTTTTTTTATCGTTATAAAAACTAACGAAACTGTCAAAAATGTCACAATTTGAGAATGACATTTTGCAAACCATCGAATGTTCAATCAATATTCAATTTTCCAATAAACTCTTTAAATTAATGAATTTAATTGATACACCCACGATACTAACCAAAATCGAATACTTTGAGTCTAATCAAGAATTATAGATATTTTAAATATGTTAGGTACCAAATTTGATTAATTT
Source organism: Glyphotaelius pellucidus (assembly GCA_936435175.1). Taxonomy (NCBI): domain Eukaryota; kingdom Metazoa; phylum Arthropoda; class Insecta; order Trichoptera; family Limnephilidae; genus Glyphotaelius; species Glyphotaelius pellucidus. Next base: position 2,111,333 of record OW386541.1, read on the forward strand.
ATTTATTTAAGGAACATTAACAGTCTTAGTAATACAATAAACATAAGAGGATGATAAAAAAACAGACCAATTATTTATGTTCACAGATAGGTATTTAGAAACAGGACTAACTGAATGTAAACTAGAATATTTAAGAAAAATGAAAGAAAAACAGAACTGAGCAGCAATTAAAAAAAAATAATAGTACAAATCTGAATTCAACAAATGATAAACCAATACACAACAATAAAATAAGTGTGATTATAACTGAAATAGACTGCAAAATAGGGATTTGGGTAGGGAAGGGTAAGGGGAGGAGAGGGATAAGGGAAAGTTGCCACGCAAGTAATATAAAAATATTAGATACAATTAATTTAATGGTCATGAATATGTGTTTTTCGCACCTAGAATGTTTTACAATGAAGATCTGTAGCGACATTGTTCTTATAATATTGAATTGAATGTTTTTGATTGAAATTGTTCTTATAATATTGAATTGAATGTTTGTGATATATGAAAATTGAAAATTTGTATAAAAAAGTTGCAATAGGTGGCACGCAAGCTATTTGAAAAGTGAATGCACCGGGACTGAATATATGGATCGCGGATAACGAACGCGGGGGGGTTACACGGGACCAGGGAGCGGGGGAGAGGTAAGGAAAGGCTGGGAAGGTGGAGGGGGAACGCGTGAGGGGAAGGGGACATGTAGGGGATGGAAGAGGAATGGGACGAATGGGAAAGGACACGCGGCAGAAACAGTTCTTTATTAAGTGGAATTGCAACGCATGCCAAGAACTCGCTAGTAAATTATACAAAAATTAGAAAAAATATTATTTATCTCTATTTTTATAATAAAAAAAATATTTAATAAAAATCGTTCCACCCTAAGTTACTACTTAATAAATACACTTTACAGTAATAGATATTTCATATTATACGCCCATATTTCATTAGGTGAGCAGACGCTTTTCCCGGTAAATTTATTAGTTTAGATCTGTACATTTCCGATTTGGTTTAGTATCACTAATAAAATAATGCCTACAAATCACTGAAATCTGTAATATACGTTTAATGAGTGTAGGTGTAAACGGTTAATGATAAATATTTATACGCGCTATTTGTCGATGTCATTTAAGCGAATTACCGTTAAAGCCACGGAGTTACGGAGGCTTTGACAAATTATTCAATTAACCACGGCTCATAAATACGATTTAATCATGATGATTATTACAAAAGCTCGTGTTAATACCAAATTAACCTGATCATAAGCGGCGGGAATTGCAGAAACCAGTAAGGTAATATTGATACACTAGTTCAAGATTGAGACAAGTCCGAAAAACGACTTTTCGAGTTATTACCATAATGGGGTATTTCCACAAACCAAGTATACCGCTAAAAACATGTGGAAGATTTAAAGATTATTTTTCTGAACATGATTATCGCATTAAAAATGTTTAATTTTGATATGTTCATTCATAATTATTGATTTCAAAATACGCGTAAACGGAACGAAACGTAAACGGCCCATAACTGCTTGTACGATTCATGACGTCGCAAGAGTCGCCGTTCCGAGGTTTATCACCGTGTTACTATCAAAAATCTAAACATCCTAGACTTGTTCGGGGTTATGGACGGTTTTATTTCATATTTAAGATGATTGTTTATGATTGTGTTATGTTTCTACAGTTTTATATAATATTGTTCAGTTGTAATGACTGACAGTAGTATTTTTAACGGCGTAATCCGACAACTTGCCTAAAATAGACGCTACAATGAATAACAATAATTTTCTAAGCCCTAAATTTCGGGATTGTAAAACGATATGGTAATGAAAACATTTTTTTAATACAAACTCTCATATTATATACTGGTTTCAATATTTTGACAAAATAGAATTAATTCCGGCCCTTTTCTTGTCTTGATTTAAAATAAATAAAAAATATATTTTTTAAACGTTTATTATAAAATTTATATATACAATTTATATATACATACATATACATATTAACGCCGGGATTGCTAGTCGAGAGCCTTACACCTCGACCACGGAGGCAGTCATTATTGTGTAGATATCCATCTTACGACTGTATACAAAGGTGTTTCCACGTTTAAATTATGAATTTAAATAGTCAATAACGAAAGGTTTTTTTTTGTAGCTTAAAATTTAAATCTGAAAAAAAGGCACGGGGGCTCCATCGAAGCCTCCTTCTTCTTCTTCTTACTGTACTATAGGGCCAATATATACTGCAAATAGTACACAAATGCTGACCCTGTATAAATCGCAAGTCCACCTGTTGAATTTGGCAGCCACCTTTGGTCTAGAGTCCCAAAATATTTGAAAATTCAGAAAGCATAAACGGGCGGCCCGTTCGATAGATTTTCCTCTCTAACAAACGGATTGCAATGTTTAGCGCGCAGGTTTCAGATGGGAATGGTGTCCTTGTTCTACCGGTATTTCAATAGAAAATGCTCCGAGGACCTAGCGTCATTGAACCCTTTGGCGGTGGTGTCAAACACATTAAACGCACTCCCAACAATTGTACACAGTCGATATTTTTTGTCGCCTTAGAAATGGTCGTTTAAACATCTTATTTTTGGTTTTTCTTGTAGTATTTGTAAACATGTCTACCAAACTATACATGTTTTGCAAGTGGGAAAATATAGGATAAATATAAAGATATAATTCGAGCAAACTGGAAGTCAATAAATAACACCAAGTACAACTTACGGACTCACTACAGGCGGCGATCGCATGATGAGAGGCGCCTGTGACGTCACAGAGTGACTGGTAGCAAAACCATCGTTTTGGTGGCATTTTAAAAAGGCGTATTTTAAAACGTTATAGAGAGTTAAGTCGTCGTCATAAAAATAAAATAAAAATTCTGTTATCATCGTAATTTTTTGCTTAATTTTTTTCAATAATAAAAAAAAAAGTGGAAATACCCCATTGAATTGGTCCAGCAGCGATCTGTCTACATTATAAATGTGGCAAGAAAAAAATGCTTATTTCATACTTTACACTCTATGGCAGTTATTGCAGAATTTTATTCATGGAATTATATTTTTCCATTACAGGTGCTTATTGGAAAAAGGGACAAATTCTGTTTATTTTATCTAAAATAATAAGTTAACATATTTTCAACGAATTCCTAAAGACAGCTGCTTAAAACACATTTTTTTTTGTTATTGTGTATTATTTTTCCTCTTTTTCACTCTCATTTAATTTGGGAGGAATTCCATCCCGCCGCCCCGGGAAACATTTATTGGATAACCAACACCTCTACCTTAGGTCTCCCCAGGTGGTTCGCTACATTTGGTGACTTAGCGGGGCTGCCCGGGTTCATGGGGTGCGGTTTGTCTAGGTCTTGGTGGCCAATGAGTTTTCCCACTTGTTGAGTCGGATCGGGAGATATTGGTTGAGGGAGACCTTTCGACCTCTCCAGCCGGACTCTCTCGACCCAACGCCTTGCACTGCAGTGGGAACCATTTATTGGATAACCCACACCCCTGCCATAGGTCGCCCAGGTGGTTCGCTACGTTTGGTGACTTAGCGGGGCTGCCAGGGTTCATGTGGTGCGGTTTGTCTAGGTTTTGGTGGCGAATGCGTTTGCCCACTTATCGAGCCGGATCGGGAGAGACTGGTTGAGAGAGACTTTTCGACCTCTCGACCCATCATCTTGCACTGCAGTGGGAGGAGTGGATTCAAATCTCCCTCACTCCTGAACCATTACCCCCGGATTCCTACCCATTCCTCATACCTTTTTCATTTCCAGAACTTCCTCTCCTTCCTTTCCCTCAAAAGTTCCTCCAGACAGCATCCCCAAAGATGACGTAGGCCCTGATGGATTTTTTTTCCTCAGGGCCATCTGTGTTGACTGATAAACTTTCGTAAAAAAAAATCCCACGTAAATATCTGAAGATCTCTTATTTTGACTTGTTTCTGTTTTGTTATGGCGTATAGTCATATAATATACATATTAAAGGTAATATCGGGGCGATAAACAATAGCGAGGTAGTAACACGCAGTTACAGTTACAATAGTGTTAAATAATTGGAGATATCCACAACGGCACCGCATCGCACCGCGCCGCACCGCGCCGCACCGCACGGCACATACCGGATTGTGGAGCAGCTAAGTGATACGGAATTTAATAATCCGAGGGCGGTAAATTAAGGGCGGCGGTAAATCTTGGTGTTGGCAGCGCTGCGAGCATTTGGCAAGTCCTCCGCGCGATCGAAGCCTCAAATTAAATAGTTCCCGATGCCGGCCGCGAGCCGCCGCTGGAATGTAATTGTATGATTATTTCACATATTTGGACTATTATATTAAGCATTCGGGGAATATCCGGCTGCTTCCAGACGCAATAACTTACCAGCCCATCGTTCCGTGAGCATTTATATCTGATACCTAACAACCAAGAGGAGCAGCATCTACCTACCAGCGCAGGCCCAGACTCGTTGTAAGACAAATATTAAATTCCTGAGAATGTTAGGTGAGGCTTTTTCTTCTTCTTCTTCCCCTTATCCTATTCGGGTCGGGGACCCATTGCATCAACAAGGCTCCTCCATACGTCCCTATCTTGTGCTGATTGTTCGGCCTCCGTCCATGGCAGTACCATCCTCTCCACAGGCAGTTTCTGGAGTTGCCTCGCCCAACGGTGTCGGGCGGTCCACTGGACGTCTACCCTCTGGAATCGCACTTATTAAATATCGAAATATTTAGTATTTTCCTCGGAATTCGGTCATCAGACATTCTTAGTACGTGTCCGAGGCACCTCAATTGTGATTTTTCTATGAAGAGTAGCAGTGGTTCAATGTTCAGATCGTCTTGGATCGTCGTGTTTCTTAATAATCCCATTTCGTAACCCCTGCCACTCCTCTCGAGTACCTCATTTCGGCAACTGTTTCGCCACTCTTTCAAAATCCATTACAATACCTACGAGGAGAGCGAACGTTACGACTTCATTGATTTTAAAAGAGTGATAAAACTATTGCCGAAAGTCGAAAGTGTACATTCGTACTACATTAGGAATCGGAAACATTACCAAGCTTCGTCTGAGCTTCAACACCCTTTTGACGAAATCATTTTTCTTGACAAAACGAAACAATTTAAAAATATGAATTAACGTACGAGTATAATGGAAATGTATGTACATCTTTATTTTATACGGTTAAATGGAAGAATTAAAGGTGTTTGACATTGCGAGCTGAAAACAGGTGCGTTGAACTATAAAATCCTTAGGGCACAGACGTCGGGTGGGAATGCTATCCTTGTTCTATCGGAATTTCAATGGAAGATGCTCCGAGGAACTAGCTTCATTGATCCTCTTGGGATCTGTGCATAGTAGGGAAACATGCCAAACACGCGCCCAAGATATGTATCTACATGGTTGACATTTGTCACATGAGAACGGGTCGTTTCTATGACTCGTATTGAGTTCAATAGCTCGGCTGTGGAACGATTTGCCGGCCTTTGTGTTTCCTCTTTCCCACAATATGGTTCTCTTCAAGACCACACAGCATCCACAAAGATGACATAGACTTTCCCCAGGGCCTGTGTGGAGTTAATAAAAAAAAAGACAAAAGTGCCCGTTTTATGAGAGAGCTTACCATTCGTTAGTTTTTAGTAAAACTCCTAATTTGGTTAGTCTTAATCAATAGCTTGATTTAAATATTGTCTACGAGTTCTTTGGAAGAGAAGATTTAAAGTTATAAGAAGCTTTGCACCACAAATAATATTTAAATCATTAGTCAAAAATAGCACTAGATTCACGCGTAACGACGGGTTAATAGTTCCGAAATTAAAATAATAAGTACGGACAGAGAACGTTTGAATACAACATACCGAAGATATTTAATTTATTACCTGACAATATAAAGCAACATAATTCTATGAATAAGGTTAAATATATGGTGAAAAATTGGTTATTGGAAAAAGAATATTTATTTTGATAAAATTTATGAAAAAATGTTTAAACTGTAGATAAAAGATGTAAATTATAACTTTAAATATATTTGTAAGTAATTATAAGCACCTGCTGTCAAGCCAATTGCAATTGGCTTAGCGGGACTGGATTGTTGATTTATAAAATAAAAAAATAAATAGTAGGAGTTGTACGAGAAAATATCCAAAATCCATAAAAAAATCCCACTTATTGTTTTCCAATAAAACTAGCACGGGTGCCCGGGTATCGCAGCAAGCTTGTCGCATCAACTGAAGCGGCCCTGCCCTCAACCTACCAATATAAACTGGGCACTAAATTATATCAGAGTTGCCAGATTCGGTAGCCGTATTATCGGTTGCCCACTGGGGGGTGGTTTCCTCCCACCCGCATTGAGGTGGCAGATTTCTCTCCACTTTCCACCAGTCTGGCAACATGCGCGAGGATTATTTTGGCATCATCTTAGCAATATTATTTCAATCGTGATCTTATTATTTTACCCGAAAATTCAAAAATGAATCGCTGTACTATTCATGCAGAGGACGCAGAGGGTAGTAAATGTACCAAAACTATTTTGGATCTCTTAGAAAAAGCACAAAAGTCATTAGGTAGGTGGTTACCTATCAATAAACCTTAAAAACCAAATAGGAGCCCCAATACTACATTCTTTGAAGAGAAACGAGTTATTGATGGAATACAAATTTACACATGAGAACAATTATATTCTCACAAACAAAGTCACCTCTAAAAATTTATCGACTAACGACTTGCAACAAACGGAGTAATCCAATAGTACTTACAATCAACACCTGCTCAAAGAAAGTTTTTAAAATTTTGTGCGCAGTTCAAAATTGTACAACACAACATCAGATACATTTTTTTTTTCATTGAATAATAAATATAATCATATACAATATAATAAAATAATCTTAATTAAATAATTTCAATTCCCGGTTAGTAGTGAATTATTTTTTTTTTTAATGTTCTCCCATAATAAGCAAATGCTTGTGTGTATGGGAGCAGGTATTATTGTTTAGTATTTAGAATTTTTTTGATTTTATTTTGTAGTTTTTTTTAAATTTATTTTGTATAAAGAATAAGAGAATTTTTTTTTGATTCAGTTATTTGTTTATTTTTTTGTTTAGTTTTTATTTTTTTTTTAGTTAAGGTTTTCAGTATATTTTTTTAATTGTGTTTTGAATTCTTTGAATCTATAATTAAGGGATGTTATATTTTCTAGTAATTTATTGAAGAAATTTGTTCCTAGTTAATTTTAGTTTTGTTGACCCAAAGTTTTTTTACAAATCGGAATTGGTAACATGCATTTTTGCCTGAGATTTGCTGTGTTTTTGAAAGGTCCGGTTTTGTTCAGGATATCCTCATTGTAAACTTGTAAGGTTGAGTGATACAGGAAAAGAGTATTTAATTTTCTGACTTTAAATTCTTTGAATATGAGTGAAGATGGATATAAAAATGATTTCTTTAATATTATTTTAATTATTAGTTTTTGCGCAATCTAAAGAGATTGTGTGTGAGTTTTATAGGCGCCCCCCATCCCATTATACCGTATTGGATTATGAGTTTTCGTAAATTATTGGTTAAAGAATGGCTTTTCTATATAGGGAGAGATGGAAGTAAATAAATTATTTTCACAAAGATAATTTTTTTAAATTGTTTTTCTACACCATAAATAAGACCATAAACGGACAATCAAAACTTTAATTTTCAAAAATTGTAATACGAACCTAAAGCTATTCTGTACGAAATGAATAATATTTTTTAAATAAAAAAGAATTTCTTGGAAGAAAATAAGAAAGGTGAATTATTCCTCCTCGTGCTTTTGTCGATAACGCAGTATCTTTAAGTCAGACTTGCGGTCGTTAAATGAAAAGTTTACTTCGCAAGAAAATTAATTGAATGTATTTCTCGCGTCAAACTCATATCTTTCGTGTCTGGCTATATGGTCCTGCTGCTGAGAGCTCTATCGTTACCTTCTCTTTCAATTTAATGGGTTGTTAATGAAAAAGAGGGAGAGGTTCCAACGGAGCAATCGGCCGTATGTTGTTGTACAAGTACCACCGGCTCGTGTACAAACGTAATGTGGGTGATAACGTAATCGTGGTCTCCGGAAGTGTGAAAACGTGTTCGCATTATCGCCATTGTAAGAAATAACCGCAAACAACGCTCCACCGAAATGCTATCTTTACATTGCGTTAAATTGGAATGAATCGAAAATAAACTTTATTGGCGTGTTCTGATTGATTTTAAGCAAAATTTTTAGAAGTTCATTGTTATTTAGTTAGATGGATCGTTCTTCTTTTTAACCTACATAAAGTTGTCTTCACCAGTTAGTGAAGAAAAATTCAACAGAATTACCAATATTATTATTTTATAATTATTTTAAAATCTACTGCACTAAAGACGTAACGACTGTGTGCGTTTAAAAAAAATATGTGTTTATATTTTAAAATTACGTGACAAAGTTGGAACCTCGTGATAGAAGTGTATTTCATACAAATCACAGTTGTCTTCTGCCACCTCGACTTGCTTGTGTTCTTTGTACAAAAAATGATACGACGAAATAAAACATAAAACTGTTGTTAAGTTCCAAAAGGTATAATCTATATAGTAACAGCGATTATTATTTTGATGTTTAATAAAATATTTTGAAAAATCTCAAAATCTTGTCTCCTACAATTTATATGTCGTACGAAAATTCTGTCTCGTGGATTGTCATTCGAAATAGGTATACCCGCAGCCCGTGTTTATCACCCCCAATAGGCATTTTAGCTCCTTCCCCCCTTGCTACAATTTCCCCTCTGAAATCCAGAGAGATTCATTTATAGTAAAAACAAAATATGACAGAGTGGTGATATGGGACAGAATGGTAAAAGTTATGTAGGTTAAAAAGAATAACAACCCAATTTTTATTTAGTTAGATACGTGTGTGTGGTCCAAAAGTAATGCGTTGACGTAGGTACTACGCAGGTGTGAGTTCGGTTCCAACTGAATAAAAAAACAACATGTCTAAAATGCATAAATTATACTCGCTTTGGCTGTTCCCACTCTAATTATTGTAAAAGTTCTTAACTTGCAGTTACTAGGCGGTATCGCCAATGTTTTTAAGAATATATATTTTTTTGTTAAACATTTGAAAAAATGAACAAAAGGTTTATTTCGTTTCTGGCAAATTAAAACCACATAGTTCGTTAAAAATAAGAAATTCCAGACAAAAAGCAATGTGAATTGCACGACACCAGAGCTCACCATTCAAGAATTTTAGCTTTAAAGATGATAGACTTTAATTTTTCAATCACCTTAGACCGGTCAGGGATTCATTTCTGTTACATTCTTCATTTCTGTTGTTAGGGCGCTTTCAGGCGACCCAATATTGTGTGTTTCGATGATTTTGACCTCTTCGTGCATTACCTAGAGTCCTAGAGACACTTGGTGTTCAAAAGACTGCCCAAGTGCACTTGCTGCCCAAGTGCAGTTTTGTCTGGAACGATGATCACCGTGCCTTCCCCAAAGAATCGCATTTTTTTATTATTATATTCATTTGAATACAGTAAAAAAAAATTATGTTAATATAAAGATGATTAATTATTTTTATTTTTAACTTAATGAGTAAATACCTAAAATTATAATATTTAATTAATATTTGTCTAAATTCTAACATCGACATTTTCTTCGATTCACTGCCCAAATTTAAAAAGAGCATCGTGTCAATTATATAAATTGTTTAATGCGCATACATACATACATACTGTTAGCGTCAACGGGCGTGCTGATGCTATCGGCAGGGTTGGAGAAAGCTCCCACATATTTAATACAATTAGCTGCTGTATCTGCCCCAAATAAAAACTAGCTCAGGATTCGGTGCAAGCAGGATGTCTCGTAACCTCAAGGCTAGTGCTTGTGGTTCGGAACTTCACGCTTCTCCATTCTCCCAGGGCCTCTCTCGTCAAGCAAAACACGGTAGGTTATCACATAAACAGTTTATTCAATTCTAGGAGACACAATAATACATAAAAGGAACGATCCTAGCTGAAAGTTAGTTTGAATGTCCGTCTCTACTCTCTATCACGCGTGGTTAGGGTTAAGACATTAAATTGCACACAAAGGGTAACATGGTAATTGACTCACGTTTGGTTTATGGGCCAACAGCGGCTTTACGCACTTGTTCTTTCAGACTACGCAGCGTCCATGCGTGGACCGGAAGTGCCAACCGGCGAAACTGAACTGGTGTCGCCCATATTCGCGGGGAACGTGGGCCCGTGAAGCTCGCTTGCTGAAGACTGGCGGGCTGCCGCTCGAGAGTTGGTCTAGCGGCAGCTCGGTTTGTCGCTCGCGGGAGGGGGTAGTGCGCGCGCCTCTATATTGGCGGTCTATTTTGTAACGTAACACTTCCCCCCTCGCCGCAATAAAAGCGACGTGGTAATGGAGCTGTAGGACTAATAAATCCTCTTACCTTTTCAGCACTTGTGCCAAAAACATTTAAGAGAAACGAGGAGAGAGAGAGAGAGAGAGAGATTCCTAGCTGGAGAATAGTTATGAACAGAACACAAAAGAGATGATACATGGTGTAACAAGGAATTGTCAATAAATGTATATAAAGGCAGTGGCATACATAAATACAGTTGCAAAGAACAAGGATCTGTTGAAGAAAGGTACAAGGGTTATGCAGTGATAGAAAAAAAAACTCTAAAATTGTATCATTGGTCTGTGAGCTAATGTTTGCGAACGTGGTTTGCGTAGGATGTCTGGGGTGGTTGAACGTTTCACTGAAGTTACAAGGTTACTTTGTCACAGTAACCTGGCCCATTTGAGATTACACTCAAGGGACACTAGGGCCTTTAAGAAAATACGAGGAAGAGAACACATGATGAGGCTTCTAGGTGGTGTGGAGAGTTCTACCTGTCACAGAGGTCGAAAGGGTAACTGCTTCCGGATCCTGTGGGTGAGCCAGTACGAAACCATTGAAGTATTGGAGAGTGGAATCGTAATTGGTGGTTGGTACACTGGTTTTTGTATGTAGTGGGATTGTTTTGTGAACAATCGTTGGTATTGTTATTTGCGCAAGGGCACAGGAGCATCCGCACAATGGCAGTAGGGCATTTGCATTATGCAGCAGGAACATTTGCATAATGGCAGCAGAAACATTTGCACAAGGGCAACAGGAACATTTGTATTATGCAGCAGGAATATTTGCATAATGGCAGCAGAGCATTTGCATTATGCAGCAGGAACATTTGCATAATGGCAGCAGAGCATTTGCACAAGGGCAACAGGAACATTTGTATTATGCAGCAGGAACATTTGCATAATGGCAGCAGAGCATTTGCATTATGCAGCAGGAACATTTGCATAATGGCAGCAGGAACATTTGCACAAGGGCAACAGGAACATTTGCACAAGGGCAACAGGGACAGGAACCAACCTAGAGCTGGCGTGCTCGGGTTTGTTTTGAGTGTCGGTTCTTTGTGGTGATACAATTCGCAACTACACGCACGACTCACACTAGGTTATGTTAGATGCGGTCGGGTGCTTTTGGTACGCAGGGATTGAAGGCAAGGGACCTCCGTGACGGTAGCGAGGGCAGCATGAAGAGGCGCAGATGTAGATAGGGTGCAGAGCTGCTGGTTTTTTTTTAAAATCCGGCAAAAATTATTATTAGAACAAAATTCTTGAAGTTTACCTGCCTAGTAGACCAATGATGAAAAAAGTTTGGAGAGAAACAAGTGTGCATGTTGAGAAAAAGTTGGATTTGTTTGGCGTGTAGAGAGAGAGACGGAGAGAGAGCTAACTAAATGTGGCTAATTCCTAATACATGTTACAAAGGTACGTATTCAAGGACAGGTTCTGTGTAACCCCTTTTGGTTTTTTTTTCTTTACCAAATACATTTCCAAGAATACGTGGTTGAGGGATTGTACGTATAACAAAATTCCCCATTCGAAAGAAGTTGGTCTTCCATGACCTATGCTCACGTCTATACGGTAGCATTTTTTCTACTTTCGAAAAACAAAACATTGCGTACAAGATTAGTTATAACAAAGTGGGAAAGGAGTAGGAAGTTGAAAGGATCCGCGTATGAAGATTGTCCCATTTGACAAACGAAACGCCAAGTGCGTAACGCATATATCCCCATTCACGGATAATTTCGAGGAAGGGGGAGGGTGATAATTGGGAACATTTGAACGAAGAAAACTGCTGGGGACTCGGCTATTTCCGAAATTCGACCTCTGGGTGGAGGTGAAACAAGGTCTACAGCAGTCATCCTGGCACATTACAATAATGACAACTGGGAAAGGAGTAGGAAGTTGAAAGGATCCGCGTATGAAGATTGTCCCATTTGACAAACGAAACGCCAAGTGCGTAACGCATATATCCCCATTCACGGATAATTTCGAGGAAGGGGAGGGGTGATAGTTGGGAACATTTGAACGAAGAAAACTGCTGGGGACTCGGCTATTTCCGAAATTCGACCTCTGGGTGGAGGTGAAACAAGGTCTACAGCAGTCATCCTGGCACATTACAATAATATTTGGTAGTGTTGGACAAAAGAATACACTGACATAAAAGTCTAATCCTCTACGTGTATTGGGCAGAAGATTAGGGGTCGTTTTATTCTCCTACTTGTTTGCGAGAAATGACAGACCCTTGCTCAAATCTCACAAACCTGGGGATTTTCTTTGTTCGTCTCCCAGACAACGAGTTAGGTGTTTTTGTGTCCATCAACTTAACTCCCACGACACGATGCCCCATAATCATGAGTGAAGCGTATGATTAGTCCTTTTGAGATAGTAGATAGTTCCTGGGTTCTTGTGACAGGAAGTCCACGGGCATATTAATGATTACAAAAAGGGGTGTGGACTACATTGAGTAGTTCACACATAAAGGTTTGATATTATTTCGTTCGCACGATTCATGGTGAGTATTATAACGTCTTCACGTATAGCGTACAAGATTGCAAAATCAAAAGATTTGCAAGTAAGTTTTATAACGTCTTCACGGATAACAATGAACGAATTACAACTGGGTTGCCCAGTATTGAAGGGAGGTGCAAAAGACTAGGTATTTATGACATTTCTGACAAAAACCCACAGAGTAATTATAACGGGCTCCCCGTATCGCATTTAGTAGATATTCTGAGATTCCCATCTATGACGGCAGATTTTATAAGGTTCCCACCTATGATGGCAACAAAGGTTAACGTTCATATAAAGGTACCTATTCAATACAGACGGCGAGACATACTGATGTACTTAGTACAACAATACCGTAGCATAATAAATCCATATTAGCGTACGTTAAAGACTTGCACAAAGGCAAAAACATATTTGAAGATCTGGCCAAGATTTTATACTTCAACAATTAAGGGACAAAAAAATTCTGGCGTGCTGATGGAATGTGAATTTCATCTAAGCTTACCGCAAAAGAGATCCTTTGTGGTACAACCCTTTTGGTTACGCACAGAGTATCGTATCGTGATGGTACAACTTTTGTTGTACTTACACGTACGATGGTAGCAACAATACAAGACATGCGCTTATCGTTGTTTGACAAGGAAAATTATTTACATTGGTCCGATTTGAGTGTTTAAGACCTTCTAGGTTTTACTTACTTAAACAGACTGCGATGGACACACCTTGGTGTTATGAAAATTATAATAATGGGATGGGTTGTTCACAGGGTGGTTCACTTGGAGACCTGGCTTCTTGTTGTGACCTCGTACTTTGCACGTGATAAGTCACAACAAGGCAACCCCAAAATTTCAGTTTGAGCAGTTGAGACCCAGGGTGACTCAATGTTGCTGAAATGTTGTAAAAAAATTTATCGTTAATGAAGAGGCACGTTGAAAGTTGTCCCTTTTATAACGATACTTTCCAGACTCCACATCCAGTTCTGGGGAGAGCTAGAGCAATTAGGGTTATTTATTGAGCGCCATTCTATTTTCTTAAAAAACAGAAAAAAAACTTAGAACGGGTAGCAAACATCTGATACCGCCGTGGGTTTACACAGGTTTGCTTACCTAATTTAACTACATATGACATAAGGGTTAGATGCACTTTGGCGAGGACCCGATATTTAATGTACAAAAAAAAATTTTCTAACATTTAGAAAGGGGTGACGAGGTATGACATGATGATGTGAAAATATGATGTTGCTAGTTGTGACGATGCACAAAACCTTGGGCACGTAGTCTCTGACTACTTGCAGTAAGCCACAGGGAATTCCTTTCTCCGAAGTGATCAATTTCAGGTAGAGGTGTGCATGCTTAGAAAAAACGATGTTTCCAAGGTTTGACACCTGGGGCAGCAATTAGAGGCGAATGACTGATGATGACGAGATATTTATACAAACAAAAATAAAATAAAATGAAACGAAACCACAAGGGAGAATTATATTTCTTCCATGACTTTGGCTACAGTTGACAACACTGTGCCAGAGCTAGAAAGGTTTCGTTTGAGTGTCCTAATGAGTGACAATCGTTTACGAGAGGCCGCTCACTAGTGACGAAACAAAAGGGTTGACTTCCATAGTGATCCATGTCACGGTGTAGACGAATGGTTGCTAGGAGTCAAGGAATAACCGTTGGGGTTATACGGGCGTGGCAATGGAGTTTGTTTCCATGTTCCCACTTTTTACAATGTCCTTTATATGGTAGTTACCTATGTGTTTACCAGAGATGTCGGACAATCGGTAAACCAGGTCTGAGATTTTCTTTAGAACTTTCGTCTTTACAAAACGGGGTGCCAATTTGGCAGAGAAGTACAGCGCACCTTGTGACAGAGTGTTGTTTCTCCTCCAGACGATGTCTTCTTCCTTGAATGTGACGTGCCTCCTGCGAAGGTTATACCTGTCGGCGCTCTTTTGGTGGGCCAATAGTAGAGCGTCTGTTACTTCACTATAGATAGCGGAGAGTTCCTCCAAGCGGTGGGCGTAATTTGCTGCGGGGTCTGCTGTGGAGGAAGGGACGGGTGGAAGGCAATTGTCAGGGTGTAGTGAACCGTGAACTACTTGTTCCATGCCGTGTTTGAGAAAAAATGGTGTATAGCCTGTAGCGAGGTTCACCGTGTTGTTCATGGCTGCTTGTATTTTGTCTAATTTTTTGCACCATGTGCGTTGGTCTTTGCCAACCAAAATTGCCAGGGCCGTGTTTATGGTTTGGTTGTATCGTTCAACGGTGTTGTTCTGTGGGGTGTAAAGGGTGTTATAGAATACATCCTTTATACCATATTTAGACAAAAACTCTTTAAATTCCAGAGCTATAAATTGTTTACCATTGTCGCATATTATAGTACGAGGGGTACCGTAGGGTATGAAAATATGTTTTTCCAATAGATTGGTTATTGCTGCTGCAGTTGCCCTTTTCAGAGGAAACAACCAGCAGTATTTGGAAAAAATGTCCACTACGCTGAGTATATGCATGTAACCGGCGTAGCTTCTAGGGAAGGGTCCAATGAGGTCCATAGAAAAGGATTGAAGTGGTCTATCGGCACGCTTGGGGTTGCCCATTAGACCAGACGGTGGTGCCGTACTGTGCTTGTATGCCTTACAGATGTCGCACTTGGAGATGTATAAACGTACTTGTTTGAATAGACCCGGCCAATAATATCTTAAAGATATTTTTTTGAATGTTTTGAAAGTTCCAGGGTGTATGGAGTCTACGGCACTGTGGTTATCAATAATAACTTGTTCTCTATTTTCGAGAGGGACTACCTTTTTCCAGGCATAGTCCTCTAAGATTGACAGTGGAGGCTTGCAGTTGCGATATAGTTGTCCGTCCTTAATCATAAAATTCGGGAACTTTTGTGGGTTGTCACTGCATCCTCTAAAGGTTTTTTGATACCATACGTCTTTTGTGGGGAGACTAGAATTGGGTAATTCGGCATTTAATGTTGCTATCTCGATCCTAGAAAGGGCATCCGGGACGATATTATCCGCGCCTTTACGGTGGATGACATCGAAGGTATATTGAGATAGGCGGGACGACCAGCGAGCCAATCTCCCAGAGGGGTTGTCTAGCGAGATCAGCCATTTTAGGCTGCTATGGTCTGTGACGACGGTAAACTTACTGCCCTCAATGTATCCGCGGAAATGTTGAATGGATTCCATGACTGCTAACAATTCTCTCTCGGTAATCCCGTAGTTTTTTTCGTGTTTATTTAGGGTACGAGAGAAGTATGCCACGGGGTGTTCGCCGTCCGTAAAATTTTGAGTGAGGACTCCTCCGATTCCGACGTTTGATGCGTCCGAATGGATCGTAAAGGGAAGATTGAAGTCGGGGCAATTCAGTACTGGGGCTGATTGAAGAGCCTCTTTCAGGGAGTTGAATGCTGACTCAGTCTCTGCAGACCAGGAAAAGTTACTGGTACCTTTACGGATTCCCGTGATTTTGTTGAGCGGCGCCGCGAGAGTTGAGAAGTTTTTTATGAATCTTCTGTAGTAACCGGTGAGTCCGAGGAAGGCTTTTACCTCTTTTGCATTTGTAGGTCGGGGAAAATTTGTCATAGCCGCTACTTTTGTGGGGTCTGTTCTTAGGCCTTCTTCGTCTACTATGAAACCCAAGTATCGTAGGCGGTGCCTGCAGA
This sequence comes from Glyphotaelius pellucidus, assembly GCA_936435175.1. Taxonomy (NCBI): domain Eukaryota; kingdom Metazoa; phylum Arthropoda; class Insecta; order Trichoptera; family Limnephilidae; genus Glyphotaelius; species Glyphotaelius pellucidus. Next base: position 2,127,850 of record OW386541.1, read on the forward strand.
ATTCCGATTTCTTCAGGTTGATAGTCAAACCGGCCTGTTTGAGTTGTTGAAAAACCTTTTCTAGAATAAGTATATGTTTTTCAAAGGTATCGCTAATGATGATCAGGTCATCCAGGTAGCAAAATAAATTGTTATCAAACTCTGGGCCAAACAATTTATCCATGAGTCTTTGTAGTTCTGCTGGGCTGTTTTTTAAACCGAAGGGTAGTCTTTTGAAATGGAACATACCCCTGCCAGGCACCACGAAGGCAGTCTTTTCGCAGGAGCTGGGATCCAAAGGTATCTGCCAGAATGCTTTGCTTAAGTCTATGGATGAGATGTATTTAGCGTTTCGAAGTCTGTCCAGGATGGAGTTGACCAAGGGGAGCGGGTAGGCGTCTGATATTGTACATGCGTTGAGGCGTCTGCTGTCGAGGCAGAAACGGGCTGAGCCGTCTTTCTTTGAAACTAATAAGGTGGGGTTGGTCCATGCACTGCGGCTGGGTACCACCACTCCCAGTCTTAGCATATCGTCCAATTCTTTTTCCAGTGTTTTCAATTTTTGTGGAGCTAGGTTGTAGTACCTTTGTTTGATTGGGGGGCCTGTTGTTTTTATATGGTGTTGTACTAGGTTGGTTAAGCCTAAACCGCACCTTTCGAAGGAGATGGATTCATACTTGTTGATCATTTGATTTAATTGTATTGTTTGTAAGGGGTTCAAGTTTTCGTAGGGTATTACCGTACGGATTTCGTTTACTTGGGGAGTGACGGAGGGGTTGTTAAACAGTTGCGGGGCAATTTTGAAAGCCATCCAAAAATCCACTCCCAAGATGAATTTCTGTGTGATTGTAGGTACAACTAGAAACTTGATCCAAACTGTTTTTTGGTCACAATTGATCGGTAGGGTTAGAGAACCGATGACGAGTTGTGAAGTGTTGTCTGCCGTGGTAACATGTGAAGAATGTTTTCCCATTTTAAAACCACAGTTTGTGAATAAGGTGTGGGCGTTGTCGCCCAGGCAGCTGACAGAGGCGCCGCTGTCTAGGAGACCTGAAAAAACCACGTTGTTTATGGAAAAATGCGCGAAGGGTCTACCGTCTGTTGCCTGTTTGCAGCAAACTGTAGAGAGGGGTAAGGCCTGTTTAAAAAATTTGACGTGTTCCAACCACTCCGACCATTCCTTTGGCCTATGGGAGGGATGGCCCGGGGGGTTGGGGTCTAGTTTTTTGTCTTCCTGGCTGTCCAATTGGGAGGGGGTCTGGAGAAATCCATAGGGGGTTTGATGAATCTGAGATCCGGGATGGACGTTTCGGTATTGTCTTGGCGTGGTCTTTTGCCAAACTTCCTCCCTTCATCTCTTCTTGGAGAACGATCGACGGATCGCCTTTTGTTAGAATGGGTGTCTTTGGAGGATAAAAGTTTTGCTTGTTTAAAGCAGGCGGCTTGGGAGTGACCAATCTTGTGGCAAAAGGAGCAGGATTTCTTCTCGTTGTGCTCCGGTTTTATGCCGGACGAAGTGCTTGGGCGAAAGTTTTCTTTGGGGAATCTTTCGTCTTTCTTCCGATCCTGGTATGCCTCTAGTAGCTGGCAGACATCTTTCAGTTGCTCCAGCGTGGCAATTTTCTGAGAAGTAATGATGTTTTCGTATCTGGGGAGAAGACCGTCGATTAAAACCGGGAGAAGTTCCGCTTCAGGGACAGGTTGGGTGAGCTTTATATTGATGGCCTCTGCCCTCTGTGTGAATCTAGCAACAGGCTCTCCGGAGTGCTGCTTGATAGCGAGTAGGGATAGCCTGACTCTATGTTGGGCCTTTTTTTCTCCGAAACTGGATAAAAGTGCCACCTTGAGTTCCCTCCATGAGTTTGTTTTTCTCTTATGTATCCTGTGCCAGGTAAGCATTTCAGGAGCGATGAGGTCTATGAAGTTCCTGTGTAGAATACTTTCGGGGATTCCTCTGACTTGGGCTGTTTCTTCTATTCTGTTGATGAAATCCTCTACATCCGTGAGTCCGTTGTATTTCGTCTTCCAGGTTGTCAAATCATATATTTTCGTCTGTTCCTGGGCTTGTACCACCAAGGGTTTTGCTTCGGAGACTGTGAGGGAGGTAGAGATGATTTCTGAGGTGTCTTCCTGTTGAAACTGCAACTTCCTGATGTACTTTTTGTTGTAGAAAGAAGCATATTGAATGAGGCATTTTTTGGATTTATTCCTGGGAGAAATCTTTCTACTTCTCAGGGCCTGTAGTAGTTCTTCCTTTTTTGACGTAGAAATGTGGGGGATTATACCCAGCGTGACTTGAGGGACTTCCATAGTGTATAGGGTCGTGTCAGGGTGACCTTACGTTGGGAGAAAAACGAGAACTCGACTCTTTATCCGTAATTGGAAAGAAATTTTTGCCAGGGATTGACCACTGGGGACGTATATATATTTTTTTTTTTTTACAAAATGCTTCTGCGAAAAAACGCGTATTTGTAAGTGTTTGGGTTATTTGAAAATTTGGGCAGAGGTTTGCCTCTGGCCACGTGCTTTTTAGGAAAAATCCAAGCGTTTTGGAAAAAAAAAATTTCGAAAATTTAAAAAAAATCGAAAAAAGGAAAAAATCGGAAAAATTTTCAGAGTCCGAAACTGGAGAAAATTTGGGCAGCGATTTTCCTCTGGCACTGCGTTTTTAAGAAAAACTCCAAGCGTTTTGGAAAAAAAATATTTCGAAAATTAAAAAAATCGAAAAAGGAAAAATCGAAAAAATTTTCAGAGTCCGAAAACTGGAGAAAATTTGGGCAGCGATTTTCCTCTGGCACTGCGTTTTTAAGAAAAACTCCAAGCGTTTTGGAAAAAAAAATATTTCGAAAATTAAAAAAAATCGAAAAAAGGAAAAATCGGAAAAATTTTCAGAGTCCGAAAACTGGAGAAAATTTGGGCAGCGATTTTCCTCTGGCACTGCGTTTTTAAGAAAAACTCCAAGCGTTTTGGAAAAAAAATATTTCGAAAATTAAAAAAATCGAAAAAAGGAAAAATCGAAAAAATTTTCAGAGTCCGAAAACTGGAGAAAATTTGGGCAGCGATTTTCCTCTGGCACTGCGTTTTTAAGAAAAACTCCAAGCGTTTTGGAAAAAAAATATTTCGAAAATTAAAAAAAATCGAAAAAGGAAAAATCGAAAAAAATTTTCACAAGTTTTCGTGGAAGTAATTTGTTTGAGAATTCAACAATATCTTGGGGGCATGGTTTCATTACGCGGCTTCCTATAGCCTGGCTTTAAACAGCACCAATTTTTGGTATTTACCCGCGAATTCCCTTCGTCTTTTCGACAAGATATTACCTTCTTTGTCAATTGACAAGGTATTATAGTGTCAGATGTCAAGGAATCCACGTCAACGCGAATTTAGTATTTTTTGCATTATTCGAATGTGATTTGGCATGGCATGGCATGATCCGGTTTCATCAGACGACAGAGTCAAAAATACTTAATTGTCAAATGACAGAAAGAATTTAAATCCACTTGTTCCCTAGGTGTCAGCAAGTGTCCGTTTAAGAGACGTACCAGCGTGCTGCAATATAGTATATTATTAAAAATATTTAGCACTTTCGAGACCAAGCGGATGATTTGTTTATCATGTACATGATTTTAATTGTTGAATAAATTCTTCTTTAATTTGTGTTTATTTCCACTATTCACTTGTATTGAAAATAGCAATTTTAATCGGCCGACACTTTGTAATCACTGTATTATTCGCAGCGACAACTTCCTAGGTTGGGCACCTTGCGTTGGAATACCGGTAATATTTTGTCGAGTGACGAGTCACAAATGATAAAATCGCGCCCGTAATAATTTAAATTGTGATTCGAAATTACGTTCGCGCCGAGATTCCTGTTGGAAGTGCTAGACAATTGGGAATAAACAATACATCATAATAACATTTCAGAGTTTACAATTGTTGCTTGGGAACGAGGCCGTGGTGGAACAGAAAAAAATTTAAATGGCCCCACGTTTAGCGCCAGTGTTAGCGTCAACGGGCGTGCTGATGCTATCGGCAGGGTTGGAGAAAGCTCCCACATATTTAATACAATTAGCTGCTGTATCTGCCCCAAATAAAAACTAGCTCAGGATTCGGTGCAAGCAGGATGTCTCGTAACCTCAAGGCTAGTGCTTGTGGTTCGGAACTTCACGCTTCTCCATTCTCCCAGGGCCTCTCTCGTCAAGCAAAACACGGTAGGTTATCACATAAACAGTTTATTCAATTCTAGGAGACACAATAATACATAAAAGGAACGATCCTAGCTGAAAGTTAGTTTGAATGTCCGTCTCTACTCTCTATCACGCGTGGTTAGGGTTAAGACATTAAATTGCACACAAAGGGTAACATGGTAATTGACTCACGTTTGGTTTATGGGCCAACAGCGGCTTTACGCACTTGTTCTTTCAGACTACGCAGCGTCCATGCGTGGACCGGAAGTGCCAACCGGCGAAACTGAACTGGTGTCGCCCATATTCGCGGGGAACGTGGGCCCGTGAAGCTCGCTTGCTGAAGACTGGCGGGCTGCCGCTCGAGAGTTGGTCTAGCGGCAGCTCGGTTTGTCGCTCGCGGGAGGGGGTAGTGCGCGCGCCTCTATATTGGCGGTCTATTTTGTAACGTAACAATACATACTCTCTCTCACACACACACACACACACACACACACACACACACACACACACACACACACACACACACACACACACACAGATACACACACATTCACACCTATCCACTACGCACATCGCCCGGTTATTACTTAATATATATAGACACTTCAAAGAAACATGTCATAGGTACCCATCATGAAATGTACTTAATAATTGTAAATTGTTTTCACCAATGTAACTAATGTACTGTTTGTTTCTATTTATAAATAAATAAAAAATAAAAAAAATAAAAAAATAATGAAGACAGTTTTAGCGTAACTCAATCGAAAATCTGAAACAGAAAAATCAGAAAAAGATACGGTCACATCTCACATCTGGGACTCGAACCCAGGATCTATGAGTTAATATTAATCATGCATAAAGATAATCATAGATAGCAACCAATAAAAATATGCGTTAAGAAAATAAAGATTATGTTGGTAGTTCTTGGTCGAAGAATGTAATTGTTAAATATGACTGAATCGGATAGGGACACATTAGCTCATTTAGTAGAACAGTCGCCAAATCATTGGTCCTGGGTTCGAGTCCCAGATGTGAAAAAAATCCTACCACTACCACAAACAATTAATGATTTTACTTTTTTTTTGACAGGTTTCTTTTTTTGTGCGCATTGATCTCTCCTACTTTTGCCCAAGTAAATTATTTACAAAACGCCATGTAATTTAGGTACCTCAGCGAGCTTCCTGTTTCCGAATTTATTGAAGCGCCTTGGCCAGATAGTCATATCGCACGAGGAAGACGTTGTTGGTTGGCTGGCTTTGGAGTGTCGGGTTCTTATCTCAGGATATCCCTTCTCCACCCTTTTCTCCCGGTATCTTCACATCCTCGTACATTAAGCGCACAATGAATGCGTATCCGCCCATATAAGTATACAGTAGTTTACAATCGGTATCTGCATTGTGCATTGTAATTTTCTAATTAATGCTCCTGTAGAAGACTTGGGCTAATTACAGCAAGGGCTGCCACACACGTCTGCTGAACTAGGTACTTAGATACTTTACATAAATGGAGAACATTCGCTCGTGATTCAAACCATATTTTTAAAGTCCATGTTGTACATTATCGTTTTGCGAGCGCTACTGCCAGAGTAGCAGGTACATTTTCACAAGAGAAACATCTATAAAAACTTTTTTCCTGAGACAGTTTTAAGTGAATAATCACTCAGGAATAATATTTTTTATTTATTTATTGTTGTTATACGCCCATAGGGGCTTTTTACATAAATTATAAAATAATATTTAAGATAAAGGATTATACAAAAGTTATAAAAGTGAAAACATTTAAAAAATATACAAGTAGTTTTTGAAGAATATAGCGTAAAACCGTGAAATATTTTAAACAATATAACATTTGACAATAATATAAAACATTACAATAACACATCAAATCGTTAAATATATTATACCCACGTTACAATAATTTGTAGGATTCCACAAAGTGTTGGTTTAAATTGCATTTTAGATTATAAAGGGAATCAGCAAATATATCTACAATATCACCAAACTTGTTGCCGAAATCATGCATCCTATTGGTAAGTGAGTGTGATTGATAGTTGGTTGTGTATGTGTTGTAAAAGAATGTAATATTTTGTCTAGTATTCCTTGTCGGTACATGGAGTTTAATAGTAGTAACGATGGCAGGGCTGTCAATTAGGTTGTTCATGACTCTGAATAATAAAATTAGGTCTGAAATAATTCTTCTGTCAGATAGCGTAATTAAATTAAGTCGATTCATTAAACTTAAATAATTAATTAATTAACATTTAATTGGCATTTTAACATTTTTGATAATGTTTAAATGCCAATTCAATATTTTTTTCTTCTTACAGTAGCTCCACACAAGAGGCCCCGAGGAAAAGAGTTTCCCTTGGGGCCTACGTCATCTTTGGGGAAGTGGAGGGTCTCTTTAGGATCAAGAAGGAGAGGATGTTCTGGGAAGTAAAAAGGTATGAGAGATCTATAAGAATCTGGAGGTCAGTGTGTCCAGGGCTGACGTAAGTATGAATCCATCACTCCCACTTAATTAACTGTTAGACATTACGAATAATAAAACTCAATCTCCAAGCAACTTTAACACAGAAGATTTTTTTGGCTTGACTTCACACGCGGTAGACGTGAAACCTTCAAAAAACTAAAGTAGACAATAGTGGGAAGGCTAAAAGCACCGCACAAAGAGGAGACCGATTATACTATTTCATTCCCTCCAAGCTAAATCCTATAGATGTATGTATTTGTTTCGTTTTAGTGTCACTATTTTTCCATTCATCAAGTTTCAAATCACAACGGTGCCAAAGAAGTTTTCACTTAAAAAATTAAAATTAAATTAAATTAACTGTGCATACTGGATGCGTTCTTCCAAAGGGGCCCCATATTGCACCCGTCTTTATAGTACAATAATTTCAACCACACAATAACTATGTACATTAGAGCAGTTTCACACGATGATAAGAATAGTTGGAGCCACCGCATGTCTGGAGGAGCCAGAAGTGTGGTAAACCATTATTATTATTGCCTACCAATGTAAACTTTAAATGAAAACAACAAGATAAGATGTCCTTATCTCCCGAACGCACTTGAACTCCTTCCTGAATATCCTGTGAAAACAAATCCTGTGGTTTGTGGCTATTCAAATTAAATTAGTACCTATTATCTGACAGATATGAGATATTCTCTTTCCTTATTTGAATGCCCACATGTTGTTATAAAGCATAATAATATATGCATGAATATTATTAATGCTACACACGAATGTACATACATTGTGTCTTACGTTATGGAAAACAAGGGATTCATATATAATATACTCACCTAACACCTAAGAAACTGAGAAAGTAAGCCATAAAGTGTATAATTAAAAAATGTAATTAATCTAGGTGGAATTTTGATAAATTGAGAAAAGCACTTTAATATTATATGAAAAGAAGTCTGTTCGAACCTTTACAGAAAATCATTTTTCTATTCAATGCATATTATAAATGCGTTATAAATTAAAAAAAAATATTTTTATGTTTACCTCACAAGAGTATCAACTGCTCCCGTCTGAAGCCAGTGACACTATGGCATCCCCAATTGGAGTATGTTGTGAGGCTGAAGTTAAGGCGCCGTATACCCGCTCAAAAAGAAGAAGATGGAGAGATATGTAATTACGAATGTTGGAGAGAGCGCGCTTGTATTTAAAACGATAAAATTGAAAATAAAATTGAGAAAATGCTTAATAAAACACGACTCGTTTAAAATAGAGCAAAAATCTCGTGGGAAACATCTAAAATAGCATTTAAAGAAACACTGTTAATTTTTTCATTCATATAACTTCTAAAATAAGTGAAATGAACGTTTGTATAATAATTTTCGGAGCTTTTTTTGCTATTTTTTTCTATTGAGGGAATTTCTTATAATTTGCGTTTCGGCGTGGGGAACGTCTAGATATTATCTTCAAAAATAACATACATTTTTTAACAGCTTAAAACTTCAAATATATAAGGGAGATACATAAGAAATCGGTAGAAATTCGGGATGCGGTGGCTTAAGTGGGGAAGAGAAGGAGATGGGGAGGAGGAAGGTGGGGAAGAAGTTCCTAGCTATTCAGATCTAGTCACCAAACACGGCTGAAGCCATTTCAAGCAACGTCTCAATTCTGAATGGTGTCTTACACCAGGGCTGTACTGAGAATATCTTCCACTCTGGAACTAGGTATATACTCGTATTATTTTAATTATTTAATATTAGTATGTTTTTACAATAAGTATTCGTTTTTTACATGTTATAAATGTGTTGCAAATGAATATAAAAATAGCCTTTCCTCACCATAAAGAGACAAGACTTTTGTGTGTGGTGAGGGAATTCATGCTCAATTATGTGAAATCACGTAAGTAATTATACAATAAAATATATCAAATAATAATATAACATAAGTAAGAAAAACTCAATACATAAAGAAAAATTTCAATATTAAAAAAAAATTATAATTAATAATAGTTATGAACTCTTACGGTAGATTCAGGTAATTTTTCAATTTAAGTTGGAATTCATGAATATTAAAAAAAAGTATAAGTACATATATATTAGTTTATTTATTTATTTATTGATCAACGCCCTTTTTCAGGGCTTTTACATAAGTAGTGTATCAGTCTGATACATGCTTTGCATATTAATATTAAATAATCAATACTACTACCATTCTTATCCTGTTCGTACTTAATTGCATAATAAATCAATGTATGATTATGTGTATTTTTATGTTGGCAGTGTCTATCTGCGAATTGCGTCGCAGTAGCATAGATATGCCACACATAATGAGTAATGATTTTTCGCGTTTGTGAAATCGAACAAAATAATGATAAATATGCATTATAAAACGTACTTTTCATTATTGTCTAACTGAAACAAAGTGATTTTTTCTTTTAAAAATGTGTATTTGGGTTGTTATTTTTTTTAACCTACATAACTTTTACCAATCTATCACATTTCCACCACTCTGTCACATTTTGTTTTTACTATAAATGAATCTCTCTGGATCTTAGAGCAGAAATTGTAGCAAGGGGGGAAAGAGGCCTAAAATGCCTAATGGGGTTGATAAACACGAGCTGCGTGTATACCTAATTTGAATGACAACTGACAACCCACGTGACCGAATTGTCGTACGACATAAAAATTGTAGGAGACGAGTTTTTGAGATTTTTAAAAATATTTTATTCACCATCATTAAAAATAATAATCGCTGTTACTTGATAGATTTTACCTTTTGGAGTTTAAAAATATTTTTATATTTTATTACGTCATATATTATCATTTTTTTCATATACTTTTTGTAACATTATAAAATATATGCAAGTCGAGGAGGCAGAAGACAACTGTGATTTGTATGAAATACACTTCTATCACGAGGAGTTACAACTCTATCACGTAATTTTTACTACAAAAAAGTGCATATTTTTTTAAAACGCACACAGCCGTTACGTCTTTAGTACAGTAGATTTTAAAGTAATTATTAAATAATAATATTTGTAATTCTGTTAAATTTTTCTTCACTAACTGAAGGAGACAACTTTATGTAGGTTAAAAAGAAGAACGACCCATTTACCGTCGTAATTAATAACATGGCGACCGTAGAAAAACGACATATCGGTGATTGAGTTAATAACTACTAACTATTATCTAACTACCACAATTTTTCCCTATTTTGTAAAAATTTACCAAAATATGTTATTAGAATAACCACAATGATATCGAGATATTAGGCAATCTTCCTACGTTCAAATTTACTGATATAGGTTACTTAGAGTATATTGGACGCTAGCAAAGATCTACTACGAGTTTATTCAACTCTCAAAATAAGCTTGCATCCGTCTTTGGGAGGATTCTGTGTTCTGTGTTTTAGGTTTTCCAATGCAATATGTATTTGGCAGAGGATGCGGCTATTGTCTATTGCGGTGGTCGGCTAACTGAATAATGTATGCTTTATGCCGCACGACGTGCCTGGAATTAATGCGAGTCATTTTAAATATCTTCAGAAAGAACCGATGCTGGTTATAGTACTTATCTTGCATTCCTACTGTTAATGCAATAGATTTGTGGGTATCGGGCTGCATATTTCATGCTGGGAAGTATGACGTTTAATTAATGTGTTTTCAAATCAGTCAATATTTTAACTGATCTTTTAAGAGTGCTGTGATAATTTTTTGAAGGTTTTTTTGTAATTCAAAATCGCTAAACTATTTACACATACAAATAGCACAGTACTAATTATTTTTAATAGTTCAACTATTAGCGATTGAAATATAATGTTATTTATATACGGTTCACATCGGTTCCATGACAGTTGATCCACCGACCTATATACAATATGCAGTCGGTCTAGGGAAAGTACGGTATACCTAATTACACAAAATGTAACTAAGTGACCCCAAAGAAATAAAAAAAGCATAAAACATATTTTTATTCAAATGCATTAAGGAAAAATCTGTTTTTCTATAAACACAGTACAAAAAAATTGACATTGTAAATTCGTTTCATATTCAAGCCAACTTATTATTAGGGGTAATTTTGAAATCGATTTTACGTTTGAAATTGGTAAATAATGCACAAAAAATTATAATTTTATAGTATATATTATTTTGGGGGGGAGGGGGGCAACTGTCAGCGGATCAACTGCAGGATCACCGTACACATCGATCGTCCAGTTGATTAAGCAGGCATCTCCGAAAAATCGAAATTTGAGTTGAGTATGCAGTTATATGTAAAAGTTTACCATCTCCTTAACAAAATGCTCAGATTATTCATAAACACCACTAAACCAATTATAATGCAAAAAAAATATATAGTGAAATAAACAAAAAAAAATTACGATTTCTGGGTTACTAGTAGGACATTTCTACTCATTTTCTCAAAACTTAGAATTTGGAGATGTCTGACTAATCAACTTTAACGTTATGGTCAAGTATGATTTTAGATTTTCACGGCCAATAGTATTATCGTTATTTATTTTCGTGTTGCGCTACCTTCTTCCTTAGACAACGTAAAAGACAAGCTAAAGACGGAGGTAGTGCTACACGGCATAACACCTCAAAATTAAGTAACGATAGCAATGGCCAACTCTTTTAATGATAAAATTTCCACTCGTGCTCATTAAAAGGAGTTACATTTACATTTGAAATGTATGTTATTATCTGCAAAGCCATTTTTAGAATTAGGTTAACACAGGACGTGAAGCGTGAATATATTTGTAAAGTAAAGGTATTTAAATTCATATTACGACCCAAATAGATCATTTATTACCTATACCGTGTCCATCCATGTTCTATAATGATTATCCAATTTAATGTTGTTGGAGTAGTCCAACGCCAGTGAACTTGAAAACGAACTATGTACTATTATTTTCGGATGAAAATAATGTCCCTCAGGGCCTATGTCATATTTAAAGATGATCTGTTGAGGGTCTTTTTGAAGAAAGGAGTGAACATGAGTCTTGAAGAGGCCCATGCAGTAGGAGGAAGGAAACACAGAGGCCGGCAAATCGTTCCACAGCCGAGCTGTTGATCTCTGAAGGAACGAGTCGTAGAAGCGACTGTGACAAATTTAATGTCAACCGCGTACATGCGTTACGCACGCACGGCCGAAGAGGTCAATGACGCTATGTCTTCAGAGCATCTTCCATTGTAATACCGGTACTTACCTGACGCCTGTGCTCTAAAGATTGCAATCCAATTGTTAAGTTAGGAGAATCCATCAAACGGACCGCCTGTTTCTGCACAGAGTCAATGTTTTTTTTTTGGGTATTTTGGAGCTCCAGAACATAGGTGGCTGCCAAATTCAAAAGTGGGGCACACTTGCGATTCGTAGAGAATCAGCAGTTGTGTACTATTGAAGCTTCTGCAGGTCCTACACAGTACGCCCAGCTTCCGAGAGGCTAACTTGACTTGAGTTACATGTAATTTTATAAATAACTCACTTTTTAAATTTGAAATGAAACCCATCAATCAGTCAGTAGATAGATAGTAAGACGATTAATTTGTGTTATTTAAGAACTTATTTCAATCAATTACATTATGATTATTATTAAAATAACACTATCCGTTTATTAATTAGTTTTCTAAACACACAAATGTCGTCGCAAAACACCAACATTCGTTCACTTGATAATAAATCCGTTACCAAATATGTTTATTATATCTACTCTATTGTGAATAAACCTGTACAAAAACCCACCTCTTCAAAAGAAAATATTTTTGACACTTTAACCCTAAATTAACAAAATTTTTATTAATAAAAAAACACCATTATTTGTCTTACTTCGCTTCTCAGTCAATATTTTTTTATTCAAACCGTTAGTTTTATTATTACGAAACGTTGAGTAATTCTGTCGGGGGAGTCGAAAAAGTATGCAAAAAATATGCATTTTACATCTTAATTTTGTGTAAATTAATTCACTTAACGCGTTATGCGAACTGTACAACGCATTTATATTAATATTACATTTCATAGAAAATCAATGCTGCCAATCATAGAAAAATTAATATTATCATATAAAACAATAATATATTAATGTTGTTAAGTGAATGAATTATTGACAAGTTTGAATTTTTATTTATTATTATTATTAGAATACTTACACATACCCGTTAGATAAACCCTTCGTGCCGTACAAACCATTCAAACCTGAGATGTGTATCTCATTTAAAAGAAAAGCCGGATAAAAGGGTAAAATAGAACCGGGAATAATTCGAATTAGGTACTTCTGTTTTTATTTGAAAAAAAAATATTTTATAAGGTTGGTACTTCCGACAAATGTCATATTTGATTGTTTATTAATTAAAAAAAGGAATATTCTAGAATAGACCAGAATATTCCGTATTATATCGAGCTTCGACAAGAAATGTTCCATATTACCCGTGAAGCGAGCTTGTACATTTTTACCAAAACACCTATTGCCATTCTGAAATGTATTCGTTCAATTATTGGCATACAAGAATAACCTGGCAGGAAGTTCTCATGAATACTTGGTACTTAGTTACAGCCCATCATTTGTGTGCTAATACTAGTACCTACATACAGTCGGTTCAACCACACATATTTATATGTAAATAGTAACAAGGCCTTAGTATAGTATTGTTGCTTTCATAATTATTTTATTACCGCAGGTGCATTACCACATAAAGGACAGGAAATGCCTATGGGAAATATAGAGCGCGCCATTATTTTTTGTTTTTAAATACCGATTTCGTCAACATTTGTTGCTATAAGATTTCTACACATACACTTCTGCCATAAGGTCCTCCCAAGTGGTTCACTACATTTGTTGACTTAGCAGGGTTGCCCGGGTTCATAGGGTGTATGCATCTGCCCGCCAGAAACCCACGAAAAAACCTTATTCGCGAAGAGGCGGCCGTCTGTCAGCATGAACCAGGTTCGGCCTAAATAGGAATCAGTATATGATGTCCTGCATTGTGAGGTGTGAGTGTATGTCTGCTTTTATATTAATAAATACCTTATGGGACTATAGAGAATAAACATACATGTAAGTATGGTATATTATAAAAATATATAAATAGATATTTAAGCTTAAGTTACGAGATGAAGTGTCAGGAAAATAGGAATACCTACTGCTCGCTTCGTCCGCGTCTGAATCTGGTTCGTGCCAGATGTGATCAATGTCCATCAGTACGTGTTTGGGCAGTCTATGTGTGTATCTGAAAGTAAAGTCACTAGGTGCATTATGTTGACCGATTTCTTAGTTTTCGAATTTATTTTTACTGTGTCTGAATGATTTGTAAAATCGGTCATTCAGTGCGTATATTGTACATGATTTTGATGCAGAGATTTTGTAGAGTCTGCAGTTATATGTGGTCAGAGAATGAAATGCTGCTCCACACGGGATTAGCATAAGTCATTACTGGTCGAACGAGCGAGTAGTAGGTCAGGATTTGGTTCTAGGAAGTAGCGGGCTTCTTCTGTTGAAGATTGGCTCCATCGCACCGACTGCCTTTCTGGCTCTTGCGGGCGCCTTGGCTTCATGAGATTTCCAGTTGAGTCGTTCATTGTCAGGCCCAGGTAGACGATTTCATCTTCCATTCTATGACGTGTCCTCCCATTTCGATGTTGACGTCTGGTGTTCTTTTTGTACGTGTACATGATGGCTTCGGTTTTAGCCTCATTCAGGTTGAGGCGCCATTTCTTGTACCACTCTACTATTATACGAGATCGTCGAGCGCCCTCTAAGTATATAGCCGCCATGTCTATGGTTGGGGTCAACCTTTTGATCTCTCCAGCAAGAATTTCTCGGAACATTGCCTGACACGGCTGTAGGAGGGATGGGTTCACACCTTCGTCACTCCTGGAGACACTGACCGCCAGATTGCTAGCCTCCCATCATACTTTTTCCTTCCCAGATCTTCCTCTTCTTCCTTTCCTTCCCTGGGGGAAATTGTTTTCCTCAGGGCCTCCTGTGTGGAGCTAGTGCAAACAAAAAAAATGGGAAGGAGAAAGATTGGGCAGAAATATTACTGCCATGATCGCAATCAACGTGACTCGATTCAATGGTCGACCATCATTGGTAATGCATTAAGAAATCGCACACACTTCAAAACAATAACCAAAAAACTGTCAAAATAACGTCTGCGAGATGCGAGAAGAGTGGTACTCGGGATTCCTCGCTTCGCACAATGTAGAGCAGATGTCATTTTTAATATTTTCGAATATTCAAGAATATTTTCGAGGTTAAGCTTTACGCTTTGAAATTATTTTAAGTGTTTCCTTTTAAATTTAAATTGTTTCTGTAATTTTTAAACTAACTATTTTGAAAACATAGGGTGACCGAAAACTGAGGGTCCTGTTCAAATGTTCAGAAAGTTTCAAAATTGTACCAAATGAAAAAAATAAGACAATTCCAAAATCTTACACAACATTATCCAACTCATAAACCAAAAACTCATTAACTAATAAATTGACGGAAGACGTGGTAAAGAAATGCGATAGTTAAGGATACGTTTAATGATTTTAAATAATCAATTTGGGAGGCGGGTATGGGTACCGCCGCCCCATGAACCACTTATTGGATAACCAACCATAGTGCCATAGGTAATCCCAAGTGGTTCGCTACGTGTCGTAACTTGGCAGGGGTGACCGTGTTTCAGGGATGAGGTTTTTCTAGGTATTAACTGCGGATGCGTTTGCCTATCTACTGCTTAGGATGATAGACTCCTGTGTGGAGTTAATATAAAAATAAATAAAAAAATACTAATCGAAACCTAACGCTTTAAACCACTCGGCCATAACTAGTCAACGTCTTAATCGTAGACTTAGACTCACCAATGAAAAATTGTGAAATACGATCTCCATTAATTTTTTACCCAAACTTTACATATTTTGAGGTACTATTTCAACCAGCAAATTACTTCTGTCTTAATTAATTATGCAACTAGCAAAACTCACACTAGCCTATCTTTCAGCATCACATCTTTTTAAAAAAATTCAACGTACATCGTACATATCACATTGCACAGATACGGACATTTTTACAGTTCTACAATAATAATTATTTATAACGGAGAAATCTAACAAAGAACTAATTTCTGATGTCCATATCATTAGCGCCGTGTTCTTTATGTGTGAGCGGTTTTACATTGTGCCTCCGTAAACACTATTTAAATATCACGGTTGGCTGTTCGCATTAAAAATACGTTTATCATCCTTTGGATATTGTAATCACATTGGTCAGTCAACTTCACCGTCACACTGTACTTCTCTCGATCCCGAATAGGAGACTAACTAATTATATTAGCAGATAAAATTATCCCCTCAATAAAAAAAATACTATTCCATCAAGATTATCTTTTGATGTCTTTACGAAATGACTGTATTTTGTTGTTCATGGTTGTGCCGGCTTATTTGAAGGATAGGTACAATAATATGTTCGATGCAGTAGGTGAACAAATCCAGTAGACTAGAATTGTTTATTTTAGAGACTTGGTAGGGGAAATTAAGTTATAAAAAGATTTAAAATGCATTGTCTGTGATACTCTCAATTCACACAATGGGTTGTACAAATAATTCTATGCATACTTGCGAAACATTTTTGTTAATTTATGCAAGCTTTTACACCATTTAGATCTGTTAACTCTGCATCTAGTATATGTTAATGAGTGTGAATATTATACCCAAGATAATGATTTCATTGCGTAGGTTAAAGTTTTTTTTAATTAGTTTAGTAAAATATAAATTAGATTTTTTCTTTTGTTTCTAATTAATAAAACCGAAAAAATCGCAGGGGTTTTAAAATTAATTAAATATAACAAAAAAAATGTTTATATTAGGTACTCGTATATTTGATGATGTAATTATTGATAGAAAAACATTGATGGTTTGGATTGTCAATAATAACAAAAATACATTATTTCTATTGAGCGATTTTGTGATATTTCGTTTCAAAGTTTAGTTTAGAAATTTTAACTTTAGAAATGAGATCCCTGAGACGTATGCGTGGTAAAACCATGTATGATCGTGTGAGAAATGTGGAGATCCGCAAAGAATGCAAGGCTGATGTAAGCGTAATGAATAAGATTAAGAAAGGGACGCTCAGATGGTTTGGGCATGTAGAGCGAATGAATGAGGAAAGGAGTGTAAGGAGAATATATGACGCAAATGTGAATGGCAGACGAAGTCGGGGACGCCCGAGGAAGATATGGCACGACCAAGTGAATCAGATACTTGAGTCGGGAGATGTCAAGAGTCAGAATAACAGAAGAGCATGTATGAGACGATGTATGAATGTGAACGAAGCAAGGAGTGCGTGCCAAGATCGAGTTGTTTGGCGGTCCGTCCTCTCTGCCTACCGGCGTGATGGTTAGTTAGTTAGTTGGTTAGTCGTTTCAAAGTTGAATTTTTTTCATTAGCTCAAGGTCTATGTCATATTTGAGGATGCTGTGTGGATGGTCTTTTAAGGAAAGGAAGGAGAGGAAGTTCTGGGAAGGAAAAATGTATGATGGACGTACGAATGCACCCCTCCCACTGTGCAAGGCGATGGGTCGAGATTGTCCAGCGGGAGAGGTCTGTTAGGTCTGCTTCAACCAGTCCCAAACCATAGTCCAGCGATAGGTACTTGATTCTCATTCTGAAGGTCGCGGGATCGAATCCCGGCTTGCCAAATAAATTTTATTCGATTAATTTGTGTGATTTCACAATTTATTAATTTGAAATAAAATATAGTATATTTGTGGCACGTTCCAGAGTGGAAAATATTCTCAGTATCGCCTTGGTGTTGAACCCCGTTCAGAATTGAAACGTTGCTTGAAATGAGCCGTGTTTGGAGACCAGATCTGAAAAGCCAGATACTTCCCACCTTCCTCTTCCCCATCTCCTTCCTCTCCCCATTACTTTCAGCCTTACAACTAACCCCAATTGGGGATGCCGTAGTCTCACTGGCTCCAGGCGGGAGCAGTTGGGACTCTTGTGCGGTATTCACATAAAAAAAAAACAAAAGACCTAGACAAACCTCACCCCATGATCCCGAGCACCCCTGCTAAATCTTCAAACGTATCGAACCACTTGGGGTGACTTACGGCAGGAGTTGGTTATCCAATTAATGGTAATATAGAGAACATTTATTTCTGAGTGAAATCAAGAGAATCTGGCGGATGTAAATAACCGCTTTTATAATGTTAACAATGCGAATGAATTCATCCCGTAAACGACACGAATGATACCATAAATCCTTGTTTAAACTCAAACATTCGATACGTCAATAAGGCTTAGTTTTTTACACGACACTCCATTTTCTGTAGCCAAGAATCATCACAAACTTTTTACAAATTGATAATTAAAGACTTATTCATTAAAACATGCATAGTAACCTATAACGTCAGAACTTTATCTACTCACGAACGTTTTCTTTAGAGGAGGCCTTCACCTTCGCCTAAGAGAGGGGTTCTTGTTTAATGTAAGGTACCTATGTTACATTTTTCAACAAGATTGTAAATTGCATTAACTATAATTTTTATAACTCTGTAACACACCTATTTGCAAGAAATAAAAGGCTTATTATTATTATTCATTAAAACATAATATTACGGCATTAAAGTGACATCGAAATGTTATATCATAAAAACACATTTCCAAAGCAAAGTTGTCTTTCAATAAAATAAAAACTTGAAGAACTTATTACGCCAACCCGTTATATTAAATTCTTTGCGTGCATTTCCTTAATTAAATTTTATATCTCTTAATCGATTTAATATTAAAATTTTCAAATTGCATTCCTTATTTTTTTACTACATGTTGCAACATTTTTATTTGAGTCGGAATATTTCACTCGCTTTGTCGTAAAACACTTGTTTGTGTACGTCATGTTGGAATGCGGTAAATTTAGAATCGGCGGGATCATCCTAATACACAAACATGAGACATTTAAACACTGTACTTATGCTGAGACTGAAGATGAAATAATGTTGTATGAAAACTCAACACACAGTTCTTAAAATATACTTAAAAATAAACAAGTTTCATTTACAGACTTTTTAGAGAATTTTGTAATTTTCTTGGACAAGAAAACTTGTGTTTAGTAACAGAGAATAAATATTTGTAATATTTCTATTTTGTAACCACTCCGACCTCTTAGCTTGTTTTCACGACAATATATCAAAAGTAACTAGTAAAGCAATGAAAATGTTGGGCTTCATTATAAGAATATCCAAGGATTTCAAAAACATCAACACATTTAAAATACTTTATACGACTCTAGTTAGAAGTCATTTGGAATATAATTCCCCCTTATGGAACCCTTTTTACAAAAGTCATGTAATGTCCATTGAAAGAATCCAACGCAAATTTCTTAGATCATTAAATTTTAAGTTAGGAATTCCCGCGGACGAAATAAATTATGATTCTCTACTACGAAAAATGCGACTGTTATCGTTAAAAGATAGAAGAATATTTAATGATCTAATTTTTTTATTTAAAATAAATAATAACTGGTTTGACTCCCCTGAACTAGTTTCGCTGGTGAATTATCACGTACCTAGTAGAAAAACTCGACTCAAAACACCTTATTATTGCAACAATACTCTCAGTAATGCTGAACAAAATTCAATAATACATCGTCTACACTCTTTAGGTAATGAATTTGCTCATATCGATAATGCCGGAAGTCTGTCATCATACAAAAGATGCATAAAACAGAATTTGTCTGCTATTACTACGACGTAATTATAATATAATCATTAATCAAGTCCTACCAGTACGCACTCGCTATTATTAACTTTGTAAACAGATGTATGTATACGCAATTGTATGAGCGTTCCCAATATCTATGACTAGAAACATATCATAATCAGTGATACCTTTTATATTTGGTAAATTTAATTTATATTATCTTCAATTTTTGGCTCCTAAGAGCATTTCTTACTCTTTACTTGTTACACTTTTTTTTAATATTTATAACTTTACACTTTTTATTTCCTACCTTTTAACTTTCTATCTCAATCTGTAACTTTTCATTATACTTTATATTTTATAATTTTATGCTTTTACTTTATACTTTCATTTATCTATCTTACTTTTTACTTACTGCTTACTACCTCAACTCTTTTTTTACCTTTTGTTTTTATATTTAACTTCAATTTATGTTGTTACTTTCGTTTTGTTATTGTTTTATAATACATATATAATATAATTTATGTTAATGGCACATGTTGTGCCGTATGTTTTTGAAATAAATAAATAAATAAATAAATAAAAAGCAGTCAAGTACAATAAGCTTGTTTTCAAGCTAAAAGCGTGTATTCCCAAGAAATCGTTATAATATATATCCGTTCATGTTCTAGTGATAACCCTAAAACAAAAATGAGAATATCAATAATAAACCGCGCTTCACATCTCTATTCAAAGTTGCAGATAAATACTAATTTTATAGAAACAGTTTTTACCCAGTAAACAGTTTACAGTTTTTATTTTTGTATGAAAAGGTAAAAAAGTGAGGTGATAAAATTGTCAAATATACATTTGTATGAATAAAATAAGAGTTTTTTTTACGTTATCCGTGATTTTAGTATCGTTTTCTCATAAAAACATCATTTGAGTCATTTTTACAATTTTCCATAATAATAATAATAATATTTGGATGATTTATATAGCGCCGTTTTTGTGAAAAATCACCTCAAGGGCGCTGTACAAACTTACAATACCTTTCTAAAATCTAGAAAACTACAAACTAGACAAACAATTAAAAACAATTTTTGTCTAAAAATTGCATCTACCGGTACATTCGAAAATATATGTACAATGTCTCGACCGGTGAACGCGATGCTTCCTGAAAATGTATACAGGACCATGCTTACCTGGGAGGTCGCTTGAAATTAACACTGTTTATTGTCTGTTGAGAAATTTAGATGCAGTTCCCATGTTTGCTTTCTAAATTTTAATATTTGCAAATTTTATTATTTACTTGCTGGTACCCGGCATGCGTTGCAATCCAAAGAAATAAATTGTTTCTCCCCGCATTTCCTTTCCCATGCGTCCCCGTTCCCCTCCCGCATCACCTTCCCCCGCGTTCTTCTTCCGCCTTCCACGCCATCCCCTCCCTCGTCATCCCTCCCGCTAATCCCACCTTCTTCATTACCTTTCCCCTCATGCCTTCGCTCCCTGCCGCTAAAATATATAAAATAAACTCATTTTCATTTAAATAAATTTAATGACGCCAGAGCTTGCCATTATATATAGCCTATAACCTTCGCTGGCTTGCCCACAACAAATCTAATTACTAGCTATTGCTAATTACTAGCACTTAAAATTGCCAATTATTTTTTTTGTACTTTTTTCCTGAACCAACATTTATTTGGTTTTGTATCTAATACAAGATTTGTAAGACTTTTAATTATTACAACGTCATCACGATTTACTTAATACTTTGGGGGGTTCTTAAATTAAGTTTGACAATGAAATTTTTGGTGATCCTAGTTAATTTATTCACGTTGGTTAAAGTATGGTTTTAATGCAGCTTTTATCATCATTTACACTTTACACCGTTCCTACCCGGTGAACATCGAACATAATATTTTTACACATAAATTTTATACCTTTATGAGCATAATAAAATGATATGATGTCTTACTAGCGGATACATCTTTTTGATTTACAAAACAAAAAGGGCTTAATTAGAATAAAACTCGATTAAATTTAAAATTAGGTATATTTTTATTTACTGTAGCAATCTGTCGGAAAATCGCATAAGAATTATAATAGTTTAAATCACGAATAAAAAATTATTTCTTGCATAAATTACGGAGAATAAAAGTGCATTTTAGGGCGGGTTGTTTAAAATAATTTAATTTGAATAATTATTCATTAAATTTAATATTGATTTCTGTGAAAGTCCTATTCAATTTGGGTGGCGTGTATGGGTATTGCCGCCCCGGGAACCATTTATTGGACAACCGACACCTCCGCCATAGGTCACCTCAAGTGGTTTGCTACGTTTGGTGACTTAACAGGGGTGCTCGGTTCATGGGCGACGGCCGGCGTAGTCCAGCGGCAAAGCTCTTGACTCGCATTCCGAAGATCGCAGAATCGAATCCCGGCGTGGAAAATAAATTTTATTTTATTAATTTGTGTTATTTCACAATTTATTAATTGGAAATAAAAATAGTGTATTTGCGGCAAGTTCCAGAGTGGAAGATACTCTCAGTATCGCCCTGGTGTAAGACCACCATTCAGAATTGAAACTTTGCTTGAAATGGCTTTAGCCGTGTTTGGTGACCAGATCTGAATAGCCAGGTACTTCCCACCTTCCTCTTCCCCAACTCTTTCCCCTCCCCACTACCTTCAGCCTCACAACATACCCCAATTGTGAATGCCATAGTCTCACTGGCTCCAGACGGGAGCAGTTGGGACTCTTGTGCGGTGTACACATAAAAAAGAAGGCGGATATCGGGAACCATTTATTGGACAACCAACACCTCTGCATAGCTCACCCTAAGTGGTTCGCTACGTTTGGTGACTTAGCAGGGGGTGCCCGGGTTCATGGGGTGTTCGGATCTTGGGGTTCCGGTTCAGGGGGTCCGGATCTTGGCGGCGGATACGTCTGCCCACCAACTGGCTGGCTGGCCGGATCGGAAGAGACCGGTTGAGGGAGACCTTTTGTCATCTCCAGCAGGACTCTCTCAGAACCTTGCCTTGCACCTCTGTTGGAGTGGTGGATTCATACGTCCGACACTCCTGGACACACTGAACCTCGGATTCCTATCTATCACATACATTTCCTTCCTCGAACTTCTACTCCACAATTTCCTAAAAAGACCCTCCATACAGCATCCCCAAAGATGACACTGAGAGGAATTATTTTCCTCAGGGCCTCCAGTGTAGA
Organism: Glyphotaelius pellucidus; assembly: GCA_936435175.1. Taxonomy (NCBI): domain Eukaryota; kingdom Metazoa; phylum Arthropoda; class Insecta; order Trichoptera; family Limnephilidae; genus Glyphotaelius; species Glyphotaelius pellucidus. Next base: position 2,150,358 of record OW386541.1, read on the forward strand.
GCTAATGTAAAAAAAATTCTATTATAAACCAAGTACTGTGAAACAACAAACCCATGGAAAAATTATAGCATAATTTATATGGAACTCTCACAGAACTTGAATTTTAACGAATTATTCAAATTCTGTGAAACTACCCGTCGTTAGCAGTGTTATTCACTTATCCACTTGCCAACATTTCAGCGTTCTTGGAATTGAATAAGTTACTATATCAAGAGTACATTTTTATTAGTTCTTACTAGCAAAAGTAGTGCGTGAATTCCAGAGCCGTTGTGATAATTGTATCCCTTCTAGAGGGGATGTTGTGAAGCTTGAATACTTAGAGAAAGGTTGGAGACGGGAAAGAGTAAGGTTAAGAAATACCTTGTGATTTAAATCTGGCAAAGAAATGTAACAATAATCAATTCAATCCAGGTCACGACGTGCGTAAACAAATTTTATTTGATGGTGACATTTAAATATGTCCTCATTTATATCTATGAATCGAGTAGGTACTCTTAAATTGACTACGCTCAGGAGTAACGAACTAAGTTAACTGAACATTCATTTTGCCTTTCAGGGATTTGATCACGCGACTTTCGGTACCAAAGTCCAGCATATTATTGCACCACCACAAAAACTAAAATTCTGGCTACCAAAATACTATTTCGTTTGAATTTGGCGAGCGACGAGCCATTTCGCTTTGTTTCGGTGTATTTGGCATTAAAGGCCCGCATAAACACTGGTGAGTGGGTCGCCGTCAAACGGCATTGTGCTCCTCATTGATTCCCCGGTCTGGAGATGGAAGACGGACTGTCAAACGTCTCAGGCCGAGCATCATTACTACTGGTTTAATGCTCCGTCTCAGCCGGACTGAGGCGGTCAAAGCTAATTTATAGATTTGTGTTTTTGGCACCGGTCCAGCGTCTTAACTAACGGAGTGGAAGCTGCTCCCGTGTTCACGTAACAGCCAGACATCGTGTTATTGCCGGCCAAAAAAATAAGCGGAGTGGCCCTCTCGTCTATTTGCATATTACGTGTATTTCAGCCGCGGCTGTAACTCATAAGTTTCCCGGCAAACTTGGGCCGCGCGGAAGAGATCTATTAAGGCACGGTTTTTCATCACCGACTTCTTTGATGGTTTGATAATCATCACGAAATGGGATGCCAACTTAAGCTGGATAATTTTAGAAGGAGATTCCAGCCCGTAAACTATCCTCAACTATCCCCCAACCACCTCATGAACCTTTTTTTTACATTAGTTCCACAAAGGAATAGAAAATAATTCCCCTCAGGACCATTATCATATTTGGAGAAGCTGTTGAGGTGATCTATTTAGAAAAGCGAGGAAACGAAATTCTGGGAAGGAAAAAAGGTATGAGGGGTGGGAGAAAAAAGGTATGGGAGTCAGTGCGTCCAGGAGTGATGAACATATGAATCCATCCCTCCCACTACCGTGCAAAGCGATGTACCGAGAGTTCCTCTGGAGAGATCAAAATATCTTCCTTTACCAGTCTCTCCCGATCAGGCAGACGCAACTGCCGCCAAGACCCGGACAAACCTCACCCCATAAACCCGGGCTCCCCTGCTAAGTCACCAAACTTAGTGAATCACTTAAAGTGATTTAGGGCAGATGTGTTTTTTATCTAATAAATAGTTTTCGTGCGGCGGTACCCGTACCCGTGGCCTCCCAAATTGGAAACTCGCCTCCCTAGTTCATGGGATTGGCGCCCTTGACATGGTAATAGCAGGGGATTGGTAAGTTATGTACGTTTGATGATTTACAGGTGATACAAAAGTTTTATTGTATTTTTTGGCCGCTTGAAAAAATGGTTGAAAAATCATATTTTTAGATTCACTGTTAAAATAAACTTCGGTTGTTCGCTGACAAAAGGTATACAGTTCTTCTATAAAAAAGAGGATTATGCCGGAAATGTATTCAGATATAATGAAGAAGTCATTTCGCTTTGAAAATTCATAAAAATGTGAGCCAATATATTATCGATATTTTCACATTGCTATCGGATAGGATTCCTGACAACCCAATCCGACTAATAACATCCCTGAGCAGGTGTAGGTTTTCTGAAAAACTGGCCCATAATTACAGCAAGATTTCATATGCGTATCACTTTGTGAACCAGAGATCCTTGCGTCCAGAGCCGAAGCTCTTATCCCTTTGCTATGGGGCTTGTCATTGTATTTTCTGTGCAAGTAGTTAAAAATGAATCTGAAGGCTTTCCAGCGATAACAACTATTCTCTTCTATTACTAAAATATATTGGTTAATCCAACTGTTAAATTAACCTGAAAAATATGATAAAAAAAGCTACTCATACAAATTTCACCGACACACAATTTCATACACATGGTTCACCGAAAAAATCCGGGCAAAAATGTAACCAAACATATTACTATAATATAGAATGATGATTACACATTATTATAAAATCTTTAAAATGGGTGGAAGCCAAGTAAACTTACTATATTGAGCATTATACATAATAATATATTAATGATTTGCTAGGTCTCATCTTGGTTCCTTGGGTAAAGATAATTTAATAATTAATGTTATAATAATTGTATTGTTCCTTTGTTTTCTGTCCCTTCAACCGTTCGACCTGCAACAGGCTTTTTTACTAGTCCAATAAAAAGGAATGTAAAACAGATTAACTTCCTAACCAAATTTACAATATTTGGTTCTTCGAGTACGATTTTCGACCATGTGCGGAATCAAGAACACATCACTATAATATAGAATGAAATTACACATTATTATAAAATCTTTAAAATGGGTAGAAGCCATGTAAATTTACTATATTGAGCTATATACATAATAATATATTAATGATTTGCTAGGTCCCATCTTGGTTCCTTGGGTAAAGATAATTTAATAATTAATGTTATAATAATTGTAGCGTTGCTTCGTTTTCTGTCTCTTCAATCGTTTGACCTGCAACGGGCATTTTTACTAGACCAATAAAAAGGAATGTAAAATCATATTAAATTCCTAACCCATTATTTACAACATTTGGGTCTTCGAGTAGGATTTTCGACTATGTACGAAATCAGGAACTAGCAATACTCCGAAGAAAACTTCATAAAGGCAAGTGATCATTCCCAATCAAAATTCCCAAACAAAACTGATGATCTTTACCTAATAAGCCAAAATAGTACCTAAGATTTTCTAACATATTATTTTAACATCTCTTTTTTTAACTACTTACTATTTTCAAAAAACTTTTACACGCTCCAATTTTTAAAAGAATACGTTTTATGAAGTTGCTCCATATGTATTTGTGGACCAACGAAGAAGACATCGCAAATGCCGCGACGCAGATTAAGAGGATTTTAAGGAAATTAATGCGCCGGCTGTCATGACGATTGCGAGCTTTTTTATTCGTCTATGATATTAGTCATTTACGAAGCATCCGCGTACGAAACTAAATATCTCATGAAAAATGGACATACCGTGTTGATGGATGTTCGCTGATGATTTTTTTGCTGTTGTTGGAAAATGTGTTTATTTTATTTTAATATGAAAGTCTTGCGAGAAAGGAGATTAAACTTGTTTTTCTTCGCTTCACGGTTAATAGGGAATATATCTTATTCAAACAATTAAATTTAGTTTATTATTACAAAAAGTGAGTATTTATGACGAAGAGACGTAAAAATATGCAAAAAATATACAATTTACTTTAACATTTTGTTAAAATTAATTCGAATGTGAACTGCACTATGCCGTATTCATTTTTATATTACATTTTATAGACAATCGGTGTTGCCAAACATAGAAAAACGATTAATTTCATATAAAACAATAATTTATTTATGTTACGAAGTGAATGCATTTTTGGCAAGTTTGAACATGTATTTATAACAGAAGAACACGGAAAGAAAGGTTTTGAATAATTATTACACATACCTGAGGCCAAACCTGTTTGCCTTATAAACCATTATAAAGTTGTACGGTTGTAGTATCTCATTGTCTCGCAGGCTAAATCGTTTCATCGAGTTTCAAATCACAACGGTGTTGAAGAAGTTTCACTTCAATAAACAAACAAGATAATATATTAAACCCGGCGGAAAGTCGCCTGAGATTAAATTTTATTATTGAATACACGAAAAAAAATGGATAAACCACAATGTCTCTTGCTAGCTAAATATATACGTATTTAAAAATTCGAAATTCGTACTGAAAATTACATTTCAAGCCGTAAATTAGTGACGTTGGCCTAGAAAATTTCAATAGAAGAATCTGTGTCATAATTGATGTAAATTAGAAGAAAAAAAGCTTAAAACTTGCATAAATATTATATTAATTTTATGAATTCAGTTGCCGTACAAATTAGGAACCGACCAATTTGTTTTGCTGCAGGACTCTCCCGGAACAATTTATATAAAAGTACTTGCCAAATCTTCTCTATTTTATTGAAAAAGTAATGGTCTATTTCTGAGAAATCGAGACGTAAAATATGATTTTGCATAACATGATAAAAAAAGAGTGGTGATAATAAATGTTCTTACTAATGTAAATAATTAACGAGCACGACGTATGTTGTTGCGCCTTCCAAAGCGAAATATATTTATGTTAAGCAAGAGTGTGTGCAAGGGACCATTCATCATAATAATAATTCGGCTCATTTATTCGTGTCACTGGAACTGGGAGCGGGGAGCGGGAATCGGGAACTGTAACTGGGCACGCCGCACAGTGCGTAAATTGATAAATATTTGAAGCACGATATTCCAAATGTATTTATTTATTATTTCGACTTCTGATATGAAAGAATAAACAATTTTTTTTATTAATTTGCTTATATTTTATTATTAAACAAGAATTTAGGTACTTTTATAAAATTACTATATTTGACTAGTTGTGATAATCGCAGGTAGGATTTTCCCCTCTCTTATTTATTTATTTAAGGAACATAAACAGACTTAGCAATATAATATACGTAAGATGATGACAATAAAACAGACCAATTATTAATGCTCACAGATAGGTATTTAGAAACATAAAACTAACTGAATGTAAACTAGAATATAAAAAAAAGTAATAATACAAATGTAAATTCAAGAAATGTTAATCCTAAAATACACAACAATAAAATAAATGTGATTTTAATCATGCTTAAATAGACTGCGAAGTAGGTATTTAGGTTGGGACGGGTAAGGGGAGGAGAGGGATAAGGGAAAGTTGCCACACAAATAATATAAAAATATTAAGTACAATCTTTTTAATCGTCAATGAAATTCTTTAGCGATAGTAACTAACAGTGAATGTGTCAGCACGTGTGTCTATATTTGCAAATTTATTGTTATAGTAGTTACATGTCCTTTGCATAAATACATTTTGATTGGAATTGGTGTTGCATCATTATTCACATTGACGTGCAGTCGATAAAAACTGAAAAGCTGTCCCTACCAAGAACATTTTTTATGCTCTAATAAGTGATCTTTCAAACATAAGAGGTAAGTAAATTTTGTTTGGTAGATTAGTTTGATGTGAGTCCATTATGATTCCAAGAGGCGTGCTTCGTAAGGACCAAAAAAACTTCGAAATCAATCCTTTGGCAGTGGTTTCTTCTTTTTAAATTCAAATCGCAGTCAACGCGTAATTTTGACCGAGTTAGGAATGTTCCTGTAAATTAAATGAGCTTTGTTTCACTCTGTCCGAGTTAGGAATGTTCCTGTTAATTAAATGAGCTTTTTTTCACTCTGTTAGTTCAGTGATTGAATAGAAAATATTTACAACGACCGCAGTAGATCACTTTAAATGTTCGGTTATGTTTTTAGGTTTTCACGGCCAAAAAAGTATTTTTGTTATTGTTACAGTGTTCATCATCAGGGCAGATGAGCTCACTCGTCTGCCCTGATGATGGACACTGTAACGCTGTCCGAAACGTTGGCTAAAGAAGGAGGTAGCGAAACACGGCATAACACCCCAAAAACAATAACAAAAATACTTTAAATGTTATTTATTATTTTGATTAAATTGTTTCCTGACCCACTGTGCGTCGGTGTCGCCGAGAGCGGGCTGCAAGTCGCAAGTCCGGGATATCACACCACTTCGGTGGTCGTTATTTACCGGGACATAAAAAATAACGAGACATTCGTGAAAGGCGAACAGGCACGTTAATTAAGCAAAGTCAATAATTCCATGTAAATCATACGTCATCACTCATCTCTCGCTGGGTGATTATTTGTCCAAACGCGACCATTCCTGAATACCAGAAATATGAACGTGTAAACAAGTAAATGTGATATATCCGACGCTCCTGCGACTGTTGCCTTCCAATTAGGTGCTAACGAAACAAATCATTTTCCCGATACCGTCCACTTAATTAGAACACTCCTTGCGTAACACGTAATAGATATGTATAGAAAAAAAAATGGTCTCTGCAGTATCTATGCATATGTTTTGCTTGGCGCAAAAATAAATTGCCTACGATTTTTCAAACTATAAATGAATATTATTAGCACGATTTTAAGATGTTTTGTTAAATTTGATCGGATCTTGATAAAAATGTTATATTGGATACCGGTCATTGATACGATACGACACCATTGTGCCCCTCAGCCAGGAGCACTCCTGTCTAGATTTGTCAGGACTTGGAACACTTGCTCTGAGGATGGGAAGGAGGTTGGAGTTTAACCGACCGGTATACATAAATGGCAACCTAATAAGCCAATATTGGAATTTAGGATGGGCAGGAATAATGGAAAGGATTGCGCGAGATAATTTTTTTCCTTTCTTTATGCCTTCTTTCTTCTTGCCTCTCTCGGCTTTTCCTGTCTCTTCTTGTCTCTTCTGGCTTCTTCTTGTCTCTTCTTGGCTCTTCTTGCTTCTTCTTGGATCTTCTCGCCTCTCCTTGGCACGTCTTTTCTCTTTTTTCTGTTCTTGAATCTTCCCATCGATTCTCGGCTCAGCTTGTCTCTTCTTGCTTGTTCTTGTCTTTTCTTGGATCTTCTCGCCACTTCTCGGCTCTTCTTGGCTCTTCGTGGCTTTTCTTGTCTCTTCAAACTTCATCTTGTCTCTTCTGGAACCTTATTGTTCCTTCTTGTCTCTTGTTGCTTCTCCTTGAATCTTCTCGCCTCTACTTGACTCGTCTTGTATTTTCTTGTCTCTTCTTGAATCTTCTCGCCTCTTCTTGAATTTCTAGTGCCTTTCCTCTTCTCGCATTGATAAAACAAAAAAACTTTTTTTTCCGTTTTCCTAAGAATATTATTATTTTTCCATCTATTGAATAATCTATTAACATAAAGAATTTTTATTTTTTTAACACTTCATAAATTTTTATAAGTTACATTTTTTTTGTCAATTTTTTTAATTACCATACTAGGCTAATGCCCGTATTGTGCTAGTCATAAAGAATTGTATCTTTAGTTTGTTAAACTATTCAATATAATGTATTTGTATAACTTTATTACTAATATAATAGTTAAAAAACTATATGAAATTCCAACCTGTGGATATTATTTGTCCCATATTTATCAGTTTGATTTTCCAATAAGAAAAAATAATCTGAAAACTTAAAACTTGGGCGAAACCGGGTAGTAAGAAGACCAGTAATTAACGGAATTGGACATTTAATGAACCTTTGGTGATTTCAAATAAAATTATGAAAATTAAATTCTGGGTAATTTCGAAAAAGGTGTCCATAAATTTCATTCAATAAGCTTTTAATTGAATTAAATTGCACCTAACTCGTTATAACTTTATATAAATTGGTATTACAAACTATATCCTTAGTGCATTAATTTGAAGCACGTGTAATAATATTCCATCACGAGCTCGTGAATTACGATAATATAATATTTTATTTAACGAGGACCGTAAGACACCGGTAGCGAGCCCAATTATCGGAATTTATTAATCTTTTGAGAATATACAACACGGAATAATATATCAACAGCTGGATGAGATATATATAGGTGTTACAATTTGAGAAATATTTAATATAAGAAAATGCCTACTACCCATTAATTATGCTCAGGTTAGAATCTGAGGTTTTTATTTATAAATTTATTAGTAGAATAATATACTTAAGTACATAAAATTTATGGTTTTGCTCGATTTTTATGTTTTTTTTTTATGTGATTACCTCACAAGATTCCCAGTTGCTTCCGCCTCGACCTAGTGCTAGTAGCTAGTATCCACAATTGGAGTATGTTTTGAGACTAAAGATTGAGGGAAGGGGTAGATGGGGCAGAGGAAGGTGGGGAAGTAAAATGGTGGTCCACTCTGATTATTTGTATCTTTAAATAATTATTATTGCACTAGTGCAAAACTGTAAAAATCACGGGAAATTATAATTTTAGGATTTGTGAAGCTAAAAGAATTTATAAAATATTTGCCTCAGGATCATTATCTATTGAAAAATTATTAGAGAGACAAGCAGAATTTTACCTTTCGAATGAAAATCTTTGGTAAAGTTTAGTGATTCAGATTGAGATCTGTAAAAATTTTAAAAAGAAATACATATTTGAAATATAGCATTATTATTCACATAGAATAATTTTGGTACATGCATTATCGTTTGGTTCCCATATGATGAATGATGGTGAATGATTTTACTTATTACATTACATAACATTAAACAGGAAAATTTCACATCACGCACATCATCACAGAAAACTAAAGTGAGAATGTTTGATGATATATTTAAATGAAATAGATTAAGTTCTTTAAAGTTTCAAATTCACAGTGTCAACTCTTTGACTATAGCTTTGAAATTAAATAAAACGTCTTTCAACTATAGGTGGATATAATTTTTTTTAATATGTGAAAACCGCACAAGGGTCCTCAACTGCTCCCCATCGTCTGGAACCGCTGGGACTATGGCACCCCACAATTAGGATACGTTATTAGGACGAAGGTAGTGGGAAGGGAAAGGAAAAAAAAGAGGGAGGTGGTGACGTACCTTTCTGTTTATTCATACCAAGTTAACAAACACGGCTAAGCCATTAGCAATGTTTTGATTCTGATTGGTGGTCGTTCACCAGGAAAGGTATCTTCGAGAGTATGAGAGAATCTTTCACTTCTCCTTATGGAACTTACTCATATTCGGAACAAAGCAAAACAAATTAAAATTGGTTCTAAATAGAAATATATATATTTTTTTAATTTTCAGGAATAATTCCTAGAAAGATATATTATAGGCACTCGGTTTTACGTTATGATGGATATAAAACACACCAACAGAAAGGTTTTGACAATTTGTTTTTTTTTGTGATTAGCTAAGCCAATCTTTCGTTGGTAGGACTATAGCCCCCACAATCGTTATAAATGAATTCAAGAGACTTCTGCACATTTTAAACCAGAATACTGATTACACGCCTACTACTTCTGGTCTGCTGGACCACTGGACCGAGGTTGAAGTATGTAAAACACACAATGTATAGCGTATAATGAAATAGGTACGTAAGCATAAAATTTGAATTTAGTTGAAATAACTTTTAAAGGTTATATGTACTTGTCGATCCCCAAAGTTCGGTTCTCAGTTGCGCCCGTCACCTCTTATTATTTTTCTGTCTTGTTCTGTTTCATGTTTCGTTTAGATTTATTAGCATTATATTATTCTTCAATGGTATAAATTTTAATATCATTGCAATCAGAACAGAGCTATGAGATGTATACTGGGGAAAGGCAAATATGCAAGGGTTAATCAAATGAGAGAGGAGCTAAATTGGATTACAATAAAAAAGAGACTGCTGTTTAATGTATTATTTTTTTTCGCAAAATGGCGGCTGTCCGAAATAAAAAGACATTTATTTACCAGTTTTTTTGACTTTTCCGAAATTCTTTGGAATAGTAAAAGTTAAAGTTTTGATGTAGTTCTGGTTCACGCAATAAAGTAATGTATAAAGAAGGCTCACACCAAATTTCAAGTAAATTGGTTTAGTAGAACTTGAGATATCGTCAACCGTTTCGAAAAAAGTAGTTTTGAGAAAAATGCGTTTAAAAATTTGTTCTATTTAGATTCTGGTTAGATTCCGTCTAAACCGCGACATTAAAATGGTTATAACTTTTAAAATTGTCTTAAAAGAAAATAAATAAATAGGAAATATGAAGAATTTTTTTTTCTAGACTAGAATACTGTCTTAAATAGGTTAGGTTATGGGCTATTTTTCATTTTTTTCTTCATAACTATTAATGACCTTTAATAGGGGTGTTGAAATTGCATGATTCTGAGTTGTCATGGAACCGAATAACCACCCTCCCAAAGTTTCGCGGTGAGCTTGGAACACAGTATATAATATATATAATATACTGTGTTATATTATAACTGTTACATTGTTTGTGAATTGAAGCCTACTTTTCTGGTCCTTTCAATATCGTTTTTTAATCATTTTTGGTAATTTAAAAAAAATTACCCTTTGATTCTTAAAAATCGTTAATCACTCGGTGAATGTGGAACATGTTAACGGAGAGCCGTCTGTATCTTGTAACATAATTATTCATGGTTATTTGAAGCTCTCAATCCTCCCACCAGAAGTGAACTCTATAAACTCAGTGGCACCTATTTGCAACTGTCATCGCCGCTTAATTGAGCGAACGAATGCGGGACTCGTGTGCGCAGAGCTTTTAATGGTGACGTGTCAATACTTAGAAGCCACCGACATTATAATTATAAATAAATTATATATTTAACTCATTAAATCATCAAACTAGCATGGCGGCCGATCTGTCATGTTATAAGCGCGCTTTTTCCAATTAAAACTAGTTTTGACAACCTTAACCAATTAAGAAAATATTATGCAAATATTAATGTTTTTTTTCCTTAATTTTAGTTTTGTCAATTAGAATGATTTTTTTTAATTCCTAGAAATTTTATAACATTATCGTATAAATTTATTCATTCATCGATTTCTCGAGAAAAGACTTGAATTAAAACCCAGACATTTTACGCTTCGGGTAAACAGCTTCGCCAATTGAGGTAATCTGGTGGCGATCTATCAATTAAGTTATAAATATTACATCTTATTATAAAACTCGGAAATTCGATAAATTATTGGTATTTTCAACTTTCTGAAGACGGATTTTTAATACGTCTATATATTATTCTCGGAGGCAGAGCATGTTCAGATAACGCTGTATTGCGTGTAATAATCACGTGATTTTGAGATTTTAAATATTTATTACACTTATGTCCAACCGATTGTTTAGAAGTAAAGACAGAGTAAAATTTAATGTATACTAAAGATAAATTAAGACAAAGTAAATGGTTTTTTTAAAGATATCACAAAACATAAACTTTTATAAAAAAAACCCGGATAGATTTGGTCGAAAAATCGATTAAGGGCAATAACATTTAATATTTATTTCTGGCATACGGCTACCGTGGCTGTTCTTGACGAAGCTTATTCTGAACGTCCAATTTTGTGCCAGTTTATCCAAGCTTTGCTGGTCGTATGGCACGAATGACACGAAAAATGTTGACTTACAAGGCGTCAATTGTTGCTGCTTTATTAACGTAAGCCTGAGGCTTCAATTAGCCCTTCAGGAAATAATCTAGAATTGCAAAATGCACCTTGGAGGTCAATTGACATAACCATTTCTTCAAATCAACTTATCGCCAATCTCGATTTCAATTTCAAGTCGATGGTTGCAGCTGGTACGTAAAGAATTTTGTTGAAATCTCTTCCGGATTTATGTAATCCACATTGTAAACAAAAAATCATTAATCATAATCCGATAACACTTCCATTAAGCTCCTGCCGCTATTTTTAAGAAAGAAAGCCAATGATAACATTAGTCAAGAGTGTAAACCGTACCAAACAGTCAAATTTTGTGGATGTAATGTGCAAGGTCTTCTGGATTGGTCTCACTCCTTATGCGGTAATTTAGCTTTTAACAAAACCGTTCATCCAAAAAACGAACTTTATCTATGACCACAATTGTGCGATAGAACAGCAATATAAGTTGGGCCAGCCCACGACCGATTTTCAAAGCAAATTCGGATGATTTGGTAGTTTTGTTCAAATGTGTGTCTATTCATGATGATTTGCCAGGCCACACTAATCATAAAATTAATAACCCCTAAGTAAGTTCTACAAAAAAAACCGATTACTATGCAGAGTATAAAACTGCACGAAAGCAGACGATTTCATGAAGAATCTTTGTAAAAAAACAGGTGAAGACATTAATTGCCAGAAACTTAGTAAATAATCATCACACCGTTTCCCGCAGGAGTAAGTAGAGAGCCTTATTCACATTCATACATCGTCTCGTATGTGCTCTTGTATTATTCTGACTCTTGACATGGCCCGACACAAGTCAGTTTTAATCACTCGATCGTGCCGTGTCTTCCTCAGGCGTCCCCGACTTCTTCTACCATTCACATTTGCTTCATATATTCTTCTTGCACTTTCTTCGTTCATTCGCTCTACATGCCCAAATCATCTGAGGGTCCCTTTCTTAATCTTATTCATTATGTTTACATCAGCCTTACATTCTTTGCGGATCTCCACATTTCTCACACGATCATACATTGTTTTACCACACGAACCTCAGGGATCTCATTTCAACAGCATTCAGTCTACTTTCAACCTTCCTCTGCCAGTTCCATGCCTCACTGCCATACATCAGAATAGGTACCAGCAATCCTATGGATTGCTAGCATCGCTACTTTTGACAGTTTTTTATTAGAGCCAACGGCATTCAGTCCTACGTCAATAGAGTTACCTGCATTTACCCTTCTTTCAATATCTCTATCAGCTTTCCCACCCCTCGTAAATATACTACCCAGATAAAAAACCTGCTCCAAGTTTTCATCATTCACAACTATATTGCACACTGTTTTCGTACTCTCTCTTTCAAACACCATGACTTTAGATTTACTTACATTCATCATTAATTCATTCTTCATACATACTTCATTCATCCTAGACACGACAGACTGTAGATCTTCCATATTGTTAGAAATCAGCACCGCATCATCAGCATACAATACGCAACATACTTTCAGATTAAATTTCGCGCCTAATCCCACACCTCTTTCAATTCTTGCATAAAATTATCCAGTATAGATTTAAAAAGTATGGTGACATTACGCAGTCTTGCTTAACACCTTTTGTGGTAACTTAGTAAAAAAGTGATAATGATTGAGTGACACTGATAAAAGGGGACAATGTTCGGGGAAGAAAAACATCTGGTGATGATCTGATGACGAGTGATAACGATAAAAAGAGAACATTTTTGATAAAGACGATTCCATGTATTTTTATTTGTCTATACTATTATAGTTTAAATACTATTCCATGTTAACGATATTTCGTGTTGAAACTAGTTTCAATAAAGGAATTCAATTATTTAATTCCCATTATTGAACCGAAACTAATAAAAACAAATTTAAACGGCCGTTAAAGTAAACAGCTATAAATAACGACAATCAAATTATCATAAATATTATCAAGTCGAAGCCATTGGATCGAATTTTAATTAAATGAACATGTTTTTTCAGTGAAAATTGACCGTTACGCTGATAACGACAACGCTACCTTAGGAGCAGACGAACCCGTATCACTTTTAATAAATAAAATAAAAATGTTAAGACTTGTAACTCTGTACTTTACGGACTCATTTGACGTAATGGCTTACAAGGCCGAGTGGTTTCTAGTATATTTTTGTACTAATGTGACAAGTAATGTGTTAGTTCGTTATTTTAATAATCAGAAAGTTTATGCCGACATACATGTCTGCTCGATTCAATTTAATGCAATTATTATTATTATTATTTTGTTTAATCATTATAAATAAAAAGATATCATAAATTTCTTCAACTAATGTCCACAATCTATTAAAATAGTAGTATATATTGTAAAGTGACCGTATTTATGTACAAAATTATTAAGAAAAAAATATGCTTTTAAAAATTTTATTAAACGTGGAACTACATATTACATAAAAAAATATAAATACATATCTCACCTAACACAAGGTTCTTACCTTGTCTCTTTTTGTGATGAGTAAAAGCTATTACGATGGTTTCCTCGTATATAATCCACTACGAACAAGTAATAATTATGTGTATTGTGTATATGTAATTTTTACAAAAAATATTGTAAAAACTACAATAAAATATATATGCATGTAGTCACAACATATCCTCAATTGTGGTACGCTGTGAGGTTGAAGGTAAGTGGGGAGGGGAAGGAGATAGGTAAGGGGAAGGTGGGAAAGTACCTGGTTATTTAGATCTAGTCACAAAAACAGCAAAAAGCAATTTTAAGCAAAGTTTTAATTCTGAATGGTGTTCTTACACCAGGATGATTCTGAGAGTATCTTCCACTCTGGAACGCGCCGCAAATTTTTCCTTATGTTTAATTAAACGCACACAATATTAGCGAAACTCAATCGAAAATCTGGAAACAGAAAAATCGAAAAAAGATATTGGCCCCTCTGAAACTCGAACCCAGGACCCTCGGCTTTTCGGGCCGATTGGCTGCCCACCTGCTGCGTGGCGGGTCGGATCGAGAGAGACTGATTGAGGAGCTCTTTTGACCCCTCCATCCAGAAACTCTCTTGCCATCACCTTGCCTCGACCCACTGCAGTTGAAGATATGGATGCATACGTCCGTCACTTCTGGACACACTGACCCCCAGATTCGTGCCTACCCTTCATACCTAATTTCCTTCTCAAAACTTCCTCTTCTTCCTTTCCTTAAAAAATCCTCCACACAACATCCCCTAAGACGACAAAGGCGCTGTGGGTAATTATTTTCGCCACTGCCTGTGTGGCGCTAATTAAAAAAAAAACTATTTATATTAATTTCTGTAATTAATTACTGAATAAAAAAAACAATCATTTCTGTGATTAATAAATTTGGGAAATTATTTTCCTCAGGGCCTCCTGTATGGAGCTAATGTAAAAAAAAATAATTTTTGTAATTAATAAATCAATATATAATAATTATTACCATCTCGCTTGCTACTCCGGTAGTATATAAGTTGTAAGATTTGTAGTTTATTTAAAATTCGCAATTTTCAGTTTAAACAACTGTCCAAGTCAGTTGGCTTCCTCTAATCTTTCAATCAGTTTTCTCTCATGGCACGAAGTTAACCCCACCAGTTTCCCCTCCTAACCCCCCGAGCGCCCACTAGATCCACTTGTTTACTTCTCTGTTTACCCTCGTGGCAGTCACTCGCGGAGCACTTAGTGAACCACTTAGAGATTTTCAACAGAAACAAATAAAAACGTCTCTCTCTCTCTCTCTCTGTCTATCCTCGGTGGCGTAGTCCCATATTTGCCCGCTCCATTTGGCGGAATGCTAAATGATGCATTAATAGCCACCGCTCTATAACTCTGTCTCTATGTGTAACTCGCATTGTATATCTGTAGTCCATGCGTCGTGAACTTTTTCGGAAAATTACACCCTACTCAAAAAAACGAATGTAAACTCGATTAGATCTTCGTTTGATGCTTGTAAACCCTAGTGAAAGACCATACAGAATTTAAACGTTGCTTGAAATGGCTTTTGCCGTAATTGGTGACCAGATCTGAATAGCCAGGTACTTCCTCCATATCCCTCTTCCCCATCTGCATCCTCTCTCCAATACTTTCAGCCTCAAAATTTACCTCAACTGGGGGTGCCATAGTCCAACCAGCTCCAGAAGGCTTGGGGTAGTTATCAAATCTATTCTCTAACCCACATTACTACGTCGCCCAACCGTTTGCCGATGTAGTTACTTCGGTTTTTAATGTGAATACCTCACAAGAGTCCCAGTTGCTCCCGTCTGGAACCAGTGAGACTATGGCATCCCCAATTGGGGTATGTTGTGAGGCTGAAGGCGGTGGGGAGGGGAAGGAGATGGGGTAGAGGAAGGTGAGGAAGTACCTGGCAATTCAGATCTGGTCGACAAACAAGTCTAAGCCATTTCAAGAAACGTTTCAATTCTGAATGGTGGTCCTACACCAGGGCGATACTAAGAGTATCTTCCACTCTGGAACGTGTCGCAAATATGCTATATATAATTTTTAACGAATTGATTGTGATACAACACAAATTAATCAAAATAAATTTATTTGCGCACGCCGGGATTCGATCCCGCGACCTTCGGATTGTGGGTCAAGAGCCTTACCCCTCGACCCCGGCGGCATAGTATAGAGTACATGCAGTGTATATAATTGAAGATTAATACTGTTGATCGCTTGGCCAATCTTAGCACCAAAGATATTCAAATACAAGAGATATGCTATGGTGTCCGCCCGACTGTCGGCGAGATTACTTCCGAATGGGAGTAGTTTGAATACGGAAAGTAGTTGATTTTTTTAATGTGTGCCGTAGTATTGGTTAACGATTCGTGAAATTTTTTGACACCTTTGGAGAAGAATTATAAACTTTTTTCTAAGGGTTATTAATCAGCGTGTCAATTTAACATTTTTTAAAGCTGTCTTTTTTTGATCATTTTTTGGTTTGTTTTAAGTACGTGCACCCCGGGTTGTGTCTCCCTGCTGAAGGGCAATATAGTGGTATCCTTTTAATAGAAAAGCGCTCTAGCCGCGTTGAGTAGCGAATTAATGTTACAGATTATGTATGCCCCTCAGGTTTAATTTATTCCTTTACAATGCGTATGTAGCCCGGTGGTAAAGTGGAAAATAGCCTGGCTATTTATTGGCTTTCACCAAGTCTCCAATACCTTCTATATTTAAGCCTAACTTAATTTTCCAACACGTAGAGCAATTATTGATTTAAACCCACAGCTAATTTGTTTAGTTTTCAGAATAACTCATATGTATCATAGAAATCGTTGCGTCTCCCTTACTATAATGGTTAGAAATATGATCTAAACAGTTCTAGAAAGAGAAAACACCACGCTTTGTATTCAAATCCAATTAAAATTAACCACAAAATAATAATAATACATCTTTATGAATTCAAAGTATCCCGCGGGATGATATATAAATTATAAAAACATTAAAATTTGGGAATTTTTTGAAGTAAAACTTCTTTACGCACGCTTGACTTGGGGAGTAAGCTGGTGAATGCGTGACGAGAGCGTTACGAAAAGTGTCGGGCGAGGCGAACGGAAGTTGAGAGGGAGATATAAGTTAGTGATGATAGAAAGAGAGAGAGCTACGTTTCGTAAAATACTGTAGGAGCAAGAGAGAGCAGTGCGAGCGCACATTTTCTTTCTCTCTTCCTCTCATAGATGTTTTACTTCAGTCGTGTGGTAATAGTAATTTTAGTTATGAAAAATGTACGGTGAGCCCTATTTTTACAACTTTATCATATTTGCATTGAAAAATGTATATTTATTTAGTATTATAAAATTTTAAAGCACATTTCATCACCTTTCAAAAACAATTTTTAGATTTCGGATTCGTTCAGAAATACTCCATTTATTTGAATTTTATTGCAAAGCCGAAATATTTTGACCTTCCAGCAAAATAGACTCGAGACCTGAGTGGTTTAAATAATAATTATTATATAAAGATATTTTACGAAGGTACTTAAATTTTTCGCAAAATTTTCTGCCTACATCGATACTATTCGCAGTCTCGCAGACTGGAGAATTTTTATAGCCCGCTCCACTTCATTTCAGAAAAACAGAAAAATTTCAAGAACGACACTTAATTAGTAAAATAAGGTGGAATCACAATCGGCAATCATTTACCGGCTATTAGGCCCGTTTCTCACGCGGCCGGATTATCGTTCTGGACCGAATCAGGCGTCACCGCTTCTTGTTGCTCATTTTGGCCACTCCGAAATGCAAAAAGGTATGCACGTGAACCAATTAAAGTCCGTCGGGACACAATATGAGATTGGCTACCGGTGGCTGCTGCGGAGTGAGGCGGGTGAAGGCAGGGTGGGGGGACGTAACTAGCGCGACTGTTTACAATAATGCAAAGGGCGCGTTGCAGGGTCGCATTGGGCCGAACTTTTTTGGTGGATTTATTTCTTGTAAAATTGAATGAACTATGAACTCGAAGTTAGAATGAAACTGTTGACCAAATGAAAACGCAGTGCAAGCTATACAGATCTAGGACCAGGATCCAGGAACAGGATTAGAGGCATCGGAGCCAAATAGAAAGATTTGAAGGCTGGAAGGGAATAATAGATTTTTATTTAAAAAAAAAAAAATTTTTTCACTTACACATACATTTTATATAATAAGTGCAAGTTATACAAAAAAATATTCCAACTACCAGTATGGGAGACTGTAAAATAATCAGTTATGTAATAAAAAAATTTGCGAACACCTCACTAGAAGCACAAGTGCTGAGGTGTTTGCATGTTTTATTTATGTATTTCTACCTAATGTGAACAACAATTTTAAACATTACCTACTTTGTGTCAACTCCTATATTTTTTGCAACCTATTATTTTGTTTATTATATTTTATGTTACCTGTATTTTGTCAACACTTATATTTCATGTAACCTATATATTGTTTTTAACATAAATTATGTTACCTGTATTTTGTCAACATTATTTTCACTGAAATTAAAAAAAGCATGTGCCGCACATTCAATGTAAAAGCCCTATGGGCGTTTAAATAAATAGAATAAAATAAATAAAAAAATATTAAAGGGCGCCACTAAATTACCTGGTCCCACCCTGCACCAACATAGATTTCCCCGGTAATGATGTGCGAACCGGTCGCGGTAGTCCTGCCCTTTTAATTGGCATCCGAGAGATAAACAAAATATCTCCGCCGCGGTGGGGTTTTCTCATTTTCTCCTAATTATCCTTGGGGCGCGACCTCGCAATCTGCCACCTCCACCTCCACCTGGCTGTACACCTCAAGTAGGCCTCAATCTTCCCGCAGGTCGCAGATCTCTCTCTCCCTGCACTCTGCACAGCCGGCAGCGAGCACCATGCGAGAGATATTATTCCGATATAAAGACTGGTAATTAAAATTACAGTCAACTTACCTACGTTTGCTGTGGCAGAGGTCACACACTTTTCTTGGTTGATCCAAACAGTGAAAACAACTTTTCTCCGTGACTCCTTATATAAAAAAATAAGCAGCAGGAACATCACCAAAAAAGATAAATCTAACTTGGGTCGAATATTCTTCATCAATGTTTAAATTAATTATTGTTTGGGATTTGGATTTCTTAATTTAATTTTTGTTACGTACTTAGTTATTTACTTAGTTATTTTTTTAATTCAAAATACCTTGTAGGTATACATGTATATGAGGTTTTCTTTTTCTACTTTATGCTGTCACTTCAATATGTACTTTTTAATTTTTTGGCATTTTGGCAATCCATTTCTAATTATTGTAATTATGGCGTTAATTCATAATAAATAAATATAAATATAAATATAGATAAGTGTTAACATTTTATTCTAGCACAATTATGTATATAAACTAGAAACCGGGCGGCGTTTTGTCCATATTAACGTATTCCCCAATTTTGGACATTACTGCAATGTTTTTTGATCTATATATATAAAAAATTAAGTTCCGTAGGTTTGCGTTCGCTAATCTCGGAAAGCAATCGATGGATTGACTCGAAAATTTTACAGAACATTGCATTTTAGCAGAAGAGTGTTTCTACACTGGTGGACTCTGGCTTTATGAAATTTGTATAAAAAAATTCAATAGGTGGCGGGCAAATTGTTTGAAGTGAGAGTATTTCATGATTTTTTTTGGCAGGGAGGGTAGGCGGGAGGAGGAGGGGAATCCGGGAGGGGCGGAGGGGAATGAAGGGGGAAGATTCGGAGAGCGGGGGGAAAGGGGTTTGCGGAAGGGTGGAAACGGAAAAGGGAAGTGAGAAAAGCGAGGAAGGTGGTGGGGGAACGCGAGAAGGGAAAAGGAAGCGGAAAGGGAACGGGGACGAATTGGAAAGGACACGCAGGGAGAAACAATATCTTTATTTAGGTGACATTTCAACGCCCTCCCCCCTCCCACCGGGGGGTCCGTACGGACCACTTTGGAAACCACTGCTCTAAAGGATCAATAAAAAACCACTACAAGGCAAACAGCCCTTTGGAAAGAGCAATATCTACCAGATTTGCACTTCTCACTTTTGGAGACCTGCGGTATGTAAGTTAATTTTTTTTTGAAGTTTTACTTTAATTGCCTATTACTATCGCGACCAAATGGTTAACTATACCTGCCGAGGGGGGAGAAATTTAATGAGATATTTATATAAGATCTGAGAGAAGGAAACGGCCCTTTGTTACCGTTTTAACGCGTCAGCGGGGATGCAATCGAGACTCGACGAAAGTGACAACACTCCTATAAAGGCTGCAGTGGTAAGAGAAAATTGGTAACCGGAAAAATCAGAACACTTTTGAAAAGTGAAATAAAGTCGTGAAAAATGTTGAAAAAATAAACTTAAAAAAAATATATATTTTATATATTCAATAATATTATTATTCAATTTATAAAAACAGTTTATTTATAAACAAGTTCTATGTAATAATTATTACGCGTGACTGCTGTAACTTTTTAAATTTTTTCGTTTGTTTTATCAATATTTGAGAAATGGCTTGTAAAAATATTATTGATTTTTTATTGCACCTGAAAAAATACCTACAATTCATACTTCTAGACAAGAATATCCCCTTAAAGGCATTTCAACAAACGCAACGTTTCGATTCTGAATGGTGGTCTCTCATCAAGGCTGTAATGACAGTCTCTTGTATTCTGAAACGAGGTGTGAATAAACAGTTGGATTTTGAGAAGTGATCTCTGGTTCCAGAGCCAAAGAGCTCGCCACTGCCACGAAAATAGTCAAACACAATTTTTTTTAAATTTTTTAATTTCATTTTATTAATCTATAAACATAGGGTTTTACATAGGGTTTAATTGATGCCTGTCTCACTAGGATATACCTGTGTTGAGACAGGCTTAGAGGTACATTTTTAAAATTACAGGAATATTTTAAGTTACGTACAAATTTAATTGAATACTATAAAAATGGAAAGGTGATTGGAAGTGTGGGTAAATACTTTAAAGAGAGTTATGTAAATGTAGGAAGAGATGATGTACAGTGAATAGTAAATCCTGTCAAATCTATTTATGGGATTGATTAATTAATTTGACATGATTCTATTTTTAAATTATTTTACATGGATTAGGTCGTATGCAAATTGTTTACTGTCTATTTATGATTTATTTTACAGATGTTTGCAGTAGTGTGGCGTCCAATACTTACAATCCATTTCTTTACGTCTTGTTTGAATTTTGTCAAGGATTCAGTTTGTCTGATTGTAGCTGGTAGTGTATTGTATAGTTTGCAAGCTATGTATTTGAAGTGTCTTTGTCCAAAGGTAATTTTGGAAAAGGGAGTTTGGAGAAGTTCTTTGTTTTTGACTCGGGTATTGTGCATTGTTTGTGTTGTTTTGTATGATGTTTTGTTGTTTTTGTGTAAATTAACTAATATGGATCTTGCGTAGAGTTGTTTAATGTCCATAACGTTGAAAGTATTGAAGATCGTATCAGTGCTGGTAGTAAGAGGCAGTTTAAGATTAATTTTTATGATAAGTTTTTGTGCTTTAATCCAACTAACCACGCTGTTTCCGCAGGATAGACAGAGAGAATGCAGAGCTACACAACTCAGTTTTGACATTTGGACACTCCTTGCTTCATTCACATCTTTGTCGCATACACACTCTTCTGTTATTCCATTGTCGATCAATAATCACATTGCCAGCTCAAATATTAAAACACACAATGATCACTTTAATGCACAATCAAACTCTGTAAATATTTACCTTCAGCCAACAGATCACACTTCAAACAAAGGCCAGTTTACACAACATGGCGAGATAAAACAATAAAAGCTGAGAGTTAAAGTAAGGCACAGAACCACTTCGGCCGCACGGCCAATTGGGTGCCACTGGTCCGCCGCCGCACAGTGGCGGAAGTTTGAGAGCTAGCGTGACGTTGCCCCCTAATCGGCATGTTCCCGAAATGATTTTATTTACTAATAAAGTCTCAATTAAAAATTGACATTAAAAAATCACTGAAAATAGCATCTGGATCTTAATTACTCTGTAATCGGTGGTAGAATATGCACGGGGCGCGCATTTACTTTGGTATGTTTGAGGTGTGCAGAGTCAGGTTATTTGTGTACTTATCATTCCCGTAAATGATCGGGTGTGCGCCGGCGCAACGCATAAAATTTAAATTATTTTTATTTTTAAATGCAATTTTAACCCATGTATAAAGAAACTGTACGAAGGACAAGTTCAGAATCGCTTGAGCCATTCTCGTTCTTGACGTAAAAGGGACCCGAAATACGCATAGTCACTCGGAATAATATTTATTAAATTAGTTGGAGTCATTTTTTAGCGCGATTTGAACTCCGAGCGTGGTAGGTAGCGAAACACATAGAAAAACCTATCAATTTATCAAATACACGCAAGTAATGTTATTTTTATGCATAGTTTATTGTTCAAGGAATGTGTTTCAGTAAATATAATATACGATAGCACAAAATATTACGTAAAAGTCAAAACTTTGCGAAATTTACGCGGTTTTCTCCTTGGCATTTGACAGAAAAAAACTGCGTTTGAAAAATAATTGCGTTTGTCCTTTCTTCAAATAATATTAAAAACTTATTTTTTTAATAAATTACCTGTGTTGTCTCGGTTCAAAGTAAATATTCTTTTCCAAACTTTTTTGGGCCTTTAATGGAGGAGGCATAACTAACTTCGCAAGTATTCACTCATATTTTAAAATAATATTAATGTTTTATCTTTTACGTAAACGAGAAAAGAATGTCGCCAAAGAGCATAATTTACTCGAGTAACTGCATTTTTAAGGATTGATTTTATGCTTGTCAATTTTTGTTTTAAATAATCATCTCAAGTCTCCTTTAGATCTAAGAGACATCAATTTTCACGTTTTGTATATATGTATACCCCCCAGCGCGCAAGTTTTATGTTATTTTTTTGTTACGCCGAGAGCGGTGTCGTGCCAAATTATTCAAATCTGCCACTGTGCACCGGACCCAATACGCGGAAAAAGTGTCTTTGTTCGGTGAGATTGACGCGTGTCCAAAAGAAGACCGCCAGTAGAATAAAACCAGCAAAAGCTCGAATAAACCTTTAAGTAAATCGTTCGAGAACTATTTTGAATAGTTTATTGGTTCAGTATTTTAGTTGCCCACTATAAAGTGAACCATCTTATTTTCTTAAATATTTCACTGTTAAAAAAAAATGTGCAGGAGGGGTAATAGATGTGTAATTGTGCAGGAGGGGTAATAGATGTGTAATTGTGCAGGAGGGGTCAAATTAAAGTGTGTACTGGAAAATACGCTAATTTATTTAAATACTGCTAATAAATTACTATTTTTAATGTTTGTTCCCTCAGTTTTCCGAACATTAGCTTAAGTCTCCGCATTCCGCATTCCTACCGATTTAAAACAAATTTCTCTTGAACACTTTCAGTTTTTAAGTGCTTAAAAATTTATGTTGTTTTTGAACCATATACATTCCTAGAGCTGAAATGGTAATTATATGAAATTCCCTAGGTAGAAAAAAATCGCGAAGTATGCTCCAAAAATTATTAAACACATTTTGTTGTTATTATTTTTTATTTTAACTTTTATGAGTAAAACCTCAAACTGTAATATTTAATTAAATGGGTTCGAGTCCCAGAGGTGTAAATATCGTTTTCTGATTTTTCTGTTTCCAGATTTTGAATTGAGTTTCGCTCATAATGTCTTCATTTAATTAAACATTTTGTTGTGTTATTAAACATTTTATAGGAATGAAAAAAAATTGAGTATCTTTAAATGCAACTCAATTTCTCGAGAGATGTTTGCTCTATTTTAAACTACTCGTGTTTTGTATGATTTTAGCTTTTCACGTCCAAAAGTATTTTTGTTATTTATTTTCGGGGTGTTATGCCGTGTTGCGCTACCTCCTTCTTTAGCCAACGTTTCGGGCAGCGTTACAGTGTCCGTCATCATCATCATCATCTGCTAATCTGCCCTGATGATGGACACTGTAACGCTGTCCGAAACGTTGGCTAAAGAAGGAGATAACGCTTCACGGCATAACACCACAAAAATAAATAACAAAAATAGTCGTGTTTTATTAAATATTTACACTATTTTCGCTTCATTATAATCGTTTTTTAATATTAGCGCGCTCCCTCTTACGTTCGTATTTACATATCTCCCTTTCTTCTTATTTTTGAACGTTACTACCGGCCTTAAGCATAAAAGCCCCGATTTTTCTTAAATAAAATCTGGTTGATTTACTAATGGAGTTTTTCTTGATAAAAACATGGATAAATGAAAACATAAAAAGAACTAACTGCCACAGTTTCCTGTCTAAAGGTGAATCTATTTGTATCGTCTTCGAATCCATCATCCATCAAACGGAACGACAAAGAAGAGGAGCCATCTGTACAGTTCTTGTTTTATTTAGCAAAATAAACCGGAAGATTTAATGTAAATATTTGGATACGCTCTCCTTTGTATTTCATCTTTTATTATTTGTTAGACCATTCCGGAACTGAATGGGAATAGTCTACTGGACTGCTCGCCAGGCGATGGCGATGGTTTGGAACTTGGAGAGTTGCTACTCACCTACTTCTACTTGTTGCACTCATATAAAAATAGTGGGACATTAACGTGAAATGCGGTTTATTACAGGATGTTCAGTTGGTAGATTTCTTTTGAAACTTTTTCTCGTAAATACCGCATTAAACGTCAATATTAAGATAGAAATCAGGTTGTCTGTTTTATACTATCAAATCCATACCATAAAATCTGGTGTGGGTATTATTTGTACTTCGTTTGATAGTATAGCTTTGAAAGCGTATTCAGCAAAAATGCCAGAACTCAAACTAAAATGGTTACTGCAATAAACAAACTTAAGTATTTTTAGACGAATTTTGTGTTTGTTTGAATTCTGTTAAACCATCATACAGTTATTCAGATTATACTACACATAAAAACCTTGAATCATTTGAATATTCAAGGTGGCGCAAAAGTGTCATTCGATTATTTATAGGCAGTAACTATATTTGTAAATAAAAATAATTATTATAAGACAATTACTCCGCGTTCTTGAGAACAACAAAAGCGGTCCACTGTTTGTCAACGGTGAAGTTACCCCGTCGGTAAGCCCCCCGAAAATAAATTTTTTTGTGCATTATTTAACAATTTCAAACCTAAAATCGTCTTCAAAAATACATTTAATAATAATTTCGTATGAAAGTTGGTTGGTTCCCTAAACCGACTGCATATCGTATGGTGACCGGACAACTAGAAATTAAAAAAATATATTAATTAGATTACATTATCCATTGGAGCGCTTTTTGCCACAATTTATTTTTATTTATTATATTACATTAGATACAATTAAATAGCAAAATAACATAATAATATATTTCAAGATAGCTGTAAATATTAAAAATGTGTACAAGTGTTATTATGTCTTGTAAGTCGATATTAGTTCCTAGCTAGGCAGATTGCCTGTTCTAAGGAACCAATTGCTGATGAAAAAGCCAGACATGTATTTTGTAATAAAATGTTGTTTTTATTGTGTTGAAATGTAGTTGTTTTTATTGTGTTGATCAGCAAGCCCTGGCTATGACAATATTACCGTAAAAACGCTGAAAGCCGTACGTGAGATAATCAGCAAACCAATTGCTCATATAATCAATGTAAGTTTGAAGAAGGGTGTATTCCCGAACAACTATAAGAAGACTATTGTCACCCCTGTTTTTAAATCTGGTGACGAAAAAAATATTTCCAACTATCGACCATAGTTGCACTCACATCAAACACAGCCAAAATCATAAATACATAAAAGAAAAAAGATACAATATGGCACTATTTAAAATACCTCGGATGGCTTTGCTGCCGATTTTGGCAAATTTTCCCTAATTTGTAAGTAATTAAGTAGAAGTTTACGATTTTATAATGTTTTTTCAATAAATCCCACTAATATGTAATAATCAACGAAAGATAGGTGAATTCACTGGCTATATAGATCTAAAATCAGTTTGTATCTCTCCGTATTGAAATTCGGAGGTACGATTTTTTTTAAATTTGGACGGAAAATATTCAAAATGATCACCAAAAAATGTCAAGCAATCGGAGAAAAAAGTTTTAAATTGCGCTGTCGCTCCGGTGGATTATGTTGAGTTACGAGCCATTTTTAAATATTTTTTTTCAGAGCTTTTAATGACTTCGAAGAGGTGTTGAGTTGACTTGATTCTGAGTTGGCATGGAACCGTGTTGTTTATAAGTATGCCGGGGGTCAACTGTAAGGAGATCAACTGTCATGAAACCTTTGACAATGTGTATTTTGCTTCTGTTTACTTCACAAAGTCAAAGTTAATGACATACGACATCATTTGCAAAAATGAGAGGATCTTTCTATTGGGTGATAACTTTTGCACCAATTTGTACATATTACATCCATACAGACAGTGGAAACATAAAACATAAAAGTCTATAATATCAATTACATGTATTTTGACTAGGTAGGATAGTTGTGTACACGAAATGATTTCAATGTTAAAAGTTTTCTTTGATCTGAAATATTCAATTTGCAATTAAACTGGAGCATACAACGCGCAACATCACTCAAAATAATTAATATGCGAATCTACTGTATAATGAATTTTCATGTTCTCTCTTCAAATAATATGTGAGCAAAAGTACAATAATTTGAGCTTTCCGTATCAAATCAGCTTTCCGCGAGTATATTATAATAAAGTCTTCCATATCAACCCCTTCCGTCGCTTTCCGGCGAAAGAACGTTTAATAATAACGTCACGTTATTAAAACCCGATGACATCGGAGGCCTTGTGCTTGTACCTTCCCTCCACTTCGTCCTGGGAGCGGTTCCTCTAAAAGGCGAGCACATAAGACAACTTTGTCCCGGATGCGATATTTATTAGTTGGGAGGATATTTTGCGGGTTATGACGTTTAGTCACTCCGCGGGATAGGAACAGAGCCGCAGCCAGGGGGGGCGCATTATGGGGCAATGCCCCACCTTAAAATACCTGTGCCCTACCTTAAAAAACACTATCGACTATGATAATATACTTGTAAACTGTTTGTTCATAGTTTGATATGATTGAAAAAAAACTTTTGCTGCCTGTAATTTATTTACCCCCAATTCACAATTTCAACAAATTATTCAGGTCAAACAATTCCATCAAGAGAAGAGGCTATTGTCAAAGCTTATTTGAGTCGTCGGGAGGATAAAACGGAAAGCACAATGCAAGTTTTGTACAGGCAGCGAGAGGCGTTTAGAGATACGTATGAACTTTTTGCGTCTGTGGCGACAATAGGCTGCAGCACTGCTGTGTGCGAATCTACGTTTTCAACTTTGACTGCAATCAGTAGGCCTCAGAGAGGCTGTCAATGGGTCACTAAGAACTAAGTCAGTTGATCTAAATGAAGTACTTCGTATTTTTAATGATATGTCGAATCGAAGAATTTGATTGTTTTAAGGAAGGACTTTTTATTATTTTTAATTTTATTTTTATTCTGTAATTTCAAATTGTTTTGGTACCTAATATAAACCTTAATAAATGAAAATCTATTGATGCTGCAGTTATTTTTCTGAAGTGCATTGTTAGCAATGATCAAGAATTAATTACCATGTATAAAAATAGTTATTATCTCGCTGGTGAAAGAACACACAACCTTTATCATTGTTAAATAACTAAATGTTTTGATCATCCAATTAAGTATTGCCTCACACATGTACGACGAAAATCGATTCACCAGATCAGATCAAGTTACTTTTTTACTTGCGCCCTACCTGTAATTACCGCTGCCATATCTTAAATTCAACTCTGGCTACGGCCCTGGACAGGAGTACAGAAAGTGCAGAGAGAAGAAGAGATTCATAAAATATTCCTTTTAAGTTGGCAGTCGGCAGTCTAGGTGAGGTGGGTGGGTGCGTGGGGTGGCGCGTAGCCCCTCGCTGCTCGCCTCACCCCAATGCGCTATGGGAGCGACTGAAATGATTTATGCATCCGACCATAACTCATTTTGCTTAAGATGACAATTATTTACATTTTAGACCTAACGATCTTGTTTTATTTATTCTACTAAACGATAAATTAAAATGATATATTTTCTTATAAAATTTAAATTTATTAATCTAACTAACTAGGCTCCTTCCATAGATACTCTTATTTTTATTTCTCCACAAAAAAACATATTTTTGGGTAAAGTATTACTTGCGTAATATGCCGTAAATATATTTATATCTAGTACGCAATCAGACCAAACCAATAATTAATCCGGATTCACGTCGCGGGTTCAAATCCCGGCTTGCGCAAGTTAACTTTATTTGATTAAATTTTGTTATTTCACAAATTGTACATTTAAAAAAATATTTTGAATATTTGCGTCAAGTTCCAGAGTACAAAATACTCTCAATATCGCCGTGATGTAAGACCACCGTTCAGAATTAAAACGTTGTTTAAAATGGCTTTCGCCGTATTTGGTGACCAGATCTGAATAGCCAGGTACTTCCCCACCTTCATCTTCCCATTTACTTTCCCTCACCACTATCTTCAGCCTCAATACACACCCCAATTTAAGATTAAATAGTTTCAATGGCTCAAGGCGGTTGGGAGCTGCTGGGACAATTGTGCGGTATTCACATAAAAAAAATAAAAAAAAACTAAAAAAAATTGTAAAAAGCATTCAAGAATGATTCTGTGAGTTTACAAGTTGAAGTTGAAAACAAGTTCTAAAAGCAAATGAACAAATTAACAAAATAAAAGAGGCAGTAAATTTTTTTTGTTTTTACTCGGTGTGTTCAGAGCTATAGAATTTAGAGAATCGACAAAAAATTCGAATGACATGAACGTCACAAATTAATTTTTGTCTTCAATATTTCGTTGCCTCAGTTCTTATTTGTCCAACAGACCATTAGAAAATTTTACAGGAGGAGAAGGTTTTCTTTCATTATTTCAATGAAACATTATGAAAGGTGTTTAAGACTAAGCTATTTCCGTAAAGGTAAAGGTATCATTAATTTAAATAATTCTTAGTTAAGTGATTGACTTTACCTTTCTATATTCTATTTTTAATTTTAAAGTTGTGATTTAACAAAAACTAAAATAGTCTGTTGGACAAGAACTGAGGCAAAGATTTGAATGTTTGCTTTAAAAAATTGCATACTATATTTGCAAATTTAAGCTATCCATTTCATCAGTAAATCATTTACATAAGTAAATTGGTTCTCAAATCAAATGCATGAACTGCATTTGAAGCGAAATGCAGCCGT
The DNA here is from genome assembly GCA_936435175.1 of Glyphotaelius pellucidus. Taxonomy (NCBI): domain Eukaryota; kingdom Metazoa; phylum Arthropoda; class Insecta; order Trichoptera; family Limnephilidae; genus Glyphotaelius; species Glyphotaelius pellucidus. Next base: position 2,179,518 of record OW386541.1, read on the forward strand.
ACGTCATGCATGCGCATTAACGCATTCCGCATCAGGGATTTGGGATGGCAGATAATTAACGGTTTGGCGAAAGATTTTGGCGATCAATTAAGCGGTGAAGGAGCAGGACTCAGACAACTGTCAGACAGCGGCTCAGTTATTTCTGTCTATGAAACGGTAGTGGCTGGAATACTGCAGGGGTGGACTGATAACTCAGGAGTTTTATGGTGGGCCGAAACATTAAAATCATGAATATCCTGGCATTTTGGGTAATGATATTTATTTTTTAAACGCCCAGAGGGCTTTTACACAACTTGTAGTATAATTTTAATTTGACAGATACTTTGAAAACTATACTTTGAAAAGAAGATATTGCGGATATCTTGATAAAACAAAGAATGTCCAACCCTAATGTTATTACCCTCATAAACAATAATTCTCTATCTTACATTTTTTCAATCATCGAAGATAGATCTCGCAATGTTTCGGCAAGTATTGACACAATGCTGGTCAACCCAAGGGAGCTTGTTATGCCTCAATACAAAATACTACCCATCAAAACTGCGTTTTCAAGGATTCCCTCATCTTTCCAAAAAATAAATTTCCCACTTAATCGAATGAGAATCGGACATTGTTTTCACCTTTTTAAAATTCACGTCCTTGATTCCCCAAATTGTATATTCTGTGGTCTAGAAGTGGAAGTTTTTGGTCACATTTTTTAATTATTCCTCTCTAAACAAATTTCCTCTCTTCTATCAAGCCTTATCTAAAATTGCTGTCTCTTCTCTTATAAGGATGGGTTGCTTCAAAAAATTTGATGAATTAATCAAATATTTGAAGTTAATTTTCACGTTCTGTGTAAGTTCTTTTCGAGTTCTGTGTTTATTTCACAGTTTCATAAAGCAACTGGCCGATAGTGATAAAATAACAGAATTTGAATAAAACCTCTACAGAACGTGAAAATTAACTTCAAATATTTGATTAATTCATCAAATTCTTTGAAACAACCCGTCCTAAGTCACGATAAAACATAGCTTTACCACACATACGTCTCAGGGATCTCATTTCTACATCATTCAGTCCATTTTCATCCTTCCTCTGCCAGTTCCATGCTTCACTGCCATACATCAGGGTAGGTAATTGTAAATGAGCAGGTACACCCAAAAGTTAATACTTGAAAGAATTTTTTTTTCAAAAACAATGTGAGAGAGTTAAAATATTCGTTAAAAAGTAATAAATAAATTCGTTAAATATTGGAGTTGCTGGTCCGCCCATGACAGTGGATTGGGGATGAGAGACTCGCGGTGAAGTGACAGAAGCGGTGTGAAGCATTCCACTTAATCTATGCCGTGAGATACCGCCTTTATCTTTTCCTCGAGCCCGTTAGGACGTTAAAAGATAACGCCGAAATGAGGTGAGGGCAGATATTTACCCCTAGTTTATTCGTCCCATTTTACGAGCTTACCACCATTTCCTGGAGTATCTTGAAAAAACCTTTCAGAAATAAGACGATATGTGAGTTACACCAGGGGTTTGATGACTAAACGGAACGCATTTAAAAAGTGATAAAAGTCATGATAAGAGAAAAAAAAACTAATCTTTCCTAATCTAATGAATCTAGTTTTTTCTTCACTTGTTTTGTCACTGTTCTGTTTGGTCGGAGAAAAAGCAAGTTTGTACTTAAGTATCATTGTCCTTCGACTTTTTAATTTTTTCTCCGCTCAAAATTCAAGGAATTAGAGTCACAAGGGCGAAAAACAAGAGCAGCTAAGTTTTTAGATTTTCACGGCCAAAAGTATTTTCGCTATTTGTTTTTGGGGTATTATGCTTTGTTGCGCTGCCTCCTTCTTTAGCCAACGTTTCGGACAGTGTCCATCATTAACACATCTGCCCTGATGATGGACACTGTAACGCATAACGTAATAACGGCATAACACCCCAAAAACAAATAACGAAAAAAAGGAGCAGTTTCGATTTACTTTCATTTCCACGAGTTGAAATATATAATTTATGGTGACCGGACAACTCAGAATTAAACCAACTCAGAACCTCTTCAGGAAAGTCACTAAACGTGATAATAAAAAAAATTGTTTAAATAGGTTACTTTAGGTTGGGGTTAAGGACTATTTTAAAATTATTTTTTTGTAGCTTTTAATGACTTTTCAAGGAGGTGTTGAGTTGACTTGATTCTGATTTGGCATGGAATCATAATTTACAGTAAAATGCACGAAATTTTGGGAGTGGTTGAATTTTGCATAAATAATATTAAAAAAAGTTACGAAGTTATGCAGATGAAAACAGCTGCAACGTGAGTGTATTATAATCTTTACATTTATAAATATCGCGTCACGATGTTTGTTCGAGATAAACTCCGAACTACTTAACCGATTTTGATGAAATTTGGCTTACTGTGGGTAATTTGGTCCAACTTAAAAGATAGAATAGTTGTATCTCAATTATTGACGTCAGTATTTATAATTGCGAATTAAATCTTCATTAAACAATGTATCAAATTTTTCCAAATTTAATACATTGTTGTTAATTAATAAAAGTCCTGGCATTTCGTTTTAATTTCGGAGGAGATTTTTAACCTAATAATTTTTTCCACTACTAAATGAAATTTTTTTGGAACTTTAAAAAACAACAAATATTTAAAACACATTTGAAAATCTAACCGTCAGAACAAAAAAATCCCCGACTCCCATTTATTATGTGTTTAAGTCCTGTCTCCGCGCTATCTGCCCCAAAACAGAAATAGTTTCCTCAACTTATGCTCTTATTTCTTCTTCCCCGATGGACGAGAATGCAACAACTTTTAAACAGGAAGGTGTATTTAAAGTCACGTTCTTGATATACATGACATACTTATATTTACAATAAATTCATAATAATGTACTATCCTACGTTCATTTTAAGCAAAATATGTTACTCAAATAATATATTAAACGATATTTCGATGGATATCATGACAATTTAAAAAAAAACTACACATCATACTTATCTTTGCCTTAAAAGTGTACATCATATTTTTCTTTGCCTTTACTGTTTTTATTTTTATTCGAAATTCGAAAACACTTTACGTTGTGTAATCGATGCTTAACTGTTTCTAAAACTGTATCATTTATTATAATTAGGTAAATGGAATTTGTGAATCTTACTTAACACTACATATATTTATCATCATGTACCTAATATATACGAAACCTATCAATTTGACTGTCCAAAACGGGAGTCCTTCCTAGTTGGACAGTAAAAAGCTTCCTTTTACTGTTATTGTATTTTTATAACAAAAAAAAAAAAAAAATACATTTGACTTCCAAAATTAAATATCTTTGTGTATGTATAGAACATCATTTTAAATGGAAAACACATATTTGTGAACTCGTCAAAAGAATTAGGAAATGTAACCTCAAAAGAGTGTACTATGCAATTGTTCAATCTATATTACAATACGGTATTGTAGGATGGGGAGGAACTTATGATGTTATTTTAAACCCTCTGAAAATTGTTCAAAGATTAATAATTAAGGTTGTACTGATCTACATTCTCTACTGAAAAAATCTTTTCAATATTCAAAGTATCTACAATATACAATATATATATAAAAATATGCAAAACTACAAACTTTTAAAGAAATACAGCTAAAAAATTACAATTCAATATATCAGCAAGATTTCAAAACAATATCAAAATCCCAAAATTTAATACCAAGCACATTCAAAATACCTATCTGGGTATGAATTATTTCAACAACCTCCCTTTAAAACTAAAAAATATCGAAAATTTACATAAATTCCAAATTTAATTGAAAAATCACCTGAGACAACTAAAATAGTCCATTTCTATTATTAATATGTCATTTAAATCTTGAAATCCATTTATTGTTATATCTCGAGTTTTTATTGCATATCTTTTGTTATTAGATGCAATATTATTATTTACTTACTCAATGAAAACATATACTTATTCCCTCACCAAACATAAGAGCCTTGTCTATTTATGATGAGGAAAGGCTATTATAATATTCATTTTACAACTCTGTTTCATGTAAAAAAATGTATACTTATTGTAAAAACATAAAAATATTAAATAAATAAAAAAAATAAAAACATTTTGAGACTTCTTTCTCGTTAACACGACTATATAAGTAGACTCGGTGATTGCTTTACGATCCGCAGTAATGTCGAGACATAATAATGATGTTTGTACGTAATAATTCAATTTAAAATTTATGTCATATTTACTACCGTTGAATTTATACGTTGGCCGAGTTTTCTGAAAGTCGACGGTAATTAAGTGAGGTTTCTTTTGTTTTATGACCAATTTAATTTTTCAAGATAGTTTTGAATTCAGCTGACATGGCCGTATTTTGTTATTAACGACCGCTTTTAGGTGGGGACCACAAGTTTTAATTAAATTATAGTTGTGTCTTGCAATAGCTCTATGACAATTCCCAAATCGGTTTATGAAATCGATCGTCCAGCTGATTAGGCAGACATCTCCAAAAAATAGAAATTTGAGTTGAGAACGCAGTTATATGTAAAAGTGTAAACTCCATCTGGTACAATACTTGGATTACTAATAAACTTGTGGTGAAATAAACAAAAAAATGATATTCGTCGTCCAATGCCCGCGCAAGGAGCAACACGTGTCTAAACCTGCGACCGGGTAATTATGACCCAGCTCAACGGCGACGTTGCTGCTTTGTGCCATATATTTTCTTCATGTTTTATTTAGTTTTACTTATGAAAGAAGTCACCTTGAGTGAAATCAAAGCTTCTATTGGATTAATGTACATAGCTAGATTCCATCGTTCTTGAAGACAGAATTTAAATGGTTTATGGACATCTGGTGGGGATATTTTTCGTCTTACTATGTCACAGCAGCGTTTCCATTTCATAAACAGCTGTCTTTGCCTTGATGATAAGTCTACACGCAATTTCATTTATTACCAATGTATTTTATTGCTGCTTCTGATTGTATAAACAGTTATGTATTATAAAAATCAAATTTTAAAAATTATAAATTATTTTATACAAGGCAAAATAGTAACAATTGTAACAGGGTCATAATGACCCACCTCAACGTTAGTGTAACTTTTTTCCACCACAATAACGCCGGGTTAAATAATATTTGTTACAATTGTAACAGGGTCATAATGACCCACCATAACGTTAGTGTAACTTTTTTTGGCCACAATAACACCAGGTTAAAAAATATTTGATTTATGGTGAGCATTCGAATATTGCTTTCCTCGTTATCTCAAAGCTTAGTATTTGGAGATATCTGACTAATCAACTGGACGATCGAAATAGATGACAAAAAATACAAAAAATCGCAACATTAAATATTTTTAACTGCAAGGTTAGGTTCAGTTGTATATTAGGAATTTATTTATCTTTCTTATATTTAAGTAAATCTCTTTCATACCCCCCTACTCCCCAATAATAAAAACTTCAGCAGTCCCTCGACGTGCATTCATGTTGTATGTTTGCACCCCAGTGCATAGCAATACAACCAGGAGCGTCTAATAAAACAATCTTACCAACGAAATACATCGCGTTTCACTCCACAATTTCTCGTCCAGAAAGTTTTTACAGTCCACAAACTGCCCATTGTTCGGCGGATTTATATTTTATTTCAGAACGTAGCTCTGAGCCTTTCTGGTACTCGATTCCTAGAGCTTTCCGCAAAAAGCTACGATGCAAAACCAGACCAATTGTGAATTCATAACGGCGTCCCTCCGATGATATGGGAGCAAATCCCACAGGCAAAAACATACAGAGATCGATGTCCAAATTCAGGGCTACAAGTTTGCTGAAATTTTAATGAAACATATGAGTTCATCGGGTTGATTGAATATTGGTGATTTTATTATTAAATTTTATGAATGCATGCACATGCAGATCCAATTTTTAAAAACACACAGCTAAAATATGGCTAAATAGCTGAATTTAAGGAAAGTACGCATAAATATTAAAAGGCTATCATTCAATTTTTTAAAAATATGTTGCTTAAGGGGATATTCTGGTCTAGATTTTTTTTATATTTCGATAGTTTAAATATTCAAGAATATCTCCTTAAAGGGATTTTTCGAAATTCGAATTATTTTAAAAGTTGTATCCATTTTAGTGTCGAGGTTTAGACGGAATCTAACTAGAATCTAAATAGAACTTTTTTCGAGACGGTTATCATGATATCTCAAGTTCTACTGAACCAATTTACTTGTAATTTGGTTTGAACCTTCTATATTCATTGCTCTTTAGCACTAACTAAAACTACAACAAAATTTCAATTTTTACTATTTAAAAAAAATTCGGAAATGTTAAAAAAACTGGTAAAAAACGTATTTTTATTTCAGACAGTCGCTATTTTGTGAAAAATTTTTTTTTTGATTTTTCCATTGTTTGGACGATAGCAGCATTTGTTTGGATTGAATTAATTGTTTTTTTTTTTTTTATTTCAGATTGCTAGGAGGTTTGCAATCGTGACAACCAGGATGCTCCATTTTTTTGAGATCCGCACTTCTTTAGCCAGTAAATTTTAAATTTTGAATTTTTCCTTTGATTTTATTTATGGAAGTATTCTTCAAACATTAATAAATATTTGGTAAATTAGTGGATACTAAAAATCTATTTTTTTATTTTTTATTATTGCATCTGAAAACATACCTACAATTCATGCCTCTAGGCTAGAATAAAAGTTCTGGAAATGGTGAAAATATTTAATTATTTAATTATATTATTATTAAAATATTTAATTATAGTAATTTTAATTGGTGGCATTTTTATATTTATTTCTCTCTTATTTATTTATTAATCTTAAGTAAGTCAACTATTTAATTTTATAATTTTTGCACTTTTTATATTATACCCAAAAAATACAACAAAATATTGTGATAAGAAATACACAGAACGAAATAGAATTATATGAAATCAATGTAACAATTTCTTGTAACCAATAACTATAAATTAACTCTCCGTACTTCTTTCTGCCCACAAATTAATTGAGTAGCTGAAAAAATTACGTGGCAACTATATACATGAAAATATGTTTGCTTCTGTCTATTTATATATGTACGTAAGCTTTGCGTTGCTAAACCATTCATCCGATTGCGATGAAACTTTGGGGATTTGATGTGCGTATCAATAGTGAGTTCTGGCATCATAAAATTATGCGTTGCTAACAGTTCATAAGATTGCGATGAAACTTTGCGAATTTGATGTGTGCCTGCCAGCGATGGTTTCTATATATAATGGTGAGCTCTGACATTATAAAATTTGTATTAAAAAAATGCAATAGATGGCACGCGAGCTGTTTGAAAACTGAATGTACCGGGAATGAATGTACGGAATGCGGAAAGGGGGAGGGGAACTCGGGAGGGGGGAGGTAAATTGGAACGCGAAAGGCAAAGGGGAGGCGGAGGGAGAACGGGACGAATGGGAAAGGACACGCAGGGAGAAACAAATTCTTTATTAAGTGGCATAGCAACGCATGCCGGGAACTCACTACTCAATAAAATAAATGGTTTCTAATAGTCAATTTAGACCGCACCCTGATATGACTATTAGAAGAAATTTTCCGATCTTCAGAATGTCTTATGTCGAGACTTGTCTTAGCGAGACAAGCATTTGATATCCAATTGAACAGATGTTAGCGACTATCACGTTCAAATTTTTTGTCGGCCTAAGAAAACCCAAATCACAAATAGCGCCTGTCAAAACGGCTATTATAAATTCAAGTAACGCGAGTCGCGGGGTAAATCTGAGAGCTTAACCGATTGTCTGCGTGTATTTTTAAGGCGAATGGGAGAATTTACTAATGGGGGATGTAGGGGAAAATTCCACCCCCGGGCGCGTGTTTCACATAGCGGCTGCATACATTCCGTCACGTGTCACGTCCTGGCGAGATGGCGTCGCGTCGCATCAGTGCTGCTCCAGCCAAAGTGAGTGGCCCAATTCACTCTTCCTTTCATCGCGGATTCGCGATCAACCCAACGAATATAAATAATGGCGTAGCAAAAAATATTGTAAAAGACAGTTCACTGTTTTGCGTACGGTTTTTTTTTCTAAAATCGTTTCATTCCATCGACTTAATAGTATGTAAGGGTATTGTAATAAGCTCAAATCACGAGATCTGAGGTCACAAAACTCGTTCAATCGTGATCTGAGGTCACAAAATTCCTTCACGTGATCTGAGGTCACAAAACTCATTCAATCGTGATCTGAGGTCACAAAACTCATTCACGTGATCTGAGGTCACAAAGCTCATTCAAACGAAAAATAAACCAGAATTTAAAATTACCAACGATAAAAAAAAATCAGAGTGCGCAAATCATGCGTGGTAGAAGTGAAGCCTTCAGAAAACTAAAGTAGACAAGAGTGGGGAGACTATGAAGCACTTTTTTTAATCAATATGAAGGGTGATTTTTTCCAAATTTTTGTCGTCGAATTCCAGTGCATCTTTTCCTATACTCTTATTAGTATTTGTGTTTTCTTCTGCGGAGTCGCTAGATGTCGCTTTCTTTTGTGTTTTTTTTTCTGTTCATTTTGGAGTGGTTTGAAAATTGGATATTGATTTTACGAAAATATATTTTTTTTTGGATTCCGTTGGATTCGACCCCAGGTCCTCTCAATGTGTGGACGCTGGGGTTCGCCAGGCGCTTTACACTACTAGACTAAAGGCGACTTGAGTGGCACCTGGATTCATTATATTGGAACCGAGTACCCGTGAAATAAATAAATATTTTATTGCTATCTCATCCTCCCGCTGGCTAAATCCTGTAAATGTATGTGTTTGTCTCTTTTTAGTGTCGCTCGTTTCCGTTTCATCGAGTTTCAAATCACAACGGTGCTAAAGAAGTTTTCACTTCAAAAAAAGAAATCACACAGAAGGTTCTGAGGGAAATAATTAACTTCAGAGCTAATGTCATCTAAGGGGATTCTGTCTGGATGGTCGTTTTAAACGTTACGTAGGTACTACTAAACCATCCATGTTATGAAATAATTGATATTATATGAGAGTCTGTGAACTACCTTCGTATTCTCATAAATAAAGGTTTTATTTTTAGTTGGTACTATAAAAGAGAAGTTAACGTGCAGAAACGTTAATTTTCACAGTATTTTTTAAGAAATTTATTTATTTATTTCTATGCATTGCAGTATTTACCTATAGATCAATTTTGAAAAACATTTTTACATAATATATATTGTAATTTTATTATGTTGGGTGTAAGGTAGGTTTGTGAAGGTGAAACTGTGGATTGGTATTGTTGTATGTTTCGTGAACACCTCACTAGGAGAACCTGTGCTGAGGTGTTTACGTGTTTATTTATGTTTATGTATGACAAGTATTTATGTGTTGTAATAGAAAGTTTTATATGTATTTTATTTTTATTCAAATTTTAATAATTATTGTATATTGGTTATTTAGAAGAGAAAAAAAAGTATTTAAATATATTAGAGGAATATAAAAATATATATACATATATAAACATACACATACATACACATCCATATAAATACATGTACCTGCACACATGCATATAAATATATATATACATACGTATACATACGCATACACATTCACATACACATACATATATGTACACACATATTTAAATTGTAAGTGTATGTATAGTTGTTGGATACTTGAAAAACTACTTAATTTTTAGGTTTATTTAATTTTATACTTTTGTTATGTTTGGTTGGGAATAATAATGTTTTGTATAAAGTTAATATCTTGATTTTTAATCCAGTCAGTGATATGTTTTTTATGAATGTTTGTAGATGTATTTGCAGATAGTATTAGTTTCAAAGTAATGGGCATGCAATTAAAAAGTTTGGTTGCATAATATTGAAAGTGTCTTTGTCTTGTTATTGTTTGAAACATTTACAGAGCGTTAACAATTATTACAATAATAGAATTGCCGTTGGTATATTACACAGATATTAACACTCCAATTATAAATGTTCTTAGCATGAGAAATTTATGTTAAATTTATACTAAACGGAAATGCTTGTAGTGATAACAGAAATAATGATAATCAAAATGAAATATAAAGCATAGTAGTGTCAAATATAATACACAACCTGCAGAGAAAGAGAAAAAAGAAAGAAAGGATATGACAATAAAGCAGCTACATAACTGTTCTCCACGAAGTGTCATGGTAGGAGTTTGACAATTTGTTTTTTGAAATATGTGAGATTGTTTTCGCAGATATCTATGTGGTCACATTCAATGGTATTATTTAGACGACACATTCAAGACAAAGGATTGAAGTATGCAATATTGTTATTAAATAATTCAAGATGGTATAGTTTATGACTCCTTAAATTAGGTATGTCTATTAGGAACTTTAATATGAATATTGCTCAGACAATGAGTGGTTGGAGGCTTATCGTGAATAATTTTGTGTAAACATATTAAATCAGCAAATTGTCTTCTTTTTTCCTGGGTTGTAAAATAAAATTGTTGGAGTCGTTCCTCGTAAGAAATGCCACTAAAGAACCAGTGGAGCCATGTTATACACATTTGGGGAATGATGTGATTCTGAATGAAATAGGAGGAGTAATGAGTGTTGGAAAAGGAATGCTACGACGAACTGGTAGCCTGCGGTCACTTAATATAGATTTCGACGACAATAATTTATTTACTCGTATCATCATCGGCCCATAAAACAAAAATTCCTCGATAAATTAAACAAGATACTTATTTTGTGTTTATTTCGAGCAGTCCCTAGTTACTAATTTAAATCCTAATTAATGACCCACTAAATACAGTTTCAGACGCAGTTAATTCCAGGAGTTAAACTGAATAACGCGACAGGAATAAAACATGAATGTGCTCACAGGAATACACCGAGGAGCAAATGACTAAATCTGTTACTCACTTTCTACAATAATTATACCAGCATTAGTTAATCCACCGTCGACAGACAGTCGAACAAAAGCTGCAGAACAAAAAAATATTTTACCAAGTGTAAAAGACACTCGTTAAAAATGACAAAATATTCGATTGAATTTTCATCGTTTTTCAGGCGAATCATTAGCTTTTTTTATGAGTTTGTATGATTTGTTTGCGTTTCATTTTCACATGTAAGGAGCATCAGATTTAAGGGCATCCGACGTTTCGGTAGTAAAAACAAGGCCCTTCATCCAACGGCGGAATATTTATTCCCTGGGGAGTCGAAGCGCGCCTCAGAGAACTGTCTCATTAGAGAATTCTTCCCGTGGGCGTTATTTTTTGTTAGACTACGTGCAGACTTCATTATTGTTCGGGATAAGACACAGGACTATTATAATATACTATGAACACCGTCGCAAGCTACGAACCCTTGTTTCCCGCATAGATGGCGTTAATTTATAATAAGCAGATTGCGAGTCCAGATATTGCCACAAGCCGCGTATCTCCGCGGTAATGACTATCCTCCGATGGTATGTGGATACGCCACTTACCGTTGTACAATTTACTTCAAACGACTGCCTTTTCTGAAGTGTCATTATTGAAGCAACGTTTTTTTAATAGCTTCTGATTCTGTATCTTTCTTTGATTCTCGTCGGTCTCTTCTTGAACATCCAAAATTATTTTTTTCCTGCTTGATTTGTTCGAAAATAAGCAATTTTTTCAAAACTTATTTTTAGGAAAGAAATATGATATGCATGATATAAAAAAGGAAGAGGAGGGAAGCAAATTTAAACATACGGACACGTTAATAAATTAAAGTTAATACAATTGTGACTTATATGTCAAAGAAACCTTTTATTTTTTAAAGAAATCTATAAGAAACTTACAAGGGAAAGTAATATTTATAAAAAATAATATGTGCATGTTTGAGGAAGTCCGAAAAATTTAATTGTTTTAGCCGGTTAAATATAAGAGTGTATTTTGTATGAATAATAAAAATAAAAGATTTTCCTCTTGAATATCAAGGTTAATTTAATAAAAATAAAATTACATTTTATTTCTTACAAATTTTCAATGAAATGGAATTACGAAATTTTATTGAACCAGTGTTAAATAAATCTAACTATTGACGTAACCTTTTTTTTAAATTCTGTATCTTCTTCTTTCCTGTTTTAATAATAATTGTATTAAAATGTTTTGCATTCCTTTAATTTTTTTTTTGTTTCTTTTATATACCTATTAAATTTTTTTTCAAAACTTTTATATATTTGAATATATAAAATAAACAAAAAATTTAAATGTAGTTCTGCAAATTTAACTTATAAAAATAAAGATTTCCTTGCCATATTGATTGAATATATAGATGAAATGTATGTAGAAATTATAGGGCTTACAGTAATATTTTATTCTTATCAATTGGAATGAATTCACGACGAAACTACCGTTGACTTGTAACTGTAACATAACAATAAAAGTTCATTGGCAAAAATTAGGTGATAAAAAAGTGATGAGAGGCTAACCAAAAGTTAAGGTAAGTAATATTTACATTATTAAAGTAATCTAAATAACGAACTTTTCTGGCAAAGTATTAAGTCCCTTTGCTCCGTATCCAAAGCCCGCTGTTCGACACCAGTCGTAGAATATTTATCTATTTTAACAAACGTAAATTAAAAAAGTACAAATTACAAGTATATTTGAAAATTGTTTCATAGTACAGGGTACTCTCAATATATATTAATCAATATAATCAGATAATTTTGAAAAAATACAGCACAAATTTAAGGTTCCTTGCCAACTGTTAATAAAGTCAACTCAACACCTATTTGAAAAGTCATTAAAAGCTATGAAAAAAATAATTTTAAAATAGCCCATAACCCTAACATAACGTAACCTGTTTAACCAAGTTTTTTTGTTTAATCACTTTTAATGACTTTTCTGAGGTGGTTCTGAGTTGATTTCAATCTGAGTTGTCCGATCACCAAATTTAAAAGGTATACTATATTATTTTTAAAAGCATTAATTCCCTCAATGACAGCCCTGCATTATTGCAATTGATCTCATTTCATGTTACTAATAACACGAAATATTAATATCTTTCACAGCAACAATAATTTTAAAACCGATTCACTCCCTTAACCAATCGGCTGAAAGGAGGACTTATAAACATATTTTTTGAAAACATTAATTAATTCAAATTAATTTTGTTTCCTACAAATATATAACCTGATCGTAAATGTTTGTTAATTTTAATTTTTAATTACACGGCATAAATGTTTTGTAATTTTCTTTCGTAAAAAAAATGTTTTATTGTATACAATTTTTTTACATTAGCTCCATACAGGAGGCCTTGGGAAAAAATCTCTCGAGGCCAATGTCATCTTTGGGGATGCTATGTAGGGGGTCTTTGTGTGGAAAAAAAAGAAGAGGAGAAGTTCTGGGAAGGAATAAGATATGAGGAGTGGGTAGGAATCTGGGGTTTATTGTGTCCAGGAATGATGAACGTATGAATCCATCTCTTCCAATGTGGTAACAGGTGTTAGTCGAGAGAGCCCGGCTGGAGAGGTCTCCCTCAACCAGTCTCTCCTCTTCCGGCCTGCAACGCAGTAGGTAGGCAATCTGTCGCCAAGCCTAGACAAATCTGCGTGGGCATCAAGCGTAGCGAATTACCTGGAGTGACCTATGCAGTATTTGGTTATCCAGTAAATGGTTAACGGGGCGGCGTTACCCATACCCGCCTCCCAAATTATATGATGAATTTATAGGCACGTGAACCGTAATGAATAAATAAATATCAGCTAGAAGTACTCCGCTTTTCTGAAAAGGTATACTTGACCAATAAAAACTTTAAACCCATTTTTTTTTTTAATTCCAATAAAAATATATATATCGCCCAAAAATACTGAGTGCGTTGTGACGTTTATCAATTCCGTTTCAATTTTAGCAATTCTGTTCGATATTTTTTTCTTCGTGTTTTTTTGTTTCGTTGTTCAGCTTCCTAACAAAGATCAACACTAAATTAAGTTATTTTTTATCCATCCATTCCACCACTCCACAAGCAGGAGTCTATTTAACAATTTACCTGTAGCATGCAGTATAACAAAAACGCAGGTATTAGATATGTTGTGTAAGGCCACTGTGTATATATTTTTTTAACAACATAATATACATTATTCTTTGTATCTAAAAATACAAAGTTACGGCTAGAATGCTATTTCCTCATCCCTTACCGGAAGCGATGTGCCCTTTGGAAGCGCTAAGGTTAAAAGAGGGCTTGCCTCAACTTCGGCAAAGCGTTCCGTTCATTTATCTGAAATTTCTCAAATTCCTCCATGAATATTTATTTTAGAACAGAGATTCTCTTTGATGCATATTCACTTTTCAGATCTCGGGGACTTGGGTATTAATAGGGACTTGGGTATTAATAGAAGGAGTGATTATCACATTTCTTCTTTCCCCTTCGATATTTAGTTTGACGATCCTTACAAAAACTGCAACATTATATTTGTGATGTATAAACTAAGATACATATAGGGAGTTAAACCTTAGATATTATGACACTATGGACACAATGAAACATATAGGGAGTTAAACCATAGATATTATAATAGTACTTGAAACGCAGAAAATGCAAGGAAATAGATACAATGAATGTTAGCCATAGATTTTTTTAGAACGTTTTAATTTTTATCTACAACAATTTTCTACCAACTTACTTTAGAGACAGACTACATACATCTTAAAAGACAGAAAGAAAAGATCGGACTAAAAAAAGTAACAAAACAAAAACACAGAATTTTTTGCGTACAAAGGAATCCAAATGTACAATTTAGTTTTCAATTAAATAATATTAATAAAATTCAAAGAAAAATTAAAAAGAAAATTGTATGTTATACGTATCAGAAGTGTAAATTAATATGTCAAAATGTACCTTTATTGTATATACCACAAGAAGTACCAATAGATCTATTTAAAGTATAATAAATGAAAATAAAACTTGTAGGATTTATGAAGCTAATTTGGGAGGCGGGAATGGGTACCGCCGCCCCGGGAACCTTTATTGGATAACCAACACCTCTTCACCCCAAGTGGTTCGCCCTAAAGGAGATTATTTTTCTCAGGGAATTGTGTGGAACTCATGTAAAAAAAAGCTGTGTGTATAATATATTTGATCCTTTCAAAAGATGATCAGAAATTTATCTTTCGAGTGAACGCCTTTAGTAAACTTGTAAAATTACGACATCTGTCGAAAATTCAAACTGAAGAAATGTACATTTGAAATATGGAAAAATTAAATAATTAAATAATTTCGTACAGTAATATCCTTGATATGAGAGTATAAACTCACCAATGGATGGCACTAGATAGTAGTCTATTAGGTTACACGCAAATAGCGTTTAGCTGTGGGTATTGTAGACCGAGTGTATAATAAATAAGGTGGGAACCTCAAGGTCGGGGTCCAGATTATTCCAACCACCTGCCAAATAACATATCAGAGCTCATTATCAATCTATCACAATAAAGACAAAATTTGGTTGACCCCAGTATTTTATGAAGATACAACCTCGGAGTTACATCAGGTATCTGCCTTAAGGGTCCACTATTCGAATTTCGACCGATTTCTTACATATCTCCCTTAAATCAGTGAAGCTTTTAAAAATCATTTAACTTCAATGGAAGAAAAATTTTCTATCGATCCCAAACAGTTTTGGAAGTATATTAAAGATCTAAAAAAATCCAACAACTCATTTAAGTCTATGTTTTTTGACGGAGAGGAATTGACTACTGATGATAAAATCGCTAATAGTTTTGCTACCTTTTTTTCATCTGTGTACAAAAATATTCAACCGACTCTCGATATTGACTCTACACTTCACACTGTACAGATTGGGCCCTCATTCGACCTGGTCAGTATTTCAGAAAAAGATGTTAAGGAGGCACTCTCAAATTTAAAGAAACCTCACTCCATCGGTCCTGACAATATTCCAACATTTATACTAAAGGGTTGTTCCGACCTTTTAATACCACCATTATGTCATCTCTTTAATTTATGCTTAAAAAACGGGATTCTCCCAGACATCTGGAGATTAACTAAAATAACCCGTATCTACAAAAAGGGAGACAAACGCGATATCCGGAATTATCGACCAGTTGCCGTTCCATCATGAAAATATTCGAGAAAATTCTACATAAATATATACTTAATCACGTTAATCCAATTCTTGACGACCGTCAATATGGTTTCGATCATCTGGGCCCCACACGAATTAACATACACATTACGCGTTGAAAGAGTCCATAAGAAATTTTTAAGGTTTTTATTCTCGCGGCTCTATGGATGTTACCCTTGGCTTTACCCATCCATTTATATATTAAGCATGACCAATTACCACTCCCTAGAGACACGTAGAGGTATTGCTTTGCTTAAATATTTTTTTCAATCAATGAACGGTCACTTATCTAATAATGAGATACTGGCCCAATTAAATTTTTTTGTACCAAAGTCTCACTCTCGAGGACGTCATCACAACCTCCTATATAGTAGAGCAAGCCGCACTAATTTATTTATGAACTCACCTCTGGGGAGAGCTACGTGCTTTTTGAATGCGGTGGATAAAAAGTAGATTTTGTGTCCTATAGCGCATTTGTAAGATTTTTGGCATTGCATATACACTGCATAAATGGTACAATTATAACGTCTTAGGCTTTGCCTGTAATTGTTATAAATAAATGTACAACTACTTATATATAAATAAATAAACATTTGAAGTTTTTAAGCTCTTAAAAAAATATTTGTTATTTTTGAAGATAATATCTAGATACGTTCCACGCCGAAACGCAAATTATATGAAATTCCCTCGATAGAAAAAAATCGCCAAGTATGCTCCGAAAATTATTTAAAACAAGTGTTTCTATTATTTTACAAGTTATATTTGTGAAAAAATTCACAATATTTCTTTAAATGATACTTAAGATACGTTCCACGAGATTTTTGCTCTATTTTAAGCTTTTTCGCCATTTTCGCTGCGATTTCATCACTTAAAATATTAGCGCGCTCTGTCCAACATTCGTAATTACACATCTCTCCATCTTCTTCTTTTTCAGCCGAATAGCGCCGCCTTAACGCTTGTCTTTATTTCCCACAATCAGTTCCAATTTTGAAAATAAAAGCAAATCCCAGATCTAGAGATCATTGAACTGGAGTTAAGGGTATACACAGAGATACACCACCGAAATTGCTACGTTTATAAATTATGAATGAACAATGTTTATGATATAAGATGATTTTGATAGCGTTTTCTGGTTGACAACAACCGTTATCAAATAGTACATAATCCTAGTAGAAACAACTTTTTTTTTCTGGAACTTTCAGGAAAACAACACATTATCTTCAGCTGACACCGTCATTGATTTAAAGAATTATGGAGTTATCAAATATCCATGCGTTTGTAAAAACAAGTAAGCTATTATTATTGTAAAATTTTCAAAAAGTTGTAAATCTACCCAGAGACAAAATAAAAGTTAATAATGAAATAAAATGAAATGTGAAATTGGCCATGGTACCAAAATAAGAATCCAAATAAAGGCCACAGCCGGAAAACTAGTTATTTATAATATTGTTTAATAATCCCTTTTATGGTATTTTACGTTTCCCTGCCCATCGATATTTCGCAATATATAAAATCAACGTTAAGAGACGGCCGTAACGTTTAACGAGGAACAGTAACGACGCTAATAATGCCTTAACTGTAAAATTAAGCGCAACGATCGGAACACAGAACATACCTGCGCAATAATTTCGCATAATAAGGCCCAAAACCGAACCGAATCTGAGCACAATCCGGGAGAAATTCCCCATCGCACAGGAATTCCGTTGCAATAATGTAAGTATGCAGACAGATTCGCCAAGGAACATTCCGCACCTTGCATTTACCAACTACCCCTGCAACATTACCCACTTTACCTGAAAATTACTCCAATAATACCCGGCCAATTAACAATAGTCAGTTGTATCGTGAGAATATACGGCGGAGAATTGACGAAGTTGGATCGAACTCCGCTGGTTTGTTCAGGCGAGGAATTCCAGATATTCGGAGCCGCCGCGGCCGTGGAAGCATTCTGGTATGCTGTAACCACTCGAACTACAACAAATTACAGACAATATTGTGTATTGAAAGCTCAATCAGCGTACATTATACTAATGGGAATCATTAAACTTTGTGAAAATGGAACCACGACACTCGTTAAAACATTCTCAGTCCAATATTGGCAATAGTACCCACTTTCCTTACTTTCGAGAATTTTTAAGAATTTGGTGCAATGATATCCTTACATTTGAGGGTTCTACTAAGTTTAGATTATTATTCATCGATTATTCACGACAACCTGTGTGGTCAAGGGGTAAGACTCTCGTCTTGCAAACCGAAGGTCGCGGGTTCAAATCCCGGCGTGCGCAAATAAACTTTATTTGATTAATTTGTGTTATTTCGCAATTAATTATTTAAAAATAATTTATGGTTTATTTGCAGCATGTTCCGGAATGGAAGATACTCTCAATATTGCAAAGGTGTAAGATCACTTCAGATTTGAAACGTTGCTTGAAATGGCTCTAGCCGGGTTTTGTGACCAGATCTGAATAGTCAGTCTCCTCACTACAATCAGCCTCACAACACACCCCCAATTAGTTCCACTGATTTCAGACGGTTAGGAGACAGTTGGGACTCTTGTGCGGTATTCACATTTTTAAAAATCATCAATTTATTATGATTTTAAGAAAAATAAAAATATTCCGGTTGTTGATTAACCTGACAATATTTGATAATTTCCTACTACCATCACACTAAGCGTAAAATTTGCTTGTGTCGTAATGGAGAACTTAGCCAGTCGAAGAATTGAACTCGACACCTAGGTGGGAGCTTGACGTGTTGCAAACTCAGCCACTGCACTGATATTTTTACCCCTTTTCCCGTTACAGGCGTCTTAAACGAGAAATATTTTTATGTATGCCACAAAAGATACCCAAGTGCCCGTAGCCGGTTGTCCCATGGTCTCCCCAATATTGATGTCATTAGAGAGAAGAGAGTGGTGAAGGGAAGGAGATGAGGCAGAAAAAGTACCAGGCTATTCAGATTTGGTCACCTATTACGCCAAAATCCATATCAAGCAACGTTTTGATTCTTAAAAATTGTAACATTTTATTTTCTATGGTTTTTCACGGCAAATGGGCGTAGGTTACAACGAAGCTATCAGCGAATCTCATTTAACTTAATATTCAAGTAAATATGAATCCTCATAACAGAGTAACTAAAATATACTTTATAGATATAGAATTCGAACTGAAGATATCAGAATCAGCTACATGTCTACAAAATTTAATACCAAACTAATGCAAAACAATTATATCTATTTAGGAATAAAGTATTTCAACAACCTTCCGATTGAAATTAAAAAAAAAAAAACAAAGACATCAATAAACTGAAACTCAAACTGAAGCTACACTTCATCAGGAATAATTAATTTAATAATTATCTGTGTTTCTCTTTCTTTCTATTTATTATCAATCTATATTCATCCCTATTTTATTTAGATTTTTCGAATTTCTCTTAAGTGCACAATATTTTAGTATGTAACCGTATCCTATGTTTTTTTTTTTTACGTGAGCTCCACACAGGAGGCCCTGAGGAAAATAATTTTCCTTAAAGCCTTTGTCATCCTTGGGGACGCTGTGTGGAGGGTTTTTTTAGGGAAAAGGAGGAAAGGGGAGTTCCGGAAAGGAAAAGGGTTTAAGGGGTGGATAGGAATCTGGGGTTCAGTGTCCTGGTCATCCGCCTCCAAGACCAAGACAAACCTCACCCCATGAACACGGATATGTATGTACATAGGATATTGAAACTTCTGGATCATCTATATGTACACATCCAGAAGTTTCAATTGTTCCTATTATATACTTACCTATTGCATAATGTTATTCTATTTCTGTTATAATTAGTGTAACTCGCTCATCAAGCACAAGAACTAGCTTCTTCTTTGGTGAGATTGCAATTTTAAATAATTTCTGTACCGATATGTAATTTATTTAACACCACTGTACACTTATATATCTATATTAAATAAATAAAAAATAAAAAAATGTTTTTAAAAAGACCATTATCGGAGTTGTAACGTGTATGCACATATTAACATAGATACTAGTATATCAGAAAGCTCGATATACCTAGTTGAACGATCGTCGCATCTCAAGATATCTCATGATTCTTTGAAGAAACTGTTAAATGAGAGAGGATGATCTCCCGCTCTGGTTGTCTGAATTTACCGAGAAATTTGTGAGTGGGGACCGCAGATGCAGTAATCCCCTCAAAGTAGTTGCACGTACACCCGAGCCATCTCCATTGCACATTAGCGCATTGCGACCCGTACAACTAATCTGTGTTTTTACTTTGGAAATGTGTACCTACATGGAAATATTAGTATATTAGTCAGGACAGCACGTATTGGTTAAATAATTAATATTAACGGCTTCGCAAGATAAACATGTCACGTGCGGGAATGTCGTAAAACTCTTTCTGCTCGATAAATAAAGTATAATGTGAGTGTTCTGTATTCAACGTGATAAATATGGTTGGCATTTAACGGATGACCGCATGGTTCACTTCTGAGACAAAGTTTTATACACATTAATAGGTAAGTATGTATGTAGGTACCGTTTACAAAAAAGTTTCAAATAAATAACTGTTGTGCCTGCTTTATACGAGTAAGACATTAAGTTATGTGTCTTACGAGAGAGTATACCTCTCTCCTCTTATATAGGATATAGGTATTGTAATCTCTACATGAATCGTGATTTTGTTACATAAACTATCAATTGTATGTGAATACAATTTTTCAGTTTAAAATGTAGGAGGCGGGTATGGGTACCGTCGCCCGGGAACCATTTAATGGATAATCAACGAACCTGCCATAGGTCACCCCAAGTGGTTCGCTAAGTTTGGTGGCTTTACATGGGTGCCCAGGTTCATGGGATGAGGGTTGTCTAGGTCTTGGCGGTCAATGAGTTTGGCCGGATCGGGAGACCTGACCTCTCCAGCCGGTCTCTCTCGATCCATCGCCTTGCATCGCAGTGGGAGCGATGGATTCAGACCATGGACATAGTACCCCCAGATTCCTACCCACCCCTCATATCTATTATAAAAGGACCCTCCACATGCCATCGCCAAAAATGACACAGGCCCTGAGGAGATTTATTTTTCTCGGGGCTCCCTGTGTGGAGCTAATGTAAAAAAACAACCCGAAGCCAGCGGGACTATGCATTCCCAGATAGGAATATTATGAGGCTTGAGTGAGCGGGGAGGGGAAGGAGATGAGAATTGGAAAGTTGGGAAGTACCTAGATATTCAGTTCTGGTAAAAAAAGGACTAAAGCCGTTTCAAGCAGTTTCAATTTTGAATGGTGGTCTTTCACCAGGGAGATACTGAGAGTATCTGCCACTTATCTTCGTGCCGAAAGAGCGATACGGAACTGATGATCGACAAGACCTAGGCAAGCGCGTTAACTACACTCTCGCCCAGTGGCGGCTCGTGACTTTTAAGTTATTAAAATATTACAGTCTCTTTTACAAATATATTTAAATTATTTGATTGAAATCTGGGGAAACATAGATCAATTACTGGTAATACAAAACAAGGTAATCAAAAAACTATTTCACTACAAACAAAAAAAATTATACATGGAAACATACATATTAACATTAAGAAAATTAAATGAATAAAATACATGTCTCCTTATATAATAAATCCAAAATAATAATCAATAAATTCGTACATACAAACACAGAATTCATTAAAAAGTCCCAAAATTAAGTAACATGTACACAACACTTTACACAACAACACGATAACATAGATTTAAACACCATCCACACTAAACTATGATAATTATGATAAACAATCCATTGGTTACGAGGGGGCAACTTTAAGCTGAGTAAATTTAAAAAAAAATTATTAATTTTTATTTTTGATAAAAAAAGTAATGAAATAGAATAGCGCTGTATTCAAATATTTAGTTTATTTTGACGTGTTTAATTATTTCTAGTTAAATAAGTGAAAATGTAATTTTCTTTTTACTGGAATAAAAAAAAAAAAAGTGAGCTTTAGTGCTAAGAATGAAAAATAAGACTTTATTAATTTGACTTTATATATTTTGAAACAAACAAAAAAAAATAACATTTTCAGCTACAACAACTTCACTAAACTCGTATTTTTCAATTTTTGCACACTGGCTCACTTACAAGTCACGAGTCGCCACTGCACTCGCCGAGAGTGTAGAGCAGGTTTACCTTTGTAAACGGTACTATTACCCAAGCAAAAAGTCTTAACACTTAAAATAATTGTCATTATCTTAATAATATGTTTTACGTTAATACTTTGCACTGTGTGGTCTAAAGGCTTCATAAATCGTGCTATAAAAATGTACATTGCATGTTGTGAGAAAGGAGTGCAATACGCAAATTGCCCACAAGTCAAAATAAATGTGAAGGTAAAATTATTTGCCACAATTGTCTCTACGAAGGCATATAGATACACCGCCATAGAATAAATAATAACACATAAGTGCCTTGTGGACGTGTTTTGTTATGAAATTATAGGCCCAATTCGGGCCTGTGATACAAAACTGCGCTTTCGAAATTCAAATGGGATGGAGATCTACGCTATCATGCGAGTGTAAGTGAGACGGAAAACTGGGGGGTGGGGATAAATTGAAAATTTGTTTTCATTCAAATTTGTATGGAAGGCATTTCTTGTGTTGTATTACTTAATTAATGGCGTATTATATTGTTCTTTATTTTATTCAAAATTCAGATAAATCAGTCGAAAACTTCCATTTTTTTTTTAGAAAAGATGCATTTATGTAGAGAGGCAATAATTATACATAAGATGAATCATAAAAACTTACTGTAAAAGCCCCTAATATTCGTAAATTTTAATATTTACCGGTAAATAATATAAACATTGATTTTTTTTTTTCAAGTCGAAAATGTTAATTTCATACAGGTATACATCAATATATTAATACGTGAAGCCAAAACTTTGTACCTCTTTTTACGAAAATTGCGCGGACGGAGGAGTATGAAATTTCGCACACTTATAGTTTATATAGAGGAGGAGTGCAGAATGCTAATATTTTTAAAAAATTATGCGTGAAAATAGATTAAATCAAAAACAAAAACATTACACACACTACCATGTATTTGACACACACACTCGCGTCTTTACTTTATTGTTTATTGTTAAAGTCTATGGTCAAATTGAGAATAGATTAATATTGTTTGTCTTTAATATTATTTGTCTATGGTCTTACTGAATGTCAAACATAAAAAAAACATTACAATTATGGTCGAATTTCGACCATTGGGCGACCACTAGTTTTAATTATTTTGCAGTTAACTCTTAAATTTGAATATAAAGCGTGGTATTTTTTCTTTCTAACACGGCTTAGATCATATTTCTAACCATATTAGTAAGGGAGACACATTTCTATGAGACCTATATGAGTTTTTCCGAAAACTGAACAATTTAGCCTGAGAGGTTAATAGGTATAAGTCTGAAAGAAAGAGTTTACAAACTTATTTCAGTCCTTTTCTAACCTACATACAATAGCCTAGTATTCACGGACGAACATTTCCGATAAATCCGGACAGATCCATCCTCAAGTACAAAAATGCTCATGTAACGTTATGCTCGTCCGCACACATCGTATGTGAAACTAGGCTTATATTATAAGGTCAGATGGACTCATCGTTGCTTTTGAACTGGTCAATCGGCAGAGCCATTAAATGGTGAGATTCTGAAAAAAACTATATTCTATTTTTGGACTTTTACTGCAGGTAATAAATCGATGGCTTAGAACGCCGGCACAGCAACGCCACATTTTGGAAAAGAAAAAAGGTAGAGTGCTAGGTAATGCCAATGAGTAACGACACGTATGTAATAAAATGTTCTGTAAAATACGTGAAAATCTTATATAAAAGCTCGAGTAGATACTTGCGTAATATTTATGTTTAACATCAAATTATAACAGTGTCCAAGTGACGTGTCGCGGACAGTAACGTTCAAGAGACGCCGCGTGAGCAATAATAAGGTTCGCAGTCACGGACAGTCTTTAGGGTTCAAACATCCTCGGCTGATGGCTGATGGCGATGGCGGAGATTGCGGGGAACGTGAGGAACGTCGCCACAAGCAGCCCACTTCGGCCAGATCTTGAAACATCTCCAAAGAACACCGCGCGCCGTTAAACCATAAACATGAACAGTAAACTGCCGATCGACTGGAACGACAAAGATTTAATAAAAATTTATTTAAATATTCGGAAAATGCAAAGATAAGATTCTAGACAACTTTGTGATCAAATCTGAAAAAAAACTGTGATCACAACATGTTTTAATAAATTTTATATTAATATCTTATGTTGATTTGGTTGGCTTCTAGCACAGACTTTATATCTCCATAAAGAAGCAGCAAAAGTTCAAAGATTGCATCTCTTGGATTTAATAAGATTTAATTAAACATTTTTCTACGAGAAATAAATATCGCTTTTTTGTAGTTGTATTACCATCTATTTTCTTTTCGGAATTTCGAAGTGAATGCAGTCATTTTCTACTTTTAAATGTAGCTGTAACTTTGTGGTTATTCAATATAAACAAATGAAACAAAATAATATTACTTTGTTTGAACCACCATTTTTTTTCCTCGGTTCTATTTTTTTGAATTCTCCAAATTGTTAAAAAATACAGAAGATTTCACATTGTTTTGTTCATTACTTACAGCTCTATAAATAGTAGACTTGATGCCCAAAAAAATTGTTTCTAATTTTTTCTTATTTAATAAATTAAAACCAAAATTACTTCTTAATATCCACCACGTAAAATTACTTCTTAATATCCACCTACTTAATTGTGATCAATATATATATGACCCATTTTATTTTTTCAAATTTGTCCAAAGATTTGTTGAACTATTTGTTGGTTTATGTGTTACCTTCCTCCTACAAACAAGGGTTTCTTCAAGACCCATATTCACTCTTTCCTTTCCTCAAGAAAACCCTCCACACAGCATCTCCAAAGATGGCACAGGTTGACACAAGATGACGCGTTTCCTCCCTCCTACAAACATGGGTTTCTTCAAGACCCATGTTCACTCTTTCTTTTCCCCAAGAAAACCCTCCACACAGCATCTCCAAAGATGGCACAGGTTGACACGAGATGACGCGTTTCCTCCCTCCTACAAACATGGGTTTCTTCAAGACCCATGTTCAATCTTTCTTTTCCTCAAGAAAACCCTCCACACGCATCTCCAAAGGTTGACACAGGCCCAGAGGTTGATTATTTTCCTCAAGGCCTCCCTTGGAGTTAATGTAAAAAAAGATGTATCAATTTCTCAATGGTAATTATTTTTTTCAACTTTTTTCAGGCACGCAGGTAGGTACCTAACATGATAAAAAAATGCTAATAATAAAGTTTAAAAAAAACAACGATTTCACATTTGAAAACGAATCTTTACTGAAACATTAAAACGGTCACCATCTTGAAACGGAAACGGAACGTTAAATAAATTAACAAACAGACGAAATTTAGATGATTTGTACAAGCCCACTGTAGCGAGAAAGAGGGAAGCAAAGGGCATTTGAAGTTCAAATACTTGAATTAGAATATCATCTAAGAGAAATTAGAATATCGACGAATGAAGTAAGAACTTACCCTAGAGAAAATCATGTGGCTTTCTACCCTCTCGCGAGCAGTGCTCCGTTGTTGTGTTTACCATTTTAACGTTTATTTAATTTAATTTAAAAATATATGCGCAATATTTAACTTGTTTTTCTAGCAAAATCTCTGCAAATAACAACGTTAAAAATACACAGCTCTAAGACGCTAACGCTTATCCCCAGCGTATGCGTAAAGGATTTTATTATTTAGTTTGATATCTCGGGGAGATCTGCCGCGTCCCGGGCGGTAATAACAGGCCGGGCCCGCAGCGCGAGGGACCCACCCGCGCCCCGGGCCCGGCACACCGATGCGCGACGAGAGGGACTGGGAAATATATCTACAACTTTGTTTATTGTATTTATGTCATGACATTTTCAATAAATAAAAAAAATATATATATGTTGTGCAGTTTGAGGTTAGCGTGCGAATGAATTACAGAGACTACAGCACAAAAACATCGAGATCGGAATGCTAAAATCTTAATAAAAGTTTCAAAATCACTGATTTGGAAAAAAAACCTTTTGATTCACCTTAATCTATATAAAGACGACTAATTGCACTAAGGCGATGGAAAATTTGCATTAAAAATTTCAATTACTTATAATGAAAATTTGCTTTCGTTGCTTGAGATATCGGCCATTTACAATGAATTCTATCATTTTGTTTTGTTGGTATTCCAGATACTATAAGCATAACGAAAGCCTAGAAGGAACGTTTAATCTACCATTTAATTAATCTATGCGTATTATGTAAACACTAATTTGATGGAATTCTGAAAATAAAAACTATTACCGCGAAATTTTCGTGATGTGTTTACAGACAAAACGTTGTACGTTCCGTTTCCATTTTAAGATGGTGGCCGTTTAATGATTCAGTTAATATTGTGTGAAATCGTGGTGTTTTATTGGACTTTCAAACTCGCATTTTAAAAATATTATGGTGCCTGGATAATGAGGTTTCTTTGGAAAACATGTGTAATTCCTTGAAGGTATTTAAGTACCTATTTACATATCTTATGATTTCAGAAGAAATTTTGGTTTTGATTTATTAAATAAGAGAAATAATTTTTTGGACGCGCGGTCTGCTGCTTGGAAATGGCGACCAAAATACAGAAGCCCATCGGTCTTCCTTGTTTACAAATCCACAAAACATCCCGCTTTAACAAATATAATATTTTGTTTTCTAATATTCCAAAGCCAGCCCTGCAAGTGGGCGCTCAATACGCCACGAGGGACAAAACATTATCATTTCATTTCAATAAATTATTGCGCTAAATTATAGGGGGGGCAAGAATTTAAGACGGAGAAGATAATCGTGAGTTATATCGGATGGTTTGAAGAAATTGCTCCGGGACATGTGTTCCGGCATGGCATGTACATACTGTACAGTGTTCAGTACATATTACCAACCAACCGAGAACCGACTAATCGGCCAATCAACCAAGTCTTTTTTGTATCGATGTACAATTTTTAAAAGATATCCGCGCTTTTAGAATTCCTCAAGTAACTGGCTTGGACCCCCAAACAATCAAATTAAACTGCCACATATATTGAATCTAGACTCGCCATTGTCTCACAAACTCAAGATAGAATATGGCAAGTAAGAAACCGTCTTAGGACATGTCGTTTCAGAAAATTAGAACAATTCCTCAAATTTCAAAGTCAATTTCAAGTTTTGTGAAAGTTCTATTCAAGTTCTGTTAATATTTCAGTTTCGTGGAGAAACTAGCCTACACTGATATAACTACACTTAACTTAACTAATTAACTTTGAAATTTGATGAATTGTTCAAATTTTCGCTTTTAGAATTCCTCAAGTAACTGGCTTGGACCCCCAAACAATCAAATTAAACTGCCACATATATTGAATCTAGACTCGCCATTGTCTCACAAACTCAAGATAGAATATGGCAAGTAAGAAACCGTCTTAGGACATGTCGTTTCAGAAAATTAGAACAATTCCTCAAATTTCAAAGTCAATTTCAAGTTTTGTGAAAGTTCTATTCAAGTTCTGTTAATATTTCAGTTTCGTGGAGAAACTAGCCTACACTGATATAACTACACTTAACTTAACTAATTAACTTTGAAATTTGATGAATTGTTCAAATTTTCTGAAACAACCCTTCCTTATTTTTGTTAATTATTTTTGAGGTGCTATGCCGTGTTGCGCTACCTCCTTCTTTAGCCAACGCTTTGGACAGCGTTACAGTGTCCATCATCAGGGCAGATGAGCGTTACAGTGTCCATCATGATGATGGACAGTGTCCATCCCTGATAATAACAAAAATACTTTTGGCCGTGAAAACCTAAAATCAACCCGTCATTTTGTTTTCATTAAAATCTTAATTCTAAAGTTATTCATTTATGGCAAAGGTAGGAATGTGTGTGTATAAACGGTGGCCTTTTTTATATTTGCGCCGAATACTATACTCTACATCACGGGTTTGACTAAGATGCCGAGGTACGTTTTCTCGCTAAATAAAACGACTTATACATATTTGGTGCTTCTTTTGCTATCTAACTCTCTCTAATGGCGTTAAAAAACATCGGGAAACAATCGAAATAAAAGTATTTTTTTATAATAATAAATAATTTGCGTGTATTTACGAATGAAATGTTATTCCTAGGCTTTTACCAGTATTTGCATGTAATGGAAACATTTTCTCGCCACTGACGAGGGTATTTTGGCGCTTTTTTAATGCAACTAGTGGTCGCCCAATGGTCGAAATTCGACCATAATAGTAATGTTTTTTTATTGATTTAATGTATTTTTTATGCATAATTTAAAAAAATATATTAGCATTCTGCACTCCTTCTCTGTATAAACGATAAGTGTGCGAAATTTCATACTCCTCCGTCCGCGCAATTTTCGTAAAAAGGGGTACAAAGTTTTTGCTTCACGTATTAATAAACTGATGATTTATTTACCGGTAGGATACGACCTTACGCGACGCGTGGTAGTTAAATAAATAGTAGTTAAATACTAAATCTAAAAATCTACGAAAATGAACACAATACAATTGCCTTGTCTTTGGCTTACGAATTTGAGATTTTTACCTGCGTCATATCTGTACTAATATTACAAATGCGAAACTGCGTGTGTTTGTTTGTTACGCTTTCACGCATAAACCACTAAACCTTTTTTAAAAAATGAGTGGGGAGAGAGAAGGTGGAGGAGGAGGAGTGAGAAGGCGAGATGGGAAGGTGACACGGGAGAGGAAGGGGAGGCGGAGGGAATGGAAGAATGGGAAAAGACACGCAGGGAGAAACTATTTCATTATTAAATGGCATAGCAACGCATGCCGGGTACCAGCTAGTATTTACAAAACGTTATTGGTCGTAAGTTATTTTTCATACATCCGTTGTGGAACGCTTAGGTCCTTCTTCCACATGAATAGGCAAGTATCCGACATCGATATTGTATAATATGCACGTCGCGAACTTATCACGCACAACCGCACACATTGCTACGTCGTCATCACTTCTCGAAATGTCAAAACTAGCTTTCATAACCTCACTCACAATTACTGTTTTGTCATTTTTTGATGACTGTTTGCTTATCTCTTCACTCACAAACCGAAGGTCGCGGGATCAAAACCCGAAAATAAATTTTATCCGATTAATTTGTATTATTTCACAATTAATTAATTAAAAAATAATATAAAGTGTATTTGCGGTTCCAGGACGGAAGATACTCTCAATATCGCATTGGGGGAAGACCACCATTCAGAATTTATTTATTTATTTCTATATATTACAGTATTTACCTATAGATCAATTTCGAAAACATTTTTACATAATATATTTTGTAATTTTATTATGTTGGGTGTAAGGTTGAATTAAGGTTGAAGGTAATTGAACCGTTACTTAAAATGGCCCGTGTTTGGTGACCAGATCTGAATAGCTAGGTACTTCTCCACCTACCTTTTCCCCATCTCCTTCGCCTCACCACTACCGTCAGTCTCACAAAATATTCCAATTGGGGACGCCACAGTCTCACTGCCCCAGGGGAGCAGCTGGGACTCTTGCAAGGTATTCAAATAAAAAAATAAAAACATTGGCGCAAATGCTATCCGTCAAAATCCACACTTAAATTCAATTTATTTCAATTTTCGGGAAAAATTATTTTGTTATCATCTTTTTGTAACTCAGTAGAATATCTTATGACCATAAAAAATGTACATATAATTAATTCAATAAATGAAAAAATATTTTAATTTAACTATACAATTTCAAAACTAAAAAAAATGTGGACGGCAACGACTTTGCAAGTAGCACTCTCAAATTATAAACAATTCTTTAACATTCACACAGGAGGCAGGCCTTGAGGAAAAATTATTTCATTCAGGGCCTCTGTCATCTTAGCTGTGTAGAGATTTTTTTTAAGGGGTGGGAGTTTTGGGAAGGAACTAGTATTAGGGTTGGGTAAGAATCGGGAGGTCAGTATGTTCAGGAGTAACTGACATGAAACATCCCTCCAACTGCGTTGCAGGGTGATGAGTCGAGAGATTCTGGCTGGCGAGATCAAAAGACCTACCTCAATCAGCCTGACATGCAGCAGGTGGGCAGACGCATCGGCCGCCAAAACCTGGACAAACCCCACCTCATGAACCAAGGCACCCCTACTAAGTCACCAAATGTAGCGAACTACTTGGGGTGACCTATGGCAGAGGTGTTGGTTATTCAATAAATGGTTCCCGGTCGGCGGGACCCAGTGGAGAGTTTTTTTTAAGGAAAGGAAGGAGAGAAACTTCTGAGAAGGAAATAGGTATGAGGGTTGGGTGGAAATCTGGAGGTCAGTATGTTCAGGAGTGGCATATGAATCATCCCTCCAACTGCGTTGCAGGGCGATGGGTCGAGAGATTCTGGCTGGAGAGATCAAAAGACCTACTTCAACCAACCACGCAGCAGGTGGGCAGACGCATTAGCCGCCAAGACCTGGACAAACCTCACCCCATGAACCAGAGCACCCCTACTAAGTCACCAAACGTAGCGAACCACTTGGGGTGACTCATGGCAAAGATGTTGGTTATTCAATAAATGGTTCCCGAGCTGCGGGACCCATGCGCGCCCCCCAATACACGCTTTTCAAAATATTCGAACAAATTACATTTAAATGGGTAAAATAATGTTTTTAGTAAAAGGGTAGCAATATTTTTACAAAAGTCAAAGGATTGCATCAAGTGAATCGATCCTGCCGATGAGTTTACGCTGGCTACTAAATCACGGACTTACGATAAATCAGGTAATAATTTTATAATGGTTATTAATACTTATACCGATTTTCTATATAAATCCTGCATCACACATAATTAATGTTTTATACATAAATTTACCTGTTTTAAATTGGTTGATTCCCTAAAGCTACGTTTAATACAGCACCTTGTAAGTGGATAAAATTCCTATCAGATAATCCAGGGGCGTAGCGAGGGGGGCCGACCGAGGTCCGTTCTGAGTTGCCCCACATACCCACCATAAATTACACAATACACCCCTGGGCAATAAGTACTGGCCAGTGGTGTACTTTACATAATACCATTTCCACGCAAGGTATAAAATGCAGGTGCGCTGATTATTTCGGTCTCGCCTGCATACAATTATTGGCAATAAATGTAATATTAAAACAAATTATAAAGTAAATGATCACGGCATTGTATATTTTATGTAATTGCAAATTAATGCAATAATTATGTCCTTGGGGTGCAATAAAATTTTATTACAGCGTGACTTCATAAATGTCTTGAGGCACGTGCTGAATTTAAAATTGTGAATTTATAAGGATTCCAGGTGATTATTCTGCAAAAAGTTGTTCCTTTAAAGTGATACACTAAGGACGGGTTGTTTCAAAAAATCTGATGGATTCATCAAATATTTGAAGTTAATTTTCACGTTTTGTGTATTAAGCAACTGTCCTATAACTATATAATAACAGAACTTGAAAAGAACTTACACAGAACGTGAAAATCAACTTCAAATATTTGATGAATCCGTCAAATTTTTTGAAACAACCTATCCTAAGTAATTCAAAATCTTGTGTTTTTGGTTTGAAAATTAGATAGTTTAGAAATATTTTAGATAATTAAATACTGCGAATAGAACAAATGCCTTTTAAACAATAAAGTATTTTTTTGATTAGTCTTTTTATATGCTCAGAAAAAAATAAAGTATCAGGCCTATAAAAACTGTATGGCTGCGCGGAATGGTATAACTTACCTGGATAAACCATGCTATAAGGGTCGCGGGAATGTATGAATAATTACACTTGGCGATAGTGATTGCATTTATTTATAACTTTAACATATTATGCACAAATTAAATCATCAACCGCGACAATTATCAGAGTAATTTAGATTTGACAAATGACATGTGTTATCAACTCTGCTACAGAAACCGCAATGGTGGAGCTTGTGACTTTTCAAACTTTTTCAAGACTCCGGTGTGGCCAGTGTATGTAAAACAATGATACCATTACAAAAATAGTTAACTCACTATATACCGTGTCGCTACAACTGCTTTAAAGTTTAAAATATCCTACTTGCTCTTTTCGGTTATGGTTTTATTGTATAATGTGGAAAACTAAGTTCTTTAAAGCATGTTCGTAGAGCATTTAAATATTTATGCCTGAACTTCGCAAAATAAAATATAACACCTTTTTGGCGATCTTTTACCGTTGTATAAATGAAAACAGGCGGTTGGTAATTTAAACTGGAATTTAAACCTTATCGCTATCTACATAACGAGTGTTATCGTTAGCGGCATCTTCCCGAATTTGAGAAAATTGTCAAAACGTTAAGATCTACGTTAAGTTATATTTATAATCCGCTGGCTTTAGAAGGCGTTAAGAACGAACATTTAAAAAACGTTATTAGACAGATATAAAATAATTAAATCATAGCCGCGAAGATGTTTTTATGGAATGCAGAACAATTGTGATATTATCTAAGATTTGATTTAGGCAATTGTACTGGATTACGCCCTTCCGATTTTCGTGTCCATTTTTTTAAATTTATTAGATTTATTAATTTATTATTCACTAACACCCTTTGTTTTACATATGGATTGTAAAAATTATACACTATTTATTGTATACAACTAAAGAGCTTCAGTAGCAACATCTTGTTTAGTGACAAATTGAAGATGTCCACTGAATTGTTATTATTATTTCCCTCCATTAGTATTCTGGACAAAGGGGAACGAATACGGTAGTTAGACCCAGAATTTCTGCAATGAAATAAATACCGCCTTCTGGTATTAGGTACGTAGTGGAATCCGAAAGCCTATCAATGCAAGCAATTCTGGGCTATCAACAACATCATTAATATTTTATATAGAAATACAAAGTCAGTAAAAATCCTCCTGTCTGACAATTTAAGCATATTCATTTAATTTAAAAGATTGCTGTTGTTTATCATAATTGCTGGGATACCCATTTTAAAATTTTGAAAATGTAAGAATTTATTTTTTATTCTTTCAAAAGCTTGTACATGAATATTGAAATGTGGGTTGACTTCCAAGTGGCAAAATTTAATAGTTAAATACACTTAATATTGTTAAAATTTCTAGTCAGCATAGTTATAAATCCTAACATTTATGAGGCCCTTATAAGAGATTTCCATTATTTAGTTAACAAATGAAAGATTTGATTGAAAAGTGATGTCTAAATCTTTAATTTGTGTTTATGCCTCAAGAGCTTTTTTGTTTCACATCTTATCAAAATGGTGACCGTGGTATGTAGGAACTATAAATTTGAAGTTGTTTTATGATTTATGCAGATAAACGAACATAAAGCCGTTACGGCAGATAGCCTGTGGACATTACGGAATAAAAAGCTCGTGGAACTGCCTTCACCTAAAACAAAAATTAGATTTAGCTACAAGCGGCATTCGGGCGAACGCTGCTAAATTTTAATTAGTTAAATAGTTTACAACTTTGCTGACTCTAATATCGCCCCCGGGGCGGAGCATTCCCGAATGAATTTAATATTTAATGGACACCCTCCTTCATTATGTTTGAACCGTGTTTTAATCATAACTTTTACCATGTGACGGGCCCCGGGCTATGAAATTACATTTACCTCTAAAGGACTAAACGATTGTCGTATTACGGACGTTGCACCGGGATGTGCTGGATTGTGTAACCGAAGGACGCAGAAACTATTTCCACAAAGGTATAGAGCTGATAACTACGTTGTTCTTCAATCCCTTTGAGTGGGATCACCAACAGCTGGGAGCTGATAACTGTGATGTTCTTCAATCCCTTTGAGTGCGATCACTAACTAGGAGCTGATAAATGTGATGTTCTTTAATCCCTTTGGATGCGACCACTAACAGCTGGGAGCTGATAACTGTGATGTTCTTCAATCCCTTTGAGCGCGATCACTAACTAGGAGCTGATAAATGTGATGTTCTTTAATCCCTTTGGATGCGACCACTAACAGCTGGGAGCTGATAACTGTGATGTTCTTCAATCCCTTTGAGCGCGATCACTAACTAGGTGCTGATAAATGTGATGTTCTTTAATCCCTTTGAGTGAGACCACTAACAGCTGTGAGCTGATAACTGTGATGTTCTTCCATCACTTTTTATTTTTTTAAATTTTTATAACATTGTTACAGAAATAAACATAATACTATGGCAAAAGCAAAACAGTGATATTCACATTTTCAAGGACTTCTACCCCAATTAAGAGAGCTAGGCTATTGTTGTTCTATAATCCCTTTGAGTGTGATCACTAACAGCTGGGAGCTGATAACTGTGATGTTCTTCAATCCCTTTGAGTGTGATCACTAACAGCTGGGAGCTGATAACTGTGATGTTCTTCAATCCCTTTGGGTGTGATCACTAACAGCTGGGAGCTGATAACTGTGATGTTCTTCAATCCCTTTATGTGGGATCACTAACTAGGAGCTGATAACTGTGATGTTCTTCAATCCCTTTTTATGTGATCACTAACAGCTAGGAGCTAATAACTGTGATATTCTATAATCCCTTTGAGTGTGATTACTAACAGCTGGGAGCTGATAAATGTGATGTTCTTCAATCCCTTTGGGTGGGATCACTAACTAGGAGCTGATAACTGTGATGTTTTTCAATCCCTTTGAGTGTGATCACTAACAGCTGGGACCTGATAACTGTGATGTTCTTCAATCCCTTTATGTGGGATCACTAACTAGGAGCTGATAATTGTGATGTTCTTCAATCCCTTTGAGTGTGATCACTAACAGCTGGGAGCTAATAACTGCGATGTTCTATAATCCCTTTGAGTGTGATCACTAACAGCTGGGAGCTAATAACTGTGATGTTCTATAATTCCTTTGAGTGTGATCACTAACAGCTGGGAGCTGATAACTGTGATGTTCTTCCATCCCTTTTTTATTTTTTTAATTGTTATAACATTGTTACAGAAATAAACATAATACTATGGCAAAAGCAAAACAGTGATATTCACATTTTCAAGGACTTCTACCCCAATTAAGAGAGCTAGGCTATTGAGATTGATGTATGAGTTATTTCATTATTATGTAATAGAGTGTACAATAAATATAATCTAAATACTAGGATGTTGTAAGTTAAAAATTATAATACAGCATAAAATTAAGTTTAAACAGCATTTTGATTGGTGATGTTGCGGTTGTTAATTTTTTAATATAATAATTTGACCTTTTTCTTGAAAGATGCCAAATCTGTTATTTTTTTACTTCTTTAGGAAGACTAATAAAATATTTAAGGCCTTTGTTAATATAATTATTGTACATTTGTTGTGTTGAAAATAGAGGAATTGGGATATTATTTTTTTTATTATATTTTCTTTGAATATTTGTAATATTGAGTCTTTTTTAAAGAGGTCTTCAATTTTTGGTACGTCGAAAATTTTTAACAATGTTGGTTGTATTTTCAAAATTACTTTAAAATTTAGTTTTGTACCACCTTTATAGGACTTACAATTTTTTTCATATGTACCTCCCCATCCAATGATTCCATACTGAATTAATGATTGAACTAGTTTTTTTAGTGTGATTACTTGATGAAATGTTTGGGAGTTTTCAATAAAGCTCATGATTCGTCTTGTTTATTTACGTTATCGTGATTACAATGAATATCTACTTGGCCACAAGCGACCACTCATATCGATAATAGAAATGGTTCTGAATATTCAGCTGAACTCGATGTCGGAACCACACTGCACTTCACTAGAACAAGGTATATGAAAGATTTTATTTTTTAATTTTATACAGGCCCATTTGGCTCTTACAACATTAGAAACACAAAAAGAATTCCATAAAAGTTTATTATGCAACAATTCTTAAGAGGAAACCGGGCGACGTTTTGATCATACAAACGTATTCCTTAATTTCGTCAGTGAATTTGAATTTTAACACTACCGAAAATATTTATTTATTGACGCCTTATTGGGCTTTTACATATCGAATACAAATTTCATTTTACAACAGTATACATAATATTACAAAATATATAAATAAAGCATAAACTCAATATAATAAATAAGAATAACATATCTAATGCTAAATTCACACGGATGATGACTTTAGATAACTAGTAGGTACAATTCACATACCTACAAGCAACAAAAACATTGAAAAAAATCAAAACACATTAATTTTTATTTAATTAGTCGTTGAATTTACTTAATTACATATTGAATTTAATATAGATATGCATTACTAGCTTGTTGGAACGTTGTGCTTTTTTTGACAATTACTTCTTATAGGAGTTAGGACCTTCCAAAAATCGTTAAAATTGCCTGGCTAGAACTCCATCAACAAACTAAAAAATGTATTTTTTAAAGCAAAACTTAGAGATATAGAGTATTTTCTTCTATTGGTTAGTAAAAAAATCTTTAAAATCGATCCAGTTTTGGAGAAGAAAAATAGCAAATGCAAATCTCGATTTTAATGAATTTAACTTTTTAAATGAAGAAATGTTAAGTATTAAATATATATATATATATATATATATATATATAGAGCGAGGTACACTTATTCTCATGTAAGCAAGAATTGCACAAAAAATAAGTGCAATTCTTAATGATGTTAAATAATAATAAAATATCATTAACTTTTCTTCGCCTTGACAATGTAAGTAATTTAAAATATCATTAATTTTTCTTCGCCTTGACAATGTAGGTAATTTAAAATATCATTAACTTTTCTTCGCCTTGACAGTGTAGGTAATTTAAAATATCATTAACTTTTCTTCGCCTTGACAATGTAGGTAATTTAAAATATCATTAACTTTTCTTCGCCTTGACAATGTAGGTAATTTAAAATATCATTAACTTTTCTTCGCCTTGACAATGTAAGTAATTTAAAATATCATTAACTTTTCTTCGCCTTGACAATGTAAGTAATTTAAAATATCATTAACTTTTCTTCGCCTTGACAATGTAAGTAATTTAAAATAGCATTAACTTTTCTTCGCCTTGACAGTGTAGGTAATTTAAAATATCATTAACTTTTCTTCGCCTTGACAATGTAGGTAATTTAAAATATCATTAACTTTTCTTCGCCTTGACAATGTAGGTAATTTAAGAAATTGCACAAAATCTGCATAACATAGTGATCTGCTGATGATTTTAACCTTTTAATAGAATCCATTATTTAGTAAAAAAAAATAGTGTCACAAATGTATATAAAAGATTACCTCTGGTCTTCGACCAAGGGAATACTAGGTCAATCTAGCCCAATCATAAAGGCACAGAAAACTATTATAAAATTAATCCTTAGGCTACCTCTTATTACAGACTCAAACGTAATCTTTAATGTTATGAATGTGTTTGATGTTCAGCAAATATATGCAAAAACAATTCTCACCCATCTATACACAAATATTCATAAATACTATGAAAAAAGATTAAATACTCGACTTAATACTAGAAACAATAACAAAGACTTACTTCAAATTCCCAAAATGCATACTACTTTTGGGCAACGAAATTTCAAATACCTCGCAACAAAACTTTATAACATTCTTTCAGATTCAATAAAAAAATGTGACTCACAAAAAAAATTCAAAGTTAACATAAAAATTTGGATTAAAAGTAATGATATGGCCTTTACTGGTGCACTCACCCAATTCCGAAACCAATAAAAGGTACCAACGTATTGATTGTTATTATTTCAAAGCATTGTTGATGTTAACAATATGCCAAGTGTAGGTATGATCATAGGTATTTTAAATTGATTTAAAAATAACTGCCTCAACACAGGCTAGCCTAGTGAGGCAGGTTATGAGAAACCTCAACTTATAACTAGAAATTTCTATTCTTAAATATGCTTTTAAACTAATGTTATTATGTTTATCAATTTTATATGTGTATATTATTTTATGATCGTTAACTATTTGAACGAAATATTGTAAACTACACTAAACTTGTAAACAAAGATATTGAAATACTACAAAATACACTAAACATGTACTTTCTTAGTTATAAATATTGTCAATTTCATAAGAAAAAAAAAAAAATGCCCCTGGTGGTAATTTTGTTTTAAGATATTTCCTATACTCTTTATATTTTATAGTTGCGGGAGGCGGGAATGCATACCGCCGCCCCGGGAACCTTTATTGGATAACTAACACCTCTGCCATAGGATGACATAGGCCCTGAGGGAAATTATTTTACTCAGGGCCCGCTGTGTGGAGCTCATGTAAAAAAAAGATGCATTGAAGTTTGCATCGATCAATTGGCGCTGTGAAGCCTTTAGAAAATGGGAGACTTCAAGTGCATCGGCAGATACGAGCCCGGGCCTAAGAGGATTAAAGATATTAGAAGTTGATTCATCTCATTTAGACACCAAGTGGGTCGCAGAAACCTGAGAAATTATATGAAGCCTCGTCGCTGTGACATTATTTAGCAGATGAGCAATTGCTGAAAGACTCGATTAATCTATCTATCCGAATGGCGACGTTGCCGACCAGCAATAGAGATTCAAAATAAGAGCCTACTATGAATCTAGTGCTGGACTAAACGAATTTAATTGCCGGCAATCCGGGCGTTTATTGAGATTAAAATATCGTAAATAAACAAGTAAGTTACCCGCCTCACTAGACGATGTTTATGTTGAGACAGGGAATAATACAAATAATTTAAATGTTATAAAAAGTGTAAAAGGAGTACTTAAAAATAACTCAAATGACATGAAAATTAACTCAAAGGACATGAAAATTAACTCAAAGGACATGAAAATAAAATTTGCTTAAATCAAGATCAAAAAGAGTCTAAAGTATTTAAATGATAAATATGTTTAAATATACATTTGTATACTTACACATGTACATATACAAACATGTATATGTATGTATATACATATATATGTTACGACATAACAAACATGTATATGTATGTATATACATATACATGTTTGTATTATTATACACATACAAATACATATAAACATAAGAATATATAATTAATTATTGGAAATTGATAAAAGGTTAGAGAAGCATAAAAAATCATGGTATCTATATAATGGTTCCATGCCAACTGAGAATTAAGTCAACTCAACACCTCCTTGTTAAGTCATTAAAAGATTTGAAAAAAATATTTTTAAATTAGCCGATAACCCTAACCTAACGTAACCTATTTAACCAATTTTTTATATATTTTTTTTATCACTCTAAATGACTTATCTGAGGTGGTTCTGAGTTGGTTTCATTACGAGTTGTCCGGTTACCGTATATAATGTTCGTAAAACCAAACATTTTGTAAAGAGCTTTAAAACTATATCATATGCATATAGTAATGCTGGATTCTAAATCTAAAACTTTTAAGCTGTTTGGTTAATATATTAAAATAAACACATCAAATAATAATAAAGAAGTAAACATACACAGTATGAAAGAGAAAGAATAAAGCTCCATAAATGAAGATAAAACATGTATGTAAATGTGATCTAGGAATGTGGTCAAAGATTATGATGATCAGCCAATACAACAAGAACGCACACAAAATTATAAACATAAATACAGTTTTAAAATAATAACAATTTTTATTCGGGAAAACATAAATTACTACAAAAAAAAAATCATTTTTAATTTCTATAGTTCCGCGGCGTTTAGTGTTGCCATTTGAACAACAGTGGCGCCCTCCTATGTTTTCTACTCTTATTTGACAAACTGTAACTATGATTTACTTAGCCGATGATTAACTCAATGGTAAAATTATTGTATAAGTAGTGGTACTGGGACAAATCTCGGAAATATATATTAAAAAAAACGCTGTTACTAAGGTTATAAAAATTGGGTAAATCTGAATTCACGAAAATAAAGTTAATGATTCAGTAAACATCACTTTAACGTCAATTTTATTTTTCGTATTATTCGATAATTTTTTTATTATTATTGCATATTTGACACAATAATAACATATTATAATTTTACAATTCCTTCAAATTATTTATCCGTGTATCGTTATTTTCCTTTCGGGGAAATTCCACGTGCTCCGGATCATTGTGAGAATTTACATTTTTAACAAATCACTTGAAAACTACGAACTGATCTACCGCGGAATACGTAAAATCGATGAAATTCTCGTTCCTTCCTGCCTATCCAAGTAAACAACTTTTTCCAACCACAAAAATCGTTGTAACAAAAAAAAATCACAAAGCGTAGAATTTATATATAAAATCAAAAAATTTTTGAAAATTTCAACGACATGAATTTCTTTGTAGGCTTTTATCTTGTAAAAAATATTATTTTATCCTCAAAAAATTAAGCCTCCTTCATCAAGGACTTAAGTACGTAGGCACGTTGATAAAAACGAAAATCCGTCTATTCAAGCGTCTTACACTTCATCTTCGCAAATTAAAAAAGCCTCATTTCGGACAGGTCAAACGGAAGTGAAGCTGCAGCAATACCTTTGCTACTAATTACTTTAGCGGATTAATTCGGCCCTTAGCGGTGAGGCTTCCGTGGGGTTGTGAGGGGGGAGGGTGAAGGGTTGGGGTCGGGGTGGGAAGGAAACCGTACACCACGAGCTACCCCACAAGCCACGGGATGCACAGGCCAAAGTCTCCTAATTAACCGATAGAAATGCCTCCTTTTTCTAAGGGAAGACCAAACAGTGTCCTCATTAGCTGATTTAATGATGCCGTATTGTTTAAAACTGAAATCTCTTTAAAGAAAGATAAAATATGGTGTGCGATGCCTAATTTAAAAAGCATATTGTTGCATGTTATTCATAGTTATCTAGGCTTATTAGAATTTCTTTTCTGCTTCTAGAAGAAAACTTTTTTATTGAAGAGAAAACTTTGGAGTACTGAATTTTACACAGGTTTTTCCGTCGTGAATTTTTAGGCCAACTTAGATAACAACGTCATTTTCATCATTTCTACAGAGCATTAATAAGCCAGTGCAATTAGCGATCCGCGATCAGAATTATTCCGGTAGTCCCAATTTAATATGTTTTATACACTCATCTCCTGGTGAAAAATCTTTTTTTTCATCAGGAGAAAATCTACTAAGCTTGTAAAGCTACTTTAGCCGAAATTTTCATTGGAAACGAGATATTTCAGAAAAACAAGATTTTGGTGCGATTTCGGCTGGTTTTTTCAAAATGGCGGCAAAAGCTCAAGTGCGCCAAGGTCGAAAACTCAGATTTTTCATCGGGAGACGAGTGTATAAAACATATAAAATAATTGGGCTTACCGGAATAATTCCGATCGCGACCCCCTTTTTGCGCTAATTGCACTGGCCTATAAAGGGTTCAGTTTACTGGAAAAACTAAATGCTTTTTGAAATTGTTATAAAATTTAATAAACTTTGCGCGAAGTTAGGTAGAAAAATTTACAAATATAAATGACTTCATTATAATATGATTTCCAAAAATTATATGTGAAAAGCATTCACGTATTGTATTTTTTTTCTGTATTACTTTAACATACATTAATAGCTAGGTAGCTACTACCTACATCCATAAAGAAGTTATATGAGCTCCATTATTAACTTTGCAGGCAGTAGTACCTACTACCTACATATCGATTTTCCGAAAAATCGATATTTGAGTTGAGTTGCAGTTATAATATATAAAAGTCTACCCTCTATTTATCTGGTATAATACTCAGATTACTTATAAACACCACCAAATCAATTATATAATGCAGAAAAAATTGAAGTGAATTTAACTAAATGTTGATGTTTTCTGGGTCACTAGTAGAATATTTCAAAGTGTCAAACTGATGTTCTGGACCGTTGTACCTCCCGGTATTATTTTAAAGTAAATTTAATTTGTAAAACACAGAACGTTTTTAATTTGTTAAACACTCAACGTGTAAATAATATTCGATTTGTGGTGAGCATTCGAATATTGTTCTCCTCGGTTCCATGTCAACCGGGTTTATGGGGTGGGTTTGTCTACGTCTTGGAGGCGGATGACCAGGACATACTGAACCCCAGATTCCTACCCACCCTTTAAAACCTTTTCCTTCCCAGAACTTTCCTCCCCTTCCTTTCCATACAAAACCCTCCACACAGCATTCCCAAAGATGACATAGGCCCTGAGGGAATTTTTTTCCTCAGGGCCTCCTGCGTGGAGCTCATGTAAAAAAAAAAAAACTGAGAATAAAGTCAACTCAACACCTCCTTGAAAAGTCATCAAATCTATGAAAAAAAACATTTAAATTAGCCGATAACTCTAACCTAACGTAACCTATTTAACCAATTTTTTATACCTTTTTTCACTCTAAATGACTTATCTAAGATGGTTCTGAGTTGGCTTCATTCCGAGTTGTCCGGTCACCGTTTCCTCAATATCTCAAAACTTTGTATTTGGAGATGTCTGACTAATCAACTGGACGACATATTTGTTGTAAATGGGATAAATTTCTTTTCTTAGTCTTTAACGGTGTCGTGATTTTCATACAATAGTAATGTTAGAAAGTAACAATACAAAAAAACAATCATTTTGTCCTATTCATGTGAATTTAATGCAATGGATAATAGCGATATAACAGCTGGAATTCCCTTATTTCTGAATAATAACGTTAAATACACAGATAAGATCGCTTTTTGAGCCGAACAACAATGAAATTACGTAATAATCAACACTTTATTCTCGTAATAAAAAGCCACCCTTTCCTTACTGATTGCCCCATTAAACCGCATACTGTGATGTATACTTACAATAGTTAGTGTGAAAACTGAAAACTACCTTAAGTACCATACCGCTGATAGGTCCGTTATTTTCTTTTTCACTTTCCCATAAACGACGCATGCTGCAGAAAGAGGGGTCGTAATGGAGCTCTCAGTGGTAAGACACTTTATACACTTGCGCGAATAGTGGTAGATTCCATCTCTGAAGTGGTAAGTATACATGTGTAACAAGAGAAATATTATTGAGTTAAGGCGATGGTATCCTGAATTATGATGACCTATCAACAAACAATTCTGAAGAGAAGACTTATCTGTTTGATCTGTAGATGTTGTCGACATCTGTCCATCAAGAGCAACTTATTAAATAATAGGTCAATCAATGCCTGCTTTGCGTTGTGACACTTCATTAAAAAAACATCAGATTTTGAAATCATAATATATTTCATAAGTGTCAGTATGTGGTAATAATTCTTTTACAACTCGGAACACTAAGAGAATCAGGAAATTTATATCCAAAACAGTGATCGTCGACATTAACAACAAGAACATCGTTCCGGATCTTCTGATAAGGCGAAGCACAAGCGCCCTTGAGATAATTTTTAACAAAAACGGCGCTCTACAAATTGTCCAATAGGAAAAACTAAACCCTTCCATACACTTTTCCACTAATGATCATCTAGTCAATCCACGCTAGGAAAATGTATTATACAAGTAAAATAAATACAAAACAATACAAGAATAACATGTCAACCTACCAGAGACCAAATGGGAAAATAATTCACCGACTCCAGATATTTTCATATCAGAGGGTTCGGCTCGATAGAACTCCCAACCAGACCAATAAATCCTACTGATCCCTCAACAAAAATATTTTAAAAATCTTTCGTAATCCTACATGTATTTAAAATGACTGATTTTAGATAAAATTATGATTAATGCAAAATCATGTATTTTTGGTTTGAAAATTTAATCGCTTAGAAACAGAAGATTCAGATGCTTTCATTAAATATTACTAATAGAACACTTATTGTCCTTTGAAATAATCGAGAGTTTTTATAAGACCAGAAAAATTAAGTATCAGGCATATAAAGATTGCTTTAAAGTTCAAAATCTCCTAGCTGCGAATCCCTTTTCAGTTTGGTTTTATCGTATAACGTGGCAAATTAAGTTGTTTAGAAAATGATCGAAAAATATTTCAAAATTTGTGACTGAACTTCGCAAAATAAAATAAAACACCTCTTTTTTGCATTGGTTTTTTCTTGGATAAATAAAAGCAGGCGGCTGGTGTTTAGTGGAAAATTAAACCTTAATGCCATCTACATAAGACGGCCGGCGTGGTT
Organism: Glyphotaelius pellucidus; assembly: GCA_936435175.1. Lineage (NCBI taxonomy): Eukaryota > Metazoa > Arthropoda > Insecta > Trichoptera > Limnephilidae > Glyphotaelius > Glyphotaelius pellucidus. The sequence continues at coordinate 2,223,597 of OW386541.1, forward strand.
GAGCGGTAAGGCTCTTGACTTAAAATCCGAAGGTCGCAGGATAGAATCCCGGCGTGGTAAATAAATTTTATTTGAATAAATTGTATTATTTCATAATTAATTAATTAAAAAAAAAAAATATATATATATATATAAATATATATATATATATATATTTGCGGCACGTTCCAGAGTGAAAGATACTCTCAGTATCGCCCTGGTTTAAGACCACCATTCAGAATTGAAAAGTTGCTTGAAATGGCTTTAGCCGTTTTTGGTGACCAGATATGAATAGCCAGATACTTGCTCACCTTCCTCTTCCCATCTCATTCCCTTCCCTACTACCTTCAGCCTCACAACATACCCCAATTGGGAATGCCATAGTATCACTGGCTCCAGATGGGAGTAGTTGGGGCTCTTGTGCTGTATAAATATTAAACAAAAAACATAGGGAGTGTTATTATTAACGGCCCGATTCCAGTTACACGATCTTAAATGCAAGCACTGACAAATGGGAGCACTGATAAAAAAAAAGTTCTTGCACGACGCGGAACGTTTCAACCCACTTATAGACTTTTTAGGGCAAGGCATGCTAAACGTAACGTACGGCACGTTTTTCTAATATGATGGGTATAACTAATAATGGAGGGTAGGGGAATAAAGTATAGGTACAGCGTGCCCAGGTAGAAACACAACTACACAATGTACGAGTGCACAGCTACTCGCGGTCACTTCATTGCCTCTTTGCACGGAATTCACACATAACTCACGAGAAAATATGAGCGCTGCGCGTTGCACTGGAGTGAAACATTTTTCCATCGAGTGTTTGAAATTTTAAAAATACAACATGATGATATCACTTTTGCTGGGTTTGAAAAATTAACTGACAGTTAAACGTTTGTGATTTTGAAACTTAATATTTAATTATTTATATATCAATATGTTTTTAAACCAATGTAGGGAAAGGATAATAATATTTATTTAAAATATTTATATAATATAATATTAAATAATTTATACAATTCAATATGTTTTTATACCAATGTAGGGAAAGGGTGAGCGGACAATTCAGAATGAAACCAACTCAGAACCACCTCAGAAAAGTCATTAAGAGTGATGAAAAAAAAAATAAAAAATGGTTAAGTAGGTTACGTTGGGTTAGAGTTATTGGCTATTTTAAAATTATTTTTTTCATTGCCTTTTAATGACTTTTCAAAGAGGTGCTGGGTGAGACCCAAACGCGATGCCAACATGGCCACTGACCATATTTTCATCATTAATTCACTTTTGAACGATCAGTGAACATAATCAAGTTTTTTTCTTGTTGATCGACTCTATTAGACATGGAATATAACATTTTTTATACAGATTATTATATTTGTATATTATTTTCTCATCAGTTTCAGAACCAGTACGAAAGAACTTGCATAATTACAGCATTAAACTTTATTAATTATGGTTAAATATACGCCTTTAATAATTTAAATGCCAACTACCAAAATAAACGATTTAAGAAACATTTTAAACGAAATCATCAACAAAATATGTCGACATGTAAATAACTGATCATATTTCATCAAACTGATAAAATCATTTAAACTTTAAAGAGTGAAAGGTCCTTCAAATTAATGAGGTGTTCTCCGTAACGTATTATCACTTTTGACAATCTTCCCGGCTAGCTACAATTTACGAAACCACTCGATGATTTGTCTTGGAATTAGCATATAATCATCTGGGCTATCAAAATGTGGTTCGTTGAAATTTGGGTACGAAATTAGTGGCTTTAAAATATTATGCGTGGGTCGAAGGCTGATAAAAACAACACGGCCACTTTTCGCCTCTCATTAAATTCAAATTATATGCTCTGGACATTTTACAAGAGTGTGAAACTGTAGTTTACCGAAAAATATTTTAATATTATGTAAGTAGGGACCCATTGACCCCCTAAATTCAAGTGAATGATATTTTAGTACGAATTGACACGCTAATCTACATCTGTTCCTTCTAAATTTCATTGGGTCTTTGTGGGGTAGGCGCTAAGGCTGTTGGTTCAATGTTGAAAAGGAAGTAAGGTAAATACTACCCTCTTTTCCCTGGTGTGTTACAAACATCGCTATCTTGTATTCTATTTTTATCTGAATTAAACAAACTAATAAGTTTGTTTAATTCAGTTCATCTAATTTAATTAATAATTATTATTAGTTATTACATATATTTTAACACATAAACTTTTTGTCATACTTTAAATATAGGTACCTAAAAAAGGGCTGTAATCAGGTAGTTAACCTGCAGAATGTACAAAAGCAAATAAATACTTAAAAAATAAAAGTAAAAATACGGTACACAAAATTATAATTTCCCGAAATTTTTTAAAATCTTTAACTTACAAAATATTTTTCCCGCAAAACAATAAAAAAACCAATGATACTGCTTAATTTTGTTTTTTTTTTTACATGAGCTCCACACTGGAGGCCCTGAGGAAAATAATTTCCCTCAGGACCTATGTCATCTTTGGGGATGTTTTGTGGGGGGTATTTTTAGGAAAGGAAGGAGAGGAGAGTTTTCTGGGAAAGAAAAGGGTGGGTAGGAATCTGGAGTTCAGTATGTCCTGGTCATCTGCCTCCAAGGCCTAGACAAACCTTACCCCGTGCACCCGGGCACCTCTGCTAAATCACCAAACGTAGCGAACCACTTGGGGTGACCTATGGCAGAGGTGTTGGTTCCCGGGGCGGCGGTACTCATTCCCGCTCCCAAAATACTTAAAATAATATTGTTTTGTCTTTTATTATATCAGAAATAAAATAACTTCAAATCAAAGCTACGTCGCGTCGCGTTGGCGGCATTTAAAAAAACTTGATGTTGCTACAATAAGCACCCATGCAGGATGCAAGTACACAAAGCATATTGATATATTAAAACAGATGATTTTATAGGGTACTTATACAAGAGACTGCTCCACTGGACAAAACGCTTTGCTAGCGTAGATGGCAGCCTACCACCAAAAAGGCTTCTTTATACTAAGCCTTCATGGCTAAGGAATGTTGAGAGGCCTACAGTGTAGAGGCGAATATAGAATCCGTAGATACAGAGGACAGACGGCCGTAGCAGGCCTCAGCAAGACTATTTATCTATCCATACATAAATAATAGGAATCTTGCAAATATAACTTACATAAGTAGATTTGACAATATTTACTACTTTACTTCTTCTCTTCCTACATTTGTAAGATCACACACACCTTTATGGGATTTACACACACATCCAATTACCTTTCTTTTTGATTGTATTGAAATTCAAATGTATGTAACCGCAAATATTCAGGTAACTATATTTGTATGCATTCATGTACCTTCATGTCTGTCTCGACACAGATTTAGTACATAGATATATCCTAGTGAGACAGGAATCGAAAAGTCGCATGTGAGTAAACTTTATGTAAAAAGACCAATCGACTATATAATATTTTGTAAACATGACTAAATTCTGCCTATGTGACGCATAGAAAGTTTTGTTTTTTAGCGGTGCACAGCCGATTTAATAGTGTCCGTGCCTTGTAGAGATTATCTGAAAGCAATTAAATGTCTTGATTAATAATGAATTTGATAAATGAAAAGCTCCCGCATGTTCGTTCCATTAATTGCCTTTTGTGTGCGGGCTTCGGCGTACGAACCAATCACCCCGATGTAGAATTGAAAAAAGCTTTTTCGCGTGATTGAGTTTTTTCGCATGTGATTGTAAATTTCATGTTTAAATCCCATTTCGTTATCAATTCATGATTGTCTACATTGTACAATCCACATGGAGAGTTGCACTTCACATGCCCACCATTGTAACACAGAGCGAACACTTGTTCGATGATTTGTTTCGGTTCAGGAAGAATATTCAAAGCTTTCAGTGTTTTTTAAGCATTTAACTGGATTGTTCTTCTTATAATGCATTTTCAATGTCCGTGCAAGATCTTTATTGACACTTGAATATGCCCACGCAATGTTCAGCAGTAATATTTGATATCAGTTGGTCATTTTTTCTTTAAAAAAAGCGCATAAGTTAAAAAGGTCAATTTCACTGTCAGTTTTTTGGAAAAATGGTGGGTGAATTATGTATTTTATTCTGATTTGAATTTGCAGCTTACAGCCTTTCCGAGCACTGTTAACTGAGATGCGTGTGTAGGGAAAATTTGCCAATAAGAACTCTTGATTATGCGGTCAAATATATTTACATTATTATATGTTATAAATAAGACACAAAATTAAAATCGTAACAACTAGAGTGATACGGGAGGGAATGTAAAACTGCCGAACTAGGCGAACGCGGGAACCGGAATAAATTTGTAATATCATGTACTGGACCTGAGAACGACTCTCAGGGATACCAGTCGGTAAAATTTAGCTTTAATAATGTTTTAAGGTTGTTCAGCGATAGTTTTATTAAATCGATCGACAAAATTGAAATACCGGCCCAGTGTTAATATTTTTATACTAACTCCATGCAAGAGGCCCAGAGGAAAGGAAAGTAAAGAGAAAATGTACTGTGAAAGAAAAATGTACGAGGGATGCGTAGGGATCTGGGGTTCAGTTTATCCAGGAGTGAGGGATGTATAAATCCATCGCTCCCACTCGCGAGAGAGTTCCGCCATGCCAAGACGTGGACAAACCACACTCTACGAACACGGGCACCCCTGCAAGATCACCAAACGTAACATAACTTGGAGTAGAGGTGTTGCTTATCCTATGTATGGTTCCCGAAAAGAACTCACAAATTGAATTTTACAAAAGAAAATACCACAAGAAATCAGTTTTCTTTCATAAATTATATCAAGGCCAACTACAGTACCAGGCATTGCGCGTGACAAATTTTAAAGTGGTTCATGATCAAGTTAGTGCCATCCAGTAATCCATCGGTTTCTTGTTGTTGATACTCGTTGCTACTGCTAATTTGTGTGTAGTTTACTGCATCAATTTGGGAGAAGAAAATGGGTACCGCCGCCCCGTGAACCTTTATTGGATAACCAACACCTCTGCCACAGGTCACCCCAAGTGGTTCGCTACGTTTGGTGATTTAGCAGGGGTGCCCGGGTTCATGGGGTGAGGTTTTTCTGGATCTTGGAGGCGGATGACCTGGACACACTGAACTTCAGATTCCTACCCACCCCTTGAACCATTTTCCTTCCCAAAACTTTTCTCTCTCTTCTTTCCTAAAAAAAAAACCTCCACACAGCATCCCCAAAGATGACATAGGCCCTGAGGGAAATTATTTTCCTCAGGGCCCTGTGTGGAGCTCATGTAAAAAAAAAGCATATTAAAAAAAAGACTGCTTTTATAGCTTATTAAACATTGAGGTCTATTTAGCGAAAGCACTGACTTACGCTACGCACGCCCAGACCTGTACATCTTCTATCTGCAGTGACGTATCCTGCTAAAAGCACCGATTTGTTAATTAATCAGTTAAAAAATCATGCAAGTGGCTCACTGTCCCGTACAGTGCGTTCACTACGAAGAGTGTGCAATATATATAACCCCCAACGACTCGCAATCACATGTTGGTTTCCGATATGAATTAATAACCATTATTACTACAGTCGTGCTTCCCCCCTTCCCCGGCGCCCGCGCAGAGCTTATTATATTTTAAAAGGCCATTTTAGTGCTCATTAGCTATTCTTCGACGTGATTTTAGATATCGTTCGAGGGCCACTAAATATGGTCAGGGGAAACCGCACTCAACATGAATGTCACGCTATCCATGTAAAAACACTGTTAGAAATTCGTTACTGAAAGCATACACGAATTTAGTTCCATATTTAAAAAAAGCACATTGAAAACATTTAAAAATAATTTCGAATATTTTTATAATATATGAGATATCATCGCCGTATATGTCAAGGGGGTCAAGCCACAAAACCACATATTTGAGAAAAATTTGCCCTCAAAGATTTTTGGTGACAAAAAAGTCACATTTTTTTGTTATGACTTTTTTGTTTTTAAAGATAGAAGGGTGTAACTTTGGACATTGATATTTTTAAATGTTATTTATGCGGCTTATCGTCATAGATTGCTTTAAATTGAATTAAATTATTTGGAAGATCAAAAGATCTATGCTGCTTTTACTCAATGACTGTTTTCATTTATGTGTGATAGATCTATCGGCAATTTTCAAGATTCTCATATTTAATTGAGTGTTTTATGGGTCAATTCCACTGACCACGGCAACTTTGAAGTAAAACTTCTTCACGCACGCTTGACTTGCTGAATGCGTGACGAGAGCGTTGCGAAAGGTGTCGGGCGAGATATAAGTTAGTGAAAATAGAAATAGTGAGCGTTACGTTTCGTATATTACTGTAGGGGCAAGAGAGAGAGGTGCGAGCACACATTTTCTTTCTCTCTTTCTCTCAAAGCCAGTTACGTTTCGTTTATCTAAGACACAGTGCAGGCCTATTGTATGTATCACACTGTAGGAGCAAGAGAGAGCAGTGCGCGCGCACATTTTCTTTCTTTCTTCCTCTCATAGAAGTTTTACTTCAGTCGTATGGTCCAAAGCACACTAGTATTTATTTTATTTTATTTAACTGTTTAGCAAAAAGGATTAGATTTGTATGATTGTATGGTGTTAACAGCTCTGTGCTACCAGTATTTTTGTTTCATGCATTTTTAATGTTGACATATTAGCTATCGGAGGTCTGCCTTTTCTATACAGTACAAATTTATACTACATATAGTGTGCTATACTTCTAATACTTCTATTGGTCACCGCAAGTGGTTCGCTACGTTTGGTGACTTAGCAGGGGTGCCCGGGTTCAGCAGGTGAGGATTCGCCTACCCTACGCTTGGCAGGTTGGATCGGGAGAAGCCGGTTAAGGGACTTGACCTCTCCAGCTTGTCTCTCTCTCTCGACCCATTGTCTTGCGCCGCAGCGGGGGGGATGGATTCATACGTCATTCACTCCTGGACACTGACCCCTAGACTACTACCACCCCTCATAACTTTCCTTCCTAAAATTTCTCTCCTTGCTTTCATGGCTTTAGCCGTGTTTGGTGACCAGATCTGAATAACCGTGTACTTCCTCACCCTCCTCTTCCCCATCTCCTTCCCCACCCCACTACCTTCAGCCTCTCAACATATTCCAATTGGGGATGCCACAGTCTCACTGGCTCCAGACGGGAGCAGTTGGGACTCTTGTGCGGTATTACTATAAAAAAATATATAGGTATATTAAAAAGACTGAGCATCCCCAAAGATGACCCAGGCCCTTGCTTTCCTCTGGGCCTCCTGTGTGGGGTTAAAGTAAAAAAAAATCAGAGTTTGCAATTCACACACGGTAGAAGTAAAACCTTCAGAAAAATAAAGTAAACACGAGTGGGGAGACTGCGAAGCATGAAGAGGAAACCGATTATACTAACTCATTCTCTTGCAGACTAATTCTAAATCAGTTGGTGCTTTTCTCTTTTTAATGTCGATATTTTTCGTTTCATCGAGTTTCAAATCAAATGGTGCTAAAGAAGTTTTCACTTAAAAAAAAAAAACTTTATTCGAATCTCAAAACTTGGCGACCTGATTATCAAATTTTTTATCAAAATAACAAATTAATAATAATTGGTCAACGTTGTATAATGCCGTCTAGTAATTAAATCGACATAATTTCGCTTTACGCTTCGTCTTATTTTGCATCGTAGGTTTTCCAAAAACAAAATTATTTTTTGATATTCTTAAAGCTATTTTGTAACCTCAGACCACAAATAATATGGCAGGTATTCCAAGAATATGCATATTCTTTCTATCTGGTTTATTTTAATTTTGGCCAATCAAGTGCCATCTGTTCCATACTGGGTGCAGTACATCTCGGAACCTTGCGTGTCGAAAGTCATTCACTACAAAGTCGGTACCGGGCGATCATTTCCCCTTTCCTTTCTCTCACCCTCCCTACACCCTCCGCCCTCCAACCTCTCCAACCCCGCCCACCCACACGGAGACGGTGGGTGTACGTAGAGGCCTTCAATTATTCATTATAGGTCGCGGGTTGCCACAACTGTACTGAAACACTGAAACGTATCAAATAAAATGATATTCGTCGATTTTGAACAGTAAGCACCCACATAGTATATTTATAGTACCTATCTAATTGCATATTTAGGTGGCATTTTTCATTCTATAACACCTGCAATTTTCCCTACGTAAACACACGTTAGGACTTAATACGTACGTTTTCGTTTGACATGAGTAAAGTGGATTAGGGGAAGACCACCGTTCAAAATTAATAATTATAACATTTAATAATGAAAAACAATTACTTTGTGTAACAACCACTATTTAATTAACAATTAAATAGTGGTTGGTTTAAATAATTAACAATTATATATGTTAAACAAAAAATATAAGAAAAAGTTTTTTAGATCTTTTGTTTATCCACACGTAGTTGACAAGAATAATAATTGGAGAAAAATTGTATTTTTAAATAATAACACTTCAAATTTGATAATTAAAAACATGCCAGATAATATCCAACCAGCTTTTTACGCCAATAACAAATTAAAAAATTATATATTAAATAACAAGGACAAAGGTGTGTTTTTGAACAAATCTGGGGTTTATGAATTAATTTGTAATGATTGTAACTTTTTTATATTGGGAAGACTTCTAGAAATTTTAACATTAGAGTTAAGGAACATCTAAGATGTTTAAATAATAATTATTATTCAGAATTTGCAAACCACATTTTGGAAACAGGTCATTCTTTTGATATTAATAAAGGTTTAAAAATTTTACACACTAACACAACGGGTATACAATTAGATAATTTAGAAATTTTAGAAATTAGAAAAAGTGTTAATAGTAAATTAAATATTATAAATAACCAAACGTTTTTTAAAAGTAGCCATCTTTTAAATTTATTTTCGTATTAATACTTATATTTTGTTATTTAGACTTCTTGTTTTGTTTTAAAAAAAATTAATTATTATGTTAATGTAATTTTTTACAGATTCTAAAATAATTTTTATATTTTATTTTATATAATTGTTTTTTATGATATATTTTAGGTAATTAATCACCTCTCCTTTCTAATATTTTGTCTATGTTCTAATTAGTCTATACTTGTTTGTCTTTTGTTATTTTTTATTAACTTATTATCCTGACGAAGAAAACATAGTTTTCGAAACATGTTGATATTGTTAATTAAATAGTGGTTGTTACACAAAGTAATTGTTTTTCATTATTAAATGATGACGCCACAAAGTAAATTTGCCTATTTTGAAGAAATAATTATAACATTGTTTATTTTTACTATTATTGTACAACAGAATTATTCCATTTGTGACTCTGCAATAATAGTTTTAAGGCATATACTCGTAGAGAACAGTCACTTACATCCAAATGGTTTGCAAGTTCATTAAACAGCACCACTCCCCTCGTCATGCTATGCTTTGCCAAGACGTCTGTTCTGCCGTTACGTTCTACTTTAAATAAATCATGATGTCGCCTTCGGTCTGGTATATATAAATCATAGCATCCCAAGAGAAATGGGCTATCGATGAAATTGTTCAAAATTTTGAAAGATAGAATAGCAAGACTTGCTTTCCGCCTAGTTTCTAGGCTCACAGAATCAGTTTCCTCGAGTAAGTCAATATGATCTATGAATCTTGGTTAGGTTCCATGCTTCCGCATATAAACATATCTGAGGAATTTCTTCTGGATTTGATCCAACATATCAATGTACTTCTGGTGGTACGGTACCCAAACATCGCTCGCGTACTCCAGCTTGCTCCTCAGTATGCCATCGAATAATGCTACGATCATTCAGATAGTGCATCCAGATCTGCTTACATTTTAAAGCAATCTTGTTGGGAGCTTATTTCCATCAGAATTTAAGGTCATCAGCAAATAGTAGATATTTGCTATTCGTAACACAGTTTTGGGTATTAGAAACAACATAGGTCTAAGGTTAGACCCTTGAGGAATTCCAGATTGCGCTGGGATTTTTTTTGAGTTTACCTTTTACCGAAACAAATTGGCTTCTCGATTTTAAATACGATGAGAAAAAGTTCAGTGTTGGTAGATAGAAGCTTGTTTAAACATTTTCCTCAGAAGTCAACACGGTCAAATGCTTTGGCAAAGTCGGTGTAAACTACATCTGTTAGGTGACTTGAGTCTAAACTGTTGGCTACCAATCGTGAAAAATTTAGATGATTTGTGATTGTTAATTTCTTTGGAAGGAAACCGTGTTAATTCTCTCCAATGAAAGCAAGGTATTGTTGAATCATTATTTCGTCGTCTTTACCATGGTTTACATGTTACAACAATCTCCTATCTCCATATAGTGGTGTCTCCAATATATGCATCTCCTTTCTACCTACTTTCCACATACCTTTCCTTTCTGATAATATATATATATATATATATATTTTTTTAAAATTTTCTTTATTCATTTTGTTTATTACAGGATTGTTTTATATGGTATTTCGACTACCAAGCTAGGCAAATGCCCGTATTATGGTAGTCAAGATTCATAAGATATTAAGTATATAATATTAATAATCATCCATATATATGTAGATGAAAGTACAAGCATATAGCATACATATTAAGGAAAATATTCATACTAGTATTATGTACATGATCACATACAGGAAAGGAGTTAAACTAGGTGAATCTTGTATAAATAAGAATAAAATAAAATAACAAATAAGAATAAAAGTAACAAATAATAATATTTTAAGCATAATAGAAATAAAAAATAAGAATAAATCATCTATACAGATGAACAATGATAGTCTTAGACCCCAAAAAACAAAAGCAAGTATTCCTAGGCAGCAAATGAAATGGACGAACAATGTCAAAAAATATGAAGAAAAAAAAAAAAAGCATAAGCGTAATATAAAGTTTTGGTTGAAAATTAATTTAGAGATAAGATTTTTTACTCGAGAAATATGAAAAAATAAGAACAGTTTTTAAGATGTAAGGCATTCTTTATAATATTTCCTTCCCTGAGTAAATAACCAGTTCTGTATATTAATGGCATAAAGATCATCAGTTTTCGATGTCTTAATATCAATACTCAGTAAGTTGAACATTTTAGGCGCGATGTAAGAGAACTGTCGTTGGGCGAAAGCTGTTTTTGTTGGAGGAATTTTGCATTTTTGGTGTGATGAATAGCGGGTGTAAATATTTTGTTGAGTTTTGAGTGTTAAATCTATCATATATGTATATAATATTTGTCATAAATGTATATAATATTTTCATGTTGCATTTTGGCACAATAACTCCAAGGAACAATCAGTCTATTGAAGTAACCAGGGCAATACTTCTGTGGTGTCTTGGCGACTTTAATATTGATTCTTACGGAAACTTGTGCATTGATGAACCCAGTGATTCCTCGGTGCCATAATATCAAATTTCACAAGAACATATAGTGTGCAAATTCTTCAATCGAATTGTAGATGGACTGGGTGGTTAACTCCGAAGAACATGAAATCAAATAAAATAGTTCCTATGTATTTATTTTCTCACCGTATGTTTGTACTGTGTAAAATATTTTTACTACAACGCAATTCATAAACATTAAAACATTATAATAATTAGTTTATCGTAATAATTAGTATTTTAATATTAAGTATTATATTTAGTATATACTATGTAAAACTGAAAAGTATACTGTATTAAATAATTAGAAAAAAATGAGAGATTTCTTACAATCAAACTGATTGATCAGTTTCGTAAGATTTGTAAAATAAAATATTGTAAAATTAAAACTGAATAAACATATTAAAAAAAAGCGAAGATTTTCTTAAACTCAAATTAAGTAATGTTCAGTAACAAAGTTAGTTTTACCTTGACCAGGTGATTTTTTAGTCTCCGCCCTCTCGATTAGTGCAATTTAATAAAAAGAAGATTAAACTCCAATTGCGTTAATCGCCTACGACTTATTATTATTCAGAGTAATGACTACGGTTCCCAATTCTCTTGCACAACTGTTGAGCTGATTTTTTTGTCTCAACACTCCTCAAATGCACAAATACGCCGTTTCCAATACAACTCTCTGACCAAAAGGCGAATCGTTACTAAAAAATTACTTAGGTCGACGGTTCCGACCAAAGATATTCAAATACAAGATATATGCTATGGTGTCCGCCCGATTGTCGGCGAGATTACTTCCGAATGGGAGTAGTTTTAACACGGAAAATTGTTGATTTTTTGAAGGTGCACGAAGGTGATTGGATTGGTTAACAATATCGGCGACACTAGGAAACCCAGTAAAAATTCCGGATAGCACATCTCTTATATATCAACATCTTTGGTTCCGACAGTCTGATCAGACTATCGAAAGTCCTTCCCGCTTGATGAGAAAGCCCGCACGCGTCCGATCCGATAGTCTGATCAGACTGTCGGAACCGACTATCGGATGGAAAAATCGGACGTGTGCGGCCGGCCTAAGAATCGATATAATTAAATCTACTGTTTTTTTGCAACATTCGGCACGAGGTGCAACAAAACCCTGTACAATAATTTAAGTTGATCTCCTGGTTATTTTTATCTGCGCCTAGAAAAAAAGTATTTTTATTAGATAACAAAATTTCAAATTATAATTACAGCAGGTATCTATACTTAACTATCTTTGATAATATATTAAAAATGTTCGTCCATCCGACAACTATTTCAAGTATCTTTTGATCTTTTAACGAGTCAATTTGTTCCTCTTTATCTTTTTATAAGAGCAGCATCTCGGGACATTAATTTCAATAAGGGTTAACCTGCATTTTGATATACGGCCGAACAAATATCTCCGACGTTTATCTGGAATGCATACTTGGAATATTTTCATACGAAACCTGTATGCACTGGCATGCATTGCACAATGCACTTTGATCAAAGAAGTATAAAGGATGCGTTAACTTAATTACTAATATAATAACAATAACCGATACACTTAAAAAAGTATAAATTAAAAATAATATGTGATGTTTTACAATACCAGCTGAGATTACTTGAAATATGTTCGGAAAAACCGTAATAGAGATCGAGGTTCGTTGAGATTACAAGTTGCTTTGTTTGCTTGCTGTAAGGTTTACAATGTATATTTAACTAGGTCAGACGTCCGTCTTATTGGATGCTCTAAGCCCGAGAACTCAAAACTACATATAACTATCTATACTAATGACATCTATTGAAGGATGTTCAAACTACATGCATAATCCTATATACTACATAAGTGATGCATTAGACACGAACGACGATAATCGCCACTCTTCTAGGGTACTACTTAACTAATATCTGGTGAGACACCTCAAAACTATATATAACTATCTATATTAGCGACATATGTTGAATGATGTCGAAACCACATGTATAATCTTATATACCACGTAGTAATAATATTTGATTAATTGGTAAAGCGCCATTTTAGTGTTTATTTTTTATTACAAATTTAAAGAATTGAACTCGGAAAACTCTACCATTTAACATTAGGTTCTATAATTATTACAATAACTACTTCAATAATAATTAAAAATAATTATAAACCATTAGCTGCCAAACGAAAGTTACCTAGTAACGCAAATAAAACAGGTCTCCAAATTTTTAAGATTTTAAAATTGGTTCCATGTCAACTGAGAATAAAGTTAACTCAACACCTCTTTGAAAAATCATTAAAAGCTATGGAAAAAATAATTTTAAAATAACCCCATAACCCTAACCTAACGTTAAATATTTAACCATTTTTTTTTCATCATTCTTAATGACTTTTCTGAGGTGGTTCTGAGTTGGTTTCATTCATTGTAGGTCACCGATTAGTTTAGTAACGCTCGATTCGCCTGTTTTTCTTTGTGGTATTTGTGCAAATTTCGGCTCAACAGTTGATCAATAGGATTGGGAACGTCGGCCGTTATTTACGTGATTGACCCTTACCCCATCATTAATTTGTATGCCGTTATAAATGTTAAAAAATACATGCAACGACAGCAAAATCCTTCACCGTTCTATGGTGTTCTCAGTAAGGCATAAGGATCAAGGGACTATGATATGAGAACCTTATGAAGAAGGGTACCCACTGCAGCCTTGCTCACATTCCAAAGTCCTTGGTACGATTCCTAATCAACTAGGCATCATTATTTATACCTTTTGGATGTACATAATATTCTATCTGAAGGTCTAAATCATGTCGAGATATCAACTTTGGAGGTATTTGATATATTTAATGGCATAAATTTATGGGATTTATTATTTCAATTTTTTCTTTTAGTTCTTTTATATTTTAACCTCTCAGGCCAATGTCTTCGCTTTTCGAAACAACTCGTACGTCTGCTTTGTTATCATAGTTAGAAATATGATCTAAACTCTCAGAAAGATAAAATATCAATACTCAAATCTAAAAGCCAAACCCAAAATAATTAAATGTACACCTTCATGAAACCAAAATTTCTGGCAGCAATTATAAAAAAATTATGAAACCTTGGATATTTTTTATTTTATTTTTACCTGAAAGTGAGTTGACGATAACGTTTGTCATACATTTACCTAATATAATATGTGTGTTTTTATTTGTTTTCGTTATCAATAACTTTACTTTAAAAAAAAAACGTAAAATGAGCCACTTTTTAATTTTAGTTTTCGTTTGCATTAAAAAAAATTGTATAGGTATTTATTTCGAGTTTTAAAATATGAAACCATATTTCATCACCTTTCCAGGACAGTTTTCAGTTTTCTGATGCGTTCAGAAATATTTCATTCATTTGGATTTTATTGCAATCCGGAAATATTTTGACCTTCCGAGAATATAGGCTCGAGGCTTGAGGGTTTAATATATAATACAATATTTTAATTTTTTGATTTCAGATTTATAAAATTCCTCGGAGAATCTAACCAACCACTATGAAAATGTGTGTTATAAAAGATGATTTTTTAAATATATTTTCCGCATTATAGCTCATACACCTTCACTTCATCAATTCTTCTTCAGATTTGGGTTTGCCCCTCCCCCTCACCCTCTAACCGCTCTCACAATGTTAATCTGTTTTTAGCTTTAGTAGACGGCTCATCACGATGAAGAAAATATTGTTGTCGAAAGTTGATTTTGTGATTACGTAATTAAATTCATTAATTATGTAATCACAAAGTAAAACTCTTTAGAAGAACTATTCCTCGAAAGTTTAAGTACATTTTCTTTAATGAATATGTTAAATATTCCAACTTACGAAAACAGACGAAAAATTAACGACCTAACCTTTTTATTAAAATTATTAAATTCTAAATTCAACTGTTGTGAACTCCTGTAATTGATAAATCTACACGTACCTACACGATCGACTAGACAAATATTAACATTTCATATACACACATCTCATTCCAACTATAGTTTGCATTCTTCAATACAGCGTTTACATAGCCTTGGTAACCAATATTTAAACAATATGGATGTATTTGATAATAAATTAAATTTATCAAACTTTAAACGACGTATGTGCCAACTATTTATTCCTACTTCTTAAACCATCTTTATCTCTATTTTTACTTACCATATATTCTATGTTACCTGCTTTGTCAACTTTTATATTTGGTGTTATGTATATTTTCTTTCTTATATTTTATGTTATCTTTAGTTTGTTTCTTATATTTTATGTTATTTCCTATATTTTATCAAAAACATGTACTGAACTATATGTAAAAGCCCTATGGGCGTTTAAATAAATAAATAAATAAATTTCACTTTGCAGGCGACGAAATAACGCACTATTAATCAACTTCATAGATTTTACTGTCGGTATTCACAAAATCTACACTAGCGACTAGCGACGCCACCCCCTGGAGTATGACGATCTGCACCTAAACATAATCATGCATTTTAAATATTCATCACTGTGCTCACTTGTTGCGGTTAGAAATTTTATAATTATTAGGTGCAAGTTTAGTTCAGCACCCATAAAATTTCATTGAGTTTCTTTTCGATGTGCTAATGTTAGCAAAGTTCGTGTTTACTTTAAATATTATTACTTCTCTCAAACATTAAAAATCACCAGTAAAAATCTCTTAAAAAAGCAACAAATTTAATGATTCATTTTCGCAACAAACAGCTCTACGCGGAAAATTCGAAAAATAAAATAAATTAGGAGCTATCCAATGGTGAATGGGGCCTGAAATATAGCGTTTCTCCTGTCACGTGGTCCCCGCCAAGTCTCGCCGATATTTCTGTTTGACCGGGTCGTGGCTATTGGCTCTTAGATTTCAATTCCCAGAATAAAGTCGACTAAAAAAGCCATTTCTGAATAAGCAAGGAGCGCGGTAAGTACAGTACTGGCGGCGATAAATCTAGGACTTAGACAACCAAAGAAAATGACAATTTACATAGGTGGATTCTGTATCCAAATGCTGAATGGATTTACTATTTCAGAACGAGGTTAGGTGGAGAAAAGAGTCAGCAAATGTTTTTTGTGTCTTTTACTATTGCTTAGAGCAAAATTTATTTAATTTTGAAATGCAGGATTTTCTCGTTTACCCTTAATCTATCTAAATTTTGGTATCCTTGTGCGGCATCTTTTTTTTTTACATTGACTCCACACAGTAGGCCCTGAGGAAAATAATTTCCATCGGGGCCTCTGCCATCTTAGAGGATGCTGTGCGAAGGGTAAAGGGTGATTTTTAAGGAAAGGAAGGAGTGGAAGTTTTGAGAAGGAATAAGATTTGGGAGGTGGAAGAGGAACTGCAGGTCAGTGTATCCATCCCGCCAACTGCAGTGCAAGGCGATGGGTCGAGAGAGGTCTGGCTGGAGGGGTCAAAAGACCTCTCTCAACCAGTCTCTCTTAATCCGACCCTCCACTCAGCAGGTGAGCAGTCGCATGGGCTGCCAAGACCAGGTCAAACCTCACCCCGTGAACCCGGGCACCCCTGCTAAGTTACCAAACGTAGCGAACCTTGGGGTGACCGATGGCAGAGGTGTTACCCATATATTACCCATATATAAAGATTCAGCCCATATTCCCTTCCCGTGACCCCTTCTTCACCCTCCCGGGGTCCCCTCCCCCTCCCGCGTACCTCTTCCACCTTCCCTGCCTTCCTTCCTCCCTTGATCCCCCTCCTTCTTTACCCTCCCCCCTACCGTATTCTTTTCCTCTTCCCTCCTTCCCACCCTGCCGCTAAACTGTTAAAATACACCAAATTTTCAAACTACTCTCGCGCCACCTATTGCAATTTTTTAACTAATTTCATAACGCCAGAGTTCCCAAATTGAGTATTGGGTATAACCATAAATTATTAATTTTTTTATAAGAAAAACTCTCTTTTTATAACTTTTGAAGGTTATTCCCATAAATGTAATATATCATTGAAGTAGAAGATAAAAATAATAATCTAAACGAAAATATGAAAGAGAACAAGACGCAGAAAAATAGAAAAAAATAATGGTCGCAATAAAAAGGGTAGTTGCCTATAAAAGGTAAAAAAAAAATAGTTAAAGATAATATTGTTAATTCTAAAATTTGTACTACGATATTGACAAATATGACGGTTTGACAGAAGATGGCAATGGCGGAATTGGTAAACGCGCACGTCCCGGTTAGACGAGAGGTTCTGGGTTTGAGTCTCCTTTGCGACAATTACATTTTTCTGTTTTTTTGTTCTCTTTCATATTTTCATTTAGATTATTATTGTTATCTTCTTCTTCAATGATAAATTATTTATCCATTTCTACGAATAAGGAACAAATAGACAAATTTATCTCACGAAGACGTGAGAAACGTCACGATTTGTTAAAAGGTATAAAAAGGTTATAAATCATACAGAGTTCAGTAGTTTGGCAGATACATACTAGTAGTTATGGGTAGTACAGGTGCAAGTGCCAAGTACAGCAATATCATCAGCGTTAAATTAGGGCGGATTCCGGAGTGAGGCCGTAAATCCAGGAAATCGTCCTCTCATCCTCTCCTTATCGTGTTATATCATGATGCACTTATATCTTATCTTGTAGCTTTTATTAGCAGTTCTGTGAATAGTAGACCTTGCTTCCAAAAAAGCATATTCCTAATTTTCTCCTATTTAATAAATCAAAATAAAAATTTCTTCTGAAACCATAAGATTTGTAAGTGGACTCTTAAAAAACTACCTACTTATTGTACTAACTCACTTTTTGAAATTTCTGAGTTAGTGCACTATGGTTTAAGACGATCCAATTAAAAGCATAATTAATAAATAAAAACCATAAAATACAAGCACAACGGGTTTACAATTAGATAATTTAGAAATTTTAAAAATTAGAAAAAGTGTTAACCACTGGAGCGACGACGCGAAATAAATAAATTTGCCTCGATTGCTCGAGAATTCCAGAAGATCATTTTTTTTGCCAACATTAAAAGAATTATACCTTCGAATTTTAACATAGA
The DNA here is from genome assembly GCA_936435175.1 of Glyphotaelius pellucidus. Taxonomy (NCBI): domain Eukaryota; kingdom Metazoa; phylum Arthropoda; class Insecta; order Trichoptera; family Limnephilidae; genus Glyphotaelius; species Glyphotaelius pellucidus. The sequence continues at coordinate 2,241,928 of OW386541.1, forward strand.
GACATTCAAATTTATTTTAGTGCTATATAGCCAATGAATTAACCTGTATTTTACCGTTTATCTCATATTTGTAGGATTAAAAAAAAAAAAAAGAAATATAAAAAAATCGTAAAGTTTATAACCCCGCGAATCCTGCGTGTTTGTTACTTTGAAACTCCGTTAGAGGTACTTATTCGAGTCAACATAGAATATTTTCGATTTCTGTGTGTTGTTTGTGGTATACGTGATAATGAAAAATGCATATCTATGGAAAAAGGACTTAATTTTAAACGTAAATAGCTGATCAGAAATTCTGCGTGAAAAAAATTTAAATTTTTTATTTTTAACATTGTTCTAAAATAGTCTACAAATAAAGCATTTCAATAGTTTCGTTTTAAAATAAATGCTGGCCATGGAAATGTTTTAAGTAATTACAATAAACGTTAAACGAAATATGTTATAGGAAACTGTGGTCCAATTTTGGACCGCTATTGATAGCGGTCCAAAATTGGACCGCTATCCGGTCCAAAATTGGACGATTGATCGCAGAAAAATTAAAGTGGTCTATTTTTCGACCATAATTGCTCCAGTGGTGGTCAATTAAAAATTATTAATATCCAAATATTTTTCTAAAATAGCCATCTCTTAAATTTATTTTCATATTAAAACTTATAATAATTTATATCGTTCCTAGACCTTCTATTATTTTGTTTGTTTTAAAACTTTTTATTTTATAAAAGCAATTTTTACAAATTCTTAAATAATTTTTATTTTTCATTTTATATAATGGTTTTTTTATGATATTGTAATAAATCACCTCTCCCTTTAATTATTTTGTCTATAATTGTTATTTGTTTATACTTGTTTGTTTATTTTTATTATTAATCTTATCATAACGAATAAAACATAGTTTTCGAAATATATTTATTTATTTATTTATTTATTTATTTATTTATTTAAACGCCCATAGGGCTTTTACATATAGTGCAGTACATGTGTTTGGAAAAATATAAGAAATAACATAATATAATATAAACATAATATAAATATAAGAAACAAAATAAAGATAACATAAGATATACAAAATATAGATAACACCAAGTATAATAGTTGACACAAAGCAGGTAACATAGAATATATGGTAAGTAAATTAATGTGAGATTGTTATTTTAATTTAAGATTGTTATTTATATTGATTATATAGTGGTTCTTACAAAGTTATTGGTTTTCATTTAATGAAACCATAAATATTTTATGTAACATTTTTTCTTTTTCAAAAAAGGAATTATACAATTTGTCCAAAGAAACGTCACTGCGTAATATAGGAAAAGTGCCAATAAGAAATTACAAATAATCACAACGTTTTCACACCTAAACCGTTAAATGGCCACCATCTTGAAACAGAAACGGAACGTTAAATGACTACGCCATGCCCAACGAATAAATTTATTGAATATTTATAAAGTATATTTATTGTTTCGCCTTCGGTAGGCAAAGCGAAAAAAAAAAGTTAGGTACAACCACAGGTACAATATACATATTTAATGATATTAAATGTTACTGTAAAATACCAATATTTATAAATGTCAAATTTTCCGTTAAATCCTAGCATTTAGGAAAATGGTTGTATAAAATGTCAAATTTTCCGTTAAATCCTAGCATTTAGGAAAATGGTTGTATAAAATGTCAAATTTTCCGTTAAATCCTAGCATTTAGGAAAATGGTTGTATAAAATGTCAAATTTTCCGTTAAATCCTAGCATTTAGGAAAATGGTTGTATAAAATGTCAAATTTTCCGTTAAATCCTAGCATTTAGGAAAATGGTTGTATAAAATGTCAAATTTTCCGTTAAATCCTAGCATTTAGGAAAATGGTTGTATAAAATGTCAAATTTTCCGTTAAATCCTAGCATTTAGGAAAATGGTTGTATAAAATGTCAAATTTTCCGTTAAATCCTAGCATTTAGGAAAATGGTTGTATAAAATGTCAAATTTTCCGTTAAATCCTAGCATTTAGGAAAATGGTTGTATAAAATGTCAAATTTTCCGTTAAATCCTAGCATTTAGGAAAATGGTTGTATAAAATGTCAAATTTTCCGTTAAATCCTAGCATTTAGGAAAATGGTTGTATAAAATGTCAAATTTTCCGTTAAATCCTAGCATTTAGGAAAATGGTTGTATAAAATGTCAAATTTTCCGTTAAATCCTAGCATTTAGGAAAATGGTTGTATAAAATGTCAAATTTTCCGTTAAATCCTAGCATTTAGGAAAATGGTTGTATAAAATGTCAAATTTTCCGTTAAATCCTAGCATTTAGGAAAATGGTTGTATAAAATGTCAAATTTTCCGTTAAATCCTAGCATTTAGGAAAATGGTTGTATAAAAGCCCGACGTGGATAGATTAAAACCTAAGTTAGGCCCAACCCAATTTGCCCCACATAACTGAAATATCTTCACACAAAAATAGAAATAACAAAAATAAACATACAAGTGTGCAGTTCACATGCGGCAGAAGTGAAACCCTCAGAAATCTAAAGTGTAATCGATGCACCGCACAAAGAGGAGACCGATTGTACTATCTTATTCTCTCGCAACTCAATCCTATAGATGTATGTGTTTGTCTCTTTTTTTCGTTACATTGACTTTTCAAATCACAACGGTGCTAAAGAAATTTTCAGTTCAAAAACATTCAGTTTTTTAATTTTTTTAAATTTTTATTCTTCATTTTAAGCACCCAAAAGCAGTTTGTCAGCGGGTCAATTTAACAATATTAATATAACACTAAAGCACAATTATAACAAGAAACCACAATACTGAAAATAGATACAGAAGAATAACTTTTAACTTTTAAGTAGCTACAATATAAAGGCATAAAATACGCAGATAGACAAATATAACACAGGAAAACTACTCATTTTCATATTATATACAAGATTACAAATAATATCAATACAAAAAATCTTGATCTATTAGCCATTATTTATTTTTATTTTAGATCGGTGGTGCGATTTGATTCTTTTTTATATTCATTGGCATCTTATTAAATATGGTAGGGATAAGGTAAGTGAATGTCCGTTGCCCGTGTTTATTTATAATTTTCGGAATGGACTAGCCCTCATTTTTAATATATCTAGTGCCATATGCATGATTTACTTTTTCTTTGTATATTGAATCCGACAATAGGTTTTGGCATACAATATTAAACCGTAATATCCCTCGAACAGGTAATATATTAACTGACTGGTATAATAATTAAATGTCTCTTCTTTGTGCATAAATACTTTTGTATACCAAGAGCTTGATCATAGAGTTTTGAATTGTTTGAATGTAACCTATATTTGTCTTGCACCAGTTTCCCCAACAGTTACAACAACTATTAGAAAGTCCAATTTTTAAATCTTACCACTTTAGCTCACTGAGTCGCTAGTTCGCTTCAGGGTTAGGTTGAAAGGGGTTAGGGTAAGATTATGTACGGTTAAGTTTGTTAAATTAGTTGGTAAGGTTAGGTAAGGTAATGTTTGGTTGGTTAACTTGTTAACGCTTCCTTCTGCGATTTTTACACACGCATTTCGGCAAAAGCGAGTATTTACCGGAAAAACCTAATATTTTCTGGCTTTTACAGTAACATAGACATAAACAGCACCAGATTAGACTAGTAGAGCCGTGTTCACAGTTTGTGCGCAGGACATAACGCGCAAACATCCGGCAAGTGTGCTCTGAACTTTGTTATGGATTTATAGTCGGCGGACGCATAAAGTGAGCAGCACGCTCGTAACTGTCCGACTTCAGAGTTCAGACATCAGAGGCCCGGGCGGGGCCGGGCTCGGGCTCTCTTTACTCTTTACCAGAATTATACCTTCTTCCTGCACACATCAAATTATTTTCGCGAATGAATTGAGAAAAACGAAAAACTTCCAGAGTGCCCGTGTTTTACGAGGAGCGAGCAGACTTCTTGCAACACGATAAATTCTAAATAAAACAGACGCACAACACGTTTTAACAACTTTATAAAATACGTGACATCTTGTTTAGCTTTGGCGGTCTCGTCATGTAGACATTTTTTCTACCGTGTTTCATCATATCCATGGACCAAAGAAAGAAAAAAATACAGTTATTTCTTCGTTCCCATTTCGTACGACCAGTGTTAAAAGAGATGGTGACATTTATTAGACGCTCTCCACGTTTGAAAAAACTACGTGTGGCCAAAATTATTTTGAGAGATTTAAATCTCGTGAACTGGTCATATTAAATGCTTTGAAAATACGCAATAATAAATAGGAATACAAATTACATGCTTACATCAAAATCGCTTTATTTTATAAATGACAGCGCTGTTGCTCAACCTGGCAATTAAATTATAAAAGAATAATTAATTGTATAAGGGTCAAATAAAACACTCTCAAAGTGTGAAGTAGGTATCTCTGCATCTCTAACAAGCGAACTAATACGGGTGGAAGTTTTATAATGTTATAATTTTCTGGTTATTTTTTTCACGAAGAAGATGTGAATGCATTGACCTAGTATGTGAATGAGAATAAATGGTTCACGAAAAATAATTATTGTGAAAAATACTTCTTGTTTTTTATAAAATATTTGCATTTAAATATAAGTATTTTTAAAAGTTTTTTTGTTTAATTTTATTTATTTCGTTGATGAAAACATCAACAAATTCACCTTTAATTTTCTGTTGGAAAATGTCATTGACAAATATTAGAAATAATAATGGTCCGAGGACAGAACCTTGAGGGATCCCAAATTTGCTTGTCAATGATTGGTTCAATTTCACAATTTGGGGTCTTTCTGTTAGGTTTGATTAGTTGATTCTTTTGTTTAATTACTTACGTAATCTTATATTTTTTTCTTTTCTTTAATGTTGTAATGTTGATTGTTAATTGTGTATTTGTTTAATTGTTCATTTCTATGTTGTATGTTGTTGAATGTTAAAAACATGTGCATAAATGGCACTTGTGCCGTTAATTCTAGATAAATATATAAATCTATCGGATGCACGTTTCCACAAATCATCGTCTCTTATTACACCCAACCGTTCACATTAATTTCTTTCTCTATGCATCATTTTTTTACTCCACCCCCCTGTACTAGTTCACTTCCAGTTTGAGTATGAATAAAGTACGAATAAAGTGCTTTAATAAAGTACTGTTAACATTTGATACACAAGTACCAACTCGCTTAATATGGTGTATATTGACATGTGGATATAGTTCATCAATTCCGTGCTGAGTGAAATATACCTATTTACTATTCAGAACTCAAAAATGTGGTTATACAGTGTCAAATTAAATATGAGCGTTATTAAAAATAAGCAATAACAAATATATTTTATTAATAATTTTTCTAATCACTTGTTCCAAAAAACCCCGCATTTGCGGCTATCATTGTGCACAGCAACATTTGATATTAAAATCTACAAGATAGTATCTGCTTCCTATTCACCAAACAGAACACAAACACCGAAATCAGATATTAACACCTCCGTTGTTGTAGTCTGCAAGATGAAGAATCGCCCTCTAATGAAGATAAATTTATTTCAAAATGCTTTATAAAGGCACTAATTAATCACTAATGCGGACAAAAATAAAACACAGCCGATTAAAATCATACATTATACTTCCAATGTTCTGCTCCTCATTTGAATACCATTTTTATTGTTTAACACTTAAACAGTTCTCATGCGTGGAATCTCATTAAAACCAACAACTGGAAAGAATTAAAACCAGAATAATAATAATCCCTTTGTAAGATCAAACAGACGCCTCTTTATTGAGGATTTTAAAACGTATTTACAAGTTTAATTCTACATCAGACGTATTATGCACGGGGAGCATCGGGCGATAGCCGGAACTAATGCGAATTTAATTTTAATGCACAAAAACGTCCGCCAAATGAAAAAAGTATTTCCTCTGAAATACGTACAGTCTGATGCGAGCTCCACCTGCCTTTCTGATTGTAAATGAGTTAAGTTAATGTAAGAAAGAGAATATTAAGCAGGTATATAAAAATACCAAAATTATATAATAATTGTATTGATTTTGTAGGTACTAACACTGAATATGAGTAGCAAAATGTTTGAGGCCCTTATATTAAATATACGTAGTACAGTTTGGATGGGAAACGTGAGCTCTTTCCTTGTGACATAAAAAAGCGTGTCGATTAGAATCGGAATCGAGAAATAGAATTGGAGGCCTAAATCTAAAAAATAAATTTTTTTTTAAATTTTCTTTATTCAGTGTTTTGATGGTTACAAATTAGTGGATTTTTCGACAACCATACTAGGCACATGACCGTGTTATGGTGGTTATTTTACATAATATATGGTGCGTTAACATTTGTTATAAGGTAAAAGAATATTAGAGATTATTAATACAACAAAGAAAATAAAATAACATATTATTTAAGAATAAAAAGGAATGGAAATGACTAAAAAACAATATAAAAGAGTATGAAAGATATTAAATAATATAATTTTAAAATTTCTAAAAGAAATCTTGTGTAATTTCTTGTATGAAGGAAAATAAAAAGTTTGTAATTTAAAAAAGATATAAGAGAAATAAAATGTTCTTTACATAAGAAAAAAAACTTTTATCGGTGGTATGGATATCTATGTTCTTTGAAGAAATTCTGAAATTTCGTCCCTTTTGGGATATCAATTTTTGGACACCGAATGTAAAATGATTAATTGTACTGGATCTTTTGATGTCGTCATTTTTAGTTCGTTGAATATTTTGGTTGCAATGTATGAGTTTTGTGTCTGTGAAAAGGTGGTTTTTGTGTTAGGAATTGTGCATTTCCCATGCGTTGAGTAGCGTGTATGTATATATTTTTGTGTGGAATTTATCAGACCATTTTTCCGTATGTGGATGAGAGCTATTTTAATATACAGTTGGCGAATGTCTAGTACTGCGAGTTTCTTGAAATAATGTTTTATGACTTTTTATCTCTTCTGGTTTATCTATTGTCAATTTGTTAATTTTCATTTTGTCCTGAAGAAGAAACAACAGGTTTCGAAACATGTTGATAATTATGATTAAACGAGTGGTCCATACGAAGCGATTTGTTTTCATTTAATAATGATACTAGTTAATTCCAGAATAATAATAATAATAAATCCAAAGCTAGCCAGAAGGTAACTTTTTAAATTTATTAATTTAAATTCGCTCACATTATCCATTATGGGAAGGGATTATGGGAAATATGGGGGTGCAATTCTAAAGTGGTCTAACTCAATAAATGTGTTATTTTTATTATTGATGAAATCAACTTTCAAACGTCTAAAATCATCTTACTAACAAAATTTTTCACGATATTCGCATAATATTATATATTTATACCTAGATATATCTATATGTTATCGTGCTCTTAATATTTCTATGAAGAAAATAAATATTTAGGTCTATCTCAAAATCTACTTTAAAGGAGTTGGTTCACTTTAGAACTGTGTAACTTATTAGAAACTGGAGACCAGGCCTCCTACATCAGTCGATCGATAAGGATACATAGGATAACTTTCGGTAACTTCTCATCGTTTCCTAGGACAACTGCACATCGCTAATATACAATGTCGTGGGAGATTCCACGCACTTTTTTATGTTCAGAAAGCGAGAACTTCTGCGTATCAGAATGCGCCATTAAACAGAGCAATTCAACTGCTTAACGATTCTGCATTGAGCATCGACATCTTCAATGTCACCTACAGAGAGTTCAGTAACTATCTTTTGACGTACGTCACAACGTAGTAAAACTGCCCTCATACACACCTTTTTTAATTTTATAATCTTCTCCATAATATTTCGGTGAATAAACTGTTTTATGGAGAACCTGAAAAAAATATTAAAAAAACAACAGTTGACGTCAAATACATCAAGAACACTTAGTCGTGGTGAACTGTTATTTATTCGTTGGCGATCTGCAGTCATGCTGGGGAATGATGAGAGAAGTTACTGAAAATTATCGATACAATCCTTATCGATCGACCGTCATAGGAGTCCAGAACAACAAGTTTATCCGTTCGTGGTTTTACCACACACACTCCTCAAGAATATAAATTAGAACCCTTAATAATAAGAAAACATTGAACTATATAATATAATAGCGAATAACGTCAAAGAAATGATTTACGCTGGTTTTGAAAAATGAATAAAAAAATAATAATTTAGTTTTGGTAGGTATTGTTTGAGAACAATATTTTTTCGCAAATCTTTTCCAAAAAGCAAAAACATTTAACGACTCCTTAACACCGAGGTAGCTGCCGTTTTATTATAAAGAGGAGGAAAAAATGTGCTGGCGCTCGTGTGATTGCGCCATATAAAGCTGGTAAATCATTAGAGAATCATTAGGAATCCAACCTGTTGATTGGGGACTCCCCTCAACACTCCTCCGAGTTCCTGAACTCCGGGCAAAAATCATTTGGCAAATAATGATCTCCCACCACCCCGGGATGCAGAGAAGGTGGCTGGATGCTGGAACTGTAGTGAATTCTAAACAACGATCAATTCGTCGCAGCAAAGTCAATAAATGATAATTGAGTTTTAAAATAACCCTGATGAAGTAAGCATTGCTTACGAAACATGCCGGTTTTTTTAACAATAAACGTGGTTAAAAGTAAGTAATCTATTAATTTTGAAATGATAATCTTGTTCTCTTAATCCAACGTGCATTCCAATGATATGCTTGGTGTAACTTTAAGATACCAGCCCAAGTATGGGGGCTCCCTCGAAGCCAGAGTCAAGTTAGCCTCTCAGAAGCTGGGCGTGCTGTACAGGGCCCGCAGATACTTTATTAGTACACAACTGCTGACAAATCGAAAGTATGCAATATTTATAGTGTGTTATATTTGGCAGCTACCTCTACTTTGGAGCCCCAAAATACTTGAAAACACCCTTTGCTCTGTGTAGAAACGGGCGATCCGTTTGATAATAGATTGCAATCTTTAGAGTACAGGTTGGAGTACAAGCGGGAATGCTATCTTTGTTCTATCGGTATTTCAATGGAAGATGTCCCAAAGCAACTAACGTCGTTGATTAACACGCTAAACTCGCGGTCTGTCTAGAATATAATTGTCCTTTCCCAATTCCTACCTACCTCCCTCTTCCTACACATACAAATCAGTGCAGTGACAACCTTCGAACAGCAGGCAGTGTATTATTATGTTGATATTTTCAAAGTGCAAATTACTGTGTATGCAAAGACTTCAAATAACTTATGGTGATCATACAATCTGTACAGTTTGGAACATTTTATGTGAATTATTATGCGGACATCGACCCAGCCTGCTACATTAACCGTACAGTGAGTTTTTACGCCATTTCTATTTTCCCGTCTACTTAGAAAGTTCCTAACACGGTCCAACATAAAAAAATTGTGCACGGTTGACATTTGCCACATGAGAACGGACCGTTTCTAGAACTCGTTATTGATTTCGACAGCTCGACTGTGGAGAGATTTTCCGGCTTCAGTATTTCGTTCCTCCTACAATCTGACGTTTATGCTTCGTTCACTTCATCCTCGCCCCAAAAAGAGCCTCCACACAGCCTCCAAACATGACATTAAGGGAAATTATTTTCTTCAGGGAATGAGTCATATATGAACGCTTCGCTCTGCAGCCTTTATGGACTGCAAACTTTCATCATGATCAGAAATTTGGTGCCTTCAGAAAAACTTAAAAAGTATTATTATTTTTTATTTTAACTTTTTATGAGTAAAACCTCAAACTGTTATATTTAATTAAATGAAGACATTATGAGCAAAACTTAGCTCAGTGGATAAGAGCGCCCAGCCCGGAAAGTAGGGAGGTCCTGGGTTCGAGAGGTTTAAATATCTTTTTCTGATTTTTCTGTTTCCAGATTTTCGATTGAGTTTCGCTCATAATGTCTTCATTTAATTAAACTTAAAAAGTATGTCATAGTAATTACTTTTGGCAATGCTTAAGATGTTTGTAGTTCGTAGTACGTTACTATCTACTGCTAGTACAATAAACACTTTTTGTAATAGGCAGTTTACCGTGTGAGAATTGTTACACATCCCATCTTGTTATTTCTTCATCGGGTGGGCTCGGTTAGGTGGAGTTGGGAGAGTTAGGGATACCGGGGGAGTCCCCACAAATAGTGTTCTCGTTAAGCGACTCTTTCGGATGCTAAACTCTAGCGAAACACTAGTTCGGGAAATGCGATCTAGGAATGAAGACAGTGTAATGGTGGAAGGAAAATAATGGCTGGATTGTTACTGTACAAAAAGAAGCGAAATCAAAGGTTGCATAATACATTTTAAGCAGGGTTTAATGTATTTTGTTCGCACGTCGCATTAGCATTAGGAAAATATTTGAAAATAATTGTATGTAGTCTAAATATGTATAGAGTTATCAGTGTCGCTATTAGATAATATTACCGCTATTAGATACATGAAAAAGCATTTAAACTTCGGGAAAGGTGCTACATTTGATATTTAAGTAATATTACTGAAACTTATTTACAATCGTAAATTACTTAAGTTGTGAAGCTGAAAACAGCACTATCTTCCAGAAATTGTTTTTGTGAACTATGAATACTGGCTTACAGAGATTTACCTAAGTTTTCAGCTTATAAAGTCATTTTTTTCAGGATCTAAGTCAAAAAATAATGACGCCATGATTCAAATTGCACAAAAAATAAAGAGTTTGGTAACTTTTTTCGTAGATCATATGACGTTGTACGTCATATTATTTCAAGATCGATACACTTAAAATTAGAAGGCAATTGACTGATCTTATATGTTTACATAAAATTATTCACGACCATCTTGATACTACATTATGTCTTTGCAGTATTGAAATAAATGTCCCCAATTCTCATTGTTTAAGACGCCATAACATTTTTCACATGAATACATTTAAAAATAATATCGCCAACTTTAGCCTTCTGACCCAGATGTGTCGACTATATAACAAGATAGAGTGTGCCGAGGTAGATATTTTCGTCGATAATTTGTACGGATTCAAAAAAAAAGTTCTGGGGCTGTTAAAAAATACTAACTAATTATATTGTGTCTATTGTGTCTCTATGTATGCCTCGCGTATTTCTTATGTCTCTTGCCACTCATTGTAATGTGTTACTTGAGTTAGCTTGTATATAATTCTGTATTTTTATTTGTGGTGTTTTTGTTTTTCTAATTGTGTGTATCTGTATTATTGTGTGTAATTGTAGGTTTTTGTACTTATATAATAACTGAGTTTTTATAACTGGATTGTTTTCACGTAAGTGCGAACATCAGTAAAATGATCTGGAAAAGTCTGGTAGTATGTTAATAAATCATTTTGTAGAATGTAGATAATACAGGAAGAATGTCCATTGAATCGAGAAGTATTTGAATTTTATGTTGTGAATTTATTTTCTTGCGAAGCTTTGAGATACGCTGCTAGATGTCGTCGGGCGCGTGGTTCCGACCTTCGGTAAACAAATGAGGCGCGCCCTGACGAGGGCGAGGGCGAGGGGCGGCGGTGGTGAGCTCGGCTAACACTTTTACAAGTAACTAAACTAATCGGACTTCAAACAGTGTGAGCCGAGCTTTTAATGAGAGGGGCTGACTGATTGTACCTGTTACCCCCTTTCCTTCCCATCACCCCCAACCAACATCCCCTCCCACACCCCTCCAACTCACACTCCTCACCACGATCTGGCTGGTTGATGGATTCCTATGCGTCGGGACCTCGAGAGTATGAACTACATTTGGAATATATTCGAGATTATTTTAATTTCTGTGTTCGTGGACGTGGTAGTGCCCTTTAACCACTGGAGCGACAGCGCAATTTAAAACTTTTTTCTCCGATTGCTCGACATTTTTTGGTGATCATTTTGAATATTTTCCGCCCAAATAAAAAAAACATACCTCCGAATTTTAATACGGAGACACACAAACTAAATATAGATCTATGTAGCCAATGAATTCACCTTGTTGTCGATTATTATATATTCGTAGGATTTAAAAAAAATATTATAAATTCGTAAACTTCTAATTAATTACTTACAAATAAGGGAAAATTTTCCAAAATTGGCAGAAAAGCAATCTGAGGTATTTTAAATAGTGCCATATTGTGGCAAAAAGCGCTCCAGTGGTGATTGAATCAATAAATGACATTGTACAAATTCGACCTATTTATTAAACATGAAATTATCGATCAAGATATTTTAAAATTCTGTCTAGGACAAAATTTTACTTCTTGAGGAGATCGAAAAGAAAGTTTTTTCCAAAAAATCATTTCGCCTTTTTTGTTGACTTACAATTATGAATTTTTGGTATAAAATAACAAATACTTTTTTGGTATAAAATACAAATTTTCCTAGAAATATTTCGACGATGCGAATCGAAAAAAAAACCCTTTGTATTTATAGCCTACTATTGTTCTATTGCACTATTGCAATTTTTTAATATATATTTAACGTTGCCAGAGCTCACCAGTATATTAAGAAACCTTCGCGGGCGTGCGCACAACAACTCACAAAAGTTTCATTGCAATCGGATGAATGGTATAGGAAATTATTTCATAATGCCAGAGCTCATTCTTAAATATCGCAACCATCGCAGGCGTGCGCACAACAAATCACCAAAGTTTCATCGCAATCGGATGTATAATTTAGGGACCGCATAAGAGACAAACAAAGAAACATTCATTTTTATATATTAAGATAACACAGTTTTGTTCTCATTGTGTATCACTAGTAATGGCAGAATGAAGCCACAAAGAAGAATTATAATGAATTCCATAAATTAAAATGCATTTGCACAGAAAAACTCTAACAAATCACAGCGGTTACAATTGAAATTCGACAGATGTAGTTCTTTGACATGAACTTTTAATAAATAGCACTCGGCTGCGCCTGAGTTTCATCACTCCCTTTACAAATTATTTTTCGTACAGATGAAAAATGTGAACAAACAATATGCGGCCTTGTCTTGTTTTTAGTCAATTTAATAGATTTTTTTTTGTTATGATTTAAATTTTGTTTTATTTTGTTATGAAAAAAAAAAAATTAATAGATGTTTCAAATAAAAATAGCTTATGATGGTAATGATTTCAAATTCAAAAAGAAAAGTAGGGAAGAAACCATTCGGGAAGTTTTTATGAAGCGCATTAACAGATTTTCTGCTTTATATTTAAGATTTAGAGATCTTCATTATTTAAAAAAAATAGAATGAATATTTTAAACCTCCACATCACGAGTTTAAAATTGCCTTTAGTGCTAAAAAAAGATTTGTGAATTTCATTCAATTGAGAATTTTTGCTTTAGAAACTTACAGGTTTATAGTTCAGAATAAGTTTTAATTTTTTCCGGTAGATCTGTTTTTATTTCCTTCCCTTTCTTTCTGAACCCATGAATATTTCTGTAGGTACCTACCTAATATTAGTTGAAATGGCTTTAACAGTTCAATGATCAGATCTAAATAGCCTGCCCACTTCCCGATCTTCATCATTCCCTTCCCCCTTCATTTAGTCTCCCAACATAAATCGCGATATCATATAAAACTACTATAATCACGATGGTGACCGGACAACTCGAAATGAAACCAACTCAGAACCATCTCAGATATATCATTTAGAGCATGGGTCGGCAACCTTTCGTTGTAAAAGGGCCAAATATTTTACGGGAGGATTAGTGCGGGCCGCACTTGGGTCACATGTCATTACAGAATACTTTTTTTAGGTAAATACCTCACAAGAGTCCCAACTGCTCCCGTCTGGAGCCAGTGAGACTATGGCATCCCCACACGTTGTGGGGTTAAAAGTACTGGGGCGGGGAAGGAGATGGGGAAGAGGAAGGTGTGAAAGTGCTAGGCTATTCGGATCTGGTCACCAAACATGGCTAAAGCCATTTCAAGCAATGTTTCACTTCTGAATGGTGTCTTACACCAGGCCGATACTGCAAGTATCTATTTTTTTTTTTAATTTTTTATTATTAAGTTAAAAGAAATATAATATTTCGCTTTCTTAACTTAAATATAGAGCATATATAGTATAGTAGTTTTTAATTTTGTTCCAACATCTTAAGTTTAAATAGGTTTTTTTTAAAGGTTTTTATATTCTTTTCCGTTTTTAGGTTATCTGGAAGGAGATTATATATGTGAACTCCCTCGTGGCCAATACTTATCTTGCCACTTTCAGTCTTGACTGTATTTGTGTACAATTTATTGTGTTGTCTAGTATAATGTTCGTGTACTTGTGATGTTTTTATAAATGTTGTGTTTGTGTGTAAAAGTCCATTTTGTATTTTGTAGATTAAAAGATATATGTTATATTCGTACAATGTTCTTATTTTCAAAATTATCTACCACTCTGAAACGTTCCACAAATATACTCTTATTATTTTAAATGAATTTATTGTGAAATAACACCAATAAATCAAATAATATTTAGTTTCCACACCGGGATTCGATACCGCGACCTTTGGATTGCAAGTCAAAAGCTTTACCGCTCGACCACGCCCATCGCTAACCCGTCGCTCCCTCTCTCGCTCCCTTTCACTCTGTTGTGGATGATATCGTCTGTCAGGAGCTTGACGGCGAGAATCTTGCGGGCCGCACCAAGACGACTCGCGGGCCGCAGGTTGCCGATCCATGATTTAGAGTGATAAAAATAAATATATAAAAAATTTGTTACGTTAATAGGTTTTTTTAATTTTTTTTTTTTTAACATGAGCTCCACACAGGGGGCCCCGAGGAAAATAATTTCTCTCAAAGCCTATGTCATCTTTGGGGATGCTGTGTGGAGGGTTTTTTAAGGAGAGGAAGGAGAGGAGAGTTTTGGGAAGGAAAAGGGTAAAAGGGGTGTGTAGGAATCTGGGGTTCAGTGTGTCCTGGTCATCCACCTCCAAGACCTAGACAAACCTCATCAACCTGGGCACCCCTGCTAAATCACCTAACGTAGCGAACCACTTGGGGTGACCCATGGCAGAGGTGTTGGTTATCCAGGTTACGTTAAGTTAGGGTTATCGGCTAATTTAAAATAATTTTTTTCATAGCTTTTAATGACTTTTCAAGGAGATGTTGAGTTGACTTTATTGTCAGTTGGCATGGAACCAATCACGATTTATCGATCACGGAAATTATGTAAAATGCTGCAATACTTGGCACGCGAGCTGTTTGAAAACTGTGTTTGAATGTATCGGGGTTAAATGAGAAACTGCGACAGATACTGAAGATTCGGTTTCAGTTTCGGTTTCGGTTTCGGTAGAAAGTCCTGTTTCTGTCGGACACTATTCTTTATTAATTGGCATTGCAATGCATGCCGGGAACTCGCTAGTTATTATTATAAAAACTCACTATTGAAACGTTTGTTCTTTGTGTAAATTTTTGATTTTTAAGGTTCCTGAATACATGTGATATTTATAAAAATTTTCTTAAATACAGTTGGTTGTCTTTATTACAATTTAAATACTTTAACCATAAAAATCTCTAACGCTTCGAAAATCAGTTTTTAATTCTATTACCTTCATTATTATACAAAGCATTCGACTAGCTACACAATGGCTTAAACCGGTTGTAGATTAATTATTGCACCGCGCTTGTGCCATTGTTTCGCCTATTTAAATGTATGTAAGTTAATGAGCGCTAATTAAAATACCTCCGATCGTGTCTAACCAAAATCCCTTCCAAATAAGGCTGCGAATTCCTCTACAAGACTCCTCTGGAATTTCAGAACTCTACGGTCTTAGAAGGACATTTTAATGGTTTCAAATATTCAGACGTTAGTAAAAAAAAACATTTAAGAATCGCGAACTTCGTTAGTCTATCCATAATCGTTTAAAGGGAACGGCTACGCGGCCATTTTCGTACAAATTTTTAATTTGGATTTGAGGCTTAAATACTTGACCAAACTGAAAAATTATCACAGGGGACCAAATTTGTCCCAGCTCACATAGGTCTCATATAAATCGTTGTTTCTCCCTTACTGACCTAGTGAGAAATACCTATGATTTAAGCGGTCTTAGAAAAAGTAAACTCAACGCTTTATATTCAAATCTAGAATTTAACCACAGAAACACTTTAATGTGTAATAAATAACCACTATGAAACCAAAGTTTCCTAAAACAATTTGAGAAAAATAATTTGTATAAAAAGTCAGGATTTATTTCAGTGCAGAAATTGGACTAACTACTATATGTATTCCTCTTTGTCCAGAATACTAATGGAGGGAAATAATTATACCAAGTCAGTGGACATCGATTTATCAATTTATCTTTAAGCAAATATAAATATTGTTAATGATTACAATTATGTACAATAAATACTGTATATTTCTTACTATTCATATGTAAAAACCCATAAAAAGGCGATAATAAATAAATAAAATTTCCAGAAATTTTAATTTATATTTTTTTTATGAAACCACAAAACGCGAGGTAATAATAACTTTGAATAAATATGTGTATTTTTTTTTCTTTTTTTCACCATCAGTAATTTTAGATAGACATTTTGGTTTTTTCTATTTGCATTGAAAATTTCAATATTACAAATATTGTATTTTTATTTCCAATAATAAAATTTGTAAACCTATTCAACAACAGTTTTTAGTTTACGCAGATGTTAAAACATATTTCTTTTATTTGGATTTTATTGCAAAGTGGAAATATGTTGACCTTCTTTAGCCCGAATTAGGGGTTGGGCGTAGGACTAACAACTCTACCCCATAAAAAAAAAAAATGTTATGATACCCTCAAGACAAGCCTCGAATATCGGAATGTAAGGAACGAGGATAACAGGCAAACGTGTGGGTCATGTGGAGAGAATGACCGAGCATCAAGCACCAAAGTCCCTGCTGAACTCGAGACCGGTAAGGCACGGTAAGGTACCTGGGAAGGCCAAGATTAAGATGGAGCGACAACGTCCTCAAAGGCATATCTACCTTGGAGCTTCTAAATTGGAGAGAGTGAGTGGAGGAAGATTCTTGAGGCCAAGACCCATCGGGGATTGTAGAGCCAAGAGTGAAGATGACGATGAAAGGAATTGCAAGTAGTTAGTACAGACAAGTGCTACTTTATTTATTTGTGTTTTAAATAGTATATTAAAGAATTCAATTTTTCTTGATTTCAGAGAAAACTTTGACAACTTTCTGTGGGTTGGTAATTGTTAAAAAAATAACATTGCCCAACTTTCTATGCAAATAAAATGAAATATAAAATAAAAAAAATAAAAAGGTGCTATTGGGTCAAAATTTTAATTTATGAACGAAAAATTTGTGTTCCAACTCAAATTGGACATTTGTAATTTAAATTTAAGGACAAAATGCATTTTGATTATTTTTTATTTTACATTTCTTTACATTTATATGGTAGGTAGGGTAACATTTAAAAAATATATTTAATCGTTAATTCATAAATAATTGCCAAATCTGCCTCCAAAATCGTGAAAAATTATAAAAAATTCAATTCTTTAGTGACCTACATTTTATAATTTGATAAAGAATATATGAAGTAGCACATTCATACTAGATAGTGTAGTCAAGTATTTTGGCGTCAAATCCAAATTTAATATTTTTTTAATGAAAAGGCCGCGCAGCCGCTCATCTCAATTTTGAAAACTTCTGGCAGTTTCCTCCCCATTATAATCTTTACAAAGGGATGTCTCCATCTAAACTGTATTTCTTTCGCTTCAAAGATAAAAATCGGGCCAATCATAGGGATATATATCGATAACTGACCTGAGAATATAAGAGTCCAAATTGGGTATATTTTAAAACTTTTCAGTTAAAACAGATTTTATGATGATACAGCACTAGAGTCCCAACTGCTCGGAGCCAGTCGGACTACGACGTGACCGACGGTGTTTAGGAGATATCTCTATTTTTTTTTAATTTGGGAAAACGTAGGTACAGACAGTAATTAACAAGACAATATAAAACAATAAGTAGAGAATTCACCCGCATCCTAACTATTTCTAATGGATTAACATAAATATGGAACTACACAATTTATATTACACAATAATACACGTCCGTCGCGCGTCAGTTTGCAAAATAAATAATTATTAGGCAAGTAATAATTTACAAATAGTTTCAAGATTATTTATTCATTTTGGTTTTATTAAGTAGGAAAAAATATGTTTATTTTTTATGCCAATATAACTAAAAGAGACGTAAAAAATAAACATTATTATATATTTTATCATAGGCATACCTGTTAACATAGCAAAGCAAAGCAAAAACCCTCTTATTTTTACTATGTAATTGTAGGTACTACATACGTTTAAAAAAATTGTTTATAAAGTGTTTCTCTCATATTCCCACTCCTTGGAAAAACTGGCCTTAAAATTATTTTTATATTACTAGAATGATAAACGACGCTTTTTAAATGGTTTTAAGAGTTTCATTTTCATATATTTTTTAAATCATAAACTTTATAAAAAAATCCTGGCACAGTAATATTGTACCAACTCCCTCCTAAGGTACCTCCACTGAATGAAGCCTTTTCAGCGACAGTAATGCCATCTATTTGCGCGCTCGAGAACTAAGATTTTTTGAATTGTTTGAAATAACAAAAAACGTTTGGAAAGACAGCGCCATTGTTAAAAAAATATTCGCTTGACAATTTTAATATTGCAGTTTGACACGGCTAACTAACCAGGCAGCTAAAGGAACTTTTTAATCGGTAGATTTTTTTTAACCACAAAATATACACCGGCGAAATCCGCTGATTGAAAAGTGATTAGTTCAAGATCTGGTTCAATTTGTTATTTTAAATATTGGTGTTAATCAAGAAGATGCTTCAACACAGTTTTCAACAATTTACTTTATTTGGATTAGATTGCAAATGGCATTATACAGTAATTTGTTAAATGTTTTTTTTCCCGTTAAATTGTTGTAAACATGAATGTACATCTCATAATTATGAAAAATATATATTTTTAAAATTAAATAACAGTGAGGGTGCCTTTTTTAAAAAAAAAACAGTTTGTAATTTAAAACTTAGTAGTAAACAAGTGATATTATAGTTTTTGCCAGCTAATAAAATAAATCATTTTTGTGGTTTTAACCGCGTGTATAATACAAGACACAGTTTGTAAATAGAGTAGATTAACATGGAGTAATAAACATCGTAAAAATAGAAGATATACAGATGAAATAAAGTAAAAATAATGTATAAGAAGAAAAGAGAAAGTTTTTAAGTTTGAGATGGCATATAAATAATTATATAATCAGTACAGGTTAGTAATACAAAATTTACAGGATAAATAAAAATAAACACAAATATATGCAATTGCTCTTTTGCGAAGCTTCTTAAATATCAAAATATGCTACATAAAAGTATCATTCAGATATTTCTTATGTAGTGGTAAACTTATATTAAATACGTCGATATTTGAGGTGAATGTATGTGGTAGTTGGTTTCAGAATTATTGTTGTAGAATAATATATTTTGCCTAGTTGCTCGATTAGGCAACTAGGCAAAGTTGAAGTCGATGAGATGCAGGAGGAATAATTTTAAAGTCATTTATTTTCTTCTATTTTCTAGGGAATGCAATTTAAGCGTATTTTATAAGAATGTATAGTTAATGTGTTGAATAGGTATGTATAACTTGAAGTTAATAAATCGAAAAAATTTATGCTTCACCTTTCAATATTTTTTTATATGTATTGTAGTATTTACATTTAAAAAATCCGGCAGACTTGGAAAATTACCCATTCTTCTTTGCGGTCACAAATCTCAGTCTGGAAAATTCGACGTAAAATTGAAAATTCTTCGTCCAAGATATTTATCGTTTTTCATGCACTTTATTTGGTTACATGGCAAATCAGAACGAAGTCAACACAAAACAACTCTTTGAAAAGTCATTAAAAGCTATGAAAAAAAGAAATTATCCATAATCTAACCTAACAATCAGATTTTCTATATTGACTGACTCCTAGTGCACTTTCAATTTTTTTTTTGTTATTGTTTTTGAGGTGTTGCTGTAACGCTGTACGAAACGTTGGCTAAAGAAGGAGGTAGCGAAACACGGCATAACACCCCAAAAACAATAACAAAAATACTTTTTGGCCGTGAAAACCTAAAACCATACCTGTATTCTTATTTTCATATTTTTTTTATAATTATATATATTTTTATTATGTATTTTATTAAATTGAAATATTTTTTTCCTGTATTGTATTATACTTAATTGTACTATGTTTCTATCCACACTGTTCCTGCCGACAAGCTGCATGCAGTAGCTTTGCAGGTATAATGTAAACATGAAAAAAAATCTATTTTCTGTAATAAAAAAACAAAAAAAACGTAACCTATTCAACCAATTTTACATATTTACATTTAAATATCACTTTTAATGATTTTTCAAAGGGCTGTTGAGTTGACTTCATTCTGAGTTGTTCGGTCACCTGAGTCTGAGCTATTTAATGTCATATTTAATGTTTGATTTAAAATTGATTAGCCTGAAAGTCCAAAGCTTTGTCTTTTTAGTAGTTGGATTCTTCTGAAGTTATAGAATCCTTAGGTTTAAGAAAAAATGTTCAAGTTCATGAAATGTTAAAAAAATAATTATTAGTAAAACAAATAATCCTCTTGGAAACCTATGTCATATTAGAAGAGTTACTCTAGAGGAGTGAGTTTCAAATTTTTATAGTAAATTTTCATCAGATATGATGTTTTGGGTTCCATGCCAACTGAGAATAAAGTCAACTCAACACTCTTTGAAAATTCATTAAAAGCCACGAAAAAAATTATTTTAAAATAGCCCATAACCCTAACAACGTAAACTATTTAACCAATTGTTTACATTTTTTTTCGTCACTCTTAATGACCTTTCTGAAGTGGTTCTGAGTTGGTTTCATTCTGAGTTGTCCGGTCGCCGATGTTTTGTGCTCTTCGCTACTACAAAGTTTACTTTTTACCCTGTCTTTCTTTATGTGTCTACTTGACGGCCTCGTAGTAATCCGAAGGTCACGGATTCAAATCTTATTTGTAAGTAAATTTTATTTTATTCAATTGTGTTATTACACAATTCAATCATTTCAAAATAATATAAGGTATATTTGCGGCACGTTCCAGAGTGGGAGATACTCTCAGTACCGGCCTAGTATAAGAACACGAAATGGCATTTGCCGCGTTTCGTGACCATATCTGAATAGTCAGGTACTACCCCGCCTTCCCCTTCCCCATCTCTTTTCTTTCCCCATTACCTTCAGCCTCACAACACACCCCAATTGGAGATGCCACAGTCTCACTGGCTTCAGGCGTTTGGGAGCAGTTGGGACTCTTGTGCGGTTTTCACATCAAAAATAAAAATAAAAAACTTCAAAACCCTCTTATTGTTGTGTTCTAGTACTTATTTGGTTATTTGTATTAATTACCCCGCTGACTAACACCGGTGTTCACGAACATATTAAAGTGGTCGACGAAATTAGCAACTAGGAGTATTTATTACATTAGTACCGCCTTACAAATTAAAAAATACATATATTATAGCTACAAAAAAGAAAATAAAAACTAAATTTTCGTTATTACTAAACACGTTGAATTGGAATTATTTTGGTGTATGGATACAAACTTCAACACGCGTATTTTTATTTTGATCCTGTGTAACATATTTTTAAGAGATTTACCGATGACGCACATACTGATTTTTGCTGATTTTCTAAAAGTTGGGAAACGTCTTTACGAACTACCGCCAATATTTGGTTTTATTGTAAAAGCATGTTATTTTACCAAAAACCATTTTAAACAACCACGACAATTTCATACATTTTATTTGATCTAAAATATGTAATAAAAATTTTCATTTATCATTTAAAGCAGTCACATCAAACAACATAAGTTTTGTTAATTTCGTTATTATAATATTTTTTTAAATGCGGTTCGTAAAAAAATCACAATTTTAAATCCATTGCATCCATTTTCTAATAACAGTAACGCCATCTATCCTTGGAAACTGGCACTACGAGTTTCAACTTTAAATTACGAACTTCAACGTACATCGTAAATAATTCATTGTCCATGTTGTAAACACAATTAAAATGTATCGGAAAACGACCATATTTCTGGGTAACACCAATTATGAAAGGTTATTTTTTTGCGAGTCACCTAATAAATAATTGTTTTTTTTTAGCTTGAAACTTTTTACGTCGAAAAATTTAATTAATGCGAAAAGTTACCAGTTATGTTACTGGCTGCTTACATTGTTTTTTTTTTTAATTTTTGTAATTTTTATGTCGCTAGTAATTATAATAAATACAAAGTTATATCTCTTCATAGTTATTAAATTTGTACTTACGTGTTCTCGGCTGTGACTGAAAAAATCTCCTACAACACACCTGACACCTTTTGTGAAATTTATATTTCAACAAACAAAAAGTTTTTTATATCTTTGTTTTCAAGCGTTCATAACAACTAGGGTTTGGAAAATAGTTTAAAGCAAACATAATAAATAAACATTATTTTAAAACACATTTTTTAAAACGTGCATTTTTTGTTTTGAAGAATCGCAACAGGTGTCCCAACTGGTGTTCGTATCTAAAACTGTCATCCACTTTCAGATTTTTAATTGCTTTATTTGGAATTCAAGAAATGTTATTTATATTTCAAATGGGAAAGTCGATTTAATTTTGCTGAAAATGAGTTAATGTCGATTCATAAGAAATGTTTTTATGTATGTTTGACATACGTTTATTTATTTACGTCCATTATGTCTTCAAAGCGGCGAGAATTCATAGTTTCATGATTGGAGGTCACTGAAATACAATGTCAATAACATTTGGTATTTTTTTGTGTTTGGATTGTTTTACGCGTAAACACGTGACGCGGTTTCCTTCGCTAGCGCGTGGGCGGCTGTCACGTCTCACGTCCGTCCCGGCGGGCGGCGGGAGACACTCTGGCTGGGCGGCCGTGGGCGCCCCGGGCCCGCCCTCCCCCCACCCGCCCTCAGTCCGCCCAATCGCGGCCTCGGCCGAGTGGCTGGGCGGATCCTCTGCCCGACCCGCCCACCGCCATACGCCCACCTGAATAGCCGCTACTAAATAGCCGAAAGATTGAGAATTGTCCGCTAATTGGCCATTGAGGTGACAATGTCGGGTAAACGTGACACGTCACAGTGATCGCCCATCGGCATTCTAATGTCACGTTGGTTCGTGAAACAAAAGCAAAAAATCTACGCTCGGGCAAAACTTTGTGCACGTTGTTTCCAAGGTCTAATAATGTAAAGGTCGCACAAGTCGAACTAATAAGTATTTGGCTATGAATTTCACATACATAGCCATCAACAAAGTAGGTATGCATAAAATTTGTTTGAGTGAAATGAAAACGCTGAACGGATCTTTAAAAAGAACAACTCAAGCAGATGGAAATCCTCTTAAAATTCTCTGACAACATTAGCGTAAAAGCAACAAAAATTCTGGGTATCTGTGCGAATCAATCAATTTGGTGTGGGAAGTAGAAGCTTGTGGTACACACCGGAGCAGAGCCAGATTTTGTTCCGCTTCAGAATAAGTACTCCACAATCACCTACAGGCGACTTCCCTAATATCCCATGAAAGCAAAAACTTGCATCACATCCCAAAGAATAGACTAAATGCTTAGCTGATTGTTAGTTGGTTCTCTGTTACCTACTTGAAGTGCGAATTCTAGTTCCTCCGCCATTGTTCGAAGAGACTCGTGATGACTGAGATTTGAAAGAAACAGAACTCTATAATATGATTGGGAGTGGCACTTAGTGTTCAGTGCAGGGATGTTTTGCAATTAGCATAAATTCGCACCAAATGGAAGTGGATCGATATCTTAGGACACGAGAATTAAGATTAAAGTTTTCTAAACGTCTTGTCCATTATCTTTGTTGGATATTTTTTGCGCAGTGGTAAAATTCAAATGCACAAAATACTATAATCACTTTAAACTGTACATAATTAACAAAGTTAACATCGTTGAAAAGCTTTTAAAAAATCAGTGTCCGTGATATAATAAAGATCTATTTCACATAAACATACGTTTACATTAGTGAGTGATTTACCTCGATGTCTAATATTCGGAATTGTACAAAATCAAGCACTCCTTATGCAATGGCGATAAGTTGCGGCCGCCTGGTCCCCTTGGGGTGGCCTACGGCAGAGGTGTTGGTTATCCAATAAACGGTTCCCGGGCCGGCGGTAGCCATATTCGCCGCACAAATTGAGGGTTGTCCATTACGGAAAATTTTGGGAACCATTTATTGAATAACCAACATCTCTGCCGTAGGTCACCACCCCAAGGGGTGACTTAGCAGGCCCCTGCCCGGGTTCGTGGGGTGAGATTTGTACAGGTCTGCCCACCTGCTGCGTGGCGGGTCAGATCGGAGAGGTTGGTTGAGAGAGGCCCTTTGGCCTCTCCAACAGGACTCTCGCACCACAATTGGTGGAATCGATTCGTGTGTCCGCCACTTCTGGACGTACTGACGCCAAATTCCTACCCACCCCTCATACATTTTTCCTTCACAGAACTCCTGTTCCTTAAAAATACCCTCCACTCAGCTTCCCCAAAGATGATACAGGCTCTGAGGGAAATATTTTCCTGTGTGGAATGAATGTAAAAAAAAAACAACAACAACCGTGTAGAATTATATAGAGCCTCTTATATTATAATATAATCTTCTTCTTTTTAATAATAATAATAATAATTGGATAATTTGTAGAGCGCCGTTTTTGTGAAAAATCACCTCAAGGGCGCTGTACAGCTTATTATTAATTCCTAGGTTCTATCTAATTTAACTATTTACAAAGAGATACAGAAACATACTTACCTGGCAGGTCACTTCCGAGAAATTAGAAAGTTAATAGATACGTTAAGATAGTTGCAGAAGATACGGTCTTGCACGCGGAGGGCATTATATTTAAAACACTGGACATTGCATGAATTTACATTAAAAGATTAGTGGCAAAAGTAGAGTTGTATTATTTTGAGAGACTGGAGAATTTAGGAGTCTTTAGGGAATCTTCATGAAATGACCCTTACGTAACGCTTACAACTGAGTTTTATTTATTTTTTTTTTTTTTTTTTTAACAAATGAGTTATTTTTACAATGTCGCGGGCATTGAAGGTTAAGGTGAAAGGTTTTTGAATTTAAGGGTATGACTGTCTGGAAAGGTGGGTTTTAAGTTTAGTTCTAAACCGCTGAATTTGTGATCATCCTTAAGTCGTGTGGCAGTCCATTCCAGGCTTTAGGTCCTGACACTCCGAAAGCGCGCTCACCGAACTTAGTATCTGGTGAACGCTTTGGTTCCTTTAACCTTCCGAAAGCTGATGACGCTGCTGATCTCAGGGTTAACTGTCGAGAATTGGAATTTTCTGGAATACACAATTCCGATAAGTAAGCCGGAGCCATTCCGTTGAGGGACTTAAATACCATCCAGCAGAGCTTAAACTGAATTCTTTCAGGACATTTGAGCCAATGAAGATTTTCAATTGCGCTACAGCCTATTTCGAGCCTTGGCTTGAACCTCTTTCAAAATAAGCCTCCACCGCGCTCTGTCCTCGGCCGTCGTCTTCCGATCTGCAACAAGAATTAGTTTCCTTGCATCCTTCCTTTTTTTTACATGAGCCCTTGAGGAGGCCCTGAGGACAATAATTTTCCTCAGGACCTAAGTCATCTTTGGGGATGCTGTATGGAGGGTTTTTTTAAGGAAAGGAAGGGAAGGAGAGTTCTGGGAAGGAAAAAGGTTTAAGGGGTGGGTAGGAATGTGGGGTTCAGTGTGTCCTGGCCATCCGCCTCCAAGACCTAGACAAACTTCACCCCATGAACCCGAGCACCCCTGCTAAATCACCAAACGTAGCGAACCACTTGGGGTGACCTATGGCTTCCTGACATCATTCTCCCATCTCAGCCTAGGTCTGCCCGCCTTCCGTTTACCTCCCGGGTGTCCTGTTAGAACCTTCTTCGATACTCGTGTGCTTGGCATTCGGTGCACATGTCCGGCCCATCTTAATCTTTGCAGCCTTAAATGGGTAGAGAGTTTGGAAGCTTGGTAAATATCAGAATATAATATCCCGATGAATCTATGAAAATTTTAATTTAAGAGCATAAAGTGTTTTTCCGCCGGGAACGATTACAAAGTGGTAGTTAATATATTAACGTGCTTGTCTTGGAGTGGAATTATTAAAAAAGAATACGCCATTTGTATGGCATGAAAGGCTGAAGAAGGCATCCATATTATTTATAATAATTGAAACATTAAACAATAATAACACAGCTTCCTGTCTTTAATTTTTATCACTTGCATACTAATAAAAGCCGTCTCTCAACTCACGTAACTTCAAACCATTACATTTTAATGATTTGTTTCGGATTCTGTTTTATTACCAGGTTCGTTTTGTGTAATTATTGCAATTTGATTAGCATTGGAAAATTCGCAAAAGATTTCATTTTTTATTATCAGTGTTTATCGTAATAATACATCTGAAGAGCGATTCTGTATTTTTTATGGATACGAAATCGTTTCTGCACGTAATCTTCTGTCAAATTTGTGTGATTGTCTATGGCTTGCAATTGCCTTTTTTATGGACTGATATGTCAGCTGTCGTATTTCAACTAGTTTAAAACACGAAATGCATGATTATGTATTTGTTTAATGAACGTTGAAAGTTGTATACCAGGATTTGAATTTCCGAAGTTTCGTTTCACTTTTAGGCAAGTATTATGGAAATTACACTTCTTTTCAACAATTACAAGAAACAACTATTTACGTGCACAAAATAGGTTATTCAATAATAAGTTATTCATGCAAATTTAGATTGAAACTTAGCAAATGTCAAATCCATGGTATAAAAAAATGGGCGTACTGTACAGGGCCCGCAGATACTTTAACAGTACACAACTGCTAACCCTGTACAAATCACAAGTGCGCCCCACGGTTGAATTTAGCAGCTACCTCTTGTTTGGAGCCCCAAAATACCTGAAAAAAACCCTCGACTCTGTGCAGAAACGGGCGGTCCGTCTGATAGATTCTCCTTAACAAACGGATTGCAATCTTTAGAGCACGGGCGTCGGGTGGGAATGCTATCCTTGTTCTGCCGGTATTTCAATGGAAGATTCTCCGAGGAATTAGCGTCATTGATCCCTTCGGCACCGGTGCATAGTCGGGAAACACGCCAAACGCATGCCCAAACGATTAACATTTGTCACATGAGAACGGGTCGCTTCTTTGAATCGTTCTTATGTTCAACAGCTCGGCTGTGGGACGATTTGCCGGCCTCTGTGTTTCCTCCTTTCTACAACATGGGTCTCTTCAAGACCATTATTCATTCCTTCATATCCTCAAAAAGACCCTCCACACATCCCAGATGACAGGAAATTATTTTCCTCAGGGCCTCCTGTGTGGAGTTAATGTAAAAAAAATAAAAAACTTTTGAAAGTGGAATAAATAAATAAACAAGTATACTTGCAGCGTTTTGTGTTACTAGTTGAAATACGAAAGCTGCCATTATAAAAAAAACCAATCTGGTGACATCAGTCCTCAGTCCGTAGAAAAAGCAATTGCAAGCCAATAAGACAATCACACATATTTGACAGGAGATTACATACGTAATCGATTTCGTATCCACAAAAGATGCAGAATCGCATGGCTGATCAAGTCGGACGGTCTGTTATCTGATGGCTAAGTTAGCCAGCGAAAAAGCTGAGTTGATCGATAAGATGCTGGCAATACACCACTCGTCATATGGTATCTTCTCCACTAATTTTGCACCGTGGTATAAAAAAAAAGAGCCATTATTCCGGGACAAAGAGGTCTTGAAAGAATTCCGAGTTGATAAAGCTGACGGAGTAACAGCCCCGATCCTAAAGATGCAGAAATTTACCCAAAAAGTGCAAAATTGAAAAAATTAATAGGCAAATATTAAAAAATTATTAAAAATTAATGATAGTTAAAAATGTAACAATTTTAATCAAATTTTACGCGAACATGATAATTATGAACCGTGAATCGCGATTATACTCGAATAACTAAACAAATAGAGTTTCAGATGTAAAAAGATTACAAAAATAAATAGGCGTCCGCCTAATGTTAAAATATTTGGAGGTTAACATTTCAAAGTATTAAATAAATTGAAAGGTTTCACAAGTCATGTTCTTTTAATTAAAAACACATCCAATTATTTATCTATACGCGTATTTCAAATCTCTTGGTTATTTAATTCGTATCTACTTACACAATGTACCTAAATTGTTTAATTTTATTCTTGCATTTAGTTATATAAATAGTGTTTTGCGAATATTTATTATGACACCTACAAGATATTGTGCTTACTCATACAAATTAATTAATACCTACACGGTTTGTCGATTAACACATTTTTGCTGGCTGATTTTTAATTTCTTGGTTTTTTCCCAAAATGTACTTTTTCTTCAATTTTACTTATATCCAAGCCGGTATCCAGGTCCACCACCAGTAGGCGGTAAGTCTCTTGTGGGGCGATCAAAAATAAAAAATGCTTCTGGGGGTGTTTTGAACATGATTTTAGGCGATAAGCATACTTGTGCATTTACATTATTATAAAAATTGTTGATACTTTTAGTCTGTTACCACTTTTGAAACAATTTATCTCCTCGGATACAGACAAAAAATATCACGTGATCAAAATTTTAACTTGACTTTCAATTTCATTATAAGACTTCTTCTGTCTATCGTTTCAAAAGCTAAAATCCAAGATAGCTAAGATCCATACACGTTTTCCATTCATTAAGCACATAATTTATTGCTGTTTCACAGGAATGTGTTTCTAAACCCAGATTGTGATTTTACAAGAATATTTTTTTTTTGCAATAAATTTACTCATCGATTCTTTAACTATGGCTTCTAGTAATTGTTCACATTTTGGCAATCCATTTGACGGTATTTGTCTTCAAATTTTTTTGCGTTATCTATGGGCACGGGTATTAACAGATATTCATTTATTGTTATGCATATTTGCTTATGTCTATTGTAATTCCATCCAGCGATGATTGTGGTATCTTTGTGTTAAGAATTTTCTTTAAATATTCACTGTTATTTTCATTAAACCTAAAAATATTATCATTTTCTCTTCTTCCCATCGGTTGAGAAGTATCTGTGACTAATGAAACATTTTTATTTAGATTTCGACACTAAGTTTAAAATTTGTGAAAAAAAAATTGTGCTATTTTAGAAGTATCATTAACTCCATCGGGAAACCGAACGTCCTTCATTTTTTCCTGTGTTCGCCCCTTATTATTTCTTTAAGTGTGTTCCATCCATACTAATATTATAAATGCGAAACTGCTCGAGTTTGTTTATGACCTTTTCACGCATAACACAATATAAAGACTTTAATAATTCTTTCACCAATATAAAGCTAAATTATATGCGCAGACTACAGGTTGTATATGATGGTAAGCTCTGGCGTTATGAAATTATAAATATTAATATATTATATTTGTTATACGTTTTCTGTCGCTAACAAAAGCGAGTTTTTGCTAACGTCAGAAAAAAATCTTTTCCATGGAAACAATGTTGATATATTTTTGGGCTCTATGCTGGTAGGTACTCAGTCTACTGGTCAGCTACTACTGCAGAAAATTCAAATATTAGAATTCGTTTTTTTTTTTGGACAAGCTTGGAATAAATGTCAGATGAGAGTTCCTATATTAAAAATATAATTCGTAACGATTATAAAGACTGAATGATAAATAGAGTATTTTTTTATTATATTAACGAACTTCCAAATATTTAAATAAAAATAAACATCCGAAATGTTTGTAAGCGCATAAATTCCGAACGAATGAACAAAATTGGATAAGTAATTCTTTTTTTCTTTGAGCTATAGCATTATGAAATTTAGGTGGTAGGCGAGATGTTTGAAAACTGAATGTAAGGGAATGAATATATGGAATGCGGGAGGGGATGGGGGTGGGGTGGGGAAGGAGATAATTGATAAGTGCAAGCGCTACAGTAATTTCCCGTAATACCATGCGAGCGAAGCCGCGGGGAAAAGCTAGTATTTATATATTTTAAAAGTATCTTTTAATTTAAATTAGTTATAGGCATTATTAGCTCACTTACAGATGACATCTGACAGAAAAAGCCGGTGATTTATTGAAGCTAAATTTCATGGGTTATCACAGATCCATTTTTATGATGTCCATCTGATATAACCCTTGTGATCCATGATATGTGATAACCCATGATATTTTATAGTTGTAATAATACCTTACACAATTTGAACTTATTCTAGTTCTTTTTATTTCCGTATATCTTTAGTATTTCTGAGGTTTCGTGCCACCATATCAAATTTTTGTAACAATAGTTTCGTGATCTTGAGTGATTTTGAGTTCTTCTTCATTTTTATATAGAATTAACTTTCGAATACAGATCATTTAAAATTACAAAATAAAGCGTAGTTTTACAGTTTTGTTCCCATTCTTGTGTAATTGTTGACCAATTGTTTCCAACCGGGGCAATTAATGATTCTTCAGAATATACTTATCGCAAGATGTATTCCTTATTTTTCTTTGTTAATCAATGTTGAAGACAATAAATGGCCACTTATAATAAACCTTCGTACAGTCACAAAGATGTATTGATACATTATTGAATTTCAGCACAACAACCTACCCTTCAGAAACACGCCTCGGGCGGAGCCAATTTGATCTTTGTTTGCGGAATAATTGATCACATCTCCATTTAGAACGATAAAGGTAGTTTATTGCAGTGAGAAATGTAGTTCTCTTTTATTACCTCCTCGTAGGATGCTGAGCACTACGACCATCAACGTGAATGGAAATGTACTCATAATCCTTGACAATTGTCGTACCTTTATACCTGCAATTATTTTTAAATAAGCAGAAGCTCATAAATTCATTACATCCAATGGTTATTGTTTTATTGCCTCCTTGAACTATTAAATATATCCTGAAGTAATAGGCCTCAGTCAGAGCAATAATTGAAAATGTAATGGAGACGGAGAGTAAAAGCACGTACAAAATGTTAATTACGGGTGGCTCATTGTGAACGCCGGATTCAATTTAAAAATGAGATACAATAAACAATTTTTTGATTGGCTCGATTTTTATTGATTTTTAAAGTAGACAGATAGAAATTAATTATGAAATACTAGCTTAAGTCCCCGGCAATGCCCGGGCTTTACGCAGAGTTTTCGAAATCAAATGTAGCGACTTTCCTCTTGTTTTGAAGATCACATATGCAAAATTTCATCAACCTCGGCATAAAACTGTAAATTTGAATACAAATCAAATACACACTGCCCGCTTGCCAGCCCGCTCATCATACAGCCATTCTCCTTTACATATTATATATTTCAAACCAATTTACACAAAACCTTGACAAATTATATACTTAAACCTTCCTCAAGAATCACTCTATCTTTTGATGAAAACTGCATGAAAATCCGTTCAGTATATTTTGAGTTTATCGCGAACGACGTGGCGGTGGACTTTGTTTTATAATGTGTAAAGATGTAGAGATGATGTCGAAAATAAGACAAAAATAAATTTAAAAGATGGCTCTTTTTAAAAAATGTTTGGTTATTTATAATATTTATTTTACTATTCAGTTTTCTAAAATTTCGAAATTATCTAATTGTGTACCCGTTGTGTTAGTGTGTAAAGTTTTTAAACCTTTATTAATATCAAAGTAATGACTTGTTTCTAAAATGTCGTTGGGAAATTCTGAATAATAATTATTATTTGAACATCTTAGATGTTCAATTTTTTATAAGAAAAACTCTATTTTTATAAATTTTGAAGGTTATTCCTATCAACGTAATATATCATTGAAGAAGAATACGAGAGGTCTGGGTTCGAGTCCCAGTCGCGACCATTGTCTTTTTATATTTTTCTGTGTCTTGTTCTCTTTCATTTTTTCATTTAGATTATTAGTGTTATCTTTTTCTTCAATGATATCTTAACATATCTAATGTTAAAATTTCTAGAAGTCTTCCCTATTTAATAATAAGTTACAATCATTACAAATTAATTTATAAACCCCGGATTTGTTAATAAAAACACCTTTATCCTTGCCATATAATATTTATTTTTTTAAATTTGTTATTAGTTTACAAAGCTGGTTGGATATTAAATTTTTCTCTAATTCGTTGTCAACCACGTGTGGATAAACAAAAGATCTAAAAAACTTTTTCTTATATTTTTTGTTTAACATATTGTTTATTAATTTTGAAGTATAACCGTTATTGATTGTAATTTGTTTTATAATATTTAATTATGTTTCAAAATTACATTATTTTATAACTAATTTTGTTATTTAGACTTCCTGTTTTTATTGTGTTTTAAAAAAATTTCTGTTATGTAAATGCAATTTTTGCACATCCTAAAAGCATTTTTATTTTATATAATTGTTTTTTATGATATTTTAAGTAATTAATCACCTCTCCTTTCTAATATTTTGTCTATGTTCTTATTTGTCCATACATGTTTGTGTTTTGTTATTTTTATATTAATTTATAATCCTGACGAAGAATACATAGTTTTTGAAACATGACGATGTTAATTATATAGTGGTGTATAGAAAGTTATTTGTTTTCATTAAATCAGTAATGACGCCACGAAATTTATTTGCGAAGTTTGAAGAAATTATTCAATAATACTGTAAAATGTAAACTAATGTATCAAAATAAATAAATAAACGTAGTAAAACATTATCCTGCTTTTATACTTACCACAGACCCTTCAAAAACCTTAACCATTGCCATTGGTAAGTAAAACCGGAAAAATGCGCATTTTCGACATAAAACAACAAAGAACAAAGAACTCCAGTCCATTTTTTTTAATGAATAATGACCTTCTAACTTAAATAACTGCATATTTATTTTTATTTTTATAGTTAGTTTTAATAGTTAAAATAAATGTCAAAGTTTTAATTTTTCAAGATCCCCGAAAACCACCGAATCTAGTGTGACGTCATCATGACTAACCGAAGTATGAATCTTCTAGGGAACTGGAATCAGCTGTTCGACTCCCGCCATTTTGAATTTCAGCATTGGAGCGTTTTCATAGACATTACTGGGTAGTACGATCGTTTTTTGTACAGTTAAAGTTTTTGAATATTTTAAATAATATAGATAAACTAATAGAGATACTTTATTTTTGAAACTGAATTATTTAGGCCTAAATAATGTTTCAATAAAAACAAAAACTATTATATGTCCAATTCTCTATAAACCAATAAAACGGAATGCCGAACGGTTTGCGTCTTACATTTCTATTGATTTCTTTATAATTTTAACCCAGGTGACGCGGCGCGGTGACGTCACGCCGCCAAAACCCAGCAATAGGGTGTTTTAATGACACGTTTTAAAATGGACTTTTTAATATTTTTTTAAAAACTACGTTAAATATTATGTAATAAAACTTATATATTCAGAATCAGCATATATTGGTCTAAATGAACATATTTTTTTAAAGCCATAATATTTTTCACTGGAGTTCCTTATTATCACTATATTTAACAAATTTTATTATTTTTTAATGATAATAATATGGAATAAGCATCTATAAAAGTGTTTTGGAAAACATTAGTACATTGCTCATACAAGTAGGTACAATGTTAAATATTATTCCAATTGTAAATATTATTCCAAATGGTTAAGAAAAACTGTCAAAACTCGATTCTTCATCCTGGAGAATGCCTCCAATGGTAATTACCTACTGTGTTTTTACTTACCACGGAAGGATACGGGGAAACTATTAGATCTGTAAATATTTTATGTTCCGAGTCATAAATAAGTAGGAAATATTTTCATCATCTCGTCGCGTCAAAGACCCGTTAAGTGGGAGATCTATTTGTCCCCAGAGCATGTCCAGTCGGAACATAATTAACGCGGCACAAATAATACCAAGTGCTATCCTCTGTCGAGATTATTTATTCAGGGAAATAGCAAACAAAAAGTCACACACGCTTGCGTGACGTGGGAAGGTAAGACAGCGTGGCAGCGTGGTGGCGTGGCAGCGTGGCAGCGTGGCAGCGTGGTGGCGTGGCGTGGCGAGGGGAGTGACTTCCTAATCAAACAGTACCTACTAAGTATTTAAGAGCATTATATTATAACATTACATCTACATCTCTTTCGGTTTATTATATATCTCTCTATTGCGTGAGAGAAAATATAAATATGTAAGTACATTGGTAGCTACATATTAACTACGGACCTACTTATAGTTAATCATTGAAAGGTTTCCGACGTGTATTTTTATTAATCTAAGATCAGATCACGTCATTTTGTACTCTTGGGTCCATTAGAGACGAATTAGGTTGAGCGGTTGTCATCAATCTGGTTGAGTTGTACGTAAAGTTGAACCGTGTGGAGGTGCGTTGTAACAACCACTCAACCAAATTGAGTCGTATGAAAGGCCCATGACACTCAAACGGTTGAATCAACCAAATTGAGTGGTCTGTAAGACCCATCATTTACTTATAAACTTTCTTGTTTTATTTTTAAATTGTGTAAATAAACCAAAGCGATATTAATAAATTGATTTTGACACCTGCAGCGGGTTTTGAATCCATGGGCCCAAAGAAAAAACTTTTACCGGTCATCCACGGCATCAATGGGGCATCAATTTGGGAGGCGGAAATGGGTACCACCGCCCCGGGAACCTTTATTGGATAACCAACACCTCTGCCATAAATCACCCCAAGTGGTTCGCTACGTTTGGTGATTTAGCAGGGGTGCCCGGGTTCATGGGGTGAGGTTTGTCTCGGTCTTGGAGGCGGATGACCAGGACACACTGAACCCCAGATTCCTACCCACCCCTTAAACCCTTTTCCTTCCCAGAACTCTCCTCTCCTTCCTTTCCTTAAAAAAATTCTCCACTCAGCATCCTCAAAGATGACGTAAGGCCTAAAGGAAATTATTTTCCCCAGGGCCTCCTGTGTGGAGCTCATGTAAAAAAAAAAATCAGTCAACTTCATGCTTAACTAAAAATCTAATTTTCTGTAAAATTCGTTTAAAAAACTTATCTACAGTCGCTAACGATATGAACTCTTATGAAATAAATAAGATGTGATCTGGTAAGAAGGAAAGTCATACAGATTTAAGGTAGGTATCTCACCGACTTCTTTTTCCTCTGAAGAAAAATTTGATTGAAACAGGAAGAATTTTGGACCCAATATCAACACCAATTTATCAAATTTTGGATGAACCATATTTTTAAGGCATTCACATTGGGTATTTCACCTTTTATCCAAGTACCTGTCCCTACCTAACAGCGTCTGGCCAATTTACCGATTTGTGACACTTGCAACAATACATCACCACACAATTATTAGTCTATTGAAGGGGCCCGTGCAATGATCAACTCCTATATTGATCTCTCAGTAAATTTAGTATCGACCCAATTAAGAAATCGGGTAAGTGACCATCTGGTACTCCCTCGGTGTATTTAAGTAAGAATATTTTACGTGTATTTGTACAAACTGAATACAACCAGTATCCTTTAAGGCCATAAGAACGATTTTCACAAAGAAGAATATTAGAAGTAAGTATTTGCAACTTTAGTGCGTTCTAAGTTAACGCAACTATTGGTAGTTGCGTTAACTTAGAACGCATTTAAAATTATTGATTACAGTCCAAGGTTCCGTGGACCGACATGATCACTAACATAGAAATTCTCAGGCGGACTAGAACAGAGAGAGAACTGCTCACATCAATAAAAGTCAGGAAAATTTCATATCTGGGTCACGTACTTCGAGGGGAAAAGTATCACTTGCTCCAATTAATATTGAAAGGAAAAATAGAAGGTCGCAGAGGGCCTGGTAGGAGACAAATGTCTTGGCTACGAAATATACGAGCGTGAACCGACATTAGAAGTGCCGAGGAGCTATTCCGGGCAGCACAATGTAGAGAGACATTTTCCAGAGTGATCGCCTACGTTGGGGGGACCCGATAGAGCACACGAAGAAGAAGAAGATTACAGTCGAAATATTGACTTGCCGAGAATATTGCGACTGCAAGTAAATGGCAACTAAAATCTTGGCTGGAAAGATTTATTTTTTTTATAAATAAAGAATATGAGTTATATTTATACATATATATTTTACAAAATATTATATTTAAGGTCATCGTTGGTCACGTATACCTTGTCAAAAAAGGGAACTCTTGTGCATGATAAGGGAGCCACGATTCTTACTTAGGTTGTATGTTATAATTTATACTTATTCACTTACTCTCAAATGATAGAGAGAGTACAAAAGAAGTTTCTGAGATATTTATATCTTAGAGACTTCGGATATTATCCCTGGCTATATCCATCAGCCTTTTTGTCCGGCATGCTGAGTATTAATAGCCTCGCCGATAGAAGGAAAACTGCTTTGCTGACAACAGCATATAAACTTTTAAACGGTAATATTTGTATTCCCGATATAATACAAAAATTTGAGTTTTATGTCCCCTACAACTTCACAAGAGCGCGCAGACACAGAACTTTTGTTGTTCCGAGATGCAGAACTAACTTACCATTAGTAATGCCGCTCGGAAAAATGATTCTATTACTTAATTCCCTGTCCCCTGAAATCGATATTTTTCAACTAAATATTAAAAAATTTCAAAACGCCATTATTACTTTATAATAAAATGTATGTTTGTAATTGGTTTTGAACTGTAAATGTACATTTAAAATAAAATAAATAAAATAAAATAAAAATAATATGTTTTGTTTAAAATATTTACTTTTTAATAAAAGTTTTTTTTTAAATTGTTTAATTTTATATATTTGTTCTGATTGGTTGATTCAGAAAAGGGGTTATTATAGTAATTTATGCCTTGGTAAATATAATGGTTTTGCATTTGAGTTGTTTTAAAATTAGGTGTAATAAATTGATTTTCATTTCTCATTAGTTTGTGAAATTCGTGATATTCTTTGTTATTTTTTTCTTTAAACATTTTTATAATGAAATCATGCTTAAGAGGGTATTCTAGTGTAGAAGCAAGAATTGTGGTTTTTTTTTCAGGTGCGATAAAAAAAAACAATAATATTTTTATCAGCCATTACTTTACCAAATATTTATTTATTTATTTATTAATAAACGCCCTTTTTCGGGGCTTTTACATTTATAGCATAATTAGAAAAATACATATTTATTGTACATAACTGAACTGCCTCAATAACAATATTTTATATTTATTGAAAGATAAATTGAAGATGTCCACTGACTTAGTATAATTGTTTCCCTCCATTAGTATTCTGGGCAAAGAAGAATACATATGGTTGTTAGTCCCAGAATTTCTGCACTGAAATAAATCCTGACTTCTAGTATTACGAAGTGAAATTCGAAAGCTTATCAATTCAAGTAATACCGGACTATCAACTAAATCATTTAAAATTTTATATAAAAATACTAAGTCAATGAAAAATTCTTCTGTCTGACAATTTTAGCATATTCATATCGTTTAAAATAGTGTTGTTGTTTAACATAATTGCTGGAATACCCATTATGTTAAACTACAACAACTACAAAAATTTAGAAAACGTAAGAATTTGTTTTGTATTCTTTCAACAGCTTGCACATGCATATTATAATGAGGATTCCAGACAGGAGAATTGTACTCAAGTTGGCTTCTAACATAAGCAAAATATAACAGTTTAATACACTTTATATTGTTAAAATTTCTAGTTAGCCTAGTTATAAACCCCAACATTTTTAAGCCCTTATTACAGATTTCTGTTATGTGGTTAACAAATGAAAGATTTGATTGAAAAATGATGCCCAAGTCTTTAATTTGCATTAACGTCTCAAGAGCATTGTTATCAATGTTGTAATTAAAGATCATTGGATTTTTTATTCGAAAAAATCTAACAATTTGACATTTTGAGATATTTAAATAAAGTCTATTTTCCTTACACCAAATTAGCAATTTGTTGATATTATCTTGAAGAATGTTGCAATGATAAATATATTCAATAATTTTTAAAAATTTGAGGTCATCAGCAAAAAGTAAGATAGATACATCATGAAATATTTTTGTAAGATCATTTATAAACAAGATAAATAAGATTGGGCCATTAAACATTAAAGAATACATTAAAAAAAATCAAACGAGAAAATTAAAAATGCAAAAGTTACAGGGTGTTGAAGTGGGGGGTCTCAAAAAAATGGCGCGCCCTGGTTGACACCATTGCAACCCTCCTTATAATCAGAAGAAAAAAAAACAAATTAATTCTTAATCCAGACAAATGCTGCTATAGCCCTATAGCCCGTACCTCGGAGAAGTAAAATTTTTTTTTTCGCAAAATGGCGGTTGTCTGAAATAAAAA
Organism: Glyphotaelius pellucidus; assembly: GCA_936435175.1. Lineage (NCBI taxonomy): Eukaryota > Metazoa > Arthropoda > Insecta > Trichoptera > Limnephilidae > Glyphotaelius > Glyphotaelius pellucidus. The sequence goes on from OW386541.1 coordinate 2,280,141, forward strand.
GACATTTTTTACCCCTTTTTTTGACTTTTCGGAATTTTCAAAAAATATTAAAAATTGAAATTTTGTATTAATTCTGGTAGGAGCGATAGAGCAATGTGTAGAAAAAGCTCACACCAAATTTCAAGCAAATTAGTTTTGTAGAACTTGAGACATCGTGTCAACCGTCTCGAAAAAAGTGGTTTCGAGAAACACGCGTTTAAAGTTTCTATTTAGATTCTGGTTAGATTCCGTCTAAACCGCGATATTAAAATGGTTTTAGAATAATGCGAATTTCGAAAAATCCCTTTAAGGAGATATTTTTGAATAATATTTAAACATTGGAAATATGAAGAAAAAAAATTTTTTTTTTCTAGACTAGAATACTGCCGTAAATATGTCATCGACATTTGGTACTGGAAACAATTTAAAAAGTGATTCTGTTGATAAGGTAGATTTTTTGCATTACTATAATGACGATTCTTTGCGAAACTTCTACTGAGTTTAGATTGTTTTTGTAAGATCCTCCCCAACCTGTAATTCCGTAGGTAAGCAAAGAATGAACATGGGCAAAGCGCATGATACACATGATATTTTAATAAAATTTTGTTATTGGATTTCATTTTGAAGAATAGGCCTGTTAAATTCTCATGAAGAATATTATATATCTTCTCGTTAAACGTTAAACCAATATAATCAATGTTTTATTAACATCCGCACTGTATGTATATTTACACATTTTACAACCGAGCACTAAAAAGCAATAATTGCATCTTCTTCAAAAGCAAGCACGCCAATTAGGAGTTTTGATTAGTTCCAATGCTCTCAATACCGGCTGGTTTAATTAACTGAAGATTTCAATTAATCAGGATCGCAGCTCGAGATGAAGTGCCCTCTGCCGGCGGAGTTTGCAATCACTAAGTGATAGGTAGTTCAGTAATCAGGTAAGTTGAGAACGAGTTTGCCGAAAGGTGCATCCAGCTACAGGCCGCATCTCATGAGAGATGTTTACCCGGGGTTTACACACACCACACAGTACACACTACACACTACACACTACACACTACACACACGGAACAGGCTTAATGGATTTGTCAGATAGTTACATCTGAAAGCCTTCATAATTGAGTGAAAGTAAAGCATTGCGGTTTGAATGTCGGAGTATACATCGAAATCAATGTTCCCGCACCGGATGGGGTAGGTAATACACATCCCCCAAATGAAATTTTTGTGCAGTATCGAAGTTGTTTTTTACGTCACGTACTCTATAATTTAGGTAATCCTAGAAAAAGTATTCGGTAATCAATCTACATTTAAAATAAATAATATATTAACATTTTTAAAGATATTAAATAATATCTATCTAATCCCGATGAAATGACTCACCCCTCCCCCGGATCCCTTTACTTAAAAAAAAACTCTTGCCATAAACACGCGAGTGTGGACGTGAAATCTGCATTTTACTGGAAAGTACGCTCCATTTTGTGATCAACTGAGTGTTGCGAAGTCCTATTTAACTCGGTCGTTTTACATTTCGTCTGTCTGTAAATTTGTTTGTACGTTCCATTTCTAATCCATAATGGTGGCCATTTTAACGATTCAGTGAATATTCTTTTTTCGAATGTGAAATCGCTTTTCTTATTCTCATTTTATAAATGATATGGTTGAAAAAAGATTGACAAAAGTCATTAAGATCGTGATGTTTCGTTATATAAATTGTGTAAAATATAACATGGTTTTTAATTAAGTAAATAGGTATTTAAGTACCATCGTACTCACAAATCTGACGTTTTCAGAGGAGATTTTGGATCTATTAAATAAGAGAAAATTAGAAATATACTTTTAGGAAGTGAAGTCTGCTATTCACAGAACTACTGATATATTTTTTTTATGTGTCACAATACATAATGATTTACTGCTGGGCTGAGATGGGTGTATTCCGGCTAAAACGGTAGGTATTAATTAAAAATTACTAATATCTGAGTATTATGGGAAAAGGCAAACAGAGTGTTGAGAGTTGATCGCTCTGCGATATTTGGGGTATCTTAGTGACCCCCCTTCGGATGATTCGTGATTTTTACCACCTACTTAAAGTTTAATGTACGTAAACGCATTAGAATCAAGTCGACTTTTGTAATATTTGATTAACTCCTCGTCAAAACCAAAGATACCCACTTGCAAATACAAATGGATTCAGAGAAAACTAAAATTGTTAATTTTTTTTTTTTTTTACGAGAAAAACTCTCTTTTTATAACTTTTGAAGGTTATTCCCATCAACGTAATATATCATTGAAGAAGAAGATAACACTTTTAAATCTAAATGAAAATATGAAAGAAAACAAGACACAGAAAAACAGAAAAAGACAATGGTCGCAACTGGGACACGAACCCAGACCTCTCGTCTAACCGGGACGGCGCGTTTTCCAATTTCGCTATTGCCACCTTCTGTCAAACCGTCATATTTGTCAATCTCATATTTCAAATATTTAGAATCATTAATATTATCTTCAACTGGTTAGACGAGAGGTCTGGGTTCGAGTCCCAGTTGCGACCATTGTCTTTTTCTGTTTTTCTGTGTCTTGTTTTCTTTCATATTTTCATTTAGATTTAAAAGTGTTATCTTCTTCTTCAATGATAAAATTGTTATGTTTTAATTATAAATTAATCGATTCATATTTTTTAAATAGGGTCTTTCTTACCCATTGAAGTTTATATCTTATTGTCATCTCCAAAAGCATGGTCTGTAATCTTGCTGTAAAAATGAGCAGCATAATAATTTTGCACCGACTTTCCATGTGAATGAATTTTCATTTTTAATAAATAAAGTGTCCCAGGAGAAAATCGTAGATAATTTAGTGTCAAATAAATGTTACTTTATTTGTTATTCTTTGTCATATTATGAACACATTTTTTTTTGTTTCTTATATTTAAACGACAATGTGAACAAAACTTGATACAGTTTGTTCTCCGAATGAGTTTATTCTAATCAATCGTTTTAAATGGTAATCCAGGAAAAATATCTTGAACATTGATCAGCCTTTGACATTCAAACAGCATATACAAGGTATTAAAGACAAAATCATCCCCTTAGTTGCCAAATAAATTTTAAAATGTTTATTTTATAGTCTCGTACACTCACATTTAAATTATTTGATCGAAATCTGGGGAAACACATGTAAAACACACATAATTGAATTACAATTCAATTTAGTAATCAAAAAACTATTTCACACAAGCCCAGAACATCCACAAAAAAGAATATATAGAAACAAAACTATTAACATTAAGAAAACTATGCGAATACAATTCATGTTTCCTTATATACAAAATAAACAATAAACTCATACATACAAACAAAGAATTCATTAAAACATCTCAAGTACACAAAAACTTTACACGACAACACGATAACATACATTTTAACACCATTCACACTAACTATAGCAACTTATATAATTGCTTCCCAAACGACATTAAAAATGAAAAAAAGGTGGGTAAATTAAAAAAAAATGTTAATTTTTATTCCTGATAAATAGAGTAATGAAATGGAGAAGCGATGTATTATGGTGTTTACGTTTAATGTATTTAATTATTTCTGGTTAAATCAGTGAAAAAGTGATTTTCTTTTTACCAGAATAAAAATTTAAAAAAAAGAAAGTATGAATTAATTCATTATGGAAAATGATACATCTTATTTTCAGTATAAAATACGTACATTAGACCTACTATTATCTACTACTTGAGCAGGTAGGTACTAGTTGTATTTCATCTACTTGATTGTTATTTAAATTTCTCAAGAGATTGTTGAAAATAATAATACAAGAAACAACACTATTAAATATTAACACTGTACCTACTTACCAAAAGTGGCGGTCGTAGGCGACGCGTGTAAAAAACTTTATTGCGTCCCTCAATTTTCGTTTAACGCTGTCAGTAAAAAGAAAATAAGATAAGTACAAGAAGCAGCGTCCTTTTTATTTCCTGTCATTATTAAAAAAGCCTCCGAGGACCTTTTGAAATAATAATGCATAAGCTGAGTGATTTAATAACGTCCTGTCAGGCCAAAAGGTGAAAACACCTGCAGGTATCAATGTATCGGGGGGGGGGGGGGAGAGGTCCGAGGTGAGAGGGCGGAGGTCTCTGTCAATTTACCTTTTCCAATGAAATCGTCCCGCGAGATGAAATATTCATCTGCAACGCCTCACGTTTATGTTAAAGTGCAGGCGTAGAGACACGTGACATTTCAGGTGACATCGATGATGCAATATGAGATGCTGGACCGGGGAAACAAGGACAATCTTGCGTATCTTCACGCCTTTAAGAACATTATTAATTGAGTAAAAAAGGTAAACAATATTTTAAGTGTCAAATAATACTATTAGATTCAATGGAGAAAATAAGTTAAAAAATTTAATACTAGGTACTCTAATCTGTCGCGATATCGCGACAACCTTCAGATCCGCAACAATCGTTTATTTAATTATTATTTGAATGACAATTTTTTTTAACAATAACTGTACACAGGAGGTTCTGGGAAAAATAATTTTCCCCGAGATGCTGTCCGAATTGTATTTTAAAGGAAAGGTAGGAGAGGATGTTCCTTGAAGGAAAATATGTGAGGTATGGTTAGGAATCTGTGAATCGGTGATCATGAGTGAAAGACGTATGAATCCATTCCTCTGATTGCGGCGTAAGGCGGTGGGTTGAGAGAATCCTACAGGAGAGACCAAATGGTCTCCCTGGCGCACCTGGACAAACCTCACCCCGTGTATCTAGCCACCCCTGTAAAGTCACCAAACGTAGTGAACCACTTGGGGTGACCAAGCTAGAAGTGTTAATTATCGAATAAAAGATTCCCTTGGCGGCGGTACCAACACCCGCCCCTCAAATTGATATAATACCTGTATGGAGCTAATGTAAAAAATAAGGCATTAGGTAATTTTTAGGTACACTTTTCTTATCATTGCCGTCGCAATAGAAAAGATGCAATGATTTATGAAATCTGTGACAATTCACGCCTTGCGATTCACTTTCACATCAGAGCAATGCAACTGATTTATATTTTACTTAATATAAAATAATATATAAATATATACAGTTCATACAATCTGTTGATAAGTTCGATGATTTTTTTTTATTATTAAAACCACGATAAAAAAATAATATGTATGGCCTAAATCATTCTCTGAGTCAACTAAATTAATTAATTTGCTATACATATTTAGAAAAACGTTAACAGATGTCACTCCTATAAAATCTAGAGTATAGTAGAGTTCTATAAAGTTGTATCGAAACTCTACCATTGTAGTGATAACATCAACAACTAGCAAAGTGACATATTAAACCCTATAATATATATGTTAAACACATCACACATTTTACTTACGATTTTAAACACCGGTAAAGCGAAAAAGAAGGGAGGAAACCATTTTGTTTGCACTAACAGTCGGTATAGTTTGTTTTGTCAGTTTTAACTGTTAGTAAACTCATTGCAAATAGTGTTCGCGTGTTCTGCGTTTCTCCTGGACCACGGACTCCAGCAGCCTTGTCTCAAGAAGCACGGAACAGGTTGGTGCATATTTAATGGTACATTTTACCGCAGCGGGAAGAGGGGTGGCTGGTCTGGTCCCAGGGGCCTTAGCGGGCCCCGCTAGGTTTATTATTTAGCCGTCATACCCGCAAGGCAAATTGAATTGCCGATAAAACTTTTCTAGCACGAACTGGGAAATAAGAATGATGATTGTGTCAGGACGTGTGTTTTGGACTAGCCGAAAGGTAGAAATTATTCAACGCTGGCTGGCTACGCTCGGAGCGAGGTAACTACACACGAGCTTTCCTCAAATGTAGACCTTTTGAATGCTTGATTAACATCATGATTATGTACGGCGATAGTCGTAGCCATCATTTTAATGCGAGCCGAATGTTTATGGTGCGAGTGCGAGGGGGCGTTCAGTGAAACTATTGCAAGGCGACGCCGACGTTCGGCAGAAGCTTTAAGCTCGCAAACACAGGAGTTGAATAAGGACAAATTGCAGCCAATGTTAAAGTGAAGAGCGATGAATGAATAATAATATTAAGCACATTACAAGAAGAAAAATAATACGAATTGTACAATCAGTGGAGTGTTCAGAGTTTCGGATCAGAGGAGACAGAAGGAAAAACAGCGAATTCATTGAAAAAAAATTACCACAAACAACTACATTCTTCATTCCAGTTGCTGGCTGTCGTCGATTTGGTTGGGATTTCATAATCCAAACAATCATCTATGCATATTGGAAGCCTATTACTGGATACATAAATTTTCCATATTTTTTCTGCTAAACAAGCACTTCCCATAATATTTTAAAGAAAGCCAACTTATATCTAATATAGGTACTCAATATCTAGTTTGTCAATTTGTACTAATCAATAGAGGTACCGACGGATTCGTAGCTGCAACATAGCAAGATTTTTTGAAACGGAAGATTGATTTTTTGCAAGTTTATAAATTTTAATATTATTTATATTTTTACGCTAATGAGATAGGGTAAGCTGTGCTTATGTGCCTTTATGGAAAGCAGTCTCTGAGCACAATATCTCTTTATTCGCCCTTAACTGTACTTATATGCCACTACGGTTAAATTACGGTTGGTATAATTTTGTCACAGTTAAAAAAGTAAACAGAAAAGAACATTAAATTTACAACGGTTGCTCTGTGTAGACCTGCCGTTATCGTTTATGATAACGAGCCAGATATTATCACCAGATTTCTTTATCACTTTATGCTACCTACATAATTAAAATTATAAATAAAAATGACAGATTTATTCCACTTGCGTATTTTAGACTTAACGGGTTTCACCCTGCTATTACCATCGTGGTATCTTCAGACTTCTTCAGTTCAGTGTATATTGTATATACTAATTTGAAGATAGACGTAGAATTAATGATTTAAAAAGATGAATAAATATTTTTTGTGATGCCTAACCAATACTTCTTTTGGACGCGAGTACTAACTATTAATATTATTTCAAAGAAACTCTACCAAGAATTTACTGTAGAATTCAATATAATATGCTGAATTAAAATTATCTTAGAAATGGATATCGAGCTAAAGATAATTTAAGAGAGTAGTAGTAGTCTCACTCCTCGGCAGTAAGACAGTAAGACGTGAAATTTCCCTCGCCTGTCGGCCGCCCGCCTCTGATCCCGGGGAGATTATAACACTTACAGTATTATTGTTCAGAGAAAGAGAGCAAAATCAATTTGCATAATCGACTGGTTACGAATGTATGAGTTTATCAGTCTAGAGCAGGGACTGTGGACCGGGGAATGGGAAGCGGTAGGTAACTGGAAGCCGGGTCCTCGCACCGATCTGTCGGGGTATTTTCAAGGCTGGAGACGGATATGACAGGTCTCCCGCTCGCGGTGCGGCTGACGGCTGACGGGCACATCCCGGGAGATGTCACCTGTCTGGACCACGCCAGAGACCTTACAACTTTGGATATAAAGGAGTTTTAAAGGATTTTGAAGGTAAGGAGATGGGAAAGAGGAAGGTTAGGAAGTATCTACTTATCCTAATCAGAAGGTCCAGCAAGGACGATCGACTCGACGAAAACCCTACACCAATACGATATTGACTAAACCCATCATTTATGGACAGTTATCAATATTTGCGAGCACGGCCAACAATTAATAAGAGATATTTTATTTATTTATTATTTTTTTTTTTATAATATGTTTTACATGGTAAGTACATAATGATAATTTTACATCTAAGGTTTTTACTACTCTTCCATTGAAAGCATTTGCTTGTATATTTATTTTTATTTTTATATTGCCGGAAACCCGGGCGTTTACTAAAGTAATAATATTATACAAAAAAAGTATGAGTACATAAATGTGCGTGCATGAACACATAAATACAAACATAAGCATATATATATAAACATATTAATCATATAAACACATATACACAAACAAACATACATACACACATACATACACAAACGTATACGCATGCATGTGGTATACAGTTTCATAAAATCAAGAGTTTAGCTAGCCTCTAAAAACAATAACATTTCAACAAAATAATATAAAGTATTCATAAACTAGACATGCGTAAAACATAAGCAATATTAATAAGAAAGCATAAATCTCTACAAATTTAAATAACAGATATATGTAAATAGAGATTATTAGTAACTTGGTGATGCATTCCCTTTTTTTGTGTAGTAACCAAGTGTTGAAATGTTTATAAAACCCTGTTAGGTTTTTTTGAGTCGTGCAAAAAGTGGTTTCTTTTAGGAATGTGTTGAAAATGAGAGGTGCGAGGTAGGATTCGTGCTTTTTGGCAAAGGTTGATTTAATTTTTGGGACAAGAAGTTGATTACGCGATTTTGCTCTTGGGTTTTGTGGGTGAGTTACGTGGCATGGTGAGGATTTTATGCAGTTAATTTGAATGATCTTTTTAATGAATAGTTTCCTTATATCTAGTATTTTATTTGTTATTAGGAGATATGGAAGGGGAGTGTACGTAAATGCTGTTATTAGTTAGTACCTAAATAATTCATTGTACTTTCATGTATATGTATGTGTGCTATAATTTTTATTTTGATAATAGGATCTATTTTAAAAAAAAGAAAGAATGTTATGAAAAACAAAGAATATTTGTAAGGTTAAGTAAATGGTAGTAGTTTTTATCTTAAGCATGTTTTTAAAACGTTTCTTGACAGAGAGCAATATTCGGGTTTTATCATTAATGCTTCTGATTTCTTCCGGTAGACGATTGAAAAAAGTTCTTCCCTGGTTAGTGTGATGATGTTGTGCAAAAGTGATATTTAATTTTGCGCATAAAAAAACATATTTATTTAGGTTATTCCGATCAACGATTGATAAATTTTAGCGTGAACTGCTGAATGTCAGATAAGTTGTCAATATACAAAAAATATTTTGAATAGCGTCGTTCGTTATGCAAAATAACTGACTCATTAATGAAATGAGGTGAATTAACGAAGTTCTTTGATTTGAAAGAAATCGCATACGAAAAGTTTACCTCTTTGCCGCGAGTTTGTCAGGTTATATTTTATGTAAATACGGCACAAGAGTCCCAACAGCTCCCCACTGTTCGGAGCCAATTGGACAATGGCATCCCAGTTTTTATGCTTAATGAAGTAGGAAGGAGACGGGAAAGGTGAAGTTTGGGATTGGGAAGTGATCCTGGCTATTCAGATCACCAAGCACGGCAAAAACCACCATTCAAGCACCTTTCGAATCTGAATTTTATGATTCTTTCACCAGGGCGATACTTATGGGGGCACTCAAAGGGCGACGCAAGTACACGATAACATAGTTTTTTACGTTAGTTAAATGTGTATCTGTACGATTTAACTTCGTAAATGGATTTAGTTTCAAGAATCTAATTATGAACATGAACAATTAGAAATTAATAAGGGCATTGACAATAAAAGCAAAAGCAACTTGTCTAAAGATAAAATAAGCATCTAATAAAGAAGAAACATAAATTGATCGTTACCCCAAATTGATAATTCCTTCGCAAGGCGAAACAGCTATAGCGCGTAATAATTATATTACCCAGCAGAACTTGTTAATAAATAATAAAAAAAAAATTATAAATAAAAATGATATTTTTTAAATAAACATAAATTCAATAAGGGAGTTCGGAAATAATAAAATCAATGATTAGATAATAAATACAAAATTTGTAAATTAATATAAAATATGCTTGTAAATTTTCTGGTAGCCTCATTGCTCAAATTGCAATGCGAATGAAATTTCATATATTTGTTTTTTTGTATTCTGCTTGCACTCACGCATGTAATAACGAACGAAGGTTCAAGAAAAGATTAAATCTAATTCACATTATTTTAATTTAAGGCAAATAATATGATTAAGGTTTTTTGTTCAGATATTAAGTCATATCCGTTCACTCTGCTAAAAGTATAAACATTAAAAATAATTATTTGTCGACATCTGAAGCCGTTGTACCACCGAGTCTATAAAATCATACTATATTATTGTGTGAAACATTTAAAATGAAATGTTTTCAAGTGAATATTTTGTGAAAAGGAAAATAAATTCGAGATGTTCCGTTAAGCTGCTTAAGTCCCCGCGCATTGAGAAACTTTGAAAGGGAAATCATGCAACCTGCGGAGGTACGTGTCAAAAGAAAACGTAACGTTTATAAGCCAATTTCACAAAGAATCGCTGTTTGAGCTATTTCTTTAGAAATGCGGAATCGGCGCCAGTGGGAAACACGTGTCAATCTCATTCTAAAAAAATTCATCTTCCATAGTGCTGGGAATGAATAATTTGGTAAATTTACTTTTAAAATAATAAAAGAAAAACATTGATAGCCGAAAACATTTAAACGTAGCGATAATTGATAAAAAAAACATCTATAATACACGAGAATCTTCAATAGTAAGCATATATTAAGCTGCTTACGCTGCCTTCACGTGGAAAAAAGTAGCTAGGAATGTCCAAACTCAACATTCTGAAATACGAAACCTTTCAACTGTTAACATAAAAAGTACCTCAGAATGGAACTTTGTAAATTCCTAGCTGCCTTTTTGTTTATGACGGCTATATACCAGTGAAGATCTATAACTACAGAGGTATGTTGTGAGTTCGTGAGTGTGTGTGCACTTGTGAAATTATGTACAAGGGGTTGGTTGGAATCTAGGGTTCAGTGTGTCTAGAAATGACGGATGAATGAATCCATCCCTCCCGCGGTGCAAGGCGATGTTGAGAGTACGGCAGGAGAGGTTACAGGATCTCCCTCAACCGGCCTCTCCCGATCCACCTCGCGGCTGGTGGGCAGAAGCATCCACCGCCAAGATCTGTGCATCCCTACTAAGCCTTGCTAACCCTTACCACTTGGCTTACTACTTGGGTGACCCTTGGCATACCACTTGACTTACCACTTGGGGTGACTTATGACTGAGGTCTGTTTAATTCAATTAATGGTTCCCAAATTGAAAATTCTTTCTTAATCAGATAATATCATCGGCCTATCCGAGACCTGGGAGTCGAAAGGTCTTGTAAAAATTGGTAGCGTCAGTTTTCTTCCAAGTCGACATCAAACATAAATAAACCTAGGGATTTTCCGTTCAGTGATTACCAAATAAATTATTTTATATCTGAAAATGATCAGACAATCCACACTTTGCTAAAGACTTTGCTTTAACAAACAACAAAATCATAGAAAACATAATGCCATCAGTTTTCAATAGCAGAAAAAACAATTTAATAGTAATAAAATTTTCCAATATGGCATAGCTTAACTTGCCATAATTTTTTCATTGAAAAAAATATTTTGTTCTATTGTCTTGTATTTTCAAAGAAAAAAATCGAGTTTTTTTCCTATTTGATGTTTTTCCTATTCGATGTTGTTTGCTGTTTGAGTTTGTGTAATTAAAATGTGTAGCGTTACTAATGTTATTTGAAGAATAGGATTTTCCATAAATCGACGGTTTTCTGATTGATAAAATAAAATAAAATATAAAATGTGACAAACATCGACGGTATGAACTCTTAACAGATTGTGACTGACTCTGAACAGTGATTTGTTTCTTGTAAATTTTTTTATGATGTTTGTCATACACAGTTAATTCAATCTTAGCATCAATATCAGTGAAAGTTTAATTAGGTGCCTTGTGGCTAATAATTAGAAAATAATGTTTATGAAAAGTAGCAACTTCTTTACTTCTTGCACTGATTAGTTCTTTAAATATACTTGAAAAAATACTTGAAAAAATTAAAAACAGGACTTTCATAGTTACCCTGCAATTTTGATTTTTTTTTTTGATTTGGTTGAACTCTATTACAATCGAATTAATTAATGATATTAATAATTGTCGTATTGTATTATAATCGCAGGTCTCCGTGGTCGAGGGATAAGGCTATCTACGAGCGAGTTTGAATACCGGCGTGCGCAAGTAAATTTTATTCGATTGATTTGTGTTATTTCACAATTTTATTTATTAATTTAAAAATTACACATACTATATTTGCGGCACGTTCGTTATATACTATCAGTATCGCCTTGTAAGACCACCACAAACGTTTCTTGAAATGGATTCGAATAGCCAGATACATCCTCACATCCTTCGCCTCCCAACTGTCTCCAGTCTCACAACACACCCCAATTGGGGATGCTGTGAGACTGTCACTAGCCCCAGACGAGAGCAGTTATGATTCTTGGAAATTGGAATATATTTTTTTTTACATGAGCTCCACACAGGAGGCCCTGAGGAAAATAATTTCCCTCAGGGCTTACGTCATCTTTGAGGATGCTGAGTGGAGAATTTTTTTTAAGGAAAGGAAGGAGAGGAGAGTTCTGGGAAGGAAAAGGGTTTAAGGGGTGGGTAGGAATCTGGGGTTCAGTGTGTCCTGGTCATCCGCCTCCAAGACCTGGAACAAACCTCATCCCATGAACCCGGGCACACCTGCTAAATCACCAAACGTAGCGAACCACTTGGGGTGACCTATGGCAGAGGTGTTGGTTATCTAATAAAGGTTCCCGGGGCGGTGGTACCCATTCCCGCCTCCCAAATTGGAATATATTGACATTGATAACAAAAAAAATTATGAATAATTTATTAAAATATTTTACGATCGTTTTATGATAATCAAACGAAATGCCTGTATTATATACCTATCTACTTGAAAAAATATTTTAAATAAAAAAAAACATGTTTTTATGACTGTACTAATAATATGTAGGTATTTGGGTTCTTCAGATAATTTAATTTGAATTTACGCACTTTTGCTGTTTTAATAAATCTGTGAAAAAACATTTTAAGTGGAAATACGTATTACATATTAAACTTTGGAATTTGATACATTTAAAAATACTTACTAGCAATAATTATGTGTTAAATTCAAAATAAAATTTACGAGTAGAATAAATACACAAAGCATCCTCGCAATATTTAACTGTAAGCTCTTCAGCATTACCTTTTTTAAGACACACAGAAATATAAAACAAAATGTTTAGTCATGAGAAATTAATTACGGCAAAACAGAAATTTTATTAAGCTTCATTTTTATCGAAGAAATATTTTAATATGTAATAGCGCGAATTTTAATTTCGACGAATTGCGCAACAATCGGCCTATGAGTAGAAAAGTACTTACCACCCCAGAGTTGTTTAATATAAGAACCAGCTGTTTATGATTATTTTTTACTATGTGCTTGTGTTTTGTTGATGTTTTGCTGTTGGTTGGGGAGGTACTTAACAGCCGAGGGCATTAAATGCTGCTCCGTATTAATTCCAAACATTAAGCCCCACTGAAAGGCTTGTTCAATTGTTCAAGTGGCGGAGCTTTCCGACGGCGCGGCTAAACAAAAAGAATATCCTAAAATGCTCTACATACTTCTGCGTTCCCAGTTGTTCTACATTCCGGCGTACGAACTGAATTGCCATGCGAGGCACACTTCTTGTAGAAAATTGAAAGAAAAACATCTGACATTTTCTAGGAAGAAAACTAACGAGAACGAAAAACACTTCGCCATCAGGGTCCGGAAAAATATTCATCTTGTGTTGTAGAGAATCAAAACCATCAGTTGGCCATTAGTCATTAAGGCGGTACACAACCCTAATAATTTTGGTTTGCCCAAAACTCACATTTTAATCATTTCCGGCCAATTCGTAACTATAATAACTTTTTTTCTCTAACCGATACCTGGGAATGTATGTTCTTTATGTTTAAAATTAATAAAAACAATACCTTACCATTAATATATTTTACGTACAATTATTTTAAAACTTGATAACCAGTTTTTCAACCATAAAGTTAGCGGTAAGCACCAGATTTTGATTAATAACTTCGGGAAGTATTAATTTATAAACATTTCTATTAATTCGTTTCTTTGATAGAGCAAATTCGACAGTAGGTCCGTCCAATACACGGGTCGCGAGTCGCAATTTGTATACACGGCTTCTTTACTTACGTCGTTAAGATTCTGAATATATTTTAGGCTATATTGTCGTCTCAATGTCTTTCATCTTATTAAATCGACATTCAAAAAACGATTTTTCTTTTATATAAAATAAAAAAAATTGATATAATTAGCCTTTATTGCTGTTAAACTTATAAAACATTCTTCTAATCAAAATTTAAAATTAATTTATATATATATTTTTTTTTAAATATTTTTCTAAATTATCAGCGTTCGGGTCATTATTTTTAAGAAACAGCTTGTCTTTCGACATAGGCCTCCTCTAAAGATTTCCATTTTTCTCTATCCTTTCATATAATAACAGATGAATCGTGAACAAATATTAATTGAATTCATAAGAATTCAAAATAAGTCCGGATTCTTCTGAATTCTATATCAAACATATTAGGTATATAGATGGGTCCCTACATTCGTCAAATGTTATGATTATTAAAAAATATTTATTTTTTATTTTTAATGACATTAATATATTATTGACAATTTTAAGTTTTGGTTGAATGTTTAGTACCTATATGAGTGATGAATATTTTCTACTCGCGTGGTACAATTTACTTGTAAATAAGTTCTCTTAAAACAGAGCTTTCTACCCTCGCTCAAAGTACTCTGTCCGAGCTCAGGAATCCAAATATCAGGATGTTGACACTCCACCTGGATCCCGCGTTGACACATCCCTTTGCAACGGTCGCACACACCTTTAATCATTCAAAGTAAACAGGATTTAGTCCGGTCCCGGTCAGGTACCGGGAAACCAGAAACCAGGAAGGGGTACCGGCCACTTGACCTCAGCCTTCAACCCCCAGAAATAGAAACCCACCTCCACTCAAATATTACCGCGCTCTTCTATTTGTTGGCGCAAATTAATGTTTACCGAAGGAAATTAGTCGGGAAAACTATATGGAGTACAAATACGAACCGTTTCTTATTTGCAAGCAGGCTGTTTGTGCATATTCAGTTAAAAGGGATTAGGTTACTTTGATATGGCCGGCTTTCTAGCTAGATTTGGGATTCATTGCGGAGTGTATGAATAACAAACTTAATTATCCTGTACACCGCGAGAGAGGGGCGCTTTTGAATTATTTTGATTGAATTTAAAGCGCCCTATAACTTTACCTTCAGGGAACTATTTTAATCTACTTGTTACTAGTCTCACTTTGTCCGGTGAAATGCGATATCTTTGTGGGTTTCAGGTATCTTATCAGTTATTTACACGTTTCTGTAATTAATAATTATTATGGTGTAACTTTACGGGTAGTGAGGTCCTTCTTCGGGCCTGCTTTTGATATTTAAGTACACAAGAAATTACCTAAATTCTGAACTTTGCTAATTTAATGTAAAGCTTTTTAAATATTTTATTTATATAATACTGGCTAGTATTGGCATGAATGGCATGGTATTGGCATAAATGGCATGCTTTGCTATGCCATTTAATAAAGAAATTGTTTCTCCCTATAAAATTTCCCGCAAATATATCAAAATCGTTTCCACAACAACGATTTCATTTGCTTAGCAATAACTCGCTTTTCTTAGGGATAGAAAACGTACAAAAAATATAATATTTTAATATTTATAATTTCATAACGCCAGAGCTTACCATTATATACAGCCTACAGTACTCGCATATAATTTAGCTTTTTATTGGTGAAAGAATTTTTAAAATCGTTTTATTATTTTATGCGTGAAAGAGTAACAAATAAACACACGCAGTTTCGCATTTATAATATTAGTATAGATTTAGAATAGTTTAAAAAACATTTCGAAATAAAATTGTATCAATTGATCTGGCTACTTTTGACTGCAATCTCAACAAATATTAATCCAAAAACTAGAAAAAACTAATCATTGCATGTGAAGAAATGGGTAAGTGGTGCAGGACAAACATTTTGAGAACCTTGCTGATTCTGATTAGGAACTAATATTTTAAATTTATTTACAAGTTTTCTGTTAATTTAACCTTCCTGCAAAAGGAGGGTCCTGCCTTAACGGGTTTACGTCGAAATAAACACAGATGCTAACAATAAAATATTGGTTAATTAATTATAAGTATGGCAAGCCACAATGTAACAATTTTTTACGAACATAATATAAAACTTTTTTTAATTCACACGAAATGTTTACCGAAGGCTTCTAAATGAATAAAAATAACCCAAGAATGTAATATTATTCTTCCCTGTTTTTACTGGAAGTGTAAAATGGTAAACGTTAGGAATTCTGTACGTTTACCCTATTTAAGCCATCTCCTCCTCACCGTTACCAGTTCTGGTACGTACTGTTTGTAGCTCCAGTGGCAACTAATCCTCACTCAACACAAAAGCAGAAAGCTCCGGCTGCGAGTTGCGCTCCTCCTTGCAGAGCGGTGAAAAATGGCCGGCTGGATTTCCACATAATGCCCAGCGAGATACTTTCATATTTGAAATCCAATGCGCAATTCAAGGGATTGTTTCCGCCAAAGCAGCGAATGAATTACAGCCTTTTTTCGGCAACGGTCTGCCCGCAGAACTACCCTAACTTTTCCTACTTGCGCTCACGTAGGCATGAGAACTTTGTTCTAACATGAAGGGTTTTCATTGTATTGTTGTGTTCCGTTTTGTTCTACGCCTTTTTTAAACTCGTCCCTGGTTACGTCAAAATATGAGTGGTAATACATTTTCATTTTTATCGCTAAAAAATCTATCGAGCGTGAACTTTTCTATTCTTCATCGAAGCAAAGAAGTTCTTTACGAGTCGAAATTTAGAAAATCATAATTTATGCATGAATGAGTAATGGGTAAAATATATTTTAGATCTCGTAAAAACGAACCAAAGAATAGAAACGCATGTTTATTCTTATGATTTAATATGCATGATTGAGTAATTTGTACCTTTGTGTGATCGGGCGAGATCTCCTCTGCGACATCCTCCCCTGTTCGGGTCGCTACCGTCAGCCAGGGGCCCAGAAGAGGGTGGAAGATACCACCCCGCGCAGGGTGGAAGGTACCGCGTACAGAGCACAGAGCGGAGGTCGCAGGTATGTGGGTTTCATTTAACTCCCGTTAGACAATGCCGGGAATACTTTACGTTAATGCCACGCAACTCTGCCCGTTTTATATTATTAAATTCTTTTGTTTCGGGTCCGTCTGGAGTGGTCGTGTCGCCCCCCCACCCCCCTCTTGCCCGCCACTAGTCCACGGGTAAATTAAACGTAAAGCACCCCGGGTATATTTGATAATTAAACATTGCATACGGCCGCCCGAATACTTTCCGTCTGTTTTTTCTATTTGTATTAAAAAATAAATAGACCGAAAAACATTCCGGCGTCGGCGGCTTTGGAAACGACGCCGATATTACCTCCACACTCCGTACACCGTACTCTATACTCTCTACTCTATACTCCACAGTGAACCGTGCGCCCCACCACACAGACGAATAAATAAACGGCCGCCATACAAAATAACCTTCCGCGAATCTTTTTCTCTGCCCGCAACATTCAAAGGCATTACATATTTTCGCCATATTTATTTTCTCATAGGAGCCAGGTATTTATCGAAAGTTCAGCGAACGTAAACCTTTATAACCCTCGAGACAAACACGAGACGTTTTTTTCATTTTCAAAGGCTTGACTCCTTTGATATTGCACCCACCGGATTGCCCATACCTACCTGCATTTTAAAATAACTAAAGAAAAATATTAATTCCTGTTCTCCTTAATAATATTTTTAGACGTACCGACCGAAGCAATTTTTTTTTATACATGAAATTTAATTTTCCTTGAACTACTGATCTTTCTGCAAAGAGCCTATGGTATTGAAAACGCTATACTATATTTTAGAAAAGTGGTACCTGTAGACAATTCTATTATTCTGGGATTATTGTAATATGTAAGTCCGTATTAATGTAGAGATTAAATTGGAAATTGGAAATTAAATAATCAATATTTGCTTAAATCTCTGACGTCACTAACTCCTCCACTCCAAGCTGTTGAGTAGCCTTGTCCATAGGAATTGGAGTAGTGGTCACGACACTCAGCTATGAGGAACCAACTCAAGAAGAAGAAGATTTTTATTTATTTATTTAAACATCCTAGGGCTTTAACATGTATTGCAATACATGATTTGACAAAATACAGGAAATAACATAAAATATAAGAAACAAAATATAGGTAACATAAAATAGGTGACACAAAGTAGGTAACATAGACTATAAGATAAGTAAAAATAGAGGTAAAGATAGTTTATGAAGTAGGAAGAAATAGTTGATACATACTTCGTTTGAAGTTTGAAAAACTTAAATTATTATCAAATACATCCATATTTTTTAAATATTTGTTACCAATACTGTGTAAACGCTGTATTGGAGAATGATAACTATAGCTTAAATGAGATGTATGTATATGAAATGTTAATATTTGTCTAGTCGTTCGTGTAGGTACATGAAGATTTATTAATTGCAGGAGTTCACAATAATCGAATTTAGAGTTTAATAATTTTAATATAAAGGTTAAGTCGTTTATTTTTCGTCTGTTTTCTACAGTTGGAATATTTAAAATATTCATTAGGAACGGGTATTTTTCTCCAAAACTAGGTTTTAAAATTTAAGACGATTTGTAAAGTTATTTCTCAAAAATTTTAGAAATGTCGTTAATGTGTTATTAGTAACCGCAGGAAATTATTCTTATAAAAAAACAAGGACGGCCTCCGTGGCCCCGAGGCAAGACTCTCGACTCACAATCCGAAGGTCGCGGGTTCGAACCCGGCGTGCGCAAATAAATTTTATTTGATTAATTTGTGTTATTTCACAATTTATTCATTAAAAAATAATATACAGTATATTTGCGGCACGTTCCAGAGTGGAAGATACTATCAGTATCGCCCTGGTGTAAGACCACCATTCAGAATTGAAACGTTGCTTGAAATGGCTTTAGCCGTGTTTAGTGACCAGATCTGAATAGCCAGGTACTTCCCCACCTTCCTCTTCCCTATCTCCTTCCCCTCCCCGCTACCTTCAGCCTCACAACATACCCCGATTGGGGTTGCCATAGTCCCACTGGCTCCAGACAGGAGCAGTTGGGACTCTTGTGCGGTATTAACTGTAAAAAAAAAAAGTTTGAGAATCAGCTAATCTAGCGAACCAGTTGGATATTACTGTAATGTGGGAAGCTCAAAGCAAAAACTCAGTAAGACAAAAAATCCCGTTGGTAGCTACTTATCGGATTTTTCAAAACGCCCTTCTTTTCTCTTTCGGAGATCAAGCAAAAAGCTGAGTTGCGAAAACAAGAAACCAACGGATAATCGGGACATTCCGTTTTTTCATCATGTCTTGCAAATCCCCATTTTATTTGGCGATGTTATCATTGAATTATTGGGGATCTACCGCGAGGAGTCTATTGCGAGGGGTGGACATTGGCCATTACGCGGAAGATCCTACATTCGGAACATTCGGATCCCGGCTCCGGCCCAACTATCCGCGGTTTGAGCTCCGGGCTAAACAAATGTTTGCCTTGCGAAGGTAGGGAGGAAAATCCTCTTTGAAGAACATGATTCCCAGTGTAAACCCCTTGGAAGCCAACGCACAAAGCAAAAAATAACCGAATGTAAATTCGGGTAATTCAATGTTATTATTTTTACATCCTCGGACCAAAAGGGTATTTGACCATGTTGAAGGATTAAAGTAAGTATAAAACAGGTGGGTACCTACCTATTATTTTATTTCAACCCTTAGCTTTATTTGCTCATATACAAATACATAATGTACCCAGGCACAAGGCTTTGAAGAATACTCCCACATTTTGTATATATAGGGTGCCCCGTGGCAGATTTCGAAGTTTCAATTCGAATGCTTGTAAAACCGTTGCACGGGTGAGAAGGAAGGGAGAATGGTTCTGCTCGGCATTCGTGCGGATTGTTTAATCACGATGTCACTGTGGACTAATGAGCATCGCGCGTTCGCAGTAGAAGCGTGTTTTAAAGCCAAAGATTCCGAACTGAGAACAAAATTTGGTTCAGTGACGAATTAAATGGTTAATTTAAATGGCTATTTTAACAAGCAAAACTGCCGCTATTGGACGCCAAAAGGACAAAACCTTCGGTTAAAACACTAACAGGCTCTGCACAGCAGCCCAATAGTAACCGTTTGGGCTTCTTTATCCGCGAATGGAATAATTGGACCATTTTTCTTCGAAAATTCTCGTGGTAATAACTGTAGATGGCGATTGTTACCGCCGCATGAAAAGCGATTATTTTATGCCAAAACTTCAAGAATACCATTTGTACAGTTCACATACGTGGTTTCAACAAGATGGCGCCACACCTCACACGGCGAGTCACCAATGAGCCTCCTCCGCGAACAGTTCCCTAAAAAACCGATGAGTCGAAATGGTGACATCCTCGGATCTCACCCCCCATGGACTTTTTCCGTGGGTATATCTTAAATCTAAAGTGTACGACAGCAGTCCAAAGAACATATCAGAATTATCGTGCGAGAAGTGAGCGCTATTTCCCAATCTCTGTTTGAGAAAATCGCTCGGAATACTATCAAAAGATTCCGTGAGTGTGTACGCCGTAACGAAAAACATTTAGATGATATAATTTAAAAAAAAATGAATCCGCATTTTGTATGTTTAATTTGATAATAAATACATTATTATTTTTTTTCGCTTACAATGTATATTTATTTCATTTAAAAGTTCGAAAGCTGTCACGGGACACCCTTTATTTATAACGGTCACATCGGACTCGACCCAACATCGGACAACTTTCATATATGAATAAGCATTTTTAATATAATAACATCGTGAAGGACGTAGGTAAGAAAGGAAACATTTTCATAGAAAACAGGTAAATAAATTTCTAACGACCATGCAGTTCATATTATGGAGATGGTAAAAAGTGAAAAAGTTATAAAAATGACATGGGATCAGTCACGAATTGTCAATAATATCGTGACACGAGAGAGGATGGACTGTAAATCTAAATTTATATAAAGACAATTGACGGCGTTCTTTAAATCAATCACAGGATGAGGTAAGTTGAAGGGAGAAAGCCCTACCTTTCTTAATATCATAGGCTGCTTGGATCCAAATATTCCATGAAGCTGGTCTTCCAGGATGAGGGCACAAGGGTTCACTGTCACTTGGGGTTTTAAAATAGTAATTTACGACTTTTAAGCGAGATTTCAAGAGCGAGTTGTGATCAATTTCACGACGATTTTCGAATGAATTAAATGTGGGTAATTTTCGATTTTGTGCAATAATACTGAGCATGAGTGCCAAGTAGGTAGACAACATCCTTTTCTTTTAGTACGTAGGTAAGTAAGGGCCTTTTAAGGAATAAATCTATCTAATCATAATCTGTTTCAGAACTAAACACCAATTATAATGCAAAAAAAAATTGTATGACTTATAGAAACCTTGGTGTGAAAACCAAAGCAAATAGCAAACCTTTAAAATAAGTCGAATTTATTTATCGAGTGCAGCTCCAGCAGTGTGGACGATTTAACATCGAACACGTATTTCAGAATCCACCTATTCAGACGTTTACTTATCCCATTAGATCCGTTGGAGGGTTGGCAGTGACAGTATTGGCACCATCTCCTAGTCTAACCGAGTATCTAGCACCTATAAAGCACCTACTTGGCGACACTTTCCCGTGGCTCACCGGCCCTGGAGCTTCCCCCTCAAAAATAGTAATGTAAAAGCGACAAACTTTGCACCATAAAAGCAACTTTGCACCATTTTTTTTTTTTAATTTCAATTAGAAACTTATTTCGTTTGAAATGTGTAATTTGTTGAAAAACATTAATGAGGTTTGTTCAAATGTTTTTTTTTTCAATTAAAAATGTACCTATGTTGTGAGGCCCAAAAGTGGAAATGTCAAAGAGGATGCTTCAGAAAAAAATGACTATTCAGATCTCTGGTCACTCGGCTAAAATCATTTTAAGCAACTTTTCGATTCTGAATCGTGGTCTATCATCAGGACGAAACTGATTGTTTATACCGCTCTGCTGTTATTATCTAATTAAGTAGCTTATTTCAAGGAGGGCACCCTTCGTTGAGATGTAATTGGAGATCAAGGGGGTATTCTAGTCTAGAAGCGTGAATTGTAGGTGTTTTTTCAGGTGCAATAAAAAAAAACAATAATATTTGTATGGCTACCACAACTTTACCAAATATTTATTAAACATTATAAAATACATTAAAAAAAATCAAACGAAAAAATTTAAAATTCAAAAAGTTACAGGGTGTTGAAGTGGGGGGTCTCAAAAAAATGGCGCGCCCTGGTTGACACGATAGCAACCCTCCTGGTGATCAGAAAAAAAATTAATTCTCAATCCAGACAAATGCTGCTATGGCCCGTAGCTCGGAAAAGTAAAAAAAAATGTTTCGCAAAATGGCGGCTGTCTGCAATAAGAAGAATTTTTTTTTAAGTTTTTTTTTCTTTCGAAATTTTTTAAGAATAGTAAAAATTGAAATTTTGTTATAATTCTGGTAGGAGCGATAGCGAAATGTGTAGAGAAAGCTCACACCAAATTTCAAGCAAATTGATTACGTGGAACTTGAGATATCATGTCAACCGTCTCGAAAAAAGTAGTTTTGAGAAAAATGCGTTTAAAATTTTGTTCTATTTAGATTGTGGTTAGATTCCGTCTAAACCGCGAAATTAAAATGGTCATAACTTTTAAAATAATGCGAATTTCGAAAAATCCTTTTAAGTAGATATTTTTTGAAATATTTAAACATTGGAAATATGAAAAAAAAATATTAGACTAGAATACTGCCTTAAATAAAAAAAAAATGGTTAGGTAAACATTGAAGTGTTCACAGGTTTCTAACTCCATATACATGCGATTTGGTAGACGAAGTCGGGGACGCCCGAGGAAGACATGGCACGACCAAGTGAATCAAATACTTGAGTCGGGCGATTTCAAGAGTCAACATAATAGAAGAGCATGTATGAGACGATGTATGAATGTAAACGAAGCAAGAAGTGTGTGCCAAGATCGAGTTGTTTGGCGGTCCGTCCTCTCTGCCTACCCCTGCGGGGAAACGGCGTGATGGTTAGTTAGTTAGTAAGTTACAGGCTATTTCTGAAACTAGCGCAAAGCAACCATCTTCGGTTATCTTTGCCCCTCTTCATTTTGGATTTTTCCGCACTTCATTTGACAAATGAAGTCCGGAAAAAAACTTCTGTACACCGTGTTTCATGCCCAAACCGCAAAACTTTTGAGGATATTATTTTTGAAAAACTTTTCTAAAAAATGTGGATTTTTTTCTAGCAATAAAAAAGTTTTGATAAATTTATTTTTTTGTGTGGTTTATAAAGCGTTCATATATAAATCACTTTAATAATTTAATATCATTTCTTCTATTCACGATTAGCTGCATGTACAAGGGTGGTCGTTTTGTTACCCGAAAACGCGCATTATTCACAAAAATAAAGTTACCATTACACTTGACAATTTTTATGACATTTTTTTGTATGCAGAATCACTTTATTTAAAAAATATATTAGGCGACAGTGTGGAATACGATATACATATTACGAGAAGTAGGTATCCTAAATATTTTCGTAACTAACAACCTGAAAAAATGGCATTAAAAAATTGCCGAATGTGGAGCAAAGTAAAACACTGTTTCGATACCTACTTAGTACTAGTGCTCCGTGATCGTTGCTACTGCTCTCCGTTCACCGTCTTGATGAGTCTGTCGTAACATTAAAAACAAATTGAGTGTGCAATTCGTACGCGGTAAAGGTGAAACCTTCAGAAAACTAACGTAGATAAGAGTTGAGAGGCTACGAAGCATCGCACAAATCTATCTCATTCTCTTGCAGACCTATTGATGTTTGTGTTTGTGTTTTGTCTCTGTTTAGTGTCGCTATTTTTCGTTTCATCGAGATTCAAATCACAACTGAGCTAAAGAAGTTTTCATTTCAAAATGAGCCAAAAGTGGTGCAGTTAGATACTTCACGGTACCTATTTACGAGGAGCGGTCTGTGATCTTATCTACTGCTCTCAGTGGTCTCCGTTTACCGCTACCGCCACCTTCCCCAGTCTGTCCTAATAAAATGAACCAAAAGTGGTGCAAAGTAAGAAACTTCACGGTACCTACTAGCTACGAGTGGTCTATGATCTTAGCAACTGCTCTCGGTGCTCTCCCGTTCACCGCTGCCACCACCGCACCACCGCACCACCGCACCACCGCATCACCGCACCACCACGTTGCGGAGTCTGTCTAAGCTTCGATAATAAAAAAGCCACTAACAGGATCATCTCAGTCCGTTAGACGATCAAGCTTCGGAGGATTATTGTCACTGCTGGTGGTAGTACTAGTGCCGACTGAGGGACAAATGGAGGATTAATACGGAGCAAATCTCCACGAATAACTGATGAGAAGGGTGCATTATTTGAAAGAAAAAATGTTTATAAAGATTATAATAAGTATAATTTATATATATAATATTCAAAAATCTGTTTCTGAAAAAATTAGAAAATATACAGATTTAGGAAATGAGATTAAAAGAATTTGACATTCTCAGACTATAAAAATATTACCATTTGTTATTTCGGCTACTGGCATTATACCTAGCTCTCTCATTCAAAATTTAGGCTTTTTAGATTGTCAAAGAATCTTTAAAATGCAAAAATCAGTCGTATTAAATACATGTAGGATTACGAAAGATTTTTTAAATATTTGTATTGAGGGATCGGTAGAATTTTTCGGTCCAGTTAGGAGTTCTATCGAGCCGAACCCTCTGATATAAAATAAACTAGAGTCAGTGAATTATTTTCCCATTTGGTCTCTGGTGGGTTGATATGTTGTTCTTGTATTGTTTTGTATTTATTATACTTATACAGTGCAATTGCATAGCGCGGATTGACTAGATGATCATTTGTGGAAAAGTGTGTGG
This sequence comes from Glyphotaelius pellucidus, assembly GCA_936435175.1. Taxonomy (NCBI): domain Eukaryota; kingdom Metazoa; phylum Arthropoda; class Insecta; order Trichoptera; family Limnephilidae; genus Glyphotaelius; species Glyphotaelius pellucidus. The sequence goes on from OW386541.1 coordinate 2,304,963, forward strand.
AAGGGTTAAGTTTTTCCTGTGGGGAAGATTTAACCCGGAAATAAAGTCTTAAGAATAATTTATTAAAGATTAAAAAAAAGTAAAGTATTAGATACATTAAACACGTCAAGTTATTATCACATCACCTTCAAAGAATTTATATACGAGAGGTAAAAAAAAATACATACGAGTAATATAGGCATAAATTATAATTATTACTCGTTATTTACATTTGACCAGTCAGCGACTGAGTTGGCATCGCGTTTGAATCCCACCCTGTTCAATTCCTTCGCTGTCAAAGTCCTCCATCATGACGCAAGCAACATTTTCTGTTTGTCAGTAAAAATGAGAACTTCATCGGTTGATTCGCTCTTGCACCGATAGTGCTGCTTTCAAAACTGGCGGTAATTAAAATTGTTGGTTATTTTCGTGTAAATGTCATATAGTCAGTAGATATACTGAAAAAATAAACGTGCAGTTCACACGCGGCAGAAGCGAAACCATCAGAAAACTAAACTTGAACGCAGAGTATCAGGAGTAGTTTTCTAGACTCTCTTTAAACAAATTCTCTACATCCTCCATTTGCCGCATGCGGATAGGGCATTGCTGCCACAATGTTCACCTGACAAAAATTCATGTTAAGAATTCTGCGATGTGTGAATGTCGTCTTGGTGAAGAGGACCTCAATCATATTTTTTTCAGTTGCCCTTTAAATAATTCATACAAAAATTTCATCCCTCACCTAATCAGTTCAGGCATATTGCCCCCTATAACATTGCATGTCTGTTATCTTCTGTAAATAAACACGTTTATAAAGTCTTAGCTAATTTCCTGAATATTAACAGCATCAATTTGTAACTGTAAGTTTAGTTCCATGTATTTATTTATTTTTTTTTTTATCCATAATAAATTATATCAACGTACTTATCAATTTCCTGTTGCTTCCACTTGTTAAATGTAATTATAATCATATCGTATTGTAAGAATTTAGCGTATAATTATTATTTGTATAGTATTATTATATAATGTAGATAGGTTCTTGTTATTGAAACTAAATTTGTAAATATTAACCCAAAATTGCACTCACAAAATTACACTTATAAAATCATTCACTTGACACTGGCCAGAACTCTCCATTGGGGTGAAAAGCCATGGAAAAAAAAGGAGTAGGATAATTTTAGATAACATTGTTCCCAAGTTTAAAAATTATTTTACATTTTATTCTACGAAGCACCGCACAAAGTGGAAACCGATCGGCTGCATAGCACCTCACAAAGAGGACACCGATTAGTCTATCTCATTTTCCCGCAGGCTAAATCCTACAGACGAATGTGTTTGTCTCTTTTTAGTGTCGCTCGTTTCCGTTTCATCGAGTTTCAAATTACAACGGTGCTAAAGAAGTGATGCACTCTTTTAAGGGTTAATTGGCTAAAAAAAAAGTTTTCACTTCAATTATTAAAAAAAAAAAATCGAGTGCATTTCACACGCAGTAGAAGTGAAACCTTCGCCCAGAAAATCTCAACCAATAGGAGCCTTGAAAAGTGAGCTCATAATCAAAGCGGCAATGCGGTAAGGTTTCATTCTATCTCATTCTCTCGCAGGCTAAATCCTATGGATGTATGTGTTTTTCTCTTTTTAGTGTCGTTTCCGTTTCATCGAGTTTCAAATCACAACGGTGCTAAATAATTTCACTTTAAAATAATTTATATTAACTGTTTAATTCATTCTCAATTTAGACAATCAATACTTAGTTATAATAATTTTTGTTATTTATTTTTGGGGTGTTATGCCGTGTTTCGCTACCTCCTTCTTTAGCCAACGTTTCGGACAGCGTTACAGTGTCCATCATCAGGGCAGATGAGCGATATATAATAAGTTTTTGCTTCCCTGTTAAATTGTCAAAAGTGGAGTTAGCAAACTTGCACTTGGAGTCACATGTTGTGTTCTTTTTCTTGCAATTCATATTCATGTTTATATCGCCACTTTTTGTCAAAATTCGATACATTCTGTCGAAAATTGTTAAATTCTGTTGAAAATCGCTACATTCCGTCAAAAATCGCTAGATTCTGTCGAAAATCGCTAAATTCTGTTGAAAATCGCTACATTCTGTTGAAAATCGCTCCATTCTGTTGAAAATCGCTAGATTCACCACCGATAACCAACGTAGTAGCTTCCCAACACTAAGTTGCTACGATATCCATTGCGGGCCCGGCGCTACGAGCAACGAACAAGAGCACTGGTCGCTGAGCGCTGAGCAGCAGGCTGGACCAGTGAGCACTCCACTAATGCCTGCCGAATACGTATTGTTTGCGGGAAATGGGATTATATCTATCCGCTGTTATTATTGTTGGAGATTCGGGCGGAGTACGCGATTATACCGTCATTATTATTACATTATCGTTTGTCCCTGGAATTAAATACACACAGGGATTATGTTGGGCTTTGCGGTGATTTACTTTCTTTCAATGGAATTATGTGTTGGAACGCTGTGAGAACACTAAGCACAAATATGGGCTTGTGGCTCATAGATAATGGCCAACCATCATGTTTTTAATAAGCTCCAGAGTGTATATAATGAGGTTAATATCATTGAAAAACAATTGAAATCGCATTGAATCCGGAATATCATCATTTCCATCCCTAATACATTTTAATTTGTAACTCTTTTTGTTATTTTTCTTAACTCCTCAAGGCTGGGGTATATATTTTTTTTGAACGTCAAAATATTTCCGCTTTGCAACAAAATCCAAATAAATGGAATATTTCTGAATGAAAACTGTTTTTGAAAGGTGATGAAATTTCAAATTTTATAAATCGAAATAAAAATGTAATTTTTGAAAAATAAAAATTTTGAAAGCCAAAATAAAAAAAAAGTTTTAAAACGGCTCACCTTACGCTTTTTCTCAATAAAACTCGTAATTCTTTCAAAATTTGCTTTATACACCTGTAATCAAATTAGCAATAAAAATGCTCAAACGCGTGATAATAAAATTATGTACTTTACAATTATTTTTTAATAAGTATTTTTAATTTTTCAATAATGTCAAATTATTAATTTTTACATATTTATTTTTCAAAATAAATATGTAAAAATTCTTAAATATATTAGTTTGTAAGACCGTAAATAAAAGACAAACTAGTATTTCCGTCGCAAAACACGTGATGTTTTTTTATAATGATTTTATTTGAAATTAGAATTAAAATTAAAAGCAGCTTTCCTCGATAATGTATTGATTTATTTTACTGTCTGATTATATATGTAATTTGAAATGTGTGTTGTATAATACAATATTCTGTTTGAAAATTTAACAAATCTGCCAGCGACCAACGGTAACCTTATTATAATCAAAATAAATATATTTTTTCAAAATTTAAAACATTGCTTTACTAGATAAAATAACAGTCTTTCGAAATCAATTTATATTTGCATGTATTGGAGCCCATTTTGCTAGCTTGCCAATTAAGATTTGTCACCAAGACACTGCTCAAAACGGTTCCATGCCAACTGAGAATAAAGTCAACTCAACAACTGCTTGAAAATCATTAAAAGCTATGAAAAAAATATTTTTAAATTAACCAATAACCCTAACCTAACATAACCTATTTAATCAATTTTTTATATATATGTTTTTATCACTCTAAATGACTTATCTGATATGGTTCTGAGTTGGTTTCATTCCGAGTTGTCCGGTAACCGCTCAAAACCACCCCTTATTTTTATAATTATAATTACAAAGATAAAGTATGTTCGCGAATAAACCTTATAAAAGTCGCCCCCACACTAAATGTGACAAAAAACCTTTATCTAATGGTAGTTCTTTTTTTACCCCAAAGCATTTATTAACTGCCGGTAAATCAACTGTGAACAAATCCAACACTATCCAATATCACGCGATGGCAGGGAAGATAAATCTCAAATACGTGTTCAAACTGTCCCCGGATCATGTCAGGGTGTCCCGCGGCCCCAGCCCCCAGCCCCCAGCCCCCAGCCCCTAGCCCCAGGCCCCAGTGTCCGAGGGTGAGCCGCTCCCTCTCCCCTTATCAGTAAACAGAGCAAATGTCCGAGTATGTATTCAAGCCCCCCACAGTCGGCACTGATGCGAGATGCGATCTTGAATTCCTGACGTGATCTTATTAGAGTCTTAGACAATACGCACGGCTTGATAAATTTATTGTTTGTACTAAGGAGTGATACCTTTATTTGAGAAAGGCAATTGTACTTGACAATCCTTACTAACGCGACGTGTTTGTTTAGATAAGAATATTTTCGATTTGTCTAGGTTAAAGCAACTACTTTTAAAACCCGTGTCATTTCTATCACGAACAGAAGAGCTTTTAAATGTCATTTTACATGTCATAAATGACAAGACGAAATAGGTATTATTTGTTCGATGTTTCTCAAATCTTTAATTAAAAAAAGCATTTTAAAAAAGGTGCTGTAATCCCAAACAAAGTCAAGTGGTTGTATGAATACCGCACAAGAGTCCCAACTGCTCTCAATCGTCTAGAACCAGTGAGACCATGGAATCCGCATTAGTTTTTTTTTTTAAACATTTACAGAGTGTTAACAATGATTAAAGTTATAAAATTGTCATTGGGATGTACATAGTATTAACACTCCAATTATAAATGTTCACAGCATGCGTAATCAATGATTAGTTGTAACTACAAAATGAAATACAAAACATAGAAGTGTCAAATACCTATATAACATAACCTGGAGAGAAAGAAAAGAAAGACAATAAAAATGAAATGATAACAGACCAATCACACAATTTTTCTCCATGACATATCATGGTAGAAGATTGTTAATTTGCTTTTTGAAATATGTTGGACTGTTTGCATAGATATCTACATGGTCACATTCAATGAACATATACGAGACAGTGAATTGAAGTATGCAATAATTTTTAGAAAGTGGATTGAAGTATGCAATAAGTTTTAGAAACTACCCGTTCTCATGTGACAAATGTCAATTGTGTACAAATGTTATTTTGCTTAGGTGCACGAACGAATCAATAACGCTGGTTCCTCGGAGCATCTTGTATAGAAATATTGAAATACCGATAGAACAAGGACAGCATTTCCACCGGTAAAGATTGCAATCCGTTTGTTAAGATAGGAGAATCTATTGAATGGACCGCTCGTTTCTGCACAGTGTTGAGGGTTTTTTCAGGTATCCGAAGACTCCAGCTCCAGACCAGAGATGGCTGCCAAATTTAACCGTGGGGCCCACTTGCGATTTATACGGGTTTAACAGTTGTGTAATAAATATCTGCGGGCCCTGTACAATACGCCCAAATTTCGAGAGACCAACTTAACTCTGGCTTCGATGGAGCCCCCGTACCTGAGCTGGTCACTTCGAAAAAATGACACAAAGAGTGACACAAAAAATGACGCAAAGAGAGACACCAATGCAATTCAATGGAAGGCCTGTTCGGAAAATTGCTTCCGTTGCTGGACGGGTTGTTTCAGAGAATTTGGACAATTCATCAAATTTCAAAGATAATATTCAAGTTCTGTTACTATCATCCAAGTACTGTGAATCAACCGGTCTGTGATGAAATAATAAAAGAACTTCGATAGAACTTTCATAGAACTTGATTTTTTACTTTTAAATTTCTTGAATTGTTCAAATTCTGTGAATCCTTAATAAATAATTATCACATTAATATGATCCGAGCTAAAAATATTCACGTTAATAAAATCGAATACTGCAATCCACATGTTATGTGTCATTTTATATTCTAGAGCAAAGAATTCTTTAAGTGGAGAGATTTTGTCCGTCCTGGGTAGAGCTGGCCGAGGTCCCGAGTCCCGTGTCCCATGTCCCAGGTCCCAGGCCAATTAGGGGGCAACAGGGCCCGCGAGCCATCCCTGTTCCAATGTAAAGGAACCGAGCCGCGCCACAATTAAACATAATTGGACCCTCGGAGACTCCAAGGTTGACAGCGGGGACCTTTTAACGCCACTTGCCTTATCCCCGTGTTGACCGTTGTTATACTTACGCGGGGATTGGGGATTGTGGATTGGGGAGAGGGCACTCTCCTCTCTCCTCCTCGTTACTATTTAAAATAAAAGTTTCGAAATGGCATCATTATGCCGATGATGATCCTTTGAATACCACGGAATAATACAAATAACAAAACTAATATTTCATCACTAACTTGTCGAGTGACTGGCAGTGAAATCGATAACCTTATAATATTGGATCGACAGGCATAACTTCCGACGATTTTATATCGATTTTCCGTGCACGGTTTCACCATTGATAGCCGAACCGATGAGGAATAAATAAGCCATCGATATACACTAGCAACATTGGAGGTGTTTTCTATGAATACTAATTACTATTTGTTCAGCTCAAGCACTGGGGCGCCATCGAAGCCAGAGTTCAGTTAACCTCTCAGAAACTGGGCGCACTCTACAGGACCCGCAGATAGTTAAATTGTACACCATTGCTAACCCACAGGGTTCGCACTTGCGATTTGTATAGCAAATCGCAAGTGTGACCCACGGTTGAATTTGGCAGCCACCTCTGGTCTGGAGCCCCAAAATATCTGGAAAAACCGTCGATTCTGTGCAGAAACAGGCGATCTGTTTGATCATTGCAATCATTGAGAATGCTGTCCTTGTTCTACCGGTATTTCAATGGAAGATGCTCCGAGGAACTAGCGTCATTGATCCTCTCGGCACCGGTGCATAATCGACATTTCGCTTGCTGGGGATTGGTTTGCAATCTTTACTCTTTCCATTTTTTGTTTTTTTTTAAGCTGTGAATGCAGTAATATTACTTCGTTAAAAATTTAACCACATATGTTATTATTTTACTTATAGATAGATTAATCCTTGTTTTTAAAAAATATATTTATAGCAATTAATTTGAAATAAAGGAAACAAAAATATATATTTTTTTAAACTTCAAACCTTGTTTTCTCAAAACTAGTTTTTGTGGACATCGTACAAACCAATCCTCAGCAAGTGACTTGTCACATGAGAACGGGTCGTTTCTATGAATCGTTCTTGAGTTCAATAGCTCAGCTGTGGAAAGATTTGCCGGCATCTTTGTTTCCTCCCTCTTACAACATGGGTCTCTTCAAGACACATATTCACTCCTTCCTCTCCTCTAAAAGACCCTCCACACAGCATCCACAAAGATAACATAGGCCCTGAGGGAAATTGTTTTCCGCAGGGCCTCCTGTGTGGAGATAATGTTAAAAAATCCGTAGCTGGCTTGTGTCTTACTTTATACAATTTTCTTTTGATCGATAGATATCTGTAAGAAATTAAGCAAATCTAAGTTAAAGCCTTTGCTCACAACGTTTTACCGTTGTGTGCAATAAAAAGTTTGTGATTTTTGAATGTGCTAAGATTTATGCACATTTCGTAAGACACCCTTTAAGAATTTAACCCACAAACCACGAACACAAGCAGGAACTGAAAATGGCAACGGTGGCACACACGCAGAAATAACAAATCGCAAGTCGTTACTCCGCGTGCCGTGGCAAATATTAAAGCCGCTTGTGGTAAATTAAAACACTTTTCAGTGCCGCTCGTAAATCGCGCCACTTACAACTCCATACAATAAGTGCTCACCGCTCGCTGGAAAACATCCCGAACAATAATAATTCGGCGGCAATCGAGAGTCGTCAAGCGGGAAACTCGGATTCCATTCAACGCGCGGGAAATCCTCGTAAACTTTTCCCGCCATCTGCGGCTCCAACAAGGAAATAAGGCAACCGGTCCGGGCGCCGCGCCGTAACGACTTCCTCATATGTCTAATAAAATTATTGTTCGCGGGAGGAGCGTGCTTAATTGCTGCCGATTTATACAAAACGGAATATACGCGCTCATCTGCGAGGTGACGGGGCTCGGAGTTATGCAGAGGACGCTGTATTACTAGCGTAAAATCAAAAAACTCTATCGCAATTAACATTTTTATTACATCACGCGACGGGTGTAGGAGAGCTATTAAAAGTCATATCGATTCCATTCTTCTGCAGAATGATCTTGATTCTCTTATCAAATGGTCGGAGTTGAATAACTTACCTTTCAGCATTCAGAAATGCAGTGTCGTTACATTTACAAGATCGAAAGATACATTTCTATTCCCATACCACATTAATAAAATTATAAAAAACGAGATTCGAGACCTTGGCTTTATTTTTTAAGCAAATCTCTCTTTCAAATCCTACATATCTGACATTGTCTCCCGCGCCAACAAAATGCTTGGATTTGTTCTTCATAATGCGAGATCATTTATTAATGGAATTGCAATACGGAGAACATATGAAGCACGTGTCCGCAGCATCTTGGAATATAGCTCCATTATTTGGGCCCCCTCTCAACAAAACCATATCCTAGAAATAGAAAGAGTTCAAAAAAGGTTTATGCGTTACCTGTATATGAGGGAATATACATACAATATACATAATACCCATTCCTGTATCCATCCATCGTTGTTCTTAACAGGAATGCTCGATCTTATTATATTAGAAGCCCGCAGAAAAATATTTCTGGGTAAACACTTTTTTAAGCTAATCTCCGGCATTATACTGAATCCGCCTATATTGAAGGAGATTAACTTACATATATGTCCCTAACGCGTACACTCGTAGGAGATCCCACGCACTTTTTTATGCTCCGAAAGCGAGAACTTCTTCCTATCAGAATGCAAACAGAGCAATTCAACTGTTAAATGAATCTGTATTGAGCATCGATATCTTCAATATCACCTACAGAGAGTACAGTAACTATCTTCTGACATACGTCACAAGATAGTGAAACTGCCCTCATACACTTTTTTCTTTAAATTTTGTAATCTTCTCCATAATATTCTGGTGCATGCGTTTAATGGAGAACCTGAAAAAAAACATCGTTCATATCATAGATTAAATACAAGTTTTAAAATTCCTTCGATACCGTTGTAGATACAAAAAAAATGCGTGTATAAAACAATTTAATCATATCAAATCGGATATATATCTCACCTTATCTCTATCGGCATCGGATTCTAAATATGAGGAACAGAAGGAAGTTTCTAGTACATCAAATATGTCATATTTACAATTTGATGAATTCGAAAGGTTTCTGCCTATTTGTTTGACAGACTGCAGTGGTCCCGTGACTCTCAGACACTTCAAAGAGACCATTTAATCGTTCTCCCCAGACATAAAAACGCTGTATTTGAGGGGACTTTCAGCTGTTCATCATTAAAACTTTGGAATGAAATACTAATACTGTATATTCGAATAATTGCTGACTTCACGGTCAACAGCACAATAAGATAATTGATTGAAAATTTATAATGAAAGGAATATCTACTTGTGTTTGTGGTTATATTACTTATTACGAATTTTAAATAATAATTATTTACTGGAGATGCTTTTTAGCATTTTATTTAATATTTACTTGCCACGGAAAACGGGTAAGATTGAGTTTACTTTGTAAAAATAGAATCCGCGTAATGTTAATGAGCCGCAACACTTGCTCCATAAATTACCTTCAGACGAGCTTTGTACGACTTTGTACGGCGTTGCACGTGGAAGTTATTCAGAAATTTCTCTGCCTAATGCTAATTCGCCCCCAGCCCCGCCGCGTTGGTCCGCACCTGTCTTGAGTATCGCAAGTTGTTACATTTAAATGAACGCGATTTGCGTATTTTCAGACGCGTTACCGACTTTCATAAATACGCCTCCCCGAGCCAAACGATTCTCTTTCAGCGAGTTATTACAGCTTTTACTCACTTTCTAATTCATACAAGCTTCCTTCCCGCCTTCTGCGAGGGAGAGAGGTAAGGCGGTAAGGCTGTAAGGCTGTAAGGTGCCGCACAGCCCAATAGAGACTACAACTAGATAGAGATACCAGGAGCACAGCGGACACGTAGAGATCTCGCGGGGGATGATTTGCATACAGTTTGGGAACTGTAATGGCGGTAGCACCCTGGGCGCTCTCACCTGCCTATTGTTTGATAACTTTCCCGGGATGAAATTACGAGGAATGAAGTCGGAGCTTTTATGGCGCAAAATGTTCCGGGATGTTTCCAAGCGGGCAGAATTAATTAGTCGAATACAAATGTTAAATCGTACCTATTAACGTGGTAAATGTTTTGTCTGTGCCTTTCGGAGTCTTTTCCCCCTGAATAAACTTCGGATGAATAATATGATTATTAAACTTGTATATTCCGTATCGCGCTGTTTCATTTTAATACCCGCCAGGCTCTCCGTTTCATACACGAATTAATAAATTATTATACCTACTCTTCTTGGTATTCAATACATCGTAGTGGGTTCATAATAGGCTTTCAATTGTTATAACAAGAGATTTATACCCATTACTATAATAATGCAAAATTTTACCTATTATTTTCATTTTACTTCCATCTCCTAATCCTTCTCCCTCATCCGTCTCAATACCTGTTTCTAGTCTAACCTGATTTGGATTATTGCAACTAGTACTTAAAACCAAAAGGTATTTCAAATGCTTTTTTTAATTTCGAAAAAAATTACGATAATGATAGTATTATTTCGTTTTTATGTTGACGAATAAATTTTCTGTGACGATTTACACGTGCCGTTTTTGATTTGTCGCCGAAACGACATGTTCGTGACACAGCCGTCTTACTAGCCAGTGGCGTTATCCTTATCACAATGACGTTGTGGCCAGTTTGAACCGTTTAGGAATGTGCGAATTTAGATCGGTTTTAAAATCAATAATTATTGTGGAAATATTAAAATTACACATTTTTAGAACGATGAATTATAAAAATTAACTTTAAATCTTCCGTACATAAAACGGTACCCGTAATCTGTGAAAATACAACATTGAAAAAACTGACAGTTACACGAATCTACCCACTAAGAATAATGATCTTTGGAAGAGAGACGATGAAATCTAACGGAAAGAGTTTGTTAGAAACAGCCATCATCAGTTTAACTTGTCCAAACACTGATCCAATTAAAGTATGTACACAACGGAATGTCTGCTCGGGAAAAACTACACGGAAAATTCGGCGGGAAATCTTAAAATGTCAATTTATATTCAAGTGGTCTCATTGTACTTTTAACAAAACCCCCCCCCCATCCATTCGGCGATGATAATAATATGGATAATTTAAAATTTGTGTAACTCCTGTTGTACCACCGTACAAAGGAAATTCTGTCTCGTTTGCATACTAAATGATTGTGAAATATTGAATCATCTCGTTTAAACTTCCTAACTTGTTCCAAAGACAGACGCAGAAGGAGAACATCGCCATCGCGGGCTTATCAATTATGTTCAATAAAGTCGGCATTTTCTATTTGCTCGGGAAGGAGACACCGACGAATTTTCAGGATTTAAGTCCTCTTTTGTCAAACAGTTCGTATTGCTTTCAATGATTGTATTGCTTCTGTGAAAACATTATAATATTATTATATATCCTGCGCTGTCAATTAATTAAGTATCACTTTTAATTTAATTTCGGTATGTTGAATTTGGTAGTGTAGATTATTGGAAATCGTAATACGGGATAAGAAATCCATAAAACCATTTTTGAGAGGTGTAAATGTTTTGTAAGGCAGATAGGTTCCAATTAATAAGCCTTTGTCGCTCATTTATAAAACCAATGATTACATACTATTATGAGACGTGTTGCCTAAACTAAAACAAGCAAAACAAACTCTGAACGCAAATAATTCGTAATACGTAATAAAATATTCTTTCAGAAATTAGTGGTTCTTTCCCATACGTAAGTTCTTTCCTGTATGTTATAAACGACTTATGGCATAAAAATGTAAACGATACCAAAACTCACGTATTGTAATTTATAGCTGTAAGTTATTATAAATGCCGCCAATCTATTATGTGATTGTGATTACATTTAAAAATAAATAGGTGTGTTCATAAGTATTAAAATTGACTTAAAAATAACCGCCTCAACACAGACTAACCTAGTGAGGCGGATTATGAGAAACCTAAATTTATAACTATTTTCTATTCTTCAAGTACCTACTGTTCATATTTATATTATTTTCAGTTGTTAACCTTTTGTACTTATCTAACTTATAAACCTTTTTAAACATTAACACTGAATATGTACTTTTTTAGATATTATCTTGCAAATTTCCTTCAATAAAGATATATTATTATTATAGCAGGTTACAAAAGTTGTTCTTACGTTTTTCTTAGTTTTAAGTGTTTTGACAGGTCTAATCGCATCCGCGCGAACTTCCTGTTCACATTCCTATTCAGTTCAAGGACGGATTTACCGTTGTGGGCACGGTGGGCACGGTGGGCACGGTGGGCACGGTGGGCATGCCCACAACCCTAATAGACTAAATAGACTTGTAACGTCGGTCATTGAGATCGATAGGCTGATGCTAATAAATTCATACGCCTAATCATTAACGATAGTGAATCAACTGTTATAAATGAATACCGACTCTGGAAAAGAGAATGTGAAAACAATTCGGCCATACCAGACTCAGTAGCTCATCTCATTGAAGCATGCGACCAAGAATTGTACCTTAACATAAAAATTTTCTTACAAATACTGGCAACTCTCCCGGTCAGCTTAGCTACCGCAGAGAGATCGTTTTCTACTCTTCGCAGAATAAAATCTTGGTTGCGTGCCTCAACGGCACAGGAAAGATTATCCGGGCTAGCTCTCCTAAATATACACAAAGATGTGAACCTGGATATCGATGAAATTATCAACGTTTTCACGAAAAGTAAATTAAGTTATTTAATATAAAATGTTTCCTAGCATTTAATTAAATTTGATATCCTTTGAAGATGTAAAAAATTTATCAAAATCGGTTCAGTAGTTGTAATGGTATTGGTAGTCTGATTAAGTCTCGCCTGGTGGATCTCATTGCTGGTCATACTTACGACTCCTGAGACAGCGTCAAGATACCTATTTACTAGTCTAGTGTTCCTATATTGGCTTACTGGCTACTAGAATAAAAAAAATTATTGGTTTGGAATTTAATCGAAACTGATTGACTATTTAATTGGATGAAATCAGGTCTGACTTACTCCAATGATTATTTCCATTCCTAAGACCAAAGTCCTGGTGCGCGGAAAAAAGGAAAGACCTAATCAAATTCAAAAGTCGTTCATGAGTCATGATTGTTCATACTCCGACTCCGACTCGCACTTGGCCGATTTTCGGGTGGCTGTGACCACAACCTTTTTTGAGGACTGGATCCGCGCCTGGTTCAGTCAAGCCTGCTCACAGCTTATCAGTTTGATGAGTTGAGACGCTTACCGTTAAAAATGGTACCAAAACGCGCCGATTTGAGAAATCGAAAATTAATAGATTGGTTTTTGTAGGATTTTTTTCCTATAAAAACTAGTATTTTTATTATTGAAAATAATATCTGATTAGGATATGTGGATAAGTACTTTATTATCTCCCGAAAACAATATAAAAATAACACTAGATAAAACTCAAATAAGCACTATCCACGAAAACGAATGTGAACTGAACTAAACTTTTCTGATTCCAAAAACCAAGAGATTGGTATCATTTATTTTTCAGGTGGAATTTTTTTTTTGAAAATCAGCATACTTCTATTTAATTATCGGTCCAATCCTGTCTAATCTCAATATTTCTGTTTAAAATATGACATATATTTGACTTCGAAGTTGGTTGCTGTCATCTAGCTGTCATTCGAAAAAAAAGCTCCATTAATTTACGCAGTTAACGGAACAAAAGCACGTGGAGAATCTCAAGTTGACTTCTAATCTAACACTTTATTCGGACCCTTTCGTCTTTATTTATAAAATCGTGTAGATTTGACCGCAGCAAATCGTTGAGAGGAAGACATCTCACGCCAAATAAAATTACATGGGTAGCGGTGGCCGTGAGTTGATTTACCATTAGTTGGAAGCATATATAAACGTCCTACGAGTAACTTATCTTACGTAAGTCATAAATTTTACAAGAGTGTAAAGGCAGCCTAAAAGATGATTCCGCATCATATTCTAAGTTTTAATAGTCGAAGTTTTATTTATCGTTATCAAGTTTAATTTGTAGAACTCCATTTTAATTTTTTATTTATTTTATATATTCAATAATATTATTATTCAATTTATAAAAACAGTTTATTTATAAACAAGTTCTGCTAGGTAATTATTATTACGCGTGACAGCTGTTTCGCCTTCTAAAGGCATTATCAAACTGTCCTGTTAAGCGAAATATATTCATGTAAAATTGTTTTCGCCAAAGAATTTATTTATGATTGTATATTAATTATATTTTAATATTTGTGTGAAAGAGAAGCACAAAAGCACACTTTCAGCAGTAAAAAAATATTAAAATTGAGTTTGAATGTCTGAATTAAGCCGTTTTCCTATTAAAAGTCGAATCGAATTCGCGAGTCAAGCATACCTCACATATCTGAGCAGACAGGTACTATTCATAAAAACACCACTCATCTTCTATTACAAAATCGGTGTTGTTACAACTGAACTTAAAAAAATATTATCTTATAAATAGTTAAAAAATTCCCTTTTAACCGAAAACATTAATATCATGCAAGTGACCCCATTATCCGTGAAGTTGAACAAATTTATTTAAATTTTGATCAAATCTGTCGATTGGTATGTTTTTATTATGATCAATATCCAGAGAGATTTTTTTTGCAACGGTTGAAAATAACTTGCATCTTATCAGCTAAAAAAATTCCAATAATGATCGGTAACAGCTGGGAATAAATTAATGACTTCGCTAGATAAGGTAGCTTGAGGAAACCTTGTTTAGGGATATCATAATTATTACGAGCTATTTGTTTAAAAAAATTTCAACAATTCATCAATTTTCTTTCGTTTGGGCAGAGTATTGGAACATTGCTAGCAATCCAAGGGAGCCAGCTTTGCCTCAATACAAAGGACTATTCCATCAAAACTCCTCCGTTTTTCCAAAAAATAAATATCCTCTCTTATTCGAATGAGAATCGGACATTATTCAGTTCCTTCTCACTTGTTTAAAATTGATGTCCCTGACTCCCCAGATTGTACATTCTATGGTCTAGATGTGGGAACTTTAGATCACATATTTTTTGGTTGTCCGTCTCTAAATAAATATCCTCTCTTCTATGAAGCGTTATCTAAAATTACTTCCCCTCCATTCAACATCTCATCTCTTCTAAGACTGAACTCGACTCTGATCTTCCATATAATTCTGAAATTTGCACATTGCAATAAAATTAATGTAAACATTAATTAATATGTAATTTTAAATGATGGCCTAGAACATCCTTGAAGGGTGAAAGCCAGAAATAATTGAAAAAAAAAACCCATTCTCGGTATTAAATCGTCGCCTGAAATTGTATTGTTTTCACAAGAGAATTTTGTCGTGTTCGGGATAGTCTTTCTTTAAATACAAATTCAAAAATTTCGGAAAAAGCTGATAGGCCACTTGCATGGATTTCATGATGACGTGGAAAAAATCGTGTGGATAGATTTTTCTACTAAGATTACGAAAATGTTACTTAAAAATTTTAGAAATTTGTTTTTTTTTTTTTAAATAAGTAAATCCTTTTTTTTCGACTCATGACGTCACTACATGAAATGTTCCGTCTCCGATAATATTCACACTGATTTTTTTTTGTATATAGCAACACTTTGAATTCGGCGAATTTTTGAATTTGACACTTTTTAACGACACGTAACATAAATGGCACGTTAACACCGTTAACGGCACGTAACATAAACGCCCGTGTCAAAGAGCTTCTTAGGTGTTTACACAGCAATGGCTTCTCGGAATTTGCAAACCACCCGATGGAAACAGACCATAAATTCGATAAAAACTCAGGTGTCACCCTAATTCATAAAAACACAATAGGTATCAGATTGGATAATTTAGAAGCCCTAGAACTAAGCAAAGCCAAAAATATTAATAGTGAGGTAATTAATAATCAAATCAATTTAAATAATAGTCCAATACTAAGGTTGTTCCCCATTGACAAAAAACATTTCCTTTCCTTTCCCAATTCTCCATCTACTTACTCCTCCTCCCTACTTCCTCCTCCACTTGAGTAGTCCAACCCATTTTGTTTTAAACCATGTGTACATTATCTATAACACATGTAACTTAATTTTAGTAGAGGATTGTACTGCTAAGAAGCTACGGTTGTAGCGAAACCCGGTCGGCACTAAGTACATGTAAAAAATAAAAGTGGTGTTTACAAAGTTATTGATTTATTTTTAAAATATTATTAACATTAATTTCTGAGATTCTTCTACATAGGGGAGTATGGCTTCTACCCGTGGCTCCCTGCTGACTTCTCTTGGGTATGCTCAGAATGAACCATCTACAGGTCAGAAGAGATGTGCACATTGCTACACATTTCTTCAAATTGATTTGTGGATAGTTTGAAAACTCTGCTATCATGGATAGCATTCATTTCTATGTTCCCGATTCCTCTCCGCCACCAACGGCGTAGACTGTTTTATCTTTCAACCTGCAGGACTAACTTGCCAATGGTCATGCCAATGGGGAGGGCAAACTTGCTGATAAACAAAATAAATTCGGATATCAACAAATTTTTTTTTTTTTTTACATGAGCTCCACACAGGAGGCCCTGAGGAAAATAATTTCCCACAGGGCCTATGTCATCTTTGGGGATGCTGTGTGGAGGGTTTTTTTAAGGAAGTTTAAGGGTTTTAAGGTTTAAGGAAAGGAGTTTAAGGGGTGGGTAGGAAGGAAAGGGGTTTAAGGGGTGGGTAGGAAGGAAAGGGGTTTAAGGGGTGGGTAGGAATCTGGGGTTCAGTGTGTCCTGGTCATCCACCTTCGAGACCTAGACAAACTTCACCCCATGAACCCGGGCACCCCTGCTAAATCACCAAACGTAGCGAACCACTTGGGGTGACCTATGGCAGAATTTAGCACCAGTCAGATTGTTTTTAACTGCAAGCCTTGTTATTGCTAGAAAGTATTGTGCATTTAAAAGCTTTTGTGGATTATATTATATTCACACTTCTGCTTTATATAATTTGTGTTATAATATTATTTTAAAAAGCCTTAAAATAAGTATTTTGTAATATTTTTTAAATAATTAATATTGAATTGAGGGGGTGTTTCACCATCCTCTCAGTATCTTATCCACATGTACATATTTTCGATTTACTGCTTACGATTTATTAAGTCTGAGTTTACCATTCGGTACTCGAACCTACATTAGTGGTTATATATCAGATACAAAGATATTGAAATACAAGAGATATGATGGAATGGCCGCCCGACCGTCAGCAGACTCAAAACTATGCCCATTAGGTAGTACCTACCCGCTAGGTTAGTAAAGCCACGATCAGACTGGCTGAAACCAGTTATGGTCACAAATAAATTAAATGGAAATAAGTTTTATTATTTAATTATAATGGAATTCCACCACAAACTGTCAGGATCAAAAAGAGAAATATTATAAATAAATATAAATATTATAAATATAAATAACAGGCAAGAGTCAGAATAACAGAAAGGTTATGTAGTATTATGAGACAAATGTAAATGAAGCAAGGAATTTCTGCCAAGTTCGAGTTGTTCAGTGGTCCATCCTTTCTTGCCATAAGGATAAACAATAAACATAATTAATTAGGGCTTTCTGTTTCAACGCTTGCTAGAGTAAAAGAAATTGCTACAGTTAAATATCGCAAAAATTAATTTTTCAATCAATTTAACCCTCTGTTTTACGACACTTTTAACTTTTGCTTTTACTTTTTGAAAACCAATAGTTACCCTAAAGTTACTCTGCCATTTTAACATATTTGACAGTTCTGTCGGAGGTATGGTATGAAATTGCGCGCTCCAATATTGATTATTAATCGTGATTAATATTACAGAAGATGATGTAGTGTCGATGAATTCCTCATCCAATGTATCTTACAGAGAAAACCAAAAACATTTCATCCGCATGTTAATAATACGGTTATTTGGGACAATTCCGAATTTTTGGCGCGGTATCGCATGCCGAAAGAACTCGTAAAATTTGTGACACAAAGAGATATTACAACTACAGGAAGGTAATTTTTTTTTCATATATAGGTTGATACTTATTTTTAAATACTCACACAAATAAATACTTATTTCTTGATATATTCTGCCATATTTGAGAATGTTTGTTGGATCCTAGAACGACGCTAAACAAAATAAGTGGGATATTTTGACAGATATTGTGGTTTTGAAGTTTTTGGCCGCACCAAAAAATAATGCAGTGTGTTTTTTCACATAATTTCGAGGAATATTCTGTTTATAGTTTGGCTACATTAATAACTACTACTTTAGCAAAAGTTCACTTAAAGCAGCGCATGGTCCTATTTATCATCCTTGTTACTATAACAGACGGTTAAAATTTAATTTAGCTCAAGATTTAGCTATTTCTTGAAACAGACAACCCTAAGTTAGTGCACAATTTAGGATTTAACCCGTCTAATCACAGGAGACCCAAGTTGTCCCAAAACATCATATGCCGTTATAATAACAGGAGACCCAGATTGTCCCAGAGCGACCGTGCATTATTGAAAGTTAGATATCTCTCTTCCTGTCATATAAATATTTGTGATTTCTTTTATGTTAGAGAGCGAAAGAAATGATGCTTCTTATTGGTTTAGAAATATACAAGCTGTATTGGTTAGATATTTTACAAACCCGATCATAAGTGACGATTTTATTTTGCGCCAATTTGTGACGTAACAAACACTAAATTTAAAAATAAAATTGTATGAAAGTTGTAAAAAGTGAGGTGACAGTTTCATTACAAATTTTCCTATGAAAATGAATCTGTATTTAAAATTTTAAGTTTATTTAATTTAACGTATTTTTTTGAGGAATCCCCAGGTCGTATTTTTAAGCCAATTTACATTTTCAATATAAAAATTTTAATGTTTAAAAACAAAAAATTTGATTTCTAATAAACAAATCGGAAAGATTATTTTATCTTGATTTTAGAACAATTTTTGTTTTTGCAAAAAAGTTACAAAATAACTAATAAAAAAGAACATTTAAAATGTATGGCAAGAATCGGGAATTTTGCACGCAAATCTTGACAGGCAAAAGTTCAAAGATATTATTTTCTCATTATTCGAAGGGTTAAAAAAAAACCAAGATATTTTATAAAAAACTTTATAATTCATTTTTATCACTCTGATTATGTATAAACATAAATATACATTCACTAAATCAGTATAAAAATATCATCTATGTATACAGTAACATTCTATAAAACTTTGACAATCAAAATATCACCTAAACATTTTTTAATTTAAAAAATAAATTATAATAAACCCTACATTAGAATTAAAATACCCAGTAAAATAATACTATAACTACAGTTATTGTCACCTGTTGTCATTCGTGGGAGTGTCCTTACTTGAAGAATCCTAGGCAAAAAATTACATGAAAATTAATGAAAAACTTGATAATTAACTTTAAAATATTCCGTTGAAAAATAACTTCCTGGATTCTTAAAAATACTATTTAAAAAATTGAGATATGTTAAATTCTTTTTATAATTAGTTTGCGGTATTTGATTGGAAAGAATGTCAAAGGCGTCTTTCCCACATTTGAATATGCTTCAGTTTGCTACAGCGATAAACCGAGAGAATGTGTTGTGAAGATAATCAATTTCATTAGCCTGTCTGGGGGGCCTAGGACTCAAAAGTCTTATGCAAATTGACAACATTAATTTTCTTTCAAATCAGTGTAAGTATAAATCAAACTTTTTGGGGTTTTCTATTCAGTAGCTTTAGTAGTAGGTATGCAAGTAGTAGGTTCCATTCTAAAAATGTTCAATTGGTGAAAAAAAAAATTTTTTATGAAATTTTTTGTACAATTGATAACATATAATTGATAACAGACTAATATAATTAATATATACGAAAGTATAATTAATATATACGAAACACTTCATCCTAATAATTTTTTATCTATATCTTTTATTTATGATTTACTCCCATAAAAAGCTTTACTTGTGTGTATTGGAGGAAGTTTATTTAATTAGTCATTAAGAATATTTTTGTTGTTTGTATTTTACAGTTTTTATTTTTATTAAAAGTTTTTTGTTCTATTTTTTATTTTTTTTTGTTTAGTAGAAATTTTCAGTATATTTTTTAAAATATGTTTTGAATTCTTGAGATCTTATATTTTCTAAAATTTTTTTTTCTTCAAATATCAAGTTTTGTTATTCAAAAACATCTCTTTAAAATGATTTTTCGAAATTAGAATTATTTTAAAAGTTATAACTATTTGAGTGTCGCGGTTTAGACGGAATCTAACTATAATCTAAATAGAACAAAACTTTAAACGCATTTTTCTCTAAACTACTTTTTTCGATACCATTGACACTACTAAACCAATTTACGTGAAATTTGGAGTGAGCCTTCTCTATACATTTCTATATTGCGCTAACTAACACTATAAGAAAATTTCAATTTTCACTATTTTTAAAAATTTCGGAAAAGTAAAAAAAATTTATAAAACAATGTCTTTTTATTTCAGACAGCCGCCATTTTGCAAAAAATTTTTTTTTGGTTTTTTCCTTAGTTCGGGCCATAGCAGCATTTGTTTGGATTAAAGGTAATTTTTAAGAGGGTTGCAATCGTGTCAACCAGGGCGTGCCATTTTTTTAGACCCCCCACTTCAACACCCTGTAACTTTTTGAATTTTTTCGTTTGATTTTTTTTTATATGTTAAATAAATATTTGGTAAACTAATGGCTACTAAAAATATTATTTGGTTTTTTTTTATTGCACCTGAAAAAATACCTAAAATTCATGCTTTTAGACTAGAATACCCCCTTAAAGAAATTTGTTTGTAGGTTTTTGTAGTTCTGGTGACCCAAAGTTTTTTTAACATTTCGGAATCAGTAACATGTATTTTTGCCTGAGATTTGCTATTTCTGAATGGAACAGCTTTGTTTAAAACATCTTAATTTTACACTTATAAAGTTAGTGATATAGAAATAGAGTATTTAATTTTGTGACCATAAATTTTTTAAATATAAGTTCAGAAGGATATAAAAATGATAATTAGATTGTTTGACAAACACACGAACAACCTGACAATATTTGAATTTCTCCTACTTCTATCATTATAGTAAGAAAATGTTGCTTGTCCACTGATAGAGGACTTAGGATTGAATCCGCTACACCTGGTTGATAACCCAACATTTTGAATGACTCTTCTATTACTAGTAACTAATATTTTTAATTATTTTCATTAGTACCTGCTCCATGTTTGAATATCTTATAAATGTCTTTAAAAAACGCTACGACGATGGAATGTTTTGCAAAAAACAAAAAGAGAGATTTTTATTTTCTCTTCCTTACTGATATGTTTTATAACGCAATTTATTTACCTGACTTGGAATTTTTTCTAATAATAAATCAGTAGTGGCGATATCTTCTCTGACAATCAATTTTGATTTTCTCGTGGCCATTCCCGCGTTCTTCATCATCTTCTCCGGCAGCCATCGGTGAATCACAGGAGAGAATAGATGCGGATCCAAACTAAAACACAAACCAAAAAAATGTTCAACAAACAATATCATCATGACAAAATATTGATAATGGCAATGTGTATTGTTGGTACAACTGATAGTGCCATTGTGATCACCTCCTCTTTCTTATGCCCTTATAAAAAATTTCCGCTTTGCAATAAAATCCAAATAAATAATATAACATTTCTGAATGTATCCAAAAACTAAAAACTGTTTTAGAAAAGTGATGAAATACGCTTTCAAATTTCGTAATTCGAAATAAACATATAATTTTTTTTAAATAAAAATTTTGAAAACAAACATAAAACTTTTAAAAATGGCCAACCCTAAGTTTGTTCTAACTAAAATTACAGATAATGAAAAAAATTTTAAAAAATATCTTATTAGACAAATGTATTAAAAACGTCACTTTACTTTTTTGTTGTTTCACATGAAAACAATTGATAAAAAATTCCCAAGGTTTCATAATTTTTTTTTAAATTGCGGTCGGAAACTTTGATTTCATAAAGGTGTACATTTTAATTGTTTTGCAGTTAACTTTTAGATTTGAAAATAAAGCGTGGTGTTTTCTCTTTCTAAAAACTTTTAGATCTATTAGCTATTTCTCACCATCACAGAGTAAGGGAGACGCAACAGGACCTGTACGAGTTGTCCCCAAAAGCAAACAAATTAGCCTGAGGGGTTATAAATGAAAAGGGGTTATAAACAAACAGTAAGATGGGATACAATGAAGCTCTAAGTGGCAGAACCACAGTGAAGTTGACCAATAAAGGATTACTCAGAAAAGAATTGCACAAAAAACAATTAAAAAAGATATAAATCGTAGTAGGCAATGAGTAATGACAAGTGGATAAAAAATTTAAAAAACACATACGTATCAAACTCCTTATCCTTGGTGAAGTATGATACCAGGATGCCGACAAGGATGGTTGTGCAGATGCCGATGGGAGCTATCCAGTGATACGACAGTTTGTACAGTGGAAACACTGTACTGGCATCAAAACTCTGAAATAACAAATCATTTATTAATCTTTCTTACAACCATTTTGAAAGGGCCAAAACATAACAATATTATTATAACCGAGGTAACCGATATTGAGATAACCGAGAGACCATAATAACGAGATTGCATGCAACTAAATTCTTTGTGTTCGATAAATCTGCTGTGTTGATATGAACGACCCCCTTTTAGTAATAAAAAAATTCACTATCTCGCGACCCTTTTTTATGTATTAAATCAGTGATGATTGATGAACAACACTTTTAGCCGGAGGGCCAATTTATCAATTTTCAGTTTGTACACAGCCCGTGGGTGGTAAGTGGTAGCTTGACATTGTTAACTTTGCAGTCGGTGGTGTCGCAAACCTATTTGAATTATGTAAAATGTTATTTTTTAATAAAACTATCAAATTTCAAACTATCAATTTTCAGTTTGTACACAGCCCGTGGGTGGTAAGTGGTAGCTTGACATTGTTAACTTTGCAGTCGGTGGTGTCGCAAACCTATTTGAATTATGTAAAATGTTATTTTTTAATAAAACTATCAAATTTCAAACTATCAATTTTCGTTTGTACACAGCCCGTGGGTGGTAAGTGGTAGCTTGACATTGTTAACTTTGCAGTCGGTGGTGTCGCAAACCTATTTGAATTATGTAAAATGTTATTTTTTAATAAAACTATCAAATTTCAAACTATCAATTTTCAGTTTGTACACAGCCCGTGGGTGGTAAGTGGTAGCTTGACATTGTTAACTTTGCAGTCGGTGGTGTCGCAAACCTATTTGAATTATGTAAAATGGTATTTTTTAATAAAACTATCAAATAAAGCAAAAACAAAGCGAATGGCTGGGAGAATATTTTAGATCTCCAAGGCCAATCGCATTTATTTACTTGGGTACAATTTGATTTCTGTTAGTAAATACTTGTTAGGTAAAATGTATTAAATGTAAAATGATTACCATTGTTTACTAGTTATATATAATAAAGAAAAAATATTTATTTCTAATGTTATTTATTGATGATTCGCAACCCCCACCTTAAAAACCACTGTGCTAACTAATAAAACAAAAGAATTATGATAAATCACATAACATTATCCGGATAAAACAGAACAGTGACAAAATGGAACATGATAAAAGAAAAAGTTAGGTTAGGTTTATTGTTTGTTTTAACTATTCTTCAATGTTCAGCGCTCTTAGCCCTTAGGGGCCCGAGCCCTGCAATTCCAGTGTTGCGGAATCATGCCTCATCATCTGAATAGCCAGGAACTTCCCCACCTTCTTCTACCCCATCTCCTTCCCCTCCCCACTACCTTAAGCCTCACAACATACCCGAATTTGGGATGCCATAATTTCACTGGCTCCAGACGGGAGCAGCTGAGACTCTTGTGAGGTGTTCACACAAAAAAAAATAATCAATTAACAGTCTGAAGATGGCTTTTACGGCAAAAAAATAAATTAAGTGGAAATAAGTTTTATGTGTTTTTTATATTAATTTTTATTATTATTATTCTCTTTTGTCAAACAGTATGTATGCGCTATATATAACCACTGGAGCGACAGCGCAAAAACTTTTTTCTCCGATTGCTCGACATTTTTTGGTGATCATTTTGAATATTTTCAACCCAAATTAAAAAAAATCATACCTCCGAATTTTAATATGGAGACATACAAACTGATTATAGTTCTAAATAGCAAATGAATTCACCTATTTTTTGTCGATTATCACATACTCGTAGGATTTATAAAAAAAAAATCATAAAATTGTAAACTTCTACTTAATTAATAAGGGAAAATTTGCCAAAATTGGCAGCAAAGCAATCCGAGGTATTTTAAATAGTGCCATATTGTGGAAAAAAGCGCTCCAGTGGCTAAATAAAATTATGTCCAAAACAATGCAGTGAAAATTTTAAGATGTGTTAATAATTTTACAACTTGTGAAGTACCAAAACCACTCACATTGTCATGTTTAGCACGCCATTGAGACGTGACGTTCAGCGGGTTCAGGCACCCGCTCATGTCAGGCTCTCTCCTGTCGGGGGGCACGAAGCCCTGCGCAGAGACGGTCTGGGAGCCCACCGACACCCAGCCCCCGAGCAGGGCGCCTGCAATGGCTCCCGCTAAAGCCCCCCGCGAGGTGGCCCAGGGCCAGAGCATGCCCAGGGTAAACACGCCAAACATGCTGCTGGCGGCGATGGCAGAGAAAGATGTCGCTACCTGGGGGTAGATTGAACAACATGATATCATGTAGATTGTAACAAAACAAATAGAAAATTAAAAATGTTAGATAAAACCATTACGCAAACACTATAATTAATTTGCTTTCCCTAAAACACATGTACATGATATGAGTTGTTTAACCCCCTCATTTGCCGGATTTTGGCTTTTTTTTAAATGCGATTTTAACCCTTGTGTATAAAGAAACTGTATGAAGGATAAGATCAGAATCGCTTGCGCCAATACCATTCTTGACGTAGCCAATGGTTTCATTCATACAGCAACACTAGAATATTTTTAAATGGATTATCTGTGACTTAGCGGCTCGACTTTTACAACTGTCAAAAGTGAAAAAATCGATGTTTTATGTTTTGAAATGCTTATACAATGCTTATTTATTTGCAAACTTTGAATTGTGTTTTTTCATGTTGGGTATGTATTGAGATTAGTGTAGAAATAATAAAATCAGTTTATATTTGTGTGTATATATTTTTTGACGTATTATTGCCAAAATGGGAGATTTTTTAATATTTTTTTTTAGTTAGTTATACTTGAAAAATCTCTTAGGCCCTCCGTTCATGGAGATACTTACAAACTACGTGATTGTGACACAACCACAAGTACCCTGCAGATGTACTACTTTTTAAAGCTGGTTTCCGTACACGGCACTACCCGAATTATACTGAACTTGATCATTTTTCACGTGCAGCCGTGGAGTTAACACGATGTCGAACGATGTCAAATGACTTTTTTTCCAACATTAATCTATGCCTTCTTCACTAAATCCTTTCTTGCGTATTCTGGTAATGTAAAGTTATGTAAACACGCATTTTTATTCACTTCCAGAACAAATCTAACATTACTTTCATGTTCAGACGCCATTTCTGTCAAACGTCAAACGAAAGTAGCAGACACGAATGCTACAACGCGTAGCGCGCTACCAGCACCGTCGTTAGCGCGCTACCGACTTCAACCTGACATCCGTCGCGCAGCGCCGTGTACGAACACCAGCAAAATTGTATGGCGGGTACCCACGAGCGGTGTACGTGCTACGCGCATCAGGCTCGAATAGTTTGTAAGTAGCTCCATGTACGGAGGCGCTAACAGTATTATCACGCAATATGCATGAATAATAAGATACATAATCTGGTAAACAGAAAACAATCGCAAAAAAACAATTCCTTTGTTTTATATGGATATTTGACCAAAAATGAGAAAGGTAATTACAGCGCGGTTTTTCGAAATACGGCTGGCGTTTGAGAGGTTAATTTCTTATTCCGATATATCAACTTTTATTGATTTTGAGAAAACTGCAAAAAACTGTCACATCTCTAGCGTAAATAAGTAATTGCTTTTCAATTCAATCAAATGCTGAGGGTTAAAATTGATTCCTTACATTCAACACACCGCTGAGACGATCCACCACGAAGATCATGGCTAGCGAGACTAGCCCCAGAACGGTGGCGGTGATTCGAGCTATGGCGTTGGCGGCCCGCGGTCCGGGGGTTCTCTTGAAGAGACCGCGGATCAAGTCCTCCAGGACTACCGTGGCGGTGGAGTTCAACACCACTGACATGGAACTGGAACAATTTCAAAAACAAACATTGACACATAGTGAATAGAGGTGGCATTAGGTGTCCAGAAGTGGAAGGATAAAAAAAAATATTTTTGACTGCATTACTTTATTTTATCATTTATAGGTTTCATTAATAAACATATCACTTAGCTTACGGGCAGTAATTATTTATCTACTAATAATTAGGAATGCAGAGTTACCCTGTAATATTTATTTGGAAATCATTACAAAATTCATTTCCATGCCTAAAGAAAAAATGTGCAATATAATATTATATTTATTGAATCTACTTTTTTTGCTAAGTACAATATAAATAAATAAAAAAATAGTGAAAAATGAAGAGAAATGTTTTAGCCCAGGCCGGGGCCTATTTTGTCGGAAACTCAAAATATTTCCGCTTTGCAATAAAATCCAAATAAATGGAATATTTCTGAACGCATCTGAAAACTAAAAACTGTTTTAGAAAGGTGTTGAAATACGCATTAAAATTGTATAAGGGGCCATCCATAAATTA
This sequence comes from Glyphotaelius pellucidus, assembly GCA_936435175.1. Classification (NCBI taxonomy): domain Eukaryota; kingdom Metazoa; phylum Arthropoda; class Insecta; order Trichoptera; family Limnephilidae; genus Glyphotaelius; species Glyphotaelius pellucidus. The sequence continues at coordinate 2,331,724 of OW386541.1, forward strand.
CGTCACACGAATTTTATGACTTTTTGACCCCCCCCCCCCTTAAGGTGTGACGTAATTTATGGATGGCCCTTAATTCTAAAAAAACATAATTCTTAAAATATAAAATTTTTTAATGCAAACAAAAAAGTTTTAAAAATGGCTCAGCTCAATGGTGTTTTCTGACTAAAATTATTATAATGAAAAAAATAAATACAAACACATATTTTATTTGCAAATGTGTTTACCTGAACATTAACGTCAACTCACTTTTTTTGTTGTTTCAAGTAAAAATAATTAAATGAAGACACTATGAGCAAAACTCAATTGAAAATCTGGAATCAGAAAAATCAGAAAAAGATATTTGCACCTCTGGGACTCGAACCCAGGACCTCTCTACTTTCCGGGCGAGTGCTCTTGACCACTGAGCTAAAGTGTCGATATCCAATTCGGTCACTTTTGACTGTACTTCGACCTAGAACCACCCATATTATCTTCATTTTCTTAACGCATATTTTTATTGGCTGCCATCTTTATGTAAGATTCAAACCCGAACTAAATGCAATCAGATGGTGTCTGGATAAATTTTTATCCATTTTATTAAAAAGCCTTAGCTCTGAAACATGCTGTTTTGAGAATAGTTCAACAATTTAAAAATACACAGTGTGAATACACACATTTATAGATATGCTTAGGAGAAAAGAAAACATATATGATTATTTTACCTCAGGGCAGCGCCAAACACTCCCGCTATAAAGATGCCCAAAGCACCAGGAACATTGTTGGAGATCAGAGCAATGTATGCGGGAAGGAGCTGGTCATCCGTCGTGAGGGCCCCGGCAGCGAGGGGGTCGCAGGTCCCCAGCCTCTCAAACATCAGCAGGCCCGTGTAGCAGCACAGGGATATTATAAAGGCGGCACTCACTGAGAAGAGAAACACAGACCTATAAGGAAAGTGCCAAATGTCAGGTTTCTGTTGTTTTAGAAATGATGGTATAGGTGTTGAAACCTGTTTTGGTAGTACTTGCTAAATGTATTTCAAATGATTTGAGAGGTATGGTCTCGGTGATACTCAACCAAAACGAAAGCCAATCAAACAACAAAACTGTTTGATATAATACCAACATGGATTAGATTGCATTGCATAACCCATGCTTGTAGTAAAAAAAAAAACAACATTATGCCAACAGGAATGCTGATCTGGTGCACGGAATTCATCAGCTTTTCTATATCTGTACACAATATTATATATGTACAATATTTAAATTATAATAACAGAAGATCAGTTTTTAATAATCAACACTGCATAAACATTTATCAGTTCAAAATGCATTTTTTGCCGCACAAAATCAATAAAAGAAATTGGTAAAATTTTGGTGTAGAAAGAGAAATTAACAACAAAAGATGGAATAATTTTTTAACATTCAATTAATTATTAAAGAACCACACATATATCAATTTAGGCAATGATTAACCGAACTAGAAAGATTAAGAAAGTACAAGAAAAAGACTCGGAGAACAGAGAGCAATCTTCTGACAGCACGCTGATATCATTATGCGAAATGAGAGGTGAAGAAAAAAGAGAAGGATGAGAAACATAGTAAATTATATTTACTTACACTTCAGCCTTCCTGCGAGTAGGCAGAGACATGTAGCGTTGCACCATGGTCATGTTGATGGCGTTAAATGCCGTCCAGTACATGGTCCCGCCAAACAGAATGGCGCCCACCGTATGCCTTTGGAAGGGGTCTGTGCTCCAGCTGAAATAAAAAATTAATTTCTAAAACAAATTTACCCATGAAAAATCACAGAATTTGCATAGTTCCACTTTTCAAAATTGCCGACAACAGTAAGGTTTGTGCTGTTTTTTTCGACACGGAATCTTCCGAGAGCTACACCATGCTTCACTAGTGTGCTGAATTTTATTTTACCCTTTTGTCGTCGTCTGCCGTCGATAGTGAAGGAAGTTCTAGTTGGACCAAAGATATTGAAATATAAGGAGATATGCTATGATGTCCGCCCGACTGTTGCAGGAACTACTACCTAATGGGAATAGTTTGAATACGGAATTTGATTGATTTTTCGAAATTGTGCAGTAGTATTGATTAACAATATAATTTGAATACGGAAAGAATTCAATCGTTTAGTTAATCTTTTTAATGTGTGCAATAGTATTGGTTAAAATTATCGGCGACACCAGGAAGCACAGTCCCACCCAACTGCCGATAGCACATCTTTTTTATTTCAATATCTTTGAGTTGGACAGATGAATTTAGAAGAAGTGTTATGTTTAGCTATCACTGTAAATGTAATAAAGAAAAAGAAGCAAAAATAAAGTAAAACATTGGGTATTGAATACTCAATTACCCACTCTACAGATCTCGGCTCTAGGATTGAATATTTCAGAACACATACCCAAAAGTTTCCTAATAAATTTTTGAGCATTATAGAATGTCCGTCAATTCGTACGCTGGACTGCCGGTCAATGTCGGAAAAACAAACATGTGCACTTATTATAGTGCCATGTGCCATACTTTCTTTAACCCATTAGCCACAAACCCCGGCTCTGAGCCGGGTGTTCGACTCAGGTACTTAAACACAAACCCCGGCTCAGACGGGCTAAAGTACGTCGGCCAAAAAATAAAAAAAGAGCATAGCAGTGACATCTTTGAATAAAATTTTAAAGGTCAAAAGCTCTTTAGGTAATGAAACATTAATTTGTATTGTATTGGAAATTTAATTTAATTAATTAATTTGTATTGGAAATATATTTCTTCAGTTTTTTCCCTGATATTTATGCTCGAAGCAGCCAGCCGCCATTTAATTTCTTCAAAATGGAGAGTGGTTCTAATCTTGTGACTGTGGCCCTTTACCTCCCTGATTGCTTTGAGGACTATCATACCAAATTATTTTTTTAGATTTAAGTACATATATATTTATGTAAAAAACAAAAATTATTAATGTTAGAATTATGATTATTATGTTTTTTTTTAATCTTTATGAATAAAAGAGTGAAAAAAAACTTACGAAAAAATAAAAAGTTGTATGTATTTGTATTTTAATTTACCTTAATTTTAATTTTTATGTTTTTCTTTACATTTTTATTTTTAAGAGCGGAGTTTACATCAGTTCCCCTGAGCACTTAGGACACAGGCCCATTGTGCTATCTCCTATTTTACCTCATACTTTTGATAGTAACCCAGTCCCTTCCAAAATGTAAACAAAGTTAAAGAAATTAATTAATTTGAATATAAGGTTTAAAAGTTATATTAGATTTGGTACATCAATGACTTTTGGTACAAAATTAATTCAGTGTTGAAGGCCAATTTTTAGCTCATTAATTCTGTGGTCAATGGGTTAAACTAGCGTTTTTTGCTTGTGCGGATAAATTCAACTGAAAAAGGTCATGGCGAGGTTTTTAACCGCATTTGCGGAATTTTGTTTAGTTTTAGCTGACATACAAAAAATTCTAACATTTATTTGGAATGCGGTTTGAATTCTTCCTGTAGGGCGCTTCTGAAAAAACAGCATGATGTAAATAGTTCTAGCCTATGTCATAAAATATGCATACATATATCAAATATAAATAGGTAGATACATAAACGCTTGCCTAATTATTAATTGAAAAGATCATTTTAAATTTTTTCAGTTAGAATTTTGAAAAGTTTGCACTCCAGTTGATCAGTCAAACTTCTCCGAAAAATCCAAATTTGAGTTGAGTATGCAGTTGTATGTGAAATATTATGTCGCGGAGGACAGAACCGCACTCTTTCATTGTAGATTTTAGATATTCAGAGGACAGTCGATGCCTACGCGTGTTTAAAATTGCAAGCAATTGATTTACAGTGTAATTTCAAGAGACGCGCGCATCGTAATCGTTGAGCGTAACCTTTTCTCTTACACCGGCTGATGGCGCTGGTCTGGTGCACGACTCATACTCACGACGCCCCCTCCCCCCCGACCCCGCACCACAAGGGTCGCAGTTGCCGGTCGCCGGCGCAGTCAGATTTAAGCCTTAGCATCGAGCGGTCGCGTCGAGTGTTTATATTACTTACGTACTCATAGTTTGTTGTTCATTCAAGTTCTAATATTGGTACGTGGCATAATGTCGCAAAAACGTAAAGTTGATAGTGAGTGCAGAGTTTTTCAGACAAAATGGGAAATCGCATATTTTTTCATAGAATGGAAAGGTAAATCACTTTGTTTTATTTGCAATCAAACAATTGCTGTTTGTAAGGAGTTTAATTTAAAGAGACATTATGATTCGAATCATAAAGGAAAATTTGAAGGTTACACTGAAAAGATAAGAATGGACAAACTATTATCTTTAAAATCTAACCTTCACGGCCAACAGTCGATATTCACTAAAGCTAAAACTGAAAGCGAAGACGCCTTAAAATCCAGTTTCATTATTGCATTAGAAATCGCCAAGAGATCAAAACCTTTCACTGATGGTGATTTTATTAAAGAATGTATGTTAAAAGTGGCTGATGTTTCATTCCCATCACAAAAATCAACCATTCAAAATATTCCGCTGTCAAGAAACACTTGCTTCAAGAATAAGTGATTTATCTCAAAATTTGGATTCCCAGCTGAAGGAAAAAATTAAGGAATTTACACACTTTTCGCTGGCTATTGACGAGAGCACTGATATTATTGATACTGCTCAACTTGCTGTCTTTATACGAGGTATTAATAGTAACTTTGAAATATGTGAAGAACTATTGAAGTGCGTTCCATTGACAGGCACCACTACAGCAAATGATATTTATTCTGCTATTGAGCATTTAATAGTAGAATATGAACTCGGCTGGAATAAATTTTGCAGCATAACTACGGATGGCGCTCCTGCCATGGTTGGCAAACATTTGGGTGTTGTGACTAAATTAAAACAGAAAATATCAGAAAATTTTGTGGGAATTCACTGCATCATTCACCAGGAATCACTCGCATCCAAATATTTAAAAATGGACCATGTCATGCAACCGGTAATTAAAATAGTAAATTTTATAAGGAGCAGAGGTCTAAATCACAGGCAGTTCAGGCAATTTTTACAAGATTTGGACGAAAAGTATTCCGATGTACCTTATTTCACGGAAGTTCGTTGGCTCAGTCGAGGGGCAGTTTTGAAAAGATTTTTTGAGTTACGTGACCCTATTCAAGCTTTCATGTTAGAAAAAGGCAAGCCAATTGATTATGACAACGACTGGTGGCTTGATTGTGCATTTTTGGTAGATATGACAAAACACATGAATGACCTCAATATAAAGTTACAGGGTAAAGACTTGATCGTCACTCAAATGTATTCGCATTTACAAGCCTTCGAAACAAAATTAAGACTGTGGGAAATTCACATAAAAAACCAAACACTCGATCATTTCCCTCACGTGAAATCATTTGGCACAGTGAACCAGACAAAATTGGATGAGTATTCTCAACTTTTGCTGAATCTGATCACAGAATTTAACAGTCGTTTTGAAGATTTTCGCAAAATGCATAAAATGGAATTCCCACTTTTCAACAATCCATTTACTTTTGATGCTGCACTGGCACCAATTCATTTGCAAATGGAATTGATAGATCTCCAATGCGACAGCATTGTAAAGGATAAATTTAAGGAAGTTAATGTTACTACATTTTATACACAATATTTCAAGAGTTTGAATAACTATCCAAGTATAAGAAATCATGCGGCACGTATCCTGTGTATGTTTGGTAGTACGTATTTATGCGAGCAGATGTTTTCCGTTATGAAAATAAATAAAAACAAACATCGCTCACGGCTTACGGATGAAAATCTCCAAACGATTCTAAAAGTAACTACGACGAATATGACACCCGACATCAATGAACTTGTCAAAAACAAGAGAAATCAGGTGTCCGGCTCAAGATAATTTACCTTGTTACCCTTCTTTTTAACTCACTGAATTTATAATAAATAGGTATCTAACTAAATAAAGATTTCAACAATTAAGTATGGGTTTTATTTTTTAAATATTGAGTCCGGCCCGCTTACACACGCCAAATGTTATAAACGGCCCTTAAGAATATCCAGTTTGACACCCCTGCTCTATCTGGTACAATCAATTATAATGCAGAAAACCAATGGTGAAATAAACAAAAAAATGATGTTTTCTGGGTTCCCAATAAAAAATTTCAAAATGTCATAGTAATGTACCGTACTGTTATGCTTCCCAGTGTTATTTTATAGCATATTTAATATGTAACAGACAGACACATGTAAATAATATTTGAATTATGGCGAGCATTCGAATATTGCTTTCCTCATTATTTCAAAACTAAATATTTGGAGATGTTTGATTAATCAACTGGACAATCGATAGGTAATAAAAAAAAAATACACGCTCATACAGGAAATTATATTTATGTTAGGATTAAAAATACTGTGGGTGATTTTAGCTTCCCTGTTTGAGAGTTTGTTTGCTACGCTTTCACGCATTAACCAATAAAAAGACTTTAAAAATTCGTTCACCAATAGAAAGCTAAATTATATGCGAAGACTATAGGCTGTATATGGTGGTAGGCTTTGGCGTTATTAAATTATAAATATTAATATATAATATTTGTTATACGTTTTCTGTCACTAACAAAAGTGAGTTTTTGCTAACGTCAGAAAAAAAATCGTTTCTATGGAAAGGATGTTGATATTGGCTACTGCTCAAGAAAATTCAAATATTAGTATATTTTTTGTTTTTTTTGGACAAGCTTATGTTTTGGAATAAATGTCAAATGAGAGTTCCTACTTTAAAAATATAATTTGTAACGATTACAAAGACTGAATAATAAATAGTGCAATTTTTTATTATATTTACAAACTTCCAAATATTTAAATAAAAATAAACATCCGAAATGTTTGTAAGCGCATAAATTCCGAACGAACGAACAAAATTGGATAATTCTTTTTTCTTTGAGCTATGGCAGGCAAGATGTTTGAAAACTGAATGTAAGGGAATGAATGTATGGAATGAGGGAGGGGGTGGGGGTGGGGGGAGGGGGGATAATTGAAAGTGCAAGCGCTACAGTAATTTCCCATAATACCATGCGAGCGAAGCCGCGGGGAAAAGCTAGTATTTATATGTATACATGTGTTACGAAACTTTATTTATTTTTATCGACGGCCTCCGTGGTCCCGAGGCAAGACTCTCGACTGACAATCCGAAGGTCGCGGGTTCGAACCCGGCGTGCGCAAATAAATTTTATTTGATTAATTTGTGTTATTTCACAATTTATTCATTTAAAATAATATATAGTATATTTGCGGCACGTTCCAGAGTGGAAGATACTATCAGTATCGCCCTGGTGTAAGACCACCATTCAGAATTGAAACGTTGCTTGAAATGGCTTTAGCCGTGTTTAGTGACCAGATCTGAATAGCCAGGTACTTCCCTACCTTCCTCTTCCCTATCTCCTTCCCCTCCCCACTACCTTCAGCCTCACAACATACCCCGATTGGGGATGCCATAGTCTCACTGGCTCCAGACGGGAGCAGTTGAGACTCTTGTGCGGTATTAACTGTAAAAAAAAAAAAAAATTCAGCAAAAAAAAGAGGGCAATAAAATCATAAAACTACTCAGTGGAATATTTAGACTTTGCTTTTGTGAAATTAACGCATTAATGTCTAGTTCGATGGAAGTGATTGCATTTCTCTGCGAGTTCTCAAGGTGCTCTTCAGCATTTTTTGTTCTAATTTTACTACTTGTGAACTTCATCCTTAAAAATTGTTGTTTTTAGTAGTTGGTTGAAATCTTAAAACCACAACATAATACACAATGTAAAAAGTGTACATCGTAAACTTTAACATTAACACAACACTTTTATGCAATGTGGGAAATTTTATTTGACAAAATATTCAACTTGTGCAGTTAATTAATTTTAAAGACAGTTGTTATTTTATGCAACAGTTGTTTTGTCCGGCATTGTAATAAGAAAATTAGGTAGATCTTTCGTATTTCTTCGAACGGAATATTAGAAAAATTATTCAACATTTTCGAAGAACCTAAAAATATGATAATGATTTAACCCGTCTAATCACAGGAGACCCTAGTTGTCCCAAAACATCATATGCCGTTATAATAACAGGAGACCCAGATTGTCCCAGAACGACCGAGCGTCATTAAAAGTTAGATATCTCTCTTCCTGTCAAGCAAAAATTTGTGATTTCTTTTATATTTGAAAGCGAAAGAAATATTGCTTCTTATTGCCTTAGAAATAAACGAGCTATATTGATCAGATATTTTACAAACCCGATCATAAGTGACGATTTTATTTTGCGCAATGTGTGACGTAATAAACAATTAATTTAAAAATAAAATTGTATGAATGTGATAAAAAGTGAAGTGACAGTTTTATTACAAATTTTCTTAAAAAAAGGAATCTGTATTTAAAATTTTAATTTTCTTTTATTTTATGTACTTTTTTGGGGAAACCCCAGGTACGTAATTTTTAAGCTAATTCACATTTTCAATATAAAAATTTTAATATTTTAAAACAAAAATCTTAATTTTTGATAAACACATCGGAAAGATTATTTTATCTAAATTTTAGAACAATTTTTTTTTTCAAAAAGATTAAAAAATAAGCAATAAAAATGAACATTTGAAATGCATGGGAAGAACCCAGAATTTTTGCGTGCAAACTTTGACAGGCAAAAGTTCATAGATATTATTTTCTCATTATTCGAAGGGTTAAAAGAGGACATACTTCCAGAACTCCAAGCGGTTTCCTTCTCTGGCTTTGCTGAAGACATTCCCGAATCCTCCCGCACTGACGGTGCCGACGATAGCAAAGGTCAATACTGAACAGAACATGATGGCCACCTGCCAAGTGTCCGTCCACACCACAGCTTTCAAGCCGCCCTGAAAAAGAATAATGCATTAATATTCATTACTATATTAATACGCATAATTGACATATTAACCGGGCAGTGAATGGCTTTATCTTCAAACCCGTTATGAATTAAATCAGGCCTGGCTGACTCAAATTGCACCACAATTATCGACCGTAAAATTTTCCAAGGGCCGCACAGATTTTGTTCATATCTATAGTCACAACCGGGGAATGAATTTTAACATCCTGGTCACGAGCATGGTTTTTCTCCACTGTGAGTCATTGTGTGACTATTTAAATTAGACTTCAGTGAACATGAATAGTTACACTTGGAACAAGAGAGTGGTTTTTTATACTGTGAGTCATACTGGAATTATACTAGACTTTTCTGAATATGAATAGTTACAGTCGGGACACAAGAATGGTTTTCTCCACTGTGAGTCAGCATGTGACTATTTAAATTAGACTTTTGTGAGCATGGATGGTTACAGTTGGAACAAATTAATGGTTTTCTTTCCACTGTGAGTCAGTGTGTGCCTCTTTGGAACTGAAACTGGAAGCTGGAACAGCGGTGATAGTCTATTCTGAATATCGACCATCTCTACGGCGTCCATGGATGAATCTACAGTCGTAACACGAAAATGGTTTTCTTCACTGTGAGTGGTTATTAAAATTAGTGTTTTGTGAACATGCATAGTTACAATTTGAACAAGATAATAGTTTTTCGTCACTGTGAGTTAGCATTTGCCACTTAAATTGGACTTTTCTGAATAAGAATAGCTATCGTTGGGACATGATAATGGTTTTCTCCACTGTGAGTCAGTATGTTTAAATAAAAAATAGACTTTTGTGAACATGAACAGTTGGAACAAATGAATGGTTTTCTTTTCACTGTGAGTCAGTGTGTGCCTCTTTGGAACTGAAACTGGAAGCTGGAACAGCGGTGATAGTCTATTCTGAATATCGACCATCTCTACGGCGTCCATGGATGATGTGCTACACTTACAAGTTGGCATAAAGGAGGGCGCTTTGGTCTGTAATATAACGATAGCAGGTGTGGTTGTCAGATTAAAATATAAAGATACAGTGTTTATGCCACCTCCAACTTATACTTGTAGCACTGTAATATTGTGACAGTCGTCCTATAGAGATTTCGATTAGTAGTACATCGTGTCGTCATTACAAGCAAACTGTGACTTCTCGGCGGGCATTATTGTGCGCGAAAAAAATAAACCAGCCGAATCAATGCATTTTATTGCGTAATTATAGGAACTTCAATGTTTGCGGGTTGCATGAAAGACGCCGCGGGTTGGCCGGCTCTAATTTAAAAGGTTTAGAGCTCGGATAATAATCGCAAAGCTAGAATATTTTTCAAATAAATAATAATAAATCTGACGGCCTCCGTGGTCGAGGAGTAAGGCTCTTGACTCGCAACCCGAAGGTGTTAATTTGTGTTATTTCACAATTCATTCATTAAAAATAATATATAGTGTATTTGTGGCATGTTCCAGAGTGGAAGATACTCTCAGTATCGGACATTCAGAATATTTGATGACCAGATCTGAATAGCCAGGTACTTCCCTGCCTTTCTTTTCACCATCTCCTTCCCCTCCCCGCTACCTTAAGCCTCACAACATTTAATTGGGAATTGGGAATTCACATAAAACAAAAAAAAATTAAAATAAAAAAGATTCAGAGAAGACGTCCAGTGAGCCGCCCAAAGCAAAGTAGCAACGTAGGAAGAAACAACTCTAGATGCTGTGTGAGGAAAGGCTGGGCCTGCTATGGATGGAAGTAGCGCAGGACAGAGATGCCAGGAGGCGCTGCGAATCGATGGGTCCGCAACCCAAATAGAACAAGAGGAGAAAGATGATGATGGTGATGAATGTTAATACGGACTAATCTAAGCAAAAAGAACTTAAGTAACAAAATAATAATAAGTTGGATAAAATTAAAATAAGAACTCACCAATACAGTGTAAAATATGCACAGTAGACAAACTGAACATCCAACAATGTAGAGATTTATTCCAGTAACTGAAATAAAAACATAAGCTCATAAATAATAATCGACCAACACAAAACCACATTATTATGTAAATATTTTATGCAAACAAGCAAAATCCTTCAGCATGATATATTCTTTAGAACTCAATAAATGTAAGGAGTCACATTTTCTAAATAGTTAAACATAGAGGCAATTGTATAATAATCAATTTGTATTGGCACAAATGTAATTGTTCATTTTATGTTCTCTACACTAGTGGTCCCCAACCTTTTTATCGCCGCGGACCGTTCAATATTGCATAATTTTACCGCGGCCCGCTAAGGGGGGAACTGGTGGGGGGGAAACGGGAATAAATTCACAAAAACAATCCATCGCGTGTTAGTTTGTCACATATTCTCAATTAAACGATTCCACTTGCATTTGGGCAAGCAGAATATAAGAGCGGTGACTCACGTCACGATTGCGCAAGATGGCGCCCTTGAGGTGATTTTTCACAAAAACGGCGCTATATAAATCATCCAAATATTATTATTATTATTATGGAAGCCCAGTCATGTTTTTTTGTTCTAAGGTATTGTGATGGCAGTAACTTGGAGTGAAGGGGTTTTCAACTGAATAATTATTTTTGTCAATAAATATTTGATTTTTATTGGATATGTTCGATTTTTTTTTTTCGTAATTATAAAGCAGTACCATTTGATCCACAGACCGGTACCGGTCCGCGGCCCGGGGGTCGGGGACCACTGCTCTACACCGAGAGAACAGTAATTTTTTTTGTTATTATGGCCTAACTTAGAAAGAAATATTGTTGTTTTAGAGCCGACATCTCTAAATGCTTCATACATAATTAATTTTTGTAAAAAAGTCAACAAGCGATCATTGACTTCCGAGGAACAATGTTTATTCAAACGTCAAAGCCAAAGTGCATTTTTTTAATTTGCTGCTTGACCTTTTAACCTGTGCACTTTGAATAGATTTTAGTAATCGTATAAAGTAGAACTTAAAGTCTTATGTGGGAATGCAATTAACATGAATACAAACCACCTCAAATCAGGAATCCCTAGTGAAAAGGACTGCAAATAAACTACTGGTACATATTATGCAATGACGTTATATATTACATCTGGACTTGCCATCGTCTTACAAACTCAAGATAAAATGTTTCAGTAAATTATTAATTCAAAAGTTATTAATGTATGATAAAGATAGGCATTTAAAGAATGAGTGTGTATGAACGACATAGATGTAGGTCCGGGCGGCGTTTTTATTTACGCCAAATACTATGTTCTACATCAGGGGTGTGACTGAGATTACAAGATACGCTTACACTAAGACGAATAGGGAATGCTTTATGAGACGACCTACTGTTATAGGTTGTCCTTTTTATACTTGATTGTTTGCTATCTCACATTCTCTAATGCGCAAAATATCTTCCGGAAACAAATTGAAATAATTGTATTTTTTAAAATAATAAACAATTTGCGTGTATTTATGAATGAGTTATTATTTGGCTTTTACTAGTGTATTACTCCATGTAATGTAAACATTTTTTCATCACACGTGAGGACATTTTGATGCTTTTTAACGCAATTGTGACCTTATGACATGAACATGACCTTAGGCGATGCGTTGAGTAATAAAACTACGAAATCGATGGCAAATGCAATTGCCTTGTTTTTGGCTTACCACCTTTGAGATTTTTAGTACGCGCCCATATATTATGGATAACGTCATTAGTGTCATGTATTTGAAGCTATTATGTAATAAAAAAAATTGTATACCTTGATTGAATGCAAGAGCAGGAACATAGATGACGACTGGCAGAAACATCAGCTATAAAAGAAAAACATCAAAATTAATATGTACACATTGTGAAAATGAAATAAATTATGTGTCAAATCCAATGACGTTTTATAAATAGACTCGCCATTGTCTCACAAACTAAGATATAAAGTGGCAAGTACTCTTTTGTTTTCAGCGATTTTCAATAATTTCTTAATTCAAAAGTTATTCATGTGCGATAAAGATAGATGTAAGAATATGTGCATATGGACGAAATAAAAGATAGAATGCGGGCGGCATTTTCGTATTCAAAATTCAAAAGTTCCGTCGAATACTGCCTCAAGGCCGACTAAAGTAGAAAGCCTGGGCACCAGTCGAATTTTGAGGAGTCAAATTTTCAAGCTATAATGAATAACGATAGTTTGCAAATGGCGCTGATTGTTATTTTATTTGTTATTACTGCTGATTTGTATGTTGTTTTACTGCAATCATATAAATAGTCATTAGACTATTATAAACAGTAAATTTTTACTTAGCGATGGTACTGACTTTGTAATTTGGCTCTTGCACATCCAGACCTGTACTTTAGTAGGCCTTGAATTCTCTAATCACGCATAAAATCTTCAGGCAGAAAGCAATTGTATTATTTATAATAATCGATAATATTAAGTAGTTTGCGTGTATTTACAAATGAAATGTTATGCTTTCACTTTTACTACTGTTTGCAATGTAATCAAAATCATTCTCCCATCACACAGGACGGCATTTTGGCGCTTTTTAAACGCAACTTACCTACTGGTAAGACACAACCTTACTCGATGCATGGCAGTTTAGTACTAAAGTACTAGAAATTGAGTCCAATGCAATTTTGCCTTACTTTTGGCTTCCCACTTTGAGATTTCTACCACGCGTCTACAGTATATAACGTCATTGCTTAAAAAGAGTTTTTCACTCTATTGTAGAATTTTAAAAAAATTCACATCGGAGTATTACGCACCCAGTGAAGATTTACCGTTTTCGGGAAGCTAAATTCCATTTGAATAAATGTTTTTTTTTTTTTAAATAAGTGACGTGTGCATATATACATATACGTAAGGAAAGAAAACTCCATGAGATCTGTTTTTTTCTTGCAAATGATTTTTGCACCTTTGAAAACCATTTTTCCACAAAAATAAGCCTAGTGTTTGTGACAGCTTGTCTGCCAAACAAACTAAATCTCAAATATGTCCGCTGGACCTAGTTCAAATATGCGTGTTGTCTCAGTAACATATCTTCACTTTTTAATTCATCTAAGCCTGAAAATAATATTTTGATAATAAGACAAGATTATTTCACAATGGGTTAACTACAAGATTTAATGGAGCTAAAACAATACATTAAGATCATCAAACTATATTATAGTCAGCAGTAATAACATTAATGTCTTACCATAACATTCACACAGTTACTTAATTATTAATACGCTATTGATATTATATGTATATATAGCTACAAGCACATTGATACGCCATTAATATTGGAATGATTAATTTGACTCACCTGACATTGACAAAGTAGACATAAAGACAGACCATTTATGTTCACAATAATAATGGGACCACAAAAAAAAACTGAACATAGGAGAAGCAATCTAATAAAGAAAAAATATTAATTACCTCATCCAGTAGAAACATGATGGAAGCCAATACCCTCAGAGATCTGTCGAACCTCAGTTCTAAGTACTGAAATAAATTATAATATGGTAAAAAAAATATTATCATAAATATGTAGATCTAACCATAATTTTTTTTTTACATTAGCTTCACACAAGTGGATTATGAATTTGGGAGGCGGGAATGGATACCGCCGCCCCGGGAACCTTTATTGGATAACCAACACCTCTGCCCAAGTGGTTCGCCACTTTGGTGATTTAGCCGTTTGGTGATTTAGCAGGGGTGCCCGGGTTCTTGGGGTGAGGTTTGTCTAGGTCTTGGAGGCCGATGACCAGGACACACTGAACCCCAGATTCCTACCCACTACTTAAACCCTTTTCCTTCTCAGAATTCTCCTCCATTTCCTTTCCTTAAAAAAACCCTCCACACAGCATCCCCAAAGATGACATAGGCCGTGAGGGAGATTATTTTCCTCAGAGCTTCCTGTGTGGAGCTCATGTAAAAAAAAAAAGAGGCTCTGAGGAAAAAAATTCAGGGGCTATGTCATATTTGGGGATACTGTATGGAGAGTCTTTAGGGAAAGGAAGTTCTGATAAGGAAAAAGGTATGAGGGGTGGGTAGGAATCCGGGGTCAATGTTTCCAGGAATGACGGACATATGAATCCATCCATCCCACTGCAATGCAAGGCGAAGGGTCGAGAGAGTTCAGCTGGATAGGTCTAGATTAGGTTTCCCTCAAACAGTCTCTCCTGATCCGGCCTGCCGCACAGTAGGATGGCAAACGCATTCATCGCCAAGGCCTACACAGACCTCATCCCATGAACCCGGGCACCCATGCCAAGTCACCGAATATAGCGAATCACTTGGCATGACCATGACAGAGGTGTTGGTTATCCAATAAATGGTTCCCGGAACGGCGGTACCATAACCACCCATCAAATTGAAAATTTCAAAATGGGAACATAACATTAAATGTTGTAACATCATAATTATATTTTTAAAACCGTAGCGGACCGTCACACAATGTTGATTATGGTGAGTACACGTTAACTATTACAGCAAACTGTTCATGATTTAATTCAATGTTACGAACGTTCGCTATTGACAGAATGGGAATCAGCACGACATGTCTTGCACGTAACCAGTTGGTGCATGCCTGAGTGATAAAAACGGATGATTTAACTTGCCCCGCTAATCAATGATATACAAATGATTCCATCAAACATTTTTCAATATAGAACGTCTAATGGAATTAGTGATTTGGCTCCCGAAGCAAAGTTTATTTTCTTCCAAAAATAAACTGCTAATCGTGTGTCGAAAACTGTGTAAATTTGAAGACAAAATGATTGAAGGTCAATTGACTAATGGTCAGTTGATTGATGATAAGTAGTAGAATGATGGTCATTCGATTGACAGTTGATTTATAGCCGGTTAACTCTCGTTTGAACTAATTTGACAAGTTTAGTAGCGCCATTTTGATTTTTTTTACATTTAAACAGTCCCCGTTAATCGCCGATTCTCGGCCCGCTTCAAATTTTGATCAAACATCCGGCATAACGGCATGACCAATTCTTAAAGAGTGATCAAAATTTTATAATTTTCCAACACGGGCCGAGAATTGGCGGTTAAAAGGACCAGATTGCCGAATTGCAAAGAAGTCAAATATGACGAGTAATAACTGGGCTTTAGTCGATTGACGATCAGTCAATTAACAGTCAAATGATTTATGGTTTCAGTCAATCGGTGGAGTCAAATGATGACAATCGGTAAACGGACGGTCAGTCAATTAGTGGTCAGTTGATTAAGGGTCAGGCTTTGAGGATCAGTCAATTATAATATAAAAGAATAAAACATACGTAAAAGAATAAAACATACATACATAATACACAATACCATTAAAATACATACATCATTATATTCAACCATACTTCAAAACATTTGTTGATTTATTTAATTTTAGTATTTTTTCATTACCACCTTTATTTCATCTGAGTTTTATTTTGATTTATTTCAATGTATTATCTCATTTTATATATTTATTAAATTTTATTAAATTGTAAAATGGGGACCTCAGCATCCTGTGCTGCCCACTTTATCAAATAATGTTGTAAATATGTAAATATGGTTACCAGACAACTCAACAACGCACAACTTCAAAACCTCGATGAAAAAAAATTGGTTAAATAGGTTGTGTAAGGTTAGGTTAGGGGGTATTTCAAATTTTTTATTTTATTTTAATGACTTTAAGGGGTGTTGAGATGCCACTTTGTTGAGTTGTTATGGAACCAAATTTAATGTATCAAATATATATTTTTTTAAAGGATAAAACAATAGTGACAACAGGTACCTACTTCATATGAGGATTGAAGGCGGAGATTAAAGTAGACGGGCAGATAAATAACGGCCACAATGTACCCGCTCAGCATGATGGAGAATACAATGAGCCAGTACTGCGTGCCGAAGTTGTATATCTCGGCCGGAGTTCCGAGGATGGTTACCCCCGAAACGTAGCTGCGTTGGCCACCACCCATATGGAAATAAAACAATTGATAAATCTAAAACATTTAAGAACAAATAATGGTTTGCATCATGAGCAAGTATAATAATGAGCCCATTATCAATAAACTAAAAATATTATCTTTTAGTCCTATCTTAGACATGTTCCCTTTCAATGTCCATTCTTTTTCCTCCCCCCACTCTTCATTAAACCCTAGCCACATCGTCACCCCTCCCACAACACATAATAAGTCATTGTTTTGTAATTAATTGTCAAGATATTTTTGTCCTGAAGAAGGAACGGTCGTTCTGAAGCCAGTCGGCGTTAATAAAATATATAAGTGGTTCTAAGAAATATTGTTTAATTTATTTATAATGCATAACTACAAAGTTATAGAATCATTCAAAAGTATAAGCATTATTTATTCAATTTAATAAATAATATGCAATTACTTTTTTAATGAAGCCTATCATCATCTTTTGTCATGGTGGTCACACACGCGATATTTCGTCATTAACTGACGATATTATGGTCGCAAAGTGCAAACTATGTACTTCCAAAACAAATTTATTACTTTGATGTGGCAAAAGCCAAACCGCTATAGGTACAGTTAGATGACTAGTATAATATGATCTTAATATTATTAATTGATTTAAAAACAATCTGCATTGCTCCCGTAAACAGTGGTGTGATGTTTGTAAAGCAAAAGCTCTTTCTACCATAAGAAAAATTAACAAAATTAAAAGAATCAAAATGCATTTGTTCCATATATTTGTGAATATTTTTACATTACAATCTATACGATCTAATCAATTTAGGAGGCGGGAATGGGTACCGCCGTCCCGGAAACCTTTATTGGATAACCAACACCTCTGCCATAGGTCACTCCAAGTGGTTCGCTACGTTTGGTGATTTAACAGGGGTGCCCGGGTTCATGGGGTGAGGTTTGTCTAGGTCTTGGAGGCGGACGACCAGGACACACTGAACCCCAGATTCCTACCCTTAAACCCTTTTCCCTTCACCCCTTAAACCCTTTTCCTTCCCAGAATTCTTCTCCACTTCCTTTCCTTAAAAAAACCCTCCACACAACATCTCCAAAGATGACATAGGCCCTGAGGGAGAAATTTTTCCTCAGGGCCTCCTGTGTGGAGCTCATGTAAAAAAAAAAAAATTTTACATTGACAAATTTATTGTTTCTGTATGAAAATTTTTCACAGATAATAAAATTGCAATTTTCTAACAATTCAAATTGGGAGACGGGTATGGGTACCGCCGCCCCGGGAACCATTTATCGGATAACCGACACCTCTGACGTATGTCACCCCAAGTGCTACGTTTGGTGACTTCGGAGGGGTGCCCGGGTTCACGGGGTGAGGTTTTCCGGGTCTTGGCGGCGGATGCGTCTGCCCGCCAGCTACAAGCTGGATCGAGAGTCTATTTGTTTTCTCCAGCAGTACTCTCTCAGAGCATTGCCTTGCACCGCAGTGGGAGGGATGGTTTCATACATCCGTCACTCCTGGACAGACTGACCCCCAGATTCTCACCCCTCATACCCTTTTCCTACCCAGAACTTCCTCACCTTTCTTTCCTAAAAAGGCCCTCCACACAGCATCTCCAAATATGACATAGGCCCTGAGGGGAATTATTTTCCTCAGGGCCTCCCATGTGGAGGTGATGTAAAAAAAAAACTCTAACTTGTAAAACAAATCAATGCACAACACTGCCCATAATCCCCACTGCTATTTATTACCCACGTTTCATCTTATTCCCTCGGCAGTAGCCCTATCTCTTTAATAAATTTCATCATCAGTTATTTGACTGTCTTCTGGTTTGAAAAGAAGAACTCCAGGCTCCAAGTATCTGAGCCTTTTTACACTCAAGCTAGAATATTGACCATAGGAACGAAATTGATCCGTAGATAACGAGGGATTTTAAATACATATTCTTCAACATTGAAGGAGTGACGGAAGATTATAGTTGAGAGACTTTGTATACTATCCCTATTTATATCAAACAGTCTTCCTTTCGGGAATGCTGGATATTAATAGCCTTGCCAACAGGCGGAGAAGTGCAAGTGCCAGTGCGTAAAATAGTGGGTTTGAGATGCTAATCTAAGAGTATCGCAGTCTTCAATAATGATTACTGTGCACTGTTAAATGAACTCGCCCCCGATCCAGAGATATCAACCTGAACATTGTCAATTTAAAACACTACAAAAATGGATTAAAATTTACGCACTTACTGAACTCTTTTTGCATATAAAAATGCATTTAAATTCCGCACATGTAATCATTTTAACTTCTGCGATAAGAAATTTAAAAATAAATGAGATTATGAAATTTGCTTTAGCTGACAAAACTTGGAACAATATTGGAAATATTTATTGGTGACTAGCGAGTTCCCGGCATGCATTGCAATACCACTAATAAAGAAATTGTTTCTCTCTGCATGTTTTTTACCATTCGTCCCGTTCCCCTCCCATGTCCCCTTCCCCTCAGGCGTTCCCGAATATCATTAGATTTATAAATAAAAATTAAATTCTATTCAATTTTGTCATGCACCGAAAACAAACTGTTGGTAAAAATCCATTTACAAAGAGTTTATTCGAAAATCGAATAAAATCTTTGTAAATTAAAATTGTTTCAATCAATTTTGTTTGTTTGTTCGTATGTTATGTGCTGCCGTACCGTTCACCCGATTGCGATGAAACTTAGGTGATTTATTGTGCGCATGCCCGCGAAGGTAATAGGCTATATGTAATGGTAAGCTCTGGCATTATGAAATTTGTATAAATGAAAATGAGTGTATTTTAAACATTTTAGCGGCAGGGAAGGAAGGCATGACGGGAAGGGTAATGAAGGAGGTGGGGTTAGCGAGAGGGATGACGAGGGACGGGAAGGCGTGGAAGGTGGAAGGGGAACGCGGGGGGAAGGGGACGCAGGAGGGGAACGCATGGGAAAGGAAATGCAGGGAGAAACAATTTATTTCTTTGCATTGCAACTCATGCCGGGTACCAGCTAGTTTAAAATATCTTTAATTCTTGATTCGATTCAAAGTATGAGACGAGTACTTCAAATAAATTCATTAATTTAAAGAGTTTCGAAAATTGAATTTTGGCTGAACATCATTGTTTTGCGAAATGTCATTCTCAAATTGTGTCATTTTTTACAGTTTCACAAGAGTTTTTGTAATGATTAAAAAACTTTTCAGGTGTACTGTCATGTGGTTGCAATAATCTAGAAACCTTTGCGGGGGTGGAAAGAAGGTATTTTGAAAGTTTCAAACATTTCCTTTGCTTGATAGGAATACATAGACAAATCTTAACTCATATATGTATCTATATATCCCAAGCAAGCATATTTTGATTTTTATATAATATATAGATTGAGATGAGAGGGGGCGCTGCCTCGACAGAATAGCAGTTTATAGAAGATTACCGTTGGTGACAAAAACAATTTTTTTTTACACGCGTTTATAATGGTAACCGCATAATGCCAGTACCACAAGAGCGCTATACTATCATAATATTTGTGGACTATATTTCACCGAACCACTTGATATGGTGAAACAGGCCAAACCTCCATTTATTTTGAGAGTATAGCGCTCGTGTGAGACTAGCATAAAACAGATCAGTGACAAAGCGAAACATGATAAAATAATAGGTTAAATTAGATTAGTTTAGGTAAGGTAAAAATTAGGTTTGTTTTTTGTTTTTTCGTCTTCACTTTTCTTCAATGTTCTGTTTTACCACGGAAATGTTTCTATTAAATATATCATCGCTGAGCGCGTAATAGCTCCAACATGTAATCTTAAAAAACTTTATAGGAGAGTGAAAAAACTAATTTTTAAGCAGGAAAATTAATGGAGACTTAGATTTATTTTTATTTATCGTGTACGTTAATAATAATTATTAATATAAATAAATGTTATTTGGAGGTCCACCTTTATTTTTCTTCATCTAAATTGATTTTTTCACTCTCCTGTAAAATATTTATTTTTTTCACATGGGTGTATATCAATTCAATTTATTCATTTTAAAAATATCACAAAATTAAAATTTGAAAGCATTTTTATAGGAGAAAATATTTTAGATGAGATACGCAGATTTAAACTAACATCAACAAAGCTTGCCGTTTGAATTGTGTTTCATTGATATTACATATCAATATTCGAAGTGATTCTATTTAACAAAAAGACAGCTCTCCCGACTGGCATGACCATTGGCAAGTTAGTTCTGCAAGCCGGGAGATAAAACAGTCTGTGCTGTCGGTGATGGAGATAACCATCGGGAATATAGAAACTAATGCTCTCCATGATAGTCGAGTTTTCGAACCATCCACGAATCAGTCTGAAGAGATGTGTTACAAAGAGCACATTCCTTCTGATCCTTCTGACTGGTTATGCGCCCAGCGACGATATATACATATACAAAAAATTGTTAGAAATAATGATATTTATGTCACAGCAACAGTTACATCACTCGTGCACTATCCATAGCACTACTATGGAGGTGCGTGACAGTCTGGCATTAGGGTGATTTTTTATGAATTTATTTGTATTTTGAAACAGTGACGTAACTGTCACCGTGACAAAGGCCTTACTTTCTTTCATATAATTTATGCCTACCTTCCAATGAGCGACATGGCGACGGGGAATGTTTTCATCTGCCGACTCCCCATGAGGTAGTCCTGGACATCGGACGACCTGGAGCGGCCCCGGTAGGCGAAGTACAGCCCGGTAACTCCTGAAAGGACCAGCATGGCGGCAAACAGGCAGTAGTCCAGGGCCGTGAATTTGGCCTCACTGAGGAGGTGGCCGGCACCCCAGAGGCTGCTGGAATCCTTCGTGACGGCATTCTCCATGGCTCAGCACAACTCTCTGAACAAATACAAATGATAATCATTATAAGATTATTGTAAATTAAAGAAATTGGGGATTTTGACATATTGAGAATTTTTTTTTGTCATATGTGTACCACACAAGAGTCCCAACTGCTCCCCTCTGGAGCCAGTGAGACTATGGCATCCCCAATTGGGGTATGTTGTGAGACTGTTGGCAGCGGGGAGGGGAAGGAGATGGGGAAGAGGAAGGTGGGGAGTACCCGGCTATTCAGATCTGGTCACCAACACGGCTAAAGCCATTTCAAGCAAGTTTCAATTCTGAACGGTGGTCTTACACCAGGGCGATACTGAGAGTATCTTCCACTCTGGAACGTGCCTCAAATTTTTTTTTTTTTTTTTTTTTTTTTTTTTTTTTTTTTTTTTTTTTTTTTATTAGCAACTATATAGAATAATTGTACACACAAAATAAAATGATGAATTTAACGTTAAATATTGCAATTCTTAGTCCTCCTCACTAGGGGGTCCTGTGCCGAGGCGGACTAAAATTATTTAAATATATTTCATTTGTCTTCTATGTCGTTTTTAGTGTTTCCATTAGGGTTTTTTCATTGATCTCTTTCAGCCATATTTTTATTCTTGATTTATATACATTAGAATTTTTTATTAGTTTTATGTCTTGGGGAAGGATGTTATGAAGTTTAGTTGCAAAGTATGTGTAGTTTCTTTGTCCGAATGTGGTTTTGTAACTTGGAATGTTTTTTACATCATTTTTATTCGACCTAGTGTTATGCATGCATGGTCTAGTGGAAGATTCAGTATTTTTGAAAAGCTTTAATAATATATTTTTGGCATATATTTGTTGCACATTAGTTATTTATCATTAAATATAATATCTTATTTTAAATGAATAAATTGTGAAATAACACAAATTAATCAAATAAAATTTATTTTCCACGCGGGGATTCGATCTCGCGACCTTCGGAATGCGAGTCAAGAGCCTTACCGCTGGACCACGCCGGCCGTTAACTGTTTTTTGGACTGTTTTTCCAAAACCCGCTAAACGCTAATTTAAAAAATTTTCAGGAGAGTTTTTAGTGAATTACAACTATATTACGCTATAACGACTATTGTTAATTTTTTTTTGCAGTTAAGCTTAAAATCATTTATACTTTATGTTGTGATCTAATATATTTTTATTTTCCATATTTTTTTTATGCGAACGACGCACAGGGAGCCAGTGAGACTATGACATCCCCAATTAAGGTATGGGGTATCTTACACTGGGGCGATACTGAGAGTTTCATCCACTCTGGAACATGCCGCAAATATACTTTATATTATTTTTAATTAATTGTGAAATCAAATAAAATTTATTTTCGCACGCCGATATTTAAAACCGGCGTGCGGCCTTCGGATTGTTAAGTTGAGAGCCTTATCCCTCAACCATCCTTAGCACTTTTTAGAAACTCGCTATACACTACTATTTTGGTATGTAAAGAGAAAAAGCATTTAAATAAACAATATAAAAAAAAATTATTTTATTAACAGGAAGCATTTTTGGTAAGATTTTTATTTTAATTAATTTAACTTTAATGTTCAATAAACAAAAATTAAAACACTTTGAAAAAAATGCTCTAGCGAATAGGATGTTTTGAAAAACACTTTGAGTTTTTGATTATATTCTTTGGCTGATTTCTAGCAGGTTAAAATAGTACTTTCTTCTTTATTTATATCCCGGCGTGCGCAAATAAAATTTATTTGATTGATTTGTGTTATTTCACAATTAATTAATTAAAAATGATAGTATATTTGCAGCACGTTCCAGAGTGGAAGATACTCTCAGTATCGCCCTGGTGTAATACCAGTATTCAGAAATGAAACTTTGCTTGAAATGACTTTAGCATATTTGGTGACCAGATCTGAATAGCCAGGTACTCCTCCACCTTCCTCTTCCTCATCTCCTTCCCTTCCCCACTACCTTCAGCCTCACATCATACTCCAATTGGGGATGTCATAGTCTCACTGGCCACAGACGGGAGCAGCTGGGAGTCTTGTGAGGAAATCCGAAAAAAAAAAAATTTGTGTATTCTCCTTAATAATTTTTTTTTTATAAAAAAATTGTTATCATCAGAAGCTGTGGAGCTTAGAAATATTAATCAACTCTAAAAAAAATAAGAATGTTTTGTTTGCTTCATATTTTTCAATAACTTCTTATTAAAATGTAAAAAAATGTATGTAAAAAAAACATCCACACAAAGACAAAATAACTTTTAGAGATTTCAGAGAAATTAATATACCCAATATGAACGTGATAATAAAAAATAAAAAAATCACGAGTGTTAGGTTAGGTTAGGTTGTTATTATATAAGTGCATTTTTTAATGTAAACATAATAATGAACCATCGATTATTATTGCAAAACAATAATAAAGAAAATGTATTATTTCATATACTTAATTGAGTAGAGAATGTAGAGATGATAACAGTGTATTGCAGGTACCTACACTACCTACATAATAAGTAAGATAATCTAAAAATAACTGCAAAAAATAATAAAAACGTTAATTTATTTATCAGAAAGAGATTGTGCACTCAATTCATATCTATCCGGAACCAGAGAGATTCAATTTTACGACCTTTGAATTCGAAATTCCGGATTATCGGTCTAAAATCAAAATATTAAAAAAATATATATCTACACAAGTACACGTACACATTCAGTACAATTTTTGTGCGTCATGGCGTGTTATAAGTGAAAAAACATCAATTTCCTTTCTCAAGAAATATATATTTTGAAAGTGTACTGACCAAATAAAAAAAAAAATTATATCACAAAACCGACTCCAAACGTTGTGTAGATTCACAGTTTCCCGCTTGTGCTACGAGTTTCTGTACACCGTGTGTATTACTAGAGTTTCCTATGCGAGAAAGAGACCAAATTAAATCATCACTTTGCGATAAAAAGAAATAAAAATAACAATATTTTGTATATAGTATTTTGAAAGTTAAATTTCCGACGAATTCGTGAATATAATAACTTTTTTTTTCAAACCGCGACCCGGGGATGTAAGTTATTTATATTTAAGATTAATAAAAACAATACCTCACCATTAATATATTTTACATAGAACGGTTTGAAATTTTTATTTCCCGTATGTAACTATAAATTTAGCGGTGAGTAACAGATTTTATTTTTCTAGACGATGAATTAAAAACTTCGTTTTCGGGAGGGATTCGTTTAGAAACATCTTAAATATTAGTAGCACGTTCTTCAGAATTAATTAAAATGAACGCGGCGGAAAGGTCGAAGCTCCTGGCCTGCCAGGACGAATTCGACCGTACGTCCGTCCAATACGCTGTGCCGCGGGCGTATATTTGTTTACACGCTTTCTTCATTTACGTCAATAAGATTTCCACATTATTTTTCTTCTTTGATAGGGCAAATTCGACAGTAGGTCCGTCCAATACACGAGTCGCAAGTCGCAATTTGTAAACACGGCTTCTTTTTTTGTTTTTTTTTTTGTTTTCTAATACTTGTGACTTTATAATTTTTTCTAATATCTTTGCAAGTTGGGATATCAACGAAATCGGTCTGTAATCATCAAGTTTAGAGAAGGATCCAGATTTATGTATCGGTACAATAGTTGAAAGTTTAAATGCGTTTGGGAAAATGTTTTTTTCAAAGCAGGAATTAAAAATGCGTTGCAGGGGCATGGAAATGTGTTGTTTAATAGACTCGATTGTGATACAGCTTAATTCTTTACTTACGTCGTTAAGATTCTGAATATATTTTAGGGTATTGTGTCGTCGTTACATAATTAATTTATTTAAAATAATATAATATATTATATATTTGCGGGACGTTCCAGAGTAGAAGTTACTCTCAGCCCTGGTAAAAGACCACCAGGAATGAAACTT
This sequence comes from Glyphotaelius pellucidus, assembly GCA_936435175.1. Lineage (NCBI taxonomy): Eukaryota > Metazoa > Arthropoda > Insecta > Trichoptera > Limnephilidae > Glyphotaelius > Glyphotaelius pellucidus. Next base: position 2,357,243 of record OW386541.1, read on the forward strand.
TGCTTGAAATGTCTTTAGCCGTGTTTGGTGACCAGATCTGAATAGCCAGGTACTTCCCCCACCTTCCCCTTCCCATACCCTTCGCGTCCCCAATACCTTCAGCCTCAACATACCTCAATCGGGGATATCATAGTCTCACTGGCTCCAGACGCTTGGGAGCAGTTGGGACAGGCGCTATTCACACAAAAAGGTAAAATTCGGTTGGTTGCACCGAAAGCACTTGTTTTCTGTCATGCTTTATTTATTTTTTAAATCTATAAATCTAAGCTTTCTAGCGAAAGTTTGGCCTCCGACTGAACAGTGACATGACTAAAACGTTGCAATCTGCAGTGCCGATTATAAAAACATGTTCCACTGCCAAAAGTGATTCAGTTTAAAGCAGCAATCGCAATGTTCTATTCGCAGTCGTTTGTGCATAAAACAACGATTTAAATTCACACTAGAAAATACATCTCAAGCAATTTAGTTCCACATTAATTGACAGGCAGTTCTGTGTTATTCCACTCTAGAGAAATTCACGTATTGTACAGCTGTACGTTTAATAATAATTCAATGCAACAGAAATGTGTGTGAGACGAGTCACTGTGCATTTTCCACTGTCGCTAGGCAATGACTCAAAAGCTCATTGGTAGACAAAACGATTGATAACAATAGAAATGTAACAAAGTAATAACTAATAAATCATCGCCGTTCAGGCAAAAGTCAATAAACCACAACATACATTTTTTTATCGATCGTCCAGTTGATTAGACAGACACCTCCGAATCCTAAGTTTTGAGATAAGGGGAAAAGCAATATTCGAAAGTTCATCATAAATCAGATATTATTTACACGTGTCCATGTTCTACTGTGCTATAAGATGACACCGAGAGGCGTGACGATCCGGTACATTAGTTTGACATTTTGAAATATTCTACTAGTGACCCAGTAAACATCAACATTTCGTTTAATTCACTCCAGGTTTTTCTGCATTATATTTGATTTGGAGGTGTTTATGAATAATCGAAGTATTGTAAAATATGGATTGTTGTTCTTTTTAACATACATAACTTTTACCACTCTGTCACATTTTGTTTTTATTATAAATGAATTCTCTCTGGATCTCAGAGGGATATTTTAGCAAGGGGGAAGGAGGCCTAAAATGCTTACTGGGGGTGACAAACACGAGTTGCGAGTATACCTATTTCGAATGACAACCCACGTGACAGAATTAACGTACGACATTAAAGTTGTAGGAGACAAGTTTTTGAGATTTTTAAAAATATTTTATTACATTATTAAAAATAATAATCGCTATTACTTGAAAAGTTATAACTTTGGAGTTTAAAAATAGTGTTATATTTTATTTTGTCTAAGATGTCGTGCCTTTACTATATTCGGGATGTAAAATAAAAAGATATAACTTGTATAATATTAGACTATATTTAAGTAACGTTATCGCGTGATGGTCAACGGGTGAAGAGGCTTTCATACAAAGACATTTTCCTTTTATAGCTTTGATTCGTGTCCAAACAAAGAAACCCAAACATTTTTCTTTTGTTCCTATTCAAACTTCGATCCACATTCATTACATTGTCATATCATTTTTTGTAGCTTTATAGAACATACGCAAGTCGAGGTGGCAGAAGACAACTGTGATTTGTACGAAATACACTTCTATCACGAGGGGTTACTACTCTGAAACGTAATTTTTACTATAAAAATATAAACACATATTTTTTTCGGTCGTTACGTCTTTAGTACAGTAGATTTTAAAGTAATTATAAAATGATAATATTGGTAATTCTATTGAATTTTTCTTCATCAATGGTGGAGACAACTTTATGTAGGTTAAAAGAAGAACGACCCATCTGTGTTTCACTGTGCTCTAAAATGACACGATAGGCGTAACGATCCGGTACATTAGTTTGACATTTTGAAATATCCTAGTGACCCAGAAAACATCAACATTTTGTTTAATTCATTCCAAGTTTTTCTGCATTATAATTGATTTGGAGGTGTTTATGTAAAATCTGATATTGCAAAATAAGGGTAGGCTTTTACACAATAACCGCACACTCAACTCTGTGTCTGATGTCTGATTAATCAACTGGACGTACGATATACTGCAAATTTGAAATCTAAAAGAACTGTTACATAAAAATTTAAAGACGGGTTTAAATTTTAAGTAAATTAAAGAAATATATAAACCTATAACATATTAGCATGAATAAGCAATATCAACTTAAGACCTATTAACCAGCGGCCGAGAATTCAAATTTCGTTGAAAGATAGTCCTGCGAAAGATGAGATGGTTTATAATTCTACATACCAGCATTTTTAACTAATAACTCAACATCGATTTTATTTCATTTACACTAGTGGACTTGACTTCTTTTCGAGATTTCTTGTATCCTGACTTATAAAAAAAACAATTTATTTTTTTATGGAACCCTTCTAAGTTTTTTTTTCGTGTTTCTTTTGTTATAGTTGATTAATAAACATGCAATACGGTGATTCAAAATTCTTATCACTATTTTTGAGAAATGGAAGCAAACGCCTTTAAAACAACCAATTTTTGAGAATAATGTTTTTGAGTTTCAGCAACCTACAGTGTTACGTGTTCTATCTACACCAACCACATAGTGCATAGGATTGTCGTGTGCTCCAATCAGGACACTTTAAGATGCTACACGATTAGTTTTACACCCGTGTTAGTCAGTCACCTCTTAAACAAAGGCGATGTTGTTTTTTTAAGCTATAAATATTATTAAAATGGCTCCTGAGGCCAAAACGTGCCGATTGGTCGCTCAAAGAGAAGCAGAGCTGTTGCGCTTCGTGAAGAAGGCTACACATACGAAGAAATTGCAAAAATATTGGGTCGAGGAGCTACCAAGTCTGGAGTAATAAAGGCTTGCCAACGCTAAGAAAAAAAAATACAAAAACTTAAAAGTACAAAAAACTACAAAAGCAGTCCCAAAATCGTCCGAAAGCCAAAGGTTACGCCACAAAATGAAATGAGCATGCATTACCTTACCCTGCAGGACCATCGTCAAACATTGAAAGATATGAACAAGGTCGTTATTAATGACATTATTTAGGAAGAAATTAGGCAATAATAATAAAAGCCCAACCATAACATGAAACAGAGGCAAAAACAGCCGAAATGAGCTTTATCACATGATCAGTGGACCTCAGAAGACTGGGCAAAGGTGATATGGAGTTATGAGACCAAAATTTTAATTTTTAGGAGTGATGGAATCAGATTTGTTCGTTGCCATCAATTGAAGACGTGATACCAGAATGCACTACTGCGACAATGAAACTTCCTCTGAGTGTAATGGTGTGGGCTTGCACGATAAGAGAAAGTTTTGGATGGGTCTGTTAGAAGGCACAATTAAGGCTAAAAGGCATCAAGATATGATTCTGGAGCCAAAATTATTGCCCAGCATCAAAGATTTGTTCGAGATTGACCGTGGTAGATGCAATTTCCAGCAGCATGGACCCCATGCCACACAGCAAAGCGAGCATGAAATGGTTACAGTACCACTATATTATATATGTTGGTCAGGAATGAAATGGTGCAGGAACACTATACCTTGGCCAGGGAACAATTCGGACTAGAATCCTATTGAAAATTTTGAATGAGAGAGCTAGGTATAATGCCAGTAGACGAAATAACAAATGGTAATATTTTTATAGTCCGAGAATGCTAAATTCTTTTAATCTAGTTTCCTAAATCTGTATATTTTCTAATTTTTTCAGAAACAGATTTTCGAATATTACAGGAATTTGGAATAGCGACATCAATGATATGTTATTTTTTAAATTTTGTCATGTAAAACTATATCGGGTCTGTTATGACAATATTATTATTATTATATAGTTAAATATATAGTTATATATAGTTTTACATAATTGAAAATATTTTTAAGTCTTCAGAGAGTTCTACACTTAATTTTCCGTGATAACATCCATTTCATTCCACCAAACGTTTTGATCTCTTCTTAAAATACCGCCCTCCATCACCAAAAAACAAAACTAAAAAAAAACGAATTTGGTCATAAAACAAAAATACACAAATGACAACTTAAATGCCGAACTTAGATACGTTCACAACAACCCCAAATGACCGTTGCTATTATAAGCTGCTATAAATGAAAAACTTACAAAAAGAAATTCGTCTACAAAATTGATTAAAACAACTTTTTAACGAACTTAGTCTGTAAGAAAATACCTGAAGTTTTCTTCGCCAAGAATTTAAATCGATCAACAAATAATTTATTACTGTACGCGGTACTGCACAGGTCGTAGTCCCGAAAGCAACTGCCGCCGCTACAGACGGTAATAAAGTTGGTCGCGTTAATCAAAGGACATCTATTTGCACATCTACAGCCTTTCCCAGATCCTATGATTTATTTTCCAGAAGTGGTGAGTCATAGTACTGTTGGATCGTGATATCGTAATAACTACAGCTAGCTAACTCAAAAATCAGCGTTTTTGAGATACACACCAAAAGCGTTACTTTATTTCCTTGTCTATGAACAGAAAAGTCGTAACGCATTGGAATCCTTAAGTTATTTGAAAATGTTTTTGTGGGTATCTCCTTAAAAGGATATCGCTTAATTCTGTATTAGGTAACTCTAATTACCACACATATTTTTTCATGTTTCAATTACGCAACTAGAATTAGCTAGTTGTAGCATTAAATTTTATGGAATTGCTTAAGTTGCATTTTTGTATAATGTATAAATAAATACACAAAGACATTATCAGCCATTTTCTTATTTCCAAAACATAATCAATGAAGTAATCATACATCCGTATAAATATATAACAACCGATTTATCAGATTGATTACCATCTTATAATTCAATTTCCCAAAGAAACTGATTTCAGAGTTACCTAGCTAGTGTAGTAATTACCCCACGGTATGTAGTATAAAGAGGTTAGGTAAATGATTTTGTTGCTCAAAGTGTATTCATTCGGTCAAGTCAGATTTGTAGCGAATAGGACAATCCCAAAAGCCAAAGCTATTAAAAAAATAGAAAAATAGAAACCCCAAAAGCCTAAATTGTTACACCAAAAACTTTCACAAACAGTAAGTTTGAGAAAATACAAATGGTTTCGGCCAGTGAAACCCTTTTACCGTAAAGAAATAATAAGATAACACATCATTTTAGTACTCCCACTGATTCCCACGTTTATGGAACAAATAGGCAATAAACAAACGCCCCTTTCCACAATAATGCTGCAGCTCTTTCTTACACATTAAATAATGATGAGACAAAAGGTGAGACACTCAATGTACGTACGTCTGTTTCCTCCAAAGTACTACTTTTTTCCTTTGTAGGAAACAAACATAAGTACATTGTGTGTCTCTTATTTTGTCTCATCATTATATGTCTATCATCATCAATTTGGGAGGCGGGTATGGGGACTGACGCCCCGGGAACGCCACCGTTTATTGGATAACCAACACCTCTGCCATAGGTCTCCCCAAGTGGTTCGCTACGTGCTTAGCAGGGGTGCCCGGGTTCATGGGGTGAGGTTTGATGAAGTCTTGGCGGTGCATGCGTTGGTTGAGGGAGCCCTTTTTGATCTTTCCAGCCGGGCTCTCTCGCCTTGCACCGCAGTTGGAGGGATGGATTCATACGTCCATCACTCCTGGACACATTAAACCCCAGATTCCTAACCACCCCTCACACCTTTTTCCTTCCCAAAACTTCCTATCGTTCACTTCCTTAAAATAACCCTCCACACAGATTTCCCCAAAGATAACATAGGCCCTGAGGCAAATTATTTTCTTCAGGGACTCCTGTGTGGAGCTAATGTAAAAAAGAAAATTAATGCGTAAGAAAGAACTGCAGCATTACTTTTTTTATTTATTTATTAATGCACATCGTCCAATTTACAACACAGTAACACGAAATTTGATAAAATGTACATTGTAAGAATAAAGGGTGGTATATTAAAGCAAAGACAAACAGAAGTGTCAAGTCAAGTCAAGACTTTGCTAAAATTAGAGTAAATATAAAATATCTTTAATTGTTTAGTGAGTGACAAAAATCATTTAGGCTTATACCAAAAAAATTAAGGTCTTGACGTGAGTTGACCATTCTACACATTCTGCACAGTGGTGAATTATAACCATAATTAGTTGAGTGTTGATTGAGGAAGAGCAGTTCTTTATTTCGGAGTCTACGGGAAGGTCTGTTTTGTCTATTTCGTCTCGTCACAATTCCGTAAAGTGAGAATAATAAAAGAGCCTAATAGGTTCGTCACATTAAATATCCACGCATTTATTAATATTCGAATTTGAGTTGACGATGGCGTGCATCCGTTATACATCACCATAAACGTCACTTGGGCTCTTTTGCTTTGCATTGATTGCTACTACGTTCGTTTTCGATTGCAAGAAAATGCGTTTTATCGCAAACCGCGTAGAGGCGATAACCCGACACGATTAGGTCCACATTTGTATATTATAAATGCTTTATCTTACATCAAGTTATGGCCTACTGCGGCCCTGATAGAAATGTAATTGTATTATATATATATAATACACAGAGAAGGTCGCGTTAATCAGAAATCATTTACACGAAGGTCATCTAATGCACCTGAAGAGCTTGTTATACACCAGTGATTTTATTGAATATTATAAATATACATTATCGGAAAAATTATAGGAAAATTAAATAATTGTTAGTAGTTAGATTAATTATTTATCAATGATATCACACTACTGTGATATAAGGTACATAATCATTATGCATACTGTTGTTAGGCGTATTTTATATATTCCACATTTATTTTAAACTAGCTGGTACCCGGCATGCTTTGCTATGCCGTTTAATAAAGAAATTGTTTATCCCTATAAAATTTCCCGCAAATATATCAACGTCGTTTCCACGGCAACGATTTGTTTTCCACGGCAACGTTTTGCTTTTTTTTTCTTTGAAGATGCTGTGTGGAGGGTGTTTTTGAGGAGAGGAAGGAGTGAACATGTTGTAGGAGGGAGGAAACACAGAGGCCGGCAAATCGTTCCACAGCCGAGCTGTTGAACTCGAGTCGTAGAAACGACCCGTTCTCATGTGACTAATGTCAACCGTGTACAAATGTTGAGCGCGCGTTTGGCGTGTTTCCCGACAACGCACCGGTGCCGAGGGGATCAATGACGCTAGTTCCTCGGAGCATCTTCCATTGTAATACCGGTAGAACAAGGACAGCATTCCCACCTGGCGCCTATGCTCTAAAGATTGCAATCCGTTTGTTAGGTTAGGAGAGTCTATCAAACGGACCGCCCGTTTCTGCACAGAGTCAAGGGTTTTTTTCAGGTACTTGGGGCTCCAGACCAGAGGTGGCTGCCAAATTCAACCGTGGGGCGCACTTGCGATTTGTACAGGGTTAGCAGTTGTGTACTATTAAAGTATCTGCGTGCCCTGTACAGTATGCCCAGTTTCTGAGAGGCTAACTTAACTCTGGCCTCGATGGAGCCCCCGTACCTGAGCTGGTCACTTAGAGTTACACCAAGCATATCAATGGAAGGCCTGTTCGGGAGAGTGCTTACGTTGAAGGAGACTAGATTATCATTTCGATCCCTTTTAGACGTAATCAGACATGATTGGGTCTTTGAAACATTAAATTCGACGAGGTTATTCTTACCCCAAGAGAAAACACTCTCGAGGTAACCGTCCATTCTTTGTTTCAAAGCCCTCCGAGCCATTGGGGTTTGTGAGCCCTTTGGAGGCTTGTCAAACAAAAAGCTATCATGGACTGTACTGTCATCCGCGTAACAATGAATCGGTGCACACGTCAAGAGGTTTAGCAATAACTCGCTTTTCTTGGGGACAGAAAACGTATAAAAGGTACATTTATATTTATAATTTCATAACGCCAGAGCTTACTATTATATACAGCCTATAGTACTCGCATATAATTTAGCTTTCTACTGGTGAAAGAATTTTTAAAACCGTTTTATCGTTTTAAGTGTGAAATCGTAACAAACAAACACGCAGTTTCGCATTTATAATATTAGTATAGATGTATTTTTTTGCAATTATCTTTGAGATTTACGACTGATTTTCAAGAAATTTCAGTTTGGCAGTGCGCTGCACCGATTTCCTGAAAATCTTCATACGAAAAAGAGGATTTTCGAAAAAAAAATTTCAGTCACAACAACATCAATAAAGCCATATTCTTTAATATTGTTAACACTTATAGCACACCCAAATTTCATGAGCCGCCACTGCTCGTTTTTCCAAGGGTAAATAAATATGACAGAAGAAATTAGAGTTCACTCCGGAAAAGCTGAGTAGCCATGAAACACGAGACTTTGTCAACAGATGTGTATTTAGAAATATGATCCGAGTGACTCTGAGAATTGACGGTTCTTTTCTAGTCATAATGAAGATGTTATATAAAATTTATCGGCATTATTCTACGTGTAACACGATGGGTGACAACCTAATCTTAATAATATAAAGGGTCTTCCAATAGGGACTTCCGAACTTTGACAGTTGATAGCGGCCATATTGTTGAAGCGACATCTGTCAAAATGTCATTTATTCAGTCTGTTTTGCAATCACCATGGACGGATATAGCGTTCAACAACACGAGCAAATGATAAAATTTAATTAATTGTTTAAAACTCACGTTGAGGTGATGTGAACTGGCCACCGAGATCGTGTGAATTGCCCCCGTTAGACTTTTTCTTAAGTCGCAGGTCTACGCGAATAAGCCACAAACCACAGCGGCCCTCGAAGTCAACACAACCCGTGCCATCGGTCAAATTCAGCCTGATTTATGCGCCAGAGTCATGGAAAATTGGACATTTCGGATGCGCGCCACCCAGAGAAGCCGCGGCGGACATTTGAACGAAGTTATATTCCATACATAATGGCATCGATAGGCCTTTCAAACGAATAAAAAATTTCAATCATATCTCACATACACTTTGTTTTATTTAAATTTAAAGATAGGAAGCGCTTAATGAAAGACCCTTTATAAAGATAGATGTTTCTTTGTTTGTCCCTTATGCGCCCCTAAACCATTCATCCGATTGCGATGAAGCTTTTGGGATTTGGGATTTTTATGCTTTTTATGGTTTCTATATAAAATAGTGAGCTCTAGCGTTATGAAATTATTTCCTATGCTATCCATCCGATTACGAAGAAACTTTGGTGAGTTGTTGGGTGCTCGCTCTTGAAGGTTTCCGTATATACTGGTGAGCTCTGGCGTTGTGAAATTTGTTTAAAAATTTAGCAATAGGTGACGGGCAAGTTGTTTGAAATTTGCAAAATGATTGAATTTCACGTAGTTTAGCGGCATTGGGAAGGCGGGAGAGGAAGTGGAAAGAGCAGGGTAAAGTGAACGCGGGAGGCGGGGAGTTGAACGTGGGAACGGGGGGATCACCTGACGGATGTATGCGGAAGAGTGGAGGGAGAAATCGCAGAAGGTGGAGGGGATGGAAGGGGAAGGAGTCAAAGGAACAATTCCTTTATTTAAATAGCATTGCAACGCAATCCAGGTACTCGCTAGTTGATTCATACAATTTTAATCAGTTCTGATTTAAGACACGACTAAGACCTATTATTATTCACCAATTATTTGATTCAGGATGTCGGTTATCGCTTCACGATTAGAATGAAGCACAAATAACAAAAGTAATATCTATTAATTATTATCAGCTCCTACCCAATCGTTAAAATATAAAATCAATCACACGAGATTACATAAGATTGCAATCAAAAACATTAAAATGTTAATTTATAATAAATTTTGGAATTCTAATAGAATGGTTACTCAATGGGCAATGTTCAATGTTCCTAAATTACGTAAAGGACGTTGTAGATAGAAAAGTAAATTCTATAACATAGCCAAACATAACCTCATATTGATTAGACCGCTTATTTGATTTGTAGTGCGATCCTCGGAAGCTTCACGTGATTGTGTACATTCCTCATTTAGAGTGTTTATCTATCACTTTGAATTTAAAAGGTATTAGAGCACTTTATACATATATCCAATAATAGTATTTTTGGTAACAGAATAATATGGCTTCACTGTTTGAACTGTCAAATTTTAGAATTGATTTAAATGTGGCAGTAATAAAAATTATAATTAATTCAATTCGAATAAAATATCAGATAATTCTTACTCAGTACTCAGTGCTTGCCTACTTACTATTTTGATTAGAGTTAAGCTTCCATGTGCACAATCCAGCATGGTACTTCCTTTAAGCAGTTAGTTCTGATATGTAAAAATTGTAAATGAAATTTGGTCTCCTTTTTTGATGGCTTTTTAAAAAAAAAATTCTTCAAAATCAAACAAAAAAATTCTTCCGTATGTCGTCACTGGTCACTCAACCGAGTAACCGCCCAATCCTTCACGCCACCCTTAACTGTCGAATACCTACTTACTAATTTTTAACGATTTTAGTTGAAAAAACCTAAAAAATGTCAGCGAGACCAAAATTTTATTTATTTAACACTTTTTAGTCCAAATAATGTCGAGAATCACTGGTTTAAAGTAAGTTAGGTATGTCCATGAAGACTTTATTTAAATAGAAGCTTACTTAAATTTTAATGTATTTTGGAAAAAAAATGACTAAAATGAACAGCAAATCTGACATTTACGTTTTTAACTCCAAATACGCTTACGAATCACCGATTAAAATCCTTGGGGTACGAAGGTATTGTTTTACCCTGCAAATATTCTATAACTTCAATTTATCTTTCAAATATAAAATATTGTAATATTTAATTAAATGAAGAAATTATGAGCGAAACTTAATCGAAAATCTGGAAACAGAAGAATCAGAAAAAGATATTGGCACCTCTGGGATTCGAACCCAGGACCTCTCTCTTTCCACTGCGCGGTGGACAGTGCGCTCGCCCGGAAAGAGAGAGGTCCTGGGTTCGAGTCCCAGAAGTGCCAATAACTTTTTCAGATTTTTCTGTTTCTAGATTTTTGATTGAGTTTCGCTCATAGTTTCTTCGTTTAATTAAATATTAAAATTTGAGGTTTTACTCATAAAAATAAAATAATAATAAAATATTGCTACTGATGCAGTTCCGTTATGTACAATAAATACTGTATATTTCTTACTATTCATATGTTTCACAGGTCTTTGCTAGTATAAACAAATAAAATACAAAATTACAAACTTGTTACTTTTTCTCCATCTTTAAACTTCACAATGTATATTGGGTTATGTATAATATGTATAGACAATGTACGTTGATTTTTATAGGAGTTCATAACAGTTTTATAACTCCATCTTTTTTTAAATTTTAATCCACGATGGCGTAAATAAACAAATAAATAAATATTAACCAAGATTACTACTTTCTTAAGCTACTACTTCACTGACACTTAATTAAAACGTAGTTATGCTGCAAGTTCTGTTTGTGGAAAATTATCCGAAGTAGAAATAATTTGTTTGTCATACATAATTATAAAACATTGCAGAAATTCAATGAATCGGTAACCATTATCATGTTTTTCATGACCATTTTACCTCTGGTATCTACCGATTGTCTCTGACGAGAGTATAGAACACACCTGATAAGTCATATCAATTATCTATTATTGATTCGAGTGCAAAAATAGCACAACAGCGCGCCTCCAACAATCCATCATCAGTGTTTAACTGTATTGTATGCACTACGCAAGTATCCACTCAATACAATTTAGATCCGTAATCAGAAGTGAACCAGTATGGGGAATCTAACTAATACAAATTAAAGTGGCGATTAGATGAGACTTACAACATAAGGCCCGGTAGAAAGCGTTCAAAAAGAAGAAGAAAGGGAGATATATAAATACGAATGCAAGAGGGAGCGCGCCAATATTAAAAAAAAAACGATTATAATTAAGCTAAAATAGTGAAAATATTAATTACAACACACCTCGTTTAAAATAGAGCAAAAATCTCTCGATAATTGCTTGAGTATAATATAAAGATATACTGTGATTTTTTTCATAGTATAACATGTTAAATAACAGAACAAAATGTGTTTTTAATAATAATTTTCAGAGCATACTTCGCGATTTTTTTCCATCGAGGGAATTTCATATGATTACCGTTTCGCCTCTACAAATGCACAGATACGATGAAGGTTATACGGGAAATCCTATTTTGATACTATTTAGATTCATCTTTACGACGAATCGGTTTACATTATGAACATCAAAAAATATGCTACTGATAAATTGAAACTTTTACTAGCTTTTCTATGTATTATTGTAATTCCAAATTATTGTTTACATAAAAAAATATAAGCGTAAACCACAAAAAAAATGTTTTTTCATGACTTAAGTATGAAGTAATATAATTTTTTGAAAATACCCCTTTACGACTAAGACTATTTTTGAGGTTTTGTTTGTTCCAACTTTTTTTCATTCTTATAAAATTATGCACAAAATTTATAAAAAACCATTTTTTCGCTTACTTGCCTGGTGTAAATACGACACGCGATTTTTAAATTTTTAGGCGTGAGAATCGAAATATTTCTAGCGTTTATACTCCTCTTAAAAATAACATTTATTATAAGGAATTAAAAACTGAAAGTGTTGTAGAGAAATATTTTATAAATCGGTAGAAATGCGGAATGCGGAGGCTTAACGCAAGTGGTCCAATAAAATAATTATAAAAACGATTAATTTGGGATAACATTATAATAAACACGAAATTCACATTGAAGACTTAGATATACCAGATAGTATTATTTTCATAAAATTAAAAAGACGTCACAAAGCGGATTTGCGATTATTGAAGAAGTACATCTACATTCACGTGTCAATAATAACAAACAAATGTTCAAAATAGATGTTTAGTATACAGATAAATAATCTATATATCTAAAAATCAAAATATGTTTGCTTCTGTCTATGTATGTATGTTATGCGTCGCAGTACCATTCGTCCGATTGCGATGAAACTTTGGGGAATTGATGTGCGCTGCCCGCGATGGTTCCTATACACAATAGTGAGCTCTGGCATCATGAAATTATGCATTGCTAACCGTTCATCCGATTGCGATGAAACTTTGGGGATTTGGTGTGCGTTTGCCCGCGATGGGTTCTATATATATAGTGAGTTCTGGCAGGAAATTATGCGTTGCTAACCGTTCATCCGATTGCGATGAAACTTTGGGGATTTGATGTGCGCTTGCCCGCGATGGGTTCTATATATATAGTGAGTTCTGGCAGGAAATTATGCGTTGCTAACCGTTCATCCGATTGCGATGAAACTTTTGGGAATTGATGTGCGCTATTCGCGATGGTTTCTATACACAATAGTGAGCTCTGGCATCATGAAATTATGCATTGTAAGCCGTTCGGGGAAGGGGTACTCGGGAGGGGGAATGGGTATTCGGGAGGGGGGTTCACGGGAGGGGAGAGAGGGACGGGCGAATGGGAAAGGACACGCAGAGAGAAACAATTTCTTTATTAAGTGGCATAGCAACGCATGCCGGGAACTCGCTAGTTTATTATAAAACTGACTGTGAGGCCCTTCGCTCACGGAGAAACCGAAACCTAACTAAAACTGGTTAGCAACTTAAAAAGGCTTCTCTCAAATTATAATTTATTAATTATGAACCGAATAATTCGTCAACTACCAACCTTAATATATAAATAATAATAATTAATAATTTATCACTTCCTGAACAAAATCGATATTTTCCTGCTTGGACATATCACAAATTACTCGAAAACTGACAGCTCGCGAGGCGCAACCATGGCAACCTGGCAACTGAAACGCGCCGGCGACTAGCACGACGAGTTGCGAGTGATTGGTTGCGTCGCTCTTGGCAACTGGTCTTTGAAAAGTTACCTTGCTATCCTGTGGATAGCGACTTGAGTTGCCAACTGATTTTTCAGTTGCCCCGTGAGCGGATAGACTTAGGGTGACCAGTCCAAAACCTCAAGTAAATATACAAAACGGTGACCGGACAACTCATCGGACAACTCAACGTCATCACTAAGAGGCGGAATTCGGAGGCAAAACGAAAATTCCAGAGCCGCTAATTACACAGGCCAACAGTGAAAAAACTTTTTTGATAATTTTTACTAATTCCTGCGTAATTTGGTGTATTGGTGGTATCACCCACCAATTTTTCACATTTCACTATTAAATATGCCTGATTAGCGTTAAAGTCCACTTCTTGCACAACCATCTTGACTTTTTTCCGGAAAATTTAGGTGATAAGCAAGTGAAGAGCAAGGGGAACGGTTTCATCAGGACCTAAAAGAGATGGAGAAACGATACCAGGGACGGTGGAATATCAAAATGATAGTGATTAGTGTTGGTCACTTCACAGAGAACAACAAAACGCATCACATCGGCGAAAAAGCTACGCAAAAAACTTTACAGAGAAAAAAATAAGCATCTAATATTCAAATTTAAGCAATTAAACATATTGTAAGCAAAACATAACCAATTTTAAAAACTTTTAATTTTTTCATTTTTATAGATCAAATTTTCCTATTTTTTTTAAATAGTAAATCTATCGATTTTTCACAATCTGATATCTCATATTCCGAAAAAATAGTGGGTGATAAAAAAAACTGCTATGAAATACGGTTTCAGAATTCAAAATTACATAAGATTTTTGTAAATTTGTTCAAAAAGTTTGCACAAACATTTTTTTTGTTGGCCTGTGTTATTAAAGGCAAAACAATCAAACTATCGTTATTTGACCGGTCTAATTTGTTTTATGGGGCCAACAGACTTAGCTTTAAAAGATAAAATATCATTTGATTTTGGCCTTTTTCAACATATCGCTCGCCATACATTCCCAATGTTTTTGCCATCACTTTGAAAAGTGATGAAAAAAAACAAATATAAACAATGTGTGCAATGTGCAACTTCATCACTCCTTTGAAAAGTTATGAAGAAAAACAAATATAAACAATGTGCAATGTGCAACATCATCACTTCTTAGAAAAGTGATGAAGAAAAACAAATATAAACAATGTGTGCAATGTGCAACTTCATCACTCCTTTGAAAAATGATGAAGGAAAACAAATATAAACAATGTGTGCAATGTGCAACTTCATCACTCCTTTGAAAAGTTATGAAGAAAAACAAATATAAACAATGTGCAATGTGCAACATCATCACTTCTTAGAAAAATGATGAAGGAAAACAAATATAAACAATGTGTGCAATGTACAACTTCATCACTCCTTTGAAAAGTTATGAAGGAAAACAAATATAAACAATGTGTGCAATGTGCAACTTCATCACTCCTTTGAAAAGTGATGAAGATAAAAACTATAAAACTATGATAAATACTTTAGGTTAGGTTAGGTTACGGGTAAACCAAAAAAAAGGGGTGTTGAAATGCCCCTTTGTTGAGTTGTCATAGTACCATATAAAACAGATATAGATTTAGATTTAGATAGCCTCCGCGGAAGAGTAAGGCTCTTGATTCTGGTTGCGGGATCGAATCCCGGCGTGCGCAAATAACATTAATTTGTCTTATTTCACAATTAATTTCACAGTCATTTAAATTAACATAAAGTATATTTGCGTCATGTTTCAGAGTGGAAGATACTCGAGTATCGCCCTGGCGCGGCGTAAGAACACCATTCGGAATTGAAACGTTGCTTGAAATAACTTAAGCCGTGTTTGGTGACCAGATCTGAATAGCCAGGTACTTCCCCACCTTCGTATTATTCATCTCCTTCCCCCTAACATCAGCCTCGCAACATACACCAATTGGGAATGCCGTAGTCTCACTGGTTTCAGGGGGGAACAGCTAGGACTCTTGTGAGGTGTTGGCATAAAAAGAATAATAAAAAAAAATATTTGGCCACTGAAGGAATCTACAACAATTATTTATAAATTATACAAAACAGAGCTATTTCATGCATATACTAAGGAAAGGAAAATATGCAAAAATTAATCAAATGAGCGAAGAGCTGAATTGGATTCCAATTAAAAATACTGCTATTTTGGGTTAATTTTTGTACATAAAATTATGAAAAACCAAATGTCAAAATACTTAATAAAAATACACATAGTTTTGAAACCAGAAATGCAAATAGAATTAGATTGCCGCATACGAGAATATCAGTCGCAGCAGCGGCCGAGAATTAAAATTTCGTCTTGCAACTGTACAGGGCGGTTCCTCAGAGAAAGATTGATTATTCTCCGAAGCAGCATTTAACTCAATACAGATTTTATTTCATTCAAAATTTACTTTAATATATACCTACATTTAAGTTAATAATATTTTTTTTTGCAATCAACAACTTTCTTTTGCAAAATGTGGTTCATGCGCATTCTACATTCATACTATAACGAATTTTTTTTAATTTTATGATTCAGATAATTTCCAAAGACTTCAGGATGCCAACACTGATTTGGTCAGACCCTCCGTTTGCGGCCGCTATATCTATACATATAGAGATATTCAAACCAAAATTTCAAATTATTTTTTCTTATTGAAATGTATATGTACATGTAACAAAAGTTTTGTTTCGTTTCGAAAATAAATTTTATCTTTAAAAAAACGCATAGAAAAAAAAATCGGCTGCATCAGAGTAAAGTATTTGAGTAAAAAATGTAAAAGAAATTTTGTTTTTTTTTTTTCAACTTAAAACATTTAAAAAAATCGGTATTGAACAGTTGAGATCGGGGTGAGGGTGGTTGAGCGGTTACTCGACTGAGTGATCAACGATGACACATTTTTTATCGGTTTTAAAAACAAGTCGCCGGAAACCAAAATTTCATTTACATTTTTTTACTTCAAATCATGTCACTGGTTGTAAAGTCAAGTACGTTCATTAACACCCTGTATGTAGAACATTGTATTAGGGTGTATCTCTCTTAATAAACATTTATAGTAAGATTAACCAAGATACAAATCTAACAGCTCAGTCAAATTCTACCCATTTAATTAAACTAGTGATCGCCCAGTGGTCGAAATTCGACCATAATTGTAATGTTTTTTTTAATTGCTTAAATGTATTTTTTAAGCATAATTTTAAAAAAATATTAGTATTCTGCACTCCTTCTCTATACAAACCATAAGTGTGCGAAATTTCATACTCCTCCGTCCGTGCAATTTACGCAAAAAGGGGTACAAAGTTTTGGCTACAAGATATGAAATTTGGCCGCACCGTAACAATTTTAAATTTTTAAGACAAAATAATGCTTATTCTCAGCGATTGGTAATTTTGTTTACATTTATCGACATCAACCAGACATGAAAGTTATTTTCAAACAAAGATGATTTCTAACGAACTAATTCTACAATAAAATCAATGTAATATATTATTATAACACACTAATAAACGTGTTTAAAATTTTATACACTGATAAAAAACCATGAATGTATCGTTAATGGCTGTTTATCGGCTGAGTAAAATTTAAAACTCGTTTATTATTAAGGGGGATAAAATGCATATTAAAAAAAAAATATTTATTTAAAAAAAATTTCGTTGTAAACTTTTCATTATTTTAATAGCGTAAAATTATGTGTTTTACTTTCAGCAAATCAAATAACAAACACTTTCTATATCTTTTATGAATTCAAAGAAATGATTTTGAATTCCTCCGAATTCCAACAAATCATTTTCTAGAAAAGCCACAAATAATCTTGGGTTGGTTGTTTTCTCCAGAGTTGGAGAAAAATCATTGGAGATTTTCATCCAAATACGACAACACGGAACATTCATACCAAGTTTATTACAGAATATATGATCATAAGCAGGTACTCGATACCCCCTAGGAAGACTCGTCGAAAGATGGTGATTAGATGATAATATTATAAAACAAAATATGTGGACCCACTGAAAAAAAAATCTTGTGAAACGGAAAAAGGGTGGAAAACTAAATTATCTAAGGAAGCAAGTGATTCTTTGCTACTAAAGCCTCGATGACATTGAGAGAGTTTACAAGCCACTATCTGGGAAATTCACTATCTGTCAGTAAACTCGCTCAGTGTCATCGTATTACTTGCTAACTAGCAGATTGTGGACAATCTACGAAAAAAGTTGAAAGGTGGTCAACTTTACTCGCTACTCGCTAATGTTGAAAGCTTAAAGATGGCGGCCCACCAACAGCTGATTTCGTCTGTCAGAATTAGTTCGGGCGGGAGCCGTTATAGGCTAGCGTGTGGCGTTAGTTAGCGAATTGATTCGCGCGAGAGTCGTTATTTTAGCTGCTAATGTCGCTACTGAGCGAGTAGACAGTTTTATGTGCAATCAATCTCACTCGCCGATTCATCCGCTTTTAAACTTACCGGCTAGTAGCTTGTAAACTCGCTCTACGTAATCGAGGCTTGGCGACGTTGGAACTACCGTAACCGCGGAAGAACCTTGGGATAAGCGAATCAACCTTATATTATTTTAATAGAACCATGGTGAACTCTCAAGATAAAACCGGTATACAATAATGTGTACAAACGTAGATTCTAGGTCACCTTGTTTACATATAGGTCATATTAGATAAATGTAGGCAAAACTGGACTTTTCATTGAAGTTTTTCAATTAATAAAATCTAAATTTTTGAAACATAGATGCATTTTTAAACACAATCGTTAACAACATAATCCGACATTTCAGTATTTAAAGATAGAGTGTTTTTTTTCTATAAAAATTCTAGTACTGTGTTATAAATATATTGTTTTATAAACATATGTTGTAAATGGGGAAAACCTTGGTATATAATACACGTATTAATTTACGTACATAAATCTCAATAACTTATTGGCAAAAGTTAACAAAAACGGTGGAACAGTCGATTTTTAGTAGTTTGCAAATAGCCATAAAACAAATAATAAACCCACATTACGTTAAAATATTATTTCCTTCGTTATTAGTGTTATTACGTTATCGACGTTACCGACGTTATCGACGATAAGTCGTTAAAATATGACGACCTTCACTGAAAATTGAAAGAACGCCCGCAACTCCGTCATAGTGCAACAATAATTATCTGTCATAATGGCACATTATTAATTTTTTAATCGGGCTGTGGGTTCAATTCCCGTTTGCAAGCGCAGTGCAAGAACAATTCGCCAGAATATTTTCATTGTAGGTGGGTAATTACTATCTTTTCCGACTTATTTCAGACTAGCTTTTACCCGCGGCTTCGCTCGCATGGTATTGGGGGGAAATTACTGTAGCGCTTGCATTTATCACTTATAGCTGGTCCCCGGCACGCGTTGCAGTGCCTTTCAAATAAATAAATTGATTCTCCCTGCATGTCGTTTCCCGTGCGTCCCCGCTCCCTTCCACCTTCCCCCCCCCTCCCTCGTCTCTTCCCTCTCCGCAAACCCCACCTTCCCCCTGCCTTTCCTCCCTGCCACTAAAATATGTGAAATACACACATTTATACAAATTTCATAACGCCAGAGCTTACCATTATATACAGCCTATGTTATTCGCTGATAATGTAGGTTTCTATTGATGAAAGAATTTTTAAAATCGGTTGTGGTTTAGGCGTGAAAGCGTAACAAACAAACCCACTCACTTTCTGTTAAGACAAAATTAAATATGTGAATGTTACCATTAAGTAGCTATAAAGGTTTTTCTACACTGATGTCGGCCTAAACACCCACTGGATAATATTGTATAACTTTTACTGAATTTAATAAAAATGCAAGGAAGAAGTGGTTTATATGAAAAGGAGCGTCCAAGAGTCATGTTGCGTACATAAATCAATTTTATCATTTAATTCTCACCTGAGAAAATACAAAGCTGCAAAGAAATACCCAACATAACAAGGGGTAGTTCTGACAAATGCACCCCCAAATTGCGCACGGCCACACTTTAGCGTAAAAACAGCGCCAAAACCTTTCATGTAGTCACTCTCACACAGGTAACTTTAATCATCGCCACATCTACTCTGACCGCTTCTTCTTCTTGGACCGCTTCTTCCCGCTGCTTGAACTCTACAATCGCCTTTGACTTCCGACCTTGCACTTTCCATGGACTACCGAATTCTCTCTCCTGGGATATCAACCGGATCAGGCCCTGAGTGCACCAACTCGCACCAGCACAACAGCTCGCCGACCAGAAACTCAGCACCCGTATTTTACAGTCAATATAAAGGACACCCGTCCGATATAGATATTATAATATTTAAAAAAAGTATTGTCTGATTTACCAGTTTCCCGACTGTACCACCTTTTTCCAGAAACTGTGTATAAAACTGATGCTGCCATTCATGGGTGGCTGTTGAAAATTCAGTAAAAAAATATTGATGATTGCACAAAAATAAATTAATAATTAATAAACGTACAAAATCTTAACCTTACCTTAACAAAACGTATTACGTCATTTTAACATAGTCATTAAACGGATACAACTCGACGCATTAAAACATAAATATACACCTATGCTAATTATAATTATTCATTGACGCTTACCTTACACAACACTACAACAAGTATACTATTTATTGTACATTTCAGTGTTGTAGTCATAAATAATATATTTTTAAGATTGCATTTGCGGAATGTTACCATGTTCGCATTTACAAACAAGGAAATGAATGAATAAATCAATAAATGGCATTCAATTTAAATCCGATTTGCAATAAAACTTACGATTTTTTTCATTTACAACACATTCGATAGAGCGATATTGAGAATGGAAGAAATAATTTTTTAATAACGAATACCACACACGCGTTGAATGCCATTCAAAGAAAGAAAATGTTTGTTTATAAATTCTGTTTAAAGAAGTAATTTTTTTTTTTGTTTTCCATCACTTACACAAATAAATCAGATTTTCCGACGAGTGAGCAGGCCACATACACCTGTCCTTGTGAAAAGCTTAAATTTACCAAATCTACCCCTGGTTTCCCCTACCGCTACTTTGTCCCCCATCCACCTTCTCCGCTTTCCCCCTCCTCCATTCCCTTCCTCTAATCACCCCTCTTATTCGCTCCCCTCCCCCTCTCGCTTTCCCTCTTTGCCGCCAAACTACGAGAAATACGCAAATTTTTCAAAGAACTTGAAAGATTATAGAAACCTTCGTGGGCGTGCGCACAACAAATCACAAAAGTTTCATCGCAATCAGATTATTATAGGAAATAATTTCATAACGATAGGGCTCACCAATATATATAGAAACATTCGGATGAATGGTATGGGAATGCATATGGGACAAACAAAGAAACATTATTTTTTTATATTTAAAGATTAGGTTTCTATGATAAAATTCCTGTACACTAAAGCAGTGGTTGCCGAACGGTCGCTCGCTAGTTAAAAAATCAAACTTCTACAATATATCCTCACAAGCAGTGGCGGGCATTTCTAAAAAAGAGCTAGTTCAAGAACCAGTTCTTAGAAATTTGTTCCATTATTTATTTTTATTATCCATTAATTTATTTTTATGGTGAGTTGGTTTTCTTAGGATAGGTCTTTTTACTCCCAACCCAGTCCCAGCCCAACTCCCAACTGTTGGGATATGTATGTATGAGGTTGAAGGAAGAGGGAAGGGAAATAAAATAAGGGAGAGGAAGGTTATCTATGTAGAAGTCTGCCCCGGAAATAAAAACATATGTTCTTCTGTTATTTAACAAGTTACGGGTATTAAAAATACACAGTATTTCTTTAAATGCTACTGAAGACATTGTCGGGAGATTTTTGCTCTATCTTGAATAAGTTTATTTATTTATTTATTTTATCAGGTTCTCCATAAAACAGTTATACACCAGAATATTGTGGGGAAGATTACAAAATTTAAAGAAAAAAAAAGTGTATGGGGGCAGTTTCACTATCTTGTGATGTACGTCAGAAGATAATTACTGGATTCTCTGCAGGTGACATTGAAGATGTCGATGTTCAATACAGATTCATTTAGCAGTTGAATTGCTCTGTTTAATGGCGCATTTTGATAGGAAGAAGTTCTCGCTTTCGGAGCATAAAAAAGTGCGTGGGATCTCCCACGAGTGTACGCGTTGGGTACATATAAGTTAATCTCCTTCAACATGGGCAGTATAATGCCGGAGATCAGCTTAAAAAAGTGTTTACCCAAAATATTTTTCGGCGGGCTTCTAACGTGTTAAGATCGAGCATTCATGATCAAAACAACGATGGATCCAGGAATGGGTAGTATGTATATTCCGGTGACCGGCCAACTCGGAATGAAACCAACTCAGAACCATCTCAGATAAGTCATTTAGAGTGATAAAAAAATATAAATAAAAAATTGGTTAAATAGGTTAAGTTAGGTTAGGGTTATCGGCTAATTAAAAATTATTGTTTTATCACTATATATGACTTATCTGAGATGGTTCTGAGTTGGTTTCATTCCGAGTTGGCATGGAACCGTATATTCCCTCATATACAGGTAACGCATAAACCTTTTTTGAACTTTTCTATTTCTAAGTCACGTTTTATTAAATATTTTCACAGTAGTCGCTTACGTCTATTCATTGCAATGTGTTTTATTATTAGCGCGCTCCCTCTACCATCCGTATTTACATATTATCTCCTTTTCAAGCCGTCATCGAAAATGCTATTCACCACTTGAAGAGCTCGCCTAAACAGATCTATGCTTGCTGCTTCGGCACCTAAAATTACGTGATTAATTAAGTGAGTATATCATTATTATTTTTATGCAGGTTTAAAAATATTGTTTCAAGCACTCATTGACAAAAAAAATATCTTGTAATTTTAAGAAAAGGATAATAATAAGGAATAAGAAAATTAAATTTATATTAAAGGAATATGAAGCCAAAAATTATGTAAAAAAATATATACAAAACGAAGATTAAATAAAATAAAAAAAATTATCAATACATTGGTTATATATGTTAATTATTTGCAAATAAGTATTATTACATACATATTGATGTAAATACCTCTATTTTTATTTAAATTTTTTATGTTAAAGGAAGGAGGGGATGGTTCGGGGGAGGAGGGACGAGAGAGGGGGAAAGGCGGGGAAGATGGAAGGGGACGCGGAAGGGAAACGGGGACAAATGGGAAAGAACATGCAGGAAGAAACAATTTCTGGCATTGCAACGCATGCCGAGAACTCGCTAGTACTTTACAAAACAGCATGATGTAAGCGTAGTTCGTAGATTCATTAAAACTTCTAAAAGTAGCTCTTATGCAAATTGCGTTGTATTTACATTTACCAACAACCGGTCATCATTTGCATTAACTTGAAGTTGTGCAAATAAACGAGGCGAGCTAAATATACCAACAAATACATATTAAATTATTATCCATGTATTTATTGTACCCAACAATATGTTTTATGTACCTACGTAAATACCTTCACTAAATAGTGTAATTTTCTTGATCGTGTAAGTATGCGACTTTTCAAAATTGGAACCGATTTACAGTCACATTACAAAAATGTACGCATTTTTAGTGTGCCTTATATTGCTACGAATGTAGGTAACATGCGTTAAATAGGTTGGCAAACTGAAAAGGATACGATTTTAAGCGCAAAAAATTGTTTTTATTTATTTTGAGAATAATTTTACAAAGAAAAAAGTTATTAATGAAAAATGAAATTATATGTTTTTTAAGTTGTTTCTTATATGAGTTCATACATTTATAATGAAAAAATATTTTTGAAGTGAAAATTTCTTTAGTACCGTTGTGATTTGAAACTCGATAAAACTGAAACGAGCGACACTAAAAATACACTACATCTACACCACCGGCTTTAGCCGTGTTTGGTGACCCGATCTGAATAGCCAGGTACTTCCCACCTTCCTCTTCCCCATCTCCTCCCCCTCCCCACTATCTTCAGCCCCACAACGTACCCCGATTGGGGATGCCATAGTCTCACTGGCCCCAGACGGGAGCAGTTGTGCGGTATTCATATAAAAAATTAAAAAAAACTACATCTTTAGGATTTAGCCTGCGAGAGAATGAGATAGCAACAAAATATTTATTTAATTCACGGGTACTCGGTTCAAATATAATACGATAAATCCACGGCCCCACTCAACTCTCCTTTAGTGGTATAAAGCGCCTGAAGAACCTTTGCAGACATTTAGCCGACCAAGGTTCAAATCCTACGAAATCCAAAAAAAAAAATTGTAAAATCAATATCCAATCTTCAACAACTAATTAACAATTTCATATGAATTCTACTCAATGGAAACTCTAGGAACAGATTCAATTTATCCAAAGCATATTTTTTCAATTTATAATGTAAACCGTTTCGTAGTAAAGATTATCTAAAATAGTGATTTAGCATGCTTCTCTTTAAGAGACTATTGTTTGTGCAACGGTGTATAAATTTTTAATTTTTTTTTGTTACCTTATCAACGCTTGACGCTTGGATGCAATCTCAAAATTCAAACAATCTGTATTGTACGAGTACAAACGTGCAAATAAAACAATAGAATTTGAATGGTATAGTTTTTAGGAATATCATATTTCAGAATTACCCAATAAACAATAAGAAAACATATATACATAAATGCATTTATGTGAAAGGTGTACAGTGTACAATCAATTTTTTAGAGCACAGGCGTCGGGTGGGAATGCCACCCCTGTTCTACCGGTATTTCAATGGAAGATGCTCTGAGAAACTAGCATCATTGATCCCTTCGGCACCGGTACATAGTCGGGAGACACGCCAAACATGCGCTCAACATATGTACACGGTTGACATTTTTCACATGAGAACGGGTCGTTTTTCGACTCGTTCTTGAGTTCAACAGCTCGGCTATGGAACGATTTGCCGGCCTCTGTGTTTTCTCCCGCCTACAACATAGGTCTCTTCAAGACCAATGTTCATTCCTTCCTCTCCTCAAAAAGACCCTCCACACAGCAGCCCAGATGACATAGGCCCTGAGGGAAATTATTTTCCTCAGGGCCTATGTCATCTTGGATTTAATGTAAAAAAAAATCACCAATTTAAATTTAAATGGTATATTTTTATAAATTTTCGAGTACTGACGATAAACCTCTGCCGTGTCACCCCAAGTGGTTCGCTACGTTTGGTGATTTGGCAGTAGTACCCGGGTTCATGGGGCGAGGTTTGTCTAGGTCTTGGGGCGGATGACCGGGACACACTGAACACCAGATTCCTACCCACCCCTTAAACCCGTTTCCTTCCCAGAATTCTCCTCCATTTCCTTTCCTTAAAAGAACCCTCCACACAGCATCCCCAAAGATGACATAGGCCCTAAGGGAGATTATTTTCCTCAGGGTCTCCCGTGTGGGGCTTACGTAAAAAAAAAATAATTTAAATTCATTATACAGGGTGCGGCAACTTCCTTTTTTCAAAACTTACTAAAACCCATTGTATGTATCAGAACATTTTTATTTGTTTTTTATAATGTAGGCACATACCTAAAGTTTTGTTTTATTTAGTTTTCGAGTAGGTGACGTTTTATTTAGTTTATCAGGTAGGTGACGTGCCCTATTCTCTTTACTCTGAGTAAACCGATTTCTGGAAAAAATCGGGAGAGCGGGCCGGCCACTCCAAATCTAGCCCCTAATTGAGATTAGGCGCTCTGGGAACAAAACATGATCACAGAACATCCATTCGAAAAGTAGGCCTCAACGGCAAACGCACGCTCCTCACTGTTCCAACGCGTGATGGCGACTAAACTGTGTCGGGACAAACCTTTATAGTTCCGCCTCTCGAACGAGATCACTAGTGCTCCGCTACGACATCAACCGACTGAATTATGAACCGGAAGTTATGCTGCCGCACCCTGCATATCACACTAGCTTTTACCCGCGGCTTCGCTCGCGTGTTATTGCTGTATAAAGAATTTTCCCACGGGAATGAAATGTTTTTTTCGGGTTAAAAAGTAGCCTATTTCATTTCTCAGTCCTCCTTCATGACGCCAGAGCTCGCTATTATATGTATATATATATAGAAACCATGGCGGACATGCACACATCAAATCCCCAAAGTTTCATCGCAATCGGATGAATGGTTTAGCAACGCATAACATCTCACATACATACATAGACAGAAACATATTTAAATCTATATTAAATAAATCATAAACATCGCTACCCATCTAATATCTTTGTGCATTTGGGGGTAAGATGGATTGCAGGCGGGTGTTTCAAAATAGTTCGAGAAGTTTTTTCAAAACTTTTCATACTATCGAAAGAAATAAAGTGCCTCCCTCCCTGCCGCTAAACTATATGAAATACACACATTATTTTTCAACAACTCGCGCGCCACCTAATGTAAATTTTTAACCTCCAGAGCTCACTTATTATTATATAGAAACCTTTGCGGGAATGCGCACAACAAATCACCAAAGTTTCATCGCAATCGGATGAATGGGATAGGAAGGCATACGAAGAAACATTCATTTGTATACATAAAGATTTGAATTGTGTTAGAAATATTTTTGATTATGTAGAAACATTATTTCTAAGTTTTCACCTTGGCGAGCCGGGTTACATCTCTTTGCTTTTTCACGTGTAACAACCAGTAGGCAATATGCACTTTATTAGTATCTTAATCTACTGCTACTCGACTAACTTAGCGAGTACAAATTCCCATTGCGTGAAAAAGCCACAGAACAGAAAATCTCTTGATGTGTTACCAAAAAAATTTGATGTAGTTAATTTACATAGTACATTAACGGCCGGCGCAGTCAAGCGGTAAGGCTCTTGATTAGCATTCCGATGGAAGCGGGTTCGAATCCGAGGGTGGCAAATAAATTTTATTTGATTGATTTGTGTTATTTCACAATTTATTCATTTAAAATAATATATAGTATATTTGCGCCACGTTCCAGAGTGGAAGATACTTTCAGTATCGCCCTGGTGTAAGACCACCATTCAGAATTGAAACGTTGCTTGAAATGGCTTTGGTCGTGTTTGGTGACTAGATCTGAATAGCCAGGTACTTCCCACCTTCCTCTTCCCCATCTCCTTCCCCTCCCCACTACCTCCAGCCTCACAACATACCCCAATTGGGGATGCCATAGTCTCACTGGCTCCAGACGGGAGCAGTTGGGACTCTTGTATATTCTTGCGGTATTCATATAAAAAAATATTAAAAAAATAAAAATAAAAAAACTAGAACTAGTTAATGTATTATGTAACACAGGCAAATAAAATGTTTAATCTCTACAAGAAAGAATTTCAGTTAGTATTCGAAATATTTTGATAATTTCCGTAAGGAAAAATTAACCTTACTTTAGACACACAAGACACGCCTAAAATAAATTTTTACTGTCCACAATTTTCAGTGAATGTACTTACATTTTCAGTGCATGTAGTACATTCTTCAGACTTCATTAAAACGAGCCAGGGTATTTAATCGAGAAAATATTAACAATTTGATTCATCTGAAAAAATCATTGATGAAAATAAAATCACAGCTACCGCCACAACTACTATATGGATGAATCGGGATTTTCCACGGTGCAGAAGAAGCCCCAGAAAGTGGTTGGGCAGAGGGGCAAGCCTCCAATCGTGTACGGTATAATAGGATGGGGTGGTGCGCTTGACGCATTTATAAAACCTTTACAAATAATTAAAAATTTTATTATCAAAATTATGTATAATAGAAATAGAACATTTTCTGCAGATGCATTGTACAAGGAATCTAAACTATTCAGTCTCCCTAAACTATTTATACTGCAAACTATGAAATATACGAGTAACTTTAAGCGGAGAACGAGGAGTTAACGGTGATCTTACTATTATTATTTTGATAATACAGGACCCAAAGGAGACGATCCAGTGCGTTCGTTGCCATAAATCGGTGCGTGAAACTTGCACTAGTAACCAAGACACCTTAAAATGTCCATATTTTCTTGTATATAAATAGAAATAATGTTCTTGGTACGATTTTTGTACCGGTGGTACGATTTACCATACCGGTTCGTCAAATCGTACCGAAAACCATTTATTACAAAACTTTAAATTTGAAAACCTTCTAGATGCCTGTGAAGTATGATTTAAATAGATATCGTACCCAAAAAATAAGTATTTATTTGAACCTAACTTAATTTCTCTAATCCATTTCAATCGTACAGTATTGTGAGTTAAGTGCGAAGTGGTGCGATATACCATACTCTCCCCTATATGTACGAAGGTTCCATGCCAACTGAAAATAAAGTCAACTCAACACCTCTTTGAAAAGTCAATAAAAACTATGAAAAAAATAATTTTAAAATAGCCCATAACCCTAACCTAACGTAACCTATTTAACCAATTTTTTATATTTTTTTTCCACTCTTAATGAATTTTCTGAGGTGGTTCTGAGTGGGTTTCATTCTGAGTTTTCCGGTCACCATGTACGAACTACGAGATATCGGCAGGTACAGAATACAAAGTCTTTTTTTATCCGAGGAAAACCGAGATGATAATCAGCATACACAATGAGAAAGTTTTTAAACCCACTTAATACGTATTATGTTTCGAGACAAGAGATCTTTTAATTGATTAATATTCTGTAGTTTCGAATAATTACTTCCTCGAGGACAATAATGTCAAGTTCTCAAGGCAATAAGTTAATGGGAGTTAAGTAGGTGCTAATCATAATTGTCCATACCATTTAATTCATGAAGAGTACAAAGTCTCTGGCTTAAATAACAATAATTAATATATAATATATGTATATCCACGGCTTATATCTAAGTGTAGTAATTGTAAAGCGGTAAATCGCTAGCAACAAACGCGGAAAATGAGGAAAATCTATTCAGAAATTTTAATTTTGTTATAAAACAATCTAATAGTGTTATACCTACATGAGATGGAAGTTTCCAGACACCTCATATGCATCGTCAGAAACCTCGATTGATTGATTGATTGATTAATTGATCTATCAAGATACATTTAAAGTGAAAAAAGGGGTACGTCAAGGATGCATTCTTTCACCAATGTTATTTAATTTAAGATGTGAGTCAATGAAACGGGACGATTTCAGAAAATCAAAAACTATTCAATAAATCATTTTTTGCAAAATTTATTGATGAAAACATAATCTGCACGAGTGGAAATATTGTAAAGTGCGTAATCGTTCATTTTTTTAAATAGTGTCCGAAAGGTAGCCTCCATTGTGTCGTACGTTTTGAAATCGCCCATTTCATTGACTCACCTGTTATAATGCGTAAGGTTCTTGATGGATGGAAAAATCTCAAATCTCCAATACGCACTTATCGCCTCTTCTGAAGGGAAAATGAACCATCTTCTTGCCCAAAAAAGCCATAATCTAGGCATTCTGATATACTCGTACAAGGCCAAAAAAAATTATGATAGTCAGGGCAAACATTTTCGTAAGAACAAATAATGCTCTCACAGACTTAGAAACCGTGAAAGACTTTATATACCTAGGCTCATTTATAAGTGACCAAAGAGGTTGTGAAACAGAAGTGAAAAGAAAAATTTGCATGACATAAGACGCTAAGAGCAAAATTCAAGATAGGTATGGAGTGACAGTGGCGTAACGAAGACCACCAAGATGGTGAAGACTCGTCCGGGCGTTGATTTTCCCCATATTTCTGTACGGTGTGAAAACATGGACACTTCATGGAGTCAGCGAAAGAAAGCGGATAGAGGCCCTCGAAATGTGGTGCTGTAGCAAAATATGTCCATTCTGAGAGACACAATAGGCTTTCAACTATCTGCTTACAAGGTATTGTAAGTAATTGTATTCGACCTTGACTGTCCTTTGTCCTGCCTCTAACTACTCAACGATGAAATTTCTTTTAGTCTTCGGGTATTTTAGCCCATATATTCAGTTAACATTCTTTGAGGTTCACTGAGTGGTTGGCTAAGGAACACGGAAGCTAAGTGGTTTACGGTTTAGACCTAATGTCATTCAAATTTTTCGTTGATGCTTACCTATTGACTTGAGATTTATTGTATTTTTATGTTCTCCATTTTATACAGGTGCTTGCAGGTTTTTTACACGATGCAATGCCGCCTCATGGAGCCGCATGAATGAGTTTTTATTTTGCCCTGTTTAATTCATATTTGCATTTTTTTTATTTGTTTTTCGTGTTAAGGACTTGCATACTGCTTACTAACAACTGGAGGTCTAGATTCGTTCAAAATAAATAAATGTAGCTTCGTTAACAACAAAAAAAATTGTATCTTGCGAGAGCCTTGAAGGAGTAAATCTGTTACTTATACCAGGGCGGGTAAGTGATGGAGAACCTCCAATGCTTACGAGGTATCTTAAAATACTTTGGATACGTTCGCCAAACTGATTACTTTAAGTTGGTGAAACTCATAGTCACTGACAAAGCGGAAGTCAGAAGAAGCAGGGAAGGTCACCAGTGCACTGGAGTCATCACTGGCGTCCGGTACGTCGGTTTCCGCATCCATCCACGCAGCGAAGACTGCGAGGAGTGGAGGAGCGTTGTCCACAATGGAAATTGGAGCACGGGTCCTCGGCAATAAGGAACCGACTTGAGAAGGAGAATACCTACACAGGTTGGTGCATAATATATTATAATCTCCGTTAAGCATAGGTAAGTACCTACTTTTAACTATTATGCTCGGAAATCTTTTCCACACCGTGTCGGAAAAATCAAGAAGCTGAATAAAAACGTGCCACGCTTCCAAGAGCTACTACACCACGCTGCACTAGTGCTGACGTAGAATTTTATTTAATCAATTTTCGTCATCTACCTTTAGCGTAGACGTACACGCTAAATTTAGAAGCATTATACTTAGCTATCGCTGTAAATGTAATAAATAAAAAGAAGAATAGAAATAAACGTAAACACTGGGTACACCCACTTTACACATCTCGTCTCAAGGATGGAGTGTTTTATAATACATAACGAAAAAAGAGTATTCCGACGATCCGTAGTTCGGCTGCCGGCAGATTCTGAGGTCGAAAAAACGACACGTGTAGTCGACTTCATACAACGTCATGAATTCTTCAAGCTAGCGTTCGGCCCGTGAGATTAAATTCGACTTTTGTGTTTGGCATGCTGAAACAGCAGATCATGGCGAGGTTTTTATCCGCATTTGCGGAATTCCGCATAAGTGTAGAAAATTCGAACATTAATTTGCTTGGAGTTTCCGTGAGGCGGTGCTTTTTTTACACGATTCTGAAAAAAACAGCACGGTGCAGCCCAAGCCAAAGTAGAAAATCTATTTGGGTACCTACATACATAGATATTTATTATAGTATCCCAATCAAAATTCTTAAACGGTTAGCTCTGATGCCATGAAATTTGCGGTGAATGGACAACTCGGAATGAAACCAACTCAGAACCACCTCAGATAAGTCATTTAGAGTGATAAAAAAATTGGTTGTCTGTAAAGTCGGTTTACGGACGATAATTTTACGTGATAACGTCATATAATAACGATGGAGTGGAAGAGAGATAGACGCGTCTCAAGCCGAACGCTTAGGCCAAACGCTTGTTCCGCGCTCTCTCTTGCACGCTCGCTCAGGCGGAACGTGACAATGAGTCATGCTTTTTCGTGAGTGCAGCCGGCGTTCATCGATCTATAAGACGTTAAATAGGTTACGTTAGGTTAGGATTATCGGCTAATTTAAAATTATTTTATCATAGTTTTTAATGACTTTTCAAGGAGGTGTTGAGTTGACGAAATTCTCAGTTGGCATGGAACCGAAATTTGCATAGCTTTTTCAGTCTGGATTTCATAGGTCAACGTAACTATTTTCAACTTGGGCTAGATTTAAAAAAAGCAATTTCAAATATTCGTACCTACAATTGAAATTAATAATTATTGCAATTCGAAGAAATAACCTTTATATATTTATTTTCACGGGTAAGGTAAATAAGATATAAGATAAACGATATCAAAGTTTGGCGATTACCATGCCGGTGTGTGTAAAGTGTAAGGCAGCAAAAAACAAAAACGGATATAAACAAATTAATATAAAGGTTGAGGGATTGAATTAATTATTTTTTAAAACATATGAAAATTAAGGACAAGAGAACTCCATCGAAATGCAAAAATATTATACCGAAATTTAATATCTTTTAAAATTCTTTTCTGGAAAAAGTATGATGCTCATTCAAACAAATATTTTTTTATAAAATAAATAACGTGAACTACCTATTTGTCTAGCGGGCAATGAAGTCATTAGTAATTTCATTACATTTATGGTCGATGTGGTTTAAATATTGAACTAAGTATTTTTTTAAGTGTAAACAATGACATTTCATGTAAATATTAGTTTATTATGTATCGATTCCAGGTAAAATACCACGACTCTTACAGCTCAAGAAGAAATTAAGGTATAAAAGCAATTTAAAAATAACAATCTCATAGAATTAATGCTTCCGCATCATAATTAAACAAACACATTGTTCGAGCGATATAGTTATTAATACGCCAACTACACCTGCGTTAGAAGAAAGATGTTTATAAGAATATAAAATAAATATTTAAAACAAAAATATTATGAAATATCGAGGAAACAGTTTTACCGTGAACCAGAATCCGCAATGTACATGCAAAACAAACTTCTGAAGGTGCATTGATTAAAACATATATTTAAATATCTGTATTTACCATATCTATTAATAAATATTTGAATAAATGTGTTATATAAATTCAATAGTGCGATAAAACTTTCACTTACCGTTCGACAAAACACCGGTTTATAAGCTGCATGTGCGAAATAATCGCGTTTTGAAATTTAAACAAATATAAACAACGTTATGAATGATTAATTGTTATTGTCCGCACTCTCAAATTATCACTAAAATTGTAATAGAAGATCGAATCACAAACCGCACCAAACTATCAACATAATATTATTATATTATCAACACGTACAGACAGAGACACGGCCAACCATTACCGAAACATCTGCGAAGTGTCAAAGTTCCCGCCACTCGCCAGATATTATTTCTGAAGTTGCTCACATCGCTCACTCTAGCGACCGCTCGCACAAATTATTACAAACTGACCTTTGTATTTTGGTGTAAGAACGAAACAAAAAAAATACACATCATATTCTGACTGTTACAAAATAATTAGTTATTTGACGGTGTAGTTCAAGTATAAATTGATTTCATAAAATAATACCGGGCGATTTAAGTACAACAATCGCGTTCACTTCAGCAATCTTGACAGATATGCTGTGAATTACGAGCGCCTCCTAGCGGTAGAATTTTATAATGCGGGTGATGTAGTAACTGTTTTACCGACTGAAAAAGTTTTCTTTTTATCTTCACAGGGGAATAAAGATATTCCTTTTCCAATAATAATATTGTATTTTCGCAACAAAAAACAAATCTATCTTGATTCAATTTATAATTATAAGCAAAGTATTGTGTAAAAATTTTCAACTGAATGACAATTTTAGAGAACAGAATAATTTAATTTGTTGACAACTCAACGAAGTGGCATTTCAAAACCGACGAAAAAATAGCCAGGGGTGACCGGGTTCACGGGGTGAGGTTTGACCGAGTCTCGGGAGAGACTTGTTGAGAGCGGCCTCCCCAATTGAACAACTTATTATTTACATTATTACATTGATAAAAGAGATGGTGCAAATAATAAAGGTAGTTGTATTTTCCAGGAATGTAATCTACGAGTACCTACTATTCTATTTTTCCTACGCAATTCCATGACCGATGATATGAATACACCCTTGCCGAATTTAACAGCATTACATTAATCGATCTAAAATAGGTATAAACATATATTAAGTTTACACAACTATCCATATTCATATTGTATTATTGACTATCGATGATGGTATCTACGGTTAGTCGTACCCTACATAGCTCACTATAGGCTACTAAAATAAAACATATTTGTTAAAAAGCATTAACTTTGTAGCTCGCCATAGTTTACAATAAAAAACACATAAATTTGTGGTAGACCACTTTTATTTTATACACTCTACCGGTTTCGGAAGCACCCTTCTGAAACCGGTAGAAGAACAAAGATATGTGTTTTAATAAAAATAAAATTGTAACTAACAATCTAACTAATCTACGCCATAGAATATTGTCAAAAAGTCATTGTCAAAGAATATTGTCAAAAAATTAAATAATTTAAAAGCACTTACAAATTAGAAAATCTCTAAATAATTATTCTAGTATTTTGGATAATCAAATTAATTTATCTTTTATTCCCAATTTAAACATATTTCCAGAGAACCCCTCTGTTCTTCCCGGAAATCCAGCAATTACCCCTACTCCGTTGCTTACCTTCCACTCACACACCTAAAATTTGTATGTCTGACAATATTCTATGTCGTAGATTAGTTACAATATTCTCCTGATGAAGGAAGGGTGCTTCCGAAACCGGTAGAGTGCACACAATAAAATTGGTCTGTTTTTTGTTGTACTAAAATAAAATTTCGTATTGCTCATTTTTTAATTTGCAATTTCTACTTATATAGAAGTAGGTACATATTGCTACGTGCAGATACTATATTATGTAGATACTTTTAGTTACATTAATATTAAGAAAAGTGCAAATATTTTCATGCTACGACACCCATGCTTTTGAAACTCTGCTATTTATTCTTTTGTAGATTTCATCAATTCGTACTTTACTTAATATAATATATCTAATAACATTTTGCCGGCAATAATATTTTTGTTTTTAACATTTTCGTAGGTATGTACAACATATTTGTGATATAAGTGCACTCTTCAGGTTTCCGTAGCGGTGCAAAAACGGTGCTTCAAAGCTATGCGACCTGAAAGTTGGAAACTAACCAAGAACTCTTTTTATGTTTTTTTTTTTTAATTTATTGGCTAGCCACAGAATACATTACATAATTATTACACTTTCAATGTGTTCAAAGCGATGATTCCAATTATAGGTGAGCACCATTTACGTAAATATACACACACATGTGTATTGTATATGCACAGGTGTGCACAATCTACACATTTATATATGTATACACACATGCACATACACACATGCACACACATACATATATACACATATTGTCGAGCCAATGCATAAGTAGGCGAACGATCATAAAGTGGCTCTAAGTGAGGAGATTGTCAGGTATATGTAAGTTCCTTCTGAAGGTAGTAACGTATTTTAAATTTCTTATTTTTGAAGGTGTCGTAAAAACAAATACCTTTATAGAAACTATATAAAATTACCTTTTAGGTTTTTGTATCTGAAATATACTTAGCGTTTAAAAATTGCAGTATTTTAAGCTTCAAACACGAAAAATTTGAAAAAAAACAGCTTACCGTACCTAAACATATTCTATTAAATCGCCGAAAAATACAAAATTTAAAAAACACAGTCCTCTTATTTAATGAATTTGGAAGAAAACGGTCACTTCAATTTTTTCTCTGTCTGACAATATATATATTTTTTAAATTTCAAGTTTGGTTTAAATTCCAAAAATAAATCATCTAATTTGTTAATTTCAAAGATAATCATAACATCTATGTAGGCGACCAAAAGAGGAACTAACAAAGGAACGAACTTTTTTTAATTCATTGATTTACCTATTTAAGCGCTCACCACGTCTAGCAACATAGAAAAACACTGCACTGTGATTTTCGTATTTAATGCAATATTTTAAATCACATTTATGAATAGATATTGTTCATTCAAGAGAAAATTTTCCGTCCTCTATTATGTAAAGAAAACTCGAAACTTTTCCAACGCGATTAGGTTCTCGGAAGATACCTACAAATAATAATTATGTTTACCAAGGACTCGACTCGGAACTCAAAACTGTAAGGTAAACATAGAGTTGTAAGGTAAACTTACGTTCTTGGATTACATGTAAAATACATTATTTACTTTATTATTGAAATACACACGGTGTCCGGAAAGTAGCATTCGTTTCTGGCTTCGGGAAATTGCATCGGTCGAAATAGTATTTGAAAGTTTCTGAGATACCTGTATATGAGAATGCATGAAGAGTACCCGCAATTCATGCATCATGAAGATCTGCTCACAGAAACGCATTGCCAAAGTCTCCAGTCGAGGAGGAGTGGGGCCTTTGCAGTAACGGCGTACAAAATAATAAATAATTTAATAGATAGCCCATGCCTTCTGGAATGCTACAAGTTGTTTGTGCCAAACAACTATAGTCAGGGACGGTACCATGAACTTCTATGTATACCACATAGCAGAACGGACGTACTGGCTCGGCATAGCATGACACGAGGTATGGTGCTATTAAACAACGCTTCCAAAACTATTGACATATTTAACTGTAGCCTCGAAGAATTTAAGAGGTATTTAAGCGCCACAAATTACCCGCTTTATATATAAATCTCATGTTACTATTTATCTTTTCTATTTCTACTAGTTATCTATAAATGTGTAGTTTGTATCACATGTGTATTGTAAATGGACACTCAGTCTGTAATACACAAAAAAAAAAATGTTGTCATTTTTAGAACGATTTTGTCAACGTAAAATTGGTCTAGAGTCTTGAATCTGATTTAAAAATTACAAATTACCAGTTTAGTCTGATTAAACCACCTTAATATTCTTACAAAAATCCTACCCAAAAATTATTAAAGATATTTTTAAAAATAAGAACTATTAAGTCACGTGCTTCCTTTCAATTTGTGGTAAATTCGTTATGTCAAATTTGTAATAGAAAAACATAAAAAACACGCTTTTCTAATTGATTAAATTGAGTTAACTCCATCACTCAATTTATCGCACAGCCAATAATGCACGGGCAGTCTAAAAATGAATCATCTTCTTCATCACAGATTGGCGAAAAATCAAGTTTATGTGGTTTTCCAAAACAGATTATTCCAGGGGAGTATTAATATTAAAAACGACATTATAATAATAAAACGTCATTGTCTTTAAATAATTTCATCATCATAACGACATATTTTTGTGACCGGACTACCCAGAAAGAATTGAACTCAACACCTGCTTTGAAGTCATTAAAAGCGATGAAAAAAAAAAATACATTGGTTAAATACTTTACGTTATGGGCTATTTTTCTGTTTTTTTTCAGAGCTTTTAATGACTTTTCAAAAGGGTGTTGAGACTGTTGAGCTGATTCTGAGTTAGCGTGGAACCATTTTTAATGGTGACCGGACAACTCGGAATGAAACCAACTTGAACCATCTCAGATAAGTCATTTAGAGTGATAATTTTTTTTTTTAAATTGTTAAATAGGTTTTGTTAGGTTAGGGTTATGGGCTAATTTTAATTTTTTTTTTTTTTCATATTTTAATGACTTTTCAAGGAGGTGTTAAGTTGACATTATTCTTAGTTGGCATGGAACCATTTTTAATACTGTGTTGCATCTTACTAGTAGATCTTACCATACTTGCGTTCAAATATTACGTGCTGCTTCATTTAGCCTAATTTAAATGACTTAAATCTTTTTTTATATTGTCTGCCGAATTGAAAATACATGTCTTAAACGTGTTGTATTATGTTCATATTTTAGGGTACGAAAAAAGGCTTCGAAGTTTCGTCAACTGGTCTGTATTGCAAGAATCCTACACGGAACATTTGGCGAACTATGAAAGGGAAAAATTATGTGGTTCTTCATTCCACGACGCGTTGAATTCTAAAATAAAAAGTTCATCTTTTTACAACTTCATGGGTGATTTCCACTGCACCATCAAAGCTCGCAACTACCTTGATATAATGCAGATGACGTTGTGGGATTTGGAAAAATTCGGTTCCGAAGAAGAAGTGTTTGATTTTCTCAAATCAAATAATATTACAGATTCTGTTGAAGATGTTATAAAGAAATCTGTCAAAGACAAAACGTCTTTAGATTTCGAATGGCTTCAGAACAATGTCGAGCTCTTGCGCCTAATGAATTATAAAGTAATAAATTAATTTATTAGGTTAGATGTACTATTTTACAAATTTTTCATTTGTTTTGGTTGCATTTAGATTCATCAAAACCACAAACGTGGATAAAACACCGGTTAAAAAAAGTTTCGATAAATTTAAAAACATTATTCAAACTAAATGTTATGTTTTTTTTTTTTTTAAATCAGGTAACTACTCTGGATTCATCCCTAAAGCATTTTAAGGGCATCAAATGCCTAAATATGAGTTTAAACTACCTGTCCAATTTTAGAGGGAAGAAACTACCACGACAGCTACAAATGTTAGAATTGCAGGGAAATTTTCTTGCAAATGTTCTGTTACTTTCCCAGAACCTCCCGGAAAGTCTGGCGTATTTGGGAATAAGTAGAAACCTTATTTGTGACGGTTAGTTGATTTTGAAAGTTGGTCTTTGTTCAAACCTACTACAATATTTAATTAAACTGTTGACTGATTTCCAAACGATTGGTTCGACATTATGGCAAGCCACTGTTGTTAGAGCAATTAGAGTTAAAGCGAATAACACATTCTTGGTGTTGTGTGTATTTCCAATTTGGGAGGCAGGAATGGGTACCATTTATTGGATAATCAATACCTCTGCCATAGGTCACCCCAAGTGATTCGCTACGCTTGGTAACTTAGCAGGGGTGTCCGGGTTCATGGGGTGAGGTTTGTCTGGATCTGTCGGCGGATGACCTGGACACACTGAACCCTAGATTCCTACCCACCCTCTTACCTTTTTGCTTCACAGAACTTCCTCTCCTTCCTTTCCTTAAAAAGACCCGCCACACAGCATCCCCAAAGATGATATAGGCTCTGAAGGAAATTAATTTTCTCAGGGCCCCCTTGTGTGGAGCTAACGTAAAAAAATGGTGTATCTGTGTACTATTTCAGCAGCGCTATCCTTGCGAAGCCTTACTGAGAAACAGCTTTTGAACTTGCATATTTATTTATTGTCTTTATCTTAAAATAAATTTGATTATTCGAACGTTTTAAGACCCGCGTAGGTATTCTTTTTAAAATATTAAAAAGGACCATTTCTTTAAATTAATTTTTCTTCAAATGTTCTGAAGTCAAAAAACAGTTTTAAACAAGTTATAAACAAGCAATGCATCTGTTTGAGTACTGCGTTCGGATCAACATTCGCTGCGATACATAAAATATTAATTAAAAATCATATATCAAAATTATAAATTATGCCGAGTTATATTTATGAAGATTCGTGATTTATTTTGATGTAAAGTCACTGTCGTCACTGAAAAGGCACATTTTATCATTTTAATAAATTAATGAGCATATAATTTTATTTTTCCAGATAATAATTATTTGACTGCTTTGAGTACGAATAACATAAGCGTCTTAGATCTATCGGACAACGAGCTAGTTGACTTGAAGAAAATTCTTTCAGTATTATCAACTATGAAAACTCTCTACTCCCTCTCGCTAGATGGCAACCCATGTTCGGTAATCGCTTTTATTCACACTAAAACACATTATTTAATTAAGTTACAATAATAAACAAATTTAAAATATTGAACGAAAAAAGCAAATATTTGGTGGTGTGCCATTATAAATTAAGTAAAACAAATACTTTATAATACACCGTTATTAGGAACGTGAGCGCGGCACGTTTCGGCCAGTTTCATACAAATCTTAAATTTGGACCTGAGATCAAAATACCCAATAAAACTGAAAAATTATTTTTGTAATCAAAAGGTATATCAAATATCTAGGACGGATGGGATTTACTTTATTAATTTTGCTTTAAATTATGTTTTTATTGTTTTTCATTTACTGACAAATAATTCCCAAGTTGCTCTAAAATCATGAAACACTAAAATCTTTAATGGCCTATATCTTATAATTTAAAGCAAAAATAAATAAATTAGCTCACATCCGTACTAGATATTTGACACATCTTTTGATAACAAAAATAGTTTTTCAGTTTGGTTGGGTATTTAGATCTCAAATCCAAATTTAAGATTTGTATGACGGGCCGAAATTCATTTAAAAATTGACTGGGTTTCGCTTTGAGCAAACTTCATCAGAGCTCAATAATGTTAGCTTTAATTTTTTTTTCAGTTTTGTCAAATCTACAAAGACACGGTGGTCAGCTATATTCCCCGGCTCGGGTTTCTGGACGGTATAGAAATTGAAGAAGACGATAGAAATCCAGACTTTAATGTGGAGAGAAGCCAAGAAAACCTTTTCACTAGCGGAGTATTTGTTTTCTCGTGTTACCGCGTGATGGCTCTGCCTGAACCTATTGCTGACAAGGTTTGTAAATTAGATAATTATTTTTTTCTGCAATTACTGCAAAACTTACATCAATTATATATTCTCAACTTATTGGACTATTTATTTTTCTTAATTTCACATTTTATGCAAAAGTAAAAAAAAAAGAAAATCGTACAATTTAAAATATATCTAATTCGGTGCCACGACAACACAACAAAGTGGCATTTCAACATCCTAACTTAAAGTAACCATTTTTATCACTTTTAATGACTTTTCAAAGGAGGTGATGAAGTTGCATACTGTCGTGTTGTCCGGACACCATCTAATTCAATAACCTAGGTACTAACCCATTGTTTTCAACATTTTTCTCGAGTGAAATAATTGCAAGGTTTTGTTGTTTTACCTTAATCACCCTATTAATAAAATGAAACAAAATCTAATACATTTAAAAAAAATACCTTTATTCCACATAATTTATTTGTCCAGTGTCACGGACCAGTCTGAAGACAGCCTTAATAGGCTGAAACCGGTTACGGTCAGAAATAAATTATATGGAAAAATGTTTAAAATTGTTTTAATATATTATTATAATAATTCCACAACGAATTGTCAGTATCAATAATAGAAATATTAGAAATCTAATATAATATTATAATTTTAAAATGTGCATACCGCAAAGATTGAGGTTGGGTTTATTAAAAAAATTTGAACAATTCATCAAATATTTTAAGTTAATTTTCACATTCTGTGAAAGTTCTATTCAAGTTTGATGATTATTTTAATTTTATGAAGCAACCGACCTACAATTATATGATAAGAGAACTTGAATTGAACGTACACAGAACGTGAAAATTAACTTAAAATATTTTATGAATTGTTCAAATCTTTTAAAACAACTAAGTGAAAAATTATTATTGTGTTAAAGTGGCTATTTACATTAAATATTTTTTTAACACACCCAATTTATTTTATTTTTCTGCTTTGCAGTTGTAATTGTGTGGTGAAAATGTTGTCAAGCATTTTATTTTAACGTTGCTTTATTATCGGTACTATTAACTATCAGTAGATTCACCAGATTCTAGTTGTACTACGAGTTTCCGGACACCATGTTTATTGCTTATAATTATTTTTAGGCAACTGTTAAGATGTATTTTTTGGAATTAACGATTCCCCTACTGGATGATGAACTGAAGGAATTTATTAAATATAACAACGTGAGCTTCCATCATTTACCCGGCAACAAAAAACCTGAGCCTGCTGTGATGGTTTATGATTACGACAATAAAACGAACTTTTCCTCAGGTGAATAAAATACTCGTAAAAGATTATTTTTTAAATACTTACTGGCTTGATTCATTAAAATATTATTTATTTTTAACTTTATGAGTAAAACCTCAAATTGTAATATTTAATTAAATGAAGACATAATTGGTCCCAGAGGGCTCTAGAATGGTGAAATCGATAACTTTACAATATCGGATCGTTAGAAGTAACTTCCGATAATTTTATATCGATATTCCTAGCTCACTTTCACTGATATCCCAACCAATATTGGTGGGGAATAAATTAGAAATTGATATACGCAGGGAACACTGGCGGATCTGTCCATAAATTCACATTCAGAAACGTTAAACGCCAGTCAAATACGTAAAAATATGAATAATTTTTGACACTACACGGGTGTTAATTAGTTAATCATTTCTTTAGTAATATTTCAGCCACTTTAGTTTATCAAAATTCGAACGGAATAATTTGGTGGCGTCTTAGTTGAATTATAAAGTCTCGGATCGCGTATATGACTTCTTTCAATACAAAAATCTTCAAAACGTTTATTAAATAAGCCAGTAATTTTGATTAACGAACGACATAATTCAAATAAATGCGTATATTGACAGCTAACCGAAACTTATCTGATGCTATGGAATCCGGGCTAAAATCGTCGGTTGGAATTTCTCTACCAACTATTGACCGTGATCGCAAATATTGCTAACTGACCATAGATGGCGGATTTGGGCAATATCGTATTGATATAGGGTTATAACGATCGACCACGCTAGGTACCCAGATTTTCGATTGAATTCCGCTAATATTGTCTTCATTTCATTCAAATATTTTTTCGCTAATGTTAAGAAATAAAACAGATCTTAAGTCAATCCCATTAAAAACCAAATCCCATTAAAAACCGTGATTTCAACGATTTCCCCTTTTCCCCGAAAAATTTTTCCCCTATTCACTCTAATGAGAATTGGGCATTGCTCCGTTCCCTTTTACCATTTTAAAATGGACGTGCTTGACTCCCCGGATTGTGCTTTCTGGGGTCTACAAGTGGAACTTTAGATCACCAGCAAGAACAACTCTCTAACAAATATCCTCTCTTCTATCAAGCCTTGTCTAAGATTATTTCCCTCCGCAGTCTGAACTCAACTCCAATCTTCGACATTATTATGAAATTTCCCCTTTTAAATAAAAATTAATTTATAAATTTGGCTCTCCTCTCTCTTTCCACTTGAAGGTGACTGGACAAAATAAATATTGTTTTTGTTAAATATATTGCGTTATGTTAGGTTATGGGCTATTTTTAATTTAGTTTTTTTCTCATAACTTTTAACGACTTTAAAGGGGTGTTTAAATGCCATTTTGTTGAGTTATCGTAGAACAGAAATCCAGAAACATTGAAAAAAAGTTCAGCTACTCGTTAATCGAGTTATCAACTTTCTGTTCAAAATTTTGTAGGTTGCGTGTATTGTGTTTTTCCAGACCAATTTTATGATGACGAAAACCAGGCTCCAAATGACCAAAAATCTATTTCAAATACTGTTTCGACCGATGTCCCGAGGCCAGAATCGAATGCTGAAATTT